>OU744326.1:27254755-28654338 GCA_916610235.2 Lasioglossum morio
GTAAGTACCAATCAGCAATCGTTTTCTTTACAACGTGCATCGAAATTGCAGCAAGTAATTCACGACAATTGTTGCGATGGCCATTTTGCGTATCACGTACAAGTACATCTGAGATAGAATTCACGAACAGAATAAAACAATTCGAATTTTAGCTTTACAAATTAATTTCCTTCATAATACAGCCGCTTAAACCGAACTTCTTTGAGAATTGCGCAATCTGAAAGAATTCACAAAGTAATCAATGTGTAAGAACATTTAAAGTATTGGAGAATACTGTGGAAAATCTATATAAATAAAAATGAAATGCTGTTCGTTGGTAAGCGCATCACTGCAGAACGGCTGGACCGATTTGGCTAATTTTGTTTTTTAAATGTTCGGGAAAAGTTTCCCGGAAAATAAAAAATTCGGGAAATACTAAAAGTGCTTTTTGAATCATATTTCAAGACAACAACAAAAACAAACGTCGCAGCTTTTAATCAGTTATTCAATTGGAATTTACATTATCCACGTAACATAGAAATTTGGACAGGACGTCTGTCGGGTCAGCTAGTGATTAATAAAACATATAAACGCAAATGCAGTTTATCTGCAAACGAATCTGCAGACAAAGATTATTTTCCATAAAAATCCGCAGTCGAGCAATAATCTTGAACACGACAGTTTTTCTTCTATTATGGGATTTTTTGAGAGTGATTGCTCGCCAGTGAACGTGTGAATAATAACGTCCACGTGACTATTGCGAAATAAGAAGAACCTCCGCTGACAAATCAGCGGTGCGTCTGAACAGTATCAATATTTACAGACAACGGTACCCACTTCCGTAAAAAAACAACTGTTTCAACTATCCGGTGGACACACGCTTCGGCGCTAGCAATTTCCCTTGGTGAAAAATCCGTCGCTGAAAGTGACGCGCTTGATAATTGCTCGATAAATTAGAATCTCGATCGAAGGCACGGCCGTAGCCGACAAGAGAAAAGACGCCGTCCCTTTTATCGGGCGGAGGGCATTCAGAATTTTATTACAATCGACTCGAAGCATCGAGATTATTATCGTGAAAACGACGGCTGTGCACCGGGTAATCCCATTGTGCCCGTCACTGTCAAAGGACCGCCGCGCCGCGATACTACCCGGGGAAAATACGTATTTTACATCTTCCTTCCCCACTCTTTTCACCGTTCCTCCCTCCGCCATTTTTTTTCCAACCCCTTCGAACACTGTCGTCCGGTTCCGTTCAATGGCCATTCACGAACGAACCGATGGATGGGGGTGGGGGAACACCGTTCGAGGGGAATCATCGACGGAGAAATCCGCACCCGCGACAGACGTCTCGATGGAAAAATTATTCCGGCTCTCGAGCAGCCTGAAACGAACCTGCAAATGGAGAATCCTCGGCGCACGGGATTCCTTGGAATTTTTATTAAACACGGCGACGGACTGCGAAATGGAACTGGGCTCGATACCGCGCCCTGCGAAAACAATAAACGCGAGGAGCGGCCTCGGAACGGGAATACGTTGCTTGATTTCGATTAGCTTCGCAAATACGAAATTTCTGTAAGAATACCACTACCTGGTATTCTTCTATTCCAATCATAGAATCGCCACTTGCTGGTCGACGTCAACACAAGATTTCCGTGCGAAAACGCTAGATTTGCAAAGCTAAATAAATTCGCCACCAGATTTAGCAATTTATTTCAACAAAATCTCGTGTTGATTACGACATGGAACTAACGAACGTGGTAACTGACGAGTCGCGAATTTTGTTAGCTTTTGAAATACGCTTTCTTCTTTTTAAAAAGAATGTCTGAATATGAATGTATTAAGATTGACAGACGTAGGTAGCAACGAATAATTATCTTTAGGTGTTCATCACGAGAAACGAGGTGAAAGAATTCACCTCCTTATGATTCTACTTTTGTTTCATTTTCTTGGATGATGAATGGATCGAGTTGTCTAATAGATCGGTAAAAAATTGCAGGAGCTGGACCTCGAGAGCTGTCCGAAGCCGATCGTGTTCGTGCTGCACAACTTCCTATCTGCGAAGATCCACCGCCTCGGTCTGAGTGCATAGGGGTACGAGGGGGCCCCGACGGAGGCCCCCGACCTGCCGCCCCACACCACCAGATCCGTGACCAGTGTCTTCCTCCACTGAGAGCCAGAGATCGGTACAACAAAGGAAGAAGCAGAAGCAGTATCGGCAGGCAAAGCAGCGGACGAAGAAACGGAACAGTGGGCGTACAGGAAACAGTCTAGCAAAAGAGAAACAGATTAAAAGAGAGAAAAAGAGAGAGTGAGGGTAGGAGAGAGACACAAAACAGGGACTCTAACGGACCAGGAAGAGCCCGTTGAATTTTAGCCGGAAGTGACAGGTTCCCCGGCAGATCGACACTCTTCCATTGGTCCTTTAGACCTCCAACAGGACCTTCCGCAGGTCCTGAAGACCTTCTTCGAGGCTGTTGGTGAAGTGGGGCGATTGGGACGGTGTTTGCGCGACCAGAGAGCCGACAGAGAGACACAGAGACTCTTTCCGATCGCGTCGCGAGATGAAAATGATTCGTGAAGCTAATCGTTAAAAAGAAACAAATATTAAAATCGATTCTTATCGAAAGAAAGTATACCCCGGGCGACGATCAACGTCGACGCGATCACGCCGTCGACTCGAAGCCATCCAATTTCGCGCGCGCGATTATCGAGAGCTGAAGCAGAACCCGGCTGGCTCTCCTCTGTTCCAGATACAGAGGGGCCAAGAGTCGTACACTAATCAACGCGCCTAAGTAACCAATTAAAACTATACTACGTAACGCTAAGTATGAGTAACAGGGGGTGGGGGGAGACCGAGAAGCCGAGGGTGAAGAAGATTGACCCGGTGATGATCGGTCGGAGGGCGGCTAGACGAAGCTAATCAGTTACTGTCCAAGCGTGCGCTGCCCGTTCGCTCTTTCAGGCCGCTCCGCAACCCTTGCGAGACCTAAACTACCCTTATGTTCGTCGGCAACCCCATCCTTTTCTCCGAGAAAAAGAGGAATGAGCTGTGAGTTGATCTTGAACGGAAAAGGTAGGGTAGGTTCGGAGAAATTATTGGGAATGGGGAGGTGGATGAGGGTTGATCGACACCCCTTGTGACACTACACTCACCCCTATGGCCATCTACTACACCACTTGCCTCAGCGAAAAAGAGGAATAAGCTTGGAGCTGATTGTATAGAGAAAATAGAGCTGATTATCAAGGGTAGTTATGTTCGCTATCGTGAAATTCGGGGGATACTGACGTTATTGGGGATTATTTAACACCTGTTGGTGGCACTTGTACCTATGTCCTTCTGCCCATCAACTACTCCGTTTCCTAGGTGAAGAACAAAAATAAGCTTCGAGCCGATTATAAAGAGTAAAGAGGAGGGATCGGTTAGGTATCATAAAATTACGGGGTATGATGAAGTAGTTGGAGATTATTTGGCACCCCTTAGGACACCTATACAACCCCTTCATTCGGAGCATCTCAGTCAAGAACTCCCTTTCTTGTACGAAGAACAGGAATAAGCTTCGAGCTGAATATAAAGCGTAAAGAGGGTATTCGGTTAGCTATCAAGGAATTTTGGGGGATAATGCGGAGAACAGGGGTTGTTCAGCGCGTCCCATAAAACCCCTTTCCTAGACGAAGGAATGAAATAACCAGGTTGAGGCTGAGTAGAAAGGGAAAGGACGGGATGGGCGTTGTTGAGCACTCTCTAAGACATTCAACAGACCCTTAGCTGTATCAGCAAGCCCCTTATCTACGCTACAAAAAAGAAATACGTTAGCCTGAAATTAACTTACCCCTCGTTCAATCAACAACCTTGTTTCCTAGACAATGAAAAAATATAATCCAGCGTCGAGTTAATTATACAGATGAAAGACGGGGGTTCAGTCAGCTCCTACGTTCATGGTGAACCACAAAGGGTGTAGAGATAGTTCCACACCCTCTGAAATAAAACTCACCTCTCATCCACCGCCAACCCCGCTTCCTATTCGAAGGAACGAGATAAGTCAGCTCCGAGCCACCCATAAATAGAAAAGATGAGCCCCGGGTTGGCTACACCATGGAGTCTGGTGTCTCGCAAGGGGGGTGGGGGTTGTTCCACGAGGCCTGCGACGAAGTTTCCGATCGGTGGGGTCTCCTGGCGAAACTCCAGGTCCAGGATCACGCGTTTCTCGTCGGTGTTTACGCCGTCGGGGATCAGAATGTCGTGAATTATTTCCGATCCGATCGCTATCGATGATCCCCGGCGAAGTGATTACGTCGTCGCGAGCTCTCCAGGATCCTCGAGTTTTAACGGGTCCTCGGTGGGGTCGAGGATCCGGCTGAATCGCACGCAAGGAAAAGTTCCACGGACCGAACTCGATCGGACCGATAATGATCGTTGGAGTTTTCGTATCGAGACGTTCTCCGGGCTCGTCCATCCGCGGAGCGGTTCCAAGATGCTGGAAAGGGGACCGTAACCTCCTTACGGATTTCTCTGTATCCCCCCCTAAAGAGGAAGAGCGACGGGCGGACGTTCATAGTTGTTTTATACGATTCGTATTCTTAACGCGAGTAAGTGTAAGATGCCAAGAAACGTCGATGTGTATACTGGTAGCTGGCTACGGCTCGACTACCGTTTTCTCTTGCGGTAACTCGCGGCGAGAGGATGATTCTGGATGATCAGCTTCCGTGCATAACTTCCATTATGCTTGAGACTTTGTCCCGAGTCTCTTAATCCAGTTAATTTTTACCGTTGCTCCCTGTTAAGAAGAAAGTTCCTGTGTCTGATCAAAATTGAAAGATAAAATCGTTTTATTTTGGATTGTGGAGTGGTACAGAGCGTAACTGGGTCTCGACTGACCCGTGGTAAATTTTCTATGTACACTAAAAGGTATCTAATGTATTTTATTGATTCGTTTAGTTTTATTTGGTTGTGGTAGCCATCGATTTTTCGTTTGTCATTAGGTATTGATTTTTGGATTGGATTTTTTAAGAGTGTTAGCTCTGTTGTTAGAGTGTATCATTGTCGTCATATTGTGTGTCAGAACGTACCACATGCGTCACTTAATTTTATATTGTTTGTGTATTTAATATATGTATCTTACTTGAACATTTTCTAAAGTTCTAATTAAATCTGCTAAGAATAACAGATTTACGAACGCATTTTTGTCACGATCATTCTTCCATTAATTGTTGAACAATGTCCCATCACAATGTTATTACTTCATTCTACGATTCTGTCTAAATAGTGAATGTATAATACTCTTCCTACAGAAAACCAGTTCGAAAGAGCAGATCTTGTTCACGAGGTGTCGAGCCATTTCATTCATCACGTACTTGTAAATAAAACACAATCTTCCTCCAGCTTCACTGTCATAACACTAACTCCAGAGGTGGGCAACATCGCTAAATAATGATTCGCAAGTTTTCATGTGAGACGAGACAATATTGCAGTTTGGGTGAACGAAATGTTAACGTACATACGGTTGCAGTAAACTTCACGAAAGACCTACATATTTTAAAAAAACACCATCTGGAAATCTGTGGCTCTTTCGTGGAGAAACATGGAGTTGCTCTTTCATGAAGGTAACGGGCATGGTTCTTTTTAGAGAGAAAAAATAGAGTTGTTCTTGTCTCTCCTGAGAGAAATAAATTGATCTTAGATAAATAGATTGATTCATAAGGAAAACTAAATTGGCTTTTTCGAGGACAAAAAGAGTGGGTCTCTGGTGAAGAAAAAGAAGATCAACTCTCTCACACGTAAAAGAACATCTTTCTGACTGACGAAACAAGAGAACAACCCTCTTACTGAACCAAAAAAGAGCAACCCTCTCCACGAGCAAACCGCCAAACCAGCCCTACAAATCTCTGTTGCTCCATCCCCTCCATCTTCCCCTTAGGCGAACCGACCGCCTGTCATACGTAAAGCTCGCGAAAAGGAAATCGAGAATCCAATCTCGCCGCGAGTTAGCTTAGCAAATAGAGAAAGAGAGAAAGATAGCTAAAGAGAAAGAGGGTGAGAAACGAGAGCAAGGGAGAAGGGGGACAAGTCGAGTCGAGCCGAAGATTTATTCGCATTACGAGGCTACTCGCTGCAGCCCGGAGCCACGAAGAAGTTATATCAAAGCGATGATTGTCCGTGTAAGAGTGGAAATTTCCTTTCATCATCTGTATAAATCCGACGGGTGGAGAGGGGGCAGAGGGGAGTCATCCTCTAGATTCCCCGAAAACCCCTCGGCGAATTGTTGAGTGTTACCAGAGCGGCCGTACAATAATAAGATTTCGACATTAAGTAGAACATATCAACGAAGCCACGTGTACCATGTTCATTGTGTCCATCGGTCGCCTCTCGGCCCCATTCCTTTCGCGGGGTTGCGTGAGTGCATCAACGAGCCTCGATTTCGTCGAATTTTACAGGGTGTTTCCAGATAGAGAAATTACTAGAAAATAAATATCTGGATGCACGAATCAGTCGAGAACGTGAAACGAAATTTCGTTGTCCGACGACTTGTTCACGAGAAAATGAAATTTGAAAATTCCTCGAGCGAGCGTGCTGCTCAATAGAAATCATTTCACGCGTCTGATCACGAGTGGCTGATCTACTTCTTGTAAATACTACACATAGCACGATAGCCTGATGAATTCTCATACTGAATTTTTTCGACAGCGAAGCACTGCTCGACAACAAATTTTCTTCTACATTTTCCAGGGATTGAAACGGTTAGATGATTTTTTTGATCTTTCTTAAACAAAATGTAAATCGAATATGACTTTTCTTCAGAACTGGTTACAACAAACGTTTAATCATTTATTTCGATCCCTGGTAGAATTTCTGATCGAACCACCACCACCACAGGACACCCTGTATTTCTGTACATAGATCGTTCCGCTCCCAGAAATTCTGCGAACAACCTCAGGATTGTTCCTATTGTTCGACAACGGCGAAACGACTCTCCTCGATGCCACCGATGTGCTCGCGCGAGCCCTCTCGAGGATCCTTCAGGGCTCAACGAGACTCCTTCGAGTTGATTTCTACAGGATTTTTTCGGAGATCCGATTCACCGATCCGTGGCCGAATTAAAACGACGAACTTCCTTCTCCGAGTCGAATCGAGATTTCCGAGGCCGTCAGGAAAACTAGAAGTACTGGAAATATTTAACGAAGTGTCGGTATCGACTGTGGATTATCGATTGTGCTGGCCAATCAGTAATATACTGCTTTTCTATCGGAGGTTGTTTTTAATGTTTCTAAAATAAACAATTAATTAATGTTCTAAAATACGTGCATGCAATCTTTCAATTGAAATTAAAACCTCGGAACAGAAGAATTTTCCACGCTGTTAAAAATCACCTTCCTGGAAGAAAGAAATTATCATTGAATTAATTCAATCATTTGTTGGCGATTTGTTTAGGTTTTCAAGTCAGTTAAAATCGGTTCGAAAGGTTGTACTACTTGTTCTAATAATTATTTAATACTTCTTCCTGCCGACAAATGCGGACATTATTGACTGGCCGAGAAGTTGATTGCAATGCGAAAATCTTCGGAAAGTATCGCGGAAAACGATGAACCGCGGATCGAGTATCGGTTTCGCTCGCGAGTCGAATTTTCGCCAAAGGAAATAATGAATGAAGGTGGGTCGAGGGAAATTGGCAGGGGTTGGTTGACGCGTTAATCGAAAATTAAACCAACAGCGAGCAGTGGTGTGTGCGAGAGTGTGAGAATGAAAGAGTAAGAGAGATAGACGAGGCAAGCATGAAACAGAAAAAGGAGAGAGAGAGAGAGAGAGATGTCCATCCAAAGCTAACCGAGAGTGGAAGCTCGATTCGGGGCAAAGCTTTCGGGCCGGCGTTTTCGGCGCTGGAATCGCAAAGTAGAAAAACCTGTAAATGAGCGAACACGTCGGGACGAATTAATTTAACGCTTCCGCACGATTTAATCGACAGAGAGCGGCCGCGAAAGGAACGCGGTGCCGAGCGTCACGCGCATTTCACGCACACATACTCTGACACACATATACACAGATATACGCCGGATATGTACATGCATCACATATATAAATATATACAGATAACGAGATACTCATGGACAGATTATACAGACATACAGATACCCACACACACACATACACACGCCTAGGGGAACGAAGAGCAACGTCATTAAGCGCGAGATAAGTTCGGAACATCGACGATTCAGTTGAAAGGATTTGCGCGTAAGCTGTGTATTTTTCTAATGATTTAGGACGTTCGCGGCTCGGCGAACGCGCCCGTTTTTTGCCCGGGTTTACGGGACACGCAGTCCTCTTACGTTTCCATTTTCTCTAGGTTTAAGAGACGTTAACGTGTATATCTATGAGTTACCAAATAAATGAGAGCGGTTAGAAAATGTTTTTCGACTCGTTACTACGTCCCCTTCCTTCCGTTTCTTTTGCTGTCCACATTTTTCGAAAGCGAGAAGTTTTCCGAACCAGGTTTGTACACGAAGAAATTGTTTCTATTGAATGATTCAAATAAAGAATTTTCTTGGATTTTTTAAGCATGATTCTACATGTCTTCCTAAAAGGTGAACTATCAGTACTATTTAGCCCTGCCCTCATATCAATTCTATGTAGTGGAGCTTATGCAGTGAATTCTCGAAATTCAATCTGTGATCATTTTGTAAAAAAAAAAAATAGTACATCATTAAATCTAGACTCATTTTAAAGCTCCGAGCCTCTACTTTTCCATCGCATGATGATGAATTTTTTCCGAGGAAAATTTGCACGATATAGCAGATGAAAAACTGACGGCACTTCAAACGTCCGTAGAAACATTAAGGAATTTCTTCCGCGAATAAATCTGCCACAGATTGGAACATTGATGGTTCCCTAATGGCTCCTGAAATTTGATGTATAATATTTTAAAAGTGGACGGTATACATTACATTATATTACAAACTTTAGAATACTTTACAAAGTTGGTAGAACAATTTTAATTCGACGATTAACAACTTGACCGGAAAAAGCTTGTACAGACAGTACACGGGTTGGTCCCGCTGCAGATATTCCAAAAAAACCTATGGAATATTAAACTAGTTCTGTACCGTCCAAGTAATGAATTGAATTAGAAGAAAGCAAAATAAAGTGAAATTAAAGGAAATTGAATGAAAACGCCAATGAAGATTGAACAAACTTTTTCTATTTTATTTGTAGTCGAACTAAATTGCTTCGATACTGAAACGAAGTCTGCAGAGATCGAAATTCGAGCAATCCGCACGTGTGTACCAAGCTTTTTATCCTTATTTTTTCACCTAAAGTTTTTGAAAACAGAGAAAACAGTAAAAATGTTCACCGGTTTGACTAGAAAAATTTCTCTCTGAAAAATATTTCGCTACGGACGTTGCAAACAAACCTGAAATAAACAAGAAATATTCTCCACCGGTAGGATTATACTGGAAAATGGTAAGTAGAGTTGTATAGATTTGATTCAAAAATCCCAGAATGCACGATTACGTCTATTTTCACCGACCATCTTCATCCCAGAATCCCGTGGCACGTGAGCAAAGTATAAATATCTTTCACTTACGTTGTCTCGGAGAATAAGCTTTTTATTCATACTTTTGATATATATATACGAAGGGGAAACATGAATTTTATTTTTAAAAATAAAGTATACTAGGTACTTCATGTTACTTTTTATTAATTTCTAAAAAGTTTGTTTTGCGCCCGATAACCGGCTAGGGCACGGTAACTGGTACCTTTACCCTACATTCCCGTGCTAACCGTGTTTGATTCGCAGCGGTGTTTTAATGAAAGCGCCGCTTACAAGTGGCTCCGCCCTATAAAGGGTGGAAAGGGTCTGATTTTTCAAAGATATTAAAAGTACACAGACCGCGCCGCGTCGAAGAAACGAAAAAAGCGTTCTAACGGGTGTCCCGAAACAGATCGCTTGATTTAGATGCAACGAGGAAAAAGGGGGTGAAAGAAGGTGAAGAGGGCGGGGGGGGGGGGGGTAGAACGATTCCGAAGGCAGACGGAAGACAGATCAGAAAAGTTTCGCGAGCCAATCACCAGACGTGGATATCGGGTCTGCCGATAAAAATGACAAAGTCTGCGAAGTTTTCTGTTCCGATCCCATCCCCTTTCCTTCGATTTCACCCCCCGCCGCCCACGTTCGCAGATTCCTTTTGAATTCGCAGACGTATTTCTAGTCGAGCGATCGCGAATTTATCGATTGCCGGGTCAACACACGGACGGGCAACTTTCCGCCAGTCCACCCGATACCAACGATGAATATTCGATGGACGGTTATTTGAGTTAGACACCCGCTGCATTAGCTCCGTACGGGGTGGGAAATTAGTCGGCCGGCGTGTGTGTATCTTTCATGAGACCCCGATGAACCCAGCCCGCCCCCTAGTTCGCGCATACCTCGGCTGCGAAACGGTATCCGAATTTCTAACACCCCTCCCCACGCTGATTTTCTGAGGGTTGCTCCTTCAGTCAAGTGATTTTTAACCCTTAGCACTCGAGTGGTGACTCAGAGTCAAAATATTGTTTACATTATTAAATATATTGGTATCTAAACAATTACTAAACGTTTTAACCCTTTGCACTCGGAGCTAGTTTAACTCGAAAATTAAACGTTTCTTCTGACCTACAATATTTCCATTCCCTATGATTTTTTAAATTTGATAAATATCAAATTGATATAATACCTCATACAATACATAAATGTATAGTAATTGGTTAGATACCGACATATCTGATAGTGTAAACAATTATTTAAATAATAGTACAGCAATTTCTAGTGGCGCCTCAGATGCGCCACTCGAGGGCTAAGGGTTAAAAAAAGTATTGTATGAGGCATTATATCAATTTCATATTCACACAAAGTCAGAAGAAATTAATTTTCAAGTTAAAGCAGCTCCGAGTGCAAAGGGTTGATTTGGACGTTGAAAAAGCTTTTAGGAACACAACATTTTGGAAGAATTTTCAATTGGAACGAGTGCTCTAAAATTTGCGAGTAGGAAACAAAGTTGCAGTTGGATATTGAATTGAAGGATGTGTACGGAGGGCGATAATGGGTTTTCACGGGTGCACGGATTTCAGGCGACGCATATTGTCCTTCATGCGACGAAACGAGCCGAAAGCCAGAAGCACACTCGGAATTTTTGTTTGTGGATGCAGTCGACGCACGTGCATGTGCATCGGCAGAGGAACAGGGTCAACGCGGTGCATTGTTCCTCCGGGAACTCCATTATCCGTCATTAAACTCGTTCACCTGTGTTCGTTATTTTACTCTCGATCGTGCACGTCTCTGTTCACCGAGTTGTATATCTATACTGTACTTGTAACGAGCAGCACACCGTCACGGTCTGTGTGGAATATTTTCGGTAGCAATTTGGAGCATTGCGCGCGGCCACGAATTTCAAATAAAATTGAGTAGCCGACTCGTTGAAATTAGCGGGTCATTTTCGCGGTCGAATTAAGTGGGGTCCAGAGATTTTCGGGTTCGAATCGTTCGTGCTTTCGCGACCTACCTTTGGCCGCCTAGCAAACGATAAATAAATGCCTTGAATGTTCACGGATTATAGAATAATATTTTCTGTTTATTCAAAATAGTAGAAAAATTATAAAACAGTTTCCATGTCTGTCAAAAAATAGTACAAAATTAAGACGATAATTTTGATGTCCGTCTGGCAAAGGTTAAGAAAGCAGAGAGCCATTTATTCTGTCCATTAAAAAGAGTGAGGAAATAAGAGAACAATTTTTTGTGCATTAGAACAAGTGAATACATTAAGGAAGAATGTTTACGTTCGCTGAGAAGGTAAAATAATAAGAGAATCATTTTTATCCTCATTAATGTGATAGGAAAATGAAAGCATCATTTTTTTGTTACTAAAGAGGTAGGAAAACAATGAACCATTTTTTCAAAGGGAAACTGAATTTTTTGTCACTGAAACGGTAGAAAAATAATGGATCAGTTTGAGGAAATAGAAAAATAGAACATTTTTAATGCTTACCAAAAAGAATAAAATACGTCTATTAGGGAACCAATTTTCATGCTTATTAAAACAATAGGAGAAACATTTTTACCTTTTATAAAGAAATCTCTAAAAATGAGGGAACCGTTTTTGTGCTTATTAAAGAGACAGAAAATGGCAGAACAGTTTGATTGCTTGTATCCGAATAAAATGATACGAATAAAGGAGAATTCAATGCGTTTCAATACCGTCGTGTGTTAATACAGTCCAGAAAATTCCCATTGACATGTCACACCGATGATATGACCGTCGATACACTCTTTCACAATCGCCGGATCGATCGAAATCGAAACGATCGAAGCTCGCGTGACAGGAGATATGGAAATCGCAGCGAGAGATTGAAGACTGCTTGACGTTCAATACTAATTCGGGGGCTGAAATTAATTAGCCGTGGCCTAATTTATCGTAACGCGCGATTTCGAGTAATTTACGCGACAGTTAATGCGAAATCCGGCGCAGGTGAGAATTTGTAATTTCATGTTAATGTAATTTCAATAAGAGGGATTATCGAGTTTCGCGATTGTGTCATCGCGAATTGTCGGCTTGAATTAAATGATCTGTGAACATATCGATATAATCGAGATCGGGGGCTCCGGCGTAGCGTAATCTTAAGCAACACGGTTTGTCACTCCGTTTCTCCTTGCAGCCGTGCTGCAAGCTACAAGCTCGCAAGCTGCAAGAGCGCAACATGTTGCATGGCAATTACCAGTTCGTTTAACGAGTCGCGGGACAATTTTCTTGCGCGGGGTCTTTCATGCGGCCTCGATTAAAATTTCGCTTTCGTTGCTATTAATTTATTCGATTCTGACACGGAACCTCGCGTGCGGTATCCTCGTATCTTTAGAGATTAACTAATGACTTTCATAATTTCGGGAACGAGAGCTTACGAAGAAATTAGTTGGGCGAAATATAAAACAGTGATAGATTCGAACAATTCAAGAATATTGTACCGTTGTTCTGAACGTAACAAAGTCGTTAAGGGATGAAATTATGTTTCCCACAGTCGACGCAGAATATTTTTATTTTCCATAAAGATCCGTAGTCTAACGATTAGGCTCGCGAATCAGCGTCGATTTCGAGTTTAAAGTGCACGGGTGTGTTCGCGCGGCTCGAGGCAATAGATCAGCGTCGATAAAGAGGAATTTCGTGAAATCAAAATTACGTGCGACCCGGCCGAGATAGCCGGTCGAATTTGCATTCCGATAGAGAAGGTTTCTTGCCGGGCTTCGTGCAACTGACCGACAAAAAGCGCGGAATTATCGCGACGGTGCGGCCCGTCGTATTGTGCGGCAATCGAGCTTTAAGCTACCATCGCGTCGATCGATCACCTCCTCTGAAAAGCCTTCTTCCTCTCCTCGTTTTCGGACCCCATCCACCGGTCTAATTGGACAGGTTAGCCGCCCGTTAATTTTCCACCTTTTTCCCCGGAATGAATCGATCAAATCAGGAATGAATACCGCTCCATAGATTCGCAATTCTTCCAATTTTATGCCCCCTGCTCCCGTCGAGTTTCAAATGTTTGAAGTAGATTCCGCGTAAGGCCGTCTGCCTCATCGAGTCTTCGTTAACCCGAAAATTTCGCTCGTTTCAATTACCGATTAATTCTCATTTCGAATTAATTACCAATTATACAACTCGGATCGATCGCGATTTTAGCGAATCTTAAGCGAGTTGAATTTTGTGTTAAGGCGCAGATACAATTAATCGAAGTAGATCCGATTTTAGCGATTCAGCTGTGAACGCTTCCTTCAATCATTCTAATGATATCTTATATTCCGTATTGATGTATGATAAATCTCTGAAAAAGAAAGGTAAACAATTCTTTCCACTCCTTTTTCTATAAGTCTGCTCCGAAAAATTTTGATTCGCGCACAAACATGCAGTGCAATAACGAATTCAATAACGGAGTAACAACCATAGCGGACTCGTTGGCGTATCAATTAAAAATATCGATAAAACGCGTCACGCCAATAAAAATGTTGCAAGAGTGTAACTACTTTTCTACGAGCACCGTTAAATCCCTGGAAATAGTTGCAGATAGAACGTGCATTTCAACTTTTACAAAACTGGAACCGCTAAAACTGATCCGCCATTAATTGCACAAAATTCCAGTGTCAAATTTCGGCATTTCCAGCCCCGCAACCTCCTTTACTAATTCACTGTTCCAGTGGCTCAAACCGCGTCGCTAATCGGGGGTGGTTTTGCCAGCGAAATTCTATAGACTGAACGTATCGTTACGAGTTTCCGTGATGCGGGATAACAAACGTGAATTACACGGGCGCGCGTGTGTGTGTGCGTGTGTGCTGGTGTCGGATCCGCTTTTATAATCTTTGAAACATTCCCAGAGAATATTTCAGGAGTGGAAACGGGAGTAAATAGAGCGGAGTGAGCACATCTATGAAACGAAAGGGATAATGTTATCGCGGCCGGCACGTTGTAAACATCCAGGCACGCGTAAACTTCGCCAAGTGATCGTCCGATAGGAAGGAGCTCGATGAACCGACCTCGATTTTTAATTAAACTCGAGAGATTTCCGTGGACACGCCCGCGGAGAACGAAGGCTGGGTGTACTGCCTTCAATCAACCACCTGGCCCCTTTCTTTACCCCTGGAAGCGAATTATAATAAAGAAACTATTTTATTCGCGAAGCTCAACGAAGTAGCACTCGCATCGCGATAAGTAAAAGTAGAGAGCGTGGATACATTCTTGAATTAAACTAGAACTACGACATACCCCTCGATGGCTCGCAAATAGATAGCCAAACCAGAGAGGTAGCTACAATAAAAAAATTCAAATAATCAATTTCTCCTCGAAAAAAAAAATAGAGATATAGCACTCGAAGCACGTACCAAGTAATTTTTTCAGAATTGTTGTCCACTATTCCGAGCGTAAAAAATAAAAAAAAAATAGAACCAATAGTGATTTTATGATTTTTCACAAAGGAAGTTTTCGAGTGTTCTCGAAACTAATCAAGAAGGTAATGTTTTTACGAGGAAATGTGAGAGAACGATCATGAGCTACGGTACACGGCCGGAATTTTTCCGAGAGGGTGGGGATCGAGCGAAACGTTAGAGCGGCCGATTGAAATGCAAATCGAAGCGGCCGAAGGTTATTTCGTTGTACACGGGGCCGTGACGCAGCTCCAAATTCGATCGAATTCCCGTCTCGCTCTCTCCCGTGGGTGTCCCGTGCCGCAAACAACCGAACTCGTTGGGGGGGAAAAAAAATCTCGCTGTCAAACCGGCCACCGTCGACGTCCGCGTCGCGGCGACTGGACCGACACGTTTGCGGTCGGTGTGCGAGCCACGTCTATGCCGGTACCCTGATTTGCGGCCGATTCTTCCGAGGATTTATGACGCCTAGCTCGCCGTTGATCCTTTGCGGTGAACTGCGACGATGATTGTCTTCGGATCAGAGAGTTTATTCGCGCTGCAGTCGCGTTACCAGCCATGGTGGCGCCGTTTAACGTCCGCCGTTTGATCTCTGACGCTCTAATTTCGCTTCAAAGCGCGTCACGCCTGCATTTCTGACGATTTTCCGCGCCCTTCCGGTCCTCGGTCGATTTACGAAACGGTGCAAACTGACGGAAAATGATTTCTAGCAATTCCAACATTTTTTAAGCAGGGGTAAATCTTTATGCAATGTGTTCGAACATGATTCGGTATTGTAGTGAAATTTTTATAATGTACTGTGTGTGTGTTTGTAATATTGCTTATTATAAATATGGGAAATATTGGCGAATCTCTGCGAAATCTTTAATTGCGTTCGCTTGAAAGGGTTCCAATCGAAAACTGCAGGTTCTCCGAAGAGTGTAAAACAGACAAACCTAGTTATATTAAAAATCTGGAAACATCTAGCACAGTGTGGCTCGTATATCCCTTGTTTCCTCGTTTAATTAAAAGCTCGCATTAAATCCCGACGGCACACGTTTCTGCGGCACCGTGTGGCGTTTCGTTCGACGATTTTTAATCCCGGTGCCCGGGGACCGCGGAAACAAAGTCGACGTAAACGAGTATTTATCTGGGCTCCTTTTCGCGAAATCTGCGCGGTGGACGCGCGATACTCATTTTTCAGGACAGCGCCGCGGAGATTTTCCTTATCGTGCCGCGGCAGACTTTCGTAACGGAGACGGGTTCACAGCTCGCGGAATCCGCTTCGCGATTATCGACGATATCTCGCGGGAACGTGTGAAACGACCGTCATAAACCGTTCCTATGAATTTTTTAACGCTCGAAATAACTGGCTTGCCCTGGTGTGTCTTATGAAAACCACTGGAACGCCTTTTTCAGTTCAACCCTGTCCCATTTTTTATCATTGCGTCCTCGCAAACCCAACAAATTCTGCTATCTATCCTGCAATTTGCCTTTTGTACGCTTACACGAATCTCACGAGCAAAGAAAATATTAATATTCGATTGAAAATACAAATGTGTTATCATTATACGTTCTCGTATCTGTGATTAAATTGAAGCCAACTGTAGTCAACGATTTTCTATATTGTCATTAACATTTTTCTTATACGTTAAATCCACACATTGTATAACAAAATCCCGTTTACCGACTTTCTCAGTGCATTTAAAAATATAATTTCATTTCATTGAATGCACCTCTGGAATTACAAATTAATGTTAAGTTAAGTTAAGTTAAGAGGCGCATTAAGTCATTATGTAATACGCTACTGAATTCATGTACTGAACATGCTATATAAACCATATTTGGTTTAAAGCATTAAATAAATATATAAAATACGTTAAATCCAAAGAAGCATATTATCATAGTTACAAAATTATCGAATATCTGCTATTTTACCTTTTTCTACAGACTTGCCATTCCTACGAAGGTATACTAACAAGCATTTTAATGTATTTTCTCGAATCACAAACGCTCCAGCGTTTAAACTGAAATATTTTGAAAGCAGAATGATCAGTTTGAACGTAATTTGTTAATTACATACACTTCAATCCACAGACTTGAAATTATTTGTAGTAATAGAATAATGATTGCCAAAGACGCTGCGACAAGTTCGAACATAATTTCTGGATCACAGACGTTCGTGTCGGCAGACTATGGATTTACCTCCGCCAGTTTAGCGAATCTTCCGTCGAGGGACATCCGGGCACGTCAAGGGATCTCGAAACAAGGGAACATCTCGCATATTGACGCATACCTCGCGCTCGAACGACTCGTTTCCGGCGTGCGACTGACACCGAGGAATTCTTATTCCCGGTTTCCGGCGCGACGAACATTCTTCCGCGGCGGCGAACGTCCCGGAAACGAGGAACATCCGTGTGCCAGGACGACCTCTGCTCTCTCATGTGCGCGAGTGTCACGATAAAACACGGCCTTTAACTCGCTCAGACATCGTCTCGTCGAAGGAAAGACAATGGGACAAGAGACGAGCCTCGCTCGTCGAAATAGAAATCTGACGAAGGGGAAAACAACGATGGCAAGAAGATAAAACACTCGGAAAGAATGGATGGTCATCAAGCTTAATTGACGAATCATCCACTCCAGTTCTGTGAACAACTAAACACAGAATTAGACACTAACAATCATCTAAGAAAATAATTACATCGCTCATTTCCCTTATTCCTGTTTAAATTTCATTAACGTTTTAGATAAAAAGTTGAATAAAAAAACTACCACATTCGCTGTGACATTTTTAGTTTCAAATTCATTGAATTTCGTCCAGTCGAATCATTTCTCGCAATTGTCATACCATTATGGAAAACAGTTTTAATAGTATCAAATTTGTGTGTATTTTAATATAAATTGTAAAAAGCTTCACTATGGTATGAGAAAACAGGTTCAATTCGATGTACACGTAAAAAAAGATTACATAGACTAAAAATGATGTGGGGTAAAATTGGATTGATGAACGCTAGAGACAATGTACAACAATTCGTTGCGGAGTTATCATCGATTCGCTGTATCGCATGGCGGCCGCTAAACAATTAACCGAAACGCAGTCGTCGAGGCGGAAACGAGTCGGCCGGCTTGCGTAATCGGCCCGCGATTTTAATTAAAAGCTAATTATCGCCGGATTCATAGAGTCGTCGCTCGTTAAAACGGCTGGCACACGAACGGAAATCGGCCGACGGGCTACGACGAATCGCGTTATTATGAACTTGCCGGGCGACATAATTTCGCGTGGCGCGGTGCAGCGGTGCAACGACGCGTGCACCTGCAACGTGCACTCGAGCCACGTGTGCGCGTGGCGCGTGCAACCAGCCGCGTGTTAATCGGCTGCCGGCGACGAGCTCTCACACCCTTTGACACGAAAACCGTCTTGGGAACCCTGGCGAATAGAATTCGCGACCAACTTCTTGTAAACATCGCTCCACCCGGTCCCATAAACGCAGATCTGCCGCCTAACTTTCATAGGATTTCGAGGATAAACATAAATTTCTGCTTTACCGTCGTAGTTTCCTTCTTCTCATTCGATCAACGTGAACTCCCTTCGATTAACTTCCTGTTAGTACCTGGGCACTAAAATCGTGTAGTGTCTGGAAAAAACTACTAAATAAGTAACAAATGATCAATTTTTCATTTCATTTTAAGACAACAAAATTTAAAGAATTAATTAAAAATTGATTAGAAAAAATATATTTATTACGATAGTAGGTAGGAATCAGTTTTTAATGAGTTTTAGTGGAAACTTCATTTTGATATCTTTTATGGTTGAAGGATTCGTCCGAGAGGAAGTAACGTTTCGACAAATTCACAAGTGCATTTTTACTGAAACTCTGTACACGACGAGGATTAAGATTGATGGTGGAAAATGAAAGATACTTACTGTTAATACGTTAAGACATGATAGGAGTACTCGGCCCGAGAAGTGTTATCATCTTGAGGAAAGTGGTCCTGAAAATTCAAGCTTAGAGCTACACTCTTGATTGAAGGGAGTCCTGTTGGCGAGAAACAAAGGCAATCATTTCGGAGAGAACGTTAATAAAGGGCGAGGCCGATAGAAGGACGGATGGATCATTATTCAGAGGAACGCAGGGAACGCCGACAATCATTTCCAAAGACGCTTACATTTTATTCGAAAAGTTGTGAACGCGGTTACAGCTACCTATACGCCTTCAACTTCCGGTATCCGTAAGCCGCGTTACATCGGCATACATACTCGTATGTACAGTCCTCGAGACGCTGCTCTCGAGAGTTTCTAGGGCGAGCAAGTTCTCTCTTTCTCTCTAGACGGACGCTTATCGTTTCGAACTGAACGAGTTCCGTGTGTATCTACAAAGCGGTCGTATGTCTACCTCACCCCGAGTTTCACTTCTAGAACTGTTGCGTTACGATTATCGCGGATAGAATGATAGCATAATGTCGATTAGGGCGACTATCCTCTAGAGCTACTGTCGACGCTGCTTCACGATACCTAATATAATACACGTTGGTGCACGGTGGAATAATCGATCGACCCCTCTTCGCGGAAATATAATATCTCTCTGGAATACAATATCTATAATGCCTCCCGGAAACTGTCCGTCACTTCTTCCGACACTTTGACTGCCTTATCTGGGACCAGACGTTAATCTTCAAGCCCTTCGCCGCCATTACTGCACACTCGCTTCTGTGACAGATCGATCGTTTTATTTATTTGCTGGAATTTAAATTGTTGGAACTGGTTCTATTGTATTTGAACGACCGAGCAGATTTATTTGTGATTTTGAAGTGAAGCGACTGATCGTGGTTGATGTGTTTGAGAAATATTGTATTTGGTGCTCGTGATTGACTTCTTGTGCTTCGAGAAATTTGGTAAAATGAATTTTCTAATAACCCTTCGGTGATTGAACATGTAATTTTTCTGATGGAAGTTTAGGTTTGCGAATTTTAAAGCAATTTGAAATGAATTTTCAATTGTATATTACATTTATAATACCATAAGTAGAACTTCATGTGTAAGGGGTTGAATATTTAGGTTAACGTCCACGGTTCGCATTCATGAATCTACAAATAATTATATCGATCCATTCTAATTTTTACATTACAGCAACCGATAAGGGTCGGAGCCACTATTCAAATAAACTTGTATTCTAGTGAATGAGGCTTAGAACTACCGTCTGGTACCCTAGAAAAGATTTTAACACCCTGCAATCATAGAAAATTTAATTTTTCTAATGAAACTTCCCAAATGGTTTAATTATCGTTTGTAAAATTGAGCTTATAGTATCATAAGAAAATATTGAACTGTAAAGAGTCGAATCTGGTTCTCAAATAAAATTTCATTCGAGTACACGAGGCTCAGAACAACCCTCTAGCACTTTAAGCAAATTTTTTAGCACCCTGCAGAGATTGAAACTTTAATTCTCTCAATAAAAGTTCACAAAAGGGATAATACTCGTTACTATGCCTGTCTTTTCGGTGCAACAAGTAACTTTTGCAGTGAAACTTTAACAGTGTCCTTTATTTGGAAGTTGACAGAGTTTTCAGTAGGCAGGTAGGAATCGTCCGGTTATTAAACCGTGCAGTAGCGACAGATTTCATTCTAGAAATTGGCACTAAGAATTCAAAGATAGACGAAGGAATACTGTTGGTAAATATCGTTTAACCCTTCCGAGTTGTCCTCCTCCACTTCCTTGCGAGGAGGACGATCTTCGAAACGCTTCCCAGGGGACGTTCGAGCCCATCTCTCAATCTCATTCCTGACAACTTTCTTCTTAGACGCAATAAAGTTACCCTTTAAAGTCTCTCCTCAGAGAGCGTTGGCAAATATTGTTTATACACTGGGAGACTTTATAAGACAAGGGCCGAAGTCCCTGGATCTCTATAGCTAAGAGCCGGCCCTGGACCACGGTCAAATTTATACATTGTTGTGGACTACTGGACTGATCAGGTCGTTCGGAAAATCGTTTCGGTTTCTCAAGGGAAAATCAAAGCCAAATTTTTACCATTTAAAATAAGTTTAAAATAAGAAATCAAATTTGCACCCCATAAAAAATATT
Source organism: Lasioglossum morio (assembly GCA_916610235.2). Lineage (NCBI taxonomy): Eukaryota > Metazoa > Arthropoda > Insecta > Hymenoptera > Halictidae > Lasioglossum > Lasioglossum morio. The sequence continues at coordinate 27,275,718 of OU744326.1, forward strand.
GAAAAAAGTACTTGAATGGTTAGAAAGCACTGCAAGACAGGAAATCACATCCGAAATGTCAGATGTCCATATATACCAGGATTTTCCGATTTAAAATAAGGTTAAGTAATAAAAAATTGAAGCAATGTCGTCTCTACACGAAAAACGAAATTACTTTGCCGAACTACCTAATAGTTCACAACGTTCGAGGCTTCCACCTCTGGCTTCTAAATTTTCGAAATAGATAAGCAATAAACAGACTCTGGATTCAGTGATAGACTTCATACAGAAAAAATAAAAATTAGAATTTTTAGAAACACAAATGGAAGAGTTTCCAAATCCTAGACTCATCGAATTGTCACAGCAAAGTCATCAATACAAAGAATGAATACTGCCAATAATTTCAATAGCAACTAATCAAAGATTCAGGTGGTATGAAAGCTGAAGGGAGTCGATGAATGGGTTGATTTTTCTTTGAATTAGAAGCTAGAGGGAGTCTCGAACGCTGTCAACAGTGGCCGGGCCCGTTGGCTGTCGTTTACCGGCTAACATGCTTACTAATTCGAAAACGCAGGTTGTTGCGTGCACTTATCTATGTACATGGAAGACGAACGTGACTCTCGCAGAGGGTGGTGGGTAGACGAGCGTCTCAAACGAGAGATAAGCACCGGCGTAGTGACTTCCGCGTTAAACTCGCTTAACGGCCGGTGTAATTAATTAAAGGACGAAGTTCAGTGTCCTGTGGAGCAGCCCACCTTAATCCCTCCTCTGCTTTTTGTTTCCCGTTTAATCGCCGACCATCCCCCTCTAGATGTATCATGCGTCGAACTTTATTTCCCGGGACTTTTCCCCGGTGTTATTCCCATTGTCACACTTTACTCGGACTAATTAGCGACGATGAACGCTTGACTCTTCGTTCTTTCTTTTCTGTCATCGACCCTTCGGCGAGTGGCGACAGAAGTACATGTATAATCAGACACGGAATAAATAACGCGATCAAACGTTGATATTACAGGGCTTCAGCTCCATGAACTGATAGGGCACATGTAAGGTAGTGTTGTTGTGCTCCACCAGCAGGTGACCTCGTCTTGGGGACGCACCAACCACTAGAACTGTCTCGCCTTTCAACAGCACCACCTCACCCTCGCCCTCTTCTGGAAACAAATTGTTTTTCTTGTCCAATGGAAATGATGGGGTTGGTCTGTAGAAAATTTCTTTGGACACTACTAAAGCCAAGAAATAATTAAACTACGATCACAGTTGAGATAGAATAGAACGATCAAGATGAAAGTAGAAGTTTTGTCATCGTTCCAACCAGCAATGTAGAGTTCCACGACGGTCAACTATAATGAAACTCGAGCAGAAAATAGCGATCATCCTCGCGATCAGCATCACCCACTGCCTAAAGTATGCAGACGAAAAAAAAAATCTGAAAACAAAGCGGAAACACTGACGCCGAAAGAGAATCTCCACGGAATCGTCTGGAAAACAAAACAGGCACGGCAGTTCGGCGCGGGTTGCAAGAATACTCGAAAAGCCCAAGCAGATCCGCGCAAGCGAGAAGAGCAAGTTTAGAAAGCTTTTCATCAGCGATCCAAGTTTTATCGCGACGATTCCAAACAATAGGGGATTCGTCGGCCAACAAGACCGCATCAGCAAACTTTCGCGAGGAGGGACGTCAGATGCATCGCACATAGAGAACGTAGCGACAAAGAAACGAGAACAAAAGAGAAATAAGCAGAAGAAGAGCGAGTAGAAGAAGCGTGTCGCCCAAAGTCTTTCAGATGGAGAAGATGCAACCGGCTCTTACCTGGGAATGGCATCTTCATGATCCTCGTCTGCGGGTAGCCCAATTTCGTGTTACCTGTCACTGTGTAGCTCCTGCTCGGTGGCACTGGGGGCGGTCGTTCCTGAAACAAAGTTTCTGCACACTGACAACATGCACTGGCGAACGGCTTCGAATCAAACATTATAATTGAACCCTGGACTTTCATGCGAAATAGAATTGTTCTTCGTAAATATTTTTATCAGCACTACCTCTTCCAAGTGTGATAGTTAGAACTGTCCCTTTAAAGGGTTTTAAACGGAACAATCCCTTTCAAGTGCTTCAATCAGAATCGTCCCTTTCAAGTATTTTAATCAGAACCATCCCTTTGAAGCGTTTTAATCAGAATCTCCCCTGTCGACTGTTTTAATCAGAACCGTCCTCCACAATCGTCATAATCAGATTCATTTTCTACAAATATTTTAACAAGAATTGTTCTCCAAATGTATTTGAATCAGAATCGTTCTCCACAATCGTCATAATCAGATTCATTTTCTACAAATATTTTAACAAGAATTGTTCTCCAAAAATATTTGAATCAGAATCATTCTCCATGAGTGTTTTAGTCAGACTATACCCGACAGGCTTGAACAGTTGGTTTTCGAAGTGTTCTTACCAGGTCCAGACCAAATAGGGTGCACGTTTGTTGGATCATCTTCTGGTCCGCACACTTCTCCGACGGATCCGGGGGTGGTGTGCCAGCGATCGGCTGTGGCCTTGGTCTAGTTCCGGTTCCAGTGCCACCGGAAGTCGTTACGTTCCTCTGAACGGTTCCGGTGGCCGTGGACGTCGGCTGCTGTGGCTTCTTCTGACCCAAACCGGAAGTCACGCCGAGCGTCGACTTCCTCAGCGGCCATCTTCTTCGCACCCTCCAACCTCTCCACGTCGCCTGGTGACGGACAGAATGACAGTCAAGCGATAGATTTTTTGCAAAAACAATACTTCAGTTGTTCCGAAACTATCAATTGAACAATGTCCACAGTCAAATCTTGTTGAGCAAGAGTATTCTTAAGTCTGCCTCCAAAATTGTACGACCAACATAAGCACAACGTCTCTTTTTCTATGGTTACCATCCCTTACATTCTAGAAACGAGAATACTGTCTTTGTGTAGGACTAAAACTCTTTCTACAATGTCTTGCAATATAATTCAGTATTTTCGACAAATGCTTTTAGAATTCTAGCTCCAATGGTACTTATTATGGGCGATGTTGACTAACACAGTGATGGTAAAAGACACAAGAAAATGGTAAAATTGAATTTATTAATTTGTGACATATCGTGACTCGGTGAATGAAATGTCATTAGAAACATTAAAACATTAAAAAATTGCTTTACCTGTATCGCAGTGGCAGCTTTCCGTCTTGTCTCCGACCTGAGATTCTCGAGCTGCTGCCTAATGCCCTCGCTGAGGAATATGTGCCTCTTGCCTAACGCCCAGCTGGTACTAGCACCGAATTTGCTCTTCAACTGTTGAGCATTCTGAAGGATGAGCTTGGTGTCCTCGACGGCCTGCTCCTCCGCCCGGCGTAGCTGCTTGAAAGGCGCAATCAGTCTGTACCTGGCGTTGAACGCCTTGAAACGCATTCGATGGGGGTATCCTGCGATTATAAAATCATTCGAATGACGCCAGCCTTGCCTGGAATTACTAATCTCGCATCGACATTCAGTCTGAACCCGGCTGGTCTCAATGCACTCAATCCTGGCTAGTTGGAGACTCTGGACGACAGCGTCACAAACAGTCTAAAACCACTGTCATCTTAACCTTTTCTCTATCCTTTGAACGTATCGCACTGGGATTTTGTGTTCTTGCATATACACCAAGAAATATTGATTTTATCTCTTAAATTCTCAATCCTCTAAAGCAGTTTTGAATCCGATCCGCGAGGTTAATATTGTTCTTCACACGAAAAAATTAAATATAAATCAAATCACATGAAATAATAAACTTATGTAAAAATATCAGTTTCTATTAAAAAATATTTAGAACCTCTGTTTTTTGTTGCTCTATGGCCCACCAGGCCTAAAAAAGTTTGCCGACCCCTGCTTTAAAGCTACGTTCATTACTAAACTGAAGAATTGCGCGAGCAACACAGAATCAGAATATTGGTCTATGAATGTTTCTACTCATTCGAATGAAAAAAAAGAAGAAATACATTTCTATCTATCTCCCGTTTCTTGCAACTGAAGGAGACAATTTTTTTCTTTTCTCGATTGTAGTAGCTTCACCTGTTTCTCTCTTAAAGAACGTGTGAAAGTAGGAATGAATCAATCCAAAGAAAAATATGAAAGTTTCACAAGGAGCTGGTGAATTGAGTTACGTCCAGAGAATAGGATAATGTATGGAAGTTTTCTGGAGCAGGATAACCGAAGATAATTTAATATGGCGAGCCGAACAGCTGTTCGACAAGAAACGCAGCCAGGTGAACGTCTGACGTCGTCGTCGGACGAGCGAGCATGCAAATTGAACGTCGGGAGTAGTTTCAAGACGTACCGCCGGCCATTAGATTTACTGTCTCGAGAACTTGAAGGGATCGTATCTGACGCATAGTCACGCCTCTGTCTAGGTGCAGCGGGGTTTCTGTGCCGTTGCTTCTAATGCACCTGACAAAGTGGGGCCTGGCGTGGACGAGAGTTCTCAGGAGATTATCCAGCCGCGTGTGGAAGTCCTGAGTCAACGTGGAGATTGGCTCGTCCCCGTTCAAACTGAAACCAGAGACAGTCGACGACGATTCCTGTGATTTTCGTTTCGCCCTGTTACGGTTGACAGAGAGCATCATACCCACAGACAGAGAGAAATACAGGTAGATAGACAGAGGTTGGAGTAGAAAGAGAGAGGGCAAGTTATTGGGATAAATAGAGGGGGACAGGGCTAGAGAGAGAACAAGAGATAGGGGTTGAAAGGGAGCAAGACATAAAGGGAAGGTAAAGAGAGATAGATAGGGGTCGAGAACAAAGGTATGTAATGCTACTGGATTTGGAGTTTCCAAACATTTTTAGTTTTTGAGGTATTTAATTAGCGATCGCCAAGTTTTTGAAAACTAAATTTGATTTCTTATCGGCGCTACGGTTCGATCATATGCTACATCAAACTATATAATTTTTATGCAATTTTCCTCAGTGATACACATCGGAGGTTTTCACTAGAATGTGAACCAATATGATGCTGGTATCCTGTTGCAAATAGTTAGCGGGTTATTTCTAACTAATGTGATGTCACCCATAAAAGGTTTTTTAGTTTTTGTTAATAGATGTCGTTCCAATCATTATAATTTCAATCAATAGAATTCCAAGACCTAAATCATGTTATATGGCAATGGCCAGACTGTGAGAACGAACGTAGTACATTGAGAACGAAGCTTCTCAAAGGTAAGTACTGTTTTCCTTCTTACGTAAACTTGATATAAAAAGCCTGAAAATAATTTATAATTTTCTCAAACAATATGTAACGTAAGCTACATGTAACAATACTGTACTTGCTAAATAAACCACAATCGGGGTTTAAAGCAATAATAAAAAGAGTAAATAAGATGGATCGAGAGAAATATACATAGAGAGACATAGAGGGTCCGTTCGGACCGGATACAGCGTGATGCCTTACAGGTCGGTGTGGGAGGTCGGCGATATCCGGAAGCTGACGCCTCTGGGCACCGTGTCGCTCGCGTACAACGCTTTCAGCTCGCTGCCGAACAAGTGGGTCGCGAAACCAAAGCTGCAGGTGTGCTTGTAGAACACTGCCACCAGGTCGTCCGGCACCACGTCCTTGTTTGTATCTTTTGCACACCAACAAACCCACCGTTCAATTAGATTCACGATCTCATACTAAATTGCTACCTGCAAACATCCTCTTGCAGCCGCCTCTGGACTCAGTGAATTTGGAAAGCGCTTTAGGTAAGGCTTTTGTGGTAGACAATTGTTTTTTTCAAATATTCGTAAAAGAGACGTTTCACATTTCAGGATTTCACGGTCGATTTCAGGAAGCTAGAAGGATCAGTACCCGCTAAATACGCACCAAGGAAATCGGAGGCGTCGTAAGTCACTCTCCCCGCAAAGTGTTGGATCCCGAAGGATCTACAGTCGACGGTCCTAGGCTCGAAAAGCCGGGGATTCTGTTTGTGCTGAACCTTCACTTTGGCGACGTAACTCTCGGCTGTACCCCGGATAGAACACTCGACGTCCAGCATGCTCAACAATCCGGTGCGCTGTGCAACGAAACAACAATCCGAATAGAGAGAATACCATTTCACGCATAGTATCTCATCTCCGGTTTAAAACGGACCTTGGCGAGCTTTCTATATTATTTTCTGAGAGTGTCGACTTACCAAGGAGGAAATGAGATCGATACATGGCACGTTGTCGACGTAGTCGACCTCCACGTCGCACCGGATACCTTCGTCACGACAACTCTCGATCGAGCTCTTGAAGATATGCGTGTTGTAGAAGTGTTGCATCGTTTCCGCGCAGAGATTGATGCACAGGTGCTCCAGCTGGCTTGGCTTAGGATCTTCGAATCCAAACATGTCCAGAATTCCGATGAACCCGTCCGTGGCGTGTCTCACCGCGTTGTTCAACGCTGTCATGCTCCTGGAACCCGTGCCACCTGGTTGCGGACATAAATCGGATTTCATTCACTTTACAACCTCACCTCCTCTTGTCTTTGTTTTTATCGCTACGCATCCCAACAAATCGCTTAGGTCTATCTTCTTCGGTTCTCCTGTAATCAATTATTGAGGGGATAGACTCGTTTTTACAGGATTGCAAGGGTGCGGGATACGCCTTCTTATTTCTCGATAATGCTAAGAAGGAGTTTTGCAGTTCAAATGCGATAGATAATTCAATTTTCATAACATCAATTTATTCACAGCTACATGATGTCGAATAATGCAAATTGCGCCTCGTAAACGTAAAAATATGGCTTTTGAGCAAGATCGCGGCTTAGATTGATCTTTCGCACCTTTGCAATTCTGGAAACGAGTCTACCCCTTAAAGATGACAAATATTTGATATCACTTCGTACGATTCAGGATTGAAATTTTCGCTATCAAATTAATTAATGAGATAATTATTGTACTTTGGAATTCCGGAAACGAGTCTACCCCTTAAAGATGAAAAATATTTGATGTCACTTCGTACGATTCGGGATTGAAATTTTCGCTATCAAATTCATTAATGAGTTAATTATTGTACCTTGCAATTCTGGAAACGAGTCTAGCCCTTAAAGAGGACCAATATCTGATGTCACTTCGTACGATTCGGGATTGAAATTTTCGCTATCAAATTAATTAATGAGATAATTATTGTACCTTGCAATCCTGGAAACGGGTCTACCCCTTAAAGATGACAAATATTTGATGTCACTTCGTACGATTCAGGATTGAAATTTTCGCTATCAAATTAATTGATGAAATAATTATTGTACCTTGCAATTCTGGAAACGAGTCTAGCCCTTAAAGAGGACCAATTTCTGATGTCACTTCGTACGATTCGGGATTGAAATTTTCGCTATCAAATTAATTAATGAGTTAATTATTGTACCTTGCAATTCTGGAAACGAGTCTAGCCCTTAAAGATGACAAATATTTGATATCACTTCGTACGATTCGGGATTGAAATTTTCGCTATCAAATTAATTAATGAGTTAATTATTGTACCTGCCGAGCTGCCAATAGTCGAAGCATGTTGGCTGGTGACCTCGGCCTGGTTGTGCACGGACTCGTTCGAGTCTGAGGACAAGGTGCCAAGGGTTGAGCCTAATCTCTTCAGACTGTTGGCTCTCCGGACGATGGTGGCCACGGTGCGACAGTAGAGCGCTTTCGCCAGCGAGTCCCTGGTCATGTTAGACTGCGTAAACAAAGACCCTTCAACATTGTTCGACACCAACAAGGCAGCAATTATAGTTCGCGTAATCGCGGACAATCAATTACACAATACCATATTCGCGTCGCAGACCGACTTGACCAGTTGTCCGCGAGCATTGTGTGTCCTGGAGGTCAGACCTCTTAGCAGAGCTGGCGGAGGAACTCCTAAGAGCGCTGCTACGGAGGCCAGTTCATTTTCACCTATCACACCAACCTCCACACCTGGACGATCCGTGAAGCCAACGTTGCCAAGGATCAACACTGCAGCTAGGACTCTGACTACGTCCAAAAATGGTATTCCTAACACCCCTAGAACAATTTTTTAATCAATTCATTGCTCTGTGATGATGTGTGTTTCACTTTGAGTTTAATTGTAATGTCAGTCATGCAGGTTGTAAGAATGAGAGAAAAGTTAACGTGGACAACTAAACGGAGTCAGTTTATGAGAAAATGTAAATGTAAATCTGTGATTTAGAACTTGAATGTATTTGTTTCAGTTTATTGAAATTATTAAAGTAAGAAAGAAATTTCTGTTTGGCTCCTGTTCATCAATGGAAAGAATTTTTCGAATATCCGCTGTTTAATTACGTTCACAGAAAATACTGTAGATCATGAATACAGGTAGGAGATTAAAACAAACTAGCAGAAGCTATTTGATAAGAAAGCAGATATAGAACGACGAATTTAATAAATTTATAAATACATAAGATATGAGTTAATGTAACATTTTATTCTAGGAAATGCATACTCTATTTAGGATAAAAATCCTTGTGACAATGTGGAGCTAATCTATTATGAATTTAAAATTTTCTGTTGTTTAATAGTGTACGATACAAAACTTTTCAGCATACCTAAACATGCCTTCCAAGCTTGAAACCTGATGGCATCCTCGGCTTCATCCTGCCTAGTGTCGCCATGTTGGAGATACCTCAGATTCTTCAAGTTGTAACCCTCCAAGTTAAGTTTCACTAGAACATCGTGCAATGAGGATCACTGTGGATGCTCCGTAGTTAAATAACTACATCAAACAACGACATTAATAAGACCTATTAATTCGAAAATGTCACAATTAAAATCAACAACGAGTCCACAATTTCATCAACATTTTAAGTTTACGGATTTCTTCAAAGAAATAAATTTGTCGAATAATTTCTAATGGATATATTGTTAGAATCTCAATAACTGTAAATTAAAAATATTATTAATATATTCAACAAAACTCTCCTTCAAACAAAAAGAACAAAAATTAACTCGGACAATCTCGAAGAAGACAAAATTACTAAATCAAATGATAAATAAAACTTCATCAGTCTTTAACAAATATACCTAACAGAAACAATCAAGTTATCAATCTACCTCTTTCCTCGTGGGACAGTCCAGCCAGCATCTGATAAAAAATATGATAGTTCTTCTCATCAGGCAATGGCCTAATGACTCTCGTCTGGTCCAAAAAGTAACAATGAATCTTGGTTCTATACAAAGCGCCGTCCGTCACCTGGACCTCGATGAAGTGACCCTGAAGAGAACATGCATCGTCAATATACATCATTAGACTGCGGATTTTATGCATCTATATGATTCGAAAGAATAAATGCAATTTAAGATAATGGGAAAATGGAAGGAATTTCCGAATGATAATATAACATTTTCATTCCATTAAAATTATTATTAGAGTATCATCATTTCCCAACAAACCAGCAAAACTTGAATGAATATAATATAATTTTGTTGAATAATTTACAGACGCAGTTATTAATTTTTCTTGAACATAGATCGAAACATCGAAATTTGAAGTTGATAAATTGCAGAATTGCTTCTAAGTAAAAATTGATCGAACCAGTGCATCGAGAGCATCAATACATCTTCTATAAACAAATATACGACCGATAAAAAGGAACATTTATAAACCAGAAAAACCATCGAGAAAACTTCAAATCCCAAAACAGTCTACATACTATCCTAGAGCTCTCCGAATTGGTAGCAGTCTTCGCCGATCCCAGGGACCTGAGGACAGTGAAGGCAGCAGCTAGGTGTTTGAATGCATCGGTCTCAGGTCCACCCCCAGCAACGTCGAACAACTGTCTCAGCAACAACATGGAGGCGTAAGTTTTCCCCGAGCCACTAGTCCCTAAAGAAATCCCGAAAAGTCTTGGCTTGTTGCTTTTGTAATCGTGTTGGAAAAGGCGAAATGTATTAGTTTACCGGAAAGAATAATGGCTTGAGGATAGCCGGTCTCCGATTGCTGGCGAACAGCTTCCTGGACGACTTTGTTCAGCTGAGGCGCCAGCGGTACGGCCCTGGTGCTCGTTAAGGTCAATGGATTCCCGACGTCCGTATAAGGATTGATACAGACCAGAATGGGGCCCACGTTCGTCTGAAATGCGTTCCCATTATCCACTTTCGCGATTATCAATTTCGCGCTCGGACCCTCTCGCGGGCTGATGAAGACATAGCAGCCAATCAAATTGCTACACCTTCTACATACAATGTTTTTCTTCACGGTGTTTAGCTTTCCAACATTGGATCGAAATGGAACTGATCTGAATCGTTTCATTGTTCCGTATAATGTGATGGAAAATTCTTTAAAATTTGAATGTTTCTAATTCACGATTATTGATTCAGCAAAGTTTATTTCTTTGGCTACATGGATAGTACAAAAAGTATGGCTAGCGATTAGGATAGATACATTCTTCATATTTTTACAAAAGTAGTCTATAATAGTTCTAACTGAAATACTTAATCGAATTGTCACGAGTGATTAAAATTGAGGAAGGAATCTGAACGATAGATTGCAGTATATTATTACGGTTATTGTAATACGCGCGACTAGAAATAAACTCCGGTTTCTCAAGGAATGTCGTTCGTCAACTATCCGACAAGAGCCGATTCGATTTCGGCGTCCGCACAAGCGATAGAAAGTGTTTGAGAATATTAGTCATGGATCGTTGTTATCATGTTAATGGTGCCAAGCCGACAGACGTGTATCCGTAGACAAGAGTATGAGATCGTCTGCGAGAGCAAACATGATCCTTTGAGTCGAGAACGGGAAGATAGTTGAGAGACCGTGGTGTGTTTCATTATTACAAGCTCTTTGAAGTATGAGAGGAGAATATCAATTAGCCCTCTCCTCTTATTCTCCTGTATCTACTCTTATTTATAATACGGATTAATTAGCATCGTGAGTGAAATTACGATCAAAAATTAGCCCCGAATTCGTCGCTGGCATTCGCTACATATTTCCTCATTATTGTTACGAACGCAGAATAATCTATACCGGATGCATTTCAATTTATTTCATTGTAGTTACATGTAGAGAGGATTGGAAATAATATTTACGACAAAAATAAACTGACTAGTGTTAATTCTGTAGTTCTCAATGTCCACAGTCTACAAAATCAACCAGAAAGGCAGAGGCGTGTAGATCGCCGTGGATCGAGGGATAAACGATCCTTCTTCGGGATCGATAGATGAGTTCGCGGGATCCTGCGGTCTTCCTCGAATAATATCCTCGGAGGAGGATAAAAGGCAGCCACGGACCCTGCGAGCGTCGTAGAGACTTAGAAATCGGGACAGTTAGGGCGGAGAAGGTACAGAAGGTAGAAGGCAGTTGAACGGTGATGGAGGAGGGGAGAAGAGGGCCGCAGACGAAGGAGTGAAGACGAAGGGGACAAAGAGCGCAGGGTGGTGCAACAGGCTACGGAGCGGCGAGGCTTTGGCGGGCCTTGGTACCTATTAGAAGCCCACCTAGAGAAAGCAACACGCCGGAGGACGAACAAAAAGGTGAAAAACGGCCGCACGATCACGGGGAGGGAGAGAACCGGTCCCGCGACGGACCCGGTACCTAGTGATGGGCCCAGGAGACTCGCTGATCCGAGCTTTTGAACAACTGGGTCGTGCGGGTCCCATGATTGCCTCTAAAAGGACTGTTGGACTTTACTTGTTATGATATTTAAAATAATAGACTGAATAGAAAGAAATTTTTTAAATATGTACATTGTTCGCTGTGTATATAAACATTATGCAAAGGTATTATTCTTACTACAACAATTAAATCAAAAATAAAGGAGCACATTTATTCATAGAATTAAACAGTGAACATTAAACTGTTGAATTTATTTCTTGTTTATTATTGAAATGCAGTTTGCCTGTTTCTCAGTTTATAAACGTTAAAAACACGCTGGTATTGTTCCTACTCGAATCGAACGAAGCCAACACTTGCACAGCTTTTTCAACGAGCATCTGAAATGATAACGAAGGAGAAAGAGAGAGATAGAGAAGAAGAGAGGGGAATAGGTCAGAAGGAAAAGAAACAAAAGAACAAAGAATACAGAGGAGAAGCAGCAGAAGAAGAAGAAGAAAGAAACAGGAATAAACTGGACAGAGGGAAAACCTGGTGGACAGAAGATCGAGAACATGATCTACGCCGTTCAGCCGTATCTAAAGATCAGGCCAAGGATCGGACTTCTATACCCGGAAGGTGGTCGTAACTCGATCGAGAAAGTGCGAGGGTCCAATTAAACCGGGAATTACGATTTCTCGTATGAATCTCTCGGCAGCCCACGCTTAATCGTCCCGCGGGCTGAATAATAAAGCGATCGGATCTAATCGATATCCTGGAGACACTCCACTTTCCACTAGCGTGCATTTTTTTCCTTGCTGCTGCTCATTAACGACCGATTCACCGTGTACTAAAACTAGACCACTTTATACCACTTTGCAAGAACAACGAAAATATATTTCCTTTGATTTTTAGTGATTTCTTGGGATTTCTATCGCGTGAATCACTCGATACAAAAGCACTTTCACGATCTTAAGAATCGTCACTTCATTCTCACCTGTTCCTTTATAAAAACTCCAATTTGTTTAGAGCTAGAGAAGATCCAATCTCCAAAGAGAGAAAGAGAGAGAGTAATCGAATTTAAATGATACTGAATTGAATAATTTTTTGGGAACGTTGCGGGGGCGTGAAATATTTTTGACCATTTTCTGTAACACTTCGGCCGACGTGGATTTAACGGTAAACAAGTTAGAACTCGTTAATGAAATTTTCTGTGGAGAAAGTAATTTCAATCGCGACCCGCCACGACTCATGTTCCGAGTAACATAATAATTTCTTTTGGGATTGCTGCTCAAAAGAAAATTATTAAGCTTCTTTTTGACACGGCGTAGTCATTAAAAAGCCTATTAACCCTTCGTGTCCTGAAAGAACAGCGGCGCTAAAGAACCGCTTTCATTAAAATACCGCCACGCACCAAATGCGTCCAGATTTTTCGCTACAGTTCGTAGTGGCAACACTCTGTGTGCATCTCTTTCCTAACGATTCTGAAAAATGTTTACTCACAGACAAGTGCTAACACGAAGGATTCAACGCAACCTAATGCTCTCAACCTGAGATTTTCCAAAAGTATTTTCCACACAGCAAAACGGCCAGACAATGTCTAGCTGTTTCGACCGATGCAGATCCCCCATACATTAGAAAAGGAACAAGAAAAACACGACTTGATCGACAAAATATAAATAAAATCGTTGATCACTAGACAGCAGATTTTATGTATTTATAGAAAAAATGAATAGGTGTAATTTAAAACAGTAAGAACATTAGAAGAATTTAAAAATATTGTTATATTACTATTAACCTATTAAACATGTTAAAATAGAACATAAATTTCTATTTCACTCCAGTTTGTTGCAATGCAGGTAGAAGTATTATCACTTTTCCAATCAGCAGGTTTTCATAAAGAGTCCAAATTAAAATTGGTATAATGTAACCGAGATAAATAAAATAACTAGCAATGAAAAATTGAAGAGGAACATAACTATAATTATCAGAGTGTCGATTTTATGCATTTATAAGAGGAATAAAAACATCAGAGAAATCTAACACGTCCTGGTACATCATTTTACAGCGTGTAGCAATCGGGGGAGCAAGATTCTAATTTTGCGAAAGATCCCCGGTCTAATTGTAATTAATTAGGAGTAGATTAGCGGGTGGAAGATGTTCGAAAGTTCTTTGGGTTTAATCCGGGCGGAAACGAGCGTTTCATAGGTGACAAGCTAATATAATTCCTCGGGTGTTCTCTGTCTCGTTGCGCAGACGATATCTTCTTCGAGCGCTTCTTCCCATTAAGAATTCACCCTTGTCTCAGGCGTTGGCTCAGCTTGGCTCAGCTTGGCTGGTCACAGAGCAGCACGCGCAGCTGGCACGCTCGCATTCCATTATCGTGCTCCGCGTTTTAATTTCTCCCCGGCATTCCTTAACGCGTGCCCCCCCCCCCTTTTTTCTGATTACGGGACCCCCGGGAGCACTTCATCAGACACTTCCCAGACGATTCGGGGATGGAGAATCTGAACTTCGTTCACGACCTCTGCACACCCCGATGAGGAATCATTTAGCAAGTTCCTGGGGCTGTGTATCTTCATAGTTGAAGATTGTACGGAGCCACGAAGACGTTCGAAGATGTTCAGAAAATTTTATGAACAAATGCACTATAGACCTGTCATGCTAAATAAAAAATGGTCTGCATCGGTTGCAACAACTTATTTCAGTTCGAGTTTGAGATTTACAGTTTTGGTTTTCCAGAAGAATGATGCTTATAGGAATTTATTACAGATCAACTAAGATCCTCGTTTGAAAAAGAACCTCCATTGTTTTCTACAGGTTCCAAATTCAGGAATATCGGATTTTCGCAGACGGCGTCAAGCCAGACCCGTTTATGCCTGCTTAAAAGCAAAATAGCGCAACTACCGGCAGTCTGGTTATCGTATAACAGTGTCTGGCATCGTTAACCGGGCCACAGCATCTAGTTTCGCGAATAAATCGCAACTCTCGCGACTGGCTTTATTGGTAGAGGTGATATTTCGGCGAGAAGCACTGCGGAGGTGCAATTAGGCGTCGAGTATCGAGGAAGACGCTTGGAAATCGGCTCCGGGGGATCAGGAAACGCTTTCAGGCTCGGTCGAAACGATTTGCCAACGAAATTCGCAGCTTGTGCTTTCCCTCCCTCCCTCCCTCCCTCTCCCTCTCCCTCTAAATCTCTCTCTCTCTCTATCTTTCTCTCTCCCTCCCTCCCTCTTCTGGAGAAAATCGCAACGCGCATCGATCACTCTGTGCCTCGATAGCGAAGCGTGTAGCTCGTCCGCGGACACGGTAAGTTCGCGAGCCTTCTAATTGAGATGAATGCTTCGATTCGCCACGGCCAATCGAGATTCCCCGGTTCAGATATGCTCTGCGAACATTTAGCGAAGACTTCTTCTGTCCCGACATTTCCCACACTTTTTCCTTTCCGGAACCATTGACGTACGTTGTTCGTGAAAAATGTTCAAAAATTTTCAATATTTAATATGTCACAGTGGATTCAATTTCCTTCATCTAAATAAAATAAACTGCAGAGATGGCTACTGTGCAAGTGACAGAAAATATAACATTTATAAAATCATCTCCTACCTTTTCTTTTAATTTTTATCTGCAATTGCATGTGTATACGGAACTAAACCTAGTTTCTCATTTTCAGCATTTAACGTGGCAAAATTTAATATACATATGTATTATCCATGCGAATAGAATAAATCAAATTCAAAGTATAGCGCAAACTCCACATTATCTTTGCTGTTAGGTTCCTCAGCTTACGTTAGATAGCGAACGTAATTTCCATCCGGTTCCAATTGATCTGAATTGAAATATTAATAAGATTCATGCGAAAATCCTCGTTGCTCGTATATTCAGAACAGGAAACACTGGTCAGCAATCCTGTTTTCCTTCGGCAGGGAATTATTGATGAACCAAAACTGCATTGGCCGCATCAATAATTCCGCTTGCGATCAAAAATTAATGACAAATCCCAACGATCCAAAACTATTCCCGTGCATGAACACTTTGTACCAGGCTACTGAAAGTTGCTTAAATGCATCAGGAATATTCCGCAAACTGAACCGAAAACTCCAAATGGTGCATTTACCAGCGCTTTACGATTTACTACGTTCCAGTAATAAACGTTCGACTATTTATACATCAGCATTTGGAAGAGTTACGTAGAATATTTCGAAATTAAACGCACGGACGCATTGACGTCCAATACCTCTTTATTTATTAGCCTTAGTTTGTAGAAATGATTTTTCCAATTAAAAGCACATGTTCTAAACGATAAGATCGATAGTGTACTTCGAAAAATTCATTTTCATATTCGAGAAAATTGAAACTTATTCAAAATTTTATACTGAAAAATGTTTAATTGCATTTCATTACATTCCATAAGGTGAAATAAGTTTCCCGTTGATAATGAACAGTACAATCAACTTCTTATAAAAACAATGAAAGAATTGACGTTGCCATTTCTAATTATTCAGGGTTGAATTAATCGCCTTGTGCGATTTTTGAGCTTGCTAAGGAATGACAGTCTAAGTTTCGATGAAACGCATCATGTGAATGAAGATTGCTTTGACTTACGTGGTACTGTTTCGCGCAGAATCGGGCTTGAAGACATTTGAGGACCGCGTCCTCCGTTAGGGGGCCCGGCAGGTGAATGAGGTCGTCCAAGGCCGTGGAGGTCGCGGGCCCCGATGAGCTCGTGGTCCCCTTCGGGAGACATCGATGCTGACCCTGGTTGGTTTTCGCGTTCTTCACGTCTGCGATGATGCTCGAGATCGGGGGCGATCGCAAACAGCCCAGGGCCGTCACGCAGGACACTATACCATCGTCTGGGATCCCATTATGGCGTTTCGGGGGATCCAAATCTACAAACAACAAAGATCAATCTTAGCTTCTTCAACTTTTCCTTCAGCGACGCAGTTTTACATTCTAATTAACCTTCGGTTAGTCGCACTCAATTTCCTACAAAGCTGATTACATGGAACTTTATATGACTCCAACATAAATAAACAAAATAGATAGTTGCACCTATAGTCGACACAACGCGCAAGTACCATATGCGGGTAATGAAAAGTTGAATTACGAGTAATATTCTTCGAATTGTTCGAAGAAGAAACAAGTTTCTACGTGGAATTGTTATTCTACAGAAAACTACACAGTCTAGTGTTCATCGAATTCAAAGTGGAATATGTTCGAAATATCTAGGTGCGAATACACAGAGCTAACAGTTTATTACAGGCGAACCACGTGCGCGCTAATATCGTGTTAACTAGACTCCAAGGACAGTCAGCATTATTTCTTTCAATTTGTACGAGCTTTTTCGGGGGAACTGACCACAGCGACGTCGTCGCGCCGCTCGAAATGAACGCAGGGTGGATTAAACGGCGAATCGACCGGCGAATTTTATCCAGCAGTATTTATTTTCACCTGTACGTGAGCGATGGGAACAGCGGGTGGTCGTGGTCCGCGTCAAAAAATGGTAAATAAATCATAAAACGGAATCCGGGCCGAGATAGCCGTTGTGTAAACAGCCGCGTTTACCGTTTCGATGATTTTGCGGAGTAATCGCTCGCCGCTCTCGGTTATTTAAAATATCAACCCTCGTTCCAGGCTGCGAGAAAGGCAGAGAGATAGAGAGAAGGCGAGGGACAAATTGTAGATATGTAGCGATCACCGGTTCCAGAATTGCGGAGCGTATCGCGAATTAACGCGGCAATGACGATATTACGCGCTGTTTAAATATTAACGAACCCGATCGACGCAGGATGGACGTCGTGAGCATCCACGTGGACGCGCACACACACACACACTGCTATTTCAACTACTATGTACTGGGTGGTTCGGTTTAATTCGTGGTGATCGAATCGAATGACGATGAAAACCTTTGCCGACGAGGTTACTAGCCAATTCCGGTCGAGCATCGAGCATGGTAGTGGCGGAGTTAAATAGATGACGCGATGACGTTGATGTATAGACAGCGGATTTTATGCACTTATCAGCATAATTCCCGTTGAAAAATCAACGGCTGGCTTATCTCTGGAGTTCGTTGTTTGTTTCAATTGCGACCTAAATGTAGCACCATGTGTTGGGCTATTCAAAAATGTTTTTTTTTTTATTTAAGCTTACCCAGACCATTCAAAAATGTTCGTGCAGATAATAATCTGAAAACAGGAAACTTGATCGGGTGGAAATCGAATAAAGTATTTCCTGTTTCAGTTGTAAAATTGGTGAAGATTGAACAGTGAACGGAGAATGGTCTCCAGCATCAGGAATGATCGAGAAAGTATTTATTATCCTGTAGACGCTGTCGGCAAATGAGAATTCAGGCGAAACTTCTGAAAATCTAAGTTATTAAAGCCGTTATTTAACGCGGCCTCGCTATTCAACGGTTTAAAGCTGCTTAGCCAAACTTGGATGAAACGTTCGCTAACCTATGGGGTCTTCGAGCTTCTCCGCGAGGGCTTTAGAAATGTTCAGTGATCTATTTTCACAATTAACTAGAGATTCCCTATTGGAACAGTGTTGGGAAAATAAACAATAAGATTGAAAAATATACCAATGCATTTGGGAGGGTCTACAGAAACAGTTACAGAAGGAAAATTTGTCAAAGTTTAGAATCTTATTTTTGTTTTTTATCCCACCTCCACCCACAGCATCCCCCATAGGATACGTTACTGCGACATTACTACCAGAGGGTGGTCAGTATTCAGACCGACTCCCGGCTATTGAAATACGCTGCGTATCCGTGTTTCCTTATTCTTTATCATTATTTACACTCATTGTTCTATCATTTGTTGACATTCATTCATCCACTCCTTGAGTCCAAACATCAATTTGTTCTTCCATTAATATTCATAATGGTCCATCCCATTTTTCTTCAGCTGTTACCTCTTGTCCACGCAACTATATGTCCAAATACGTCATAAAATATATATATATATTTTTAACTTATTTTACGTCGCTTTGTGAACTCCTATTAAGGAGTTATTTCGCGACGGGACCTACAGTTTTTATAAGGTGGGTTCCGAACCACCTTGGGCACCACAGTTTACTCATAAAATATATCAATGGGTAAAATAAATCAATTGAGGTCGGTAAATAAGCAAATATAGTTTCCCGAACGCAAGATTAGTGTTACAAAATAAAACCTATCGTTCGCAACACAGCGTTACACCTGGAAAAAAAAGTAAAACTGTTCGTGTCCCTTGAAGAAGAGTGTGTCAGAATGTTAAGGAAGAAGGTTGACAGTCGATATCACCGACCTCAAGGGAAACTAATCGAGACCTAGCCCAGCCTTATCAAACATGTAGTAAATCGGGTTGAATTGTTGACGTGCTCGGAACCGTACCGGAGGCTAGGAAAGCCAGAGAATCAGGGGATGATGATCGCATATACTGACCAGATATTAAATTATTCGCTGCGGTGGCGTTGTGGCCGAGAGTGTTCGCGGCGGCGTGATTCGCGTGCGGATGAACGATCGCGGAGGCCGTCAGCGTGTGCCCCGAAGAAGGATGTCCCAAACCGTGGGGCAAGGTAGCGGCTAATGGCAACGTGGTCCTGGGGGGTACCGCAGGGGCGGGGGAAGACGGCACGCATCCTTTTTCCGGGCTTTTGGAAAGGGGGGCCGGTGTGCCCTGGTTCGTCCCTGAATTGTTGTTCGGCGGCTGGCTCACGTGCAGCCGGTTCCTCAGGGTCACCAGTTCCGTACTCAGGCTCCGCAGACGCTGCTGTAGGTGCACCGCTTCGTTCGAGGACGAGGCATCTGTAAAAGGTAAACCGATATTCCGTGAGCTGCTGCTCTGCCACACTGTTACATACACGGTTTCTCCGGAATGTTCCCGGAATTTGTGTAGAAATATTACACGATTGCATAAGCTCGTGCCCGACTTGAAAATAAAATTCAATGGTTACATTTTCAAGAATACAGTTTTATTTTCTACAATTAGAACAGATTCTTGACTATATATCAATTTCTTTTTCTACACTCCGCCTTGCAGTACTTACGTAAGGTACGAACTTATGCAATCATCTGATAGTATTCTGTTCTAGAAAACTAGATGAATGAAATGGTTTATGTACAGGGTGCACCAAATTATACGCTGCGACCACTGTAACGTGATCCTGCACCTCTAGATAAATGATCTGTTAAAAAGATGGACCGAAAAATTGATCTTACTCTTTGTTCAAGGTGAAAAGTTTCTTGTCGCATCGTACGGTACTCGTCGCGAAGAACAAAAGTCTGAAACAAACTATAGGTTTCGACTGAACCGTTCTCTTAAAAACCAACTTCAAAGTTTCGTGAACTATTTTATTTTTATGTGTCTGCACGGTGTTTTAAAATTATAAACCAAATTACATAAAAGAGGTATTCAATTATCGATCGTAAATGTATTTTTGATCACTCAGATTGTAATTTTCTTATCGGCGCACAGGTTCGATTACATAAAGATGCAATAAAAAAAAAGTATAAGTTTGACCTCGAGATTCAAGGTTAAGGTCAATTTTGCTGTCGATTCTTTTAACAGATCTGTGCCGATCCAGAGGTGCTGAATCACGCTACAGTGGTCACGACATATAATTTCGAAGGAGCCTGTGCAAAACCAGTGAAATTATCAAATATTATAGTATACACGCACTATACGAGAGAGTCGAATAATCTGTGGACCGACTCGAACGAGGCCTTGGCGGGGATCGGTGACCTTGAACGGCCGATATTCCCTGTTACTCGAGTTGAGAGCTGGCTGTGTTCCCGTAGCGGGAAGGTTTGGCGGGTTTTATGGTTGTCGGGACTCGTGAAAGTATTTTTGGTTGGTGAGACCGATATTATGGATTTGGGAGATGGTAGATGAAGAGTGTTGAGTGGGTGGGATTTGGAGGATGGTTACAGGTGGACCGGACAGGTTGAAGGTTGAGTACATTTCTCAGAAGACAATCATGCAGTGGATTGTTCAACCTTCAATTACTCGCACTGAAGTTTCTACGTAACTGGTTACGTATGAAACTTTCAATCAATGAAACAACTACTTTAATGCAAAACAGATATTTGCTAGCGTGGTCGACACCTTCGTTCATATACTCGAAACAGTAAATTTAAACTATTTAGATTGTAAATACTGTATGCGAGTAATTAAAAGCTAATAAATCTGTCGATCGCACGTGTGAGAACGTATACGCATTTCTATGCAACAAAGGCTGATACTGAGAACTGGTACAAGTTACTGGTCTTTTTTAATTGAACCGATCGACCGTGTCGCGCATTTAACGGGCCGGCATCCGTTGAACGGGCGAGTCGCGTGTTCAAAGGAGGGAAATTCGATGCGCCTCGTCGGCGATCGTTGCGAATTTCCAGCGACCCCCTCGACCGTTTCGCAATCCTGCGCCCCTATCAGCCTGTCCGCTGCCGCCCCCCGCGGTACCCTGGCGCCGTCGAAATAATTCATTTAGAAAACGAGGGG
The DNA here is from genome assembly GCA_916610235.2 of Lasioglossum morio. NCBI lineage: Eukaryota > Metazoa > Arthropoda > Insecta > Hymenoptera > Halictidae > Lasioglossum > Lasioglossum morio. The sequence goes on from OU744326.1 coordinate 27,296,698, forward strand.
GTCCCGGTCCGAATTTGCGATACGCTGTTTGCGCTAGCTCGCGCAACGCGCGACAACCCTTTTATCGCGCGCCCGCCGGAGTTCGTTTGCCCGGCGAGGACCGTGCCTCGAATTGCAAACATCCGTGGACGTGAATTTTTCGGGAATAACACGTTCGACCGGTGCAAACACCGTGGCCGAGGAGAAGGGGGGCCAGAGGGAAGCTGCCGAGGAGAGAGAAACGGTGTTTTCCTCGTTAAACGTTTTCCCGCGTTTAATCTGTTGCGTTATGACGAAAACACGAATGGACCTGGCTGATGAATTTAAATAGCCGCGCCACTGAGGGAGGAACAGAGAGTCAAGGTGACGGAGAGAGACAGAAACGGATTCGTCGGCTGTTTGCTGAATTTTAAATAATATTTCGTGTTCATATAGGGGACGGGGGAAAGGGGTGGGCTCCGTGAGCGTACGCGGCCGAGCCTTTCGGAGATTTGCGCGGTGTATTATTGATGCTCGCTATTTTGTTGTTTCGATATTGATTGGTCACGCAAGACTTCCGCTGTAATTGTTCTCTTTCGGCCGGCGATTGTTGCGCGCGGGTGCTGAGCGAGCCTGATGGGGAATTCGGAAGTTGCCATGGGGTGGTTGGAAGTTGATTAGGTTGTTGGAACACTTGAAAATCGTGTCAGAGCTATCGTAGCACGTGAAAACAATTTCAACGTTTGATAGAGCTGTCAGAACTGTTGAAAAGAATGTTGGATCTTGATGAGGCCAACGGAGCTTCTTCACAAGAACCTCGGTGCTTTACAGAGCTGCCGGAGCTCTTGAGAACAAACTCCTAAACAAGTCCTGAACCAGATGGACATACAAAAGGAAACAATGAAAAACAGAAGGAGGCAGACGGAAAAAAAAGTAAAGCAAGTATGCGTGGTCTCTCTTCGTTGTTCTAAGACGCTGCATTCAGTCGACTGTCTAAAAAACCACAGAAATTCAACGAAAAAATGCTCGGATGGAAAACAAGGCCGGAAGCAGCGCCGGTTTCTCGTCTTCCTGTTTTCCGTGCACCGTGCGCGCTGACGACTGCTCTCTTTCCTGAGCACCTGGAGAGCCAACAGAGCGAACAGAGCGAACAGAGTGAACAGAGCCTCGAGTGCTCCTCGAGTGTCCATTGTCGCGGCCGTTAATCCAAGGACACAGGTGACAACCTGCGAGAACCAGCTCGGGGATTCTTCCCCGGTCAGGAACCAGCTGACTGACTGACTGACTGACTGACAGCTGCGCCCTCCTCTTCCGACGCTAAATCGACAGGTGTTTCGCAGACGCGACGCGAAGAGATCACCGGGACTTGGGGACCTCCGAGTCGAAAGCTGACACCCACTGTCACAAGATTGACAACCGAGTACCATTTAAATTGCCAGCAGGAGACACCCATCGCTCCGAATTGTCGGGATAACCAGAACGATATGAAAATCATGGAAATGCAGTCTTCCACTGGATGTCCCGTTTCTCTTTGGCAAATATGCGAATAATGGTTCTTATCATATGTGACACCGTGACCGGCGCGTGTTTGTTAAATTGATCGATTGGTCAGCGGGTGGCATGGTTTAATCGTTAATTTGATTTGTCGATGGTCAGAGGAATTTTTGGAGAGCCGCTTCTGTGGCATTGTATTCTTGTTCATCGTCAAGAATTAATTTATACACAGTTAACGATTACATTATCAACGATTACACTGCAAAAATTATTATAGAAGCTGCCCTAAAAAACTAAAAAAAGAAATACTTACTGTCAAGATAATAGCAACTATTAAGAACAACATTTTGCAATACCCGAAGGATTCTTGGTTGTTATAAACGCCATATAAAATAGAAACTCGCAAGAACAATCTCGTATTCAATTCCTCGGGACACCTCGTCAACGATAACGATCGTTTCAGGCCCGATATCGATCGGAACATTGTCTCGAGGCGCTATCCAGGTTTCAGGTTCGCGGATCTCGAGCTCTAGCTCTATCAGAGCTATAGTATCACAGCTCTATCAGACTGTTCCATCTAACAGACGGAGAACTCGTCCAGATTAGCCACCGAGTGCCGTTTCTCCGCGGAACGGGGCATACTGGTTTTCTAATCGGCGCATTTAAAAAACGAACACGTCCGTTCCATGCGACAAAACCTATCCGCCACGCCGCGTATACTGTACGTATATCTGCGTACCGTGAACCGCGGAACAGGCCGTTCCCTCGTGTCCCATATTCGTGAAACCAGTCGAACTGGTGATCGTTGTTGAAAACCGCGTTTCACCATGGTCGAAACACGTCGCTTTTCTCTCCTGGAGCTTCTTCTTTCGCGAAAATTCCTTTGTAGAATCCTTCGAAAAGCAGATATCTTTGACACGTTCTAGAGAGAAAATTTCTAACACTATTTCTCGATCACTTCTCGATTTTCGATTTATTCTTCTATTATTATTCGAGCGAACGAGAAGCTCGTTCGAACCGACAATAAATACTGCGGACGTTTATGGAAATTTTTAATTTTTCCAAGTAAATATCAAGAAAGTGGGAATAAATAAAATCTTATTTTCAGTGGTGGTAGCCTTTATAGACCTGAAATCAATCAAAATCGTATTAAATTCTGCGGCATTTTATGTTCTAGAATTTTTTGAGAATTTTTAGACGCCATAAATAAATTATATTCTCAGTTTATGTTCTTCCATACTTCGAGTATCGAAAATGAATCAAACCTCCTATAAATCTCACTTCAACAAATACGCTTGAGCAAACTGCACCGAATGCAAGTACATTCTACGAATTTGCACGAAGATATGCGCACTCCGATAGCAAGTTTCGATTAATTTCATTTTAATGGGCACACTGCTCGCGTTCTGGAATATAAACACAAAGGTGCACAGTCTGATATTAAATCTGTTTTAAAACTACCATTTGCGAGCACGAACGAAAAAAAAGAAGAATTTATTTACATTTACATTATTAAGCTTCTCCAACAAGGCCCATTCTCCCGGATTTTCTTTTTCAGAGAGTCTTCTTTTCTCCGATCTACCTCTCGTGTTCTCGACTTTCTTTCTTTTTTTCGATCGTTCCTTTTCATATTGCCTTGGAGCCTCTCATTCTCCGTTCTCTCGGTGTGGTTACAACGTACAACGAACTTCCGGATACGAGATTAGTTACACAACAGGTTCTGGGACTCGGGAATAAGTTATTTAACGCGGATCGGTGTGTACGCCGTATTGTTTGCTTAGCCGCGTTGTCTCTGCGTTGCTGGCTCCTGAACCTGGCATATTTTCGATAATGTCGCCTGTATGATAATGAAGATTTGCTAACACGAATAAATAGTCCTGAAATTAGCGTAATCAATACCTTGATCATCTACAATCTACAACGTCTCCGATTCTCAACGTGTCATACTCTTAAATCCTTGCTTGTGTTGTATAATTTCTTGTTTCGACATATTTAAAGGAAAAGGATATTAACACTAAATATATTTCATATAATATTGAAATAACAAGCACTGTAACGATTCCTTTTTCACAATATCGTAAAAATTACATTGAATTAATTTATTTTAAAATAACCTAATGCGAAGTTACTCATTTTTTTTCAATTTTGACTCGGACCAATTTCATAATTATGGGCACATATTAACACTTAGCACTCGAATGATGACTCCATGGCGCCACTAAAGAATCTGATCAGTTTCCAAACATTTAGGTATTGTACGAGGTATTATAAAGGGCTAAGAAAGAAAATGAATTTTTATCTTGCCGACAGATTGTTGCGGCACGATGAAATAAGAAAAGATAAACAGAAAATCACGCGGGAAAGTCGTCTAAGAAAGTTTCCAAGGTGCATAACGTCGAGTCACCGAATAAACGAAGTGACTGCACGCGGAGAGGGTAAAGTCCGAAGACTAAAAGACACCGCGCGGTGAAGCCGAGTCCACAGCGACTAAAGCGTCCGAGTGGGTAAAGATAATCAGCGGGCCGATTCAAAGAAGAGTGCTAGCTGGCGTGAAGATCAAAAGGTGAAAGAAAAATAAAACTGGGAGCGACGTAAACGATTTTCGAAGCCGCAGTAGAAGCTATCCGGAGGATCTGAAGATCAATGGGACAGAGAGAGAGAGAGAGGGTTCGGGGAAAAGGGAAGGATGGCGAGGGATGAAAAGCGGGGTGAAACAAAGCCGAAACTTCGTCGGGAATGGGGAAAGAGACGTGTAACAAGGGAAAACGAAGGGGAACGGTGGGAGGGTGGGGGGGGGGGCGTTGTTGGTAGGGAGTCGTTTATCACAATGAGGGAAAAGTTTAGTGGCCCATTCTGCGGCGGCAAATGCATCGCGATTCATGAAACCCGATTGAGAGGGGGGAAAGGGGGCGAACACTTTCAATTGCGCGCGGCCAATCGAAGCCCGGTCGAGCCTGAAAGCGATACGAAACGGTCTTTATTCGAGAACGATGTATTGTTTACTTCCCGAAGCGAGCCCACGATTTTAAGTGGCGCGAACTCGCAGGAAAAATTGTTTACGTTCCCCTTGCGCACCACTAACTTCGCAGAGCTTGATACTTCGCGGGACGATGCGTGTTAATTAAAGCGGTTACGCCGATCGAACGATTTTCAACGTGGATTCGAGAGTGTAGTTCGATGCTAGAAGTTCTCGCAAAAAAATTGGCCAGATGTCGGCCCGCAAGATAAAAATTCTCTGCATCGATCGCAAGACTCGTTCACTTTCTCACGAACTTTTAATTCGATCGTTGAAACGAAATCACTTTCTCGCTAATTTTTAATTCGATCGTTCAAACGAAAGTTTCGATTCCTAATTTTAAACCAGAGACATTTGAGACTTCATTTCCTGAGTGGTGGCTAGTTTCCTACTTGTTCGAACATAGGAAACTTTGATTGTTTCAGCGTTTCCACCCCCGCAACGATTAATAGTCGTCCCGAATTTCGATGCAGAGCGAGTCTCCCATCGAGTCCCAGCACCGATTCAGCTTTTCCCAGGCAGACCGAGGCGAGGCGATGGCCCGCGGCCAGCCCCAGTCGATGATTAATCATCCTCGGCACTTTCGATGGGCTGTCCCGAGCCGTGCACCATGAACACCATGCGAGAAAGAGGACCAACGAGAGACAAACGAAAAGGACGCGGGTCCTGGCAGGTAAAGCAGGTATAGCAGGTCCTGCCGCGGCGGAATTAAAGCGAACAGGTACCCTCTTTCGGGCCTGCAGGGCCTCCTTCGGAGAAAACAGGTTCTTTTTCGTCTTCTTCTTCCCACGGGACCCTGTGCGCCCCTACACCGTAGTCAAGTTAACTCTGAGAAACGCGTACCTACACTTATACATATTAGCTGCTTGTGTTAATTAAACCCCTGCACGTTCAAACATTCTTTAACTTCTATTCGTGCACCACCATTTTTATATACGGGTCAAAGTTGATTAATAAATTAATTTAAGCTGTTCCCAGTCAAACAGAAATTACTATTATTTTTAATTCTGCTAAGTTCCATTTCGATTCGAGCACGACCATTTTATAATGCGAGATAAAATTGATTTGCAAATCAGTTTTTATCCGGCTATTATCGTACTGGGGAGTTTAAGGCAGACTAAAAATTTTGTGTGCTGTCCCAACCAGGATTAAAACTGTCTTTATATAAAAAAAATAGCAGAGAGGGAAGAGAAAGGGGTGCATTGAGCGAAACAAATTAATGGAGTGAGCACGTAAAAAAAAAAATGTTTCAGCACGTGGCAATGTAAATGCGAATTGTTCCGGCTACCGCAAAAATTCGAACGATAAATTCGGTGGGATTATTCGTTCGAGGAAATATTCAGCCATATATAAAAGTCGATTTAAACATATGCGAATAATTCATCCCCTTTTCGAACCACTTTTTTGCACAACCACGTCCGTATATTATTTCTAAATGTACAGAGAATGTGTATTCAGAAGATCGTCACGTAGTGCATTAATAAATATCGGAAAGAAGAAATGAAAAATTCTTTGTACAGTATAAACATTTTGTTCAAGAAACAAAATTCGAACTCCTTTCTTTTATGATTTCTCTTAAATTCTTTTAATCTGCTGTTTGAAACATCACCTACTTTATTTCTGTCATTAGTGCGTAAAATATATAGTGCGATTATGACTGTATCAATTACAACAAATTGGAGCCAAACCGTTTTACTGTTTCCTCCCTCTGACAATTTTAATAGCTTCGAAATAATCAATACTCTTAGAATCTTTTAGCCACTCTCCAATTTTAAACACGCCCCGCGCAACGTCGATAACCATAAAAGCGTAAACTTCTGAATCCGGTAATGACTTTTCGGCTAAAGAACTCTATCCCGTCTGAAGCACTGTTCACGAAGAGCGATTAACATTAACACGGAGCATGCTGATCCCAGAAGCGCTCACTGGCATCGTTTTGTTAAACAAGAAGAAGTTATAGCGAGGAAACGACAGCTCGTTGAAAAATGTTTTTTAGGAGTTGGTCTCCTCGTGGCATATTCTTTGTGCTTTCGTTTCTCGTCTGGTCGTGTCTTTAACGATAAAAGCTGAGGAATGGGGTCGTTCAATTACTCGAAACTTTGCCACAGATACACACACACAAGCCTTCTCTCTCTCTCTTTCTCTCTCTCAAGATAAAAATACAGAAAAAGAGAAACTTAGAGAAGGAGAGCGAGAACAAGCGAAAGACAGAGACATTCAAGTTTTCATTAAGATCGCGCCACCATGACAGCCCCTGGTTGCTTCGAATGCCTCCACCGATGCCACTCGAAACTCCCAACTCTTTATAATGAATAAAATTATGCACGGTTACTTGAGTCTGTTTGTTGAACGAGTTTCGCCGGGCGATCGTAAACTTCCACCCGGCGCGGCGGTCTACACGATAGAAAAGTTGTTCGGCATTAAATTCGCCTCCGAAGATTCGTCGGGGCCAGCGCCAGGGAATTATTTAAATTCGATTCGATCGTCCCCGCGCGGTTTCGTAGAACGGAAATAAATTAAAGAGCCCAGACGAACAAATAGCTTCGCAACGCTCCCGTACAGAACGGAGAACAGAAGCGGAACAGAACCGCAAAGAGAATAGAGGCCGCCGAGAACAATAACGAGGAACGTTAGCGGCAATTACTTGGATCGTGGGATAATTGATACAAAATACTACCTGCTGGCTTAATCGCGGACTCAATTATTGTTTGTTTTAATAACAATACGCCGCGCGAATCTCCGCTACGCGCCGTTAAGCTTATAACCGAAACCGGAACGGTGTCTTCGCCCGAAAAACGTGCAGTGATATTGATTGCTGTGAAAGGAAACAGTTTTCTGTTATTTCTGCAATCACGACTGTGTTGCATCTGCTGCGAATTGCACAGTCGCAGTTAATAGAGGTGTAAAGGCTTCAAAATTTACAAAAATTCCAGTTCGTCTCTGAGATTCCAATTTGTAGATTGTATATAAAATCTAGAAGAAAATATATTGAGATTTTCCTTTTTTTTGTATTATAGATTCAGTGACGAAAACATATTTTTCCAAAGTTTATAGAGACGTTTCAGTCTGTAGCATTTTTCGAGAGAGTACGTGTACTTAGTTTTCCAGGGATTGTATCGTAAGACAAATTTTTTAGGCGAAAATGTATAGTTCGAGGTGAAAGTAGAAGCTTCAAGCTTTGAAACGAGTGTAGACTTTTTATTGTGCCATTGTTTTTAACGAAGCTGTAACGTTTTGAATATTAGGCATTGATGTTGGAGTGATGGTGAACAGTTTGATGACGAGAGACTCGAAAGATAAATTGCTGGCTATCAAAGCATCCAGAAATAAGGTGGCCAAAGTGTGGAGAAAAAGGGAGAAGCAGCCAGGGACTATCTTAAGCACGCCTGTTCGGCACGAGTGGCCAGATAAGAAAGAAGACGAATCGATCGGACAAGATCTTTCGCATTCCTTTACGCGGATCGTAATTACCGAATTCCATAGAAATTTGCGACCACTTCGCGATTATTTCCGCACAACGAGCTTGACATTGCTGATACACAAAGTATCTCATGAAATTTAGTAAATGAAATCCACTTTTCATTTCGTTTGCTTTGGAAATAAATACACAAAAGGTATCACTACTGTGCAGAATGATATATCGCTGTGGAATGTATTCTTCCGTCCATTTCTACTGTGAAACGAATATGACCAATTCTGTTCCGTTCATTTTTTTTCATATTTGAACACGTACAAAAATTGTATAGACTGAAAAGAATCTGAAACAGTTGAAAAATTCTGTGAAATGGACAGGAACCGGAAAGCTAGAATTATTTACAGTGATTAGTCCCTCGAGTCTGTCATGATAAAAAGAAATAATTTCTGAAATTGATAGAGAATAGTGTCACTGAAATTCATCAAAGAGTAACATAATCAGAGAAATATCAAATCCTTTATATTAGAATTAGAATTTCAGAAAAGCATATGCATTAAATGTATAAATATCCGCAGTCTATTTATAACATTCAGAGACAATAATCGAACGAGTCATAAAACTGAATAAGCATTAAATAATTTGTCTGTGACGTTCAGAGGCAAAAATTGAACGAATTGTCGGTCGGAAACGGTGGAAAGGTGAATTAAATTGTCTGAATATGAAATTGTCCAGTGAAAAGCCGTAGATTAGAAACGAAAGTGCACGACTCGACTTTCAAAAGACTGTGAACTCGGTTGTCGCAGAAAGTTCCGCCGCCGCGCCGCCGTCCAGTTATCAATATTTCACGTTAAGGGTAAACGCAGACTAACAACGGGACGCAAGTTCCTTTTTCTCGAGCGAATTATCAACGATGAAGTTAGTTCCGCGAAGTTATCGCGAAGTTTTCAAGTTCTGTCCGAGGTGGGTACAATAGCCGAGGTAATTCATGCGTTTTATTTTCTACGGAAGTTCACCGTCCCGTAGTTCTGCCGTGAAATGTGACTCGCATCTTTTCCCAATCTCGTCGGCTTGCGAGCATGGATTAAGGCGAATACACACTTCCTCTCAGACATACATACCGAATGATTAATCCTCGATGTACTTGAAAAATGAAAGCCGGTGTACTCGTACTTATTCAACGATATTGAATCCAATTCCCTGATTCTCAAAAATGAGAAAGACATTTTCAATATATTTGCTGATATACAAATATGTACAATACGACACAACAGAGCATTGTAACTATTGAAAGTGAACACCATTCATTTGTTTATTTAGGTTCAGACTTGTTGCATTGCGGATGAATCGTTGGGGATCAAAATGGAAGAAGTGTGAACTCGCCTGCCGTTCCGAATTTTGATGAATTCACTGGATAATTTATTTGAAATAACTGAACAATATCCGTTATCATCCTTTCGATGTGCACAGCGAGTTGAATTCGATCATCGAAGAAGTATAAATATGTAATACTCCAGTTTTCATCATTCACAGAGTCCAGAGGAAGTGTAAACTAGCCTTTAGTTTGGTATTCGATGGACAGGTTGACGAGGATGAAGGTGGAATATGAATTTTTGTTTCGGGCCAAAGGGGAATCGTAGCCCGTCTATTATCTCACGCGAAACGATGACGTAGGACCAGGGGAATGCGTGTACACCTTCCGAGTAGTGGAAGAAAGTCGATGGCTACCTTTTTCACGACCTTTCGAGCGAATCCGAAACTCGCGGGTATACAAAAGCCGCCTCGGGGAAAAGAGAGCGGAGAGAAACCCAGCTCGACCTCGGGGTCTAATCAGATGCGGGTTAATCCCGGTTGTTTCTCTGCCCTTAAGGGCCATACACACGTGGGAAGAGTTCTGGCACGGTCGCTAGCCTCGGCCAAGAATCCTACGGCGAACGATTACCTCGGTTAGGGGACCTCGAGCTAAGAAACCTGATGTTAGAACCAGAGACGTCTGATCTGAGTGGTGGAGACTTTTTTTTTAACGTAAAAGGTCTCATAAGAGATTTATTTCATCATAATACAGAACGTACTATAAGAACGACGATCAAGAGAAATATTTACAAAATAAGAATATACAAGTATATGAGCATTGAGGAGGTATTTTGTTTCTAGGATTGCAAAGGTTCGTTTTTCATTCCTCGATAATGCAAATATGGGCTTTTTCAGTAGCCTAGGTCGTCCTAAGAATCTATTATGACTTCGTAACGAATGAACAATTTTTATACAAAATACGCCGTTTCAAACCCAGAAAGATTTCTACAAAAACCTCTTGCAACCTACGAGAACAAACATTCCGAAAGATCACTAATTCCCAGTTCGCCGACGCGTGTGTTCATTAGCGCGAATTCGGTTGATAGGATCCGCGAATCCGCGAGTGAAATTGGCCAATCGCGAGTCGGGGATTTTGCTAAAGCAGCTTAATTGCGCGGCAGATTGCTCGCCCGGAAAAATGCCGGTTGCGTGCAAAGGAAACAAAACGGGGAAAAAAGACAAGGAGACAGAGGGAGAGAGAGAGAGAGGGGGGGGAGGGACCAGGTTAATCGCGAGATAAAAACTATTAATTAATCGCCGCGGAGATATAAATTGCTGGATAACGCGCCGATGGAACGATACCTCGAAGGATCTCGCGCGCACGGGCTACAATTATGCGTGCTCTCCCGCAAGAAACGTAATTACGAAGCCCCAGGGCCCCGTATCCGTTTCCTACCCTCCCTTCCACCCCCCTGTTCGCGAACCCCTCTTTTTCACAATTGAATTCGCGCACTCGTTCCTTTTGTCCCCGTAATTGCGACACGCAGTCCGGCTGCGACGATATCAGGACCCCTGGCAGAGACCGTGTTTCGCGCTCACGGATCGATCCACCTGGCCTTCTCTTTCTCTTTCTCTTAGCTCGCATCGACGCCTACAATTACTTTCCTTTAACCGCGAGTAATCAAATTACGCTTTCTTAATTGTAATCGACACGACACGATTTTTCCCCGCGTTTATCAACCGGCGGTCGAGCATTTCCCTCTTTCGGTTTTTTAGTTCGATGGAACGTTTGGATACGATAGTCTGTGGTTCGTTCGACGTCCGAGTGAAATAATTTCTTGGTTCATCCGTGTAGCAAGATTGTTTCTTCGATTCGAATGATGTGATTGAATGATGCAGTTTAATCCCGTGCCTTATCATTTTCTTTGCGGTAACAGTGATTCACAGTCTTTACTATCTTTTGTATGGCTTCATCTCAAATTTTATTTCATTTAAAAAGGAAGGTGTAATATTCATATTTGTTAGAGTTTCTTTGACATCTTCATGACGAGTCTGACACGTTAAAATACTTAATTCTTTCTTATCTCGCATTGCTTGTTACACTCAATATATTTAGTAAAAAAATGGCAAAGAGAGAACAACTGTTACGCAAGGATTCCGAGCAATAAAACAGTTGAACGCCAACGGGGCTAAAAATTCCAGTCGCTAGATTGGCGAAAAAAAAAAACGGAATGATGGATGTTGATCGTTATTTTTCTCGCAGAAACGAGATAAACGTCTCGATTGCGAGTCATCGGGATCGCCGCGGCCATAAATCTCATCGTTCCGGATCGCGCACGTGTTCGAACGCGGCTCGGCGAGCCTCGATTGGCCAATCGTTGCGATACTTAACAGCGGAAATCGGTTTCGCGCGTCGTTTTCGCGAACCAGACGGAAAAGCGCAACGGTCGAACTCTGTGGGAACTGCGTGGGCGTGAGAACGAGCGAGGCGAATCGAGCGTGGCTGGATTCGGCAACCGGTTGCAGGAGGGAAAGAGAGAAACAGAGAGAACACCGAATCGCAGCGAAATAGAGACCTCTTACGATTTAGAATCCGCCGTTTTTAACTTTGTTCGCCGGCAGTTTCCCCGTTTATTCGGTTCCCTGTTCCTTTTTACGCGGAGGTGTATAGCGCAAGAAACGACGGGTGAAACGATGATAAAGCACTTAATGTTTCAGCGCGTGGTTTATGAGAGGAAACAATATGCCTCCGGGGATTAATGTATAAAGTAAGAATTACGATTGCTATCGCGGCGAGGGAAGGAAAATAAACTGTGATGTGATAATAAATTTCGTTAACTGCGCTCGCGCGTCCGCGCCGCGCTGCGTCGGTCTATGGAGTCACAACTACGGTTTCGTTGCCAGGAAAAAAGCACGCGCACGCCGGAAAAAAGGAAACAGAGAGAGAGAGCAAGAAAAAGAAGAGTGAGAGTGAGAGAGAGAGAGAGAAAGTGGGACAAGAGAAGAAGGGGGTGAAAAGCTGTGAAATAAAGTGTGCGACATGGGAAATGCTCGAAATTTTAATCTCTGTCGCGTCAACGAGATTACGGGAAACGCGTACGTGACGGGAATCGTCCGGGCTCGGTATAAATCGGAGAAAAATAGAGAAAGCGCAAGAGGACGCGGATGCAAGAAGGGTATCTGCAGTCACAGAATCTGCGGATGTGTCCCTACTACACCATCGAATATGCATCCGGCGGTGCGGCCTCGCGACGCAGAAACGAGCGGATAAGGTGCACGAAATTCGAAAAGTTGCCCACGAATCCGACGCGAAATCCCGGATGGAAATCGAAAAAATCACTTGAGACGCTACGGGGGGTGGCAAAGGAGCCCTGTTGCGAAAATCGTGCCGCGAATTTCCCGCGATTTTCACCGGGCCGCGAAATTCCAGCAGAAAGTAGAGGAAAATGCGATAGGTAAAGTCGAGTACGGTCGCGTGAAGTTTAGTTGAGAATCTGTCGTACTATTTTAATTAAAACGTAAATTTATGTTTTCATGGGAGCCTGGGGTTGGTTAAGCATTTGTCATGTTGGTGAGGTACGCATGTTTATGTGTAATTTAAGATGATTAATTTTGAGTTTGATAAAATATTCTTTTAAACTATTCTAATGTTTTTATTGTTTTAAATTACACTTCCTTATTTTTGTCACGAGTGCATATAATCCGCTGTCTTGTCATTAATTAATATGCATAACGATGCTTAACTAGGACATATTTATCGTATCGAATTAACAAATTTAACAAAATTTTTGTATACATATTAAATGATTAAAGAAAATCGAACTGATAATTCCAGTGCTACGGCATCGTTGCATCAATAGCATAGCGAAATTTGTTTTCGCAGATAGTGTCTCCCGCGGGAGGAGACTCGTCTTCTAGAAAATTCATAAAAAATCCGTGCATCTTCCGACTGAATAATTTGCTCGCCGAGTTAGCTGGCACAAGCGTCGCTCGGCCCGGCGTGAAATAAACCGAACTGTTTACGACCCTGAACGAAGATGAACGCGGTGTCCAGATAACTCAACCGCGGCCGTATAAATGTGAAACGCGGCGCGGTGGTGTCGGCGAGAGGAAAATCTCCGCGGCTTTCCCCCCTGAAGACCTTAACCCGTCCGTCCGGTGGCAAGAATGCAGCCAGGGGTAATCAGCGTGGAGAGAAACCGCGAGGACTGTTTTAACTGTAAAACGCAGGTAACATCTCTTCCCCGGGACACGAGGCTGTTCGTTTTCAGCTGGGCTTTCAGGAGCGTAACCTGCGTCCTGCTGTGCCCTTTCCTTATCCCCTCCGCTGCTATACCTCACAACTGCAGTCTTACTCTCCCCTCTCAGTTTGTCTCGTTAAAGAACCGGCAATTCCGAAATACTGTAGCCTTCCTTCCTCCTCACCCTCCCCCCCATTCTCCCGTAAAAGAGGAGCCACTTGTAACTTGATTACAGTTCGGACTCTTGAATCGAGTCCCGCGCGACGAATAAAACCGGGACGGTTTTGATGGCCGCGTAAAAAGAAACAGGCCGGGAGGGCCAAGAATGAAATGCAAAGGAGGAACGACCCGGGACCCCGGACTTTCCCAACGACCATTACAAAAATTCACCCTTAATCCCGCTCCGCTTCCGAGACGCTCTTCTCGGCGCGGAGAAGTTCTTCGCTCGGTTCTGGGAAACTGAGAGTGCGCGTCTTCGGGTCAACGGTTTAGGTGAAACTTTCCGGAGTTAGAGTTACCGGTTTTCCGGGTTCGGTAAGTCTACCGTTGTAAAGACAGGCTCTTGATGCTGTTCGAGATATTTGTAATTACAGTCATCGTTGGCGAGCAAAGTGTAGCTTCAGGAATGTTAGTAATTTCCTGTCAGAGGAGATTTTAAAGGAGAACTCTTTCGACTGATTCGTAATTGAACGTTTCTGTGCAAGGTTCTTTACAGCATAGTGTGCTAGTGGAATCAATCCTACTGATGTCTCGAAGAAAATCAAAACATTCGAACTCATTCTAAAAATGTAGTTCAGTTAATCTTGTCGGAAGAATATTCGGAGACTTGTTCGCGCGACCGTGAGTTGAAACATCTTCATCAAATTCTCTGGAACAGTGATCCCGAGTAAAGATTCTCTGCGCCGGATTCGGGGGCCAAAATCGACATTAAAGCATCGTTCGATTCCAGTTCCGTGGTTCCCAAGCAGAGATGCATCCCTTCCCCAGCCTGGTCGCATTTAAATCGTGCAGCGTAGGTATCGACGCGAGGGAGAGAAGGAGAAGGATCCTTGAGAGAGCGAGGAGGAAGCTAGAGCGAGAGAGAGAGAGAGAAAGAGAGAGAAAGAAGACGCTCGACCAATGGCGTACCTTGTAGCTTCTTCTCGGTCTCCCAGAACTTCTGCAGCTCCGTGAAGTACTTGTCCAGTATGAAGACCTTGGAGAGGCCGAGGGTGGCCATCTCAGGCGCTCGAGGCTTGTTATCGGCCAGAATTTTCTTCCGTTCACACGGCTGGCCTCGCGCGAGCGAGCTGCTTTCTTTTCGGCGCGCACAATCACCAAATGACTATAGGACCAGTTACCACGGCCGAAAAAAAAAAAGGAAACAAGAAGAAGAAAAAACAGACACAAGGTAGGGGTTTCCGACGATGCTCACAGACAGCAACGTCCCGCGAGCCTCATCGTGTCCTCGGCGCACTCGTCACCGCACTCGCACATCTTCGTTCACCTGATCATCTACCTGTCACTAGCCGTCGCACCGAAAACACGCGATGATTTCACATAGCACTCGCTGCAAACTGTATAAATCCTTCTCAAACCGTGACGCTGTTCGACGAGATCCCGATCGATATCCTCTTCGGGATCGAAGGACGCTGTTTTACTCGAAATGTCGCGAACCAGGAACCTTTGATAATGTTCCTCTTCTCTCCGTAACTCTCGCAAGTTCTTTTCGGGAGTTCCCGATGACCTATCAAGCTTTTCCCGAGGGCGAAGAATAATCCACGAAGTACGGGACGGTGTTTATGGTGTAGATGACACCTGTTTTGCAAGCTGAGAAGTTTCGGGTCGTAGCCAGACGGACCCGCGTCCGTAAGAGAGCACGAAGAGTGGCGACTCGCCGAGTTGAACTGGGCGTCATTGTTGGCTGGAACCCACCTCCGTGGCCTGGCCTGGCCGGGCCCTATCTCTTCTAAGGCCGCTTCGGGATAACTCCGGGAGCACCGACAGGCGAGTTAGGCGAAACGAGGCACGGCCAGGGCCCAGCGTGTCTGCCCGAGCAACAGGGCTGCGATCGCGAAGAGTGGGGGAACACGGTCCCCCCCATACACATACACACACATACACCGAACCGGACCGTTGCTCGTGGATGCTGCGAACGGAAAAATCTCCTCGGATCCTAGACTCGAGGCACCTCGACCTCCTACGAGAGCTGACCGACTATTCCGATCCTCTTTCGTCCTGATACACTGCATCCTGAACCATTCGACGAATCGTTCGATGAACTGTTCCTGTGTTTACGTATGCGCGTGATGCCCACGCTGGGAGATTGATGTTTTCATGGCTGAGACCTTGGCTCCGTCGTTGTTGCCATTCAACAGATCTGGATTGGCTTTGCTTTATTTTGGGTTAACGAAGAGGCGAGTCTCAGGCTTCAGAGGGTTCCGGATGAAGTAGTGATTGCGTTTTTACGTACGATATTTTTGATGTTAGCTACTTTATTTCATGAAACAGTCTTTGGTTGTTTGCGATCATTCATAGGAAGTTCTGAATTGGTTTCAGTTCCTGTTGGATCGTCGGAATGAGATTCTTGCTGTTTTTAAGAACGAACAATCCTGTTCCAGAGCACTTCGAGACCGTCGAACGACAAACGATTGACCAACGAGTAATCGATTTCAGCCAATTAACGAATATGAGAGCTGCGAACGTTCCCGGGCCGGTCGCTCCGCAGTGAAAAAGCAGTATACCTCGCGTTCTAAGCATTCCTTCTTTCTCGGACCGTTAATTGAACGACCACTGCGACAGAGTTTCATATTTTCCCGTCAATTACTGACAATCTTACAACGACAGGACGCGAACATGCGCTCTAGTTGGTTTCTACGTTCTATCCGCAAGCATTTTGTTTTTCTAATCGTTTAGAATATTCGAAGTTACAACTTCTTCGTTTAAAATGTAGGATTATAATTTAATCAACTAATAAACGATTAGTAGAAATATTTTCGTGTGTTCCGAAGAGTAGAGTGAAGTTGTCCTGATGGTATTCACCGATAATACTGGCAGTTCTTAGCAGACTTAGCCTAATAAATCAATTATACGACGATGGTGCAATTTAAGTGACTCGTTCACCTCTGGTAATGGCTTTCCTATACTTAGCCGCTGTTTGAGGCATGGGGGATTCTGTAGGGCACTATCCTACCCTAAATCAGAATAACTGTTCTCCGTCTTTCAAACCCTCGCTGGGACATTCGTCAATTTATGCAGATTCTCGTGCTCGTGGAAAGTGCTCAACAAAATTCGTTCTCTGATAATGTAATACTCATCCCACAGAAAAATACGATTTCTCTCGGATCCGCTCATTTTCCAGGAAATAAAAAAAGAAATGAAACCCTTGGTCCATCTACTAGTCAAAATCATATAATTGTTCAGAAAATAGCGTCTGGAAAAAACGTTGTCACTGCAAGCACTACAACACGTGTATGTATAATGCTTTCAACGATGTGCCAGTTCCGCAAAATGGACGCAGCAATTTTCCCAGAAAAATTCGCAAAAGTCACGTTCGCTTCGGAGACTTTAACGATTTCGAAAGTTGAAAATCGTGGATGCAACGTGAAGCCAAAGGTAGGGGGAGGGAAAGCAGACGAACCTAATTGCAGCGTGTCCGCGCAGTCGTCGCTCGTTTTCGGCGTCGGAAAGTTTGTCGGTGCGTAGAGATAATTGCTAGCTAGGTCGGCTCATTGCTAATTGCTCGTTACCGAGTAGTATCTAGCGGCGGCGTCCCTTGCCCCGTGATTTATGCTGGGCCGAGGTTCCGGCGAGCATGGTCAACGTTAATGGACGAGCAACTCGAATGGCGTTTCGTAAAAACTGAGCCGAGGTTCCACCAAATAGCCCACTTTGCCAATGTCTCGCGACGAACGGGGACAGCCGTTCTCTCTCGGACAAGAAATGGCTCGTCAAAGGGTCACCGGAGACTCGGACACACGGTCTCGGACGTCGCTTCCGTATCGCGACCGCTGTCCCTCCCTTCGGAAGTCGCTCAAAACCGCAACTTGAACAGGGATGAAAGCAATATCGTGTTCTGGGACGCTGCTATTAGGCCCTTGACAAGTTCCTAATTACCCTAATCCCTTCTTTATAGTCTGCGATAGTTGTTAATAGGCCTCGCAATTTTTCTTTTTAACCACTCGATGCTGTTTTAACCCGAAAATTGAACACTCCTTCCGACCTGAAATTATTTCATTCTATACGATATCTATTTATTTTATAGATATGAAATTAACATATATGAAAATAACACCTCGTACAATACTTAAATGTATAGTATTTTTTTTGACGTACCAACTTGCTTAAACAATATTTTGAATAACGGTGCAGGCAAAGTCGCGAAATTGTTGTAAATAACATTTTTTTAACTAACACTTTTTAAGTAACATTTTATGCAAATAACAGTTTACGAAAACACGAATCGGGCGCGCACTGCCTGAACAAACGCCGTTCCCAGGCAAACGGGAATATTAAGTCCGCCAGCAATTACTGGATCCAATTTGTTATAAACGCATAAAATTCTGCTGTCTGTGTGTAACTATCGTCTATGATAATGAGGATAATGATGACGCGGATGAGCGAGATTCAACGCGTTTTAGAAGCACGGTTATTACAGTCTTCGTATGGCTGTTTATAATACAGTTTTATGGTGCCGGGGTTTTGCCTAAATTTGAATAAATATTTGTGAAACATTGTGAACGGCAAATTACAGTGCACAAAACAGCAGAGAAATAGAAAGAGACCCTTTACACGGTGCCAACAAATAAAAATCAAATAGAAACACCACCGCAAGGCTGAGAACTTTCCATTTGTTTAAACGTTTTAATATTCTTTGCGTTCAAAATACGTACAGTGTCGTTCACCTAGGTGGACTTCAATTATAAGCCATTTGTCGTTGAATAATTGTCACAATATTAAGTTGTTATCTACCTTACACATCGCACCGATTGTAAAACAATTTTATTCAATAATTCAGTGAATTAGAAATTCGCGCGTGATATGTTGAAATCCATTTTGCATTGCGAATATCGCCTTTCGTGTTCTTTTTCAGTGTAGTTTCACACGATGACTAGAGTCTACGGGAGAGCAAGAGGGTTCCAACTATTATTACATACAAGTCTACAGTTTCCCCGTGATATTGACTGCCTCTGCAACGAGTACAGCTACTCTCGGATACAACAAGAGAGAGAGAGAGAGAGAGAAAGGGAGAGAGAAACGGAGCGCGAGAGAGAGAAAGAGAGAGAAGGTAGCAGATTATTACTCGACGCACTTCCCCGGGAGCGTGTCGAGTGACTTTATCATTCCGCGAAGTATCCGATTTCTTGAGAGCCGTTCACAATACACCCCCGCGTGTACGCGCACACGCTCAGTCACTCATTTAGCGGCGACGGTCGTTCCATGGAAACTTTCTTGCGCGAACTTCCTCCTCCCCCACCGTAGCAGTATATGTGCGCGAGCTTAAAGTGCCGTATTTACTGGTAGTTGTCGCTCGAACGTTTCCTGCTCGTCGCGGCCGCTATTTAAAAATCGGGTCTGGCTCTCGTAATCTGGATGCTGGAACCCCGATCGACGTATGAAACTTTCTGAGTGCCCTTTTTTTCTGGAACTGTGCGCTGGAAGCTTTTCCACACTTCCGTCGGCCAGAGAAAAAAGAGTATCTGCATAGCTTGAATGATCCCTGACTATTCTCTGCTATGACTCCAATGCTTGATAGTGTTTTTGTACATGCTCAGTTCGGGATACGTAGCACACTAATCTCGTATTACCGAAACAGTCACAGACTCAAATGGGAAAGTTAAATGAGAATGGAAAGATTTAAAGAATGTGACGAAAGTTAGCAAAATTTTCTCAGGAAGCTAGAAATGTTAGGAAATTAATGAAATTTTATGAGAAAAGGTTTTGACAGCTTTCAGAATCCGCAGGAAAATAGAAAAATTGCATAATTATTCATCAGGAATATTATTTCATGGTTAGAATATGCAATGCGTTAAAAATCTATTATATGTCATTCAAAAAAAAATTAAATGAAAATCATGATAACTATATCCACTCTAATCTACTGCTTCAAACCGGCAGCACAACAATCCAGCAACTAGCTACCATGATTTGATAACATCCTCTTTCTAACAGCAGGCAACAACATTATTTTAATAACATTATTACATCTACGGTCTGAAACCGGTTGTCAACAAAATCAAAACCTCGCGTACTAACACCACCTTACCACCATGCTGGCTGCTGCAATTTTCCAGTACTGTGCAACTACTGCGAGGCAACGCCACTGTAACGAAAGGGTAGCTGAAAGAGATCAGCACGCGCTGATTAAAACATTGCAGCATTCCTCGGCTACTTTGTTAGATGTTTTTGCCCGTTGCCGTAGCGGCGGTGCATAGTTTCGACGCGAGTCTGCTAGCTACGGAGCCGAGGAGAATCGTGATAGATCCGAACATTGTAAAAACCATGGCAGCAGCCCTTTCGTTCGATCCCTCGATCGACAAAATAGTTGGAAACTGGCACGGTGACACGTGATACGCGTCGCCAGAGTTTTGGGAGCCAATGAATGGTTTCCACGAGGCCCACGATTACTGACCAGCAGCCGGATGCCTTCCGAAAACAAGATCGACGGTGGTCTCGTTTCGTTCTAGGGCCGTTGGTGGTCATGGTGAACATCGATTTGCGAGGAATGAAGACATTTCAGAAAATCTCAGAATACTTTTGTGATTTTATTCAAGAATCTATCTTGACGATTCTCAATATGCAACATTGTAGAGCTTTACACAATTCTCTAAAGCAGGGGTCGGCAAACTACGAGCCGTAAGCCAAATCCGGTCCGCCGCCTGTTTTGAATCCCATCCGCGAGGTTAATATTGTTCTTCGTATGAAAAAATTCAATATAAATAAAATTATGCTCGAGAGAGTGTAGCATAAATTTCTCAGGTTTTGTTCATATAAGCTAAATAATCCTATGTCGTTCTTTGATCATGATTAGTCCACAATATTAACTAAAATGAACCTAGAAACATTGTCTGCTCGAAGAATAGTATCTGATCAGAGCTTTATTTTTAATCTAATTAATAATTACATTGATTTTCCCACTCTCCTTACGTAAATTAATTTCCATGTATCTGAACGTGTATCGAGAACTAGAACCGGATTTCAAACACTTAAAGCAAGATCTACTTATCGATTAATTAATCCAATGACTCGCATTATTGCAGACTCGAGCACTATCGCTTATCGTATTGATTTTTGATTGAGTCTTTACAAATTTGAAAAAGCAACTACGCAGGATTATAGGATAACACCACATCGTTTGTACCAGTGGTTTTTGTGCATGTCCCTTCTTTGATATTAGACTAGTAGTCTTTTATCGTTCTCTTTTTTATTGTAAACACTTATGTAAAAGGGCTTCAGCCCGTCTGTAATAAATAATAATAATAATACTTAGTATTATTATGTGAAATAAAAAACTTATGTAAACATATCACTTTCTATTAAAAAATATTTGGAAGCCTTTCTTGTTGCTCTACGACCCACCAGGCCTAAAAATTTAACGATCTGGCCCCTTCCAAAAAAAGTTTGCCGACCCCTGCTCTAAAGAAACGTTACAACTGCTCAGGAGAATATGTTCAATCAATTCGAGTAAGAGAAGACTTTACCAACTGGTACCAGAAGGTTTTCTTCTACTTCAATTCATATCAACCAAGAACTATGCTTCATCATCAGAGAACTCAGCGCAGAGGACTGCCATCGCTACCTCTAGCTGGCTCCCGTCCTTTCCCTTCACCTCCGCGCCGCATGTTCCTCCGAGGCAACTGAGGTCCCACTCCACACGGGCCTCCTACGACCCTCCACGAGAGTAGGACCAGGCTGGGAAGAAGAGGAAAGGTAGGTCTCACCAGGGGCCGACGACCACTACCGGACCCAACTCTCTGGGCCGTTTCCCCCACTCCTCGGCTACCTGCTCGGCCTCTTCCAGGCACGATTATGCGGAGATTAAACTTGCCTCGTTGCTACACCGTCGTCGTCATCGTCGTCGTCGTCAAGAGAGAGCGAGAGAGAGAGAGAGAGAGTTTTGGCGTCGAGGGTGCGAGAGGAGCTACTCGGTTAACTCCTCGAGGTTACAGGGGCCACGGTTCCGAACTTTGTTCCATAAGCTACTTCCATTTTCAAACCGACAGAGCCAGCCGGCCCCTGTGTTTTGCGTTTCACGATAGCTCCAAGTCCGATAGCTTCGGATAATGAGGAATATTGTTGCGGTTCTGTTCTGTTAGCGTGCAACGATGGGATTCGTATACAAATTGCTAATCCATTTCCGAGGAAACTGTGCTCAGCGTTTATTCAATGGAAACAGAAATCCTGAACAAGTTCGCTACCTGTACAAATGTGATCTCCATTCGATTATATCTGAATTTTGTTCACCAAAAATTCATCAAGATTTCAAAATTTTAACACACCTTTTCGGGCCACGATTTTACGACTTTACGAAGAAATTGAACGATGAATTCTTCACAATTTTCGATTTGGGTGTTTGAATACTTGTAGCAGACATTTAGAACGGCAGTTTTAAGGCAATGGTAAATTGTCTGTAGAATGATAAGCTTCCGGTAGAACAGAAGACGATTAGTTGAACCTGTAAAATCGTTCTTTAGAACTGGATAGCTGTGATAAACCCCAGTAAACCTGGATCGTTCGGAACGATACAAATCGAACGAACGAACCCGTCGAAGATTCCGTTCCAGCGAATGCTATCGTCTATGGAAAGAGGGACAAAAAGATAGATTAATTATAGGCATACTTGATACGCGGTTCATCGGGTTGGAAAGACGCGGAAGATTATACGGTTGACATGTGGTCCACGGATTGATCGAAGCAGTGGCTCGAATCGCCGAGACACAGAGACGACGACGACCGTTTAAGTAAGTAGGTTCTCGTCGCAGGATCAGCTGCAAGGAGGTTACCCGAAGGGCCGCACGGTTGATTAACGAGCGCATGCTCGAAACGTGTGAGAACCCGAATTTCGAGGACGCGTCGGCCCTCCCAGCGTGGCCGTCGGAGCACCTGTCGCGTGTGAGATTTTAAGAACGTGTCTGTTGCATCGAGCCACAACCTGAAACCCTTCTTCACTGCAGAATATCTCTGCTCTGTTGCATACCCGAATCGTTGTATCAACGACTCCACGCTGTATCAACATCCTGCTCCGAAAATTAACCCTTTGCTACTCGAAGCAATTTTAATTCGAAAATGCAGACATCTCTTTCACAACCCAGATCGTATTTATTATATGTAATCTTTTTTACATTGTGCATCGAAGTGCAATCGAATTTGTATTCTCATTCAACAGTCGTTGTTTTTACAATTTATAAAATACAGCACCGGAATTCCAACAATCTGAAGCGACATACAAATTTATTTTCGTTCTCAACATGTTCAACAGGTTGAAAATTTTACAAAAATGTATTCTCGATACAAAAAGACGTTGTCCAGTCAATGAAAATTGAAAGTGCTGCAAATATTCGTCAGAATACATGTTTTCTATTGTTCTCCGAACACGAGCATACTATAAACGGTGAAAAATTTGCGATTTATAGATCCCGACAAAAATGCAGGAGCATCGTCAACGTACGTATAGAAACGCATGAATGCAACAGTGCATGAGTGAAACCGCGTCGCACCAAAGGCCGAAGAGCAGCTCGTTTCAGCAACGAGGACTCGTCCCGGCGAAAAAGTCGTCAAGAGTACAGTTAACTGGCTGGCTCTGTTGCGCCAAGGAAATTATATCTCGCACGCGGGGCCCGATTATAGTAAATCCCCGAAGAGATAGAGTCTTCAGGTCAGGGCCCGTCAGAAAATCCCCCGGTCGAGGACCGTGTAATCGTTCGGAGACGCGTAAAACCGCGGCGAATACGAACGAAAACACAGGAGGGCCCGGTGTGGTTGGTCGTTCGAGGAAGCCACCGAGGCCTACCCTCTCGCCTTTCCTCGGGCCCGCAAGCCTTCTCCTGAACCCGATGGAGAAAGGCCCAGTGAAAAAGGAAGAGGATCCGCTGTTTGCGGTGAAATTCAAATCTCCGCCGAGAGATCTGTGCACGCCCGCCGCAAAACCGGTTTCCCGGCTGGCCCCGAGCTCCCAGGGCCCGGTTACACTTCGTTCGAGGTAACTGCGGGCCGATAAGGCAGAGAGTGATCGGGGACTCACGGGCCCAGTGGACCTACAGCACGATCTGGTGAGAGGAAAAGATATTGAAAGGCTTGGGAACACAGGATAGGTTACCGATCATTGAACAGTCTACGAGGGGCCTTATGCTTGTCAGATCGGTTACCGATTGCTTTATAGACGATTGGTATTGAAGATTCCCTTTGGTAAGTAACTGCTCCGTCGTTGAATACTGTGGGTAATTAAAAAATCATATGATACTGGACACATTTTAGAGTCGTTTCAATATTAAACTTGTTAAATTAACAACACTTCACCAACAATTCTGGTGCTTCTACCATTCTTGGGACATACTGCATGTTCTCTCACCAAAACAGGTTTGTCTCGCTCGCAGACAAAATTTTGAACCGTAACCCGAACGCTAGCTATAACATCCCGAACAACCTCGGTAAATCAAAGGGTGGTCGAAAAAAATTGGAATAAAACAGTACTATCCGCCTGTCGGGGGAGACCAGCACTCAGGGAAGTCGGCAAACAGCAATTAGAGGATCCGATCGAGGAGAGTTTGATATTTATGGCAGCGCGATAAATCTCCGGGAATCGTCAAGACGCGATAGAAAATACCACAGGACGATCTATAACCATTCGCGAAGCAATAATCGTTGGTGACACGGGCCGGGATCGTTCTTGCACGTGATCAGCACGATTCCTCCTTCTCTCGTCTTGGAGAGCACACATCGGAGGTTAATAGAATGAAATCTTTAAAACACCATATCCAAACCTGCCTTAATGAATCTTTTTTATCTTGGCAACCTGAAGATTCAGTGGAACTTGTTGTGGACAATTTAGATTGGTCCGAAAGAAACTGGGAATCGATGAATCCGATCTTGGTAACCTGGGAACTCGGTAGAGCCCCCACGGCGCTAGTAAAACTGCTCTAGAAAGATCCGAGAGCTGTTATCTATTGTCTGCAGGCTCTCTAGTCCCACACGATCATCTCGCATGGAGGCGCACGCACACTCTTCGGCTCTCTTCTTTCTCTCGCCTCGAACAGCGCTCACGGAGTGTTAATAAAATACAGACATCGAGCGGTCGAGCCATGCGGCACGATTTAACCTTCGATTAAGGGAGTCAAGCTAGTCGTGACTCACCGTAATGAGTCGGGCCCGGGTGCACACACAGATAAATCGGCCCACGGACAGATAAATCGAAGACGCGAGATGATTCCCTACTGATGCGCCAATGCGCATTGTAATGGCCCGTATTAGGCCTGGAATTGTTCGGATTACTTCAGCCCTCTGCCATCTGCCTCGATCTCTTCGCTATCTTCTTTTACGGCAAATCAATGTGTACTCCTTCCGATTTCACATTTATATAATTATCAATTTTCTGGTGGTTTCATACTTTCGATCTACAAGAAACGATCTGTGCGATATTCTCAATAATATCGAGAGAGAGAAAGGAAAGAGAACGTGCAGCACACACGTTGCAATCAGATTCTGTCCAAGGGTGGTCGAGCAGCGAAGCTGCCCCTTTCAGCAGCCGGGAACCAAATTTTAATAATCATGCACGACGATTTCATGGCCGAGCAACGGATGTTAATGAATGTGCGCTCGCCGTCGAGCGTGCGCGCCGGCCACGTTAAATATTTGAACTGCAGCAATTTATCAGAGAAATCGTTCACGGGGTGCAAGTCCGCGCGCGCATTCGCCACGACACTCGCCGTTTTGTGACACGATATCGAGCAATCGCGACCACCTCGTGCACCTAATTACCAACAACTAATTGAAATATCCGTCGCCGCCGCACACGGTTTTATCCGGTTCTTTGTTTTTGCCATTTTGCCGCCGTTGGTTTCTTGTTTAGAGCGTAATCGACGTGAGAAAGAGACAGCGAGATTTCGCTAACAGTGTGTACGTCTCGCCCCTCTCTCGCCGAGCGTAATCGCCGACGATTACGGTAATCGTATCACGCCTATTCCGCGGGGCCACGCAACGAGCAATTTCTGTCATCGTCGGGACGCCTAATCGGAGGCGTGACTAATTAACGTGCCAGCAACTTTGTCGCCTCGATTATCTCCGGCCGGTTATCCGGCTTGTAACAAGGTTGATAATCGAGAAATTCTTGCTCGACCTCGATACCTATCGACTCCCTTCGCAAACACGATCTTCTCGTGCGACCGTTTATTAAATGCTACTCTCGCTGATTATCCAGGTGATTTCCGGTTTTTTTCTCTCTCTCTCTCTCTCTCTCTCTCTCTCTCTCTCTCTTTTGCATGGATGAATAGCGTTGCTCGTCTACCGGCTTTGTACAGCACGCGAAGAGAAAGCGAGAGACGGTGAGAAAGTGTCGTAAATTAACCAGGTTTTGCTACCAGTGTCGTATTATTGTGACTGTCATCGGTCCCAGAAGAAGACGTTCGAATTTTATGGTCGGATTTACAAGTCGCTGCGTTTACGAGTACGATGTGCTTATGCAAAATAGACAGCGAGCTTTACGAATGTCACGCTCGATTTTATGGATGTTTCGACACTCGTGTCGTTTTGTATGAGATTTCCGGACACTTCGTGAAACAGGAGAGTCGCTTCATTATGCTTCTTCGGTGACGTTTCTCATTTTGGACGAAGTTTAGAGATTGGAAATTTGTCCCTCGATGTCAAATTTACACAGTGTCGATGAAATAATCAGGTAAACAGTTATTTTTCGATGAGTGTTTTTATCGAAATTGATGTGTTAATATTTACATCGTAGGTTTTTGATTATATGCTCCGCATTAAAATAATAAAAGTCAGATGTAATTTGATTGGATACAGCAATGGAAAACTGTGTGAAGACGATAAAAAAACAATGCGAATTTTTCATTTTTCACTGCAGCATGTTATATTTGTAATCTCAGGTATTCCACAGGTATTCTAAGTGACCAATGTCTCGGTTCTAATCACGGTCCGGTGAAGTCAGCGGCCACAGCCGAGGCTCCTGGCCTTCGGTGGTCATTAAGGATTCTCAAGATCCTCTCGAAGGACTAACATAAGGTCCTTCGAGAGTAATTAAGCGCTGGGAGCCGGTCAAGGGTTTCGCCGCGAATTAATGAGTGCAGATTTAACACCGGTGTTTGTCTAGTGCCTGCTCGCGATAATATAATACCTATTGGCCACAGCCCGCCATTCATTTCCGCGGACTTTTACCCCGGAAGCGGGTGCAACAACGCAGGACTCGTTCATCTAGGCAACGACGATTCAAGGGACAGGAAACTTGGTGATTAAAACTCGATGGAAATTACTCTAACCCGATTGCCGTACCTTGCAATGCATCTTGCACTGAACTGCTTCTAAAAATTTCGTTACATGTAATATGTGACAGAAGTGTCGCAGTGTACGAACATAATATATTTGAAGAAATACAATAATTCATTTTACTTATTACACAAATTACTATAAATTAACATAAAACGAGAACGACAGAATAAAACAGGAAAAATAGACTGAAACACGTGTATAACTGGAATTTTCAACCACTTTTTAACACGAAATTTTTAACACGAATACAACTGATACGAATCTACAAAGCACAATTAAAAATTTTTTGTTACAAACCCAAATAAAATTTGTAAAAAACTTAGGGGGCGAAAACACAGGGGCGAAAAATGGCGCAACAAGAAGTGTATAGTGTTTAGTATAGTTCTCCGGCAGACGCAAAGTGGCCGCGTCATCGTTCGCGCTTGGCGGGCAACGCTGTTCGCCGATAATAGGAGCAGCCTCGAAAAGGATCGCAGGCCGACGCAAATGGGACGTCCCTGTTCCCCGACTTATCGGCTGATAAGCACCGCTCTGCGACAAAAACGAGAGAGAGAGAGAGAGAGAGAGAGAGAGAGAGAGAGAGAGAGAGAGAGAGATATCTGGGCGAATGCTCGCTAATCCAGTTTTCTGCGTCCCTTGATTACCAGACGCGACGCGATGCGGCGGCGATTCGATGCTCTCTCCGCGTATCGGCGATCTCAAAAGCCTGGCCTAATTAAAATACTCGTTGCCAGGGATCCCCTTGCAGTCTCGAATCCCTTTATCCGGAATACCCTACCGCTCCCCGCGCAACCCCTCACCCACCCCTCTTTCTACGTTCTACAAACCCTCTTTCGATTTCGTTATTTCGACTATCGCGCCGGCAGATTTTAATGCTCGATTGCACAAAGAGATTTTCAATGGAGAGATAATCGAGCCACGTTACTTCCGTCTGCGCTGTGTCACAGCGGAATGTAGTCCGCATTGTGAATATTGCTGAATACGATTGCAAAATCATTGATAGGTCGTACGTTGGTAGACGTTCGTTCCGGAGCAATGTAGACCCCCGACTAATGCGATTAAAACATTGTTCAGAGCAATCGTACGAGTGTATTTTATTTGGCAGTACATGCGTACGAAAACTTCTTCTTTTCAGACTGTATGCATATATCCATCGGCATAGTAAAGTGTTTAAGAAGTGAGACGAACGAAGGATTGAATTAAACTAGGTAAAATTGAATCACCATCTCGTATATTCAAAGAAATAGATTTCAATTTGTATTAAAAATTCTTGAAGGTTTCTTTTAGACAGCTACAACAAGATAGAAATACTGCGTGTCAAAGTATATACAAGTTTAAGAATAATTGTGTTATCCCAAAAAGTTGGATAAATAATCCTTTTACACAGAATATTATTATTCCTCACTGGGTATAAAATAGCGAAACAGAGGAAGTTCGTTAGGATTTCTTTGAAAGGATTTTCCAACGCAACGAACAGTGCATGGACCGTGGAAGATATTCGAAATAAGGCCCCGCGAGTCACCGAGGGGCCCGGTGACGCGTCTTTCGTGAGCGGTTCCGAATTTTTTCTGTCGGTTTCGTTGGCAGGCCCCGAGGGTCGGCGAATCAGAAGTCGGCGGGAGCGGGCTCCGAGAAGGGGGACAAAAACGCATCGGGTCCGGTGTCAGCGGGTGACGGATGGGCCCGTAAGCCCGTCCAAGGACTATCTGGGGCCCCACGAAATCACGTTGCTCCGTGGAGCTTGTGTTCATCCTAAGGTAAACGCTCGTCTCGACTCCCTGTGATCGTTCCTGAAAACTTCCTCAGACCCGATACATTTCCTCGAATGTTTCTAACTTACACATTTGTTCATCATCTCATATTTCACGTCTATGTATATACCCCAACCCACTCATAAAACGATATACTTTCTCGTCGCTCTTTAAGACAATCTCGTACACATTCTCGAAAAATGATTTTTAAAAATCGACCTGATTCGATGCATTTTTCCAAGTATTTTTTATGTTTATGTTTCAACACGATGTGACACTGATTTATCTATTTTTTAACCAGTCTCTGAAAAAGAGATACTTGCTTCGTCATTCTCTAACGCAGCCGCCCGGCGCTCCCAGACAAGTAGCTTAACATTAAACAATTATGGCAACAATGAGTAGGTGCAATTTCAAGGTATACAAACATTGAAATAATTTAGCGATGTACTATTCCATCTTGTACCACTATATTCCACCTTGTCACAGATTGTTATTTTGCATAAAGATCCGCAGTCTACTGATAAGTTTAACATCGCGACATCTGTGCCTCGCCTAACGCATCGAGGTCTTATCAAAAGCCCCGTGAAAAACGCTAATAATCAAAAAACCGATGAAAAGACTGAGGGGTACAGCGTTCCGCGTCTAAGGAATCGGGAAGCGAGGCGTGAGTTCCATCGGGGGGATCGGTAGGGGGACGGGGGCAGAAATTGCAGAAGAAATTCCAGCGTGCTTCTACCGGCATGTCTGTTCTTGCCGCGTCTATCCAGCGAGCGTAATTGATTAGATAACGCTCGATCGGACAGGTGTTGCGAGAGGACTCGACGAATCGGGGACGTTTTTCCCCGGCTAGCATCTGTCGCGTTGAACACACGGGAATCCAGGATCGCGAGGCAAATTGATCTATCCGTGGCGTTCCGGGCCAGTCCGGCAGCAGCGGCCAACACTTTATAACTCGCGCCGGGAATAACACGTGTCAACCGGCGACAACGACGACGACGGTAGCCTAACCGAAGAAAGCGTCCATTCGAAAGGTAACAAGATACGAGGTTGGATTTCCAGGCGAACCGCAACGTTATTTCAGGATCGCGGTGTGCCCGATGCCGGCAGCGGCCGCAGTTTTTGCTCCTGACCGCTGGATTCTGGAGGACACCGGGCCCAAAAGACCAACGGGCTCCCAGATCAGGTCTCGGAAGACGAGAGAACGAACCGAAGAACAAATCTGGTGCTGGGGACATCTTCTGCGTGATGAATCCCTTCATCTCGCGCATCCTTGAATTCCTCGCTGCGCTGCATCTCCTGCATTCCATTGCACTTGCATTTCTATATTCGTTGTTAGTTCATCAGATTAATCGAAACGACTGAATTCTTCGTTTTGCAATTCTCTGGTAAATAGAGTACAGTTCAAAATGATTGGTTCGAATACGAATGTCTGCTAGCAACTTAGTCAAGGAGCAAGATGTATTTAACACGTTCGTCGGCCAGCGTAATTCGGCTAAGTTTCCCGCGGGCCCAAATTCGACTGTTGGTACGCAGAACGGTATAATGTGTTTTTAATATTTTTATGTTGTATATCCTATATAATGTATAATAACCTATATTTAATTAACTCGAACGAGAATAGGTGGCGAATAAGTGGCGACGAACGTGTTAAGGGAAAGGAGTACATCCGATTTTCCATGAAATTTCTAAAATACACATTATGAGATCTAGTGTGATACAAAAGTGAATTGAAATATTGTTTCGTGCCGGACGCTTTCGCCGGCGCAAACACAATATTATTCGCCTTTCGCAAGGCCGGTTGACTTCTCTTTCCAGGGCTGTTCTTTTGGAGAAGTTTAATTGGATGGATCGAAGAAGGCATCGACCCACGAAACCCATGCCCGTCGCCGCCGCGTAACAATGGTGGCCCGCCCAACTTTTTGCTGGGCTTCCGGTCGCAGTTACGGTAGACACGCGGTGTGGCCTGCGAATGTCCATGAAACGTGCCAGAGCCGGAAGCTGGATTCAACACTATTCTTTTTTTTTTATCGATCACATGGAGCCGCTGACAAGATATTTTCACTGTATAAACGTTGCTATAAACATTCAGACGTTTGTAATCTGGGACATCTGAGCTGACATGCGAAGAAAACTTACGGTGTGTCTTTGACAATATATGAAAATAAGCAGTCCATCTTCTAAGAACAGTCTTTCTTTTTTAATGAAGAGCATTAGTTTGGTAAGTTCCAGCAGGCTTTTAGCATCAGTTAAATTGTTGTACTTGTTGCTCTGAAATATGTGTATGTACATGCGACTCGTCATTTGTTTATTTAGCCATTTCAATGATTACTATATTCACATCACTTTATTAAAGCTCTGCATTTCAAGTGAAACAGTAATTGAAAAATGGATGTCCGTTTGAAATAATCCCCTGGAATTTGTGTAGCATGGGGATCAGAAATACCTGCCGAATTAATGGTTTTCAGCTTCCACTGGACTAAGTGGCATAGTATGTTTTTAGAGGAGAATTATACACAGACTTCATCGAGCAGTGAATCAAAATATGTATGGTGCAATTTCAATGAACAAATCGGTCGTTTATTGGAGAAAATTATAGACTGCATCGGTCAGTACATTAAAAAAATATATTTAAAATAGAATTTTAAAAAAACACACACTATAATTTTTTATACACTGATTGATACAGCATACAATCCTGTACAACAGAGGCCAACCGTGATTTTCATTAAATTGGATTCGTACATATTTTTAACGTGCAACTCGATACAATTTGTAATTCTCTGCAATAAAGTCCGTGTTGTTTTTTCATTAAATTGAATCATATATTTTTTAACTCGTAGATTAATGGAATTTGCGATGCTTTTCAATGCAAACCGCTTGTGTTTTTTCATTAATTGAAACATCCATTTGTTCGTATACACATCGCAACAATTTATATAATAATTCTCCGCAACGAAGGTCAACAATTACTTCTTAAATTGAATTATACATTCATCGATGCGCCGGTCAATGTAGTGTATAATCTGCTACAAAGAACGACACCTGTGTTCTTCTAAATTGCATCATATATTTTGCAATGCACTGATCGGTGCAGTTTGCAATTGTCGCATCTGCATTGTTTTTAATTGACTCATACTCGATACAATCTGTAATTTTCTACAACGACGACCACTGGATTTCCTTGAATTGCGTCGTACATTTATCGATACACTGACCAATGCAGTTAGCAGTTATCCACAATGAATGAAAATTATTTAAATTCGAGCCACACATTATTCAATGTGCTGTTCTTTAAATTCTTTAGAGAAAATCACACACCTTCTTAATATTATCAGTATCTATCTTCTCGCCTTTCGCTCGTCGATCTTCACACAGATACAAGTTAAACTCGCCAGGCAAACAAATACTACACCACTCCTCCTTGGCCAACAAAACCAGCATAAATGAAAATACACATGGACTGTAACTGCCCTAAAGGCCCCAATCACCGAAAACACGAACCAATCAGCAGCTCAATTAAATCAGAAACGTTTGCAAAACGCCTCTAACAATTTTTCTTGAAACTAGATATGAAAAATGATCGATCCCCGTGGAAACGTATCCGCTAAATAGGATCGCCGATAAGGATCGTCTGGGGGACGGTTTCAACTGGTTCTCCCATCGTTGATCAGAAGCCGGGCGCAAAAGTGGTGCACGCAGCGTGGCGCAGAAAATCAAATGCGACTTTTTCCGCTCGCGGGATGCACCCGCGAGTCGGTGCACGCGCCGGGAGGCTGATTATTTTATGGACACCTCGCGAGATGCAATCTCGAGGTATCGCGTCGCGCCGTAGAGATTCTGCAGCTATCCTTTTCGCTCAGTGTACCAGCACGCGCGCCTTCTCAGGGTCTTTATTGCTCTTTCTTGGACCAGACGGACCGGGTTTGCTGCTTTTCAATATCTAATCGAGCGAACAAATTATGCCGGCCCGTGGTACGCGGCTCGCAGGCGACGCGGAATGATGGATCGCTCTCACCCGGTATCGTTTCCAACGTGCACACACGTACACAGACGTACGAAGAGCGTACGTAGTATCTGTCCCGACGAAAGGAAAAGTCTCCTCCTTTTTACTTTCCCGCCCCAGGCTTCTTTTTGCCCCTGAGAGGATCTTGCCCGCTGGAGCTAGTCGCTTTAGCGCGAGCGGGTATTTTAAATTCCCTCGGTGGTTCACCTCCACAGTGTAATTTATTCGACCGCTCGTCGAGTGGATTATGATGTACTCTACAGGCTGGACCGATATAATTCGGTGAATATAGTGGGTACAGTGATGTTCGAGGTGAGACTGGTAGCATCATCTTTCTGATTCGTCCATTGCTTCCACTCGGACCTAGCTTTAACTCGAAAATTAAACAGTTCTTCCGACCTAGAATATTTCTGTTCTCTACGATTCTTGAAAATTTGCTGGAGATAAATCGATGTAATACCTCATACAATACTTAAACGTTTAGTATAGGTATTCAATTGTCGATCGTAAATGTTTTTAATAACTCAGTTAATTTCTTATCGGCGTCTTATTAAACGTTTAGTAATTGATTAGATACCAACATATCTAATATTCTGAAGAATATTTTAAATAATGGTACATCAATTTTTAGTGGCGCCTTTTATATAGACGTCCTCTGAACTTGATTATCAAAATTGTTATGACTAGACAGCGGATCAGCAAAGTCAAAATTTTGTTCCTGAATTCCAACAAACTGGAGTGACATAAAAATTTATTTCCTATCTTAATACGTTTAATATGTTAAAAATAATATGATAGCATTTTGAAATTCTTCTAATATTTTATCTTAAATTACGTCTATTCATATTTTGTCATAAATTCATCAAAGGTTGTGCTCTGGACATCTTTCGGAGCAACTTAATTGGCTAGTGGGTAATCAACAAGTCGTTGACCGTCCAGGATGGTCCGAAGAAAAGGGAGCACGACAGTATCAAAAGCACCGGTGAAAATTACGAGACAGCGGAATCCCCAAAAGCTCGATTCCCTCCGATATTCTCGATAGCGAATCTAGGTAGGCGAAACGTTCGCGGGGGCATCGCCATCTTCGGCCTATCAAGGACCCGGGAGAGTGCTTTGATATTTACCGGCGGAGGTGTATCACGGATTACGAAAATGTGTATATCGAAGGGAAAAGAAAAAAAAGGGAGTGGTGTAGAGGGGGAGAAACGGAGAGCCGCGGCCCGCTATTAATATTACGGTGCCGTTTCGACGAACGTGCCTTAGGATACCTCGAAACGATCCGGTCTTATCTTCGTTCCCTCTACTTACGGCGTTCGCGAAGAAGACTCACAGCCCCGCATCCTTAAGATTCAACGAGTACACGGCTTATCTCGGCCGGAGGAGAAGCTATGGCGGCTATAGGAGAAAATGAGATTCGTATAGCATTCGTGTGCTCGCGCTTCGCTCTCTCCTTTTTCTCTCTCTCTCTCTCTATCTCTCTCTCTCTCTCTTTCTCTTTTTAACCGTGCGTCTATGCATAGTGGATGGGCTCCTCTCTGCTGCGAGCCGGGACCAGTTCCTCTCGATGATTCCTCGAGATCCGTGATAGGAGATTAAACCGTCCCACGAATCGGTGCTGTACCTCGCGATTGTTCCTGCTTTGCTATCTTTCTTCTTTTTTTCTCGTTTTTAATTCGCGCAAGTTTTCGAGCGAGCATGCACGCACGATATCAACGACGCTAGTGAGTTAGATGGAAAAGACCTGACACGGTCTTACTTGGCTCGAAGCCAAATTCGTTTTTTTTATTTCGACTACGTGTCGATGTACGTGTCGCGCTACCCTTCTCTCTCTCTCTCTCTCTCTCTGTCTACTGCTATTCTAATGTTAACTGTGTGCAGGAGTGTAAGTGGACCCTGTACATTTTTCGAGGAGAACGTAAATAAAAGATTTCTCTGCGTTAGTACTTGTGAAATAAGTACACTACCTACACTGAACAAAATTTAGGACATATCGCAGATAGCTTTCCTAGAAAATTATTCGAAATATATATTCAATTTTAGACTTTTTATTTTTGGTTTTGTTAATGCTGCTATTAGATCGTTGCACAAGTTCATGCCCGATTTTCATGGATGTCGCAAACTGTCCTGCACGGCGGAATGTAGAAAAAGAAAATTGGTTAACGAAGCTGTATTCTTTACAATTTAACCGTTGAATTTTATTTTCATATTCGGCACGTATTAATGCAATTATATGATATTTCGATCCGTGTGTTAACGGTGAAATGAGAAATGCATCATCTTAGAACTTTGGGAATTTGATACTAGCCATTCCCGAAGAGAGTAGATCATCTTCGAAACAGCGAAGTGACCCGACACTTTTCAGCGCATTTCCCTGGTCACATCGCGAGTGTGCCGGAGGCTTTTGGGGGATTTGTCGCGATCTAAGACCCGTCCAACGAGTATTAGCGACCGATATACATCGCCGGAGGGTTCGACAATCCCCGATTAGTCCTGGAGAACTGTTAATACCCTGAAATCGCAGCCTGGCACATCGATTTACCGTATACGACACCGTTGAAACAGCATATTTAACGTCCGTGCATTCCTGCTCGCGATATATTAAACAAGCGAACCTCCTAGTCGGGAAAGGGCTGCGCACAGTTTTTATCGACAGGCCTCGAGGTAATTAATTATCGTTCGATGGGTATTACACGTGCCGGTGTTTCTCTATATTTTTCCGGGTAGTGTCCGATCCGTTGGGAGGCCGGTTTACAATGGAACAGGGTCCCGGTAGCGAACCGACTCGCCCGGAAATAAATCACGGATGTTTTCGCACGCCGGCCGCGGGATCATTAGTCATTAGAGCCGCTTATTACGATTCCCCGGGCCAGATAAGGAGCCCGATAAATTCTAATTAGAATGAGAGACAAGAGGGGAGAGAGCAGGACAAGAGCTTCGAACCTGGACACTCGCTTCTTCGTCTCGCGAACTTCCGAGTGCATTACCGACACCGCGAGTGTCGGTCCGATATAAATCACTATGGCGATACACTACAACGCCACTGGCCACCGTGACGGCACTCCTGGACCATCCTCGCTTTTACACCGAGGACGATCTGCCACTATCTGATCGCTACCGCGTCGTTACCTCGACTTCGCACCGCTGCTTGTCATTTTATTTCGTTTTTTGATAACGCGCGAACTCCTCGCACTGAAATCACATCTCGGTGACACCTCGCACTTGGCACATCCTTTAAATCAGTGTGCAATTTAATTGTTAAGAGGGGCGATTCAACAATTTCCTAGTCATTTCTTCCTATCATTGAAGTTTTTTAAAGTTTTGGCCATTTATTTTATAACATAAAATGTACACAGATTGTGCGCGGATTGCGTAAAGCGAATATTTGAACCTCGAATACTTTTAACGGTTAGGTATCGTACACGCGTGTTCTGAAGATACAAGAATAACCACTAGCGATAGAAACGCGATACATATAAACAAGCACTCGGTGTGCGGCGCATGTGCGACGAATTCAATAGTGCGTAGCTCTATGAAAACGGTCCTTAACAAAGTTTCTTCCGTGAATAATGCTATTTTTGTATATTAAAAATTATGTATATGTTACGTAGGGGGTATAAGCCAACAACCGTAGTCCCGATGAAAGCACCGGTTCTCGTTAGATTACCGAAGTGAAACAATGTGGAACATGAACGGCACTAGGATGGGTGACCGTCTGGTAAAAAACCGGAAAGTGACCCGCCCGAGGTGTTTTTCACGTGTTGTTGGCAAAAGGTGGTTCGGAACTCATCATAAACAGCAGGTCCCGCTGAAAAGGCGATGGTGAGAGTGGAAAGAGGAAGAGGAGGATTGGTAAATGAATTTGAAACCCTGAGGGGACCAAACATCATGTTACTTAGGGGGTATAACTGTATTACATTGAGTTTGAAACAATATAAATTGTTCAGAAAAATGTACGAAAAAGGTTTGCCTTCTGTAAAATCCATCCTTCTGGATGGGCAACTAACAATACAGAGACTGGAGAATTTTCAGGAATGATTTTCTTGGTTTTCGCAATGAGATCACCGGTGACCACCCTCGACAATCGTAACAACAAGCCACAAATAGTATCGGATGCATTCGCGAGGACACAATTAGACATTATCAAGTATACATCGTACTGTTAACGCCGGCTACCAATCACACACCTGGGAGAACACAATTAAGCGTCGCCGAGAACGCGTAGGTACTCGGGACATGATCAAGCTCGCTGCGGAGGCAACATAGTTAAAGACGCATCTATTATAATAGCTGCAAGCCCGGTTGATGACGAGCTAATCCAAGCTGCTGGACGCGTTAGCCTCTCGATGAATCTACGGCTGGAACAAGGCGCATCCGGACAGCCTCTTAACCCCCCGAGCTACAGATGTTTCCGGCAAGCTTGCCCAAGATGATCCCTAGATATTAGATCCTCGATTACTCCCTATCCAAAGAAATTCTTCATCAAGCTCTTAAACCAGCTCTTCGTTAACGCTAAACCTACCACTGCCGGTCAAACGATCGGTTCCATATTTTTAATTTTACAATTATTGAAATTGTTAAGTTGTTCAACTGGAAATTGATTCGACAATATTTTTTCTCCGACCACATCTCGAGATACAAAATCGCACAAACTCTAAATAGAGCCTTGTCATTTTTATAAGCTAAAACGTTTGAATCGCACAATTTGAAACAGCTTCAATTTTCTGCCAGAGCGATGCTCTTGAAGGATCTATTCGAAAGTCCTTAGAAATTGACTACAGACTTAAAAATGATTATAACAGATAGTGTGTTAGCACTGAATTTCCACTAAAATTCATTAACAAGTTCCTATCTACTTTATTCGCCAAAAATGTGTTTCTTTTTTATATATATTTTTATAAATATAAATCGCATGAAAATTCATTAAAAAATTATTCCTACCTACAATTGTTCATTTTTTATTTATTTAGTAGTTTTTTAGATAATTTAAATTACCGATGTCTTTCGTTATAAATATAAATCGCATGATAGGAACGCAAATTTGTGCGTCCAGAGGTACAGCAGAGACGAATGGAGTACGGATAAGTAAACGCTGGGTCCAGACGCGCAAAGGAGATCCCACCTTTAGGTTTCGAATCCTTGCTGCCTATAAAGCGTTTCGGAGCGGATTCGCCGCACAGGCACGCGTCTCCTGGCGATCCCGTGCAAAAAGCTGGCATCGTTTTCGCGAGCGAAGGGAAGAAGGTGGAAGTAGCTCTCGCGCGGCGACCGAGAAAATCATTAGGCGAGCCGAAAGAGCCCGGGCTCTTCGACGGAAGCTTCTTGCAGCCGACATGGAGTCCTCCTGTATCGCCTCGCCCCTCGTCCCTTGTTTAATTAAATTCCCGTCTGACTCTCACCCCTTTCATCCACCCCCTCTTCCCTCCCTGTGAGACCGCTTTTTCTTGTCGTGATGTTGTTCGAAGATCTCAACGGCGCGAACGATCGCACGCACACGCGCTAACTGTCTAACCCGTTCCCAGCTGCTAATTGACGGAATAATTGATTAGCGGAAATGATCGCGTGGATCGTTCGAGTTAGTCGAAACCAGACATGTTGAATCAGATCCAGAAAATTTGGAACCTTCCATTTTGACAATCTCCTAGTCAATTATACTATGAGAAGAATTAATACACTGCGGATCTTTATGCAAAATGAAAACGTTCTGCATTAATTGTGGGAAGCGGAAGTAGAATAAAAATCCCTTAACGACTAGATTGCATTAAAGACAATAGTACAATAGTGTTCTATTTTTCTAATCTCCTACAGTTTTATATTTCCCCGATTCAATTTCTTCATAAATCCGTAGAAATCCACAGTCTAGTTATTGAGTTAAACTATGGACCGGATGTGATCTATTATGTTCAATATTGATCAAGGAATCGTTTTCCTAAGAGAAATTTTCAATAGAATTTAGTGCTGCGATAGGTAAAGCTTGCAAAATTCCAGATAGCAAGTGAATGTCCGCAGCCTCGACTTCCGGTCGCATGCTCGTGCAAGGTCGACGCGGATGAGCAAGAGGAGCAAGAGATCCCGCCGATCAATCGCGGAGGATCGCGTGAGACACGTACCCGCGGAGTTTGGCACCGCATTAATTACCGGTCGCCAACAATGGCACAATAATTAACAATTACGCAGTTCGATAATTATATACCTGCCGGCTGAGTTATCGCTCGGGCCTCTGTGTTTCGTCTGCACGGACGGTTTCGGTCACGCACGCGCGAGCGCGGATACACCACATACACCGAGAAACACACACACACACACGCACAAAGATCGACATCATCTCCTAGCTAGCAGCAACAGCAGCAATAGCTCTCTCCCTCTGGCTCCGAGTACAGAGAAACCGATAAATATATGCGAATCCGGCGCAGCGAACGATCTAATTATGCTCGAACAATGGCCGCGCGCGTATCGGACGCCGGCTGAAAACCTGATAAAGCGGATAAAATGCGAGCCGAGTGTCCCTCCCGCTCTAGGTTCGACGAATTTCCGAGCCGGTCCGAGAGCGCTCACCGGAAACCCGGTGAGCCCGCCCAGGTGATTTATCTCCTGGCCAGGCCTCTTGCCAGCACAGTCTACTAGAGGGGCCAGACCCGTGAATCTGTCTTGATTTACTACGGAGCCGCGGCAACGCATCGATGCCTCATAATGCCTTGTAATTACCGGCGCTCCAGTCCGGGGAATCACGCTCTTCAACCGACGATAACAGCCCGGGACGAACAAACTGACTTCCTCAGACCTCTTTCTCAACACCGGAATGATTAACACGTCCACTCTGCCACGTTGCTCGTGAACATCAGTATCTTTTTCGCGATACTTGGTTCCGATCGAAATGTTTCGATTTGTTTCGATTTGTTTCGCTTCGATTGAAATACGAAACTGATAGCCTTGTTACTCTTCAGCTTAAGACTCGTATCCAGAACTAGCTTTTACCCGCGGCTTCGCTCGCACAGGAAACTGTTTTATGCCCTCGAAAATTGATATTGTTTCTCCATAAAAACTTTCCAACCCCCCATTTATCCTATTCAGATTGTATCAATGAGCATTACGAGCAAGTATCAAGCAAAACCGACCACAAATAAAATATTTGTACTACAAACGTTGCAACCCCTTTTCACCCCCTTAGGGGTTGAATTTCGAAATATCCTTTCTTATCCCTTGTATAGATCATAAAGGAAACCTCTGTGCAAAATTTCAGCTTTCTAGGTCCAAGGGTTTAGCCTGGATATTGATAGGTGATTAAGTCAGGACATCATTTTTATATATAGAGATTGCAAGGGTGCAAGATCCGCCTTCTTTCCATCGATAATGAAAAGATGGAGTTTTTTATTAGCCAAACGCTAGATAAAAGATCAATTTTTTTAGTATATTTAGTATCTGTTATTTTACATGTGTCGTAAAATTTGATTTTTAACTTTTTTTAAAAAAGATAAACGATTAATCTAGACCGCAATCACCCTCAACAGTCCTTTTTTTATTTATTTCATTTATTTTCTATTTTCATGACGCTTTGACAGCTATATGCTGGGAAGCAGGAGCAAAATAAAAACTGATTTCATCCCTTAATGACTTCAATTTCTTCATAAATGCATATAAATCCGCACTCTCATAATGAATAAAGTGTTGTAACTTCCTGCGACACGATCTTACTCTATGTAAGAGAAAATATATTTTTCGTGACTGTATCTTGATTCCGGCAAGTGTGTTCTTGAAATTGTAAATTTGGGTAAAAGCAACAGCGAATCAGCGCGTTGTGGACTGCGCTATCCTGCTACGCCGCGGGTAATGCAAATTTATGATAACCTCGATAGAAAGTGTCTCGTCCTTTCCTTTTTCTCTCTCTCTCTCTCTCTCCCTCCTTCTCTTTCCCTCACCCACAACTCAACCTCGTATATTTACTACACCGTCGTGAATAGGAAGCAGACGCTCGTCGCGTAAATAGGCTTGCCTGTGTAATAAGTTCGCGGGTAGCTACTACCGCCGTTACGCGAGACGTTACACGAAAGAATTTACAGCTGGACGAAAGCCAGCTCGGTGAAAAAAAAGAAGTGCCGAAGAATATGTACCATAGAGAGGCGAAAAATCGATCCACGTGGCTCGAGAACAAGCGACACCCTTCGGTCCCCTTTCTTCGAAAGGGAGAATTTTTGGAACACTTTTCTGTACTATCTATCTCAATGATTTTTCATCTTCATGGTCCATGGTACTATGAGAAACAGAAGCTAATCGAAAATGTATTTCCTCTTCGAATAATTCCACTTAGTCGAAAACAATATAAAACTGTCATTCAATTCATCTAAAGTCTTTCCAATTTTGTATTCGAATGCGTCAAATTCGCAGTCCAATCACGCGAATTGCCAGAAACTAAAGAAATTGTTTCAATCTGGAGAAACAAAGAATCTCAGCATCCCAAGGTCACCACCCCACTACTCTGTCCACCGGAATCGCTATCAGCTGTTAGGATCGACCTATCCGTTTCACTACGGAGGGGAGAAACTCGGCCATCGTCGACGTGACGGTGGCATTACGCAACGACGGACGCATACTCGAGGAGCCCATAGTCCCCGGTGCAATCGTCAGCGAGAGATCTACACCCGGGGTCCCTCTTGCTGCATGTTTTATTTATCGAGTGCATCGACGGGCTGCGATGCATCGCATCGCAACGCGTCACGACGAAGACCGAGGGAAAGGTGGTACGTACATGACGTGATTTATGGGTGCAACACCTGACGGCATTTTGTTCGCTTTTGCGTCAGCGTTGTTACGTTGGCAGCCAGTTCCGCCCTTTTTTGCACCCCTCCCTCCTCTAGCGGCCCATTACTAATGCCTCGGTCATTACCGAGGCCCCCAGTCGATTTCCCGTGGCTAATAAATCCCGATAAAATTTTCAACCTTCCTCCCTTCCCACCTTCCTCAACCCCTCTCTTTTAGACCCCCCGGAAACTTCCTCGAGAAAGATCGTCCAGAAGCTTGGATCTGATTGGCTTCGATTGTTTCCCTGTTTCGTAAAACGAGAAAATGATACACGCAATGATACAAGAAGTATCGATGTATTGTATGAATTATGTTGATTCGTATTCTATTCTTATCGCATTAATGACTATTCTACAATATTTAATTTGTGCTCGGATTCTACTCGTAACCATTCTCTCTGAGTGGTCAGAAGGTCCACAGTGTTCACAGTGTTTGCGCGCAAATCACGTTAATTGAGACTTGATAAGCGCAACAGATCTGTTTGCACGCGAACCTCGATTCAGCCGCCTCCGGAAGTGAATTTTTCCGAGTAAATTAAAGCCCGCGACTGGTTATAAATCAACCGGAGGCGAGAAACCTGGTAGAAACCACCCCCTCTGCATTCGGGTGGAGAGAGAGAGAGAGAGAGAGAGAAAGAGAAGGGGACTGGTAATCCGCGAGCAATTTAATCGCGTAATTACAGTTCCCTCGAACTGCCGCTTTGAATCCCGTTCTGACGACGCGGCCGCTATCAAATTGGAAATAGAGAGGAAACGTTGCCAAATATTTTACGGCGAACCCAATTCTTGTCCCTCGACCCAGACCTAGAAATAGGTTTCTCCCCGCGAAGAACAAGAAAAGGAATGCAATCAGAGATTAAATCCTCGGTCGAATGATAAGAATGAACGATGTAACTAAATTAAATAACCAGCAGCTAAGCCAAGCAAAAGCTCAATACCAATAACAGTGAAACAAAAAGCAGAAGAAGAAAGTACGCGAGAGCAATGAAACCATCGAAAACATGTCACAAT
The DNA here is from genome assembly GCA_916610235.2 of Lasioglossum morio. Lineage (NCBI taxonomy): Eukaryota > Metazoa > Arthropoda > Insecta > Hymenoptera > Halictidae > Lasioglossum > Lasioglossum morio. The sequence continues at coordinate 27,339,142 of OU744326.1, forward strand.
ATTATACTTGCCGTTGCACCAAGTACTCCCGGCGATATTTCCGGACAATTAAGTTCGGCGGTGATGTTGCACGGGGGTGAGCAGCGGGAAATTTTTCGAAAAGGGTGCTGCAGGGGGCGAAGCGACTGCAGCCGGGCCGCGATTACGGACTATTAAAGCTCGCGGGAGGGTGGCCGGGTCGTTAAACGTGACCGGATATGAAATACTCCGTTGCAAGAACTACCCTCGCCTCCCCTCGCCCCGGAACTAACTTCGATTCCGGATTGTAATTAAAACCGTCTCTTATAACGCGACGTGGCTCGTAAAGGGTTTTAGGCCGGTAGCTCATTTATAATTTCGACGGTCGTTTCGGGGGCTCTCGGAGGGAGATTACAAAGAAAAACGTGTTTGCGGATCGCTCTGCCAGCGGGATCGCTGATCCTTTTGATCCCGGGCACGGAATTAATCGTTCCGTTGGAGCGCGGAACATGAAACGGATTCGCAACGAAATTTTACACGGTCCCGCTTTATCCGGTCCCCACTCTCTCTCTCTCTCTCTCACTCCATCTCCCTCTCTTGACTTTTCCAAATCGATAACAACATCGGGCTGCAAAAAAGAAATCCCATAATAGAAGCGGGCACGATCCCGGCGCCCGGTGTCGCACGCAGTTAAAATAATTCACGATTCGGCCCCCAAGTAATCCCCGTTTCGCGTGGCCGAAACGAGCGCGCACTTCGTTCCGCGGGATAAACGCTCCGAATCGACGGGTTTCAATTTAACATCGGATTTAGCACGCCTGTTGTTTTTCATACGCGCCCGGCGTTCGACAATCTAGCCATTGTCCGGTGCAGCTGGAGGAACCCCGTTAATTTCTCTGTCTCGGCTACTTTCAATTAATAGATTACTGCGTGTGCAATACGCTCGACGACGCACGTGCCCGGATACCTGCTGCTTCAACAATAACCGGAAACCGACTGTCGAAATGGTCCAGTCTTCTTGTTTATCTTCAAGATGCTGAAAATCATTTCTCGAACTTATTTAGTCGAGTGGGCCCGACAAGAAGTTGATTCGCACTGCAAATGCCTTTTTATTTATGCATATAGGAAAATGTTAAGAACATAGAGTCCAGTGGAAATTGAAAACTGTATCGATAAATTGTAAGAGCTCGTCGTTACTCACTAATTACTTGTATCAGCTAGGTTCAGCTCGACAAAGAAAAACCCCAGCAGTGTTATCGATAACGATAATTGCTTTGAAGTTGTATTATAGACGCTGATCCAGCAGCACCGTAGTTACCATGAGTGTACGATAATAACGATATTCAGAATAATTATGAGTACTCGTACGAGAATCCTTCCCCGAGAAATTGAAAGCGATCGGCGCGAGTAAAAATGATTTTGTTAACGATGAATTGAAAACGAGGCCACCGCGAAGGCGAGCCGATGAATGAAAACGCTTTCGAAGGCCGAACAAGAAAGCAGGGATCTATCTCGTCCTCGATCGCGAAGGAATAACAGCGTTTGGTAATTACATCGAAGGATATGAGCGATTGGAAGATAATTACGATCGAAAGCTCGATAAATTGCTGTGAAAGCGCATCGCGGCGATTAGGAGCTGACTCCGTGGTTCTTCTGAATTGACGTCACGCTGAATGGACCCGGGAATTGATTTCATTCGTCTCGGTTTCTCGCTGAATGCGCGCACGATCGTCACACAAACCTCACCTCCTCCTCCTCCTGGTCGTCCGCCCACCTTCCCCCTTGTTGCTCTGTCCACCATTTGCTCAAAATATCAATTTTCGTAATATATGTGTTCATAAATTTTCACCAAATAAATAACGGTATAAACGTGCGCGATGCTTAGCCGTAATTTAGAGAGACCGCGCGAAATGATTTATCGCTCGGTGAGTAAGTAAATTCGAGGCGGTCCGTTCGCGAACGAAAACGAATGACGTTTCCTCTCTCTCCCCTTCTCTCTCTCTCTCTCTTTCTCCTCCTCTTTTTCTTCTCTCTTTCTGGCGTCGTTGTGCTTGACCAATTTGCCGAAGATTTCTCACGTCCGACATTCGCGCCCCATTGATATATCGACGGTACTTTGTCAGGCGCAGTATACTTCCGATAATACCCGTGACACGATCGATTTTTTTTTCACGAGAAACCAATTACTATTCTTCGCTGGTCGAATTTCGGACACGCAGTCCGACTTTCCGACCGAGTCCGATTTAATCTGACAGTTTAACTCTCGCTTAACCACCTTCTATGTGAATTGTCAAATTCAGAATTACCTCGTACTTGAAATCGTACTGAATTGCAAGACTCTCGATTCTATTCGAACACACTTGGATCCTTCGATCTGAACCACTCGAAGTTTCTATTTTCGACTTTAACCCTCATCCGTCTAGCGAACTGAATCTGTCCCTCGGTGTCAAATTGACACAGTGATGAATAAAAAACGATAAAATAACAACAGTTACTTTTCGATGTTTTTTTCATTCAAATTGATGAGTTAACATTCACATGTTAGCTTTTCGCGGTTATATGTTTCGCATTAAAAAAAAATAAAAGCCACCATGTTTTGGACAACTTACAAATTACCGAACGGTATAACGTATTTCGGGAAAACTGTGTCAAATTGACACGAGGAACGGATGAGGATTAATCATTCGGAATATCATTGAATTCGAAACTTCAAATTCACATTCGAAATAAACTGTAACCGAATATGAAAAGAATTCTCCTGTCCGAATTCCCGCGTACAGTTCGAATTCCAATTGCGTAAGTGGTTCATCAGCGAGAAAGGGTGGATGATATTCACTGCGAACAAATCGCTGGAAAAAAACTTTTTGATGTCACCGGGATCTCTCGAGCGCGCGCGGTCATAGGCAAGAGTTCTACTCATTACGCCACGAGCAGCGGCGCTCGTTAATTGCCACTTTCCGTGTATTTCTACCGCTTCGATCCGGTCTCTCTAGCCCAGAAATCAATTCAGAAGCCGTGCGAAACATCAAAACCAATTAGGACATCGGTTTCCAGGTCTGTTCCGGCTATTTCTCTATCCATCTAGTTCCTCGTTCACCCTTTCCCGTTCGCCGATCCAGGCGATTCGCGCCGGGCGTCAAAGGGCACGACCCCGTTGCCATTCAATTACAAGACAAATGACTCTTTTGTGTTTTCAACGGAACACCCGAAGGCGGAACAGGAGGCAGGGGCTCCAACAGCCAACCCACAGGAGAGACGCGTCCACGCGTCTCTAACGAACGGACACCTCACGATCGCAATAAATCAATGTGCAACCTAATTAACTGACGGCTTCGGCCTATAATGGAGGCTTCATTACCACCGGGCACGCTAATTACGCGAATCCAGACTCCGACACGAGCCCGGCCCTAAGTAGACACGGCAGTTTCACGGGCCCCGATTCCGTGTCGTTCTGTCTTTGACCGCTGATTGTTCCGACGAGTACCCCAATTAGCACGGTCGCACGTTGCGTGCACGTCGACAACCTCTCCTGCACTAATCACCGCGAATTTCGTTCGTTTCCCCCATCGACACCACGACTCACCATCAATTTTTCACATCTATACTCTTCCGGTACTCACAGAGCGTGCGGATCGTCAAGACGTTCTGCTATTAATATATTTAACGAATCACTAATTTCTAGACTGCAGATCTTCATGAAAAATAACTTCCTGAAATTCATTTCGAGAAGCAGGAATTATATAGAATCTCGTTTCGTTCTTCATACTATGCTTTCTTTACTCTCGTGTTGAATTTCAGAATTATTTCGAATTTCTAATTCGAATCTTGTAGTACTATTCTTTTTTTATAGGCTTTCAAAAAATCTGAAAAATTTCTCGACTATTCAAGTCACCGCTTTAGTACTTTGATCAATAAAGAATAAAAATGTTACGGATTAAATATCGGAAGGATATAAGTACGCAACCAAATAAATATTGTAAATATTGTAAATAATGTAAACGTTGTATATATACGATAAGTCTTTTATATATAGTGTTTCTCTCTCTCTCTGTCTGTATATATAAGATAGTTATAAGTTAGTTAATAAGTTAGAGTTAAGGATAGAGGATAAGAGCGAAACAGGGGAAAAATGGAGAATTATATAGTATTAGAATTATAACCCTAAGGGGAATTCAATAAAGATATACATATATAAGTCCGGTCCCCTCCCCTTTTTCCTTCGAAATGATTCGACAGTGATATTTTTCGCCGAGACATAAACGATCGGACCGTGCTCGCGGAGTGTTAATACAGAAGAACGAGATTTTTCCGGGTTTTAATTTACTGTACTCGTCGAAGTATAACGCCCCCGCAATCGTTCGGCGCGGTGCGCGAGCTATAAAGGATTCACGGTCCGGGTATTATCGGTTTCTACTAATTTCTCGTCGGGCTGTAAAGAAAATGCGAACGAGCGATTACCGGTCGCGGAATACGCAATTACGGGGTAAATTCCGCGTCGTGACGCTTTGTTGTTCCCAGATCAGAATATAAAGGCCGGGTAATTACGGGGTGGGAGGGGGCCGAAATTACACCGTGTTTTATAATCAACGTAATCACATCCGGCACTCCGAAACGAACAATTAACGTCCACGTATCGCGGGTCGCCGGGGCCGGCCCCGTTTTATCATATTAATCGTCGCGTTGCGCGCCGCGGCCGCTGCTGCTGCTGCTGCTGCACCGTTTTCGATGCACCGCGGAGCTGCGTCAGAGCTGCATCGCTGCTGCAAACTCCGACGAATAAACGTGAGCTTCTGGGTTCCGCCTCGATCGCGTTTGTTTATTGCACAAGGAATCGAATACGGCCCAACGACGCGACCGGATAACAGCTTCCAACCATCCTCTCTCTCTCTCTCTCTCTTTGTTCAGCTTAACTTTCTTCATATAACTTCTTCCATTCGTTGTTCCCGTCGTATCGCGTCGCGTAGAATTGCGCTCGTGCATCGACACCGGCGATAAAAGAATGCAGACAACGTGTAAATGGAACGAGCACGTTCTTCCTCGTTCGAAGTTTGACGAAACACGGCCAATTTCTACACGAAGAGCGCGCCCTGAACGATTGCGACACTGCGAGCAGCGTTTATGGAAACTGCGGGGAGACAGGCTTCGTCAATTTCCAACGTGCGGTTATGGCTGGTAATTCGATGCGCGAGTGACGGGGAATAATGTGTGGTATCGCTCAATGCGAGAAGATTTTTCTGATAAACAGCCCCGCCGACGAAAATTCTAAGCGGCCAGAATACGTTTCAATGTTTCTTGCATTTGATACATTGTCACGTTTCTTTCTTATCTCGTTCTTCTTTTATCCGGATATTTTGTTGGCATGTTTCTCTGTGATTTTTATAGGATATTTTTACTTTGGAACATGTTACTGTATCATTTTCATCAAGTGTGAAAATCAACGTCTTAAGGAATTGTATAGGCAAACAAATTCCATAATTATTATACATTATTGTCGAGATAAATAAAATTAATAAAAGAGTGGCTTGGAGAATTTTTATTTTGCATAAAGATCCGCGGTCTAATTCTAGCAATTACTTTCGTGACCTTTTAACGTCTCATAGATTTCGTCAATTTGCTTCATACATTGCGATAAAAATTAATTTATAGGTTTCATTGAAAAAAATGGTACCGATCGAATTTGTTAATGGAGAATTTCTTACAGTCCCGAATTTGTAGTCGAATATTGAAACATTTCACTCGACAGTCTGAGAGACAGAGGTAAAAAAACAACGAAAAGGATGGAAAGTAACAGGGAGAAGAAAAAGATGGAGAACCTTTCGGTTAATAAGGTAAAAGTGTACGGACGCGAAACGAGGAATATTTAATTAAGTCGCGCGCACGTTCGGGGTCTAAGATATCCGGACGTCCAAAGAGGTACGGCTGAAGGTAACAGGCAGATTTCCGCGAGGCTCGATTCCCTGGTAGATAAGCGGGCCGTGATATCCGATGATTTGATAGTTTCAGAAACTTTTCAAGGCGGCACGTTCAAAGTTTTCGCGTCGGCAACGCTCCGAGGGTAGAGAGAGCCTTCTTCTCAGAGGCCTCTCGCGAGAGAAGAGTTGCTGCAACGGTTGCTCGCACGATTTTAAAGGGACCTCTTCTGTTTTCGACCGGCTGAAAAGAAAAGTTTATCTGGCCGTGATTAAAGAAGCCGGAAGCTATCTTCGCGATCTACGCAACGCGAGGTCGCGCCTCGGGAGCTGCGAGAGAACAAAATTGGACCGGCCCGTAATGAGATTATAAATTAAACTCGACGCGGCCGCGTTGCGCGAACGAGGAGCTGCGAGATTAAGCGTAGAACTTTCTGAAAGGAAGTAGACACTTCTTTTTACAACGAGCTTATCGCGCATCAATTGTGAGCTACGAACTTCTGCTGTTTGTTTATTAGCTGTGATTGAACGCTTCCGCCTGTGTACGCCTGTGATTTCCTCTACTGCTAATGAACCAAGATTTTTCCTTTTCGTCCTTCTTGGTAGATAATCCTTTCGATTTTCTTCAAGAATGTAGTTGATTATACTCTGTAGCAGATGTGTGAGATCGAAGATTGTAATGCTACATATAATTATCAGTCGAGTACAAAGTCTTTTGTTGATGCTCGAAGAGGCTTCCATATAACATTGTATATTAAAATAATTTATAAATAAACCTGTCGAAGAAGACGTAGCCCTGAAGGATAATTCGACGATGATTTATGCGTTTACAAGAAAAACGATGTAGAAGATTGTGAAATTTTTAAATGTGGATTAACTTATTGGATAAATATTTCTCACCCAGTTCTGACTTAGCTAGTGGTTAATACCGAGGCAAAAATAACGTGCTCACGATGTTGAACGTGCTCCTGTCACTTTTCTTGCCTTTAACCTGTCAGTTTTTCTGTAGAGGGAATTTTTTAAGCTTGCTAACAGGTGGCAGCGGGATTACAGCGCACTAAACGTGAACTACATTATTCATTAACTAGACCAGTCTACGAGCACAGTATTTTACAAACTCCGCTAATTATTATTTCATGAGCAATGTAAAGAATTACAGAGTGCAGGTGTTCGGTCGCGTTTGTTACGCACGAAATGTCTGCAGCGAGACGATGAAATATTCTTCGAGGAGCGAGAGCATAGTTGTTGCAGTGGATGGATGTCGGTGGCCGTGGGCCAAAGGTGAATCGCGTCCGAGCATAATCGGGAATACGGTCGAAAGGAGTATTCGGCGAGCAACAGTCCCCCGGAAACGGGGTACTTTAATGACGCAAAACCCGGCACGGAACTCGGATGCATACACCGCACTGCACCGGTGCAGTGCATTCGTTCCGCGCGTCAGACAAGATTACCCCAGACGCTGGCCAACTAGTTCCCCGATACGCTAACTCGCTCTTCTTCGCGAATGATGATATAAGCGCAGCGCCATCGCTTCTCATCGCATCGCTCGGTCTTAAACTGTTCCGTCGAAAGGCACGATGCAATAGCTCGAGGTGTCGAGTCCCATAATTCGTTGCTGTTCGTGGGGACAGGAAACGAATGAATCATCGTTCCGCGAGTCGGCCCGATTATAAATCCTCTCGCGCGATCGGCGCGTTTAATCCGCGGGAATCGGAGTCGCTCTGCGTTTTAAAGTCGCGAGGGAGTTGCTGAATTTGATGAACTCCAACGTTTCATGCGATTAAACGCGATTAACTCTCTTTCCTTTTGCCTTTCTGGCAAATTAACCACTGCGATCACTAACTAAAAGATTAACTAAAACGTTATTGTGTGTGCTCTCTTAACGGTCTTTGTCTCAGTTCAATTTAGACCAGCATGGAACTCAGTCAGTAAATTACAGTCTTAAAATCGTTCTTTTACACATAGCAAGTATGTTTCTTGTGAAAAGATAATTATATAGTTATTGTTCATCTTGTGAAATACCCAGTAGATTTTGGTATATATTTACAGACGCAATGCTCCTGAAGATGATCCAAATCCGGATCGAAACGTCGAGTAAAATTTAATTATTGCAAACGTGCTGTGTTTCGTTTATCATTGATCGAATCTCTGCGCCGAGAACACATATATCAATTATATATAAAAGATTAACTACCGCGAAATTTTGAAAATTTCTACGACTGTAAGAATGCGCTTCACTGTTGAATGATTTTGGAAACGAACCACGCATACATACTCTCCCGTGTCTCCAAGAAAAGTCTCCCGGTAGGAATGCGAAAGGAATGCGATAGCAAAGCCGTCCGATTGAGTCATTCCACTGGCACTTTCGATTCTACCCGAATTACTGGCTAAAGTGTGTGACACGTCACGGGCCTAATCATTGACTAATCGAATCTTCACATTCAGAAGTATTTCGAATTTCGAATTGAACTCTTGCACAACACTTCACGAATTGTCGGAATTCCACTTAAAAATCACGAATCGAAAATTTGAAATATATCTTCGAACCTTTAGTTAGAACATATTCTCCATTTTTAACGATCGTAAATTTTGTATATGCACTATATGATATCGCCGCTACAGGTTCGATTACAAATACAAAATTTAGCAATTTTACAGTATTATAATTTCAACGTTTCGGTGCAGTTTTGAACCATTATCAAGGAAAAGTCCGCGTCTGTGAAAATTAAAGTTTAGTTAGAACATTTGGAAATTCGAGAAGCTGACTTTGAAAATTCCATACGAAATTCAATTGAAAATATATCTTCACAATTCTAACCTTTTATGATCCTTATTTGAAATTTTAATGTTTAGGATATTTTTCCATTTCGAAATACGACTTTTAACGTGGTAAATGACTCGTTGAGTGATAGTGAACAAATCGTTGGAGAAACAACCGCACAAACTCCTTTTCGACGTCAGAGGGATTCGAACCTATGCCCTGGCGTTCATAGTCAAGAGCTGTACTCGTTTACGCCACGTGTGCGCGATAATTACCACTTTCCTTGTATTTCTACCGGCCTATCTCGCTAACCGTTTCTAGATTCTTCTTAACCGAAGCGTATGGCGTGGGAAACCGGCGAGGACGGTGCACAATTACAGGATCAGGGGATCGATCAGGTTCCATTGTAAGTGGATAAAGCGTGCGGCGATCGGCGTCGCCGCCGGCAAATTAACTTTTGCCATTCATAATTTACGCGAGGCTGAATGGCTCCGATTAATGCGCCGGCATTAAATCAATTGCGCTAATACTCGCATCGGCTAGGCTCTCTCTCTCTCCCCCTGTGCATAAATACGCGGGGCTCGTTAAAAACAAAAATTAATGCCCTCCGGTCCGCACGCCGCGAAATTCGCGCGTTTCCGCCGCGCCGCGCCGGATCGTTAAGTACGCGTCCCGTAACGAAATTATCGGTGTCCGCCCTCGAAATCGAAATTAACATCAAACGCCCGCGTTCGAGAGGGTGGGGGGTTGGGAAGAGGAGGGGGGGAGGGCTTTTGTCGTGGAACGGCGAGGAAAAAACTGCCAAACTGTTTGCTGACGCGATTGGCTCCGGGAAATCGATAGAGGGCGACCGATCGGCCGTGAACGCGATCCCCGAACGAATCTTTTCGGTGATGACTCGCGGACCTCGCTGTCCACGATTATTTATTCCAGCAGTAATTGTTGCAGATAATTTCACGGTGCTTCCGGAATTTGCGAACGCGAGCAGTGACGCGTGCGAAAGAATTACGAAAAGTCGAAAGATTGACAGTCAAACATTGCTTTGGGTAGTTAGTCGTTTTTTGGGGGGCCCTTGTTAATTAGCAACTTCGATCGACATTGGTGTCATATGTGGGTTCCAATGCATTTACATTTTCTTGGTTAGTAGTTAGTAGCTCTCCTTAGTAATGATACTTGAGCTGATCCTAAAGCATTTGATTGAACTTCAAATGTTTTATCAGAATTATATGTTATCTTGTTTTTTGGAGGTAGATTATGCTAATGATGAATTTTTAGATCTGCCAATGATTTTTCGATTCGAATTAATGGCCTTTAGAATTTCAAATTCGTCACAACTGTATTTGAATTGATCGTTGATACGTTATTGTAATGAGTAGATATTATTCATACTATTGAAATCAGTGGTGTTATTAATATTATTTTGTTGCCTGGCAATTGTGGGAATCGTAACCAGCCGCGCCACTATGAAGAGGAAAAATGGTATAATAATCATGTGAGAGTATCGGTCGGTTGATTGGTAGGTTAATTGCTTTCGATCAGAATTATCCAGCGGAAGGAAATTTACGAATTTCCATTTTTCCACTCTCCTGTTTCCAATTCGTCAAAAACATCATCCGCATCAGGATAGCCAGCGCAAATAGATCATCAAAAAATGTACACTTAAAAAGAGATCGAATCAGATAATTTTAGGGATGGTTTCAAGTTTAAATTAATTTCAGAAGAATTTTTAATAATCTAAGTTAGAGGGATCCTTATAATCATTTAATTCCTTGCAAATGATCCAAGTGATCTAATTATTACAATAAGTTAGGAGGTAGGTAGAAGGGCCTCTAAATTCTGCCAATTTGTGTTTGATGCGAAGGGGTCTGTGAGAATCAAGAAAATGGAAAATATAGTTATATTCGTCTCAACGATTACGCCTGAATCTCTTTGGAGGGCGCTCGATCGAATCCTTTAATGAAAACGCGTCAATTTTCTCATGGAAAAGATATTGGGAATGGGGTGCCGATTAAATTAAACTAAAGTTAAAGTTGTTAAAGACAAGACTTTATTTCACGGCTCGGAACGAAACGTCTTTCCTTTAGGAGAATCTGCAGCAGACTGAATAGCGAAAAATTCCCTCAGCAAAGCGGGGAAGACCCTCTTAAGACACATCTGGCTTGCAGCCGTTGTACTGTCTTCGGTTACTTCAAAGGACAGATACAAGCAGAGGCGATTTTGAAAAACGTCGGTAAATCCAACACGCCTCCTCAAAATTGACTCTACTATTGTTCTCAATGCAATAACTGTTCCTTTCAAGAACTCACGTCTCGTTCCTTTCCGTTTCTGGGAGTGTACACGTGGTCCAACATTTGTTGCATAGGATTAGGAAAACCCAGAAAACCTAATCAGACCCGATCAAAAAAAACTTATAATACTACATTTACAATATAGTATATATATATATATTATTATATCCTCCTTTTTTTTTTTTTTTTTTTTTTTTTTTTTTTTTTTTATTATCCTTCCAGGCCCATCTTTGTCCTGAACTCCACAAATTTTATAGCTGGTAGAGGCTTTGTAAAAATGTCTGCAACTTGATTCTCTGTGGAAACATATTCAAGTTTTATTACATTTTTCTCTATTTGCTCCCTGGAAAAATGATATTTGATGTCTATATGTTTCGATTTCTTATGATTGCTCGGATTATTTGCTATACTAATACAACCGTTATTATCTTCATATATTGTAATTGGTTTTGATATTTCTATACTCAGACTAACTATCAAGGACTTTAACCATAAAGCTTCTCTTACACCCTCAAAAAGAGCCATGTATTCTGCTTCAGTAGATGACGCAGCTACCGATGCTTGTCGTCTTGTAGACCAACTTATTGTGCATCGTTCAAATAATTGAAATAAATAACCTGTTGTGCTTCGTCTATCATTTTCATCATGACCTCCCCAATCAGAATCAACGTAACCGCTTATTATATTATTATAATTATCTCTTACATAGTTCAATGTAATATTACTTGAACTTTTGAGATATCTTAATACATGTTTTAAATTCTGCCAAAGTTCTTTATTATTTTTGTTAGTATATCTACTCAAAATATTTACTGCAGTACTCAAATCAGGCCTTGTACACACCATTATGTACATTAAACAACCAATCAAACTTTTACATGGTGCTTCACATTTTTCATCAGAATTCAATGCCAAATAATTAAGTTTTATCGGCAAAGGTGTGCTCACCGGCTTACACTCATGCATATTAAATCTTCTAAGAACTGTATTAATATAGTTAACTTGACTTAAGGATACTTTATTCTGTTTTCGTTCAATTTTTATACCTAAGAAAAGACTAATGTCCTTTAAATCTACCATATTAAATTTATTCATTAGGTATGTTTTAAAGTTTTTCATGGTATCCTCTTTTGCAGTAGCAATCATTAAATCATCCACATATAGTACAACATATATATTATTTACTATATTTCCTCTATCTAATATATATAAACATCTGTCGACTGGTGAACCTCGGAAACCTTCATCTACAAGGCTTTTCTCAAATACTTCAAACCAGTTTCTCGCTGCCTGTTTTAAACCATAGATAGCTTTATTTAATTTACAGACTTGATTGTTTTTGCATATAATTCCTTGAGGAACTCTCATATAAATTTCCTCTTTTAATTTACCATTTAAGAATGCTGTCTTCACATCCATATGGTGTAACAATAAATTGAATTGATTAGCTATGGCAATTATGCATCTAAAACTTGCCATTCTCGCAACTGGTGCAAATGTTTCGTCATAATCAATTAAGTATTTCTGACTGAAACCGCGAGCAACAAGACGCGCCTTATATTTTGATGGATTTCCGTGTTCATCTGTTTTGATGGTAAATACCCATTTACAATCGACAATGTTTCTATTTTCTGGTTTTTCAACCAATGTCCAAGTTTTATTTGTTAGCAATGAATTGATTTCGTCATTTATAGCATGTTCCCATTTAATTCTATCCTCTCTAGATTCAATTTCCTCATATGAACTGGGTATCTTATTAATAAATGACTCTGCACACATTAAAAGATCATACTGTGTGTTACATTCATTATATGATATAGGAGGACGTTGTTTGATCCTATTACTTCTTCGGGGTTCTATATTGTTTTCAGTATTGTGATTAACATTTTCAGATGGAGAATTATTGTGCGTATCTGTTTCTGTTACAGATTTATTAGGTTCAGCACCTAATTTCATTTCTGAATTTACCTTTTCTCTCGCCTTTGATATATCTGATTCATCATTATCAGATTTATGAGACCTTTTATCTATTTCTACTGATTTTAACTGTAAGTCAGATGCATCAGTTTTATTATAGATATTTTTATCAACTATAACAGGTCTCATTACTGGTCGAGTTTGCAAGTAATTTATTTCATCAACTATCACATCTCTAACAACAAGAGATTTTTCTTGTTCCACATCCCACACTTTGTACCCGTTCGGTTCATAGCCAATTAATATACCCTTCCATGACTTTTCATCGAACTTAGTTTTTCTAATCTTACTATGTATATATACGGTTGAACCGAAAATTTTCAAATACTTTAATTTGGGCTTCTTATCATGCCACAATTCGAATGGTGTTTTGTTTACACTTAAAGCTTTAGTTGGAGTTAAATTAATTAAGTATGTGGCAGTCAATACTGCCTCTCCCCAAAACGCTTTATCTAAACTAGCATCACTTATCATAGTGCGTGCCTTTTCAGTTATTGTTCTAACCATTCGTTCGGCAACACCGTTTAATTGAGGGGTTCGTGGAACAGTTAAATGATAGCTAATTCCTTTCTGTGCACAATAATCCTTCATCTTATTTGATAAATACTCTCCACCATTATCACAATACAAGTTAACAATTTTAGAATTAAAATGTGCCTCACTTTTTGCAACAAAGTCTTGAAAAACCGAAAACACATCGGATTTGTACGTAATCAAATACGTTACACAGTAATGAGTATAATCATCCAAAAATAGAACAAAATAATTTTTATTATTTTTCGTTGAAGGAGTAATAGGACCGCAGACATCTGAATGAATAACAAACAATGGTCGTTTGATATGGCTTTTATCTTTGGCCTTTTCGAAAGATAGTCTTGCTTGTTTGCCTTTTATACAAGCTTCGCACAAATTTTCAGTAGGTATAACCTTCTCAATACACTCTTTATCATCAACCATTTGTTTGATTTTCAATTCTACAAATTTTGTTTTACCGATGTGGCCTAAACGTCTATGCCACAAATCATAATCATTATTGACACTACTGTAAGCTTGGAAATGATTAATTTCTTTCATTCTTTTATCTATCCTAACTTCGATACCTATTAAAGAATTTAGAGTCTTACCTTTCATTATAGGTTTACCATTTTTACCTATTTCGACTCCTTTTTCATTGAAAACAATTGTCAAACCGGCCTCTTGCATTCTCCGGACTGACAATAAATTGTACGGCACCTCTGGACAAAATAAAACATTTTCCAGCATGCCTCGTACGCCCATGTTGCTGATCACTTGTATTCTTCCCCGTTTTGTTGCCATAATATATTCTCCGTTCTTTGCAACAGAAATCTTGATTGGCGGCACCAGCTCTTCGAAGTTGAGGAAAGCGTTGTCTTTATTTACGATGTGGTCCGATGCACCAGAGTCCAAAATAAATGTCATCTTATCACTATTTTTTATTTCACAGTTTTCTTGATTTCCAGCCATAAATGCAAAACCAGAAGAACTAGTTCCTGGTACTTGTGGCTCTTCAATATGCACTGTTTGAACTGTTCTATTTCTATTACTATCATGTTGACAGCTTCTTTTATAATAATAACAGTCATTTATCTTGTGTCCTTTTCTTCCACAATGATGACATTTTATGACTGCATCAGTTTTTGTTCTGTTGAATTGTTTTTTTTTCTTTATTGTATGGCTGTTTCTTCCACACATTTTTGAATTTTGAACTATTCCTCTGATACTTTTTCATGTTGTAATTTGCTTGAACCATGTTTATGTTTGGCAAATTTATCTCCGATTTTAATTTTATCTCATGGTCAAGTAATCTAGTTTTTACAAAGGCTAATGTTAAATTAGCCTCGGTTAAAGTTTCAATAGCCGTTATCACGCCGTCATATGTCGTAGGTAATGTCAATAAAAGATGTGACACTTTGTCCGTTTCTTCTAGTTTCGCACCAGCTCCTGCCAATTCCGATATAAGCTCATCAAACACAGTAAAATGCTTCACTAGCGGCACATCACTTTGCAATTTAAGTGTTAAGAGCCTTTTTCTAATAGCCAGTTGAGTGGCTAGACTTTTCCTCTCGTATATCTCGTCTAGACTCTTCAAAATTTCGGCTGCGGTGCTCTCGGGTTTTGCAAAACCAAGCAGAGAGTCAGATAGATATTCCACTATTGCACTTTTAGCGACTCTTTCTGCCTTCTGCCATGCATCAGTCTGTTTTTCAGGTGCTGGATTGTCAATCACCTTGATGACATCCAGTTCACTCAATAGTGCACGTATTCTGACTTTCCATGAACTATATCTATCGCCATCAAATGGTCTGATATTTCTTCTTGTTTTTAAATTTTCCATAGTTTCTTTTCTTCACTGACTGACTATTCACAAAACACTTAAACACTTAACTAATAAACACTGTTTAATAACGTTGTGCAGTTCAGCGAAACAGTTACAATTATCTACGGCACTTAATATTACACTACTATATACAATAACTACACAACTAAGTTAAAAAAACAGTTTATAAAACACACAGTTACAACTAAACAAATACAATCTTTAAAAAAACGCAAACTGGGCCCATAACCTATTGGGAATGGGGTGCCGATTAAATTAAACTAAAGTTAAAGTTGTTAAAGACAAGACTTTATTTCACGGCTCGGAACGAAACGTCTTTCCTTTAGGAGAATCTGCAGCAGACTGAATAGCGAAAAATTCCCTCAGCAAAGCGGGGAAGACCCTCTTAAGACACATCTGGCTTGCAGCCGTTGTACTGTCTTCGGTTACTTCAAAGGACAGATACAAGCAGAGGCGATTTTGAAAAACGTCGGTAAATCCAACAAAAGAGAGAGAGAGGGAGAGAGAGAGAGAGAGAGAATGATAGAGGGGAGAGGGTAGCGTCCAATTACCGGCACGATGCGTTTCATTGCGCGAAAAAGCCGCCGCAACAAAATAACCGGCGAAAGTAACGAGGAACGTCGATTTAACTGCTCGTGTCCGGATCGGTCAATTGAACTGTTTCTAGCCGGGACGGTGCGGGGGCGTGCAGGTTCGGAACGGTTCGAAACGGGTCCGCAAGCGGCCGACCGCGTAAATTGTCACCCTGCGCACGGTTCTTTTCCACCGAAATCTGTTAACGGTAACACGGGAACTGTGTTCGAGTCAATTGCACCCTGATAGACTGCCGTGTAACCGTACAAGGTAAATCCTACGGGTTAACTCTGTATGCTAAAAGTGCGGCTGGCTCGTCAATACGTCCCCTCTTCCCATTGCCAAAAAAAAAAAGAAAACAGCCAGTATGCACAGGGCACCTAAAATTCGTGCATCCTTCGTCTACCTCGTCATACCGTTTAGCTCCTCTATTTCGTTCGACAATAAATTTTCCGATCGTAATGACCAGACCGACAATTCTTGAACCTCGATTTTGGGAGACATGAGAGGTAGTTCATCGCTTTGAAATATTTCAACATGTTTAAATAAGCCACGGTCTAACTGGACCAAGATGGCAAAAGCTGTAAATGCATCAAAGGATCAGACTTTTTCGAACTATTCGGAGTGCTCGATCCAGGTGGGACAATGATCTCGAGCAGAAGAAAGTTGAACGAACAGATCTACTCACCGGAGGACAGTTTGGACCTCTGCAACAGCCATGTCTGGAGCGCAATCCTCTCTCGATGCCTGCAGAAAAACTCCGGCCTGATCCCGTGCCTCTTCAGGAACTCGTCGCACTTTCTGAAGGCAGCTAACGCCTTGGCGGCCTCAACCTCGTCGATGTCGGCGAGAACGTTCGGGCAGGAGCTTCGCCTCGAGGACGAGGACCGTTCCTCGTACGTCTCGTCGGGCAGAAGCATACCCATTCCCGCGGGATAGGATAGGCTCCCCGGGCAGCCTGGCGGCTGCTGCTCCTCCTCGATCCCCTCGGGTTCCTTTCGACAGCTGTCGTCGGAATTCTCGGCTGTCTCGCAACTTCCAGCCCGCGGCACTCGTCCAAAGCACATATTAATCCTGGCCGTGCCCTCTCTGCCTCGGAAAAGCGTCTCTAATCGGCCAGGAAACGAGTCTCGGTCGAGCGGGCCACGTCGAAATCCTTCTTCTAACCCCAGTCCACGCGATTTCTCCTTTGACAGACCATGCGCACGGTGAATTAGGCGTACGGACCGTGCTGCGATTAACTCGGTACCCTTTCTGACCAGCAACGTCAGTTTCTAGAACCTAGAATCCAGATTTTCCAGGTTTTACTTGGGGTCCTGATGATGGACGATTTATTAGCACCACCACCTTCGAGTACTGACAACGAGTAACAGTGCTTGATGTGCGGGAAAATATTGAGCGAGGTTTCATAAAAAAATCATTAAAAACAAAGAAGTTTCATCATCGTTTTAATAACAATTAATTCAATATCATTCCTCCTGCTATGTTACCGGTTCTTTCTTTTTTCTCTCTTCTATAGCTGGAGAATATCTTAGAATAAAGCAGAAAAATCGTCTGCCTTCAATTTTTATTATGTGTTGTGATTTTTACGCTTCTGTAACCACCATCGTTTTAATATTGTCTTCTTATTGTTCTGTGTACTTGCTATCATTTTCCACAGTCCACATCAGACCATTATCATTTAGTGCTCAAACAAATTCATCTCTTAATAGAATTAAGATCTATTCAAGTGTCACTTTGTTTAATAAATTGCTGTTTGTTTGACGCCAGCATTAAACAATTTTGAAAAGCTTACTGAAACTCAGTTCACATCGGATTACCTTAAGATTACATCTAAACTAGACTCATATTATAATCACCTTGTAATTCAAACATTCATCATCGTCATCCCAGAGGCTTCCTTCAGCAACAGAAGGGTTAATCGAAATATCCACCGCAGTTGACAATCGTCTTAACAAATTGTTTGAAGTGCTTCCAGTTTTATCGTCGGATGTTCTATTAATTGAATCGAAGCCCTCGAGTGATCGGTTCCTTGGAAGCAACAGCATCCCCCAAACCAGCAGTCAAGGCTCTCTCCCAAGAGCTCGGCGATCGTCTCCGGGCTACGTGGCTCGAATCCAAGGTGAATTCGCCATCGTAATTTCCGAAATTGGAACCGGGGATCCAAGATCGATCCGGATCCTTTCTCGGCCCGCCGCAAGAACCGCCGGTTTTTCGTAGCCTTCACCGGATTCGATGGTCCGCGAGTCGATTTCCAACGTGAGCCGAGCTCGGCTGCGACCAGGCTCGCCTTTCCAACGAATCGATTTCCTCAGGGTATCGCTTACGGCCGACACACTTCCACGCCATGTTTCTTCTCGAATTGCCACTGGCCTCTGGAAAAAAAAGAGAACAAAATCATTTCCAGTGGTTAGCTAAAAGTCACGATCCAGTAAGCTTCTGGAACAAACATGGCTTATTAACACATTACCGACCGATTATTATTGTATAATTTTTAAATATCTATGGTACATGGCTAAACACTTTTTAATGAAACCTTCAATAGCAACAGCAATTTTCGTTGTGAACCAACAAGTCACCCTCATTAACTTCATATAATAGTTTCATTTAAGATTGTAATGTAAAAGAAAATTTCTGAGCTTTTTTTGGTGCAGCACAATTATTGAAAATCCTATTAATATACTTTCGGTAGGTAATGTGTTAAAATCGTTGCTCAAACTGTGTAAAGTCGTTCGAGGGAATTGTAAGCACATCCTGTCACAAATGTACGAGCTTCGAGATGCTCGCATGATAAGACTAGAACTAACAAACCGATGAAAACGAGTTTTTAGGAGCTGAGGGTGAAAATATTTACAGTTTCGAACGTATACAATGTTTTCGTGGCGAGGCACTTTGTAGAAAATTGAGATAAATTGAGGATGAAACCCCAAGTGTCCTCTTTCCGGACCTTTTTTCAGAAGGATGGACACTTGAAAATTGACGAAATTAAAATTATTCAAAGTAACCGCTAATTATTGCCAATCACTTCGAGATTTGCGCGACGTTTACCGAATGATGCTGCACGCAGTATTAACCGGCCATTACGTTTATGGCAGTCGAATAGAGTCCGGTTGGAAAAAGTGTGCGCCCGGCGGTAACGTGATTTTCGTTTGGTCAATCCGCGCGCAGAAAGGTAGGATTTTTTTCTGTTTAGTGCGGAGAGACGGTAAAAGGGCCAGTGTTACGGTTAATAATGGGCAGCCTTGGAATTCACCGCGCAGGAAATTGATACATTTCCCCCGTTTATGAGACACGAGTAAAACAGCGCTGGGGTTATGGCGGGTGTTCGTGGATTATGGGAGACAGCGGTACGATTTAATAGCGCAACCCATTCCCATTTCACCGGGGGCCGGCCAACAATAAACATATTAACGGTTCCGTTACCACCGCCGACGCGATTAACAACGTATATTTTCGACAAAAGGCCGCGGTTTAGCGCAACCCCTCCTATTCTCTCTGTCTTTCTCTCCGTGCAGCGTATTCCGCGGATAAAGCTTCGAGGGCTGAATAAAACGAATGATAATGGCAACGATACGGTCGAACCGGTGGTTTCGGTACGAGAGAGCCTGTGGATTTCGAGTGTTGGCTACCAGTACCGCCGCTCGACAGAGAAAATAACTATCCTTCGGAACTCGTTCACCGTGGGGGAAGAAAGACTGTGGCACACGAGCCGGGTCGTATCCGCGGAATATATACAGGGTTCATCTAGAGCATTAATTAATCAAAACATGCCGCGGCGTTTCGGCCCGAAAAGGATCGCGACAAAACGACCGGTAGCGACTGACGATCGTTCGACACGCGAACGCACACGGGCCCGGCCAATTAATTCTGCTTAATCGTCGATAAACTTTATTGGCGCCCACTTGCTCGGATATTTTAAGCTTCGCTCACAATCTTCAGCATTAGACTGTGAAGCTTGCCACGCGTCGCCTTCAACATTCAGAAACATTCGTTTCTATAACAATCTGTGCTTTCAATGTAACTATATTAGATTCCACGTGGTCACAAAGACACTAGAATAAGTATGATATACTAGTATCTAGTAAAAACATAATAATCACTCTTAAAACGCAGTGCAACGTACTGGGGTACGTTCTCTTTTTTCAAAAAGCTTCGGTTTCAATGTAACCCGATTTCTTGCATATCGAGAAAGAAATTGTGACAATAGATACAAATCTACACTAACGGTTAAACGTTTCATATTATACGAATTTTTGCAAGAAACTTTTCTGTTCCCCATACATTAAACGCACTTCAATTCTTAAGGCCTCAGGTATGAAATTGTGTCAGCTTTAACGATCGTTATCTCAGTGGCGAATAAATATATTCGAAAAAGTCACGATGCATTCGTCGTTGCGATGTGCACGCAGCAATCTTGCTGCAGTAACAATTCGATTGGTAAATTGAATTACGGACAGGATCTCGAGAGAGAGAACGCATTACCGCGCGAGGTCCGTCAGCGAGGATCAACGACAACATCGCGGCCATTCGGGTCGCTGTGAACGTGGCTTAATGGGATGCATAAAGAGCGATGAAGCAGAAGGAAGAGCGGTGACTCGACACGTGCCACCCACGGTGAATTACAATATTCACGATCGAGGATCCAGCGGCGACACGATCACCGGGTCCCCGGTAGTTGAGCGCGAGCGGCCCGAGATCGGAATTCTTGATCAGCCCGGAGGATCGCCGACACCAGGAAACCATTCGTCCCGCCGAATCGATGCTCTCTCTCTCCTCTCTCTCTCTCTCTCTCTCTCTCTCTGTCTCTCTCTCTTCGTTCTGACTATCTCACGCGAAATCTAGTCGGCCAATCGACCGGATCGTCGTAGATCGCGAGACGAACTGGGTGGCAATAGCCGGCCATCCTCGGATAAGGGATGCTCCGCTTCTGTATTCGGCGAAAGCCGACGAGATACGGAGCCGTTCACCGTTAAAAGGATCCCCTAACTACGTTCTACGTAAACAGACCACATAAACCATGCCGGAATTTATGGCCGCCGGGGATAGAGCATCGCGTTTATCGCTTTGATTTACATCGAAGCTGGCATCTTCGCAGAAAAAATCGAACCATTGGGAAGCTTAGCGTTTTCGAACTGCGTGGAATCAATTTGATCGATGCGACTGTGATTCTGTGAATCTTTGTGTTTATTGTAGTAAAGTAAATAGGTTGACTGAAAATTTGCTTGAAAGCAATTTCGAATAAAAATCAGTTGCACTGAGTAATCTACTCGTTCTGAAATTAACTCCAATTTTATTAACTAAATTAGAGTGCAAATTGGAAAATTTTTATTACTGAGCGAAAGATTACAGATAAAAATGCTTTTAATATTGCATTTCTGGAAGACTCTACATGGTACGATCAAGACGTACAGTAAAGAAAAATGAATATCATTCATAATATCAGTAGAAGAAGGATGGAAGAATTTGTACCCTGTAGTATCGAGGCGTATTATGGAGAATTATGGAGATTTTTCTCAACAATGTATTCCGGACATGGTCGCCAAAGAAATTCGGGGTTCGCTCAGCCCCCGGGATTAAAATATGAGGTGCAGGCAAAGTGTTAATGATCGTGGCATACGATACGATCAATCGTCCATCATATCCGTTCACGTTCCGCGGCTTTAACTCGCCGCACCGGCTCGAAAGGCAGCGCCCGCGGCGACAGCGCGGGAACCGCACGGCCCTCTGATAAATTTACGTCCGATGAGTTTAAAACGCATTAGCGAGCAATAAATTTCGTCTTCGGCCGGTATACGGGGCCCTATATGTATGTGCATATAGTTCTGCATCAGTTCTGTGTCGGACTACTACGGAGACGATAACTAAAAACATGACACGTTGTGTCGCGTCGCAGACGACATACATTTCGATTTACATTTAGATCGTCGATCTTCAAATTAAACGAATGGATCGTAATCCTGAAAACCGAACTGTTCCTCTAAGCACTATATGTCATCGGAAGCCCTGTTATTAAATTCTCTAAGGACGGTCCATCGTTGGAAGCCCTATCTTTCTGTTTTCCATCAGTAACCACAATCGGGAGCCCTATGTTTCGATTCTCCATGTACTATACATAATTGCATCACTATTTTTGTCCTGTAAGCACTATTCTGCATCGAAAGCTCTATTTTACATTCTCTAAGGACTGTCCATCAATGGAAGCCCTATCTTTCAGTTTTCCATCAATAATCACAATCGAGAGCCCTATGTTTCAATTCTCCATGTATTATAAATAATTGCATCACTATTTTTGTCCTGTAAGCACTATTCTGCACCGAAAGCTCTATTTTACATTCTCTAAGGAATGTCCATCAATGGAAGCCCTATCTTTCGGTTTTCCATCAATAACCACAATCGAGAGCCCTATGTTTCGATTCTCCATATACTGCACATAATTGCAGCGCTATTTTTGGTTTTCCATCTGATTCGCATCTTTCCAACGCTATTTCGAGGTCCTTTAACCACTATTCTGCATCGAAAGCCCTATTTTGCATTCTGTAAATGCAATACACAATCAACAGCTCCTTCGCTCGATTCTTTAGTCCTGAACTGTTGAAAACATGTCAGAAAAGCGAGACCAGAGTCAATCTCCGGCGCGGGCGTAAGAAAGAGGATGACTCAGGTGGTTAATGCGAGTCCGCGGCCGGTCTCTCGCCGATCCTCGTAAATCGATAAGCCCGCGGCGCTAAACAGCGAGGGAGACGGTGAAACTTAGTTTCAGCCACGGTCGCGTTCGAGCCGAGCGAGCTGGAGATTTACCATAGAACGCGGGGCCGCTCGCGATAATTTTATTTCGTTGGCCGTGTAAGCCGTTCGGCGTATCCATCGCGTGCGTGTAAACCGCGTGTGTATCGCGACCGACGAACATATAATATGCACCGCGGACACGTGCATCCTCCTCGTGTCCGACCACGCCGTGAACACCCTCGTGTGTGCACCGGGCATCGGAATGAACCGAGAGATACTGGGAACGCTGAAGAACAACGTGCTCAGAGAGAGAGAGAGAGAGAGAGAGAGAGAGAGAGACGAGGAACGTCTACAGAATCCTCTTCCATTTTTAATTGGAAATCGCACAAATTTTTGTGGGATCGTTGGTGAAAATTGTTGGACAGATTTCTCCAGGCAATTTTTGTTGACATAAAAATCTTACAGAAGTGTCAGAAATTGTTGAATCCACCAGCACCTTCGTTTGACCAATCAAATTGTTCAACTAACGATATCATTGTTCGTAGAACCAGCCAGATTTGCTTGTAATCGTCGAGTTAGTACTGCAGTCTAGGAAATTAGCAGGTTAGCTTGCAACCATCAAAGTTCTTTAGTAGTTCATGAAACTAACCAGGCTTGCTACAAGTATCGAGGGTCTACAATAGTTTCGGAGACTAACCGTGTTCACTTATAACTAACGAGGTGTTACAGCAGTTTGTAGGTCCGACTAGATTCATTTACAACTATCAAAGCACTGTATGTAGTTTCCTGAAACTGATCAGCATTGTGGCGAACGAAAGAAATAATCGTGTGCGATGGTCACTCTGAGGCGCGACAAACAATTGCTGTGGCATTATTTAAAATATTGTTTACATTATTAGATACGTTGGTGTCTAATCAGTTATTAAACATTTAAGTGTTTTGTATGAGATATTACAAATGAAAAAATTATTGAGAATGGAAATATTCTAGGTCGAAAGAGAATGTTTAATTTTCGATTGAAAATAACGAATAACAACCAAGAAATTACTAGAAACACGCCTTCCATACTCTTTCTGAATCATTGGAATTCAACAAATTAAACGGTTGATGCCAATTGTCGAATTAAACTGAAAAGATTTCATAAAGCCTGGGAAACACTTTTTTTAAAAAAGGAGCCGCAAATCCAATTACGAGAAATTAAAGATACGACGCTGCGTCAACCAGCAGGAGCAAAAGAAACCAGAGGCACTAGGGAAAAAATGGCGATCCACAGGGAACGAAGTGGAAAAGGAGAATGGAGGCCTCGCATTATAGGATTGAGATACAGAAACAAAGGGAACGCATGGAAAGCGGAGGTTGCAGAAAACGAAAAACAGAAATGCTGCGTACGTCGAGGGGGGCTATGGAGAGAGGTGTAGGGGATGGTGGCGGGGTGAGAAGCAAGAGGAGGGTCGAGATAACAGCGTGTATTTAAGAACGTTCGCGTTACTCGGCTTTTAGCTGGCGCGTTTAAGGAGAACGCATACGTTCTGCGTACGAGCGAGGGCGAGCCTGTGATTAGGGCCCCGGTTGAGCCCTCGGGGCCTTATAACCGCCCACTACAACAGAAATGGAGGGGGTCCAGGGACGGGAGAGAGGGCCCAACGGCTTTCAGACTTACCCGCGAGACCGCGTGGGAACGTATCGGCTCGTCCATCATCTTAAAGTTAGCCCTAATAACAATTCTCTGTTAAAATATAATATAAAACTCTTAAATGACGTTACTGGAAGGTCGCCTCGTTGGTTCTTTGAATCGTGGACCATTCAGTTTGAAAAATTCTGAGATAAAGATAACTCGCAGGCGTCTTACAAAAATGCTCAGAGCATCGAAGTTGAAATATGATGTGTGTCCAAGGATGTGGTCGTGGACACTGTATATTGGTTTTCGAGGAATCCCAGTTACCCTGGACCGATCCTCGAGCACACAGGGTGATTATACAGTACTTATCACTCGTGGATCGTGTTACGAGGCCATTCGATCGGATTTGCGCCGCCACCTCTGCCCTCTTCTTCATCCTTTTTTGCTCTCCCACCGCCTCCATTGTCGTTGGCGCGGTCTTATCCGCTTCGGATCCAATGAAATTGTAGCTTTCATCACCCGGGCGCGATTCCAGGGCTGCGTCCTCCGCGATCCGCGAACCGTGAATCAAAAAACGGAGATTATCGTATCGATTTCCGCGACCGAGACCTGTTCCATGTCACCTCACTGTGGGATCAACTATACAGAAACGAAGGGACGCAGTGAGACAAACAGTAAAAAAAACAACGATGATCTTGAAATATTGAAAAATATGATCTAAAGAATAGCTAAACATTTTCTGCCTGAAACATTTTCTAATATTACTAAAAACAACGGAGATATTTTCGATGTAAGTCTTAGGTGCCTCAACCTGTACATTGTTAAATTGAATAATATGTTTCACAAAGTATTGTCTTCTACGATTCGAACTTTATTTCAATTAGGCGTTTTACTTCATGGCAAATGCAGAAAATTGTTATTTTGCACGAAGACCCACCAGTCTAGCGATGAAAAACGATTTATGAAATTATAAATGATAAATAGCACGTGGTGCTAAATTAAGTTGCCTCGGTTTCGTCAGTTAAATGACAAATTGAACGAAGACGACCGATTAATGGGGCCTGTTTTTCTTTTTCGCAGGGAGCAGGGAACGATCCAATGAATTCAAGAGAGCGAGCAGTCTCAGCAATGAGTAATTTCGACGCTTTATACGCGTTTGCTTGCGCGTGTATTAAAACCTTCCGCTTCGCGAACCGAGCTCCGCGAGTGGCAAGGGGTGGATCCGCGAATTCGTACGGCGCGGCGCGCAAGCGAAAGGAGGAAAACTCCTACCGGAAATGAAGCGTTATCTCGCGCCAGCTGCTGTTTGCCACGCGCTTTTCCTGAGCCCTGGTTAACGATATCACCTTACGCGAGATAATGCACTATTCCGTTGTGTGTCTGGCGCATCGATCGCTTTAATGTTTAATTATTACTGTAACTTCGTTCTCGCTGGAGAATGCTTCAGCTGGTAATAGCACTTGATCCATTCAGTTTGTACCATTCAATCCAATTGAATCCTTCCAATGCCTTCGTGGCACTTGTGTTTACCATTAAGTAGAAATATTAGGAAAATGTAGAGACACTGTTATATTATTTCCAACCTATTAAATATATTAACAAGTGGAACAAACTTCTATTTCACTCCAATTTGTTGTAATTTAGATAGACAATGTTTATTTTGCACGTGATAAATATCCGCTATCTATTCGTTACGATGATTCGGTTACTTTGATTTTGCCAGATTTTGGGAGTGTGTTAATTGATGAAGTGAACTAAACTTCGTGGTTATCTAATTTTCTATGGGATTCTCAGGCTTCTGGGAGTAATTGTACAATTTGGGGGGAGATAAAGGGGTCGAGGCGAAACGCAAAGGGATCCGGAGAAGGCGGCGGTTCTCACGATCGATGGATCGCCGCCACGACTCGTTTCCCCGGTTTCCGGCGAGGCCTTTTGGAAACCTTTCCGTGACCCACGAGTCCGGTCTCTCGCTCTGGCGTGGTTTCTGCGAGGGGGATGCTAAGTAATAGCACCGTAACATCAGCACGTCATCATCGACGCCATCGTGTGTACAACCCAGGACCCGGCACTTTGCCCGCCGACTCACGCACGCCGAACCCACTTTCGCCCCTCCTCGCTTGCCTTCACCTGCCCGTTTCGCTTGATTATACACGTACGCGGCCGCGTTTCGTTCCGCGGGCCTTATTTTGCTCTCGCGTGGCCGGCAATTTCACATAGACCCGGATTTCGAGAACCATAGACCTGGCATCTCGCCTGAACTTCGATCCCGAGACTCGAAACCAGTAACTCCGTACTGCGAGTCTTGTTCATGGATCTTTCTGCAAAATAAACAGGCGTTGTATCTTTTCATAAACGAAAACATTAGAAGATTCATCCCTTCAGGAACAAAACACGTTTCTATTTAACCACCGCCTCTTGTCATCGACGTAGACATTTTTATTTCGACCAAGCATCTACACGATTCACCCCTTCTAATACCCAGTCAGCTTTTTCTCGTAATTTGACAGAAAAACTGGGCTCCTCGGTTACTGTGTAACGGTGATGAATCGAACACGATCAATTAAATAAATAAGTAGTAGATTAATATATAATTTTTCTGGGTCCCTTCCTATATTGGTTTACTTGGAAATGAAGACAATGGCTCCCTCGCCAAGTCTGCCACGTGTTCGAATTCAGCGGATTTTCCTCAAGTTCCATTTAATGACCTGACTTGCTAATTCAGACTCAAAGGCAACCTCACCACCCGTTCCACAGTCACTGAGCAAGGCACCATTAAGGGCGTACACTATTTTCAAAATTTCAAAAGAGGATTTTCGTCCACCGTAAACCGTATCAGGGCCAATCACTATAATCTTGCGGCCTCATTATTCCGCGTGAACATTGTCAATGATCCCAGCTGCAAGTGCAACCTCTACCCCGAGGACTTGGACCATGTCCTATGGCAGTGTCAACTATACGACTCCCAAAGAACCAAACTAATGAGCAATTTGCGTAAAATCAAGTTCTTCCCCCCACTAAAAGCAGACATATTCTTTGCCAAACCAAATGTTAAAGCCTGCGAATTCATCTATCAGTTCCTAAACGATTGTAAACTCTATATCTCGCGACTACTAAGACTGTATTCGTACTAAAAATGTAAACCTATTGTACAATTGTAAAAGCCGAAATAAACCTGAAACAGGTTTCAGTGGCTCAAATAAAAAAAAAAGAAAATTATTAATATATTCCCAAAGAACAACAATGCCCTGATCGATTGTATTCGCTCCTCACCAACCCCTGTTCAGTTTCCATTGCAGTTTCTCTATTCGCAGCATCAATGCTCCAGGTGGATTAAAGTCTCGCGGCCGAAAGAGAACGATTCGTATTCGGGCCGCGATCTTCTTTAAAATCTGAGGGGTGGTTCGTCGCAAGGAAGGACACCCGTTAGAGTAGGTCTTCCGCGAGCATCGCAAGGAGGGTGAGTGGGAGGGGATGGTTCCTCTGGCGGCGGGGATCGAGCGAGTGGCAAAAAAGCTTAATTAAAATTCCAGGCTCGGTAAGTCTGTTCGCGTCGAGGAAAAGCGATGTGCCAGCTTCAACCCCCGTGTTTCCAACCCCGTCGCGCGACGTCTCGAGAAAACGTAGGAATAAATAAGCGGCCGTGCTCTCGGAATATTTCAAAGGCCGGCCTCTGCTCGCGACGTGGTGCCGCGCCGAGCGGTGCAGAGCGGTGCAGCGCGGAGCAGAGCGGTGCGGAGCGGTGCAGAGCGGAGCAGAGCACAGCGGGCCAGCTTTTATTCAGCGAAAACGCGCGACGACGACGACGTTACCTTCGTTCGAGAGCCTTTTCGACCACCCTCGCTCGACGAAGCGAAACGAAGCTTCCTCCTCCGGCCCTCTTTCATTAACTGCAGATTCAAACGACCGTGAATCCACCCACGCCTTCCTCGCACCCTCCCAAACCATCGTGTCACCCCTTTGCAGCGTCGCGAGACGTTCTTTCATTCTCCATCCCCCGAAAACAGCAACCCTCACTTTTCTGTTGGCAATCGACTGCCCGGTTAGTATAACTTTGTTAATCTTCTATGTCATTCGATCAAAATGTTGTTCAGTCGCTCCGAGTGCCCATCGGTGAACATTTATTAAGGTTTAAGATGATTTGAGAAGGACGATCACTATGAAAGTAGAAAAAAGAATCATTTTTGTATAGTTTTAACATTAACATTTAACAGAATACGTTTCCCTAGAATAATGTTTTGGAATTACCAGAAATGACGAACCTACAACCGTATTTGTAGCGCGTCGCAAGTTGGAAGATTGTAAGACGTAGAACCTAGTCGTTTGACAGCGATGAGTTTAGTGGTAGAGGAGGCAAGCATGGCTGCCGAAGAAGCAGGATGTCAAAGGAGAGGACGATCGGGTCCGATCATTGTCGGACAAGGGAGAAGCGTGGGTTCAGCTCGCGCATGGACACGCGAGCGATCAGAGGCGGGCTTGTAAGATGACACGGCGATTGAGATTTCGTTTTGGTGTGTTCCTATCCACTCGAGCGGTCCTCTCCTCTCGGCAACAGGTGTTACAGCGGCCACCGGACCGTAAAAAAATAGAAAACCGCTGACCGGACAGGCGACTTTCCCCCACGGACTACGGACCTGAAAAATCCCTTGGACCGATCGGTTAGAAAATATTTTAAGCCGCGCCCGGAATTTATCGCCGCCGTCGCGTCGCGTCGGAACCGCACTGATAGACAGCGCACAGTCAGAGGAAGAAAAAGTATCGAGCCAGGGGTGGAAACAACACGCGTTTTGCAGTACCCCTTCGTCTCTGTTAACACATTACCGACCGGTGATTATTGCATATTTTTCAAAAATGTATGGTACATGGCTAAATTTTCATTTAGCATTTAGTATGAACTATCTAAGTCACCCTCAATTACGTCGTCTAATAGTTTCATTTAACCCTCGTCCACATGGGTAATTTTTTATACAAATTTTATACGAATTCGAAATAGGTACCCGGGTACCACGTTGTGTGGATGAGGGTTAAGATTGCAATGTCAAAGAAAATTTCTATGCTTTTTTTCTGGTACAACAGAATTATTGAAAATCCTATTAATAGGCTTCCGGTCGGTAAAGTGTTAATTGTGCTTTGTCAACTAGTTGACCGAGGATCTCTGTGCAACATAAAATTTGTTTTACAAGAACTGCGGAATTTGTCGGAACGACAAATTTAATAAATCAACTAATTTATTCAGATATTTTTCTGAATGAAATGCGAACAGTTTGATCGTTTTGTAATATCGTAAGAAAAATTTCGTTGGGTTTAAAGGGTCGGTAAAAAATTGTGATCTGTAATTGTTGTGCGGTATTCGGAGGACCGATTCATTACGGAAAATTGCCGTCGCGTCCCAGGGACGCTTCCTTTTTCAGGTTGGCAACCGGGGCGATCAGCAATTTACCACTTTTTTGCGGAGTTTAACATTTATTCGCAGGGAAACCGAGGAGCAGCCCCAACAATGCAAGCTGCCGCACGCACGTTAATCTCCGGTATTATTAACAGCACTCGATCAACTTAACAAATTTTCTGCGAACCGCGTGCCCCGGACGAAGCTGGAGGAATAATCTCGTCGTAACAGATGGCCGCAATGATTTATGTCTCCCTGTTTCCGATCACCGGCACACGTAGTAATTGACTTAATCCTCTTCGGCCGCGTTCCAAGGCCGTCGCGACGGTTTTTAACCGGGAACCGAGCGTTGCGAATCCGTGAATGTGCGCCATTCGAACAAACTCTTTATCCCGTGAAAAGCATCGATGAAATCGTCGTTGGACATCTATTACACTTTACATAATAAACTGATTGGGTGTTCGCAAAAATAATTCTTAGCCTCTCTTCATCTTCTTAATTCTTTGCGAGCAAGGATTCTTGAGAACGTTACCACTAGATCGATGGACCACTAAAACTGGCTACTGTCGACTACTTCATTAAGCCGAGACCACGCTGAAGCAACAGCGAGCAATTTATTTATCGCCACTCTTCCTTCTTTTTTACCACGTTTTTTTTTCTACTGAGTAAAACACGAGGAGACAAAACGGATGAAATAAATTTTTATTTTATTCCTGTCTACTTCCAGCGCTTTCCGCGTAAGTCGATTAGTGCTTGAGCGCTACTGTTCAAAGGTTATTTATGAATACGATCTGCTTTGTACATACTGTATGTATGTATGTACTGATTTAAAAGGAAAATTCAAAGAAACCAACTGTGTTCATGGAAAATTGATCACTGACAAATAACTGAACGTCTACGCTGTACACAAGCAAACACTTATCCTCGCTTCTGCCACATATGCACCGACAAAACTCCTGTTCTGGCAATCAAAAACCGAATGTCACAGTTCGTAATTGGATTTCTGATTATCTTCTAAGAATCCGCGTAAGTCGAGGACTTACTGTGCAAAGTAGTGATCCTCCTCTTCATTTGACGATTATACCTCGGTCTCAGAAGAAAGGGGTGAGCGATCGAGAAGATGCACCACAGCCTCGAACGAAGCGCGAATAATTATTATCGGACGGTCAGTAAATTTCGTAGCCGGCTGGCTACCCGCCGCGAAAACCTGAACGCCGATATAAGGCCCGGCAAATTTTTCGATATATCCCCTCGGCGTTCTCTCCTTCTCTCTTTCTCTCTCCCCCCGTTTGGGCCTCGATGGGCCCCATTCTACCTCTGTGTAACCGTGACCCGACGACCCGCGCTCACTCGGTACACGATGTACCATATAATTAGAGGGTCAGGCCAGCGGCGGAGGTCCCTTCCCCCCAAACTCTTGCGTCGGACGGTGAAAAAGATCAGGGCCCAGTCCGCGAGATGCACAGCCCCTCTCCCCCCTCACGACCTTCAAACTCAGACTCACAAGGTGCAACCATGATGCAGACCGGCCGCAGTCAAACTAATTTTTCGGCTTTCGACATTTTCGGCCCGAATTTATACGGATTTTTGCTGCTTTATTTGATTACGATGCTTGGTCGTTAGTGTGGGTTGAGTATACACTATATATAATATAGTATATAATATAGTATGAATGTAGAATTTTTTTTCGATCGCACTTGAAATATATAATAAAATGATTTCTATAAGATAAAAATCAATAAAAAAATATTGATCGAACCATGCGCCGTAATCATAAATTTATTATATATAATATAGTATGATTTAAAATAACTAATTGGTAGACTTTATAAAATATTAATTTCTATCTCTAGTTGTGCAAAACACTGACAACTTACGATTAATTTTTTTTTAATTGAATCTCCCTGCGGTGTAATGATTGGACTGCGGATCTTTACATATATCTTTTTCATTATTGCCATAAACGCATAAAATCCACAGTCTACGTACACCCAAGAAAAATGTGAATTTCGTTCACGTTCTTGTGGAAATTAATTGTGTATATTATGTATAATCAAAAACGAATAAGCTGAAGAATACACAAATCAACCTGTTTGTATAAAATTTCGTCTTTAATCCGAACGTTTTCAGAAAAGAAACATCATGCAGCTCTCCCACGACCTCGAAACGTAAACCTAAACGAGCCGGGACACGACTGCTCGGGGATCGTCGGGCCAGATCTTTTATCGTTAATTTATCCATCGGGGATTTCACTTAATTCTTTAATGAGCGACTGGCCCCGAGGACGGACCGCGAGACGTGCGCGTGCACCGGCCACGAGGGAAAAAACGACGAAAGTGCAATCTGCGGGCTGCAACGGTGCAACGCGCCTCCCCGAACCACCCCGACGGCCAATTTCGCGGCGGACCACGACGATAAATCATGATCGAGACTTTTGGCCGGGTTTCCCGTTCTGCACACCCGTGCCGATCGAATACGACGGGATCCCGACGACGATTTCTCCGTTCGAACGTTTTTTCGCGAATTTCTTACTCTACTGCTTCGAGTGCACTACTCAGAAATGCATATTCCATCAATTTTGCTAGTCGCTCTCTCTAATCCACTTTTTGCTTTAGCTTGTGCGATTTTTCTGCTGATCTTCGAACTTTCACAACTTCTCTGATCAGATTTCAGTCATTTTCAAACATTTTCAGCTTTCCCGACATTTTGCTAATTTTCTAACTTGTTAAATCTTTCCATTTTTATTTAACTATTCCTGATTTCTCGTTTCCCGTTTGAATCTGTGACATTTTCGATAAAATCAGATTAATGTACTATTTAATCCCGAACTTGACGTGTACAGAAATACTATTTCAAGCATTAGCGTCATAGGAGAATAGTCAGGAACCATTCAAGTATGCAGTGATATCTAACTGCATCATTGAATATCTTACCATCCGTCTTATCTTATTTTTATTAACACATTTCCAAAGATACGTTACCTAGTCTCACTGATTTTATTATTTCAGCCAATTAAACATCCTCCGATTAAGATGGCGAAGAAGATCATTCACCAGGAGCCAATTGTAAGAAGTTGCATGTTGCACCACCACCTGAGAATCAAGTAAAACAAATTGAGGAATACTGCCAGAAAATAATGCAAACAAAATACATATAAAATTCACTAAAATGTTAGAAGATAACTCAAGCAAGTTATACGGTAATTACTGCGATGTATTGCGTTAGGGTTGCTCAATTTCCTGAAATATCAACCTAAGTCCCTTTTCTCCCAGGACATCGCTATCACTCGAATATATCTAAGACAGCCGATTACCCAAAACATTCCTACCAAAGTGTCAACCGGCCGCAGCAGGGCAAACGCTTTTACGATCTAAATAATTCAAACGATCAGATTTCAAGATCCACACAGCGGTAACTTCGATGGAACTTTCTATTTCCAGGAAGAGACGAGAGACGAGGTTCAAGACACGGCGGGATTAATTAAACTCGTGGACGAAACAGTTCTTTATCCCACCGGCTTCCTTATCCAGCCTCAGGATCTACGTGATCGAGCACCGAAAAATCGTGGCTGGGCGTTATTCTTTATGAGGCTGTCCGAGTTCCTTCGCGCGTGGAATTCCTAGGGACTTGGTCCTCTCTAGAGTTTCGAAAATCCTACTACTCGAAGCCCAATAAACAATTTTTACGTGCCGGACTTTTCGTTGGCGAAGAGCCTTCCTGATTCCTCTGGAGAATCTTCTTTAACTTAGCACCACTAAAAATTGCTGTACCACTATTGGCAATATCGTTTAGATTATTAAATATGTTGGTGTCTAATCAATTACTAAACACTTAAGTATTGCATGAGGTGTTACTGCAATTTACATATCCATGAAATAAAGAAAATCATACAGAATGGAATTATTCGTTAAAGCTTCGGTTGATATTGAATTTATTAACCTCTTATCCAATCGTCATAGAACAATCTAAATTGTGCTATGAGGCTTGACGATAAAGACTTCAAACATACTAAATTGTTATACATAAATAAAATTCCATTTTTCTCGATCCTAATTAATATACAAACGATAGAAATTTTCATTCTCTTGAAACTATCGACGATGTATAAATTCTCAGGATTGTAGATATGTAAAAACAAAATTAGTGTAAGGGGTTTGTCCTCATCCGTCGGCATTTTTACGAGAGGCTAGTTACCCAGTGTGAAGGGGGACTGTCTTAAGTATATGGCAATTGAATTTGAAATGAAATCAGGACCTCGTTCGCCGTTTATCGCTTACACGATCTGAACGAGCGCTAATTCAACGCGATGCTCTTCGACGATCTGCGACGCGCTGCGACGCTCTGCGACCTCAACCGACCCAAGTGTGTTCGGTCTAGATAAAAAAAGGTTCTGGACACCGATGCAGGAGACTGGAGACGTCCGATCACGCCCGAGGACGTCGTGTGGCGCGACTCTAGACTAATTAAATCCCGATGTTTCACGGTGTCAGCCAGCCGCACCGGACGATCACGATCTGTCGGACGATAAGCCGTGGCCAGAAGGGATTAAGGAAACGCGCTACGATCTGGTGTCCCCTTCTCGAGCCTGGAAGCCTCGATACACCTCGAACCAACGTCTTCCATCGGGACAACCAGCAAAAGTCCCATGCAGGGGAATAGCGATGGCCTCAAGACGCCGTAGATTGCAAGGAAATCGATAATTGCAATCAGCGTGGCTCCTGTTCGATTTCTTAGTGCTTCATGGACCACAACTCTTTGCAGTTTGAATAGATTTTTCAATTTTGTTCTACCGGCCTCGGGATGTTGTAGAGTGCAGAAGAAAATGGATGAATCGTAATTAGCGTGGCTCCTGCTTGACTTCCTAGTCTTTCTTGAATCTCTTTGCAGCTTGAATAAATTTTCAAATTATGTTTAAGCGACTGCAAGATCTATCTAGAGTTTTATTCAATTAGCTTCAGGATTAGTGTGACTTCTGGTGGATTTCGTGAAAGCTTCATCACTTTGCAGGTCGAACACTATTCCATGTTTCGTTTAACTTTGCAATGGTGTACGGACCGAACGAAATGTTCCGAAAGCGGATGGTTTTCTGTACAGGGTGTTCAGGCTATTACTAGCCAGCATTTTTTTTTGTAAATAGTAAATATTAGAAAAAATGTGTGAGGAAAAAGTAGTACTGTTTTTTATGTGCAACACAATGAGATATGCATTTTTGAGCTTCAATTTTTTAAATGAAATGCTGTACATTTTGTGCAAGGTCAGAAATGGAAGAAATGGAAGAACCAATTTGAATATTGCGCACCAATGTGTTTACAAGTATTTATTATTAATGAGGCTACAACAAATGTTCAGAATGGCTTCCTTGCGCATGAATACACATTTTGGCTCTGTTAATTAAATATATCGTTAAGTATTTTTACATTTTTTTAAAAGTATTTTTAAGTATAATTAAGTATAAATATTAAGTAATAAGATAACAATATCATTCGATTCGTATCAATAAGGAATACTTGTAAACACATTGGTACGCAATAGTCAAATTGTTTCTTTCATTTCTTCCATTTCTGACCTTGCATGACGTTGAAGGTGATTGTGTAGTAGATAGATTTAAAAACTTAAAGGTCACCTTCATTTCTATCAAAATAATGTAAACAAAACAAAAATGCATATATCATTGTGTTGCGCATAAAAACCAGTACTACTTTTTCCTCTATAATTTTATTTCTAATATTTACTATTTACTAAAAAATGCTGGCTAGTAATAGTCTGAACACCCTGTATAACAGGAATATTGGTTTATTATTGTACGATTTTATTCAGCTAAATTATCCCATATCGAAGCCAATGTGGTCTGCAAGGATTAAGCTGAACGAAGAGGAAGCTGTTTGCTTCGAGGTCGTGTAACTCAGTTGGAAAACATCGCACAACAACGAACCAGCATTTTACACGGAAAGGTATCCCACTTGCTCAGCAATTAAGACAGTTTCCAGATATTGTACTTTTGAGCGGCAGTGTACGTGTAACCCGCTGCACATCCTGGTCGTACAGGACCAAAGAGGAAAGGGGAAAACAGAGGACTCGGAGAGATAGAACCCGAGAGGGAGGAGGGAGAGACAGCCCCAGTGCCTATTTAGCAGCCCCATATTTACACGCGTACACGAGCCCGCAGTACTCACGGACCTCTCTTTATCGGCTAATCTCTCATCGTAATCGCGTCCGGCCGCGCCGCACGAACCGTACGCTTTCGTCCGCTCGCTCGCTTGCTGGCCAGAGAGTTAGCTACCTTGCTCGCTCGCAATTATCGCTGCGAAGCCGATATTCGGCTTCAAAGAGTATCGGGGTAAAGGTAACCGAACATAAGCGGCGGCGAGGAATGGCCTGCGGAATGGAAAACGACGACGCGGCATTCGGACGCTTCGTGGAACGCCGGGATTTAGAAAATGCTTCATAACGATACCTAATGACCATCGCGTACCGTCTTGCAAAGTGCTCGATGCAGAATGTTTAATTAAGCGTTTTTGCAACGACAGATGGTGGTGTCATTCGCTGTGCACCCCCGTTTCTCTTCTTTCGTTGGAAAACACCGTAGTCGAGAATAATCTTCAGTGAGAATTCGATAGAGAAGAAACTACAATAAACGTGTTGACGTTTCTGGATTCTTTTAATCTTCTTACCGTTCTAATGCGCAGTCTGCTGATAAGTATCGTTCGATAAAATGATTTGACAGCCGGAAAATTGCAAGGTGTTAATATTATAATATCTGTATTTTTATAAGAAACTTATTCTGTTTTGTAATCTTCATACTCTGTATTGTATGTAGTGTATTTCTGTTTTGTAATTATGTTGTAATAAATCTCATATGAGATTTTCTATAATAAAAAAAAAAAGAAAAAATTGCAAGAGTCCAGGTATTTTCGAGCGGCAGTGTATGCAGACTCGCCTAACCGTAGAGCTAGCAGTGGTATACATAGAGCAGCGCATACGTATCGTTATCGCGTGGCATCGTCGTTTTAAGGCGAACCGTCGCATGCCAGCCGACGACGACCGGCTTCTACCCTCTGTCGAGGGCTTTCGAACAACGGGGAGACCCATAGCTACGGTAATTAAATTGAATACCGGCAAGCGAATTCTCTGCCTCCTCCCGCGCAAACCTAGCTGCTGGCTGTTCGAGGTTGCGCCGCGCCGGTAGCTTCCGGCCGATGACTTTCGAACAA
This sequence comes from Lasioglossum morio, assembly GCA_916610235.2. Taxonomy (NCBI): domain Eukaryota; kingdom Metazoa; phylum Arthropoda; class Insecta; order Hymenoptera; family Halictidae; genus Lasioglossum; species Lasioglossum morio. The sequence continues at coordinate 27,375,905 of OU744326.1, forward strand.
GTGCAGAACGATTGGCACAGTGATTAAATTGAACGTGGGATGCGTGGCCGATGCTCCAGTGGACCTCTACGAGATCCGTGCCCGCGTGTCTTCTGTTTAGCTGGCACCACCCCTTTGTCACTTGGACTTTTCGACGGTCAGCTCGAGGAGTTTAGTAATTTAATTGAATCCTTCCAACCGGTACCGGTAGGTACTTAGTAGAACGTCGTCTGTAGTTGAGACTATGCTGAACTCGACACACGCTGATGGGACTGTAACGATGCGAGACTGCACTGCAGAATTTCCACAGGAGTCTACCGACCAGGGTAGTCGTGGTTCACTGGGCTGCGAGCTCCCAGAGGTGAATTACGGACTTTATTGACGGCGGAAGCGGATGTAAGACAGCGAGGTTGATCAGGTTCGGCTACGCGTTCGTTGAGAACGGGAACCTCGAATCCTTAAGTTTATGACAGATTGATTCGAGGAGGAAATTTGTCAATGTTCTTTAGGACGGTTTCACTTGTAGTGTTTTCGAGAAAATTTCTATTTGTATATTTTGGAAGGAATAGCCGTATTTATTATAAGCAATCGTTGACAGGCGTGTTTGTCACGGGTGCGTTCGTTTCGATCCATCTTCTTTTTCTAATTCGTTGGCGATCGTAATTTTACAATTCTGTTGTTATTTTCGATTTTCTACTTTTATAAATTTCATTATATATAAGGTAGTCTGCTAATATGTATGCATACATACATTCAACCGTATAATTCTAAGCTTCTATTTTAAGCTACTGGTCTATCATAAACTTCCATTTCTTCTATTTTAAGCTGCGTCCACACTGAAACAATATCAACCAACTTTTTCTTAGCCGTTTCTTGTTTTCTTCACTTTTTACTGTATAAAAGAAGAAGAGGACTGTTGATTCGGTGTGAACATAGATGGTGAACATAGTGAACATAGAACGCATGGATCGCATTCAATGTGATGCGCGCATTGATATCGTTCTGTTTCATTTTGAAACGGAACACTTTTCCGTACATTTGATGCGAATCAAAAATGGCTGCTTACATCGGTGACAAAACGTTATCTGCATTAACGTTATTTTTGTTAAATAAACACATTGAAAAAGAAGAATTGAACAATTGTAGCGATCTGAGTGATACTACTTAAATTAAATTAAATTAAACCAACAAGGTTGTTACACGAACCCTTTAGGGAACTGAGGATCCGTGAACTATAAATGCGTGGACTTACGTGAAGAAAGAAGGGAGAATTTGTTGGGAGTAGGATATTTCGAATAGGTTGAAGTCAATTGTTTCACCCGCGTGATACGGTTCACAAAAACACTTTATTTGCACTGAGGCTACGGAGGCGTTTAGTCCCGAAAGAACAGCTTCTCGCAGGGGAGAGTGTTCAACTCGTTCTCTCGCAGGGGAGAGATTACCGATCTATTTCGAAACGTGCTCGTAGCTGTTATATAAAATTCACGTGTTCTCGCAGAGGAGGTTACAACGGAACAGTCGTTATTATTACGGCTGCGGGTCCTATTTATCGGAATCGATAGGTGTCCCCACCACGGTCATACACGGGAGCTCACTCGAGGTGTCTAATTGTCGCGTCAGCGACGAGGCATCAAGGGGGGGGGGGTATTCGAGACAACAAGTATACCGAACATCGTTAATCGTGTCTAACAAAGGTCAACACTTCGTTGGTTTCTTCCAAAATAACAGGGAATTCAATTTTGTCCATCTTCACAAATTCTGCTTTGTTTCACAATGTGAAGATACTTGAATCTACTTTTTTCAAATTCAACGCTATTGCATCGACTACGCATCAAACGCTTCACTACTAAGCTGTGGTACAGCTACCACAGCTGATGCACGGTTAATGCGCGAGAAGTGGTGTGAATCTGGGGAATTCTGTGCACTCTGATGCGCGTGCATTGAATGAAACGGAACAATTCTCTATGCAGTCTATGCGCATAATGCGTGAAACGGAACGGACCCATAGCTTGTCACAGATACGTGACGTCCACAATCTGGTAAGTTGATTTTCGAGATACACAGAGAGAAAAGGTTAAAATCGCGTTATCAATCGGTCTGGTGGTGGAAAGAATAGATTTCCCCGCCTGGTCTCAGCCGGTGGTCGCCGTAGTAGGGAGGTGCCGGCTGATTAATTTCGGGAAAAGAGCTGGTTCGAAACAATGCTCGTTAGAGATCCTCGCGAGAGATAAATAAGCGGCGGGAGTCCCCGTTGATCGTCGCCTACACATTCCCGGGCTTGAAGCGGCGCTTCGAACGAGCTCTTCCCGTTTCTCGACGGTCCTTCGTGCCACCCATTTTCCAGTTGTTCGACGAGATCATCCAGACGCAAGTTTATCAACGGTTTCCCCGGCTCCTTGAAACTTCCCGCACCGCGATACGTCACGTTCGAAACGGTCGAAGTTGCTTTACCGGTGGCGAGCGAGAAGAGAGGAAGGAGAGAAAGGGATAGAGGCGGAAACGGTACAAATTACACCGATAATTCTCCTCTCCAGCCGCCGCCGCCGCCTGCTTCTTCGCCGAGTCCTCTCGGCTCTCCCACTTATTTTTTACCACCTACTCGGCAAGTATTTATTCTTCGTTCCCTTGGCTCCGAGCCGAGGCCTCTTCGAAACCTCGTTACGCGGGATCAGTCTGAGAACCACGCCAGCGAATAAATTGTGCCGTTAACAGACAGGTCCCCGCTACACGCTACCCTCCAAATAGAACGCTCGAAAATGGATCTATTCTTCCGTATTTCTGATATATCTACTCTATTCGTGTACCGAGCGATTCCGTTCTGCGAACCGATTGTCGAAAATTGGAGAGAATATCTTGTTGTCAATTATTTTTAGAATCTGCTTGGACAGATTGCGTTACTGTACGTCTGACTTCAGAATGCGAATTTTTCTGCACTATTCTTGATCGCGCACACTATTATCGTCTACCATAGTAAATGAGTTAGGATAAGTTTAACCACGTTCGAGAATTCAGTAAGGAAATTTGAGGAAGTCGAAAAAGTTATAGTTATGGAATCACTTCAGGAATCGGTTCTCTCTGATACAAAAAGCTGCGCACGGAGAAACGTTTTAATATTATTTTATTTAACGAGATAGTACAGCACTTAGGCTAATTCCAAACGCTACAATAGATGTCGGCCCTAATTCAATGTAAATGTACCTTTACACTTAACAGTCTCAAGGAAGTACAACGTTCTTGGACACTCTGTAGTGCAAGGGGTTAATTGTTCGTCCCCGGAAAAGCTGATTGCGTTTGAATCTTGCGTTTCTCGCGATAGACCGGAGCTCTGGGCGCGCTTGAAAAATGGTAGAACGCAAGGAAGGGTGAACGACCGCGAAACGATCGCGATGCAAATGTCCGGTTGCCGAAAACGGACAAATCACTGACGTGTCCCACCCCTGCACGCCCCACCCCCTCGCGCATCTCCTCCTCGCCGGGTTCGTAGGAGCACGCAGCGGTAATTACTACAATCGCGGCGAGGTAATTCTGGTGTCTCGTAATTGTCGGCGTTACATCGTCGTGTCTTAAATGCAAATGCAGTTAAGGATCTAAGATGGTAGATTAGCGCGACGGGATGAGCGCGAAGGGGTTTAGGGGGCGGGCGGCGAGCAGCACACGTGCACGCACGTGTGTGCACGCCGGTGCATGCATCACGATTCGCTCGCTGCAGGGGTTGTCGCTTTTATAAACCGGTGACTTTCAGAGAAATCGAACCATCGCTCCGTAAACGAGCTGAACGATCGAAAGGGACGGAAACAGAGAAACAAAGATCGAGAGAGAATCAGAGTCAGAGAGAGAGAGAGAGAGAGAGAGTGGGGATGGCCAGAATTGAAATTTACGCGAGCCTCGTTTACCCGCTATCAGGGAACGAGGACGCTGTTCGAGGGTAATTAGACGTAATTAGATGGATATCGAGGCAATAATTTTCCGATAATTATAATTCCTCGGTGTGCCGCCTTTTGTCGGTTGATCCGCGAGCCGATACCCATCGAGAACCTCTCGAATGCTGCGCGGTTAGGACACTATTTGGTCTATCGGTAATTCGCTTCCCGCAGAGAGGTCACTGTGTACGAACTTCAACCCTTCGTGATTACTGGAAGCTGTTACTATGTCGTTATTATCAGTCACGCCCTTTTTTCGTACTACAGCCGTGGTTAAGTGCGAGTTATCTGGTCAGAGTGCCCTCTGGAGCACTCCTCCAACTCTGTTCGAGTCCTGGGGCAACGAAACCACGCCCACTTGGAGCACTGCACGCAGAGAAGGGGCAAGTAACAGCCTAGCTATATGTCTTACGAATATCATTCAGTGAAACTTGCAAAATGAATAATCTGAAATTCATTGAATATCGTATGCCTTTGTAATATACATATATTAAAACTTTCGTTGTAGTTGAAAACGATATAGTCTTTGAATTTCGATTTCACGGAAAAGACATGGAGGAGCATTTTCATTTAACTAGGCAAGGGGTATACAAAGCTCTATATGACGGCACAAAGGTTATGGGGAAGGTTCTAGAAATAAAAGATCCAAAAAAAAAAATGACAAAAAAGTTGAAAAAATACAACTATAGCCAACCTGGTATTGTAATTGATTTTTGAGTCGCGTTTCTCACGATCGAATTGGAGATCGCAGGGCCAATTTTCGTTCGATTTCATACGCTCGATCGATCGTCGCGGAATACCATGGTCGTGTCGTTGTCGATAAGAACACCCCGTAGGTTGATTCAGCGCGAACGTCGGTGCCGGTCTATGGGGCACGAAAGGACAAGGTTAACATAGAAAGGGGCGGCCGTGGCTATTGTATTGTAATACTGTTTAAACTCGGCCAGGTAATAGGGCATGCTTACAAGTATTTAGAATGTAACGGGTGTCCGTATCCGCGGCTCCGGCGCAACAGTCGCTCCACGCATTCTCCTACAGGCGTAATCTGCCGTGAATCTCTTACTCTCTCCTTCTCTCTTTCTTTCGCGTCGTTCCTCCCGCGAGGGCATGTCTATACCGAATAAAGAAGCGACCGGTAACAAAGTAGAGAAGCAACGGGGACCGGGATAGTAGCCGCGTGATCGTATCCTATTATACATATTGTTGTGCGATCCACTATGTACCGGGTGACACCCTTGTAATTCGTATCAACCCTGTTACACACGATTTTTAACCCTCATACGCTCCTCAAGAATAGCTGCATGAAAGAGACTAGGATAACAATTCACAAATTTTTATTTTACACGTTGAACCAATACATTATGTTTCATTTATAGAGCCACATTTTAAAGAAATACAGCTCACGACGTAGACATAAAAGGATGAATAATTTTACAGTATAAGAAAATAGGATGGATGGGTAAATTTTCACCCTGAGGAACGTATGAGGGTTAATCGACATTGTATACGGTGATGTGTAAGGGTTAGGAAATCAAGTATTTCAATTATTCTTGCACAAAACGATTGTCAGATGTAACAGGAAACTACAAGCTCGTACAAGAAGATTTTTCTGACAAATTCTGGTTTCGCGAGTGCGAATTAGACAGTTTTCTAATGTCGTTGATAAGAATGGGATATGACTGGTGTAAACTCCCTGCCGGGTGCCGCCGCCATCAAGATAAGTAGAATTCCAACTTCCATTTACTTCCAGCCGAAACCTGTTACTCCCTATTCTCCCATAGAACGAAGGATCAATCACTATCTTAATTAATTAATTTCCTTCAACGGAGACGATCACTCTGCACCGATCACTGCACGCTTTCAATGCCTCCGAAGTTACAAGCACGTTTCCCCGGCAACCCGGACCGAACTAATTAACCCAAATTACTTCGCCCTCCATTATTTACATCCTCGATTCCGCGAAAACGTTCGATCGTCGCTCGTCTTTCAAGCTCTTTCGGTTAATGGCCGTCAAGACGCGAGAAACAGTCCTATCAAAATGAATCCAGCGACCTCGATTGTGCACATTACACTCTGCCGCTGTAGTATACTCGTCGGAACCATGAAGAGGCGTACATTTTATTTTCTGATGCTGAAGACGGGAACGAAAGACCTCGCGAAGTCGCCGAAAAACGTTTATGGTTTTTCACGCAGCGGTTTCGGCTGCCATAAAGATAAACCTGGAGAGCTCGGTTATTAAGATGATCCTGGGATTCATTAGGGGTTCCGAGGAATACCGTTTACAGCGTCTTCGTCTGTGACGCCGTCCTGCCGGGTGACGCCATTTTAAGTGAAACAATCATCCAAACGACTTCTGCTAAAGAAGAACGTGATCGATGTAAACTATCTTGTTTACGACTCCTGATTTTTCGACGGAGCTCTTCAAAAGTTGTACATGTTTCAAAGTCAACGATTCTCTGAATAAATCATGGTAGAAAATGAATTTAAACACTTGTCGTAAAGAAGTATCATAATCTATAGATTTAACAACTACCGAGTACTAAACGCAGTTGGCACATAATTGCCTTATAATTGTTTTATTTAAATATGTACTCCAACTGAGAAGTTGACTAAAGAAATTTCTCGGAAAAACATATTTATACTTTTAATATTTCGAAGCGAAAACAGTTCGCACCAGTCATTCTGACTTATCCAGTAGTTCTAGTGTTAATGAAGCGGAAACATTCGAAGAGTTTGAAAACATACTCTATTATATTATTTTCAAACTATTAATAAGAAAGAAAATCATTTTCTATTTTATTTTGCACTAAGATCCGCTATCTATTTATCATTATCTCTGGCGAAAATTCATTTGCTTGCGTGAAGACAATCATAAAAATTATTACTTTCTTTGCCTCTACAAGTTCTGCAAAGGTGCAATTGCAAAAATGTCCGCTAGACGACCACACGAAGCCTTCTTTGATGTCTCGGGACATCCATAGAGGAACTGGCCGAGGTAGAATTGAATTTCCAGGTCGGCGGTGACCCACCGATCGTCGCGGAGCCGTTAATTGCCATCAGGATCGGAAAACGAAGCGCAGGAAACGTGGAAACCCGAGCGAGCACCCGGCAAATTACCCGGCACTTCGGGGAATCTCGAATCAATATTAACGCGGCGCTGCGCGGCGCGGCGCGACTGAGCAAAGACAATGGCCCGGGGCCACGATAGCGGTGATTAACAGGTACATCATGAATTACAAATCGCGATAATTCATCACGCGGTGAACGAAAACACAGAGGCCAGTCTGAACAGCACCGTTATCTTCGTTAGGAACCGAAGGAAATTCCTTACGACGATCATTCAAGAAAAATGTCGGCCTCTAAATCGTTTTCTTTTACCGTCGCGATCGTTGATCGATCGGCCGAAAAAACGGTTTCGCGATCGAGAACTGTGATCGTGAAACTCTCGCAGATTCAACTCGGCGCAGTCTGCGCACAGAGATCGGAACTAATCGTTTCTATTATCGATCTTTCTCGATTAAAATTCCAAGACGCGGTCGCCGGTAACGGCGCAAAACGGCGTTCGAGAATGATAACAAGGATCGAACGAGTCTTCGCGCCACGTGAAAACCATACGATTCGTTTAATCCCACGGGGTGGGCAACTAATGGCGGCAAAAAGCCAGCCTCGCTTCCTCCAGGAAATATCTTAAGTTTCACCTCCCGGAGTTGGTCTTGATCCTCTTAGAGGCCGGTTTCCCACCCTGACGAGCCAGCGATGGACTCAACACGACACTTGTCACCTACTTGCACGTCTAACTACCAACGATATTATCTTACCTAACGTTCAGTAAAAATGTTTAACTGTTTCTTATAGATTGCTGCATTCTTCATTCGATTAGGGTGGCCTGTTTTTTTTTCAGAAACTGATCCTGAAGACGTGTCAGTTTGCGTCCGTGTTAGTTTAATCTCAGAGTGGAAGTTATTTGTTGCGTGTTCTTTCTGTTTATGCACAGTTCTATTCCACAATCTTATTTTTATGTTTCATGTATTTCGTCAGCTTCAACCCTTTGAACTACGATTTAGTTTATGATTGCGAGTCTTACGAATTTTTATTTTATGATTATGAGTTATGAACATTGAAACACATTGTAGCAAGACATCTCTTGGTATTACTTTGTGTCATGTTATATCGGTATGATCAAATACTGTGCAATCTTCTTTACAAAGCTGGTTACAAGTATGTTCAAATGCTGACGGCCACCATTTTCAACAGACTCTTGAAAATACTAGACGGTACGACAGTTTGTAAAGAAGAGACGTCTTTCGACAATGTTTTAGTGTTTATATATAATTACATTAAATTACTTACAGTTGACGTTGAAGTAAAACTACTTTGTAATGAAAACTCAAGAATATTGTTACAATGTAATGTGCGTCACATCGGGGATCAAAAAGACGATCGGAAGCCGAAGCGACGAACAAGACGAGAGTTGCGAGTCAGTTCGACGCTAGAGTCGGTTTAGGCAGGATATACCTGATGCTGTTGTTTTATAATAAAGTTATTTTTCAAAAATTACCTATTTCACTAAACTGTTTTATTCCACTGAAAATCATATATCCTTAGCAGTTGAAAATGACTATTTTGAAATATTTTCAACAGTTATAACAAAATGTCATTGAATTTCTCGATCCGGACCACTGTGCGGCAGTCTAATTCTCGCGTTCCGACTGGAAAAAACGAAGAACCATTTCTCTAAACGTTCTCTTTGATGGAATCCGATGTAATTTTCGAAAGATGGTGCAACGTTGCATGAAAACTCGCAACCGGAAGAGCCGGTGCAACGATCGCTACGTGCCGAGGGACTTGTCGAACGAAAGAACCGTCCATCGATCGTAAATCGAGCCGCGAATGGGATTCCGTTGGTTTTCCTCGGTGCATCGAGAGAGGCGAGCATCGCGGTTAATTGTAACGGATTAGAAATTTAAATGCGCATCGACGACGCGACGCGCGACGGTCGCATCGATCGACATCAAAAGCTGTGCTCCCTTCGAATCGGTTTTTGAAATCGTGCCAGATAAAATCCCTAAAACCGTTTCTAATTACGCGCGTAGCGAATAATTCGACTGCGTCTAGTAGGTTCGAAAGAGCGCTCTGCAAGGACACGCTCCTAGGAAACCGATATCCTTCGCGAGCGGACGCCTTGAATATCAGTCATGAATTAAAGATTAGTCGGAACGGATTCTAATTAGCTTGGGTGCACGGTGAACCGAGAGGATCCCGGTTCGCCGTGAAAACGTATCGATTTAATTGGAAACGAGTCGGCGGCCGACTCCGATCACTCGACAGTCCCACACATGGCTCGCGAAAAGGGAAGAAAAAAGGAATCGGGAGAGCTTGATTTACTTGATCGGGACAGATTTTCTGTGATAGAAATGTTGCGACCCCACACAGGTAATCGCCCGGTTAAGTCTCTTATCCGCACCTGTGCACCTGTTAAACCTGGCTAAACGTGGCCAAACGTGGTCAAATACTTGATACAGAATTACAGTTATCGACAGTAACATAAGCGAACTTATTCAATCGCTAGAAGAGTTCAACTTGACACAGTGATAAACAGAATCGATAAAATAACAAGTCAAACAGTTACTTTTCGATAGTTTTGTCATTCAAATTGATGAGCTAATATTTTCAACTTAGGCTTTTGCGGTTATGTGTTTCGCATTAAAAAATAAAAGTCATCAAGTTTTGGACAAATTTACTTATAAATAACAGAACAGTATAACTTATTTCTGAAGGTTAAGATCGTTGTTACATTACTTTCGAATTGCAACTGTTTCATTGAAAACATTCAGTTTTATACTTCTGTGCTTTACAATAAATTTGGGACATTATTATTTTCCATCAGTTCATATAAAATTCATTCATGATAAAAAAAAGATAGGTGAAATACAAAAGAGTAGAAATATTCGAAAAATCGAGGACCGTCACTACATCTTGGACGTAGTGAAATTAATATAAGAAGAATTATATATTTTTATATTTTCTATTTCTATGTATCGTTCAACTGTCGATGATCAGAAGTCTTTTGTTAGGCCCGTTTCATACTAGAGCGGACGGTTCAATATGTAAGAATGTTGAATATTTGTGTTTGACCGTTATATATATACTTTTATTGATTTATACGTTATATATATATTTTTATCTATTTGTATAATACGTGTTTTGTTAACAAGTTTGCGTGATGTTTTGGTTTTGCTTTAAATAAATGTTGCTGACAGTTCCAAATCAGCAAAGAACGAATAAAGACGTGTTGAGCTTACAAATATATATTAAAATACAAAAACCAAACAAACCCATAATTTCTAAAAAGCCGTGGATCCTGCGGTCGGTCTTCTAAAAACACGCTGGATCTTCTACAAAAATGACGTCCGCTTTCGTCGAACGGGGGCCGGAAGTGTGGACGCAGGGCGTACAAAGACGATTGGCCAGCGAAGTAAGGCTAGTAGACAAATTATAGCCCCGGGATCGCGATAATTTCCATAAGAAGGGGCTCGTTGACGCGTTCCACGGTCCTTTCAAGGCGCTCGGCCGCGCGTGTCGACGCGGTCGGCGTGCTCGCGAAAAAACCGGCGTCGCGTCGTCCGCGGACCATTCTGGTGTCACTTCCGCCCGTAATAAACGTCGACAAAGTCCACTGCGTCGAATCTCATCGGGTCCGCGTTCTTCTCCCCCATGCCACACAGCCGGCGTTGTGTCTATAGTTGGCGGTGGTCATTAACTGAATTCTCGTCATCTTTCGGACCACGTGTGTTTTCGACACACGCGGAAGATAGTTCGCCGGCCATTAGCGTCGCCGTCGAATGCCACGGAGAAACTGGTTGAAGAACAACGATAATGGGGCCTCTCTCCAGTCTCTATTCATTGCGAATTGCGACGACAAGCCTCGCGCAGACGGAGAGAGGGAGCTGGAATTTTCTACGGTGTCCCCTTACCGAGAAATAATAATTCCGAGCCGCTCAAAGGCCGATGCGTCCGAAGAATTGGAGCGGGTAACGGTGAATCGATAGGTTCGGTGATCCGGGAGCCACCTGGGGATCGTTCCCTCGCCAAATTGAGTTAAACGATTCCTGTTCCGCGAACCTGGACTCGCACAACCATAGCAAACTCCTCTGCGATGTCTCCCGGAGCCCTGGCACTAGCGCTATGCGACGCTTTCAAAGGAATTTACACTAATCTTGTCTTATACTATCGTATATTGTCACCGGTGGTGCAACAATAATTATAAATACAAAATATTACACGATGCAACAAACATTTCTACAACTGTTGCAGTTCAATAGCAAACTCCTCTGCGATGTCTCCCGGAGCCCTGGCACTAGCGCTATGCGACGCTTTCAAAGGAATTTACACTAATCTTGTCTTATACTATCGTATATTGTCACCGGTGGTGCAACAATAATTGTAAATACAAAATATTGCACGATGCAACAAACATTCCTACAACTGTTGCAGTTCAATAGCAAACTCCTCTGTGATGTCTCCCAGAGCCCTGGCACTAGCGACGCTTTCAAAGGAATTTACACTAATCTTGTCGTATATATTGGAATATGGGTATATTCTAATAAACCAGACTTTTATATAAATGAAATAGAATTTGTTCAAATAATATATTCTGAAGGCACATAATGAGGCACCTCTTTACTCTTCGATAATCTGGACAGAAGTGAGGAGCGCTCTTGAAAAACCAGATGGCGATCTTAGAAACAAATGAGAGTTGAGGGTCCCATGACGCGGACAGCATAGATACAATGTATCATTTATATACGCGCTTGAAAGATATAAAGCAACCGAATGTACCTACTAAATAACAGTAGATTATTTTTGTTAAATTATTCTTAAATAAATTCCAACAATATACTGTCGCATATTGCCACCGGTGGTGCAACAATAATTGCAAATTCAAAATATTACACGATGCATCAAACACTCCTAGTTCAAGACGAATCACGGAACCAACTACCGACTAATCACGAGTTTTTGCCGACCACGTAGCGTTCACACGTATTTCAAGATGGAAAAAGCGACTCTCGAACAAGGAAGCCTTCTTGTCTCTAGATCTCGACGGATCTCGAGCTTTTTTCCTTAAGTTGAGTAGGTGTTTCAGCGATTACAATGTTCGATGCAAACGTCCACCGTCCCTGCCTCGCGATCCCATCATTAGGCACCATAAAATCTTGTTCGCGAGAACTTCTCCTCGCCAGTTCCGAACTACGTAAATATTACTTCGAACGGGTTGCAATAGTCGCTAACCCTTGCAGTATAAGAGAAAAAAATTCACGGTCACGCGAACCTGAAGTACCGGAGACCGCTGGCCGTTACGCAAGTTTTTGCGATACGTTGCTCTCGCTGGGATCGGCTCGTTTTTGCGGCAATCGACGAATTACACGATTCTATTAAAGATTAAGTACCCGGTTCGCGACTTCTACGATCCCTTCTTTCTCTCTCTCTCTCTTTCTCTCTGCTCTCCTATATAGATTGTATATATGTATATACAGGGTGTCTCGTATACAATGCACAACCGATTAGGAAGTAATTCCACACGCAAAAGTGTGATGGAACTAAAGAATAACATATTTTTCTTTAAAAATCCGTCGGGGTCGCGTGCTTTAGTATAGCAAGCAGTAGAACCGATTAGGTCATGGTCAGACGCATCAGATGATTCTTATCTAATGGCACATTGAAGGGTAATATTGAATATATATATAGAAAATTTAATGTAATTTAATTTATATAGAAAATGTACTATTATTGAAGGATAATATTAAATTTTCTATAGAAATTAAATATTCGCTTAAGTATTTAAGTAATTGTAAAGTAAGTTTTGAAGCAATTAAGTATTCGCCGAATGTTCAAACTCGATTTACTCGAGAACGGAACGTCAAATGAAAAAATTGTGTTCTTCAACTTCGTCCAACATTTTCGTGTATAATTATTTCCTAATCGGTTGTCCATTGTATGCGGGACACCCTGTATATATTTCCCCGTGTGTGTTGCCCTTCTCTATGGCAAACACCGGTGAAGCAAAGTACGTTTGCTTGGTCGTGACCGTTCTCCGGAAACCATACGGGTTTCACGGTCATGAGGTCTTATCTTCGTTAAACTCTCCTTTCTCCGGCGCTTCTATGGGTCCCCGTAATGCCGGCTGGTATCTAGTTTCGTACTACTTCGAGACGCTCGGAGACGTCGACGCCGTTCGAACGCCGCGATAGGAAAAGATTCGACGCGACGACGATACTACTCTCCCTCTCTCTCTCTCTCTCTCTCTCTCTCTCTCTCTCTCTCTCTCTCTGTGTGTGTGTGCAGCCATGATGAATATGCAGGAGTTAATCAATATCCAGATGCATAATGGAACCGCGAGTGCCGCGTGGGTGTATCGGGATCGTCCGTGACTCGATTCGAGCACGATTTTTCTGCCGTTCATCAAAGAATATCGAACGCGACAAGTGGACTCCGGATCTTTCAGGCGAAATGAAAATTGTCTACCTGAATGACAACAAGCTGGAGTCAAATTGATATTTCAGAGTCAATTCCCCTGATCTAACGGCTCTGGTCCAATAAGATAAAAACATATATTGTAAAAAAAATAAACGTGGTAGCCACCCCATTTTCTATTGGATACTTTTTCACGAAAATTTAGTATTCTCTAAATGAAAGTGTAACACAACTTACGTACTAAGTGTTTTTCACAAAACATTTCCCAACAAGAGAAAAACATTTCGATTACTTATAATCCTTATTTGTAACCAATACGATTTTAGAACAGTTAGGGTCCCTAGTATAGGAGGTTTATTTAAATCGATGTTAATTCATCACTCATTCACCCATGGTTCAATACATTATGCAATTCGTTAAAGACTGTTATTTTACAGTCGAATATCGGTTGTTAATGGCAAATCGGTCGTCGGTTCGTAATGACGACCAGCAGCAGACGATCGATTGACACCAACACATTAAAATATTTAAATAGATACCTACACTAGTTTTTCTAGTTTATTCATTTGTTGAAATAACAAGAATCCTAGGTCTCCTCCCTTAACAAATAGAAATTTCTCTCGTGTCTACAGAATCGAAGGCGAAAATCTACGTCAAACTCAAAAACCTTCTTCTAATACCTGTTAGATGTTCATGTTCGCGAATTCGTCTTCGTCGCGCGCCACCCATGCACGGTTATTTATTCGCACGCTAATGGTCGTGTTCCACTTAGCTCGCCAATAAACGGCGAACTATGAACAAGATATTCAAGAGATAAATAGAGGACGGATGGCTGGAATTACGCTTATGAATAATCATTGCCGATATTACCGGCGTCGTTGAAAAGCAAGCCCGGGGTAATTACGCGAGCACGATCCTCTCGATCGTAACCCTTCTGCCGGGTGCCGGGACGACTATAGCGAGCGTAGAGAGGTATAGTCGTCGTCGTAGAGAGTAGTATGCTCAATGACGAAGGACCGTTGCTGCAGCTTAGGATCGATGTCTAGGATCCGTGACGAAACAACATGGCCTCTGCGTCCTGCTTCGTCGTGTGCACTCCTTCAGACTTTTTCGATCCTCTGCTCGAGCAGGGTTGTCGACCCGCTTCCTTTTTTTTACCGACGATTAAACGATCAATCAAACACCGGCGGAGGGTCGCGATCAATTAGCCGCGGCACGTCGAGCACCTTCGCCGTGAGGGCCGTCGATTAATTATTGCTTTGCACACCGAGACGGGCTTTTCCTTCGATACCCACCGCGTACCACTGTGGACCATTCTTCTAAAATGGCTCCTGTGAATTTGGCCGTTTCCGTGTCATGGAACAACTGCTTATTAACACTTGGAAGTTTTTCGCAGTCTGTCACTGGAGCGCGGATCACGTAAAAATACGTATTTAGTAGATTTGTGGTGGATAGCAGGTATTGTATAATTACATCGTGTGACATTGTATCTGTGTTGTTTGCGTTGCTAGGCAACGTTTCCCATTTTTTATTCCCTCAAGTTTCAAATTTTTTATTCCCACAAGTTGGCGGCCAAGTATACCCGCATGGCAAGTGTTAACTGGGAAATTAACACGTTGGTCGCCCAGCGTAATTCGGCTAAGTTTCCCGCGGGGTCCAAATCCGACCGTCGGTACGCAGAACGTAGACAGAGCGATAAGCGGGCATTCATTGCTTATCGCCTTCGATCCATTGTAAAATAAAAGATTATTTAAGTATGTATTTCTTTTTATTTGTTACTTTTTAAATTTTTATTATGTTATTATTGTAATATTAAATTTTATTTAGGTTGGATATCATAATATTACAAAAGAAATTATTAAGAATAAAAAAAGAAATTAAGTAAGTAAGTAAAGAAAAGAAAAGAATATATCCCATATATAATATCCTATACTTAATTAACTCGAACAAGAAGAGCGTCAACCATATTTGGGTGATGACGCCTCCACGGGCGCAAACCTAGACCTACAAACCTAGAGTATTCTCTATGATTTGTTAAATTTGTGCAATACTTAACTGTTTAGTAATTGGACTGCGGATCTTTACGCATTGATGGCTTCCAAAAATGTTCGAAAAATGCCAGAAAGTAAACTCCCACAGAATTTAGTATAGCTTTTGATTTATTTCGAATCTGCAAAGACTACTTCCAGAAACATAAACTCTGCAGTCTATCGAGAGTTCGAGAGGATGCTGTAGGGCAAGATACGAATTAACAAAGACGAGAGAATTTTGTCCAGAATATTGCGGCTCTCTGACGCTGTACGAACGACGCGAGCCGTCGCGTCACGTCGGAACGTCGCTGAATATTCGCGAAAGCGTCGGTACCCGGTCTTTCGATCGCGACTTCTCGATTTCCAGTTCATTTGAATCCCTTCCGTGCCGCTGCGTTTTCCTCGCCGCGTTCTTTTTTCCCTCCGTTCGACCGATCGGCACCGATCGACTGAAATTCCGCCGCGATCGACAGCGTAATGACGCTGCGTAGGAAATTAGGGGCCGAAGGGTGCGGGGGGGGGGGGAGGAGGCGCACACCGACCCGCCGGAACGAACGTGACGTTATTGGGTTACAGGAAATGTAAGTAGAAATGGAAACAGCCCCCCCCCCCCTCCCCTACCTTAATACGATGGGTTGGGTCGAGAGTTCGAGCAGCCGAGAATATTGGCTGCTTTCGGCGACTTCCGCTTCGGCAACGCTCGATTTTTCTACTGCCGGGGGTGGACGACGCTTTCCTCTTCGTTTCTTTCTCATTAAATTTTGCCTTGATTGTCTAGACTCCGATGGCAGCGGGATAATTTTTTAAACACTTTCGTGTTGTCGTGAAAGAACAACTTTTAAGAAACGTTCTCTCGTGTCGAGTTTAAACAATAATTATTTACGGTATAGAAGTAAATACTTTCTTCGGTGTTTCTCTTATGGAACCATCGGCAATATAAACGATCTGAAACGACTTGTTTTCCAAAATATCTATTACATTAGAACACTTTTCAGGTACTCAGGTTTTGTGTATAATTTCTCTATAATATTAAACACAGTCTACCTTGAAACATTATCCGATCGAAGAACAGTTTCCGACCAGAGCTTTATCTTCAATTTGATTAATAATAATATAGATTGTCCCGCACTACTGAGGTAAATCAATTTCTACGTACCTGAACGTGTTTTGAGAACGAGAGCAGGATTTCAAACGGTGAAATCCAAATCCACATATGGAGTAATAAATCCATTAAATCGCATTATTGCTAGCTCGAACATATTTTACAATAATATCGATTTTTTTAATGGCACGTTATAGGCATTCAAAACAAAATTGCGCTGTACTATTTGTTAATCATACCTGTATTTGTTTAGTTTCGCGCGGTCCATTCTTTTGTAAATTTTAGTTAAGACTTTCTTTTTTTTTGTTTTTGTTATGTCTTCTTTTTGTTTTTATCAGTTATACTGTAAAAACTGTATACATTTGTATAAAAAGACCTCGGTCCGTATATAATAATAATAATAATAATAACAGTTTTAACCCTTTTCCGTAACATGCTCTTTAGAGTCAGACTGATTGAAACGTCTTTGTCTCCTAAAATGTCGAGGAAGAGAAAAATCAGAATGATTTGAATATCAAATTCATTTAAGCAACAATTTACACCAGTTCGATCTGACGACGAAAAATCGGACAGATCCAAGACCTCGTTGTTAACAGACTCCTAAAAAATGTCCGTCTTTCGAGGATTAATCTAAGATCCACAGTCGCCTAACATCGTAAAACGGACTCATCGTCAAGATGTTCTTCTCGGACACGGCCCGGAAGACGGTTCCATCGGGTCGAGCGACGAATTCGTGTCTTCATAAATCATCTGAGCAAAGTTTCCCGGACGTTCTCCGGTCGGAGATCGGTAGCCGAATCAGAAAGGATTACGCACGGAGAGCCGAGCTCGAAAACACACATACATACATATCCTCTCTCTCTTTCTCTCTCTCTCTCTCTCTCTCTCTCTCTCTCTCTCTCTCTCTCCTGAGCTCGAGCTCGAGAAATGTTTGCGGACGCGCAAGAGGAAGAAACTGCTGAGGACTGTGCGCGCGTGCATCCCGATAAGAAGAAGGAACGCGAAGCAAAGCGGGAACAAGCAGACAGGGGAACGAATCCAACCGTGACGCGCACCGGTCCGACCGTATGCAGTCGCCGGGCTCAAAGTCAACAATGATATGACGTTGATTGTGATATGCAAATCGAGAGGGATAGAGAGATGTATATTCTGAGGGAGAGAGGATGATACGTGCACGAAGAGAGAGAGAGAGAGAGAGAGAGAGGGGGAGAGAAAGAGAGAGCGAGCGACAAAGAGAGAAAGAGAGCGAGAGAGGGGAGTGGAAAGACGGGGAGAAGTGGCCGCCTAATGAATATTTACTCGGGCCTGGGGACACTCGAGTATACGACTATATATCCGCGCTACCTGTGCCGTCGATTAAACGTATAATTTTCGAATTAAAGCACCGATCAAATCGTTAAACAGTTGTCTCATGCAAATCGAAGGCGTTCCGAGTAATCGCCGCCCTTTTGCGCCCGCTACTTCCACAGGGATACCGTTCTTTTCCTTCTTCGACATTCTCCACCATCCTCTCCAATTCCACAGTTTTCCCGCAAACCTATTTTCCACCGTTTCCTTTGCCCCAATGACCTATATTCCTTTCGATGAATTCGTTCTATCGGACTGCTGCTCTATTCTTCGATAGTATTCAAGGTTCCATTCGATGGAATCTATTACGTCGTTCGGAAAGTAATTTCGTTTCTCGGATCTTTATTCGTTTATAGGAACATTGAGTACTGTATATTTAAAATTGCCGAAACATTTTAGAAATTCAACATGTCAATATCGGATTTCTCTTTTATTAAAGACATTAACCCCTTGCCGTAATTTAACGAGTCATGAAGATTTCAGGAAACTATGAATATCATGTGTTTCGTTTTAGATGAAATCAAATTTGATTCGTTTCCAATCAATATTTAAGTATTCGAATAAATGTAGCCATACAAAAACTATAAATTTTAACTATAAAGTTTTAACTGTAACTGTAAAGATAATGATACGGTTAAATACACGTAAAATATCGTTCTCTCACCTTCAACGAACCGGCAGCATCCCTTCCGAACACATTATCCAATCCAACACTATTCGGCGCGAATCCACCATAATCCATAAGTCACACAATCACATTCCGAACGAGACACGTCCTGTGCGGTCATTGAAATCACAGACGTCGTGCAGCCGGTCGAAACTCCATGCCACGTCTCGCGAAACTTCACACAAGATTATGGCACCACCATCTTATCCCGAAACCTCGTTCCCAACTACGTACAATAAACAATCAAGCACAATCTAGCTGTCCAGGAAGACGAGTCAATCTTGTCTAGTGTCTATTGTTCCTTGTCAAATCTCTCTCTCTCTCTCTCTGTCGTTTTTTCCTCTTGTCCCGGTTCCAGACCGTTAATCCATCAAGGTTCCTCGTTCCCTGCGAAGCGGGTCGCGCGAAGAAAAGCACGCGTGACAAATCAGAGATGGCGCGGCGTCCCGCGAAAGAACTCGCATTAATTTAACACATGCTACGCGGGCCGATCGCGCGTTGACAAACGAGAGTCTCGCCGCCGCGCCGCCCGGAACGAAAGAACCGATGGTCTAAAGGAGCCACCCACGTCGGATCCACGCGCCGGCACCCAAAGTAGCCGCCCACTCCTTCGGGAATAGCACAGACAACCGAATAACACGGGATCGACGAGAAGATTCAATGACTGAAGGTGCACGAGTGAATCTGTTAGTTCCAGATGAATAAGTTGGTCTTTCAGATACGAGGAAGGATTACCTATTATCCCTATTACCCCAGTTTTACCTATTATCCCTTAAAACATCAAAATATTCTTGGCATCTAATTAATTACTAAATATCTAAGTATTGTTCGAGGTATTATACCAGTTTCATATCCATAAAATGATTCTAGGTCGGAGGAAATGTTTAACTGTCCAGTTGAAACGCTTTGCTCCGAGTGCAAAGGGTATGGAAAATAAATTTTTAAGAATTCGACCAAGAAAATCGATGATTCCAAGAAGCGTAGTGTAGAATTTGAGAGGATCACAGAATTT
Organism: Lasioglossum morio; assembly: GCA_916610235.2. Lineage (NCBI taxonomy): Eukaryota > Metazoa > Arthropoda > Insecta > Hymenoptera > Halictidae > Lasioglossum > Lasioglossum morio. Next base: position 27,395,436 of record OU744326.1, read on the forward strand.
GTAGCGTTTCGCGAGAAGATCGAAGGTTCGCGACGCGCAAGACCGATCTATTCGGTATAAGGGGAAGCTTCGAAGGATTTTGGAGAATTTCCGAGGATTTTAATCGATTGTTCTCGATCACCGCCGTCCTCGAGTCCAAGTTGTATCCTCTTCGGGTAGAGTTTGCATATACCACGGAGAAAAATGAATCGGCCAGCCTACGGCTAACGAGGCGCTAATTAACGAACGATGGAGACACGTTAACGAGCTGCGCGTCTCGGTCCCACGTGCTTCTCGATCTCCCGACACTCTCGCCCCGCGCATCAGGTGTGCGCGTCGCGGTGTCAAGGTGACCACGTGCAAACGAGACGGGAGGACGCGTCGCGATCGATCTTGAGCCTCCGAATCGAATTACCCTGGGAACCTTTCGATGTACCTGTCCACGATCTCTTCACAAACTTTTCATCGACACCATCGTCGTCCGACATTGATCCGTCAAGTTTTTATTCGACAATTCTGTCCGAACGATCCTTCGAGGACTTCCGCTGATTCTAGGAATCGTTCTTCATCGTTTTCACTTGCCACGCAATTTCTAGACAATTTCAAAACATTCTCCAATTTCAAAACACTTCGAACACACCGAGTTATTTACTGAAGAAGGGTCGGATGAGTTTTGATCAGTTTTCAAGACACTTCTGAGACACTTTTCGACACCGATATGATTCCTAAAGGAAAGTTAGGCGAGTTGGATCGATATTGATACGATTATTGTGTTATTGTCGTTAATATTGCCACTGGTCTAAGACATCTGGTGACGTTGATAACAATCGTTAGACGAACACATATTTAAACCTGGTTCCTTGAGAAAATTGGGATGACTGGGACAAACCCAAGTTCCAGAAGAATCGTTTATGTATTGCGTTACTGCGTTACCATCCTCACTAGTCAAGAACTCCCAGACGAAACCGACGAAACATTCCGATGGGGACCCTTCCAAGATTCTTTACCGATTTCTTCACTGGAGGGTAGCTAATCTCGACGAACCGGGTCTCCGCAAGAGAGTTGGCCTAGGAGGCAGCGTTCACACGATACACTGCCACGTGACGATCGTCAGAAATCCAGAACACTTGCAACAAGTCATGAAAATCGTCGCACAAATACACTTTCGAGTCACTGAATTCTCCGCTGAAGGGTAGCTAAGTCGGCAGAACCGGTGCCACGAAGGACCCGGAAGCTACTCGACCGACAGCACACTATCACGTTATCCTTGTCACGATCCAAGACACCCACCACGACGGACATCGTTCGTAAACACAGTTCGCAAACACTTTTCACCGTAGACGCGTGTTCACCGAGGGTTAACGGATCAAGGTTGATCAAAGGGGTTATTTAGGCGGGAGAGGGCCGAGGTTCCGGAAGGAGCACACGTTCCGCGTTACTTCATCGAGCTGGAAGAATAGCAAAGGAGGTGGAGTGGACGTGGTGTGTTCGCCGGCGAGTGGTGGCAGCGAAACGATGCCGGCGACGAGGACGAAGAAGACGATGACGATGGTGGTGGTGGTGGTTGCGGCGGTGGTGGTGACGCAGAGGTAGAAGAAGAGGTAGAAGAGGAGGAGGAGAAGGAGGACGACGACGACGAAGAAGAAGAAGAAGAAGATGAGGAGGTGTGCTTCGCGCGATCTAGCCGAGAGTGGTACCAGCGGCCACTGAAGAAGAAGTGGCGTGTGCGGATCGCACGGCAAGGCGAAACGAAGACAGCCACTAAGAAACGGTACGGGACAGAGTCCGAAAGAGAAGTAGAAGGAGTAGGAGGACTGGGGGACCTCGGAAGAGGAAAGGAGAGATCAAGGGAGAAAGAGAGAGAGAGAGAGAGGAGACAGAGATAGAGAACCGCGGGAAGGAGCAGGATCCTCGGCGGAGCGTCCTTCTCGAGGAGAAGGGACGAGGAACACGGTTCGTCAAATGGCACCGCGTATACCGTGCCCACCTGAAAATCTTGATCCCTTCCTCCTGGCCCTCCTACCCCTTCCCACGCCTTTTTTGTCAACGTGCAGTCGCTGGGTATTAATGGGACACTTGGACGGACACAGCGGGAAACGTGTCGGTAATGATCGGTGGGCTGACTGACGAACGGGATTGAATTCGAGAGAAAACGAGCCGTTGGTTCCTTCTCCGGGTCTTGGACACTTGATTTTCGGGAGAGAGGAGCGACAGAGAGGGTTGATATTTCTGAAGACCTTTGCGGGAGGAAAAATTTTACTGAATAAACGAATCGAATCCGAATAATCCGTGAACGCTAACGACGGAAGAGGCGCCGTAGTTTTTTCTAGAACATAGGTAAAACGAACGGAAAGATGAGCACATCAGAAATGTCCGTGGTCAGATACGCGTTAATGTCTTAATGACCGAAGTCCGTGGCAAACAGTTTTCGAAATTCCTCATTTTGCCCGGCTGTCCAGAGTTAGAAAAGTTGGAAAAACGGCTAGCAGCAACGTGTTAAGTTCGCCGTGCTGGCTGCCACTGTAAGAACATCTTGGGATACCATTGGCGTGGACAGGAGACCAACGGTGGACTCTGGACGACATGCAATTAAACACCATCGCACGAGGACGCGACGGCGGAGAGCAAGAGCGTGTCTCTCCCGGTGCAACGCGTCGCCGCGCGTGTAGAGTATAGGTGCAACGCGTGTCATCCTCGAGCTTTCTTCCCCACCTCCTGCGTGTCGGTGTCACGTGTGTGGGGTTAACTGGCAGTCGGAGAAAAGGCTTTCATTAGAGGTCTCGCGATGCATGGTCGCGCGACAGAAGCGAACGAACGCGAGTATCCGATCGTGACCGTCTCCTCGTCGTCGAAGAACAAGCAACGGGAGGAGAAGAAAAAGGCAAGGAAATGCGACAGCGGCAGACAGAAAGGAAGACGAGGACTCGACCGGATGAGGGAAGAAGAGGATCGAAGTATTCGAGCAACGATGGGCTCAAGACGATTCCAATCTGCTAGGGAAAATTGGAAATCTCAGGTAGACATCCTTCGACAAAGTACGTCTTTCAAAAAATGTGGGCGCCTTTTAACACATTCTGTGCCGCGTGTTCCACTGCTGGTACGCTGACATATTTACTTAATGCGCTAAAAAAATATATTTTATAACAAGTTTAGCACTCGAGCATAAACGCGACACGGAACGTGTTAAGGGGGTAACGTAACCCCTAATTCTAGAGTATTCATCAGTGTTTCCAACCCCTAAGCTAGAATCTGAGGATGGTATCTCGATTTTTCTCGAGTTTTTCCCTACTTTGGACGCTCATATTGTTAAAGATAAACATAATCTCGTTAAATACTGAGCTGAGCACCCTACGATCAACCTTCTTCTTTAGAATGAGACCTCACTCAGCTCGTAACATGCTCGTATAAGGACAAACAATTGTTTCCCGCAAACACTGTTATTACCCCTAAATCTAGTAATATTCTAGTAATATTCAGGGGTTACGTTACTCCCTTGAAAAAAAAGTGAAACTCCCTAAACGGTGTCTGACGAAAGAGGACCTCTATCGAGAGTACAAGGGTCTAGCGACAGGGAGTACCGATAAACCAACAGGCGTGTAATCACAATTCCACGATCCTCGTCCAATTACATCGGTTTCGATCGACCGTTGATGCTGGTCTCTCCGGCGTCGTACAAATCCGAGAGGTTCGTTCGCGTTCCTCGGATTCGCCTTTCGTCTTCTCCTATCTACATCTTCCGCGGCACAATTTCCAGGCAGCAGGTTCTTCTCAAACGGTTTGCCCCGGCGATCGTTCTTTCCGCTTGTTGTCGGTCGAAAGTACACCCGGGGACGCCTCGTAACAGAACGTTTGGACAGAACCCACGACAGGATATCACGTGCGCCGTATTCCCTTCTGTTCCGCGTCCTTTAAGTCTGCCGGGATCCGCGACGCGCTTTTCACGGACTCCTGATGCATTGCTACCGTTTCGAGCGATCCGATGGTCTCCACTTCTCCTCTTCTTCTCTTCTTCCCCTTATCCACAGCGACGTGCCCCTCACCGAGGCCTTGTATTATGGTAAACGAGACATCGGAGGCAGCCTGCCACTCACCGGGACTACCTCCTCCTCCCAGAACTCACCCGGTCTGTCTCTCCTTCCCGCTTTTGTCGTTGTTCCAACCGTCTACCTGATGTCCTCCTTCCTTGGTTACCGCTGTTACAACTGTCCTCTATCTAAGAGACGCTTCCTTCGGCTTGGATCGCGATCATATCCCCCTTTTGCCGGTTTTTCGACGATGCCGCTTCAGACCCTCCGCGATCCTCCTCCGAGCTGGCGTTTCACTTGCTGTTTCAGATGTTTCAACTCTTCTTGGAAAAAGTGGAAATCTCAGGGAGACGAGGACAACTCCTTCAACAAATCACCACGTCTTCCAAACGCGAAGGCATCTTTCGAGAATCAGGATTTCCTTAAAAAATCTGAGTACCTTTCAACACATTGCCAGTTAAATTCCGTTTATACGGTGCAAATTGCATTGCAAATAAAGTCATAAAAAGTTGTACAACTCAATTTCTTGCTAATGAAAATAACAGAAATTCTACGAGCATGGAATCTTTAGAAGAAAATAGAACAAAGTGTCATAAAATTTACTTTGAATCTTTTATTTTTCCTTGAGAAAACTAAATGACTTTCCCAGTATTTTGAAATTCTTCTAATGTTTTCACTATTTCGAATTACACCTACTAATATCTGACATAAACGCATAAAATCCGCTAAAACTAAAGCATGTTTTTTATTGGCAGAATCAAGTGAAAGAATAGGGTGTTCCACAATCGACGTCACACAACAGTATGTTAATTATTCCATCCACAAATGAATTTCTCTAAAGAATTGCAGATTGTAAGAATTCGAAAAGAAAACGTATGAAGATGATGTTTCTCCTCGTAGTATCGTGAAGAAACATCTAATGTGATTCAACATTAAATATGTTGGACTAATTTGTTGTTATTTAGAGCGTTTCACGGTGAGAGCGTACTCTCGAGAGATTATCCGGATTACGTGGAAGCAAATGCGACCGGAAGGTAAACACGCGGGATTTCCGGAAGAATTCGCGAGTCTGGATGCAGTGTCTGCAAGGTGCAGGACGCACGTACGCATTCGTTGCGACAGAAAACCAAGGGAGCAGAGCCGACTTTGGTGACAACGACAACGACGACGAGGCACGTCTGCAAATTAAGCGAGAGAGAACGCGCCCGCTTGCCAACTGCTTCCTCGCGGACGTCGAAAAGTGGGAAATCCTGGAATATCTCGTTCGTTACAACGTGATTTCTGCAGTCAGCCGGGCTGCCGGATCCTCTCGTTTCTGCCGCGGGATGTCCCGGATGCTTTCGTACTTGGCAATTATAGGAGAATGCGGCACGTAAACCGTGTTCCCCCATCACCGTCGCGCCGCGTCAAGGGATTTTGAAGGTTTACCGAGCCAACGTTTCCCTACTTTTTCACTTTCTGCCTTTACCTACGCGATCGTGGGGAACCTCATAGGGAACAGGAGAAATTGCGAGTTTGCTGTGAAAGAATCTCGATGGTTCAAGCCATACTAGTCTCCTGACAATAAATCAAGTAAGAGAATCTACTAAACATGCGAATATCCTCTCAAGCTGTTCTTGACTTTATCCAATAACTAGTTTACCGATTTTATTTAACGACTTTGTTGAAAGCAACATTACAACATTCTTGAATCGTTTAAATCTTTTGGTTACTGTTTTCGGCTCAAAGTTTCGATCGTTTGTTACTATATATTCTATAAAGCAACTTTGCAAATTACCAAGTTAAATACTCGACGTTTACGATCTTTGTTTAAATCATTTTCATGATTAATTAGATTTGCGTCTGTATAATATTTAATTTAAAGAATACGTGACGAAGTTAATTGTAATATATGTTATTTGGAAAAATTACCCACTTGCTTTCTGATGAAATTTAATAAATTCGTTAATATTGTGAAGCACGTGTTAAACACGTGTTTATTATAAGCAATCGTTGACAGACGTCTTCTTTTTTTCTAATTAGTTGGCGATCGTAATTTTACAATTCTGTTTTTATTTTCTATTTTCTACTTTTATAAATTTCACTATATATAGGGTTGTCTGCTAATACGCATACATACATACATTCAACCGTATAATTCTATATTAACAACAAATACGATCAATGGAGGGATATATTTAAATCCTTTACTGTTTTCTATTTCTATTTATTATCCAGTAACTAAAAATTAAACGCGTTAAACGAGTCGCTGGAGACACGGTAGGGGGGAAGAAGCTTCCTCTCGAAAAATAACGGAGAATTCGCGGCAGCGGTATGAAGCTTGACTAAATGAAATTTGCGTAATCAGAACGATCTGAGAGAAGTTCGCGTTCGACGAGATGTCTTGCGGGCCGCGTCGGGACACGCTTAATCCGACGATGAATACGCTCGGTCACGGGTTAAGGGGAGCGTTTTCGCGATTGACAAGTCAAACGAGTTCCTCTGGGCGATCCACGCGGGACGATCGATCATCTCGATCGGATCTCGCCCGCTGGAAAAACCAACGGGCGACCCGCCTCCGGGCCGGTCTGCTCGAGTAACCCCCCGTCGGGTGTTAAGACGTCGGGTAACGAGCAATAAATAGCGTTAACGATGCGGGTCGCGGCCCTCGGATCACACGGAGCCGCCGATTATTAACCGTCCCCATTCGTCAAAGCGGAGTTTCGCCGATCCGCGACCGGCTCGGTGCTGTGGATCCACCATAAATTCCGTTCCGGAGACATCGCGGCGCTCGTGCAAGGTCGATCATGCGAATCCGAAGGGGATGATAAAGCGAGACCCGTCGAAACCGCGCGCACGGCCGCAATATCGTCGAGCCGGCTGGATAAAGCGCGGAAAGATCGACGGAAACGGTTTTTCGCGCAGCGACCGCGCTCGGTTGGTGAAGGGTGATCGATAATTCGCGCCATGGTCAGTCGGGGACAATTGGTCGCAGACCGAGCCATCTGATCGTGCGAAAGTGCATGGATCGTTTCGAATCGATGTTCCGAGTCAGGTATGAAAAAATCAACCGCAAAATTTTCACCTTGACCCTGTTTTCAAGATGAAATCTTTTTTATCGCTGCTGTATTACCTATTCGTAGCGAGGAATAAAAGTATAAAGTTTCGTAATATATCTACAAGCTGTGTCCCAAGAGAAGAAGTCGAATAATACAGAACAATTTGGCTGGATCGTTGTATGCGAGTTTTCTATCTCGGAGATTGTTAAACTCGCACCGTGCCGAAATTGTTATGCGAAATAAATATTTAGTGGATTGTATTTGGTTGGAGTGAATCGATACTCGAATATTTCACTCAGTTTATTTTAATACTAGTTCGAGGTGAACGTTTGCTCTGAGACAATTGCTATTGCTGATAGTCGAATACAGAATGTTGAAAAAATGCTACTTATCGGTTACGCTTGGGCGTTTACAAAAAATGGTACAAGTGATTCTATTCGTCGGTGGAAAAAGGCGGAGTTACGAAAACCGTTGACCAGAGTTAGTGGAGTGGGAACATAGGTAATGAAAAAATTAAAATCCCGAAATTTCCTACCGGTCATCCGAAGTGCGTTTCCGAATGACTCTCTCTCTGATAGCGCTGCAATTTTTAGGATTAGGGCCTAAGATCCTGTGCTGTATCATAAAAGACGAAAATCTGCTGGCGACAGTTTTTCGGACTTCATGGCTTGCTACGTCTACAAATTAATAAAAAGTTAAATCCTCGGTCGGCAACGGTTCCTCGAACACTATTGTTTAAAAAATAAGGGATCTCGCTACACGACATGGATAAAGCGGGGAAGGATTAATTGGTAAAGCGTGATCGATAGACTGCGGATCTTTATGCGTTTATGGCATCTGAGAATTTTCCAAAACTGAAATGAAACAAGCTTCGCACGAAATGTCTCCTGTCGAGTCTTTCTTTGGCGATTTCAGAGATCCTCGCGGAAAATCGAGGATCGCAAGGAACACGTTTCACGGCGGTCTCTTGAGCGTGCCAACGATCCAGCGATCGCGTTCGGACGTTAAAAACGAGTTCTCCATCAAGCCTCGCTGCTTAAGAGATTAAACGGCTAGCTCTGGCTCGTCTAATTATCATAAATACCCAATGGCCATACTGCATGGCCTAGTATCATCGGGGAATTTAATACCGGCCATACAGATATCCGTGGAACTGCTCATTACTCAAAATTGTACATCGTTCAGCGCCGCTAGTGCTCGATACCTTTAATCGAATGGCTAATGACTTCTATAATGCTCGTAGTTGTTCGTTCACGGATCTCGCCGATCGTCAAATTCATTTCAACACTGTTTTTTATGCGTTCTCCGCTTATTATTTCAGCAGGTCTTGTTTAAGTTCGTACAAAAAAAAACTCTTGTATAACGCGACGAACAAAATTGTTTAAAATTACTGTGCACTTGTATCCTCTGTGGCAGTAAGTACACAGTGGTCTTACGCAATGTTATGCACTTGTTTTTAAACAAGTTTTACCCATTCACAATTCAATATTCACCCATCCAATATTTTCACATACTGTAAAATTATTCATCCTTTTGTGTTTACGTCGTGAGATGTATTTCTTTAAAATGTGACGCTATACGTGAAACACAATGTGTTGATTCAACGTGTAAAATAAAAATCGGTGAATTGGTATCTTGGTCTCTTTTATGCAGCTTGTTTCGAGGAGCGTGTGAGGGTTAATCAAATCTCTCGAGAGACAAGAATCCGTTTCTTACAAATAAATTCATTGCGCGTCGTAAAGCTGCGAAAGATCGCGAGGATCCCGGTCGAGATCTCCTCGATCAGATCGAGCCACGGGTTTCGGTGCCGTGCAATTTGCAAGAGTGTGCCGATTGCGCGAGAGGGGCGCTAATTAACGTGGAAAAAAATGATTGTCCCTTCGTCCATCGATATCTCTCCACTTGCCAAGAGTAATTACGCTCGGAGAGCTCCGTATAAATAAAACAGGGCCGGGCCAAATAAAAGGGGACCGTTTAACTTTGTACGGGCTGGGCCCGCCTACCGACACTCTGCCTCCAAAGAACCGCTTCCTAATTTACACGCGAGCTTCCAGACGAATTGCAACACCACTGCTCTGGCTTCGGTGGTGTTGAAACACATATGTTGCTGGGAATGACGAATCAACCTGTCAACATCAGTTGATCATTTCTTTTTTTTTATTTAGGAAATCTCATATGAGATTTATTACAACATAATGCTTAGCACAGAGTATTACAAGGTATATTGTATGGTATAACAAAAATATTAGTTACAATATAAAAATCGTAAATCCTTAGGCACGTAGGTTACATGTATTTAAAAAGGCTATCATATATACGCAAGCACTAATATTAGGTTCAGCTATTAAGCAACCTATGTCCAATGGCAATTGAAAACCTGCTCTAGTAAGCTTTTGGATAAGTTTGATCCTCTGATCATTATATTAATTGCACTGCCATAGAACATGGTTCAATTGATCATTGATCGTTGATTAGCTAAATCAAATAATCCTTATAACTCTAATAAAATAGACTGCGAATCTTTATACATTTATGTGTCGCAAAATTCAGAAGATGAAATTGAAAATTGTTGAAACATTTTCAAAACTGAAAATCTCAATATATGGTTTTTTCTCTATTCAGATCATGGAAGTTAGAAATTCGATTTAGTTTCTATTTCGTGCAATCGACGCAGACAATTTTAATATTGCAACAAGATCCGCAGTCTACTAGTAAGAATAGAAGAGACATCATTTATCAGAAGATTTTGCAATAGAAAAATTCTTTTAAGGGATTGAAGATATGCTTCTGTATTAATATCATTACGAGAAGAAATAACATCGATTTAGTTTCTATTTCTTACAATCGATGCAGGCAATTATTATTTTGCACAAAGATCCGCAGTCTAATAAGAAGTGTGTTTTCCCTAACGCGTCGAAGCAGTATGTTCATTCGAGATGAATACTTCTGTGTCTGTACTACTCAGCGATATTGCACGGAATACAAATTGCAATTTCCCCAGAAGGAAAATACTGTAGAGACGATAATCGTCGGTGAGGTCGATGAGTCTGGGCTCCTTGTAATCCGCCACGGAGCCAGCACCGATGTTAATAACTCGGATGCAAATTGTACTAGCCTGATCGCGAACTGTTACACCAACTCTGCCGGACAATAAGAAAAAGTTGCTGTGTTCCAGGGTGGGGGGCTTTAAAGTTACGAATTACGAGAAGAGAACCAGAGGCCAACGGCACCGGGGAGGAAAAGTTTTCCGGAATCAGCTAGACGGTCAACGCGTTTAAGTAAGTTTTCCACGGCTCGCTGCGCCTTCTGTTTACTCGGCGAACGAAACTCGGCTAAAAACTCGATCCTCTGATACTCTTAGCATGCGACGCTCGTATACCACCGGTTAAACAGCCATAACGGCGAACCTTACGCCATCCGGGATCCTCTAAAGTCGCTTTTCGAAGGAGCGGGACGAAAAGAACGTTCCGGGGGAAATTTCGTCGCGAAAAATCCTCCACTCGAGTCCTTTTACGTCTCAAGAAAAGGATAGATGGACAGAGGATCTCGTCCTTAACCTTCGCTCTTTGTACGCAATATTCTTCATGAAAAAAAAAACAGCTATTGAAAACATATAAGGTACTACTCTTTTTTCGGGAAGCGTAAAACGATCTATGATTTTTTTACATCTACATAGATTGACTATTAGATACGTTCAATTTTCTTAAAGATTCCTGTATAATAACGATCGAATACGACCACATACGTTCACGTTAGCAGTCGCATCTGTTGTGTAGGATTTTTGATCCTCTTAGAATGGAAGTTCTACATTCTTCCTGTTAAACCTAAAAATCAACTTTCATCTAGGTATGTTTTAATTATTGGATTGGGTATCCTAATAGTGTCATCAATTGGGGATAAACCGAAAAAAAGTCGCATTTTTATACCAGAGCAACAGTCGCAGTTCGAACTTCCGATTCTTCGTTCAGATTCGTAATCAGAGATCCCAAAAACATCGTGTTACTCATTTTTATATAAATCGAATCATTTTTACAAATAACCGTCCGCCACATTGGATCGGTCATGTTGTTTTTCGAAATTTTAAGCTCAGGTTCGTAATCAGCGACGTTGAAATATTGCATCACAAATGGTCAATTTAATCCAGGAACGTCTTGAGGTTTTGGCCACGTTTTCGAGCTGTGGGAAGAGTGTGCGACGGCAGGCCGTTCCAGGACACCCGCTATATGAATCAGATCGCCTTAAACGCTCCTCGGGGCGTACTTTTACGAGGCACGCATTCGTTATCCATTAGGGTAAGTATAGCGCGTGTGGTCATCCGGCGCGGCGCGAGCGAGCGGCCGAACGATATTCATGGTCCCGCGAGCCGTTCAGGCCTCGGCTCTGTGCGCGGCACGTCCGACCATAATTGAATCATCATCGGGACACCGTGAAAGACAGCCGAACCAGTCATAACGAGAGAAATACGCGAGCGGGCGGGCGCGCGCGCGTGCGTACCTACGGTTTCAAAACAACCGAGCCACCCCCGTCGCTCGCGTTTCCCCTATAGTCGAGCAACAATGGACAACCGATAAAAGCGTTTATGATAATTCGCGGGCTATCGGCATTCAAGAACGGGAACACCGTTACCAAAATTAATTCGAGATTAATTCTAATACGTCCGCGATACACGAACCGAAATGAACCAACCTCCCCCGTTCATCCTCTCGCGCCCTCTCCGCATCCCCTCGCAGCCAACCACGCGACCGATTGTTCCGGTGTAATTCGGATTTTGATGACGCTCGAGAACTCGTTGCTGTTGCGGTTTCGTTGATTATTAGTTGGAGAACGAGCATCCCAGCCCACCCCCCTTTTTCACCCCTCGCCCCATTCCCACATACGCATTGTGTATTGTTAATGCGGCAAACATATTGAAGGCATTATGGAACGATTGAAAAGCAGGTTCCATGCACGGGGTGGCGCGGAAAGTATTGGACTGCCGGGAAATCGAATGAGGGACCGACGGAGCTATTGTGCGACGATAAATAATGCAATATGTTTCGCTGGATACCACCGGTACAATATGGGTTAGCATAATGGCTTGTCACCGGGGCCAACAGTCAGATTGTTCTTAACACCTCGCGGGAATTGGAAAAATCAACGGGAGTCAACGAGACTTTTAAGAAACTTTCGACTATTCTGTTGGTGGCGTATCGTCGGTCCCATATGATAATTGCCTGAGTGCGTAAAAGTGAATTTTACAGGAGGCAAAGGAAAAACGATTTACACGGAGATTCTTTCAAATGTACCTCTGCTACCTAACAGTTTATCGCGGAACTATTACCTCCAAGCCGAAGAAAATGAAATACCTAACAAGGCGAAGCTGAATATACAATATTTATAAAAAGTGGACTTAGGCAGTTTTCATACGAGGCCGAGAATGTAGTAATGGGCATTTTTTCTACCTTCTAACTAACCTGCGGATCTTTATGGAAAAGAAAATGAATAAGTTGAAAATAGTATATTGGTGTTTCTAAAGTCCCTTAATTTTTTCACTACTTTCAATTGTGTTTATTCATTTTTCTCGTACACGCATAAAATCCGCAGTCTCCAAATGACCAACGAATCGACATTAATAAAGTGTGCGATCGAAGCTGTAAATAAACTAAACTAACTATAAACTGCTAATATGACGACAACGACGAACTGATGGATAGAAAAGCGACGGTGAAAAACGAACGAGCGCGTTCTCAATAACCGTTCCTCCGCGATTACAAATCCGGACTCGTGCCGGCCAAATTGAACCGTAGATATATTTTATTAATGAAAGTTCAATTGCTCGCGGTAATGCCAATTAATAATTCCCTCTGATAAATCCGGTAAATTTTGAGTTCGATTAATATCGCCGGCGCGGTACCGGCCGCGCGTCCAAGTTAATTTCCTGAAACGAGCGACGTTCCATTCTACCAGGGCTCGTGCAAAACCGAGCTAAGTGAAGTTCTGCGAAGGGCTCGCGGTTCGTTCATCGTGAACAAATTAAGGTCTCCTCGACGATGAACCGCGATAGCACAATTAATAAAACTCGACGGACGATTAAAACCGTTCTCTGGTACGCACGAGGTCACGGGGGGTTGCGATTGAAAAATGACTCGAGGTGGTTCAAAGAGATCGATCCAACAAATTCGTAGCAACGTGTTTGTAGCTCCACCCTTGCTTTACCCCATCCTTCGTGCCGGAGGACTCTTCACACAGATGTTTGAATCGAGATTACGACATTCTTACTTTTTCTCGTTCCCGGGGCGAAAAGATCGCAATCTGCACCGGCGAGAGCAGTTGGATCACCGCCATTTCTTCTCTTCTTTTTTTTTTTCTACCCAGTCTAACCTTACACCACAGGTCATTTCCATTCTACGATCTCGACGGTGCCCGAAACTCGCGAAACAAACACTTACAACGATGTTTATCGCGCGACCGAGAAAAGTTCAACCCTTCGCACGCTCGACGATCTTTCCCAGACCGTTTGTCGGCAGAACTAAACTTCTCGTTAATCTCGTTATTAGACTGCGGATGTTTATGCAAAATAAAACGTTTGTACATCAATTGCAAGCTGTGGGAGCTAAGTGAAACTTTATTTTCCTAATTAATGATTGGTTTTACTCACCGAATAGAAAAGCTTCGAGCGCGAAACTCGCACTGTATCATGCGGGAGTGGAATTGCGTGGAAATTGCAGCGATGCATCCCTCACATATTTCATCTTGCGACACGGAAATCAAGGGAAGACAAGTTCTGTCCACTCGAACCAACGGTATAGCCATCTAGCGTGGAAACACGCAAGCGAAGCGGTATCTTTAAAGGGTAAACTTCCGGAAGTTGGTCAAACAGATTTTAGTGTTATTTTCTACCACTCTAACCGGGTTGTTTACGTTTAATAAACATTAAATAAAAGCATATCCACGTCTTACCCAAAACACCGACGAGATACTCTTGAATATCGCCATATAACCTGTCGCGCTCCTCACTGCCGCTCGTCGGTATCTGTGATTGCAACTTCATGTAGTTACCGACACCGACGAGATACTGTTGAAGACTGCCAGCTTTATGGGAAATCGTGTCACTTGAATAATTCGGTGTTTTCTTACGCCCTCCAGGATATATTTTGGCTGGAGTAAAAAGTAGAAGGCCATCGACGTGATCTCGTCGATACAGAAGACCACTGTGGTGATTCTCGTCGGTCAGAAGTGGTCAGAAGGGAAATTGTCACGCAACCATCTTGACATCAACGAGAGACTGTTAGTATTGTTACATTCTGCACCGAACGTATATTAATATTGTAAGATTTATAATATTAAAAGCAAAACTCAAAGACAAAAGATTCCTAGAAATATTGAGAAAGCATTGAAGCATAATTTTCGGAAAATCACGGATTCCGACTTTCAATTTTATATGAGATTCCCCAATTTGTACTTTCAAAGTATTTCATAAACGAGAATTATTACCTTACACTTGTTCTTACATAAATGTTCGAAGAAATGATCTATGGAAAAGGAAATATGTTGAAGAACAGAGTAAGCGAGAGTTCACTGTAAACAATTAAAATGGCAAAAGAATTATTATAGACATTGAACAGATAGAATCAATAAATTTATCGTAGTATTTATGTTGACTAAATTAATGCGAATTATAGTTTAAAAGTTATTCTGTATCTCAAGTTCTATTGCCTATTTTGACTAAAAAATTAGATGGTCAGATAGTCAAGTGAGTGCTGGTTAACATCGTTGGCAAAAGGAATTGTTATAAACATTGAACAGCCAGAAATAACAAATTTCTCTGTGAATTGTATCGAATAAATTAATGCGCGCGAATATTAATGTTATAAATGTTATTCTATATCTCGAGTTCTATTGTATATTTTTACAAAAAAATTAGGTGGTCAGATGGTCAAGGGAGTGGTTGTGGGCATCCTTGGCAAAAGGAATTGTTATAAACATTGAACAGCGAGAAATAACAAATTTATCAATAATTACTAACTCCGCGATCGAATCGATCGATGGGAGAGGAGTGGGGGGAAGACAGCTAAGCCAGAGCGATGAGTCATTCAGTCAGTTAGTCGAGTCGGTGGAGACGGCAGGGGCGGACGGGTTGTGGTACCGGTGGTGCTAGGATGTCCCGGGAGACCAGGGGTGGACCAGTAGTGGACCAGGAGTGGACCAGGAGTGGACCAGGAGTGGACCAGGGGTTCCCTGGTGAGTTTTAATTCCAATATTCTTGTATGCTTGTTGCTTTGTTCACTTTCAACTGTTTTCACTGAACAATCAGTTTCAATGTTTACCTCGAATATTCTTATTGCAATTTCCATCGAGAAAGAAACTTTCACAGTTCAGTGTTCGAAACATTTTTATATTTCTGATGTTGGACTTGTGTTTTTCTTCCTGCTTCTGATTGTCAAATTCGCACTTTTGCCTATCTAATTTCTCGATAATAACTCGACGTGCTTGCATAACTTTGTATAAGTTCGGTGTTGTGAGAAAGGGAGCCAGAAGGAATATCGCATTCGTTCTGACTCCCTTTCCGGGTCTCGTGTGCAGCAACCTCCTCGTGGTGAGACCTGGGCAATCGGCATTATCCTTTATTCGTAAGAACTTTCAGTATCTTACGAATAAAGGATAATGTCGAGCTAATAGCTGCACGTGTACAATTTTTGATAGAGTTTAAAACTAGCAAAATATAGAAACATATTTCATTGAATTGATTATGAATTTACTTCCCGCTAGCTCGAAGTCGGCCAAGGGTACATCGATGCTTTCTTCGTTTACCCTTGGCCACCTTCAGTTCGTTATTTCAAAGTACTTGTTCAGTCAGAGAACAAGACAATTTTAATTTCTGTTTTCCAACTATTCATTTTGGAACTTTCACAATTTCTATTTCGAAAAATTTATACATCTTGTTGAAAATTGGTATTCCTCCGATCGGAGATCCCTCAGGGGCTCACTCACGGATGGGGACCGTGAGTGAGTACGGGGAGTCGCGTCCCTGGGGCTACCCGAATCGCCTATAGGTCGGTTAGGCTCGCTCACGAGAGTTCGCTTTTTGGTTTGCTCACGGGAGTTCGTTTTCTGGTTAGCTCACGAGAGATCGTTTTTTGGTTTGCTCACGAGAGCTCGTTTTCTGATTTGTGGTTTGCTGTCGTTAGTTGGTTTCTTGTTTGGTTTTCGAGTGCTGAATATTGTTTTCTTCTGGTGGTTATGTTGGGTTCGCACTCGTGTGCGGGATTTTGTGTTACGTCTAAATATGATTAGTCTGTTTCAGTTAGGATACAACAGCCAACGTCTTTCATCGTCGACGAAGAGGACACACCAAGAAGAGGAGGTCACACACCGTAGAAGACATCACGTATATTTAAGTTGCGTTATTCGATAAGAATTTATTTGTGCGATAGTAATTAAGATTATATATCGTCGTTGTAAATACGTCGAGTAATTATCGCCGTAAATTCACTTTGTTCGTTTTTTTCTTTTACTCCGACACAGTCTTCTACTGTGAGAGCCTTCTGCTCTGGTTTGCTTAGTTTTTCTTTTTGAAATAATCAGAGCCTTCTGCTCTGGTTTGGTATTTCTTTTTGAAAGAATTTTTCTCTTTGGAAGAATCAGAGCCTTCTGCCTGATTCGCTTTTGTCCCCCGTGAATCGGGGACTTCTTCTCCGATTCACACCCTTTTGCTCCGCGATAATTACTCGACGTACTTGCGTAACTTAGTATAAGTCCGACGTTGTAAGAAAGGGAGCCAGAAGGAATATCGCATTCGTTCTGACTCCCTTTCCGGGTCTCTTGTGCAGCAACCTCCTCGTGGTGAGACCTGGGCAATCGACATTATCCTCTATTCGTAAGATCTTCCAGTATCTTACGAATAAATGATAATGTCGAGCTAATAGCTGCACATATACAATTTTATATAACAATGTGTAATAGAGTTTAAGACTTGCATAATGTAAAAACATATTCAATTAAATTGATTATGAATTTACTTCTAGCTAGCTCGCAGTCGGCCAAGGGTACTTCAATGCTTTCTTCGTTTACCCTTGGCCACCTTCAGTTCGTTATTTCGAAGTACTTGTTCAGTCAGTGAACAAGGTAATTCTATTTTCTGATTTTCCAAGTGTTCACTTCTGAACTTTAATAAATTCTACTTCGAAGAATTTTCATATATTTTTGAAAATTGGTATTCCTCCGATCGGAGTTCCCTCAGGGGCTCACTCACGGATGGGGCCGTGAGTGAGTACGGGGAGTCGCGTCCCTGGGGCTACCCGAATCGCCTATAGGTTGGTCAGGTCGCACTCTTGTGCGGGGTTGGGTTGGCTCTCATGAGCTCTTTTTCTGGTTTGCTCACTAGAGCTCGTTTTCTGGTTTCCTCACGAGAGCTCGTTTTCTGGTTTGCTCACGAGAACTCGTTTTCTGTTTTTCTGCTTTGCTCTCGTCTGCTGGTTTCTCGTTTGGTCTCGTGTGCGAAATGTTGTTTTGTCGTGATGGTTATGTAGGAATTCGCACTCGTGTGCGGGATTTTGTGTTGCATCTAAATATAATTAGTCTGTTTCAGTTAGGATACAACGACCGACGTCTTTTATCGTCGACGAAGTGGAGACACCAAGAAGAGAAAGACAAATACCGAAGAAGACTCACCAAGAAGTGGAGGACTCATACCGTAGAAGACACACGAAGAAGAGAAGGACACACACCGAAGAAGACCACAGCCTATATATATATATATATATATATATAAGTTGCGTTAGTCAGTAATACTTTATGTTGTACAATAGTTATTAAGATTAAATATAGACTTTATGTACACGTCGAGTAATTATCGCCGTAAATTCACTTTGTTCGTTTTTTTCTTTTACTCCGACACAGTCTTCTACTGTGTCGGACACCTTTGCTCGCAAGTAGTATGTACCAGATCAATTGGTACGGGAGTTCGCGGTAGTTAGTATATTAATGGGGGGGTCGAGACGCGTTGTGTCCGCTCTTTACCACTCTCCCGTAAAAATTTTCCACCCATGTCCGTCTCTGGCGGCAGGTGGTTGGAGTAGTTGGTATCGGTGTCGGAACTCCTCTCGACCATTGCTCGCGTTACCCTCAAAATAGAGCCTTCTGCTCTGGTTTGCTTAGTTTTTCTTTTTCAAAGAATCAGAGCCTTCTGCTCTGGTTTGCTTAGTTTTTCTTTTTGAAAGAATCAGAGCCTTCTGCTCTGGTTTGCTTAGTTTTTCTTTTTGAAAGAATCAGAGCCTTCTGCTCTGGTTTGCTTAGTTTTTCTTTTTGAAAGAATCAGAGCCTTCTGCTCTGGATTGTTCATTTTTTCTCTCTTCTTGAAAGAATCAGAGCCTTCAGCCTGATTCGCTTTTTGTCCCCCGTGAATCGGGGACTTCTTCTCCGATTCACACCCTTTTGCTCCGCGATAATTACTCGACGTATTTGTGTAGTACATTAGTATAAGTTCGGCGTTGTAAGAAAGGGAGCCAGAAGGAATATCGCATTCGTTCTGACTCCCTTTCCGGGTCTCGTGTGCAGCAACCTCCTCGTGGTGAGACCTGGGCAATCGGTATTATCCTCTATTCGTAAGAACTTTCAGTATCTTACGAATAAAGGATAATACCGAGCTAATAGCTGCACACTTTGAATTATCGTTAATATTGCATACTAGAATGTAAATTAAGATCCACGATTATTTCAAACCTATTCCCTTCCATAACATTTTGCAATGATACGTTCCCTCAGAACAAAATATATTATTCAAGCTCCTTCATTTGATTTTTTTTTATTAACGCGCATGTCAATTATTATTAAATGTTACATTCTCCGCCATATTTGAGACGATGTTTGGCACTATTTTGATTATTCTTGTCGGTGATGGAACTTGTAGCGATGTGGTCTTTCAGATCACTGTAATTTCCACCGTTACCACCCCGCCCATTGCGCCCACTTACCCTGCCGTGGAATAGCACCGACGAGATACTGTTTGTGATGTAGTTCACTAACTAACCATTCCATGTCGATAAAGTCAGTTGGTAATGTAGAACTGTAGACAGCAAAATGCATTTCATGTACAATGTATACGAATATTAACTCTATGGATAATTCGTAGGCGGCGTAAAACCTCCCCTATTGGCAAAAAAATTAGCACGGTTTGAGAATCTCTGATCTTGAAAAATCTTTAGGATCCCTATTCCAGAATCAATCCCAGCGTTTCAAATGTCTGTAGTATTTTCATGAATTTCCGAATAAGATGACATCATTGCCTTTTTATATTGTTTGTCACTTTTCTGTTCTTATCAGCTACTTCTTTTTTTCAGGGGTGGGAACGATAGGGGCTCCTCAAACTCATAATTACCCCATTAACCTTCCACCAGACAAGGACGGTTATTGTCAATTCAGATAGAAATCGGGGGTGATCTATGCGAAAGTTACCGAGGAAGCTGGAATGCTTGATGAAGGGTGACACAATAAATGAATGCTGTTTGGTTTACATTTTTTTTTCAAAATTGTTTTCTTTATTTTGTAGAAAACTGCGTGATAAGTACACCAATAATCTTGCAATGTCGTAATGTTGCCGATTCATACCGGGGGGCACGAAGGGGACTGTCCGGAGCAAGTTCTATCGATTGAATTACGCTCGTTTTATTGGTCAGCAGTCTTTTTTTGCGATTTTCACGCCTCTCCTGGTCCGAACAGCCTCCGAGAGGCCCGAGTTATTGTTACTTTGCTGTTTCTAGCAAGCCAGAGCAGTGAACAACGAACATCATTTTTTTTTTTTCATTTCCTATGTGGTACAATTGGTACAATTCTACTGTATAAAAAACCGTTTTACTTTCCCGCGTGTCCTTCGCACGCTCGAGGAGAGCTCGAGATCCTCCGCGAACAAATAAACGAACGAAAAAGAGAAAGAAAAAGGAGAAAGTAAAAGGAGCGAAGAGTTCGAAGAAAAATTCGCGAGTTCTCTTCGTCTTGCTTCTTTGTTTTCTCGTTTCCTTTAGTTTTCTTGAAATCTCGCGCCGCCTCGAGCGCGGCCACGCAGCTGGCGCGCGACTTTCGAATCACGTAGAAACTGTTTTCAAAACTTGTCCCGAGATGACTTTCCTTTTTTGGTAGAAGCGACCTACTACTTTAAATGACACTGGTTCCTACAACATCGATCGATTACTTTGAAAAAAGGTTTTTTTCCCGAATTTCTCGTATTTTTTATTCATTTTTCATTTTCTTTCACTCTCCCGCCCGTATATCACGACGACAATGTAAACGATGATTATTCGATTCGAATGACACACGTTGGCTAGTGTCTCTCTCTCTCTCTCTCTTTCTCGCTCGCTCTCTCACAATACACATCTTTCTCACCTCCACTCACGCACACACTCACCCATCATTCTCCGCGTCCATTTGGTACTCGACCCATCGATAGTCGAGCCCGCGAGGAACCTGATAATTAGACTGCGGATGTTCATGCATTTATAGAAGAATTGAGTATACGAAATTGAAAATTGTTGAAAAATTTTCAAAATTCAATAAAACAATGAAACAGCAACATTGAGTTTAGTGTTCTTTCGCGTAAAGATCCGCAGTCTACTGATATAATTCGTTCTCGCGGACAATTCGCTCATCGAGAGGTGCCAAACGACGCGCATAAGACACTGCGTCTCCGAGAAACCACGAGACGTCCTAAAATTTTGATTCTCAGATTAGCATCCGTATCAGTCTGCGGGTCTGTGCATTGATCCGATTTCCATCCCACCTCATCTACACCATATTTTTTCGGTTTACCTAATAACGTAAATTACAAAAGAAACAAGAAAATGATTTACACACTCCAGGACGAAGAGGATCCTACGAGGATCAGAGTATTATCTTCTGGTTGCCTCTGGATTGGCTAAAGTCGATGGGAATATTCATTGTACCGTTGTACCCATCTGTTATTTCGAGGCAAACAGGAAGGTAAACTGACACGGATATCTCTCTTCGTCGTGGTGGACTAGACACACCAATCTTATCGACATTACGATTAGAATAATTACCGCTTCCGGGGAAGCCTTTTCGCGTAGCCGAATTTCGTTTCGTTGGCAATTTACGGCGAAATCCGCAATTTTGGAACACCTCGTGAAATCACAATCACGTCTAATAGGATCCGCCGATGGATCACCACCGACTGATTCAAAACGACTTGATATATAAATCCTCCGACGGGACGCACGGCTCAGCATGACTAGATGGACCGGAAGCGGCCGAGGTTGATCGACGAGTCCAATCACCAGATATTTTCTTTATACCGTTTCAGTTCGTCGACGAAGAGTGATCAACCTGGACACAACGCTTCCGAGAATACGTACGAACGATGAGGACAAGACAAACGGGCTTTCGTTCGCTCTGACGCTCGAAAGAACTTCTCTTTTCGTAAAGAAATTTCGAAGTAACACTCTCCCCTTTCGATAGAGTTTTCGCAGGATCTTCGCTAAATAATATAAAGGTATTTTCTAAACTCATCTAATGCGTTTTAATACTTTGAATTACACCTACTCATTTTTCTCACGAACGAATAATATCCGCTGTCTAATTGTGAAATATCTAATCAACTACGAAATGAAAAAAAAATCAGATATTCAGATTGGAATTATTCTAGGACGGGAGAAATGTTTAATCGTTCCAGTTAAAATAGCTTCGACTGCAAAGAGTTAGACAGTCTCGCGAATATTTAGTGAAACAGCGAGGTATCGAGGCAACGTAAGGATCGAACATCGATCATCTCGAATACGTCACTAGTCTCTCTCTTCGAGCGTCAGCGTTTCGAGTACCGATCCAACGAGCTAAGCCGTTCGTTTGAGTCGAAATACGCTTTAAAAAAGTCGCAAACACGGGGAAACATGTCTACTAGTTTCCAACCCGATCGCTACCGATTTCTCACCGAAAGGCCACAAATGATCAAATCTCCTCGCTCGTACCAGACCTGCCAGAAGCTCTAGACTTAAAGAATCCTCGAGTACAGTACTGTCTCGTTTCATATCCATTCCGTTCAGATTTTACACTGCTCTTTTTCTTTCTTCTCCATCGAACAAACCAAGACGCTCTTCAACTGCGGATGTCTATGCAATTTCGAATTTTTCTAGACAAATTTTAAGGAAGCGGAATTAAATTGTAAATACGAAATTAATACAAATTTCCGTACGCCGTAGACGCATAAAGATCCGCAGCGTAGATATGACACTTTAGATCGGAGTGTGACGATATTTTCAACAATTAATTTCTTTTACGCATCTTCGTTTAACAAAACCGGTGAGTCTGTTAACAAAAATACATGTGTTTTCTACTTGAAACCAGTTGCAACGATTGTGCTAGGTACTTTAGCGTCTCGGTTTCCTTGAAAGCTGAAGTTCGAGTAGTATTGATCCGAACAGGACCGTCGGGGTGCAAGTAACGAGGTCGAGTCGACAGTTGGACCTGGACCGAAATCTGGAACAACGCAGCTCGACGCTTGGAGTCTACGGAAATTTCTAACACGTAATTCTCCTTATACAATGTCTCGATTAGTTTCTTCGCTTGGCCGTAGACTCCACGTTATAAGTCTAATAATAAAATTTTCGATCGTTGATCTCGGAACGTTGTAACAGATTGTCGATCCGCTAAATAACGGTGGGACATGCAACGAGGCAGTACCGCGTTATCTTCAATGATAATATACAATGACGAAGCTCGGTGTCGTATCTTCCCGAGTTCCCAGAGCTTCCTGGACCGTTTAAAATTTAATCTAAGTCGATAACAGTTTTCATTTAACCGAGGCTTGCACAAGACCCATTGGATTTAGCATTATCTGTTTTACTCTCGCGCTCTCAGTCACACACGCAGTCGCTCGATCTCGCATACATCTCATCGATTACCCTCTCGTTCGATCGCGAGGGACCGTTGATTTTTTATTATTTCTTTTTTTCATCTCTTTCGTTAATCCGCTATTGTTCGTTCTTCCCCGTCTCTCGTCTCATTTCGTTTCTCCCTTCGATTTCATTCCCCTCTACCTCTCTTTTGTTGCTTCTTTTCTTTACATAGAGAATTACGATTAAATTTCTTCATCACCTAATATTGCATGCGCGTGAACACATTTTCAACGATGGAACAAACTGGTATCGATTCCTCGGCACTCTCAGCTGAGCGCCGCTGAGAGAAACGGTTAATGTTTGTCGTGTTTTCTGTGCGTGTCTTTTGTACGTATGTATGTATGTATGTTTGTACGTATATGTGTGTGTAAGCGTGTAGAACTGCCCGGACATTTCTTGAAAAAATCGGAGTTTTCCTCTGTACGTACACGTACACGTGAATATACGCGCGTGCATACTCATCTTATGCATACGTGTGTCTGTTTCCCTGTCTTGTCGGCATTGGTTTCGTTTTGTTACGTATATTCGACGCCAAATGTTGGTTCATCGCTGATCTCCGTGTACCTGGTGTCTCAGGTATGCACGGATGCGTCTTCGACGCGTACAGATCTTCAAAGTATCGAAAGACGAAGCAAGATTTCGTGGATGTTTCTCTAATTCTTCTAGTTTCGAGATGTTGTTTTTCGATCGAAGCTATGAGCGCACACACCTGGACCACGGTCACGGGGCTAACCTGTCGGCAATTTATTTGAAAATTTACCCCTTCGTTCTTACAGATTTAAGGATTACAATAATTGGTGACTTCTCATGAGCTACTTCAGTAGTTTCGTTCTGTACCGAGCTCGAGAACCGAGGTCGACGCGATCGATTGCTCGATTATCTCCCGATGTTCCATTCGATCGTGACACAGTAAAATATTAACAAATCGTGTGTGTGTGTGTGTGTATGTCTGTGTATGTATGTATGTGTGTCGCGAATCTGTTGCAGGTTGGGTCCTTTAAAATTGCACTAATGAAACTCTTCCCTTACGACAAACAAATTCATATCGATGGGTATTGATTCGATGCACCAGAGAAATGTAAAACAAAAGTACATTGGTTTCAATGAAAAGAGGAAAAAATTCAAAATCGATAACATTTCGTCTAGCGGGAACACCATGAATTTCGAGAGGAGTTCGTAAAAAATTTACACTACCGGTGCATTCACAAATCCGTGGCGAACACAGCAACCCAAACAGTAACGTGTTCAATCGATTCGAAAAAAAAAAAACGAAGAAAAGAGCGCAAACGGAGCAGCTCGTCGACACTCGGTTCGTCATCAAGGCAGATCTCGTCCTATTTCGTCAAAAACTGAAGCCTTATCTATCTGAATAATAATAAAGTAGCGTTATATCAGACATCGTGCGAGCCATCGGAAACGTGACGGGGCGCGCAGCTCCTCGGGAGTTTCGGTAACCAACGAATCATCGATCTCCTGTGCGTCTTCGCCGGCAGACTAATACTCTTCGACCGATACCAATCACTAAAACGTGAATACCAATATATCTCTCGTCCATTTCCCATTCCGCGTCGATAGCCGGACTAAGATCTCTTTTCTCAGCAAATGAAAAACTCAATCGAAAAATATCCGCCGTTGTTGTTCTGTCAGCCTTCCTGAGTCCACCACAAGTTCTCGCCCTAAATTTCACTCGTTTCCCGGCTGTACACGTCGATTATTTGCGCGCGGCTGACAGATACAAAAACGAAGGCGTCGCGTCGATTGGCTGATTTACAAACGATTTCTACAATTTGATGTTTCGAGCGAAGTTCCCTTTCCGAGGAGCATCGATTCTTCCAGGTTCGTGTCCCTTCGATCGCCGCGCGTCCCGAAGCGGTTCGCGGCGCGTCAACTCGTGTTTATGCGTGGTGTAAGGTATTACTTTTAATCAGTATATAGCATATCATTTTTAGTCGTAATAATTATATTGATATTGAACTACCTAACCTAATATGTACAGAGTTTCTTTTTTTACGCTCTTGGCACTACTTTTCCTCTGATTCTCTCTCGTTCGCTCGCTCGCAGGCACACGCTCGTTTAGCCATACACACGCGAACCAGACCCGTGTCTACATATACCACATCTTCTCTCTCTCGACTGCACGCGCGCGCGCGCGCGTCAACTCCCATACTCTTCTTTTCTCGTACTATTTCCTCTTTCTCTCTCTCTCTCTCTCTTTCTCTCTCTCTCGTTCGAACTCGCGACCGGTTTCGATCCGATCCGATCGCGGGGGTGGGGGGCTTCGTCTGTCATTCATACTAGAGACATGCACACATCGCATTCGTCATTTACCCGAGAGACGACCCGAGGCATCCGATCGCGACCCCAGGGCCTCCGTTTTTCGTTCTCTTTCCTCCCGCCTGCTCGCTCGCCGCGTCGATAGAGCGCAGGTCTCGCGCGCGAATTATCGCCAATAAATAATTTACTAAGTCTTTTGTCGCAGAGAACAAACTTCCACTCGATGATCGATCGTCCGTAGGTCGCGTTTGCTTGCCGCACGATGCTTCTCCTTCTTTTTCTTCTTCTTCTTTTTCGACTACTTCCTCCCGCCTTGTGGTCTATCTATTCTTGCCCGGAGAGAACGGCGAAGCTTGTCGCGTAAAAAAGGGGATCCTTTCGGGTGTGGGTCCTCGATCCACGTTTCGTGTAGGCCTTGTCTTCTTGTCCCTCGTGCAAGACACTCGTCCCATCTCTCTGTCCACCCCACCCTTCGTCGTTCGCCGCGTGTGTCGCTGACTAACCCGACATGCTTCGTTTCAGTGCTTTGGAATTGTCTGAGATCTAGGCTCCGAGACTGGCCTCTCTTCGGGATCGCTGTCAGGCGACGAGCATCGAGGAAGCTATCGTTGGACCGACCCACGACACCCGAAAGCAGCCCAGTTCTCTCTCTCTCACTCTCTCTATCTCTCTCTCTCTCTCTCTTTCGCTATCCTCTTTTTCCTGTTTCCTCTTCCTTTCACTCACTCATTCACTCTCTCTCTCTCTCTCTCTCTCGCTCTATCTCTCTCTTTCTTTCCACTTCACCGTGAGGACGTTGTTCCCCGTACCCGAAACACGTTGGAGTACCATTCACTGCCGGTCGTGTAGGAGGATCATCATCCGAATTCACTTTGTCCTCTCTGGTTTTCTTTTCCGTCTCCCCCGAGTGAGCGATGGTAGCCGCGCGCACTCGCACGGCCGATCCGCTTCACCTACGGGACGAGGAGGCAGGCAGCAGCAGCATCGGCTGGCCGAAGTTTCTCCTGCGAGTCAGTCTTGAGGGATCCTCGACGCCTCGAGGATTCTCGAGGGCAGAACGACGACGACGATTCCAGTGTCCTTCTTCACCTCGTCTTCTTCAACGTCATCTTCTTCTTCTTCTTCTTCTTCGTATTCTTCCTCTTCTTCTTGTTTTTCTTCGTATAGCGCGTGCGCCCCATCTTCGTCAGCTCGTTGCTTGTTTCGGTCCGCTTGGTCCACACCGCCGCCTCCGGCTCCGTCACCGGCTCGTCGCCGTTTCCACGAGATCCTTGTTCGGCGTCCATCGACCTCGAGGAGGAACTCTCTCCTCGGTGTCATCGTGGCCTCGAGTGTTCTCCTTCTTCTCGGCCGCGCCTCGGATCAGACGTGCTGCTGATGGTGGTGGTGGTGCTGTTGCTGCTGGCTCTCGTCCGTCTCGCAAGGCACCACCGTCAAACTGGACAGGTTGCTCAGGTTGCTGCTCGACTCGGAATAACTGGACAAGGTCGGCCTTCTCGGTGGTACGACCACCGCCGGCGTCGAGCTACCGGGACTCGGGAACTTTCGGAACACCCTCAGCAACGAACTTCCCGCGCTGTGGCAACGCACTATCCGGTCCGGCGCGTCCAACAACGCCGATTGACTCCTGTAAGGCGGCGGGCTCTCGCTGTCAAACACCGTCCGGTTTGGCGGCGGTCGCACGCACTTCTGGTATATCTCGCTCTCCTGAAAACAACACAACGCTGTCAGTATCTTTTTCGAATTAATGTTTTCGGCGAAACAGTTTCGATCAATTTTTAATCAATTAGCTATTTTGCAAATATGCCTAACGTTTCGGTTCTTATTTGAACCTTTATCAAAGGAAAATTGCGACTAAAAAACCAAGAAAATATATATATAATGAACATTATGTAATATACATGGATTGAAGATGACGAAAATATTAATACATACTTGCTATTAATTTTACTTATGTAATTTAAACATTGAACTGAGTTAATTTGAGTTGTAAGAGACAGTGGTTGGAAACGTACTGCGGTTAATGTGATCTTTAGGACAAAGCAAGGAACTAAAAACCGACATACCTGGACACACTACTCTGAACATGAGGTTCAACGTTTTTGAAATCAATATCAGGCGGTAAATTTGAAAAGTCCAACAATTTTAAAGTAACTGCTAAATATACCAAGAGGTAAAGTTGAAAATCGACATTCTTAAAATAAGACCAGTAAGAATAAATGTGATTTTTATTATATATGAGATAACAGGTAGTAATTATACTGGGTAAGACACTTCTACTGTCAGTATCGTTCGAAACTCGAGGACTTCGCTACCCCCGACTAATACCACTGCCTCGAGACTCTACACTAGGGTGGATCTTATTTACTCTTGTCTATATCGTTCGAGCGAATCGACAGCGATCTAGTTATATAATAATACATACAAAGAGGATGTTCACACTAACCAGCGTTTCTCATTTAAATATGTATACTGTTTTCTATACGCAACAGAATGGCGTTGTAACTTTTTCTGTTTATACTATTTTATTAGATATGGAGGTGACCTTTTTATATCACATGAAAGCATGATTCTAGACAAATTCATCGGTATACTTCACAGTGACCTTCAAGGTCATGCAAGGTCAGGAATGGAAGAAAGATTTTGAAGGAACACTCCGATAATGAACGACAACATTATTTGATTCGTACGAATAATAATGAATAGTTGTGTGCACGCGTTGGTATGAAATATTCAAAATGTTTCTATACAACATATTTCAACGTTTCGCCAGCATTTTTAGTCATGATCGAGTTTTAAAGACATACTGATACTGGACATCGGATTCGATTCTGCAAGAACACGATCCCGGTCAGATTGAACATTAGACTCCGCAGTATGAGGAAGTAGTAGAAATTATGTTCACGGTTGTTCAGCCCCATCGCCATCAACACAGATGGGGCTACCATATGAACCACATCTGTGGCGCTCCTCTCCGGTTTTTAATTGATCAGCTGGCCAATTAAACCGATTGGCTGATCAACGTTCCGGTACAGTGAACACAGAGTATGCGGGGAGGAGAGTTTACTGACACAGATCAGTGTCAAAGCGTCTTCTATGCCGGGACGAAAATTCAGGCAAAGCTCCTTTCGGTTAATATGGTTTACAACCGGTAGTCTCGAACGGTCATGTCAATCGAAGCTTGAACGTTAGTCTCCTAGCAGCGGAGTTCGGTTCCCGTGGTTCTTTCTACGGATAGAGTTTCTTTAACACGTTCGCTGTCGACACAATTCAGTGGTCCTTTGCGGCTCGGCACGCAACTCGAGCGATTGGCGCCTGATGACGCCGTGCTGCGTCATTGGCGCCTCGTATCTACGGATTGAAAATTTCAACGGTGTTTAGATTCTTATTTAGACAATGGGGACTTGTGAAAAACACGAGAAGAAACTGCCAATGATAGAGGAGGACCAGTTTATTTAATGAACGCAGTGAAACGTAGTTGGCAGCGAATTGTATTGACGATGAATTTTCGGAAATGGATGTTGTTATTGGACTGCAGTTTTTTTGTATACATTTACAGTAAATACAAGAAAAGATGTAGTGCTAGAAAACGAAGTGTGCGAACGATTCACAGAAATTTCGAATACCACGAGTAGGCTTTTGTGCCGCTGCGCTTCCTAAGAAATTCGATGCAAATACCTAAATCAAGGATTCGCGTGAACAACCACGGTGTAGGGCGTTCGTTCGACCGGATCGAAAAACATTCTTTTCGAAATCGAAAATGCTGACCATACGCATAAAGTATAACAGCTATAACAGAATATACTTCGGTTTCAACTTTGAGAGTTTGCTGTTTGCACATCCGGTCTAGCGTTCATTCAAGATTAGTATTGCTACAAGATATACCGAAGAAATGAACAGGAAAAATCGAAATCAGCAGCGAACAGTAGCTGAAACAGAAGATCTACGAAATGGTCCAAGTAATTTTACGGGGAAGTCCGGTGAACAGATCAGAGCATCAGCGAAACTGGAAATCTCGAGGGACCGAGGCAGAACCAGAACGAATCGGCGTGTATCAAGAAAATCGAAAATCGGTGGCAGACGTCGATACAACGCGTTCCAAGCCAATCAAGCGGAATATCACCCGTGACCCCGGCGGTCGTTTAATATTCGCGAACGCTCGTCGATGACGAAACGCAATAGGAATCGGTGTAGCAAACGGGAATCCGCCGCGAATAAATAAATATTTTTTCGGGTCGTTCGCCGGGGACAATTCGCGTAGAATGCGAGAGGCGTGTTTTCTTGCACGGCGAACGGGTAGCAACTCGCAAACCCGGCCAGGGGCGTAGAATTACTGAAATTCTAACCGGTGATCCTCGAGAGCCGTTCAGAAGACGCGCTTCAGCTCGATGCTGGCATCCTGAAGCCTCGAAAGGGTAGAACCCGATCCCACATTCGCTTCCTTGTTGCGAGAACGTTCTCGGAAACACGGTTCATTGAGGACACCGCCGCAAATGGCCCACTCGGCCATTGTCGCAGATTTTCGGGGGTGAGTCTACACCGTAGATCGACCCTGCGGTCTTTGAATCCTGAGTGGACCCTTCAAGGAAATTTCCTGAGTACGTAAGCATGCACTGCAAATTTTGTCTGACCTGTATGCACGCCATTCAAATACTGTTTTAGAAACGTTTCTCTTTTCACGCTGATTCGTATCGATTTTTCATTGATAATCGGCGCAAATCAATTTTTATGTACCAGAACGTGAACTGAGAACAAGAGCGGGTTTTCAAACACTTAAAGCGAAATCTACTTATGGATTAATTAATCCAATGAATCGCATTATTACAAAATCATGCATTATTTAGAATCGTATTAATTTTTTCGGTGATTCTTTACAAAATTTTCAAATGCAACTACGCAGGATTATATGATAATACCATATCGATTGTACCATTATTAAATGTTTCTTTTGCGTATGTCCCTTCTTTGTTATTACACGAGCAGTATTGTATCTTTCTCTTTTTTTTCTTTTCTTTGATATTGTAAACACTTATGTAAAAGGGCTTCAGTCCGTCTATAATAAATAATAATAATAACAATAATGTCTAAGGAGGTGTTCTCCTTTCCAACGATCCAGAACGCTCATTTTATTTCATTCTCTTCGAGTGCAAGTGTTTCCCAACGAGGAGGAAAATTGAACCCGTGAAATTATCTAATACTGGAAGGGTGTGTACTCTGTTCTAGATTCATAGCTGTTCTTTAAATATTTTCTTATCTATCCCGCGGTAGGTGTGAACAAGCGGATCGCGACGACGTTTCGGGATATCGAGCGAGTATTAGCCGCGGCTGATCTCCCCCGGGAAATCAAGTCCGTCGAAGAAACCCGATTAAGCGCCTCGAAAAAGCACTCGGCTCCGTCGGGAATATTGTAAGAGCGCGGGCGTGTAACGCGGACCTGCTCGGCGGCGCGTTCATTCAGCCTTGGCATATTCCGAGGCAATTAGCGCGTTCGATATTAATTGCGGGGGATCTAGACTCTAGAAGAATTCGCGAAACGTTTTCTACGACCGATTCTGAATTTCCGCGATTCCCTTTGCGTCTCTTCAGACGTTTGACGGAAAGCCGGGGGGATCCCAAGTCGCGGATAATTTCCGGGAACATTGGTGTCGACGGGGCTAATTACCAGCGCGCCGGTTAATGGATACCTGGGAAAACTGCGATATTAACGGACGATACGAGTGCGCGGCTGGTGGCTCCTCGATAAAACGCGAGTCCGCGCGTTCAACACCTACGAGACGAGAGCGCGAGCCTAACGCCTGAATGCGAGAGCTGGTTTCCAGCGCGGTGGTACGCGGACCGTGGACAATTTATCCGTTTTTACACGCGTTATTACCCGGGCGGCGCGCGCCTCTTCGAAAACGCGCGCTTATTACCGGCCGCTAATCAACGGCCGTTTAATAAATGGAAACGCGACCGGGAAACTGCGGAGCCTCTGTCGCGGCTCTCGAATGCTGTGTTCACGCGCCCGGCTCAAAGACAGCTTCAAACGGCTCGCTCAAAGGACTTTGATCTCTGTGCGACGCAATTTTCGTCCTTGCGATGCCGCGCCGACTCTAAAAAGGCTCGGGCTTAACGGCCGTGCCGAACCGCGCCGCCAGCGACGAGGGATTTCTCGACACACCGTGCTCGATGCGCGACAATGCTCTTTAAATATTCAAAAACCTATCGTAACTCGAGACTGCGACACGCTGTTGATAGAATCCGCGAGGAAATACTTCAGGCAGTTTTTCTGTGTTTTTTAAGCGTAAAGGGTCTCGTTTAGTCGGAGGAGTAATGTCGCGCTTAATGGAGATTCGAAGCGAAACTCTGTGCAGGGGGAAATTTCTTTGACGCACTGTCGGACGAGACTAAACTCATGTTCGGTGTATTCGCGATTTCAATACAGTGTCGTTGAAGTGCTAACCCGTTTGTGAACGGAAGTCGTCGTAGTGTCAAAATCAAGTTTCGTTATTCTAGCCACTTTCAAGCATTTCAGGGTAGTATGAAATGCTCGCGAAACGTTGTAGGACATTTCTTCGTCGCAATTACAGTTTTTGTAGTGATGAATGAAGGCGGAAACGAGTTTTTCGGGCGAACCTACAGAGCAGCTACCTACCCTCGGATTTCGATATATTTTTGATATGATATAAATCTCAACGTTTTTAATGTCTCGTTTCTTCAATTAAAATTACACGAAAACACGATTTAATTACCATTATAATCATCTGCGTCAGACCCGAAGATATGATTGTTACAGAGAGAATATTGTACCGAGGGTACTCTCTTTGTAGTTCGTTATTTCCTTTAAAAAAGGAGAAAATTTATATCTATTGTACGCCTACATGTTCTCCAATAACTATACAATAACAAAATCAAAGTAGAAATTCATCTCGGTTTAAAGGAAATTGATAACATACGTATTCGGAATCTTCATTTGACACGAGTCTGACACGATATTGTAGGACAAAAGAGTTAACGATTTGATGATCGATTTCTAAAAGATATCGAAAAATCGCCGACATCCGAAGGTAGCCGAGCTGTAAGTGCACCGTTTTTGAAAGAGCGTGACGGGCTCACCTGTTCAGGGTCGCGCAGGTGGAGGGCGGTATGCGCTCCGTAGGGACGTTCTTCGCCGTCCGGAAGCTGGAGCCGTGGGGGTAGGTCGAGGGCGAGGTCCTGCCGGACACTTCCGGCGCGAATCGCCCTATCCCTGGCGGCGGCGACCATCGCTTCCTGCATCCCGTCGGTGGCTCCTTCACCTCCTCCGCCGCCTCCTCCGCCCCCGACACCGCCCACGCCGGCGCCACCACCGCTCGGATCACCCTCCAGTCCACCACCGAGGCCACCGTGACCGCCACTGCCTACCTCCATTCCTGGGCTCACCGACAGCATCTGCGAAATTAACAAACTCGTCCAGTCGTTGCGATCTCTTCACACCTCCAGCCTGATTCATCCCCTCGTTACCGCAAACCCTTGCCAAATAGAGCAACTGTACCGATTACTCCGGTATCATGCTATACGATCGTACTTTATTTTCATATTATTTCTAATTT
Source organism: Lasioglossum morio (assembly GCA_916610235.2). Classification (NCBI taxonomy): domain Eukaryota; kingdom Metazoa; phylum Arthropoda; class Insecta; order Hymenoptera; family Halictidae; genus Lasioglossum; species Lasioglossum morio. The sequence continues at coordinate 27,428,201 of OU744326.1, forward strand.
CATTGAATGAGCCTCTTGAATTACAAATTAATGTGAAGTTAAGTTAAGAGGAGCATTAAGTCATTTTGTAATACGCTACTGAATTCATGTACTGAACATGCTATATAAACCATATTTGGTTTAAAGCATTAAATAAATAATTTCTAATTTATCATGGAATAATAATTAGTATGTGTAACTATTTTATGGAAGAATTTTGTGTTCTCAAAACCGAATACAACATATGAAAATACTGAAAAATAAAATCGGTAACATTTTATACATAGTAGTGCGGACGAAATGGAACCATGTACCGATTACTGCGTACCCATCACTGCGGATTAGGATTCGAAATATACGAGCATACGGAAACGAACTACGTTTTTTGTTTAGTTTTAGAAAGAATAATTTTCCAAATCCTAAGATTATAACAAGAATACATTCTCAATGAATTGCACAAATCTATTCAGGTAAATATACTTATTTCTAAGTATTTGAATCGGATCGAAGAAAACATACTGCTGTGAAACGTACATTCGCAGTGATAGGTATATTTACCCTACGTGTCTCTTAGCGACAGCTTATTTTTTCGAGAAATCTAAGGCAGATAACCTGACGCTACTCTACTTTCGGGAATTTATCAGAGTATTGATATGCATCCATGATCTCATTAGTCTGCAATCAGTTCTCATAACAACTCACGATAAATTTCTAATACATCCCTCTTCTTTGGTATTTCAATGAGGTGTTGCTATAGTGTGAACACACTGTGTATATATATAGCACAATTATGGCTAGCTATTTCTCACTTAACTGTTTCTTACGAACAAAGAATAGCGTCACCCATACGTGACCGACTCTGGATGTTCTAACTTCGTACGAAACGATCACGTTCCCTCATCTTGAAACTATTGTATCCGAATGACACTCGTACGGTTTAGTACAATAATCTTTGAGTACGGTGACGTCGGAATCGCAGTAAAAGAGGAACAAGACCCAGAAGAGAGTTGACCACAAGACGCGCGCGTGTCTCGTCGTTCGAATTCGATCGCGGCAGTCAATTAATAATTTATCAACCACCTGCGGTCACTGCCGCTCGACGCATTACCTAACAGAAATAACCGGGAACACTTAACGGTAACGATGGTGTTCCGAGACGGTAAGTGGACCGTTTCGACAGCTACTAAATATCATATCTGCCTCCTCGCGTGTCATTCGCGAGACGCAACGAGCGTGTCGCAAAACTTCAACCCCCTGAAACGCTGGCCCCGTATAAAAGCGATGAAACCGGAGGGGGGTTGGAGACAAGCAACTGTCTTCCGGCGTCGGTTTACGATCGGCGAGGATCGTATACGCGGAATAAGATAACGATACAAACGCGATCTACAGCGAGATCGACGGGACGGATCGTCCCCAGCGTTTGTCGGGCGTAAAATTTTTAGAGAACCGACTGGCGACGACCGGATTTTTATCGCGGGAAATTTTCGAGTATCGATCGTAAAATCGGCGACGATTGAAAGTCGGGGGGATTCTTATTGGATCCATCTTACGACTGCCGTTCCAGACAGCGGACCGTACCGAGCGGATTTGTTTCCAAGTGTATGCATACGGACAATCCGCTATCTCTTCGCGGATCTGCTGAAATTCACGGTGAAATTTGATATTTCTTATCCTTCCCGAGAGTTTCGAACTGCTAGGATATTGTCATTCGCGAGGGGCACTTTTTTCCGTAGATAGCACACACACAAATAGACTTCGTACACATTTTTTCTTAGAGTCTACTACAGCTGTCTATTCCAAAGTGGAAAACTGTGACCTGCATTTGCTGTTCCAGATCTGGAGTGCTGTTTTCAGTGCGCATTGTACAGATTTAGTAATTTGTTCCACATTACAAAAATGGCGCGATGGCCTCTGCTATCCTTTTAGAAGCACTGCTTTAACGAACGTGGGTGTCTCTAACGTCGCGGGAGAAGAAGATCGATTTAGAACATTTTTGAACTGTAAAATAAGCGAATTAAAGAAATACGAAAGGCCCCAACAGGTCTGCCAGGCTGTTTGAAAATCGACACGATGGTTGCGGAAGCTCAGAAATGATTGAATCAGGATGTCTGATCGTGGCCAACCGTTTCTACTTACCGCGCAACGAGCTCGAAGAATTACGGGGCGGATTGTCGGATAAATTTCTGGACGTGACTTTTTCGAATCGGATGCGATATTCGAGCCGGGTTCCATACTCTCGATTCGATCCTATACCGCGTCAGCACATGGAAAATTTTTCTTGCCGCAAGAAACGTGTCGCATCGATTCGTCACGTTGTTCGAGCGCGAGCGATTTTTTTCCAGCGAAATTACCGTTCCACGCCGCGTGAAATCGAACGCCGATAACGAGCCGTCGAATTCGACGCGGAAGCGGATTAACCGTGGCTCTAATGAAAGAGCGAGACTAGACAGACAGACAGACAGAGAGAGAGAGAGAGAGAGAGAGAGAGAGAGAGAGAGAGAGAGAGAGAGAAACCGTTGTCGCGCGGTAGCTACGCTCGGTTCGATCGTGGCTTTCGCGGCGCGCGATTACGACGCCGCGAGGAGAAGATTAAATTAATAAACGCCATTGGGAACATCGCTTGGCGAATTAATACGCCGTTTCCTTTAAAAAAAAAAAGAACCATGCCTGGAACACCCGTTAAAACCGTAGGCAAAATAATTGAATTGGTCGTCCACGGTGAAAAAGAACGACCGGTGAAAGTCGAGGCGATACCGGACCGTTTCTCGCCTGGCACGGTGTAAACGCTGACTGTGAATTCCGAGTGTCGCGAACTGTAACCTCCATTTAAACTTGTCTCGTCCACGGAAGTCCTGGATTCGTAGACTATCCTTCTTTCAATTATCAAATTCGTATTAAATCATCGTAACTATCACGAATTCTTGCCAGAAAATGTGGCAAAAGTTTTTAATAAAAAAATCAACGTTCATACCATAATATCTACAAAATATATAGAGCATAACAGTTTTGAAACGCGTCTATACCATCATATCTATTACAACTATGAGTGAGTGAAAAAATAAGTTAACATCTAGCTACGGTCACCATGGTATCGTGAAAGTCATTAAATTCAGAAGCCCTGAACATCGGTACACGGTGGTACCGATTCAGAGGAACATTTCACAATGGATCACAAAAGATTATTAAATGCGACGGCGTTTTCATGCATCACTATTCGCTTTTTAGAATTTCCAGATGGCTAGGGAAAATATTAGAAGATTTATAATCGTCGAGAGAGATTACACTAACTACGTAGCATGATAATAACTGGCAATCTATCGTCTGCAGCGATTACACGAAGTATCCGAAGAAGTTCCGAGCGAACGAATGCGTTGCGGAATGCGAAACGTCAGAGATCCTGCGGCGGAAAGTGTTCATGGATCACATGGCCGATTCGTCCTCTGTCGTGGCAACGTTAGAGGCAGTGATGCCAGAAAGGGACAAAACGGACCCTCGGTACTCTCCTCCTTTTCCCCTTCCACTATCCTATTCCATCGCCATCTAACGTCCCCCACACTAAGCCGTAGACACGCTGCGCGTGCACATATTACTCTGGTCATCAGAGAGGGGGTACATCATTTCACCGTGATTCCCCTGATCTGGCATCACTGCTTCAGTAAGGCTATCTAGCGGGTCCTGCCTTCAGTGATGCCAGAAAGGGACAAAACGGACCCTCGGTACTCTCCTCCTTTTCCCCTTCCACTATCCTATTCCATCACCATCTAACGTCCCCCACACTAAGCCGTAGACACGCTGCGCGTGCACATATTGCTCTGGTCATCAGAGAGGGGGTACATCATTTCACCGTGATTCCCCTCATCTGGCATCACTGGTTAGAGGTTCCCGCGGGACTCGTTGGCGCTTCGGTAGCCTGTCGACTAGAGGAATCCGTGGGCTAATAAGTTGCAAGGTCAGGCGCGAGGCTGCCGTCGCAAGTTCGCCTCGAGCTGGAGAGGTTTACAGCGAAGAGAACCGTGGGGTGTCCAGTTGGTGCTGGTCGTTGTTTCCTCCCGTCCCGGTCGTTTTGGCATGCACGTATCACGACATTATTCTGGTCCGTGACGGGCAGGGCAATTGCCCGTGACTGGGCCGACGTATAAATTCCCGGTGTCCGTCATTCGGTGCGCGAGAGCGTGCTTACGTGATCCATTTGCCGCCTAAATGACAGGAAACGGCTCGGGAAGACGCGAGTGTCCTGAGCCTCGTTCCACGTTCGTCCTCTGGGCTCGGTCGAATCAGAGGAAGGTACAGAAGCACATTCTCGTCGACGAGGCCATTGTGGTCTGGGAAACGCGAGCGAATCGCGAAGAGGAAACGTCGCGGATGTTCTTTCTGTATCTCGTTATTTCTGAACAGGACGACAATTGTCCCACGTTCTTCGTCCGTAATACGCTCGAAGATTCGAATTCCGTTCGGAGAAGACGCGATACGCGAGAATCTTGGCGAAAATTTACGCGAAGAGCGACGATAGTCGTTCCTATCGAACGCTTCGGCGACGACTATGAGGACAAATCGAGGCGGCGCGTGTTATAAGCACGGAAATACGAGGATACACGCTACGGTCGTAGGTGAAACGTGGGACCGTAAGCAAAATGATCGCCGGCTTGGTAACGCTACCTTTCAATGCGCTACGATAAACTGGAAGAGAGAATGAGATTACGTGGCACTGTTTGTCAACCGGCAGGACGAATTAATGTCAAACTATAAAAGAAGATGGACGCCTGTGCAGCCTCGGAATTGCTTCCACGACTGCCCACCTCTGTCGACGGAGAAACCAAACACTAAATTCTTGGAGAAAATGCAGAAATTTCAATATTACACGCTTATCCTGTTCACCGTTTCTGTCGAGTATGCTTGATACAAAAAATTGCATTTGCTATTAAGATTTGCATAGATTAAATATCATTCAAACTTTCTACAATAATTTCACTTGTTACACAAATCATTCTTTTTTATTAAGAAGCCAAGACAAGTTTCGTTTCATATTTTTATTGTATCGAATTAGATATCTAAACAACAATAATAAAACTTTCCCTTTTACGAAGGTAATATGTTTTTACCATACCCTTGTAATTGTAGAAATATAAGAATGATTGACAATATTGTTTGCCTCGCCAGCGAGAATAAATTCTCATTGAATCGCACAGATCTATTCATGTCAAAACATTCATTTTTATATATTTGAATCTGATTGAGATAAAATACTGCAGTAAAATGTATACCCATAGTAATATGTAGGTACATTCACCCTACATGTCATAAAATTGTTGTCCACGGACCCTGTCGTGACGAGAATAGAAAAACTTGCGGGACTGATTATTGTCCGTTTGTTTCAGGGCAACGAAGCGCGAATTGGCTGACGGTTTCGCGGAAAAAGGCGAATGAAAAGGAAAACGTCCGGTTCGTCTGCAGTCGGTGCTCGTACCACTTTCCCTGGCTCGAGGATGCGGCATTGAAACGCGACGCTGCAGTAGACAACAGAGAGAACGCGCGCACGGTATCGGTTCTGGTTGCGGTCACACGTCTGATCTACGAGGACTGCGTACAACGGCTTTATTCGCCGGCTAATGGAAATTCGATGGAAGTCGTCCGTGGAAACCGGCCAATTAACCTCCTGCCCGGCCGCGTTCGCGACGACTGCTTAAAGGGCACCGGATAAAACGGCGACACGCTCGGTCGCGTTCCCAATTAGGCCCGATAACGAAGAACCGTGTTTATCGCGCGCCCCGCGCGACAACCGCACACAACCGCCTATCTGCAAGTGATTCCAAGTGTGCCGAAACACGCTCCGAGATGTTAATCTCGGGGATCTCTGTACGTCGCGCACCCGCAACGAGAGGCAAACACGGACAGATAAAGAGCGAGGGTCAGCGAAACATTTTGACGCAGCTCGATTTTGAAAAACGCTCGCGAGATTCATTCTCCGCGCTCGCTCGACGAATGTGCGACATCTCCCATCGGGACTGCTGGATTATTTATTTATACCCTTGCTGCCATCGAACTTTTATTCTCATCGTGAAACTGCTACGCTAAATCTTCGATAAGTGTTCGAGAATTTTTTCGATTTTTCTACAACCTGGAGTAATACAGATTTAATTGCGACTGCGTTGGTACGGAAATATGTGCATCGCTCTCGCTATAAACAGTTGCATTTAATTACATTGGATTGATTTAGCCGTCATGTTCTCCGATTGCTCCACTGTATCTGTACCCGCAGTGAAAAGATGTATTGGTGGTATGTGAAACTTTTGGTGGAACATAGGGGTGAAGAATGGGATAAAGAAACAGTGTTTCGGCCGTGGCAGGTTCAGCGTTAATTTCGATTGTGAAAGCGGCGTTTCAGCGCATTCAAAGGCCACGAGCGGTTCGGAAAAAAAAAATGAAAGAAGAGTTGCCATGGGCTCCCTGTGGCGATTCTCTTGGACGATTGTTATTGCGATACCGTGTCATATTATCAGCGAGCACACGGTGCACGTTTCGATCGCGCCGCGTATCAAACTGCACGGTATCGCCGCTCGAATTATTCCCTGACTCGGCGGGATTAATCGCGCGACCCGATAAAGAGGCGATAACGCCTCGGCGGCGGCGGCTGACGAACAAAAATGCCTGGCGATTGTTCCTCTCCCACTGTGCACCGGTGACCGGAACAGCGAAATAGGCAGACGCAGGAACCGAGAGAAGGAAACGTACGCGTAAACGCGGGAAACGCTCGGCAGAAATTCCTCGTTGCGTACAGTTCCGGGTGTTAGGGTCTTCGGGTCCCATGAAAATCTGTTGAATAACTAACAGAGTTTGCTTCCAATAACGCTAAAGAATATTTATTAAGATACTACAAAATAGAAAAACGAAATATATAAATGTAACTTGCTCGGTGCTGTCAACTCAGCAACCGTTCGATCGTAATGCTCGTACAGAACTGAGCTACGGACTTCAGTTTGGCAAAGGGCTGCGAAGGAGAAATCATACCTGCATGCCTTTTTTAGGGAAAAACCCGCCGTTGCAAGGAGAAAGTGACGGTCGAGGGAAAAGATGGGCTTTTATGACACTGACCCTCATAATTGCCGGAACGTCATCGGACGCACCTACTGGTACAGGGTTATCGCGTGATTTACAAGCAGAGAAATAAGCAGCAAAGCCAAGAGCGTTTTAAATCATACACACACTTCAAAATATTAATTCGAGATTCATGCAAGAATCCAACAAAATCACCAACACAGTTTTCACCGACAATAACTTTGGCCGACGATGTCTTTAACCGGCAACGACTTTAGTCGACGACAGTATTAGTCGATATTAACAACGTTAACCGCATCTAACTTCTTATAGTGTAATAATTACATGATCAAACATGTCAGCACTATCCTTAGGAACGATGTTACTATCGGTTGATATTCTCGTCGACTGAATTCGTTGTCGGTTCAGTTCGTCGATGATCAAAGTCGTTGGCAGTTAAGGACGTTGTCGGCCAAAGTTATTGTCGGTGAAACCGGTGTCGGTGATTTTCATGGGATCCATCGTCTTCACTGTGAAACGTCGGCTCCTGACAATCACTGTGGACCGAGCACGTAGGCAACGACCGATTTTATAGAATTATTCGCGCGGGGACACGTAACGTCCGAGTTACTTCTCCGGTATTGTTCGCGCGAAGACACGTACCATAAAAGTTGCACTCGAGAGTTATCCTCGTGTAGGCACGTAGCGTGAGAGCCGATCTCGAGAGTTGTGCTCGTGTACTCACGTAGCATAACCCTCGAAGCCGGGCTCTCGTGGCAGAGTCCACTAGAAAATGGACATCTGCGAGACATAAGAAGTATTTACCGGCTGGAAAAATATGGGAAAGCAGCTCTCCGGTTTTATTGCCGCTCGATGTAACGGCGGATACTAACACTTCCGATCATTCGCGGAATCGTTATCGTGCGGAGACGAACAGTAGTTCTCGCGAAGCTAATTAACTAATTCGCCAAAAGCAATAACGAAAAGAAATGAAATTTTTACTCCTATTTATACCTCCTTCGATTATTAATCTACGAGTGTCGCAAAGTGGTTCTAGTTTAGCGGGATTTAATACAACGTGCCGCTTTCGCGCGAATCAGATCGAATTAAAATTGGAATTACAAGAAGATACGATTATCCAGAAAAAGCGGAAAATCAATTTGATAAGCGACGAGGAAGTTCAGAAATGAAGTTAATGAAGTAGCAGGTTGTATTCTTGGAACTAGACTCGAGATTTCAGAGACAACATTTGCCAGAGGGGATGGCAATTCGAAAGTTTAGGCAACAACCCTCGAAAATTACACTCGACGCGGCGACACAGCATTGTTCCAGCGGTTCAATTTCGTTTCGAGTGCTAATAACGAGCGTGTCGTTCGTCCAGCCTGGCTGCGGATTAAATACTCTGCGACCTATTGTGCCAGAGAATCGTCGAACTGAGAGCCCACGGATGTGGAATAAACTGATTACTCGCGAATTTTGCGCCGTGAGCAAAAGGGGGTACGTACAGGTATGAGTGTTACATACTCGATTTCACTCTTTGATACTCTGATTGATACCTGTAACGCGTTAGAAATGGCATAGGATCGTTAGAACGCTGACTTGTCTGAAACCAAAGGTCTTCCAGTAGAAATAATTTCACACGTTGTGTATTATTAAGTTCCCGTCGTTCGACATTTGCACATTGAATAATTTATGATGTTTTTCTTTAAATAGTTGGACAAGGTTCGCAACCGATACTCCACGGATATTTATACATTTACACATTTTTTCATATACGGTGCTTCCTCGAACAACGTGGCTACAAACGTTCGGGAAACGAACAAGTTGAACAAATTCCATTTGCAATTGTCCTGTAACACAAACTACAGAAAATGTTCCCGAGACGGCAACGAAGATCCCAGGGTATTATTAGAAGGTTGTCGAATTGGATAAAAATGATTGAACCGTAGAACTACAGCGTATTGAAAATTCAAAGTTGGCCCAGGGGGGGTGTCTCTGCCATATTCGTGTCAGGCGAATTAAAACGTGATCCAGGCAACTATTCCACCCCATGGAAGTCAAGCTCCTCGGGCCTCGGCCTGGTTCGCGACCTATCCCGTGAACATTGCACGCGTCTTTGTTACGCGAAGGTATTGTGTGCGATCAATACGGGAGTGCGAGAGCCTCGGCATCCCCCGGTGCTCGTTACTGCTCCTTATGGCCGCAGCTTTCCCTTTCGACGGCCTCCGTGGCCGGTGAACGGAGAACCCCTTTAAACCTCTAGCACGGGACCACGGTTTGTTCCCGCCGATCAATTTTCTTCGATGCTCGATCGCCGAGAGCCTCGCGAAACAAGAAATCCTGAATCGGACCGCACAATGGCTACTTAGGACTCGTTTAAATCGAAATAACTTATCCGCCGTTCCAACTCGGGGCTTTACAACCCTGGAGCACTCGGTGAAAACCGCTGTGGATCTCTTTTGTATAAAATTCTGCACCGTACAATACGGAATTATGTTTAGCTTATTTCTCAATAAGTCGCAAGGACTCATTGCTCATCGAGTATTTTTTAAAAAAGCTACGTAGAAGAACTCGGAAAAGGGTGTTGCAAATATCATTCAAGATTATTGTTAGTCGGTGGAGTTGTAAAGAACTGTAAAGAGAATGTAGTTATCGATCCTTCGGTTGTTGAACGGAGCGGGCCTTGATCCCCGCGCCACGCGGTGATCGTTCAATCATGACTCGGTTCGAAGTCGCGTGATCGGCCACCCTAATCGTCTCATTGAAGAGTGACGTGTGGGTATCGGGGTGGGGGTCCTTTTTCACGCGATCGAACGAGGAAAAAAAAAAGTGGTTCGATAGGAGAGTATGAAGCGCGCGATACAGTTCGTCGACGGTCGCAACAAGTAGAGGTTTGCATCAGCCGTCGAGGCGGTCGTAGTGTGGCGCGAATCGATTTATCGGTCGTCGGCGAGACGCGTGACGAAAGATAGCTGCCGAGGACCGTTCGGGAACTCTCATGCGCCGCGGCAACGCCGGAGATTATGGCTTTTAAAAGTGCCTCTTACCTCGCTAGCGCCGTAAGCTCCGCGGGATGCTTATCGGCAGGGAGAACAGATCAATCCGCGGACGTTAACCTTTTAAAATCGCCGGGGAAAGTTCCGAGTGTTTATGCACGCTAATCTGGAATCGCGCCGGTGACGCGTGAATGAACGGTATGCACGCGCTATGTATTATACGTCGGGAGAATGGACCTGAGAGAAGGCGGGGCCTCGAGTGGACCAATTGCTCATTACCTTCGTTTTTCTTTTGATTAACCGCTTTTCATGCCGATGAACTTCTTCGATGAACTTCTCTACCGATAATGGAGGCCGACTAATGGGGAATTAACTGCACGATTTCCGTTCCTATCTGCCGAGCACGGCTCGTGGAGTGTGGTTGTTTACACGCGATCATCCGACTGCCTATCTGCGACAATTCATAGCACGATCGTCGTCGATCAAAGTCGAATCCTTTATCCGCGGATGAAAACGCTGAAGAAATTTCATTGTTCGCGTGCCTCTTGATCGAACCAGTTCGATCGAATCCTTTGGGAACGACTTGTTGGTATTTTCAGAAAAGGATGGAATATCAAGTTCGACAGCATTTAGTAGAATTTTTTTATTTCGTCGAGATCTGGAAAGAATACTACTACTACAGTAAAATTGAGAATTGCATAAACATTCGCAGTCTAATTGTTACTGACAATTTTCTTCTAAACTATCTTCAAATTCTATTCTCTTTAGACGATTGTTTAATAAGCTCGAAGAATTATCGCCTCGATCCTACTCCCTTTAGCTTTTGAATTCTAGTTAATTTTGCAAAATCCCGGAGGGAAATGGTGTTTGAACGAATAGCTTTGCTTGGAGGGGCTATTCCGTTCGGAAGCACCGTGAAATTTCAGATGAACATCTCTCGGAAGACATCGCAGAAGCTTGGAAGCATCAGATCGAAGCAGAAGCATCGAGGTGCTTCGGTGGATCGAAGTTACAGGTCGTAACGGACGGGAATAAAGATATGTAAAACCCTCGAGATCCCGATTGGCCATAAGCTAGAATGGATTTTTTCCGTAATGCTGGTTCTACACCGAGGCTTATCCTAGTTACGAGGCCGGTGCAACTGGTGCATCGTATCGCCAGTGCATTGCCCTCGTGACGCGAATATGCTTCTCGATCGATTTGCCTCGACCACGGCACGGATCGTTCCCCGCGGCTTGGAAATTCTCGGCTGTACGGTGTTCTGAAACGGTGTCGTGAGTCAACCACCTATTTCTCCGAGAAATCAGTCCTTCTTCCTCGTTACGTCGTCTCCCACTCCCACGATCTTCCACCGAATGCAACGGTCCTCGCGTCGTTCGAATCTGTCATGTTGCAGCCAGCTTTTCCATCGAGAACACGTGTTCTTTCTTTGCTTCTCTTTATCTTATAAATTTACATTTATCGGAGTAGATAGCACTGGAATAAGTGCCGATATACTGACACTCAACACGTTTGCTATCATCGTCATGTATATGTCTCTAGCTTTAAGGAAAAACGAAATAAATTGAGCTTTAGAGTATAGAATTCACAGATTTACCAGAAACCATGCAACAATTATGCTATTTTACAGATGTCCTGTGTCAAAGAATTAGTGATCAACAGATTCACAATTTCAAAAACTTTCAGTTTATGCATTAATCGAGTCATAAAAGCAAATTCAAAAAACGGTAATATCTCGAAAGTGAACTTATGCGACATGCGGCGTTCTTCCTTACAATCACAGACGTTTCTTGATTATGGTTTCGAACAATTTACATAATTGTTAATGTTTCTCATTATACATACGGTATTTTTGCTTATGTATTATTGCCAAAAGTTGTAATAAATCTTTTCTAAGATTTTCTAATAAAAAAAAAAATAAACCACAGACGTGTCGTCTACAATCTCCTAATTTACGTAACGATGATCACATTAATTTCACACACTATATTAGTCTGACGTGACACTGTTCGGATAACAATATTCTTCTACTAAATCGTGTCAATACTTTCATGCATTTAATAAAACGTTCGACAATGAAGGGAATCGACGAAACAATTGCTGTTAATGAACGTGTTCAAGGATCTTGAAATCATTGTACCAACGACCATCAAGAACAGCAACAAGTTAGAATATGCACTAATTGTAGCAAAATGAATAATCTAAATTCTACGGATAGGATTGTTGTTTAACAGAAAGGCGGATCGATCGGTTTTCAGCATGGCAAAATTGGAGGCGCATGACGGAACAAGGTAAATCGCGTATTGGAGCCGCTCTCGAAGTTACATTGTCGAGGATCTCGCCGGAGAAAACGAGGTACGGTATCTGTGCACGTAGCTCGGGGCTCGGTAACGATGCCACGATAATCTATAGCGATCCAGAGAGACAATTGGTGGCTCGGTTGTTCCCATTGCAGACGCGTTATCGCGTCGAGGAGACTCGAGAGCCAGAAAGTCAGGACGATCGGGGGGCCTGCCACTTAATCGGCTGTCGGCGAACGACTCCGTTGGCGACGATGTATCCGAACTGTGTGTATTGTTTGTCGAGAACTCGAGCCGCGACGTTGCTAGAGCCTCGGATTCGTCCTGATCCATCGAGGGCGAGTGTTGCAGCTCGTTGTTAGGCGGCAGACTAGAAACTTATCGACACTTCGCTGCCAATTTCTGTCCACTTGATCCTGCGGAGCAGCTTCTGTGCGCGGAACTTGTCAGAGCTTCGACGTTGTTCGACGAGTCATTGAAAACTACAGGGAAGTGGAATCGCGGATCGGTATTCATTGAAAATCGCTTTGTTAACGCTGGATAAAAAGTCATGTGTCGCTTCGAAAGAATGGCAAGATCGTGTTTATGGACTGTTTGCTATTTTTATTACAGTATATACGTGTTTTCCCATTTTTTATAAATCGCTACGTTACAACGATGGCAAGCATCGATGCGATTCTCAAGGGATTGCTGACCGAACGACATTGTTTTTCAAGTGTCAACGCTCGTGCGAATCAAAACGATATGACGCAGTATCGAACGTCAATAAAACACAGCTGACATTATCCCGCGCGATATCGATCATCGCGCGAGAATCTTCACGAACGATCTCGATCATTAGAATATACAGTATAAACCAAGCGGAGATCCGCGCGAATCGATTTACGGTAAACCAGTCGGGAAATACGATAACAGCGTACGAACAATGGGCCAATCCGCGATCGAAACGAGTCGGGGAGCGATTTCTTCGCGTGTCGGGGCCAGGCGCCCGCGCGTTCAGATTAAATCGAGGTGTTTTCGGTCTCCGTGATATCATCTCGAGAAAACATAAGACACAACGACGCGTCCGACCGAGATTAAGATCGACAGGCATCAACGGGTTTATGACACTCGAGAACGGTCACGAGACCCCGAGAGAGGATGGCCGAGGGTTCGACGCTCCTTCTCGGGCTACGTGATCGCGTTGAACCGTGGCAGAAGTAGCTTGCGCAACCGAAAAGTCGATTATCATGCTTGTCCTAGGTCTTTCAAGGCCCGTAAAAACAGGACACCGTTAGATCAGCGGAACCGGTGTTCACGAGACCGCGGTGCGATGTTAGAAACCGAAAGTGAGACCCGCGACTCGTCCATCCACGTTGATTTCCATCTTTTGCACTCTTCCTCCGCTGATTTTTGGAAATTCTGATCGCGTTTAATCGTCAACAAAACGTTTCGCCATTCGACAATAAAAAGAGAGCAATTTTCAAGCGATTCGATCATTATCCAAGCCTAAGAAGAGTAGCAGCGACTTAACGACCATCCGTCTACGCAGTCAAACGTCGCCAGGGGCCGGCAGTATTTTTGAAGAATTAATTTTAAAGAACTTTATTGAATATTTTTCCTTTGTATGATAATTATTCAAGCAATCACCTACGTGTAATGGTATTTTACATGTCTTACACATAAAACGGTTGTTCCGGCTATCACACACATGTTGTGTGAGCGGTCGTTAAAGTGTTTAGGTAGTAGGGGATAAGCATTCGATCATCCCAGAGCAATCTCTGTGATCATAACGCAATCGAAAGCTGGTTTGATTCGGCCTGGGCCCACGCTAACAATAAGGAAAACCGTGGCGACGTGAACGTTTGCCTGGAACCGGTGTAAAGTGGCCTATTAATCTCGATTAGGCTAACTGTCTGCAATCTAGCCGCGACGTGTCCAAGACGGACGTTATCGCGCGTCTTCGGTCAGCTGCCAATTATCGTAACTGTTCAAGGCCAGGCCAGGATGGACGCGCGGCGTCGCGATGGCACGCGTCGTCGTCCAACTTGAAGAAGAGCGACGCTGGTCGACGTTGGCCAGCGGGCGAGGTGAACAGGGGCCAGATAGGACGATTAGGTGGACGAGGAGGCGAACAGAAGAGAGGAGAGAACCGGGTGCACACGGGGCATGGACGGAGGAACGCGTCGCCTGTTTCTCTCGACTGACGTAAGTGGCTCGTTATCGGGACGACCTTAAGGCCAAACAAGCACGACCGCGCCAAGAATCCGCGCGATTCTAGAGTCGCGATCCTAGAGTCTAGACGGGACACACGTCGGTCGGTGCTCGTGCACCGATTACGCGAACCAGTTACGCACGATTTCCGTGGTATTTTTGGATTGCGGCTCCGTTTGCCGATGTTGATCGCGCTCGGAAGCTGCACGATGCATCCACCGACACGCCGCTTCCTTGCTCGACACGTTCACTGCCACGTTCGTCAACCGGAGAGAGTCTGTTCCCTGAGCGGGGACACCTGAGCGGGATCATCGGTGATCCCGAATGATTCGAGAACAAATTTTCCTCGGTCCTGTTTTCGATCGAGAGGCGAGTGAACCGAAAGGGAGATAGCAGCCGCCTATTCTCGGAACACCTATCTCTCTCGATAATATTCGTGATGCGGTCCTAATCTGAGTCTGTCAAGTGGGGACACTCGCGCGATGGTCAAATCGGAGATAACTGCTCCTACCGTATCTTGTTCTGAATTTTCTAGGGGGTCTATCGGTGGGGTACTTGCCAGCTTTGGTTTCTAACGAACACTGGAAGTGCTGCCATACCAGTTTCACAGTATAAGCTGATTTCGACTTCGCGTTTCGCTAAGGCTCTCTCTCTCGTCTTCTGAATTTCTGTAAAATGTTCTGTTAATCCTATTCGCACGGTCTCTAATGGATGAGGCGGATGGTTTGATCATAATTAGAAGCAAAGTGGGTGGCAGCGAAGTCTGCTATATAGGGTCTCAGACGTAGAACCAGCTTGGGTTTCGCGATACGAAGTAATTTAGGATCAAGAATTCTACGTGGCCCAGGTTTCAGGCTTGAATGGCGACCTGGGAGCTAAAATGGTACGTGGGATTGAATCCAAAGGAGTCTATAATAAATGACTCGGTGTGCCAGGAGTTTCAACAACAAACTTGTAGAACAAAATATTCACCGGTGGACTCGCGGATCGAATGTTTGATCCAATTGTTGAATTATCCTCGCGTGAATTGGTAATATTTCGCCATCGAAGCTACGGGCTACGACCTTTTCAGACTTTCACACCCCGCGAGAAGTCGATTATCCGGTGTGATCCTCTCCGATAAAAGGTCCTCGCATTCCCACCATTCCCGTTCGAGTCCGATACATTATTTCAGCTGTTGGACCCTCGGCTGACATTTCGAATCGCGTAATTGCCATTGCGAATTCATCGGACAGCCAAGACCCAGCGCGAGCCATCTTGGAGCCTTACAATTTTAAGCAACACCTATTCCGAAATAATTGACAAGTCTCGACGAAACTTTTCTGCTTCTGGATTCGCGATTCACTGGAATTTTGACAGAGGCAGAGCGGCGAGCATTCTTTCCAAGCGCAATTGTTGTCGAGGTCAGAAAAGATGAACGAGAGTTATCGGGGGTCCGCGGGATCTACGTATATCTGCGCAAACCCGTTTGAGAAATGTTATGACTGTCCGCGATAAGGAGACGAAATTATTTACGCGACGAGCACGGAAGACCGACTTATAAACGCGATTTATCAATCATCCCGATATCTGACCGAGTGTTTGCCGCGAAAGCGTTTGCGACTTTCAATAAATTCGAGCTCGAGATTACAAGCACCCGACCAGTCTGCAATTATCTGATACGGATTATCGATCCGGCTTGGGATATCCTCAACGTGTACCGCTCCGCTCCGTACTGCACACCAGGTATTTCGTTAATGGAGATCGACGAGTCTACGCGACAATATTTATTACAGTTGATTAATTTGATATCGAGGCCTCGCTCCTCGAACAGATAGATTCGGGGATCGACGATTATTTATTGTCCGCGGAAAGGTTACCTAACCGAGATCGCGGATTACTCTCTATCGCCGCTCGAAGATCTACGAAAACCGTACAATAAATCGGGTCGCTGCACTTCCTTCGGGATCTCTTAATCGCAGATAGACACCGAAAATGCTTTATCGAATCGAATTTGATTTCAGTTGAACAGAAAGGCGTAACACTCGGAATTGTTAGACTTTGTTCAAAATCTTCATGACGGGTGTGACTCGTTAATGTTTCTTTCGTGCATTGCATGTTTAGTATTTTTACCCTTGCGCTGCTGCGGTAATGAAAAAAAAAAATGAACTTTTATTTTGCATATTTTATGCGACGACAAAAAAATCACTTGAGAAGTTAGAAAGCACTACACGACAGGAAATGATGTTCGAAATGTCAGCTGTCAAGATATACCACGATTTTGACAAATGGAAGCAATACCATCGCTACGCGAAAACAAAATTACTTTCCAAACGATGTAATATAATAAACACAGAGTTAAGAATAATATGTCCACTTAAATTCTTGAATTGTTTAATCTCTTCATTCTCTCATCTCATCTCAATCAAATTTCATTCACCCGTTTTTACCAGAGATTGATCAAATCCGTCTACAAATGACGGACACTCGTCCTATTCATAAATGATTTTTCATATGCATTCACTTGCATAATATAAACCTGCATGCTCTGATCGTATGTAGTTTCATTATAAAAAGATGTCATTTGAGAAACAGGTCATTTAAAAATATATCACATCCATGAATAATAAGATATCAGTTGAGCGTTAAATCCTCAGTTTTTCCATTTAATGAAATTTGTACTGTCGCAAGAGACGTCGCGGTAAAAAGGCGCGTTTTCTTGTACAATTCCCAACGGTAGTAAATCAATCTTTATCGCGTGAAATAGTCCAGAGACCAGTTTTCTTCTAGGACACGTATGTATTGTGTTTTTTTTTGTGCATGAACTATAAGCGTTTGGAACCTTATTGCGAGAAATTTTCTCCACCTGTGAAGGTATAATAAAAACTGTTCTTCGTCCCTTCGCTTTAACGGACACAATTAGCTATTTACGAGTCGGCTCTACTAGACTTTCGTGAATCGAACTGTTTTACGATCCGGTCGTAAATTCGGTAATTGTGGGCTCGTCAAAGCCGATCCTTTTTCCAGGGGAAATCTAGGCCGCCGTCACCGATCCCCGCGACCCCATAAACCAGCTAAAGAAACTGCCGATAACGTCGTATCTGAGCATACTGGCCCCGATCTGCAAATAATGCCGAGGACATGACGTGACGTGACGTGGACGCGATAGCGAAACTATTTCGTGTTCTTAAGAATCGTCCCCGCGAACCGGCTAGCAAAACAAGTTTACTTAGTAGCCCAATCAATTCGAGTGACTCACGTTATCGATCATAATTTGTGGAAAAAAATGTTGAAAGTATTCCATTTGGACGGAACCGCGAATAAAATTGTAAATCCGTTTCGATTGTACGCATGCTAAAAATTTCATCGAAATTGGTTAACGTTGCTGCCTAGGTACCCACAAAAACGATTAAAAACGGTAAAAAAATCGCCAGTACCAGCACATGAATCGTACAAACATTCCAATTTTCCCCATTTCTACTCGTTTGTAGCTCGCAACAGCATTAACAAATTCTGCTGAAATTCACGGGAATCTACAAAATACAATTTTGGGGAAACAGTTCGTTTAATGGAGTCGTTGTATTATCACAAGCCTACGTTTCAAGTAATAATAGCGAGTGGAAGTAGAGAAGACGAGCTCCATCGTTAATCGAAATATTTGCGCGTTGGATTTTTGCATCGTGGACCGATAAGTCGCAACTGCGATCGCGTGGTGCACTCGCGTGAACCTTGCGGCGGCTGCTTTGTTTTCGAGCTTCGCTGGAATCGTCTATGAAGCAAATGCTATTTTAATTTTATCTCGTTCGACTAAAGGCCAACAATTTTTAGCCTACTCGCGGGCCGTACGGTTCTTTCGACGAGCTGAACTCGTACACCGAAAAACCGTGCGAGGTCTCCGCTGAAATGATCCGATCCATCGCCGGATCGATAATGAACTTGTTTATAGTCTGCGGATACGATTTAGTTGCCGCGATAACAATTTGTCATCATTTGTCACGCGCGTCACGCGGCCGGTATCGCCCGCGGCGAGACTCGTTTTCTGAAATTTGTTATTCCGCTGCGGAAAATCCAACGACTCGCGACGCCAGGTCAGTAGTAGCGTTATGCAATCGAGCAATCGAGGAAAAAATGACCGCGATAACGATGATCGTTTCCTGGAAATCCCGATAAAGCGAGCGGCGCGACGACGACGCGACGGTTTTACGACGCGTCTCGTAAGTTTTACGAAACACCGCCGGTTCCCGGTACGGGAATTAATGATCGTTTGCTGGTATGTATCTTCCATGTTGTGACCGGTCAGGTATGACAAAGTGACTCACTCCCTTAAGTCAATATTTTGCACACCAATGGTACGAGCGGTCGCGTTCAAAATCGCAATTCTTTCTTTGCAATCATCTATTTTTCAACTTTCCGCGACGTATATGTACTTGGTCAAACTTCCAGCAAAACTATTTTACCGTAATATTCTGTCGATAGTCGCATCAGACACAAATGTTTCGATTTTATGTACATATTCGATACAGAATTTAAAAATACTATTCTGAACTGTTTAAAATTATTTCAAAAAAAAGATGTCTACGCGGCTCCTGTATTGCACAATTAACCCTCCGTCTGCATAGCGGGTTGCTAAAGCCGTCTACAGCCCGGAGCAATAAGAAATCAGGTCAGGAAATGAAAGACCAACTGCACGGGGGTGTCGTTGATGGAGAACCAGACTTCCGGTGGAGGGTGAATGCAGACAATTGTTTATTTTAAAGATTCGAAAAATAGAATCAAGCGTGGCAATTAGTAAACAATTCGTGAGGTGTTTTTGCTCGCGAATTCGCGAAAGCGTCGGGAAGTTTCAGTGGATCACTCGTTGACACGACTTAAACACTTCCCTAATAGAAGTTAGCGGCGGCTTTCGGTTGGAGGATCGGCCCATTAAGTTCTGTTTCCACGGGTGTAACAAACTGTTCTACCTAAAGGGGACGTTTCTCAATTCTTCCGGCGAACCCGCTTGATCTTGAAACGCGGACCGTGTAGAACAGGCGCAAACGGACCAGGGAACGTCGTGTTTTCCCGCGAAAAGGAGGATCCTTCGGTCGTTTTCGAGTTCGTTAATCGTCGAAGAGACACCGAGGCGAGAGGTTTTCGCCGCGGCGAAACTTCCAGCTGCCAGCTGAAAGAGTACGCGGCGAGGCTGAAAGCGCGCGGGCGCTCGCGAGGCGCGTTGTTCCAAAGGACTTCTTGTAATTAACTGTCTAGACTGCCGACGTTATTATCTGGGCCTCGTTAGCGTTATCTCCGGCAGGCGGGAAACGTCTGCTGGAAATTACGCGAGCGTGCGCGCGCGTTGCTGCTCGTGTCCGACTCGTGCTGCTCTCTCACCGAGCGAGTTAAACCGCGAAAATTGCCGCTCGCCGCCTTTCCGCGTCTACCCCCGTTCGCTCCACCGCACCCCTCCCCCTCAATCCGCGATCGATTAATTAACTAGGAACGCGGCGAACTCAAAGTTTCGAGGAGGTCGCATGCTAATAACCTCGATTGTGCCGTTCGACGACCGCGCCGCTCGCTCTCCCGCTCTCGTTTGAACTGTCGCTCGTCATTTCCGAGTGAATTCTTTCGCATTCACGAGTGAAGTCGCCGATTCCGCGCCGCCATTCATCCCCCCGATACTTCAGAATTAAAATTTCAAAGATTACTTCTCCGTTAACTCGTGCATTCATCGCTTTTCGCTTCCTCCGTGAAAGAGAAGGATTCGAGCGTCCTCGATTGTTTCTCCCGAAACGAGCCAATCTTCAACTTTTCCATTAATTTTACTAACTTCGAACCTTACCCATAGAGAACTCGAGATTCAGTGCACAGATCAGTTAAGATCTAGATTATGTTTGTACGTTTGTGAAAGTGTCATTAAAAGATTACATTAGCATTTTGCGCAAACAATTTTTTTGTTTCGTTGAATCAGCATTGTCGTTTCTCGAGTGAATTCTCCGTTTCTACCCATCGCTGCTCCGTCGAAACGTCACGACGACGAGTTTCAAGTTCAACGACCTCGCCTAGTCCAGCGTAATCAAAAAATTGATTATGCCTTCCGTTTGAAACTGTTGGCGTTTCCCGGAATTCAAGAACGTCGCAACTATATTCCGGTGAAGTTGAAACGAAAGGGACACTAAACACGTCCGAGAAGTCTCTCCCATTGAGAAGTTCCGGCAAGTTCCGTTTCTTCGAACCGGTCGAATCAGTTTCAACTATCGTCTGAGAAGTTCCGATCAGATGGCGGGGAATTTAAAAGGAAATTTTATTTTCGCTTTCTGACGGAGTCGCTCACGAAAACGCTTGAGAGACCGTTCCTCTCTCCGCCAGCCGATTCATCACTTCGGGACGACAATCTTCCGCGAGCAACGCGATATCTCGGTTATTTCCGCGAGGAAGGGAAAAGTGACGCGCGATTACACGCGCCTGGTGTATGCAAAACCCATGGACGAGAGAGGGTTGCGTGTCCGCGGTGTGTTCGTGTTCGGTGTCGGCGTAACACCGTGATAACACCGGGGTCGACAACCACGTTCTGGAAAAACGAGACTCTCGAAACCGGCCTGGGGATTAACAAACAAACGCGTTCGCTGGATAAAACGCATGGAGAAGCGCGGTATTTTTAATGAAGCGAACTTAACGCGTTCACCACCACACAGACGTTTAGTTAAAGATAGTCGAATTCATTTCATACTCTTTGTTGTTCAACACTTATCAGCCCCCTGTGTTATGAATGAACAGTGTGTTCTGAATACTATGTTGCCATTAGTACGAGCAGCTCAAATAAAGTTAACCAAATATTCTCTTTGCACAGCGTTTTTTCATAATTTTAATTAGATGATGAATTCTTTAGTAAATGATCCTGTTTCAAGTCAAATAGAAATACAACGAAACAATTATTTGCGTGTCTTTCAGTCAATAAGGGTTAAAATAATGGTACTTAGCATTCTTCTACTAATGATAAAGGTAAATTCTTCTCGATCGCAATTTTAGATAATTAAACTTTAAATGTTATCGGCGCCAGGTTCGATCAATTTTAGAACAACAACAAATGTGCAATTATTACATGTTTCTAACGTTTCGATCCCGATGTGGATCTTTTTCAAAGAATTGAAAATTGATCGAACCTGGCGCCGATAACATTTAAAGTTTAATTCTTCTACTAAGTTGTTTTAATATTTTAGAAGGGACGCGCATTTCATGATACATTTGAACGAAGATGATAATCAGTAAAATGAATGCGTTCAGCGATCGTGTTAAATGGTCGAAAGAAACAAGCGGACGCAGACGTTCCGTTGATTTTTTTCCTTTCACGGAACAAGCAAAAGATTAAATTGTATCGAACTTAGTAATTCGAAGATCTTATCTCGAAGGAAAACGATGTTAAAAGCTGCTGCTTTATTTTCAGCGGTGCTTAACACAGTACGGCTGGCCATGAATTTTTATACCACTAGCTTGCTAAAATGTTTCTTATGCGACTGCGCAGGCCTAGCTTATCCACAGTACATCTGTAACACGCATCGTAAAATTGATACCATCGCAAATAAATTCAGGTCACCTAGATACAGTGTGGAACTAAACCTCGAGCTCCACGTTTTCTCTCTCTCTCTCCCTAGAACAATAGTAGAAAATTCATCTTTTCTAATTTTTTGCGAAGTTGTGTGATTTAATAAGGATCCACGTTATTTGCAAGAATAGCTCGATCGAATCGCGACGTCCGATCGTTCATGGACGTTTAAAGCAAGACTTTAATGTAGAACTGTCTACGTAAGTTATTTTTACAATGTTCATACAAAGTTTAACAGCGTCGGTGTAACTAGGATTTGAACAGATTTGATGGAACTTCTCGTGCAAATTAGTCTGTCGAGATTGATTAATTTATATCGCATAATTGAATTTGTCGGCGAACTGGATCACAAAAAAAGTAACCATCTATTCGAGATGAAACTCTTCGAACAGAGGTGGCGGATCAACGAAACATCGAAACCACCCCTAGACAGTCTTTCTGGAGCGAAGTCTCGCTGGAGTTCGCCGTCTAAAAATAGGCAGAACGTAATGATCGTGGTCCCCGGCACGATTTTTATTATTAACAGGCGATTGCGAGAGCGCGACCGATCGACGGCGACCTCGTCGTAATTTCCCGTTGATTTCCTGCTGGTCTATCACGGGCCAACGAGCTGCCTTCGAAATTAAAGCTATTGTCGCCTGTAACGAGACCGACCTACTCGATCGGTGAATGCTTTCCTCGTAAATTGCGACCGGATCACAATGGGGACCGCGGCTGGCAACGATGCGCAACATATTCCCGCCTTACAGGTGCGTGAATCGAGACTACTCGCAACTGCGCACCGGCGAATTTCCGTTCCCCAGACAATCTGAAGAGGGTGTATACACAATAATTGCGACCGTGTAACGCGGTTACGAAATTCACAGCGATTTCACGCTGGCCCACGGCGAACCTATCGACCTGGGAACAGGCAACTCTTTTTTTTTCAATGCAGTCGACCATGGTGAAATATAGCTATACATATTTACGATGCAGTCGATAGGTGGTTTTTCGAAAAAGTGATCAATAGTAACAACAATTTTGAGCTCTTGTTACTTCGTGTGAAAAAAAACATTAAAATGTTCTGTCTGCGTCCATTTTCGAATTCTCTGCTTTCACGCCGCTGAGCTCGTTTTTTTAAAAATATTCTCTCTTTGTTGAAAACAGGTCGAATTTGAAATTGTTTTGATTTAGACATTTTTTTAAATTCTAACAGTTCTACGGAGTTGAAAAGAATTTGTTCCGTGCTCCTTTCAATGTACCTTTATGTTATTGTAAGAACTATTGTACGTATTGTGGAGTAGTGTACGTTGCATTACCCATATGTATCGTATAAAGTATTTTACGATGCGTTCACGAAGTTATAGCGTTTCTTTATAAAAACCGATGAATATGAACATGACTGTGTTATACATATTCACAGTTGATGCATTGTAAATTACCCGCGTGTACTGTACGTTATGAATCATTTGCAACCGAGACGAAACACCAGGAAAAATCCGTCGACTTTTACATTTCAGCGTCATTTATTTATTCCAATTACTACATTAACGCACGCCACTTTAATGGACTGGCATTATACGTCAGTAGACTGCGGATTTTACGCATTTCGTGTAAAAATAAGCTGTATCGAACGCACAACAAAATTCGACTCGTCACAACATGCGGTGAATCCAGACAATTGCAAATAATATTTTTGTTATACCATACAATATATCCTGTACTAATACACTGTTATATAATACTCTGTACTAAGCATTATGTTGTAATAAATCTCATATGAGATTTCCAAAATTAAAAAAAAAATCCAGACAATTTGTATGGTGCATCAAAATCCGTCTGTAACTCGGCATTACTTTCAAATAAAATAAAATACGCGATACACACCTATCACATAAGTTAACCAATACCACGAATTGATATTGTGCAGCCGGGGAACACAACAAAACGATCGTACCGAATAAATCGCGAACGAAAAGCTGAGCTAGAAAGATTCTAAACGTGTTTTCCCGTGAATCCTCTTTGCGGCCGATGTCCAGCGAAAAACGATGTTCGAAGTCGCGAAATCCGCGTCGAGCACAGAAGGATCTCCGGTTCGGGGAACAATTTCCCGAAATCCGGTGGCGATCTAGCGGATCGAGCAAGTGGAACGTGAAAATCGCGCGTCGTCACGGTCGATCGCGGCTGGATGCGCTCGCGAGGAGCGGAGCCGAGCGGAGCGGTCTCGGGCGCCGTGTTTCCCACGGGCTTGGCTACCGGGGCAAAAAGGAAGAGAGGAGAGAGAGAGAGAGAAAGAAAATGGGCGGTGGAGGGAGAAAAAAAAATGGAAAACAAGCAAGCTGACCTTAATTTCTTGTCGGAAAAACGCGAGAGAGCTAGGAGCCGCATCGCGCAGAGCCGTGCCACGCCGGTTAGGGGCACGTGTGCACGTTGCACACGTATATGCAGGCGCGTGCAACCAGCGAGAGCTCAGTTCGCGCGCTGGCGAACGGGGCGTGCTTTCGATACTAATGAGCCAGATTAGATGAACCGTTAGATCCGCGCCGCGATATAAATCACCGGTAAGAGTACGTGCGTTAACGTTTCTGTTCCAATTACTTATGCACGCGTGTCCCGGATTCTTCCCCGGGTCCGACGAGATTGTTCGCCCCTGGGTTCGGAGATATGGGTTTACCCCGCCCCGTGGGAATTAAGCCGAGAACCCGGTACGATAGATTCGCCATCCCCACCATCGTTGCAATAGTCTTTCGCTACGATATTTCTACCTAATACGCACCGTTTCAGAGATTCTTCCGATACCAACCACCGCACCGCTCGTTTTACGATACCTTTATTTTCCGCTGCGCGCACACTCGCCAGCCACGGTTTTACGCTGTTGCTACTTTATTGCGGCAAGCTTCACGATATCTCGGATAATCTTACGCGGAGGAACCGTAGCGGTACGCTTTTAATATTGTTATTTTCTTCGATGGATT
The DNA here is from genome assembly GCA_916610235.2 of Lasioglossum morio. Lineage (NCBI taxonomy): Eukaryota > Metazoa > Arthropoda > Insecta > Hymenoptera > Halictidae > Lasioglossum > Lasioglossum morio. The sequence continues at coordinate 27,453,213 of OU744326.1, forward strand.
CGGGATACCCTTTCGCCATACACAACCAAGATTTTTTACATTGGCCCGTTATCGTGCCATTTTGTTTACCGATTAGAACCACTTCGTTTCCGAAAATGTTGCATATTTAGTTGAATGCTTAACAACAAATTAGGAAATTGAAAAGGTTTGTCTGTCTTCCCTATGGATTTGCTTTGTTCTAACGTTAACAAAAGACGAATACTTACTATAAATGTGTTCGAAGGATAAAGATGCAGAAACAATAGAATCGAGTACTATTTTATCTAACTTGTAAAGTGTTCGAACGATATCCACGAGGAGATACTGTATCCCAGTCGTTCTATACTTGTCGAGAATGATTGCTGCGGCATTTCCGTTTCTTACAGGATATTTTTACGATATTCTATATCATCGTCTACTAAACCCCAGATTATGGGGTCCAACGGTTGCCCATTGGTGGATATGGACGAGCAGACGCGAGACTGAAACCGTTCCTGACAGCAAGGGAATTGTTTAGGGCCGCTCGCGTAGAATCCAACGAGAGGGATACCTGGAACTATCGAAGATCTCGGGGAACAGTCGGAAGCACAATGGTTCGAACGATCATCCGTGATAGAAAAAAATATATATATATATATATCCGTCGGCTCGAATTCCAGCGGAGCTTCAATACCTATATTTTCTCCCGTAAAAAAGACCGTAAATCCCTGCATTGAAAACAGAAAAAGGGCGACGAAGGGAGCGATAGCGCGGACCACGGTGAGCAGAAAAATTCAGAAAATCAATGGACGAAACCGAACAACCGAGGCTGTTAACTCTTTCGGGTGTCATTTTATAATGCGAACGTTCCAGGGAACATGGAAAACGAAGAAAAAACAACGAAGTTACAACGAGGAATATCATTTTCATTTTATTTTACAAATGAAACATATGCGACGGTTTTCTGCACTCGAAATGTGGGAACAGTGTCACGTCCGATTATCCAGCCACTGATAATTAATTAACCATCGAAATATATTTTCAATTTCATTATCATTTAGATATCAAATATTGTATCGAGTTATTTCTCTTTAATTAATTATATTATATTCTTCTAAAAATAAAAACGTCCACTTCGGACGTTACAACAGTAATTTAGAATAAAGTAATAGCAGTTGCATTAACTATGTTCCCGTAGAAAAAGGCGAAACAATTTTCTTCGACAAATCCATAAAAAGAAGTGTGGATTTGAGAAGGCTCCCACCCTCTCGGGTTTTCGCGTGACGGCTCACGACTCAGTGTTCCTAGGGTTAATGAAGCCTCGTTATTGGTTTAACGCTTCGAAGCGCCGGTGGCAATCAGTATTAACTGTAGGATAAGTACAGCGACTTTCTTAAGGCCTCGTAAGTCTACAAGCTCTTCGTTAGTAGATTCGGGTCAAGCGCTTCGACAGTGTGGTCTACATTTACGCGGGTCCAAATCCAGCGGGAACGAGCCAGCTACGGCAAACGAAATTTCGACTTACTCGAACAACTGGACGAGTCAATTCCGGATACAATTATCGACTAGAGAAATTTCAAGCAGCAGCACACACGCTTCTTGTGTCTTGTCGCGGACGAATGATACGCGACACACGAATCGCAATCCCCTCGTGCGAAAGCGCGCTGGGGGCGTGAGGGGGTCAGTCGATCACACCCCCGGGGATCGCGAGCACGAGATTTCCGGCACACCCTGTATAAGGAGACGCCGGAGGCCGAGCACACGATCGGGCTGATGACATTTAAAAGTGCGACGGGAAGGTATCGACCGGTGGAAAAGAGCGAGGGAGAAGCCGAGAGAGCTTTGAGAGAGGGAGAGACGTCGTCGGCGGCGAGGCGAAACGGGAGCGAGGGAGACCGACCGTCGACCCAGACGAGAAAACTGCAGTGAAAGCCCGACTCGCATTCTGGGCCAGACGGAAGAAACACGAGGCAGACGGTGTAACGGCCTCCCTCTGTCTCGTTCCTATCGATTGTTCCGTCTCGATTCGCCTCACGGCTGGCTGGCCGCGTCCGCGCCGACACGCTCGTTTTTCCTATTTTTCTTCCCTTCCTGTCCCCCGAGGGGCCAACGACGCGACTTTCGCGCTTCTCCGCAGACTGTGCCGACGCGACGAGGGCCGAATTCGCGATTACGCGAACCGCGATACCAACCGGAATCACGATGACGAACCGAGAGGGTGAATCATGACTCCGAGCGAACGACCGTGTCCCACTGATGCGCGCCGAGTGCACCGTTTCCTCGGATATTTTCTCAGGATGACGCTCTTTACAACCGGGAAACTTAAATCACGGAAAGAGAACGTTTCTTGAACCCTCTAAGAATGTCTGTACACCTTGTTCACTCGAATAAGTCTTTTAAAAAGCGTTACACCCAGTTTGCTTCTTAATGATTTATACTCTTTCATATTCGCTGTACAATATTTTTGAATCAACTGGCGCCTAGAATTTTAGTAATTGGACCGACCTTTACGTAATTGGAATGTACAGTGATTTCTTGACTAGCGCGGATTCTTATAAGCGAATCAGAAAACCAATTCTGAACTGTTAAATTCGTCTTTTCGTTGCCAGAACGGAAGCTTTGTGGTACATATGTAACAGAAGCGAAGACAAGTGTTTGCTTGTGTATAAATTTTCCGTGAACATAGTTGTTTCATTTGAATTTTCCTTTCAAATGAGTACATACATGTAGTATGTACAAATTAGATTGTAGTAATAACACGATTTTTATCCTTGCGCGGAAAACGCTGGAGCGAATTTACCGCGCAAATCGAGGACTTACTTGCTGTGTGTGCAAACTTGTAGAATAGAAACATTTCTCAAAACATGTTAAGAAAGCAATGACTACGTTTGCAAAGTAACGACAACAGTAATGTGCATGAAGATTCCCACTCCAGCGGCATTCGATTTTTGCAGAACAAAGTGCACGAGAAGACGATCGATCGATTAATCCTCGACACGAGAAAGAAGGATGAGGCTTAAGGTTTTCCGAGAGACATCAAAGCTACGGAATTGTGAAGAACAACGGCCCCGATCAGGCGAGCGACGAGCTCTCGTTGCGAAATAAAGTGGCATTACGGGAGAGACGGGTCGCGATAAACGTTCGCTGAGGAAGGAAAGGATCACAGCGTCGTTTTTAAAAAGATCGGCCGCGTCTTTCGAGAATTTATTAATAGATCAATTACACAGACGTATCTTATCAAGTTATTGTTGCCGCGGACTGAAAGGGCTTTGATTGCGTGGATGCCAGACAACGCACAGGTCTGATAACAGCAGCCGGAGAAACGGAGGAGAGTCGAGCGGCCGCGATAACACGTGGGCCGCGCGATTAAACGATTAAAAATCGATGTCTGCCGGATATCAAGTTTGCCCCATTTTCCATGGAGTTCGAAAAGGCGACCGCTCTGACGTCAATGCTTATAGTCGCGGATAATTAGCGACACTATCAGCCCTCTGATTAATCGACGCCGATTTCAATTCGCGCAATTCGTACGGATAAAAACGAACTTTTTTCAGCGGAGAACATATATCGAAGCATGCCAGTATATAGACATTTCTATATTGTATTTTAATTGGAATTTTCTTATCTTTCTTCATTCTACTATTCTTATTCTTCATTATCTTAGATGTAAAGTTTCATAGACAAAAAGCAGTTTCTTGCTAAACAAACTGAACACAGATATTCGATTTGAAAAATATTTCACGGGTAAAGAACGTATGTCGCGATCGGAAATGTACAGGGTGAATTCAATTAATCAATTTTTTCATCGATTTCATTTTAGGGACGTTGACCCGATAATTCGATGTCCTATAAATGGTACTTTATTTCGAATCGAATGAATTATTTATCTTCTTGGTATTTATAGACTAAACTTGTATTTGTGAATAACGAATCATTTGGACTGCATCATTTGAAACCTATAAATTTGATTTTTACCTTTCTCGATTTTATGCAAACGATGTAGTGCTACTAATAATTTCTGCTGTATGAATAACACGTGGATAGACAAAATAAAACTTTTTATCTGAATCGCAGCAAACTGGAGTGAAATATAAATTTATCATCTTTCTTAAAACAGGTTGAAAATAATGTAACGATGCTTTCAAATTCCTTCAATTTTTTTACTGTTTTAGATAACATCTACTCATTTTTGTCACTCGTTAAAACGTCTTGATCCTCAAAAATGTAGTAGAGAAAAGTTTTATTTCATCGAAAAAGAAACGCGAAGCAGTGTTTGTTGGACTTTGTTTAAAATCTTGAGCGAGTCTGACTCGTTCGTTTCTTTCTATAATTTTTGTACGTGGAAATTAATATGTCGATATTCTCCAATTCCTTTGATCCCTACACTGTTTTAAATCTGCTTGTTTTTACTACGTACGAATACATACAATCTACAGCTTATTCATGATTAATACTGAACGTACCAACCACTAAAAGCGATTGTTGCCCGTTGCCTTACACAAATAACAAGACATGTTTTTTTATATATTTCGATTTTTCGTGATTTTCATTCCCCCATGAAACGGAGGAAAATAAGATTCGTTTCGGCCCCGATATTCTAACACTTTCCGCTGTACTCGACGATTCCGCGTTACGGCGCGTAAGGGTACATTGAGACGGTAGCATTCATTATACATATGTACATCCCCTAACTCGTATTTCGACCCCCATTTGCATCCCACAAAGAGACAGGCGTCCCTACAATGAATAAAAAAAAATGGCGTCCCTCGAAAGCGAGCGAGCGAGAGAAAGAAAGAAAGAAAGAGAGAGAGAAGAAGAGTAAACTGAAAAAATGAATGAAAGAAGAAGAAGAAGAAGAAGAAGACATACCACAAGGGCCATGTCGCGTGGTTTCGAACCCTGCACGTGAAGGATTCGTGCGCCCAGCTCAAGCAGCTTTCTCCTCAACTGTTTCACGGAGACGCCGAGCGTCTGCATGCAGCGACGCCTCAGCTTCATTTGAACCGCGCCGCCAGGTTGTCGACGTGCTGGAAACCACTGACCGTCAGCTGTCAAGCTGGCATAAACACTGGCACGGTTCTTCGACCCCGTAACGTTGGCTACGACCTAACCTCTATTCCCAAAAATTCCTCACTGGTCACTGGTCTTCCTCGGTTGTCGTCGGCGACAGACGACCGGCCGCGTCTCGTGTTTCTTCTCGGAACGATCAACGCCGTATCTTCTCGGGCGCACTTGTTCCGCGTTCCTAACCTCAAAAATCGCCGGAATCCAAGTGTCATAACATGGACGCGGCGCGCGATCTCGTTCCCCGCGGGTTGCTGATGTCGACGATTGATCCGGTCGGTACAAAAGGAAACGGCCTCGTTTCTGCTTAATTCGATCCGGCACACCGGATCCCACTTGACCACACACAGAGGCCTTACCGTTGTTCAACGAGATCGAGAGAGAGAGGTTCGACACACGCGTGTCCGTTCTCTCTCTCTGTTTTTATTTCCCGCGGTCCACCGATATTTACAGATCACTTCTACCGACAGCGCACAGTCGGGTTACAGTCGCCGCGAAGCGGTGAAAGAAAAACTGAAAGAATCCGATGGAATTCTCGCGAGACGTTTGCTATTGAAGTCGACAGGCTCGGCTGTTGTCTCGAGTAAACCGGCAGCACGCGCGTAGATCTTTTGACAGCTTCGACCTTGACTTTCGAACGGCCGACTCGTTTCTTCTCGCTCCTTCGATTCCGCCAGCCGATGCTGTCTCCTCTAGCGTGTCTAGACGCGCACCGTACACACTTCTCGACTTCCTCGATGCTCGATTCGCAGCAGTCGGCCTGTCGCCGTTTTTTCTATCCGCCGGTCACACTCGTTCGCAAAACAGAAGGGAAGGAACACACACACACACGCGCGCGCGCAACCGTGGCGAAAAGGACCGCGGACTATTTGGCCGCGTTCCCGCCGCTGGCTCGAGCAGAAATGTCAGTGGCGTGTCGTTGCGACAGTCGTATACTGCCGGTTTGGTGTCTTCGATGACACGGAATCTCGTCGTTCGCTAGCAGGGGACGGACGGCTCTCGGTAGACACAATATTACCCAGTCGTCGCGAGGCGTTCACGAGAATGTACACGCGCGCACTGGGGTCCAGGCGATAGGAATGTAGAATAAACGAAATGAAAAAAATCACTGCAACGGGAACACGTTACTTTGTTATTTTCCCCCGATGTTACACGAACGACGTATGCCCGAGCTCGAGTCTCTTGCGTGTTCGCACCGCGGCCGCGACACGACAAACTAGAAAGCGGAACCTGTTCCGCGATGGAAAACCGCGGACAAGGGTATCGGTATATCCAACGTGTTCCAAGTCCAGCGGCAGACTGAATTCGTCCGGTGGCTGTCAGGCCGCAGCACCGTCGACGACGAGCGTTACCACCTCCCCGCCGCGACTCGACCCTTTCCATCGAACCCCCACCACCCACCGTCGGCGCAGCGGTCGCGTTTACTCCCTTCCCCTAACCCCTCTAACCCCACCAACCGAGACTCACGATCGTTTTCCATCCTCGTCGTACACACTGGCAGACGCTGCTGGCTCTGTACGCGCGCGCGCGCACGCACACCGATCATTTTCGCTCGTCTGTGTGTACGGTGCAGCGGGTGTCCTGCGTGCAGCGGTATCAGTGCGCGTATCGACGGCTACGAAGATGTGTGTGCGAACTATACCCGCACGCGTACACACGGACGAACCCAGCAGCCGGTTAAGCCGGTATGTCGTAGCGCGACGCAAAAATCATCCGCGTGGCGGTGTCGACGATGATATCCCCGCGGCAGGACGGCGAGGAGCGTTGTTATATGTATTCTGGTAGGAGGGGAACGACGGCGACAAGGACTCGACACGGTGACACCGCGAAGTTTCATCTGGCCCAGGAAACGTTTAATTAATCGCTCGCAATCGCTCGAACTTAATTAGACGAGAGCTGGCTTGAAAGCGTAGGATTATCGCGCACGGCTACCGCCAACGAGGAACCAGCACTATCTATTTCTTTCTCTCTCCCGCGGATCGGTCGCCTTTGCCGAATGACGGATGTAACAATGATGTGTTGAAAAATTTAGAGACTTTCCAGTGAGATTCGAGTAAGTACATTGAACAGGAGGCAACTAATGTTTTTATCGTTAGACTGCGTGGTGCGAATCTATGTGGAAAATAAAATATGATTGCATTGATTGCAAGACGGAGGAGCCAAATGGAAGTTTCTTTCTTCTTTCGATTGTTTGTCTGATGTCGTGAAATCTATTTAATTGTACGCGTCCATTTTCGTAATCACTGCATAAAATCCGCATTCTACTTCTTATGCATCATGTCTGTTCGATTGTACGAATAATTATGTAACGAAGAGTAAAATAATGGTTTTATCATAACCAGACACAACAGTCGGAATATTGGGAGGAGTAGATTATAGATTGAAGTGAATACTGTATTTTGCAGAGGGTTAATTCGAGAAAATTCTAATTACGGCGGCGCCTCCTACGCTCGCCATCAGTGGATTGCATTTACCGATGTCTGTGTGTTGTCTGAAACAGTTCATTGAGTGTCCCTGCACCAGCAGCCATAGTAGGATCCTTGGAGCGTGGAACGCTCCCTTGCGTGCACTTTGGCATGCTCGTAGAGCCGCCAAATAATTCACATTTAAATGAACCAGAAAGGAGCGCAAAGTGCAAGATCGTGATTGTCGCACGTGAAGAGAGCCTGGTTCTTTCATGCGAACCGGTACGCTGCAGTACGTGACGCGTGGTAGCGGACCGCGTAGCGAAAAAGAGAGAGAGAGAGAGAGAGAGATTGGTAAGAGACTGTATATCGGGGAACGTTTATTCTTTCATTGTACATTGGAAATTCCCCTTCCCGGTTTCAATCTCTCTCTCTCCGACAACTATGTCTATCTCACTCTGTCCTTCTCTCCGAGGCCGATTTTCGAGGAGGGTTACCACCGTAGGGTCATAAAATTTTCACCAACGATGAAACGCACGCGGTCACGGGCATCGCGCGCGCGGAAAGTAAATTACCTTTCGCCGGCAGCGCAGAAGGTAAAACCCCGGAATTTCGAGTGCCGAAATCTCCGAAAGGAGGAAGGAGGTGGACGATATCTCTCCCTGGGGCGGGGGAGCGAGCGCACGCGCAGCTGTGTTCCAGTACATTCACTCGCGCGAATTATTCTCGTCGACTGTGCTCCAGCCGGTTCCATTAATTCGAGTGCGCCACTCTACCCTGTAGAGGGTGAAATTACCCTTGAAATTATAACAGGTTGATACTTGAACCGCACCGGCATCGACCGTCAGGTTGCCAGGATCGATAGCGACCGTTCGATACCGCGTTCTACCCGGCCGTGCACCGTTGGGAGTCCGTGCACCGCACCGTCGCGGCGTCGCGTCGTTTAGAGAATAGTTCTCAATTAACCACGCAAGAAATAACAACGACAAAAGACGGTGGTGCTCTGCTCGTCGAATCGTTCAACCGGCAGGTCTCGCAATCGGATAATCGCCGGCTGCCAATTAAGCTCCCACCGCGAGCGATCGTGGCGCGATTTTCAGGCATTTCGCAACTTCGTCGTCCGGCCTCGATCGGGCCGGGTGTCGCACACCGGCCACGGAACAGAAGCAGCGGCCCCGGAGAACGCTCCTCCGGCTCCGATCGACCTCGATCGTCGCGCAAAAGGACGCGTCTCTCTTCCTGAAGCTGCCACACGACGAGACTCCCTGGTTCTCGATCGCGGGCAAAGAGGCGGCTCGCCGAAGCCAGCCGGTGCGATGCGACGCGCAGACGGCCACGCACACAACGTTCTCCTCGCCGCAGCACTACCAGACGCAGCTGACCCCCACCAACATTTTGGTGTCCTCACACCAAGAGGCCAAAGCCTCACAGACGAATTCTCACACCCGCGCTTCACGGGAGCGACGAAGCGCCGCCACGAGCAACCGGGACAGAGAATACAGGAGGTAGAAAGATACTCGACGAGAGATAAGGAGAGGACTCAGACAAGGGAGAGAGAGCGAGAGAGAGAGAGAGAGAGAAGGGAGAGTCGAAGAAGACAGTCTGGCTAGAGATCTCCGCATACGGTCTCGCTCGCGACGCATTCTGTATAGACTCGCCTTAAGGAACTCCGATGGCTGACCTTTCCTCGTGGCCAAGGTCGCGCCACGACAAACCGCCGCCTGCCGCCTCCAATGTCATTTTGACTGACTGCGATCCGTGTTTTGACGACCGGCGGCCGGTCCTCGGGTTGCGCGCGCACGGATACACATGACACACGGTCAGACCGCAGAGAATTGTTTTGTTGCTCTAGGAAGAAACGGCTCGCGAACCGGCTCGGGACCGAACTTTTCCATTAGACGTCTTTCTGGGACCTTTTAGCGATCCCCCCCACCCCCCACCCTTGTATTAAATTCTCTCTCGCAGCCAGAGGGCGCGTATTTTCGATAGCTGCACCGAGAGACTGCTCCCCAGGGAACACCTAGGCGGAGCAGCCGCATCCGTACGAACCCGGAGACGTAAACGCAATTACGTAATTCATTTTTCGAGCTTCCACGAAACGGCTGCGAGTTTCCGGGTAGCCCTGGAGGACGCGAACCTACGGGGAACGTCTCTATCCTAGAGTAAACTTTCCCGTCGATGATTTCGTGCGTTCTCGACAGCCGGCGCGGCGTGGCGTTCCGCGCGGATACCCGCCTCGAGCTCCCGGATCCAGCCAGTTCAAACATTTTCGTTGTACCGGCACGATGCGGCGCAACTTTCCCTTTCACGAGATCTATTAGCCCTGACGCGACGCGACTCGACTCGACGCTGCGATGCGAGGGAGACCCCGATCAAAACAACCGAGTCGATCGCGAACGCTCCGCGTAGATCTCTCTCCTCTCTCTTTTGTCCTCTGGTATCGGGCTATCTACGGTGACGACAGTGGTGTGCTGCTGGTAGATGCGCCTGATGGCGGTGATGACGACGTCGACGACGATGACGCCGCCGACGACGACGACGACGACGATGGCGGCGGTGACCTTATCGCTTGCAAGTGAACGAGAGAACGCGTGTCTGGCCTGTGCGTGTGGACGCGGCTTAATACACACCGAGAGAGAGAGACAAGAGGGAGAGAGAGATGTTGGGAAGGAGGAAGAAAGAGGGAGAGTCGCACGAGGCAGCAGTTGTGCGCGCGAGTGTACGTCTGTGTGCGACGATCGCTGCGAGCGTGTGCGCGCCGTCTAGACAGGAGGTTGTTGGAGCCGAACGAGGGTCGGCGGAGAGAGGCGAAAGACGACGCTGGGTTGGTGGGATTCGTACGGGGGAAGGTGGGGTGGATGAGGGGATGGGGAAAGACGGCGGGGAGGGAACAGGCAAGGCAGCAAAACGAGATAGTGGGGAGGTATGATAACCGGCTATCATATCTCAGGGCCGCTGCTACGAGTCCTCCGTTTCCCCTTTCTTCCCCGAACGATCCTTCTCCTCCTTTGCTACGTCTGCCCTCGGTATCCTCCTTCGCCCTCCTGTTCATCGTCTCGACGCTGCTGCACCGATCGGTGCAGAGCAATCTCTACCTCCACCACTCTGCTTCTGCTTTTCTTCTTCTTCTTCTTCTTCTTTCGCCTCCTCCTCCTCCTCCTCCTCCTCCTCCTCCTTCTCTTCCTTCCTCCTTCTCGTCTTCGACTGCTGCCGCTGCTGGTGATGGTGCTTCTTATCCCTCGCTCCTTATTCCTTTTCTTCGACCACCTCGCCTCCTTCTTCCTTACTAATTTTCCTTCCTCTTCCTTGCCCTTACAAATCGACTTCGCCGCGACGTGGCCCAGACGGAACGCGATAACTCTGTCTCTCTGCTCCCTTTTTTACCCTTGCCCTTTTCTTCTCTTTCGATTACGCTCGACTCGCCTTCCCCTCCACCCCTCCGCACGCCATTCCGCCACCACCACCATCGCCACCATTGCTTCTCCCTCGATTCCCACCCTTTGCCCCCCTATCCCCCTTTTATTTGCCCTTCGCGAGAGACATCGCGCTGCCTTATCGCGGGGATGGGGTTGCGCCGGCTGTTCCGTGCTTCCAATCAGACCCTGGAACCGGTACGCGTCGTTACGAGGGACACCGGCATCCTGAATCGAGGACGACTCGAAAACGACGCCCGGACGCTCGATAACGCCCTGTCCTTTCTACTCGGAATCGCCCCACGCGCCTATTTTCCTCGGTACGGTCGCCTAATCCCATTCCCGATGCTGTACAGAGGCCCTAAGTGGTCCAGGATCGACAAACTGAACCGGAACCTGCACCTAATACCCTTCAGGCAGCCTCTCGTCTACTACGTTGTTTATAAATGATTTTATAAATCTTTCTTTTAGTCCATAAATATCCGCAGTCTATTTATTCGCTTTCTGCAACAATTATTTACACGCATTTCCGTACGCGACGAACGCTGTCGCGCAAAGTTGCAGAGTCGCGGGGGCGAACGTTGAAGCGTGATCCGTATCAATGGAACAGCAATTTGCGGTCGAAGGTACGCGGAAATGGAATTAATAGAACCCTTGATAATGCACGATAAATCTTACATGTTCATGCGCGATTACGCTCAGATGACCATTTGAAACGGTTCCACATTTCGATCGATTGAATTTCATCCACGAATGAATGCGGCTATTTACCCTGCCCCAAGATCAGCCTTCCCGTTTACGTAACGCGCGTCACGGTGACTTCGATGCTCGACGAAGGTTTCTATAATAATTTGCTAATGGCGTTCGCGCGAGTGATTCGCTCGAACATTTACAAACAAACAGAGGATCGAAATGTTTGGAAGCTGCGTTGACACCGTGCTCGAGATGGGGCAGACCCGACGAAGAAACAACAGCCAACAAACCGAGCCTGTTTATATGTATTTTGAAAAAAAATCAAGCTCAATATCAGGGGACACGGAGATTTCTTTCGCTTTTATAAATTATCCCCGGGCTTGTCCTCGCAGCTGGCTCTCGACTGACTTTCCTTAAACACATGTCACTCATCCCACTCAGACACGCGCGTATCTTCCCATGCCAAAAGCCCGCGCTTTCGAAACTCGTCGCCGACTCATGCCACGGACCAGGATAAATATTTTAATCCAGAGAACAGACAATCTCACTGTACACGGAAAAAGATGTTGCCACACACCCGTCTCCAACCAGAAGTGCCGTCTTCGCAATGTAGTTGTCACAAAATTGCCGTTATTATTTCTAACACATCTCGCATGTTAAGAAATTTCTTAAATTAGATTACTTGAGACAGCCTGTTCACGACCAGTTGGTTCACGATTAAAACGATTAGATATTATACATTGACGATCAACTGTTTAACACTCTACAGCCTGGATTCTTATTTACGGATGCAGAAAGTCTTATGTAAATAAAATTAGAGTTCAAGCCATAGAGGATTAACGACTCCGAGGAACCGCAGGTAACAGACTGGAGCGTGTCGCACGAAAGAAGAGGACGTCGAAACTAATATCTAAATTAGTCACTGCCAGGTCTGATTGCCATTCGACAGACTCGAAAATCGCCGAGGATTGGCACGATCACCCTAAACGACTGGAACGCATCCCCATAGATTGATGGTCCCGGTAACGAGGAAAAGAGATTCCGGTTGGGATCGAAGGTAGGCGGTGAGGCTGCGTGGCCGAACCGGTCGAACGAAATCCGCGCAATTATGTCAATCGCTCGGAGAGACGCTATTCGTCGAGTCGATTATATCACCGTCCCCGCCACGGTGGCGTTCCCTCGCGAAAGCCTTCGACTCGGCGGAGTAACAAGGTATCAAAATCCAGTTTGATCGATGTCACGAGCACAACGTGCACGCGAGACAAAGTGAAACGTGAACTCGAAAACGTGTCTCGGGCCGAGAGAAGATCGCAGAGAGCCGATCGTCCTTCGGCAGCATATCCTGATCGTCCTGGTTGCTCGTCCAAACCCAAGCTCGGTCAGGCCTCGGTCCAGCGTCGAGCTTGCACACGCTCGAGCACGGATATCGACGCTCGTCTCGCTCGTCTCGCTCGTTTATTTTTTCCCGCCTCGATCGGGTGTCGTCCGCCAGGCTCGAGAGCACACCCGGGAGACCAATATCGGCCCACGTCCATTTCGCGCGCGGCAGATTATTTCGAATGTCGTTAAAAACAGCCCGTGGAGCCAGACACGCGGAACCCGAACGACACGTAGGTCAGGTATACTTCCCTTCTCCCCGATCGTCATCGATGTCCTCCTCCTTCCTTCTTCTTCTTCTTCCTTTTCTCACCGTGATGGTCCTCCGCAGACTATCGATTTCATCAAAAAGTTTAGGCGCGACAACCGCGCCTCTTCCTTCCCGCTCCTCTTTTTTTTTTCCCCGACGCCCGGTCCTATACTCTTTCGTTTTTCTTTCTCCCATCCGTTTCTCGTCCTTTTTCCCTATCCGGCGAGGTGAGGAGCGCATCGTTGCGCCCGCTGGAATCCTACACGGAATCTCGTAAAATCTTTTATACGCCCGTGGGCCTCGCGTGTAACGACTCCGGCGAAGGTGGCGAATATTCGACAGAGAAGACGTTTATACCGCGATATTTGCGCTATAAATTTTAATCCCCCTTCCTCGATCGGTGTCTGCGTTCCGGCACGACGACTCTCCTCGCCTCTGCCGTCCCTGCTGTATAACCGACGACGACAGCCGTCCGATAAAACCAGTATCGTCGAGGATGTTCAAGATTAGAGGGAACTCTCGCCCGATAATTCGCGAGTATTGTAATGACAAAGACCGCGAGCAGTATCGATCTCTCTCGATAAGACGCCGCCGGGCTTTCTACGGACCGACGTGACATTGATAAACTCGTGTAGGTGTTCGCGGTTCGTTCGATGGATATTCTTTCACGCGGACAACTGGACCAACCGGTTAATTAATTTCACTGTGCTCGGTTCTCCGGATCACGTTGTGGAATACGTTCTTCTCGGAGATGATCAATAATAGACTCGACGCGTATATGTCATTGGCAACCGTGCAGACAGTGAAGCAAACGCAGCTGACAAATTTAAATGAAGTGCACGGTTTATTTATAACCGAACTTGTTCATCCCCGATCATTTTCTCAGGTTTCCGATGCAACCCTCGACCGGAAGCAGACTCACTTTTCCGTGTAATTGTTGCTAATTGTAACCTCCCCCCAGCAGCCTTGCGATCGCTCGTGCCGTATTGTAATCCACTTATACATACAGTAAGCTAGTCTCATTAATAATAATAACCATAATGAAATATTCACGAACTATTTCGGTGCCGTTTTGCATATTACAGTCATCGAGTTTCGTAAGTTAATTACGAACGTACCAGAAATGACAGGCAGATTGATCGAGCTGGTGCCGAGCAAAGGATGTGAAATTAATAATAACGCAACCGATGTCGGTGGTACACGAAACGCCGATACTACTGTATTTCCGAAACATCGCGTTTAGATTCGATTTACTTTTTAGCGAGATCGTAATTCGAATATCGCGCACACAAACATTTCCGAATTAAATCGTGGAACTAACGGGTTGTTCGAGGCTGATTTTCTATCGGTTTGTTCACCGTACGTCGATCATCTTCGTTTGGAATCGCTATTATAATTCATTTCAATTGTCCGAGAGATATTCTGTGAGGTTTTCAAAAATTCTTTAACCCTAGTCAATCTCCCTGGTTTACTCAAGATGTCTCCTTTAAAAGATGCTTTATATCCACTGTTAATCGTATCAGGGCCAATCATTGTAACCTAGCTGCCTCTCTTCATCGTGTAAATATTATCGATGATCCCAGTTGGATCATGTATTATGGCAGTGCTGTTTATATGACTCCCAAAGAATTAAACTTGTAAATAATTTACGTAAAATTAAGTTTTTCTTACCACTAAAAACGGACCTTTTCTTTGCAGAACCAAATGTCAAAGCCTGTGAATTTATCTTTCAGTTTTTAAACGATTGTGATCTGCATCTCTAGTGATTAGTCATATTGTAAATGTACTCAAACTGTAAAATTTAGTGTATCTTTGTTAAAGCCGAAATAAATCTACAATAGGTTTCAGTGGCTCAATAGAAAAAAAAAATATTCTGTGAGGAAGCCACGTTTCTTTGAACGACACCCCGAGCTGATAGCGAGGCGCGTTGTTCGCGCTTCACGCTGAACGAGAGCTCCCGTATTTATGGATTGGCCTGCGTTCATCAGCCCGGTCGGGCATAAATTATGGAATTTATTTGCGCCCGTCGATATTTATCAGCGGGCCTCGAACAAAAAAGAGGCCGCTTAATTTATGCCCGGCGTCGCCGGTGACCGCACGCGCTCTTACCCGCGCTGGGAATTAAAATAAAGCAGCGCTCGAGGGTCGACGCCACACCGCATCGCGTCGGCCAGGGTGAGAGACTCCGTGGGAGACGGAGAGACTCTAAATCGAGTTAATTCGCGATCAATTTTACTGCCTCGATCATTCCCTCCCAAACATGGCCACCGACACGGATATACGATCGTGGTTACGATCCTGCGAAAAAATAAATTCACAGTCGAACCGCGCCCGGCGAATGAAAATTCGAGAACGAAATTCCCTTCGAGATCAGTCAACCCTTACCACTCGAATGTTCACCCAGAATCGCTACTCAATAATTGCTGTACCATTAGTCGAAATATCGTTTATATTACTAAATATGTCGGCATCTAATCGATTACTTATCATTTATGTATTGTATGAGGTATTATATAAATTTCGTATCTAGAAAATGAAAAATCGTATAAAATGGAATTACTCGAGCTAGGAAGAAATATTACATTTTCGAGTTAAAATTGCTCCGAGAACGAAGGGTTGATCCGAGGATTTTTCTGCCTCGCTGCTAGTTACCATTGGAAAACATGAGAAACATTTGAATATTAAATATCCTCGTCATACGTAGCCATCGCGAGTACACGTGGATGAAAATTGGTAAAATGGAGGAACGGTATATGTGTATATTCTAAATCAGGTTAATTCGTGATTAACATTTCAGGTTCGGCGATTGTCGAGCAAAACTCGGTCAGACAAAGTGAATTACGATCGCGTGTAAGGTTAGCGAAGGACATTGTACGACGGTGAGCTGATTTGGGGGATGGAAATCGGTGAGATTGACGATCAGCGTTTGTCCTCGAACGTTCCTGCCTAAAATCGGCCACGGAAAGTGAGCGCGGACGGTATCGTGTGTTGGGCGAGCTCCTGAACAAAAGAAAAATTTTGCAGAGGGTCGACGACACCGCCCCCAGGAATACGAATCGATACTCGAAGGGGTAATTGTCTTACGGTTCGACCTGCGAAAGCGAAAGTTACTGCCGGTCGATACACGGAGCCGCGGACTATAAAAAAAGACTGGAAAAGAGGAGGCAGGAGATAAGAGACAAAGAGGAACGCCGCGAGGCTTTTGTCGTTCTATTAATAATGCAATCGCGGCGAAAATACCGTGAAAGAAAAATATTGTGCAGTCTCGGCCGATAGTTGGAAAGCCTCGACCCGTTCATCGATATCGGCCGATTCCGATCGTATCGATGACTCATAACACAGTCGATTCCACGCACGAGATATCGAGGATCTTTTTATCGCGACACGGACGCGCGAGCGCGCGGCAAGGTACGAGCTCGCGTGATAAAACGATGAGACGTTCGGGTTTCCGGCGATTTGCGTGGGTCCACCCATGTACTCTGTTATCTTTAGTGGCTTTCGGGCCTGGAACGACTCGATCCCAGTGAAAGATCGACCGAAATTTCTATAAATTGAAATTCCTGACAAGCGACTTCATCCGCTCGACAAAATGCCCATCGTCCTCATCGCTCTCAATTATTTTTCATCTTCTTGCCGTTTTATCCGGGTATCTGTTATTAACCCCTTTACCGTTACATTTTCCTTTCAGTTACAATGATTAAAACTTCAATTTCTGTTATGGTTAAATATCAAATATCTCGTGAAGTGTTATAACACAATAAAAAATTGGTTTAACAAAAATATTCGGTTACATTGAAGAATAAAAGTGCAATCGCACCTGCCTCGTACGAAGTTAGAACGTATTATGACTAGACTGTCGATGTTTGCGCAATTTGCAATATGTTTCAGACGAATTTTAAGAAAGTCGAATCAAATGGAACGTTGTTTTCCGTGGTAGTCGCGTTTGTAGATTTGGAATAAATAAAAATCGTACTAAACTCTGTGGAATTTTATATTCCAGCATTTTTTGAAAATTTTCAGCAATATTTTTCATTAAACAGTGATTTGTCCCAGTTCCCGGAATCAATCTGTGTGTAAAAATATGTAAAATCTTAACAAGCAGAATTTCATCCGACAGATTTTTGCACCAAGGTTCCCAATCGAATGTACATATTATTTTTAGCTTGTTACGTTCGAGTTCTGGTTCTCGCAATCGATGCAAAGGATTGTTCTGTTGCGTAAAGGTCTATAGTATATTGATAACTGTCCACTCATCAGACAGAGATTGTTCGTAGCAGTCTAGTAGACTCGCGGGCGCCAGATTTCTTCATCGGACTATATATAGACCTATATCAACGGTCCGAGAAACCGCGGAACAAACACTCTACCGTGTGGGGGAGACGCAGACATCGCCAGTTTCTCAAATAACAAATTACCATTCGTCATCCAGCGAACCGCTCGACTTTGATAATTAATCGAGCCAGCTCATTGATTCCGCCATCGCTCCGAAAATATCCTTCGGTAACTGATGCTTCCGGGATTGCGCAAGAGTCTCGCGACATCGTTATCGCGATCTTGAAACTGTGAGTTCCTTTAAGAGATCCCACGAAGATCTCGCACCACTTTTAATACAGATCACTGGACTGCGGATCTTTATGCATCTATTAGAGATTATGCATTTATGCTTCCGAATAATGCAAATTACGCCTCGTAAACTAGATTAATCGTAGCCTAGATTTTTCTTTTATCTTTCTATCATGCATTAGCGAGAAATGACAAGGCGGCTCTCGCACCCTTGAAATCCTGGAAACGAGTCTACCCCCTTAAGGGATGAAATCAATTCTTCTGTTATTCCTATTGGCCACAGTCGACGCAAAACATTTTTATTTTGCTTAAAGATCGACAGTTTACAGATCAGGAAATAAGAGACTGTCGAAAACTTGTAAATAAATCCAATGACTAACTAACAAGAGGGGGGGGGGGAGTATGTTCGGGGCATGATCGTCGGACACGCCGTGTAGTATTTCACGCGGCTATCGACCGATCGAAGCCAGCCGCCTAGGCTAGACGCGTCGGACCACGGTGTTTCGCAACCAATCGCGAGACCGTGTCGTCGGTGTTCCTGGAGGACAGGTGTCTGTCGAAATCGTGGGATCGCTGCTCGCGACACAATACGCGGTCGCGGGGACGCGGACCTGCAGCTCTGCAATCGACGTCGATCGACGGGTGTCGTTCCACGCACCAAGTTATACAACAGGCCGAGGACAACGGAGAAAATTCCACTAAACGGCTCCGAACGAAAGACTGTACAGCTCCTACGTATAAAACCAGCTTTTACTCTTTTACCCGGGCCGTCGCAGCACAATCTGAAGGTCTCTCCATTTCTACATCGAACAAATAGCGGCATTTGCTTTTCCAATATGTGTTACCTAATACTAGCAAAATATTGGGTCGCTAAGAAATTAAATAAAACCTAATTTCTTTTATTCAAGCAATTAACTTTCACCCTCATCCGTCCCTCGTGTCAATTTGACATAGTTTTCCCGATATAAGTTAACACCGTTCTGTTAGTTGTAAATAAATTTGTCCGAAACTTGCTGACTTTTGTTTTTTACTGCAAAACATATAACTGCAAAATTCTGAGATATGTGAGTGTTAACTCATCAATTTCAATGATAAAAACGTCGACAAATAACTGTTTGATTTGTTATTTTCTCGATTTTTTTTTATCACTGTGTCAATTTGACACCGAGGGACAGATTCGAGGGACGGATGAGGGTTAATCAATAAAATATTTTCAAATTTTGTTCAACGATCTTTCGCCGCCTTTCTGGTAGCCTCACAATTCTGAGCTCGTAAACTTTTGGTCCTTATTGGCAGAAAACTGATCCAAATGCGATTTCAAGTCTCCACGCATCATTTCACCTTAAAATAGCGAAATTACTTTCTTGCCAACCTAAGAGGGGGTCCAGGGAAAGGGTGTATGTGTAAAGGGAGATCAGGGGGCACAGAGAATATGCGATGTCGTGCGGCGTTCGGCGTCTGGCGAACTATTTTGCTTTCATTTTTATTTTTATTTTGTTTATGAATCGATTTGCGGTGAGAGATGGCGAGCGAGCGGCGGAGGCGAAGAATTAGGTTTAAGATAGTGTATAAGAGAAAAAAGAGATATGTTATGTTAGTTATAAGGATTACATTTAGGAACTATAGCAAATGAATTGTTACCCCCTAAGGGGAACAATAAAGAATTATATATACTTTCTTGCCAACGTAATATTATATACAAGAAATCGAGTGTTCACTTTTCACTTGCATTTAGAAGCATTTAATTACATTATTTGCCTCGCCACGGTTTCGACAATCAGTGTCTGGCAGATAATCGAGTGCGCTTGTTCTACACGGAACGAAGTACATGGATGGTACTGATCAGTGGGTTCGGCGATTAACTGTTAATCGATCAAAAGTGGCACAAGGTTGCTTTCCATGTTTGCTTTTGAAAAAATGATACAGGAAGTAGTCATAATACGTATGAATGTATAAGTATGTCGTAATACATCCTATCTTCCTATCGACCTCATTTTCCGAGGAGGCCTCGGCTGTGCAATCAGCGCGCGCGGATAAGTTCGGTGCTGCGGCGGCGGCGCGACAATCCCTAAAATCGCATCGTATCGTGGCGAGTCGAGTCGGGTACCATAATCGAAATCTCCGAGTCTCCACCTGCGTTCCCGGCAGTTCCATCTATTTCTAACCGCTTGTCGAATGGATTCGCGTCGGGGCGATCAGCCGGCAGGCTTTTTAATCCTCCTGAAAAGCGGGTATCAACAATTCGACTCGGTCGGTGCTCGCGGCGGGTTGCCTTCCTCGCAAAAACCGGCGGATACTGGCGATCCGCTTCTCGCATGGTGGCAGGCGCGAGACACGGAGAGGTCGGTCACCCTGGCGAACATCGGCCAGGCGGAGGCAAAGAAAACGTTCTCTGCCCGCCAGAAGACGAAGACGAAACTGACCGAAGAACAGGGAGAAGAAGAAGAAGAGGAGGAGGAGGATGAGGAGGAGGAGGAGGAGGAGGAATAATGGAAGAAAGAGGCTGACCAGTCGCACGGCCAGTCGCTGCGTCTGCAGTCAACTGCGTCTCCTCTTTCATATGTCTTCCCCGTAGCGGCGGTCGTTTCTCCTGAAATCCTCCGTGTCCCCTACCCGTCATCCACCCCTGCTCCTCCCCTCGTCCAAGCCCGTCCGACCAACGAAAATCATTCTCGTTCGACGCACGAGAATTTCTCGACGAACTTGTATCTCGTGCGACCCCGGGGATCGCGAATATTTTCGCCTGCTATCTTAACTCGCACGCATTTATCGGAACAGCTGTTTGCTACCACCCAACCAAACTCCGGAGAGACGCGAAAATTCGTTGAAAGTTAACGGATAGGCAGGCGACACTGAGATTACCGCGGTCGACATCTGCCAGAACCAACGTCAGCGACCGGAGATCGCGAGGACCGGGAACGAAGAGATTTTTAGTGGCTCGATAAAATATGGCAGTGCACGGTTAAAGAACCCCGCGATAATAATTAGGTGGATTTTTCATACGTTGTAGCTTATGATCTATTGTAGAAAGGATGTAATGGGCACAAAGTTCAATCATGGACAGTTATCGAGTAGTAATCAGTGAAACATGACAAATTCGAGCTGCCGAATTCTCAAATACAGAATCCAAACGAGTAATACATAATAAAATTATTTTTTTTATTAATCCACACACACACGCGCACACAAACATACACAAAAAGCAGAAAGGGTTTGGAGTGAAAAAATACTACAGGAATGACGAACCGTGGGTCCCCTATCTCTGCTGTGACCTGCAAAGATTTCTGTTCACAGACCTTATTACGGTCATTCAACATTCAACAATAATGACACAACCTAACAGATTTTGTGGAACCCTACTAAACATTTTTCCAAAAAATAAATACTTCCCGAGATTTGAGTATTCAACAGCTCGAATTTGTCATGTTTGACTGATTACAACTCGATAACTGTCCATTATTGAGATTTGTGCCCATTACATCTTTTGTTCAGTAGATCATAAGCTACAACATATGAGAAATTCAACTCTTTGTCCACCGAGGTGGTTTCACCGAGCAATGGAACAAGACTGGGACAATAAACTTTCGAAAAAATGTGCGATCTTTTGGATTTCTTTTAGATCCTTTTGGATATATGCGCTACCGTATATAGGAATGTATAACATGTTTTGAAGCACGATTTCCCGCCAAGGTCTCAAATTGCTTCGCAAGATGACTCGTAACTGGGGATTCGAGAAAGTCAAGTTGGATGACCGCAGGTGATTGGAAGACGAGAGAGAGAGAAAGCAAGAGAGAGAGAGGCACTCGCAGGAACCATGGTTTCTCGGGACCGCTATCGGTTCTATTTAGAATCGAATTTATTACGGGCGATGACTCGATGACTACTAGTTATCGGGCCGGACCCGGTCCGAGAGACAAAGAAGCCGGCCAGCTGTTCGCCGATCCGCTTAATGGACTTTGGCAAGCCCGACGGCTACTGTGCGCGCTACGAACGCCTAATCCTTCCGACTATCGGCGGGTCATCTCGTTAATAAATTACGAGGTGTCGATCGTGTGGCCACCGCCGCCGAGGTGTTTCTTAACGGGACGAAGATCGCACACTCACACGCGGACCGTGGCCACGCGAATCGCGTGAGCCGATTCGAACGACCACGGGACGGTTCACGGTCTTCCTGGTGATAACGCCGGAAGCCTCTTTCTTGACCTTTTCTCCGTTTGGTCGCATTCTTCCGAGAATTTCGATAGCGGACACCCGCGATACCGCGACCCGAACTCCGCCCGACAGTTCAACGGATTTGTCGTGACGACCATTAAACGCGATACCGCCAATCGCAATATCAGCAGACAGCCAAACAAATTGTACCGTTTTTTGCCGACCGTGTGGTCCATAAAAGACTCCAGCCGCTATCAGAAAAGCGAAAATTTTCCTCCAGTTTACTGTTCAATCTTTTAGCACGGTTTTCTCGCAGCTTGCTCGTATTCCTTCAGTCAAATGATTTTTCGCTGGCCTTAATCGCAACGGTCGGTTTCGCAGACCATCGTGGTGTGAATGCATTGCGTATGAATGTAACTGTGGTGAAAATCAAAGGAAATTTAGAATCTTGTTTACTTACAAAACGACGATATTTTGAAGTCAATTTACTAATTTTATCCATTCTTTTGGTATTTAAAAATTTTTTTATTCGTGCGATAACAGGGTATGTACTATAGATCCTCTGAAAATTTCAAATTAATTAGTCTGGGGATCGTTGGTGGATGGAATAGTGCTTATCACAGACCACGTCTTTTATTTCGTTCCTCCCTCAAGGTTCTTTTTAATTATCCTAAAGGAAACGGTTGGAATTGCATTAAAGAATCACGATATTTCGATGTCCGTCCAGCTCCTTGATCTTAACGAGGATGACATTCTTCTCCGAATGGTTGTTTGTTACCATTATTACCGGCGAAGAACACGTATAAAAATCTGTCTTGGCGAATTAAGGGGAATTCTTTCGTGGGCACAGAAGCAAAGAGAATCGTAGGAGTGTCTTAATTTCTTGTGGATCGTCTGGCTAGGTTTGATAAGTTCTTGTAAAACGCCATCTCGTTCTACCAAAAACGATCATAAATTTACTTTAACGATATCTTTTCTGGCGAGAGCTATCGAAAGTAGCAATAATTCACGCATTCCTGAGAGATCGAATCTAAAAATGGTGTTTCGGTGTCGCGGGATCGGGCTCGACGCGCTCGTAATTATTCCGTCGAATTTGTGCGGCTAATGATCGTGTCAGCGACGTTACAGTTAATTACATTTCGCTGGATACATATTGATAGATCGCCAGTTTATGGTTTCGTACGGCCAAAGTGAATAAATTGTCAGCCTAGATTATCGATACTTCAATATTCTGTTTTCTCATATCAATGTAGAGATGATGCAGTAATCTCTTTACTATTCCATTAACGAATATTAACACGTCGAACAGTTACCTATCTCCTCTTCAAAAATATGAGACAGGTCCAAAGAATGTACAATCAAAAAATCGCCTTATTTTTACCTGTTATGAAGAATATTTTTTCAATTAACTGATATTATAAAAATACGAGAATTAATGACGATCTCATTTTCTTCGTCAGCTAGAATACATCCTTATTGAACTGCACAAAATTCAGGGCAAAATATTCATTTTTAGATACGTTTAGGTATAGTATTAAATAATAAATACATTTACCCTACCTAATATCTTCACAAAAGTACAGCTTTCTACCGACACAAATTAAAAATTTCTCAACTATTTTCTTTCCTCTTGGAAAACCCACAGAATACTTAATTTCTTCTATTCATCTTCGCGAAAGTTACCGTTTCCCATTAGCGTATTATTCCCTGACTTTTCAATCACCGGGCAAACGAAACAGGAATTAAATTCATCGCGCGCGGAACGAACAATTAAAGCAGCCAGATTGTTGTTGCTCCGCCGGCAAAAGTAAATATCGGCGAGCTGTTATTTTTCACGGTTTCCCGAGCAGTCTCGCCGTCGCGTCGTGACGTTGTAGGTTGTTTTGCGACCGCCGGGCGATTTTTCACCTCGCAAAGGAATGCATTAATATGTAAATTAAAACCGATTACGCTGTGCCGAGCTCACGGCAGTATTTCATTGGCAGGAAGCCGGGCAATATATTATTTATAGTTTGTTCCGTATTTGGTTTTTTTTTCATTCCGTCGCGTCGTATTAGTGTCGCGTCGTGTTTCACAATACCGCGAACGGATACAAATTAATCGTGTTCGTTGTGTCCGCGTGGAATTCCGTCTCTGTTTCTTTTTTTTTGTCAGCAGGCATCCAGCTTAACGTCATCCGATCTTATATTTGAACTCCGGGAGCTGGACACCATTTAGGGGGAATCCGAAGAGACTGTCTTATGGGCCGCAGTATTTCACCGGTGTTATGAGAAGAAAATACTTTGTCGACCCCGGTGTCGTTGTACATATATGTATTTTTTTTCGGTGAACTCTATTAATGCAAAGAAATATTTCTGTGGTTGCCAGGAAACACGTACATTGGGTTGGCTAGAAAGTAATTTCGCTATTTTAAGGTGAAATACAAACCAATTTTTTTATTCATCAATGAGCTTTAATGAATAAGATATTTTCCTATAGTGTAGGATGTACGTTTTTATCAGAAAAACAGGCTTGACAATAAATTCGGAAGGCTCAAAAATAATAATGCAATTTAACCGATGTCCTATGTGAAAGCATTAGCGATCAAAACTTCGAAGGGCAATATCTGAAAAGTGAAAGTGCAAAAGTAAACAGATTTATTCGGCGAGCTAGTAATTCCGTATTTCGTTCCGATCAACTGGCAGCGCTAAATTCAATTCACCCCCTTTTCTCGATATAAGCACAGAAGAACAGAGCTTTGATTTGTTCGAATAAAACTCTCTCCACCCTTGTCCGCCTTCAATTATAGTCACCTACGGTTAACATATCTAATATTGGCGTCAGTTTAAATGTTTAAATTACGTCCGATTTGCACTCGTTGCGGGACGGAATAAACCAGCAACTTTTTATTCATCTTTAATTGCGTCTGCATGGAAATCTGTGATTAAAAAATTACTCGGTTAACGAGTAGTGATTGTCCTTAATAATACGTCAGATGCCCTCACAGATCGCTTTATGACTGCCTGGGTCCTGGTTTCTGTTCGTAATATAACAATAATAGTTTCTGAGAGGAAGCATCGTCTTTTAACGTGGCGATTCTGTTTGCGAAACAAATTTGGAACGAAATCTTTCGTCCAAAGCAATTAATTAGTAACATTCTGGGAGCAGACGGACGTGTATCGTCCTCCTCACAATTAGACTGCGGGTTTATTCTATTTTCAAGTTGTGTAAGCAAATCATAAGAAAGTGGAATCATGTAAAATGTTATTTTCAGTGGTAGTAGACTTTGTACTTGTAAAATAAATAAAATCCGAAGTCCTGAACCGAAGTCTGACTCCATTCTTCAGTGTAAAGCGACAAATGTTTAACCCTTCGCTGCATAGTGTATCATATCCGATACAGTTAACAAATCTGGTATATAGTAAACTAGGAATGTGTTTTCTTACCATGTATATTTATTTTTCTGAAAACGTTGTCTTAATTTTTTTTAAATATCTTTCCCTTAAATAAAAGACAAAAACTTCTTTCAATTTTTTCATTTCAATTAAAAAACTCATGTAGTGAAGGGTTAACAACTTTCTGGTATACAATAGTAAACTAGGAATGTGTTTTCTTACCATGTATATTTATTTTTCTGAAAACGTTGTCTTAATTTTTTTTAGTATCTTTCCCTTAAATAAAAGACAAAAACTTCTTTCAATTTTTTCATCCCAATTAAAAAACTCATGTAGTAAAGGGTTAACAACTTTCTGGTATACAATAGTAAACTAAGAATGTGTTTTGTTACCATGTATATTTATTTTTCTGAAAATGTTGCCTCAATTTTTTTTTAATATCTTTCCCTTAAATAAAGGACAAAAACTTCTTTCAATTTTTTCATCCCAATTAGAAAACTCATGTAGTGAAGGGTTAACAACTTTCGAGCCAACGAATGAATCATCCGTCCTCCCTCGCGCATTTTGGTCGAACAAGCTGGAATCGTTGCAGTGGGAACAAAAATCTACGAAAAAAAAACAGTAAAAGTGGACGGATCGGACGAGTCTGCCAAGAAAAATCGATCGGCAGGTTCGCCTGCTGCGTCACCCACACGAATCGCGTGAAACGTCTCGGAAACATCGAGGAAGCAACCGAAGAATCCCTCGCACTGATTCACCACTGTGTTTCGGCGTAGATCCCGTCGGCGCGGCGGTTTCCGCGTGCGCGACGGTGAAAAAGTTGCTACGAGTTGGTCGCGCCGGAAATCGTGGGCCGATTTAATGTCTCACTTATCCACTTGTAATCTCGGTGGCCAGTCATCGCGGCTAAAAGTCTCGGCCGAGGAAGAGACCGGCTCGAGTTCGCGGCGGGGGTCGTCGGATCGAAAAGAAACGACACGAAACGCCAGAAAGAAAGAAAGAAAGAAAGAAAACAAGGCAGGAGAGAAGAGAGGTTTCGGCAAAAGACGCCGAGCGAATCAAAGTCAAGTACACGGGGCGCGTCGCGTCAGTGTCTACGCGACTTTTCACTTATTATGCCTAATGACTCAGTCGCTGCTGACTGCAGAGGTCTCTTCGCCGTG
Organism: Lasioglossum morio; assembly: GCA_916610235.2. Lineage (NCBI taxonomy): Eukaryota > Metazoa > Arthropoda > Insecta > Hymenoptera > Halictidae > Lasioglossum > Lasioglossum morio. Next base: position 27,479,625 of record OU744326.1, read on the forward strand.
CATACAACGCAGACACATCGTTCCCTACCGCCGCGACTCGTCTCTGTCCTTTTTCTCGGGCCGGCCGAAGAGCCCAGACAGTGACCAGACGTCACCGCGTTCCTCTTATTTTGCCTTTTATTAGCCTCGGTCATTCGGATCGACGTCGGACGCCCGTGAATTCCTACGGGCAAACCGGCTCGACCCGTGAACTCTCCCGGCAACGTTCCACGAAACTGCGCGTATCAACCTGCCGAACGGATTCGACGAAAGATTGCTCTCTTGGATATTGCGCGGAATAACCGGAAGATTGATCGTTTACGGCCGACTCTCGCTATTTGCGATCTTTCGGTAATCTCTTAAGGATATTTGCTCTGATATTCGGATCCTCCCAGGCTTCTGCGACTCCGTTCAAGCCGGAGGAAACGTACCACTTTTTTTTGCTCTGACGTTGTTCTCCTATCTGGAAAATTGAATTGGAAAATCCGGACGTCTGTTTGCGCGGAAAGTTCGCTGGAGCTGATCGCTGTTCGTTACTTACCGCTGCGAGTGGGGCGAAGGGCCAACTAGGACTTGCAGTCTCGCGTCATTTTTTGGTCCCGCGTTTCTTAGCTTTTAATCGCTCGCAAATATAGTAGTTACGACATCAAAACTTCCAATTTAATGTTGCAAGCGTAAGCAGAGGTGTCGACCGCACTGGCAAATATCTATTTTGTATGAAACAATTATGCAGAAAGCATATTAAGAAGAATGCGCTATTATTGTTAGTCCACCACAGTACTTCCCTTCGTCGTTCATAATTTTTTAAAGGAAGAAAGTTTCTATTTATCGCACGTGCGTGTGCCTATGGATTTTCCGAGTTTGATAAGCCACATTTTCACGATGCTCGTCAGATTCAATAGAAACTTGCTAATTCTTCTGCCGATAGGCTTGAGCAGATTTGGAGCGAGGGAAATGTTTTATGCGATCGTACGTGGTTTTATTATATATTTGTCCTCCACAATAAAACCGGGCTCCCGCAAGTACATAAATATCAGAATCTCGGTAACGAGCACCGGCGATGATATACGATATTACCCGTTTACTTGGCTGGCTTCGATGAAATTATTATGAAAAATAAATAACGGCGTGGCGTTCATAAATATTATCGGCGATCTAAACTGCTGATCATTATAAAGTCACATTTCCTTCGCGTAAATTTACGAAGAAGGGAGTCGCACAGCGATTTATCGCGACCATTACGGATTTTACTATGGAAGCAAAGTGAAACCATTATTGAAATTAACTCGCGTTAGATTGTACACTCGATAATATAATAAATCCGTAGAAACCCACGGTCCGGCGATCGTGGACGGAACTACTCGAAAAATCGGAGAAGAGTGGAATCGATACTGTCATCGATTCGAGAGATACGATTCCAATTAAACTCCGTCGAGCCATGGCCTCGGATGATCTCCTCGATCGCACACATTTCCCAAAGATAAAGTCCTCGGCCGGCAACAATCGTCGTTCGATCAAGAAAAATTTCGTCTCGCGATCATCGCCAACGATCGTAGATCCGGCGAGATAAAAGATAAAACCGATCGTTGTGCCATGCCGAGGATCTCGTACTTTTCCTATAGAAATCTGCGGCAGGCTCACGGGGGATCCCCTAAAGAGACGCAGAGGACAATGAACCTGGTGCAGTTGCGCGGGCGCTCTCTCTCTCTTTCTCTCTCTCTTTTTCTTTCTCTCTCTCTCTCTCTCTCGCGCGAGTTCGCGCACGCCCGTGTACGTGTGCACGCGAGTTCCATGGGGATAATGGGTAAACAATAATGAGGGAGAAAACGCAGGTGGAACGAGGTAGAAAAGGAGGTGGTGGAACGGCGTTAACGAGCTAGAAAACTAGCGGAAATTTACGCTCTGACAGATCACGGTTGCCTCCTTATGAACGATATAATAATAACTATAATAACGCTATCGGTAGATCGGCTTCGAAGACGCGCCGCGTGTCCCGCAGGAGTTCGGCCGTGGAACGAACTCGCTCGATTGGCCAGTGCTGTAGTGCTCGCCTGAATTCGCAAAGTTCGCCATCCGAAATTTACACTCGATCGTCAGAAGAAAGAATCAACGTAGAATAAACAACATTTCAAATCCAGTCATTTCTGGCTTACCTCCTCTAACGTGGTACCAGCGAATTGTTCAGATTCTTTCGATTAAAACGAGACCAAAGTTAATATTATAATATCTGTATTTCTACAAGAAACCTATTCTGTTTTACAATCTTCATACTCTGTATTATATGTAGTGTATTTCTGTTGTAATAAATCTCATATGAGATTTTCTATAATAAAAAAAAAGGAGACCAAACACGACGTGAATCGATCTACTTTCATGGACTTCGTATATGTCCTGATTTGTCCTTTCGCGCACGTGTCTGCAATAACGTTAACCCTCGTCAAAAGGGCGAATTTCGAGTGCGAATCCTGTAGCAATCATACGGAATGAGTGGGTGATGGATGATGGAAGTTTAAGCGTTACAGTTCCAGCGAAATCGAACCGTGCACTCCTGTACCCCGCGAGGAAACCCGCGAAAGCACGCGATCGGACGCGCTCCGCCGAGCGTGCACCTATCCGCGGTGGCTCCGGTAATGACAGTGCACCGAGCGTCGCTTTATTATGCAACGTCATCGAAGGGAACGGCCCGAAAGTGAAAAATCGTCGATCGTAATCGTCGAGCCGCCGATCCCGAGCGACGAGATCGCCGAGAGTGAAACCCTTAAAGGCCGCTGCACACTACACCGCCGCTCCGCCAGCGCAAGCACAGCGCCGCCTCGCCGAGCTGGTGGAGAGAAAGAGAAACAAAATTTTTCTCCACTCTTTCTCTCTTTCTCTCCACCAGCTCGGCGAGGTGGCGCTGTGCTGAGCTGGCGGAGGGGCGTCCTAGTGTGCAGCGGCCTTAACGATCCGCTTCGACCGATGCTTTATAGCCGTAGCGTTAATACGACCCTGTTTAACTATCGACCACGGTCACCGATAAACGACGATGATTCCTCGTCTGGTATCTTTGGTAATTCAATCGTAGTGGATGGAGAGCGATTCTTTTTGCGCTCGCGGCTCGCTAACCATTGCGGATTGCCTCGGGTTGCTTTTTTTTGTTGTTGTCGGTATCCGCTGGCGGCCATAACCGTGAATATCATGTTTAGAATTTATTATCAAATATAGCATAAAATTGAACATCGCGAAGCTGCTCGTCGCATAAATCAATGTTTACCTGCTGCGTAGAAGATCTCTACGGAATTGATAGTATACGGAAAATGCGTGCCATTTAATTTTCATAAAAACCTTATTTCTCCCGTGCAATGGATTCCGAGATAATCGGCTCTGCACGCTTATGCCGAGAGTCCCTGCGCGAGGTGAGTCGTCTAGGTCCGGTACCTTAGGTTACTCGTAAACCATTTGTTATGTGGAAACATGTTCGAAACAAGAATCGTTTGGATCCAACAGGGGCTTACGATGTAGTAACTACGATTTTACGATGTACCCTACGCTCCTGGTCGTTTAGTAAAAGCTGCTCGACAGTATGTATCATTATAAACAATTATATAATATCTCGTTATCGATTTTTTCGACTATCGGCTCTGGGGGTGCGGACGACGATCTCAGTGACTCGACGAAGCAAACAATAACGCCAGTCAAAATTACTATATCATTACTTGTAACAGTTTTTAAACGAGTCAATTGTCCCGCTTCCTGGAAATTGTTAGAATTCCAAATGTCGTATGAGATAACAGATGGAATTTTATGTGAATAGTGTAGAAAAGCTTATTATTATTATTTATTATAAACGGACTGAAGCCCTTTTATATAAGTGATTATAGAAAAAAAAGAGAAAGATACAATACTATTATATCGGATAAAAATCTTCTAGATTCAGAGATACGTCTTGATTTTGGAATCAAAATTGCTTCGAGCCGAAAAGTTTATGAGCAGACTGGATCATTATGCAAAATAAAAATTGTCTGCGTCGATTGCAAAATAGAAACTGAATAGAACGTTCTTTCTTGCCTTAATAATTTTAATAGATGATAAATCACGTATTGATATTCTCAATATTCAAAATGTTCCTAAAAACGCCTATAAAATCGGCAGTGTAGTTATTCGAGTTAGAAAATTGTTCGACCCGTCAGAATTTAGTCTAAACGATGCGACGAGGCTGACGAAGACAGTTTCGTGCGTGATTCAAGATGACAGACTTAGGCTTGCTAGTCGACGGAACTATCTCGGGATCACGGCACGTCCTCGAACTCGCATAAAATCCTCGTCATCCTGTGATCCAGGGGTTGGTGGATCGCGTTACACTCTCGCGAAATTCCGAAAGTTCCACGAGCTATACCTGTGATTCCCGACGTCTGAGATCCGCGACACGCGAGCTGGGTGACAAAGACGCCGACAACGAGGACAGCGAGAAGCCGACGGGAACGCGATGAGTACCTGAAGCCTCTCATCTAGCCGGAGTGGGGCGGTGGGAGGACGTCAATCAATGCCTTTTCAGGGAATTGCGTAATCGTCTAGACTAGCCGACCTCTTTATCGCTCTTATCGGCCCGGCAAGGTTGATTCATAGGCGGCGGCGACGATCTCTAAGAGAAGAAGGTATTATTACCGGAGACGGCGAAGGTAATTATCGGATGTGCCGGTCCACGGGGGCCGGGGGCCGGGGGGCGGTTGCGGAGCGGCGTCGCTCGTCGACGAGACCGGGTATCGACTGATCGGCGACATCGTCGATTTTTCGAAACTGCTCGTAGATTTGTTTTAATCAGCATCCGTCGTGTCTATCTTTCGCAAGGATTTCGGCGAACGTTTCGCGGCCGTGCGACACCTCGACGGGATATTTCCGTCTGGTTTTCCCTTGTTATCCTCGAGATCCGAGGTTGCTCAAAGAGAGAGGGAGAGAGAGCGATATCACGTAACACAAGGGAAATCACGGGCACAGAAGGCGGCCAGCTTTTCACGAATGTATGGAATTTTTCATCTTTGCGAACCGAGGAGGCCCGTTCTACTCTCGCGCATCAGACCGCCCCTGTGCTCGTCCTCCCTCGTCCCTAAGATTTTTATACGTGCACGTAAATTCGTGGCAGGCGACTCGGGAAATACGATCGCTCGGGGATTTCGTAAATTGACTTTAATTTAGAGAGAGAGAGAGAGAGAGAGAGAGGCTGCTGCGAGCAGGCGACGTTGATGCGCGCGGCCTGGCTCGTTTCCCCGTCAACTATCGCGGAGGACCGTAGCTCAAAGGGTCTCGAGAATTCCACGGGGCGCGTTCGACGTATCCAGGAAGAAGACGACGAAAAAGTTGGAGCCACTCGAAGGGAGAGCCGGCAAAAATCAAGTTAGCGGACGCGGTCCGCGCGTCTCCTAGTCGAAAGTACTTTTGCACGGTGTGGACGTCGAGTCGCGTCGCCTCGCGTCGGTCTGACACCGCGCCTAGAGACTCAGCATCCCCTAAGTTTCGCAGCTAGAACCGTTCCCGAATCAGCCCGCACGTCAATAAGCAAAAGACGTCCTCCGGCTCCCCAAGAGTCCGGCATCGATCCAGAAACCGCAGGAGACGAGCCGGCGATCGCCGAACACGAATGGCGTCTCGTGGAGAGCGGAGAAGAAGAAGAAGAAGAAGAAGAAGAAGAAGAGACAGCCCCAAGGTTATGCAAAACCGTCCCGCTCTCCCCCTGGTTCTTTCAGGACAGAAGGGGGACTGGTCCGCCGGGACACTCCGGCGACAGGTCGTTCCACGAAGCTCCCGGGCTCGTATGCAAATCCGGGCCGGTCTTCTTGTCCGTCCTATTCGCGGCGGACGAACCTCGCCCTCCCTCCTCGACCCCCTTGTCCCGCCGGAATGGCCAGGTTCTGGGGACACCAACCGCGGAGGAGGTCGAGGTTACGACCCGGTTACGGTGCGCGTTGCGGGTCGCGGCCTCGTCAGGGACTGGGTCGAGGTTGTTGCGCTCGGCGCATAAAAACATCCACCCGGCGCACACCCGGGGCCGTAAAAGCCCCGTGAAAAGTGTCGTCGCGGATTTCGACCGGTCCTGTCGCCCGGCTCACTCTCTCTCTCTCTGTCTTCCTTCTCTCTTGCCCTCCTCTCCTCTTCCTGTCTCTCTTCACCAGTCAGCCAGACGACCCCATGGAGGTCGAACCAGTTCCCGATCATCGAAACGCTAAGCCCTCTGCGGTTTCGCGGCCAGGAATTTCACGGGCACGGGCCTCGCGCCTCTTCACGGAGACAACTCGACACTCTTCTTTGACCCCGTCACGCACTAAAATGAGAATATCCTCCTTTTCAGATGATTTTCGAAAGAGGAGCTGCAGGAGATTTCTTCGTATTTCTGTGTTTTAACCCTTTGTACTCCGAGCTATTTTAATTGGATAATTAAGCATTTCTTCCGATCTAGAATATTTCCATAACTTATGATTTTTGCAATTTTATGGATATGAAATTGGTACATTACCTTATACAGTACCTAAATGTTTAGTAATTGATTAGATACCGATATATTTAATAATGTAAACAATATTTTGAAGAATGGTACAGCAATTTTTAGTGGTGCCTCAGAGGGGACAGCCGAGTGCTAAGGGTTAATATTTTATACACTTCTGGGTTTATCTCGCTTTACAAGAATAACCTTCGAGTGAAAGGGAATGATTCAACGTTTGGTTGCGCTACGTGTTGTCACGAGTAGGACATTTTTTAGTCTCTGTGAATTATAGAATTCGCATTGCTGATAATTAATTAATCTTCTTTTCCGGAGTTACGTAGCTCGGCAGTACGCGCAATGTAGACAAATTGCTACCGTTCACTTGAGCGTGTGGGTAGAGGTTTACTCGATTCGCATTTTCCTCGACCATTCTCACCAACCATGAAAGGTACACTAACCGGAGCTCGGCTTTCGGTTGATAGTAATCCAGAACATATGTTTCTTGGTAAGCTCTTTGGGAATTACCTAGCGGTTCCTGGGAAGATTGGATGGAAGACGTGCACTCTACGGGGATTTCAGATCCTTTAGAACGGCCGTCGGGGTATTGTAATATCCTGAGGAATTTCGGAATCATCAAATCTGCTATCGGTTCTAAATTCCAAAAAGTTGTTGTTTTCGAACACACCAGACTCGCAGTAATTTTTTGCTATTCAATCCTCAGCTGCGAGAATTTGGTTATAAGTCTGATTTTTCTTTGTGAAAGCTCTCTTCAAACCATGCGATACCTGATAAAAACATTTTCGATCGGAATGCTAATAGCAGAGTAATCTCTACTGGTTACGATTCGTGGTTCAAAGCCGTGGACGGACAAATGATATCAAGAACCTTCAATTTCCGGATGTTGAAGGAATTTTGTGACACCCGATATATACAAAATTTTCAAATGCAACTACGCAGGATTATATGATAATACCATATCGATTGTACCATTATTAAATTTTTCTTTTGTGCATGTCCCTTCTTTGTTATTACACGAAAATTATTATATCTTTCTCTTTTTTATTCTTTTCTTTGATATTGTAAATACTTATGTAAAAGGCTTCAGTCCGTCTATAATAAATAATAATAATAATAATAATTTTTTTTTATTGAGCCACTGAAACCTATTGTAGATTTATTTCGGCTTCAACAAAGATACACTCGTTTTACAGTTTGAGTACATTTACAATATGACTAACCACTAGAGATGCAGATCACAATGGTTTAAAAATAATAATAATAATAATAATATATCGATGGATCTAACGAAGTGGAGGACGTTCCTGATGTTGTCCTCGTCTAGATTCGACTTGTACATTGTAAAATTGTTTTGCGGCGAAGATGCTGATTCCGCGCGGGAGCGTGAACCAGTTTCGGCGGTCGCGTGGGCGTTGGTGCGGCGATTCGATGCGCGATCGCGTGCTAACGGGGCTCAGTTTTGGAAAACGCGAGACAGAAGCGGCGCGTTTACGCGTGCCAGACACGTACACCGCGGATTGTGGGTACACAATGTCGCCGTCGGTGCAGAAACACGCTCGAGTGGCCGGTTACTTACGAGGAAACCGAGGTCTGTGCCCGTCCATCCGAGTTGCTGGCGCAACGGAGCCGCGATTGCGGCGTTCGGCGCGCACACCGCGCGCGGGTAAACACGTCTAGACATCCGACTTTCACCTCTGTTGTAACAAGACTTCGCCTCTAACTGCGGAGAACAGGCGAAGGACGTTCTGGAATCCCCGATACGCGACTTGGATCAGCTTCGGGAAGATGTCCCGCCGTCTCGTGACTCACGATCGATCGTCAATTTACCCGCCAATCGATCTTTTCCGGCGACCCGACCGCCAAACACTGTACCGAAACCACAATCGTAGCTGGTAAAAAATCCTACACGTCAGATGCGGCTGTTGTGAATTTATACGGTGTCGTGGCAAAGCGGAGGTTTCAATCTTCATGTTTACGATATTTTCGATCGCGATAAAAGGTCTTGAAAAGAATATTTTAATTACATCTGATTTTCTTTTGAAGATAAAGTATCATATGATTGCCACGCGATTGTTAATGCAAAGGAATTCTTAAGAAAACTGAACTTTTTTCCACCTAAAGTTCGGTACACAGTGCGCCGGCAAACTCTCTCTGGAATTTCTTGGAGGATACCGTGTCTCTTGATTAAAAACGTTAACGTCTGTTAAGCCACCTTAACTTGACACGAAAATCTGAATAATTCCGAAAATTCATCTTTCCAACAGAAAATATTCAAGTAAAGAATATTTATTCGATATCAATGAATAATGTATGAAATTAACACGAGGAGTGGAGAAGAGCGAGTCGAACAGCCACACGTATTTATGAAACAGAAATTCTTCAACGTTCAAATAAATTATCCAAAATCCTCGAGTTCGTATTGTTCGACGCTGGAGATATTCTGTTTTTCACTAGCATCCTTTATTTATCGGGCACGCATGGCTCAATCAAGCTCGGAGCTTGCCGATTAGTATACAATGCAAATTCTAATTGCAATTCAAGAACCACGAGCAACAGTTTCTTGTTTCCCATTGATCCTCCTCCTCGCGTATTAATTTATTCGGAGAATGACCGACAGTCACTTCCTGTCGCAACAATAATTGACGCTGCAAATGGAGCGACTACGGTGATCCGCGGACGCTCGTGTTGGTAAATATCTGAGCGGCGCGTTTCACGCATATACCTGGAGTGAAAATCGCCTATCTCGAATTTGCGGCGGCACTTAGTTTTGTCTACTTCGACGACGCTCAAGTTTCGAGGAACTCTCGAGGATTGTTTATCGGGCTTCCGAGGATCCAGGTTAATTTGGCCGTCTGCTTTAATAGAAAGTTGACAAAATATCCACACGGTGATGTGCGGTTCTCTAAACAATATCGAGTTTCAAAGTGGTTGACGTTTCGCGATTTTACCTTTAAAAAATTATTATACATTTTTCCATTAAGCTGCAAGATCTTTCATATAAGAATACATTATTAAATACTAAATATTTACAAAATCTTTGATGTCTTTCACAATATATACTTTCACAGCGCAGATAAAATCGATTGTCAATTTGAGCTGTTCTACGCTCGAATTTATTTGTACTACAAATTTTATTTTAGACTTCGACAAAATGTTTGAAGCTTTCGCAAGGACTGCTTATTGTCCAAATATTTTCAATCGTTTCAGCGTATGCTGGAATTTGTTGGTTCTAGAAATTTTTAGGAGGATTGCCGCAGAGGGATGACAGCAGGTAGCTTTTATTTGCAAAGATTGACTTTATTGGCATTTAAGAACAATTGAGGGAGAAGACTTGCAAGTGTTGCATCTTTAAATGGATCATTTGTTTCCCACCGATCTAATGAGGATGAGGGTTCGTGAGTATGGTTGGTCGTCGTCGGCGCGACGGGTGCAGGGGATGCGGCACCGTGCTTTGATCAATGTTTCACGCACGTTCGACGCAGTTCGCAGCGTTTCAATCGGAAATGGTGCCAATTGCTCGGATGGAGCGATGCCACGAGCCGGACATTTCCCGCGCGTGCCATATACAGACACCTATTTTTAGCCGAAATCGGTGCAACACCTACGTCAATCAGGCAGCTTCGGTGTCACCGTGACAGGAATAAAATCACGGTGTCTGTCGCTCTAGTAATAAATACGTCTAGACGTCCAACTTTCACTTGGCCGTCATTGAAAGGGAGCCAACCTTCCGCGGTACAGTTTTCAAGAACGCGTCGATTGACCTTTACGGGGGCCAGATCGATACTCCGTCTCGAAGCTTATCGATTTCAATTCGATGGACACGCAATTTTTCTCGCCTTTCATCTCGCTGAGCACATTCTTTATAATTAAACGTGCCTATAATTACGAAAATGATAAAAGTCATATATTTGAAGGAAAAATATATTACCTCCCTAGATTAATAGATTTGAAATTGTCAGAAAATTTTCAGTACCACGTAGCTGTTTCAGCTTTATGAAAATTGCTATATGCGCAGCTTTATGCTTGGAATAATGCAAATTACGTTGCCGAATAATTCAAGTTACGTCTGATAAACGTAAAAATGACATTTGAGGACGATTACGGTCAAGATTGATCTTTTATCTAGCGCTTTTGGTTACCGAAAACCCCCGCCGCATGCACTATCGAGAAATAAGAACGAGAGTCTACCCCCTGAATCGAGAAAAAATCATGTATTGAGATCTTCAGTTTCTTCCCAACAATTTTCAATTTCATCTATTTTCAATTATTGCTTACAAATGCATAAAGATTAGTTTAGTTATCGTATACAATAATTATCGAGAAATAAGAACGAGAGTCTACCCTCTGAATCGAGAAGAAATCATGTATTGAGATCTTCAGTTTCTTCCCAACAATATTTAATTTCATCTATTCAGTTTTTGATTACAAATGCATAAAGATCAGTTTATTTCTCGCATACAATAATTATCGAGAAATAAGAATGAGAGTCTACCCCCTGAATCGAGAAGAAATCATGTATTGAGATCTTCAGTTTCTTCCCAACAATATTTAATTTCATCTATTCAGTTTTTGATTACAAATGCATAAAGATCAGTCTAGTTCTCGCATACAATATCGAGACATTACTTTAGCCGTTCAATCAAAGGCAAAGTTGAGTCTAGCAGGACACAAGAATCAGAAAGGGTTAAGGACCGGTCTGGAGGGTGGACAGACTAATCCGTGGCCCCAATTCCCGTTCGAATTGTGCTTCGATGATGGAACGGACGCGTGGCCGTTCATTTCGTTTCCGGCGTCGGCGGGTCGGTGCGGACGAAAATCGGTGGGGAGGGAACCGTCGATTTTAAAACGGAAGACGATCGGCAGGCCTCCACTTCTGCGGTCAAGAGCTTAATTCATCGTCCGGATGCTGGGACGGCCGCGGCCACGGTTCACGGCGACGATCGATAAACGTGCCCGTTGCAGCAAAGTCCAAAAAGTAGCGGACCGGACCGGCAGGCGGAAGGACCGCAGACGCGGTCTGCGGTCTGCTCCGACCGCGCCGGCCTTCTCACGGCTACGCAACGCTCGTCCGGCTGTCCGGTGCCGAGACCACGCGAAAATTCCGCTTAATTTCCCGCTCTCGCCCCTCCCGAAAACGGTAACGGACTCCTTACGTCGCCGGGCCGGTCTGGTTTCTCTGTAATTCGAGAGCCCCGCGTTCTTCGTCCGGGAATTCTGCTATGCAACGCCAGCCGCGCCGGCTTTCGGCTACCGATCGCTCCTATCGCGACTGGCATCGGAATTTTTCAAGCCCCTCGGCCAACCTCTCCCGGCTATCCGTCTTATCGTCTTCATACTTCGAAAATTTTATCGGAATTTTTTGGCATCGGCCTTCTTAACTTTAGTACGAATTCTCTTTCCCTTCTGTGACACCGTTTTGCCTTTTTTCCAGGGGACACGTAATTATCGCTATGGATTCTTGTATTTTCTTCGTTGCGTAAATTTTTTTTTGCGTTCCCAGAGGGATTTTCTTCCTCCCTATCTATCTCGGCATGTCGGTAAGGCCCCTTTCTTCGATTCACTTACCGAAATCTTAGTCCCGAGTTGCGTCACAGCCTGTTCTTGACTTTATCATCGTTGCGTAACTGTGTCAACCCTTTGCGATCGGTACTATTCTAACTCGAAAATGAGACATTTCTTTTGACCTAGAATAGTTCCATTCTATATTATTTTTTTTTAATTTTATGGATGTGAAATTGATATAATATCTCAAGCGATACTTAAATATTTAGAAATTAGATACGATAATATTTGATGACGTAAACAATATTTTGAATAATGGTACAGCAACTTTTAGTGACAAGGATTAAAGGATGTCAGACATTTGAAAACAGACCGTCTTTTCTCTGTACAGGAAAAAAAATGGTTCAGAATATCGAGATTTATAGCATATTTCAATTTCATCAAAATCTACGCTGTGCAGTTCCGAATTAGGTCATTTCGTGGTTCGTAATCCAAGTACAGATCGCACACATTCGTTTTGATAATTTTGCAGTTCGAATTTCCTGTGAGTCGGGCAAACTGACCCTGAACTTGCGAATTTAAATTCTGACCGCGATCAAATCGAGATGGGTAGAATAGATTAGCGAAGAGAAAAGAAAACATTTATTACCAGTTTGCACAAAGACGTATTCTTCCTAATTCTACGCCGCACAAAAGAAACGACGACTGATTTAATACGCCGTGAGCGCTTCCGGTTGCATCGTTTCGTCAGGAACTGAGAAGAATCGCCGCGGACAAGGTGAACGCATTGTGTGCAAACAAATTTTATTTTAAAGGGTTCATTACCGCGTTCTTCATAAATATTGATAAGTATTGTCTTGGAAACGGTGCTCGCGAGACACTGAACATTACGCGGCATTATGCGGTCGAACCACTAAAACTACTAATCAGTTCAAGCATTCTACTTCTACTTGACACGAAGATAAATTATTCAAAGCATATAGTGGACGAATATGGTGTACGAAAATGAAGATAAACACTGAAACGTGTTTTACAGTTCTGAACGTACAACAGTATAAATATTTCCTTGTATCGATCGTAGAGTTGTTAATAAAAAATACATTGATGCTATCGGCGCATTGGTTCGATTGATTGTTATTTACAAACACTTTTGCAAAATATCACATTAATTTCAACGTTTCGGTCTTACTTCAGATCATTTTCAAGAAATAATTGTGTGTGTAATTTATTACGACGTTGTTGTATATGATTATTTGGTCCCTTCAGGGCTTCAAATTCATTTACCAATCTCCCCCTTCTTTCCACTCTCCCTATCGCCTAATTTCAGCCTATTTCAGCGGGACCTACTGTTTATCACGGTGGGTTCCGAACCACCTTTTGCAAACAACACGCGGCCCGTACCCAGGCAGTCACCGCTTGACATATACTGTATACCCAAGCGGTCACCCATCCAAGTTGTACTGCTGCGCCCAACTTTACTTCGGTGATCGTGTGAGAACCGGTGTTTCCAGTAAGACATTAGTCGTTGGTGCGTCTGTAATTTATTGTACGTTATGATATTACAACAATTGCGTACAACAGTAAGCAAAATATAATACGATTATAATCTTCAGTTCTAACGATCGTAAATTTTGTATATGCACTATATGATGTCGGCGCTACAGGTTCGATCAAAGATACAGAAATTAGCAATTTTGCAGTATTATGATTTCAACGTTTCGGTTCGGTTTTTAACTATTATCAAGAAAAGTCCGCGTTTGCTAATTGTGAGAAAACAGAATGAAATCAAAGTAAGTGAAATGGTACTTGTCAATAAGAAGATTTGAACTGTACAGTACTCTGTTCATATACTGTTCCTTTTAATCATATGTTAATATTATAATATCTGTATTTCTACAAGAAACCTATTCTGTTTTGTAATCTTCATACTCTGTATTATACATAGTGTATTTCTGTTTTGTAATTATGTTGTAATAAATCTCATATGAGATTTTCTATAATAAAAAAAAGAAAACTGTACTGTACCATTTCACTTACTTTGATCTCATTCTGCAAAATTGCTAATTTCTGTATCTTTCATCGAACCTGTAGCGCCGACATCATATAGTGCATATATAATACGATTAGATCGGGAAAATGAATTTCTGTGTAACCCCTTATAAAATCCAAATCACATATTTACTTATTAGTCTAGTTATCACTAGAATGTGGATTTTATGCATTTATGCACGTGCAAATGATTAACAAAACGTAAATTTTTTGCGGAGGAACGGCGAGTTCGGGAACTCTTCGAAAGTTCAAATTGAATTGAGAAAGGAGGTGGGCAAGGGGATGGTGGGACGGCGCGGCGTCGGAGTCCTGGATTCCGTCCGAAAATCGATAACCCTGGGGCGATAAATCGGAGCAGAAAGTCTCGGCGTGATTAAATAAACCCGCCGCGCTACGTTGAAAAAGTTCCTTCGCCGGGGCCAGACTGATACCGCGGCGAATTCTTAACGCGCGTAATCTCCGCGGCGGCCGTCTCCTTCTATCGCTTATCGCGGCTTTTACCCTGCGACCGGGGCGTAAATTTCCGTCGGACAGGGCCCCGACAAATCGCGGGCTCGTCTGGTCGAGTTCCGGTACGTGCGAAAGACCAACCACGCCCGTGGATATTCGCCAGGATATTCGCTCTCGGACCTTCGCCGTGCATCCGATCCATTTCTGGTTCACTCGAGGTGCCGTTAAAAATGAATCCGAGGAACGAAGTGCAACGGCCACTGCGGCATTTTCCACGGAAAAATGCTGAAGCGTTCGTTTCGAAAATCAAACTGCCCGGTAAATAATGTACAAACGCTGCAGAATAAAACTCAACCGGCTGCAGAATTAATTCGCGCAATAATTCATTCACAATATATTCTTCGATAGCGTTTGTGGAGGATATTGATGTTTTTCGACCTAAAAAGTCAACGAATCACGGGCGAATTCCTTCAAGTGTTAACGACAAATCTTTTTGTACAGTTCCTGAAATTTTGTCATACAAAACAAACATTTTTCACTGAAATTGCGACAAACCGGAGTAACAAATTTATATTCTCTGTCAATATGTTCAATCGGTTGGAAATAATATAAACGTATTTTTAAATTCATCTAATGTTTTCCCTGTTTCGAACAGCACCTACTGCTTTTTGTTACAAATGCATAAAATGCACTATTTAATTACGATATATACGTAGCTTCGTTATTGATAGATTAATTTTTTGATGAAATACCTTCGTTATTTTCCAAAAAGAGATCTCTTTTAATTCGTCTACTGTTTTCAATGTTTTAAATGAAAGCTACTAATTGTTTGTGATAAATGCATAAAGTCTGTTGTCTAGTAATAATAGATCAAATAAAATAGTAATAATAGATACATATTTGCAGCTTCTACCTTTGTAATCTATTTCTAATATTGGGGTTGAAAATGTGAAAATCTCGACGTGTAAAGACAGAATAATAGAAAGTGACAGTGCTTCCGTAACAAAACTTGCTGCAGTTTATTGCAACATATATACGTATACAGTACTTGCACTGATCGGGTTTTAAAAATACGTTTCGTGTAACCTCGTCGGAAATAGAGCGTTTTTTTTACAAGTTGACTGGCGATTGTTGCAGAAATACGTCGAAAGTATTCGGTATATTCGAAAGTATATCGAACGTTGAATCACTGTACCCAGAATGCAGGAACTATCGTACCGTGGCTCGGCCAGGAAAGTAACATTGACATTCCCGTTCTGGTTTTCCGGCGAGTGAAAAAGAATCGTGGAAACCGGCGTGCGTGTAACGACGGATGTTGAATGGCAGATAAGGCCAGGCTTCGAAAAACACGTCCACGTAATTTGCTATCTAATCGGGGCTAGCCATTTATGCAAACTAGTTTTCGAACGAACGACACGTCTCGGCGTCGTGTTCGTTCTTTCTTGACGTAACGCGTCTGCGATCGAAGGATCACTGGAAGCGAGAAAGGGGGTTTTAATGCTGACCCCGATAACTATTACGGATTTTATCGATACATTATTAATTATATTAGTTTATGTAAGAACGGTAGCAAGAGCCGAGAGTCGGTGGCACGAAGTTGGCGGATCAAGGTCGGCCGATCGAGCGGCACTCGCCGATCGATCTTCGTCCGTTTCTTTCGTTTTGCGATCCTGTCGCGATCCTCTGATCGGTCGTTTCAAATTTACAAGAGCCCGTCGCACGAACGGACCTGAAACGTCGTCTGAAAATAACCATCGCCGACGGGGGCGAATGTAAATCATTCGATCGGAGGGGGAGGGGCGGAGAGGAGGCTACCCGGCGGCTGGATCTCGCGCAAATACCCCGAAATAAATATTCATCATCCGCGGATTCGGTTCCGACGGGAACATTTTCACCAAATTTTTCATTGTATCGACACAGCCGGCCAGGCTCCGGCTCCGCTGCCCCCCGTATTATTCATCGCGAACTCCGCTCGTCCGCTGCCGAACGAATTTTCGACGGTGGTGCCCGCGATCCTGTCAAGGAGCTTTGAAATCGGTTTATTTATTCATCTTTCTCTCTCTCGCTCTCTCTCTCTTTCTCATCTCGTGACGGCTAATTGAAAAATAAGGCAATCACGAACGACAAAAACGCCGCGGTATATTAAGCGACACGATCAATTCTAACGGCCCTGCTACCCTCTTTTGATCCCTTTTCGATCTGAATATCGCTACGGTCTGTTATTCGAGAGAGGACGAAGGTTACGAAATTTACTTTTACCTTCGACCACTCTTCCAGGTCTCAGCCAGGAAATAATATCATTCTGCTGGGCGTCGTTCAGTTCGGCTGCCTATTTTTAACCCTTTACACTCGGAGCTGCTGTTTTAATTCAAAAATTTATTCCGACCTAGAATAACTCCATTCTATATAATTTTTTGAAATTTTTATTAATATGATATTGATATAATACGCCTCATACCATATATTTTGAATAATGGTACAGCAATTTTTAGTGGTGACTCTCCGAGTCCGTTCTTTTTGTAATAATTTGTAATAATGTTCTTGCATTTATTAAACGTACTGCTCTTTCGAACTACTCGATGTAACTACAAATGCATCAAATCCACAGACTTGTTACAACATTTCGGCACACAATGTGAACCAGTTAAGGGTGCGCGAGATTCTGAAATTTATTATCCTGAAAGTTCGGGACTCGTCTCTCCCCTAAAGGAGTGCACAAAAATTGTGTTGCTGATCATCCCTTGTTTGTGACTCTCCGAGTCCATTCTTTTTCTAATAATGTTCTTGCATTTATTAAACGTACTGCTCTTTCGAACTACTCGAAGTAATTACAAATGCATCAAATCCACAGACTTGTTACAACATTTCGGCACACAATGTGAACCAGTTAAGGGTGCGCGTGATTCTGAAATTTATTATCCTGAAAGTTCGGGACTCGTCTCTCCCCTAAAGGAGTGCACATAAATTGTGTTACTGATCATCCCTTGTTTGTGACTCTCCGAGTCCATTCTTTTTGTAATAATTTGTAATAATGTTTTTGCATTTATTAAACGTACTGCTCTTTCGAACTACTCGATGTAACTACAAATGCATCAAATCCGCAGACTTGTTACAACATTTCGGCATACAATGTGAACCAGTTAAGGGTGTGCGAGATTCTGAAATTTATTATCCTGAAAGTTCGGGACTCGTCTGTGCCCTAAAGGAGTGCACAAAAATTGTGTTACTGATCATCCCTTGTTTGTGACTCTCCGAGTCCATTCTTTTTGTAATAATTTGTAATAATGTTCTTGCATTTATTAAACGTACTGCTCTTTCGAACTACTCGATATACGTAACTACAAATGCATCAAATCCACAGACTTGTTACAACATTTCGGCACACAATGTGAACCAGTTAAGGGTGCGCGAGATTCTGAAATTTATTATCCTGAAAGTTCGGGACTCGTCTCTCCCCTAAAGGAGTGCACATAAATTGTGTTACTGATCATCCCTTGTTTGTCGGTTCGAGAATGTTCATTGGTAAGGTGACCCAGAACGAGATTCTCGAGAACAAGATTTTTCAGTTGCGCAACAATGGAAGATTATGCAAGGTTGTGACCCCCGAAGAGAAGACGACAGACAGGTCAGAGGCAATCGGCCGGCCACCGGAACGAAGAAAGTTTCACGCGACCCTAATAGAAGGCCAGACTACACGTGTCTACGATTATCCTGATCAGCGTCGCGTAAACGGCCCGGCAAAAGAACTCGACCCGTTCTCGGAAAGGTTTCCCTCTGGATTTCTTCGACGAAGACTTCTCGTCGTCGTCGTCGTCGTCGTCGTCGTCGTCCCGATACGTCTGGATAACGAGCGGCCGATAAGACGATCCCGACGACGCTCGTTCCTTTGTCAGCGCTCGTCGAATTCTCCCCTTTCCTCGGGACAGACGGAGGATTTCTCGGGGATCTTCCCGGAATTCACGCGGCTACGGGTTTCTTTCGAAGCGAGGCAGGGCGAGTCAGGGCGAGGCAGCACAGGGTGAGGCAGGGCGAGACGACGCGGCGGCGGACGTGTCTTAATCCGAGTCGACGCTTCCCTCCGAGAGACGGGTTTTCACGAATCGATTGTGTCGCGACCGCTTTTTTGCCCCGACGATCGAACGTCCGCCGGTGAAGCGTCACCTTCGCTAGCAACCGACGAAGAAAGGGGAGCCACTATCACGAACGACAGAGACGCCGGTTGTCAGTCAATGAAACGATCCCCGGGAACACCGGGCTGTGCTCTAGCTAGAACCTTCTTCCTGTCGTACAGAACAAATACTCCTTCGCCTTCGAACTGTCGGCTGCAAAGGTCAATAATCCCTGCGGACAGAATATTTCGAACCTACTGTACAAGTATGAATCCTTACAGTCTGCTGTTCCGTAGAGGACTGTTCGATTCTTTTGTTCGTGGAATTAACTAGCCGTCACTACTTCGTGACGTAGATTGTGAAACTTTCATTCTGCGGATAAAAATCATCACTCAATCTCGGTACCGTTTCGTTGGAATCCAACGATAATATTGTATAGAAACAGGCAGTGGTTTATGGCACCCCCACTTAAGAAAAAGGACCGAAGGCTTTTCCAGATACGAACCAGTCAGTCGTTGTCGTTTCACAGAACAGACCACATCACAGCATCGTTTACGCTACAGCATTAGTTCCACCTTGTTACAATATAGCCTTTGTTCTTTTATACACACTGGAATCCACTTTTGTAGTTTTGTTTGCGTTAAGTAAACAAAGTTATCTTATTTAACCAAATGAAAGTTCTTACAACACGGTTATCACGAGTAGACAGCGGATGCGATGCACTTATGACGAAAATGAGTAAATGTATTCGAAACAGTGAGAATATTAGAATAATTTCAAAATACAGTTATATTGTTAGGTCTGTCGGAAAGTCGTTTCGCTTTCTCAAGGGAAAGTGAAAGCCAATTTTGTTACCCAATTGAATAAGTTTTATGACAACTTTTCATCAATGATCGTTTGCGATTTTTCAGATAACTCGAAGAGTAATGGTGTCTCTCCGTAAACAGCACACTATACGAACGTATACGCTAAAAATTTGTGATCTTATTAACCGTGCGAGAATGTTTGTGTCACTAGGTATTATGAACCCCCGTGAAACGTATTCTAGGCGTGCGAGTTACCTCTAAACCTGATTTTCTTGTTCATACTTTATTCCGCGCATTTGCCACGTTGTCGGGGCACTCGTTCCATACGAAGCGGATTTTATTTAAAATTTTCAATTTGCTCTCCGCCCATGAAGAAACACCCTCCCGGTCGTGTATCATCGTTCGCGGACCACCCTGTACGTTCTCAAAGGGGTCGTGCGCTCGGCAGTATCTCGCCGAAGAAAAGCCGAGGAACGCGATAAGCCAGGAACGACGATCTCGAGAATTTTGTATTCCCCTTAACAAGATCCCAGGAGCGAGCGATCTCGCTAGTTTACGAGGGCTGCCGAGGTACCACGAAAAACTTTCTTTTTTATAGGAGGGGTTGGTCACGTGTACGGTCTCGTATACGACTGAAGAGGGGCGGTATTAGCCCCTGCGGAATATTTCATAATGGCTCGTGAATCGGGACGTGCCGAACAACCCTCGCGGTGTAATATGGGGTAGGGCTACGCCGACCGATATATATCGACTGGCAGTAGCCAGATTTCCCTCTCGATTTTCTCGCTCGACCCTGACCCAACGACAGACGCATTCCCCACCCTCACCTTCTCATCGCAGATGGGCAAATTCATTATCCAGATAACGAAGCTTCAATTAACGGCCGACGGATAAAAATACTCGTCAAATACCTCTTTCCTTTCCTCCGGTGATGCTAGACGCATGATTTTATAGGTCCGGGTTAGGATTAAGGGGGTAGACTCGTTTTTCCAGGATTGCAAGGGTGCTTGCGCCTTCTCATTTCTCCATAATGCACGGATGAGGTTTCTCAGTACTCGAAAGCGCTTGATAAAATATCAATATAGGCAGCGATCGTTCTCAAAAGTTCTATTTTTACGTTTACCATGTGTAGTTTGTCTTATGACGAATTTTTCTAACAAATAAAATCTGCTTAAGATTTAAAAATACATCAAAAGTAGTTTAAATGTCAATTAATTATTAAGAACTACATCTGAAATGAGAAGACGCATTCAGCAGCCTTGCAATCCTGGAAACCAGTCTACTCCTTTAAAACGGTGCAAGATGTAGGAAAGATAAACATGTATTGATTTTATAATTGGACCTCTGCTATCCGAATGAATCAAGGGGTTCTACGTATTGTTTTCGTACAATATCTATATCGATTTTAATTAATTTTGGACACTGCTCAGTTCTTGCGTGCGTTTTCGAAAATCTCTGTTTGCTAAAACAGATTTCGATGCGCGTGATACCCCTAACTCACTGTCAGGCCAACCCTTAGCGTGAACAATGTGCATCCTGTGATTCGCTCAGGTGTGGTGTATTTTCGGACGATCGTTCCTATATGTTTGCGATTTTTTTTGTGCCGAGGAGGGTGCGTCACGGGGGGTGATTGTGTAACACACTTGCGCGTGGTCATCAAGGCATTGTCCTCCTGTCTGTCCCGTACCACTTGTCATTTCCACCGTTATTTTAAAAATGAATGTTAGCTTTAAATAACGGCGAGTTGAAAACGACCCGTGAACAATGCTCAAATGAAAATTTTAAGCATACATCTGCACTGAAATATCACTAAAAACTGATCCCAAAAGATGTACCTACATTACTAATGTTCAAATGTAAGATGTATATTACTAATGTATAGCTTTATAACCCCCTATGGGGAGTGTTAATTAAGCTTTCAATAATAAAAAAAAAATAGAATATAAAAGCGAAGGGAATGGAAAAGGATTGTAACCCTGAGGGGAACCAATAAATGTATATATATTTTGAATAATGGTACAGTTATTTTAACTTTGCGATACAAAGAGTGCTAAGGGTTAAATTAATTTCGGTTCATAGTTTCCGATTTTCGCAGCAGATTTTTCCATGGCGGGTTCTAGGGAACAGCGAGCAGGCCAGCCTGTCCAGATTTCTAGAGACTCCAGTTAACGAAGTTCCGCGACGAGTGCAAGGACAATCTCGTGGCGCGAAATAAAGTCCGGCCGCGCGGATTCAATTACGCCACCCGCTCTTTCGGCTGGACGGCGAAATGTCCGCCGCCGGGGGTGTGTACACCGATTGCGTCCCCCGTCGTGCCATTGTCCAAGGTTCTGGCCGTGCGATTCTGCAACCGCCACGCCGTACCATGGTGTGGCGTGGCGTAGCATGGTGTGGCGTGTGTGCGTCGAGCAATCGAACCGACACGGTTTACGCGCGAACCGCGCCGCCCTGAATTTCGACACCCGGAACGGCCGTACGTCCGACACGTAAATCAATCAATGTTTCAACGATTATAGAAACTAAAGTGTCTATATACTGCTCCGATTCTGCGCCGCTCACAAAACGACATTCAATACAATTGCGATCAAATTCAAGGAAATTATGACAGCCCCTACCGTGCTAAGTTCAACGAACGTTTATCGCATTTACATGTGTGCATACTTTCAGCTTTGATTTTGAAAGTAGCTGCACTTCCTTCTTTTTTTATGTTCATTCCTTTCGAATCCTTGTCGCCGATTTCTTCAATACAGTTTTTAATTTATTCTTTTTTAAGTGAACGTTGATCCTGAATTAGTTTAAGAAGACAATAATTTAAACTGGCTGGTAGATAATTGCAATTTAAATGAAATTTTTGTAGCCATGAATTGTAGAGTTTTTGGACCTCGTACAGAAAAGAGTGGTTGTACAATTTGCAATTTTCTGCCAGCCTGTTTAAATTGTGTTACAAAGACTAGTAAATATTATTTGATTTAAAACTAGTTCATAAAACAGCTATTGTAAGATGTAAAACTCTTTGAGTTTAGGGTGTGTGATTCATTTAAATCGCAGATTCGTTCAATTTCTCCTATTTTCAATCAATTCTGTTTCATAACAACTTCGATCGATTTCGATGATATGTAGGTACAGATAAACAATTTAAAAATCCTGATCTTCACTTTTTCTTACGCAATTGCGACGATTAACAATTAAAAAAAGAATTATTTTCACATTAGCTAGTAAAGTAATCCTTCTAACGTCTCAAAAAAAAACCCAAGCTGTTGGATGGAATTTTGAAAAAGTAATTCGTCTTGAAAAGGAGTACGAATACTTTGCAAGCCCACCGTAGGGAGCTGAAAATTTTCTATTTTCGATGAACGACTCCGCCGGAAGTCGCAGGTAGAACGGAAGCAAAAAATTCGCCGGTTACGGACGAAATCAGAGGTATCCGTTCTTCGTAGATCTTCAGGACGAGGAGAAAGAGGAGGCCGAAGGAAACGGCTCTTCCTCCGGCGCGCTATCGTCTGACGTTTCCGCTTTAAGTGCGACCCAGACAGCGGCCTAGCCCAAAAAAGCACCCTCGAATCCTGCACCCTCGTGCCGCCATCAAGCTCTCGCCCCTCACCATGGGCGAGTGTCTGCTCCTGGAAGGTTGAATGCGACCGCCGCGTCGAGGGTAGGAGAATGGGACCAAGGGACAGAGAAAGAGGATACGGTTGGACGAGGAGGAAGACACCGCCTCGGGGGCAGTTTTATTTAAATCGGACTTGGAGAGAAAATGTCGCCTCCGGAGGGCTGGTGAAGCGTGGACCACCCTCGCTAACTTGAGTCGTATATTTTTGGGCTTGTAAAATTGTCCTGGTGGCAACGTTGCGTCGGGCTCCGACAACCACCTCACCGCCATCCCCGAGGAATGACCTGTTCTCACTGGAATACGCGGCCCTGCTTTCCGGAAAATTTTTTCCTCCGGTTTTTCAACCCTTAACTCTCGACCCCAAGTTGTTTTTTATTAGTCGAGATAGTGGACCGAGTTCCTCGAGATTTCTGAAGCGTTTCAACCTCAACCGAGCTGTTTTAACCCTTACGTCGACTCCATAAATCTGGTCGTAAGAATGTTAAGAAAGTTATAGTGTTTCTAATTTGAATGCACGGCACAATTTCGCGCCTCAGTCGAAATAAAATAAGAAGTCAAATATGGCGAGAGTAAAATATATATAGTATAGAGAGAGAGAGAGAAAGCAGGGGAAATATTAAACCGCGGTCAGCGATGATTTAAAACGGAGCATATTGACGGCATAAATACGCAATATTTCCAGGACGATGCGACAGCGGGTGGAATCATTAAAAATCGGTTTACCCTTGCCGGGGTCCCCTATTTCTCATCGGCAACCCCGATCAACCCCTTCGTAACAAGCTTTCGGCGAGCGATACCCGTCAGCCGCGCGCGGGCGAGAATTGCGTCGAATATATCGGCGAGAAATACAGGGACGGTTTCTGGGAAGGGGCCTCTAAAGATTTGAAATCAGGATGATCCCGGGGATCCCGGCGGTTTTTAGTGGGGCGCAGAGAGACCACCGCCACCGGAGGTTGCGTTCGAGGATCCGGTGAAAGGGGAACCCGGCGATCCGGAAAAACGCTGATGCCTCGCGTACCTCGGAATTCGGAATCGATTTCACGGCGGCAAGGAGGTAAGGGAACTCGGTTACAGAAGAGAAAAAGAGTGCGGCCAGTGCTTTTGCGGCCTTGCGGGGTCGTCTTTTCGAGAGGCAACGATCGCTTTAACGGACCCGAGCTTTCAAATGGCCGGGCTCTCCGAGCGAAAATCGGCAACGGCGAGGAGGGCGCTTTTACCGTGGTCACGAGCTGGATATTCCGCAGTAAGTAGTCCGGAGAATTTTCTGTTCGTAACGCTCGACCCCCGGAGCTACTGAATTTTAGAAACCTCTTTTCCCGTCGGGAAACGTATTGAACGGATGCGCCGGAGCTTTTCCGAAAGTTCAACGGAACTGATTAAACTAGCCCATAATCGAATTACAGGGACACCGTTGCGATCACTCTGATTCCACTGAAAATTGCTGGTTTATCCTTTGACGCGATCATTTGGCAAGTTAAAGCATTCAGGATTTCCAGTAAGAAATCGGGAACGATTACAGTGATGAGATCAAATGTTCGATTAGACCTTTCTGTAACTATCCCCAATTAAAAAATTACAAATATCGATCTAGGTTTTTTAGGACTTCTGAGCAGTGATCTCGCTTCCTCTTTTTTTAAATACATATTGTAAGGAAAAGCCGTATTTATTTATGAACAAGATTGCGCAATACTATTTGTTAATCATACCTGTATTTGTTGAGTTTCGCGCGGTCCATTCTTTTGTAAATTTTAGTTAAGACTTAGATTAAGATTTTAGGTTGACTTTCTTTTTTTTTGTTATGTCTTCTTTTTGTTTTTCTCAGTTATACTGTAAAAACTGTTACATGTGTATAAAAGGACCTCGGTCCGTATACAATAATAATAATAATAATAATAATAATACTAATAATAATAATAATAATAATAAAAGCCACAAGGACTCACGGATAACCATTCATTTTGACATAAATGTTTCTCGTCGCGGCGTTCGTTTCGATCTGATCTATGACTCTACTTTTATTTTCGATTCTCCGTTATTACGAATTCTGTCATGTACAGGTTTATACACGCAAACGAGACACGCATCAACTCTATAGTTCGGCACATTTTAAAGACCAATTGCCCCACTCCAGCAAGCTCGGAGTGTCTTGCGCGACTATCGCCAGACGACAGAGCGTCTGCATAAGAGGCTGATAGGGTTCCTAAGCTGGTTGGCAGGCTAGGCTGATCCTCGCCGTTGAATTCTCGCCTGGATGATTCACAGGGACGTGTCACGATAGAGTCTCTCGTCTAGACGGTGTATATTTCCGGAAAAAGCAATAAAGGCGGCCGCAGGAGGTCTCGCGCGAGGCATTTACGTCAACCTGGGTATGTTCCCGGTGACGTCACCCCGCGGTTCGAGTCGTCGTTGTCGTAGTCTGGGTGACGTAACACCGGTGGCATCGAGCGACGCCGGTGTCTGGCTTCTAAACGTCGACCCGGTGAACGGCCAGGTAAAATCGCGGCCCCCGACGATGACCTGGATTCCTCGCGATCGGTGTGCGCCGGGGAAAGCCGATCGGAGAGAGGAGCAAAAGCGGAGCGACAAAGGAGTTTCGAGCGATAGATCGGCCGCGAAACCGGCGACACGTAACCGGCCGCGCCGCCGCCGCGGGACGGCACGGCCGCGATCATCGGTAATCCGCTTTAGACAGCCTCAAGGCTACTTAGCAAAAGTCACGCACGTGGATAAGCCGCAGCGAGACACCGGCAACACCACCGCCACCATCCTCGTCCATCCAGGCTGCGAATAAGAGGATTCCTCGACGGATTATTTACAATGCCCGCAGCTCGCGCCGGCGCCGATATTTTTCACCGCCTTCCACGGTCTTCCTGATTCGTTTCGTGCTCTTCGATCTTCATTGGTTGCCCCCCCCCTGCCTGACGTCCGAGCCACCGTGTTCCACAGAATCGCGCGCTCGAACAACGATTGCCCGAACAGAGGTGTTGGGTAATGGTTGCGTAGTCGCTGAGAACCTGAGAGCCGCTTCTACGCGCTCTTCTGCCGGTGAAAATGTGCGATGTGTGCCTGTGTACGTGGACTTTTTAGGCCAGTGTATGCAGTGGATGGTTTTAAAAAAGGAATGGTACACTCGGTGAATTTTACGAGAAGACTCGCGCGACATTCAATGTTATAACTGGACAGCTGATCTTTATGGAAAATTGAAATGTTTTACCTGAATTGCAACAATCTCGAGGGAAATAGACATTTATTTTCTTTCTTTATACATTACCAACCGGTGATTACATGAAAATGTATGGTACATGGGTAAATTTTCATTTAGCATTTAGTATGAACTAACTAAGGCACCCTCAATAACGTCGTCTAATAGTTTCATTTAAGGTTGCAATGTCAAAGAAAATTTCTATGCTTTTTTTTGGTACAGCAGAATTATTGAAAATCCTATTAATAGGCTTCCGGTCGGTAAACTGTTAATATGTTTAATATATACCTTGAAAATACTATAAGGGTATTTGAAAGTTATTCTAATGTTTTCACTGTTTGAAATTACACCTACTCGTTTTTCTCGTAAATGCTTAAACTCCGTTGTCTAGTTAAAATAAATAGAAGATTTCGGTCTCCTATGGGAAGATGAATTCGCAGACAATTCGAAGAAGATTGAATCGGTGCAAGTTCCATTCACGTATATGTATATCTCGCAGACCAGATTCGCGTGTTGGAGGGTTAAATTTCCGGAGACAAGTTCGCGAATTAATTTCTGCAGCCAATACACTTTCCACGTTGAGAACGTAAAGAACGTGGTTTCCGAGCAGCGAGTCCGATCTCGTCTCTAAACGCCTTTGAACGACGTCGGAAAGGACATTCAACCCCGCGCAGCGGAGCGCGTCAGTTTTTCCGCGTGGCCCGACTTGGGAAGTCCTCGCGTGTCATATCCGAGTCTGCGAGCAGTTTCTGCAGCGTTCTTTTTTTTTTTTCTTTCAGCCGCTAAAGAATTCAAGGAGCTAGAACGCGCGCACGATTATCCTCGGTTTTTCGTTCCTTCCGTGAGGGGGGGAGGGGCAATCTTTTTGTTTTCTGGTTCGACGCGGGCTGGGTCGAGTCGGGGCGGACCGTTTGCTTTTGGCAGCCGATGCACCGCACTTGGACGTCGCCCAAACGTAATAAATTTCAAATCAGGTCATTGCTTCTCTTTGCACTTAGCGTGATGCGGCGCGACGCGACACGACGCGACACCACGCGACACCATGCGTCGAGCCCGCAGCGTGAAAGCGAACCCCCCTTTTCGTTCGCGCTCGCCACGACCAACAACGTGTTCAGATTTCACGCGAACCCTTCTCCCTCGATCGTTCCACTGTCCCTCTCTCTCTCTCTCTCTCTTTCTCTCTTTCTCTTTTTCTCTCTCTGTCTGTGTTTATCTTTCTATCTCGCTATCGTTCTGTCTCCCTCTGTTGCACCCTGACCCCGCATATCCTGTGCACGCGCGTTCATCAGCCGTTTCGCAGGCGAGATGATCGTCCAAGTCACGATTGGCGGAACTGACGTGAGAAACGAAACGATGCGACTCGATTTCAGCTAGATTGAGACCATTACCACCGGTGCAATTGATTTGTTAGGGCACTGGACGCGTTCTACTACCCCCGCAGAACGTGTCCCGACGAAATCGGCGACCGTCCACAAATTCTTCGCACACGAATTCACACGAATTTGTCGGACCGTACCCGACTGATGCATACACTCCTTCTTCAGACTGGAATTCATTGTTTCAGCTTTGTTCGATCTTCACTGGCAGCAATGTAACTGTCAACGTGCAACTGGTTGACGCTGTTTTTCCATGGAATTAGAAAAGACATTTCTGAATGTGGAGATTCAATAACATTCGAAGACTAACTCTTTATTCAGTCCATTATTTCAGCTTTGGATTTTTCATGGCTGCTAATGCGACTGTCAATGTACAACTGGTTGGATAAACTCTGCATTGGAACTGGAAAATTCGTTTCTGAACGAATAGCGTTGAACAAAACTTTGTTTGAAATCTATGAGATACAATAACGTTCGTCGACTAATTCTTTATTCGATCAATTGTTTCAGCTTTGTTGGATCGTCACAGCTGACAATGTGACTGTCAACGTGCAACTGGTTGACGCAGTTTTTCCATGGAATTAGAAAAGACATTTCTGAATGTGGAGATTCAATAACATTCGAAGACTAACTCTTTATTCAGTCCATTATTTCAGCTTTTGATTTTTCATGGCTGCTAATGCGACTGTCAACGTACAACTGGTTGGATAAACTCTGAATTGGAACTGTAAAATTCGTTTCTGAACGTAAAGCGTTGAACAAAACTTATTCGATCAATTGTTTCAGCTTTGTTGGATCCTCACAGCTGACAATGTGGCTGTCAACGTGCAACTGGTTGACGCAGTTATTCCTTGAAACTGGAAAACTAGTTTTTGCGAATACAGGAAAAGAGATTAAAATTTTCTTCTGATTCGCGAGATACAGTGAGATTTAATATTGAATCTATCGAGTACTGAATTAATTACTGTATGTTGTACAAGTGAGATGATTGAATTTCTATAGACCTTGTACGGTTTTCAATATGACCGTGATAATCAAATCTATTCAGTCATTTTTTTTACTGCTCTGGGTTCAGTGTTGAAGAGTAACTCTTCATTAAATTAATCGTTCCTGATTTATTTGATTTTTTTTATAGCCGCTGATTTTGCTGTCTAAAAGCAGACATAACAGAAAAATACATAGACAATATTGGGGAAAAATGACAATAACTTCTTCTGCCTCCTTATTATCTTTCTGTGGAATATTCGTTTATCGAAGTGGTGGAGTTGGAGCCACCCGTTCGTATTCGATGAATAGGAATCTTGTGTACATGATCATATCTACGGAAGACTAAACACGTTAACCTTACGTGACCGTAGATGACTAGTGGATGCGATTTTTCGTCGTGAAAGAATTTATAAGCGTGACACCAGTCGAACTATCTTCCAGCTAAGCAACTTTCGCCATTTTTAGAGCAGCTTATCGCTGGATTATCCCATACTTGTGCGTCTCATCGTGAATATAGATATAATTCTGAAAAAAAACTTACATCTTTGCGAATAGAGAAAATCGATGAAATTGTCTACATTCACTTTTAATAATTCGATAATTATACAGAAAAGAGAACTCCTTGTCGATTTTGACAAGGTCTACGACTAGTTAACTATTTGTTGTACGTGTTACCGTCGCTCGGTCTTTGTTTTCGAGATATTTATAAACTGTACCCTTTTCTGTATAATTACCACTACTTATTTCAATTCTGCCATTTCCTGTATGACGAAAGAAAGAAAAAAGACTAGGCTCAGATGGAATAGCTAAGAAACATGAGTTTTCTTTCTGTTTTTCTTGTCACTCCAATCAATTTTCAATTTTTTAAATTAATTCTTTTAGCCATTGTCTGGTAAAGTAATCTTTCTAAAAGTGATAGATTAAAACTGCATTGATTCTAGTTTATTTCGTGCGATTCACGAATTCCTACAAATTCTGCGCAAGCATGAAGCTTGTATTTCCTGATAACGATCGTTACTTCGTAAACGACGAAAGTGAAGGATCGAAGGAAAACAGAGGCGTAGCCGGTCGATTAGAATGACAAATGGAAAGTTCTTCGATACGTACAACCGCAGTGTAAATATTTTCGCCGACCGAAGAAGGAAGTGCATGAAAATCGTTAAGCCCACGGGATCGGCCGCGTGTGTAGTCGCGCGCGATTTAGAGCTCTCTATGCGCGGCCGATTTCGTAATAATGAAAACA
Source organism: Lasioglossum morio (assembly GCA_916610235.2). Taxonomy (NCBI): domain Eukaryota; kingdom Metazoa; phylum Arthropoda; class Insecta; order Hymenoptera; family Halictidae; genus Lasioglossum; species Lasioglossum morio. The sequence goes on from OU744326.1 coordinate 27,509,410, forward strand.
TTTGCCCGCCGTCTCGGAGATAAGTCCATCGTTCAGCGGAATAGTAATTCTCCGCGTCGGAAAAACGCAGCCGCGAAACGACAACGCGCAACGTCACGAGGAGGAGAAGAAGGAGGGAGTGAAACAACAAAGTGCTACGAAAACATTTCGAAATTCGCGGGAGGCGTGTGCAGACGGGTCTCCGAATTGGCTGCATGGAACTTAAACAAAAAAAATTTCAAGTAAAAGTACTTAAAATACTACTTTGAATAATAATACTTTAATGTGGTTTAAACAAAATACTACTTTAAATAGAACGAAAAATTTCGACAAATAAAATAATTTTATTTTGATAACCAGATACGTAAAATAAAATATGTTAATGTTGTGTTTCAAATATCTCCTTACAATGAAAATAAATTGGTCATTCAAAGTATCGCAATTTGTCGACATATTTTAATTGCCATCTAAAAGGACTCAAACTGAGTCTTTGGTATCCTGATACATAAACAGACAACAATATGTTCTAATAAAAATCAGAAAAGTTACTATTAACTATTTGAAATACTATTTTACACAGTCCTGCAAAATAAGTCTGACTATTTTTAATATTTTTCAAATCAGATACTACTTTTAAATAGCACTTGAAAAACTTGTTCTTATAAATAGAATAATTTATTTGCACGAATATAGGTATGCTTGAAAAATTAAATACACTATTTTTCTATTTCAAGTACTATTTTGCACTGATGGAAATGATCGTGCTCGTCGTCGCGATCGTTGATATGAAATTTAATATTTATGACCCCAGCCCGTCGATGAGTCACGTTAATCTTCCGTAAATATGGACGAATGCAACGTGCTCGCGCGGCGAGTGCATGTCTCGCGATTTACTATCGAAACGCACGACATCGCTGCACATTGAAAAATAACATCGGCAGACAACTCATCCGCGTGCCGTATAAACAGTTCGCGAAATGTTTTGACTGGAAACTGCGAACGTAAAGTGTGTACGACAGACGGGAAAAATTAGTTGAATGACACATTCGAGAGATAAGGTGAAGTGTCAGGTTGTGACGTAAGCAGACTCGACTGCAGGTGTAATTTTATCTTCCGATTCAGAGAATTTCATTATTAGTCTGCAACTTGATTTGTACTCTCGTTTCTTCTTGGACTTGATTGATTACCCGAAAACAATCCAAATACGTTCTACCATCGAATTGAATTTCCGTCATTTCTGTTGTTTCACTCTTTAAATAATTTCTGATTATTCGATTTGATGGATGAAAGGTTTGGAAGAAGAAAATTAATCACTTGCTGTATTTTAACAAAGTCTAACAAGTATGAATGTTTCTAACGAATATTTAAGCATCAAAATAAATCCAGCTGTACAAAAAATATAAATTTTCTTTCCCTTTCTACAACGTACTTCGGGATAAAGAAGGCTTAATCGCTTTAACTGTAAAGAAAATGATAAGGGGTTATAATTCGTATACCTGATATACTAAACTGTGGATTTATACATTCATGATAAAAAATGCCTAGATCACATACAGAACAATGAAAATATTAAAAAATCTTGACACAGTGATAAAAGATCGATAAAATAACAAGGTAAATAGTTACATTTCGATGTTATTTTATTCAAATTGATGAGTGAACATATCCATGTTAGATCTTTCGGTAACGTGATTCGCATTAAAAAAAAGAAAATGAATCTCATAAAGTTCCAAAAAAATTTGTCTACAAAACTGTATGAAATTGACACGAGGGACGGATTAGTTTAACAGAAATCCCATCGCAACCGCTACACAATGGCGTTCCTAAGGAACAGGACAATTGCCAATTATCCGCGACTGGGAATCGGGAAATCTGTCGCGAGGAATCCGGTGCGAAGAATCTGGGTGTAGCGGGCGTCAGAGGAAAATCCAAGGAATCCGGTTTCGCGGAGCAGTTCACGCGGGGAGTTGGCGATAAAATATTTCCCGATAATATCTGCAGCTGGTAAGAAAAAAAAAAAAAGGTTCGCTGGATTTTGCAAGGCGGTGAAAAGGTAAACGCGGGGATCGTTGGTGCTGTCGTAGGAACCGGGAGCAGATAGAATAGACCCGTTCGACGACGAGTATTTCGCGGATGGATGCGAGGGCCATTGAAGAGGACGAGGCGGAAAAACTCCGTAAGAAAATCTTATCGTTGAATGCGCCGGGACAAAGGAGGGTTTGGCGAGCGCGTCGCGGGGCAAGAAAGATGGAGCCGTAGTGATAAAGGAGGACGGGACAGATGGGTGCTCCAGGGTGCGTCCACGTGGAAAGACACGGCGCGGCGTGGCGTGGCAGAGTCACGAGCGAGCACAAGACACGCCGGGAAACGCGCACTCTGCCCGAGGAAACGCGGAATCTTGGTAAAAACGCGTTCGCAAGACGACGACGACGACGCCACGTAGTCGCGACGACGAGGAAAGGTTTCCCCGAAGGTGAGACGAGCGACGTTCTCTCTACGTGACTCTCCTTTCTCCCTGGAATGACGTCTCCTCTTCTTCTGCTTCTTCTTCTTCTTCGTTTCTTTGGAGAGGAGACTCGCGGCCCCGTATTATTATTCCTAAAAACATCGCGATCGCCGAGAGAGAAAAAAAAAAAGAATGGTACGACGACTGCGAGGAGGAAAAGTTCCTCGAGAAATCGTGATCAACGATCCGACAAGCGCCGCATGATACGGGGAAAATCTTTTCTCGTCGCCAAACCGGAATCCTTAAGCAGAGGACACCCGTGGATGTTCTTCCGGAGTGGCTCCTTCGATTCGGAAATTCATTGCTCGAGCCGATGCGCTCCACGAGGGAGAATGTTTGCTTTGATGAAACGGTTGCGCTTGATAGATGAGACTTCTTCGGACGAGTGTGACTTCATTGTTAGCCGGACCAGCCGTGCAAAGGAATTTTGGGATCAGTTTTATGTGTTGACTGGTGAACTTGGTTTCGTGGAATCATCTTATTCGATGCTCGGTGAAAGAAGAGTTCGGATTTATCGTAGAAGGTATTAGCAGGAGATGGATTGATATTATTATTTTTCAGTGATTGGAATTGAGTGGTGATTCAGAGTCACGGCTGAAAATTGATGTACCACTGTTCAAAATATTATTAAATATGTTGGGATCTACCAGTATTACTAAACGAATTATTCTAGGTCGGAAGAAATGTTTCATTTTAAACCTCGTTCGACAGCATCTAAATTCGCAACTTATACACGATTTATACCGTGAACAAATATTTCTCTTCTCGAAGATACACACCTAAAGCAGGTCTACAGAATAATTTATAGTCAACTAATAATCTTTAATAGCGCTGTAGGTATTTCTCTTTCCCCAAAAATACATTGCTCCAAATAGACTGCTCTAATTTACACGTTCTGTTAGCTTGTTCGTTGATGTATTCATTTTTTCAGAATTCAATAGTACGAATTGAGTGATTCGATGAGATTGTGGCAGCCATTTCCAATGTTTGGCTATCCGATTTTCGATGCACGATGGGTAAACGAGGCACCCGGAATGGACCGGCACAGATTTTTCGCGAATCGAACGAGAAGAAGGGCAGGTAGAGGAAAAACAATCGCAGTCGCCGTAACCGGAGACTCCCGCTATAGCGCTAGACATAATATTTACTCCTGCCCACCTGCCCCCTCGGTCGACCACCTCCGACTGGTGGCCATCTTGGATCGGGAAGGTCGGCTCGAAGGTCTGAAGTGCACATACAACTCGTTCATATGCGGGGGATTATCGTTATTCACCGACGTGAGTCTAGAGGACCACTATTGCAACTACTATACAACCGAAAATTTAGAGAATTCATACGGGCCATTCGTCTTTTTAAAAAAAGAACAAGTTTACCCGATCGGAGGAATTCCAACAAATAACGACGCAACAGGTTTGTAATTCCAGAGATAAAAAGAACTTCGCTGTTGCAACCGTGTTTCGTACATGGTACAATGTCAGGTATTGTTTGTTATCAGAAATATTTAGTTTTTATTAACTGACCCGACAGACGTAGTCCTGTCCAAATTTCAATAAATTTGTTTTCATTGAAGAAATTATTGAAGAAAACCAAACATGTCAACCTGTTACTTGTATCGTTTCAAAACTTATGATTTTTGCAGTTTGTCCGAATTTTCCGACTTTCCTTTGTAATTGTCTTAACTTTTTGTTCCTGAGAATCCTCCAAGACTATAACGAACATAACAAAAAAAGAATTACGCATATCCGTCGTTTGAATCGTGAGTTATGGTCTTGAGCTCATCCAAAAATCTCATAGAAAAAAGCATTTCCAGTTTTTCCCGAATTATCCATATTTCCGGGCGACTTTTCCAATATTTCTTTCCCTAAAAACCTTATTCGAACTATTACGAAAATTTTTTGTAAAAAATTATCCAAATCGGTCCAGCCGTTCTCAAGTGATTCGCTTGCCAACGAACAGCATTTGACTTTTATTTATATAGATTGCTTGTTTATTAATAACGCGCGTACTCGACCGATACTGAAATTCAATTTTCTTGAAATCGAAGCCTCCCCACGCAATTTCGTTATTCCTGATCGTCGTCGTATTTCCAGCCGTAGAATCTGAAAAGAACTTCAGGAGAACCTCGGAGAATAAAACTCGTAGATGCACGATCCCGTGAGAATCGGTTCGAACAAAAATCCAACAGACGAGTACACAGATTTCAAGATCTACCAACACTGGTTCCATGAATCCAAAATAAGGGTTCGGGCTGTTCAACTGCAATGGCATCGGAAAGCCGGCGTGCTATCGAATGCAATTAAACGAAGCGACAAACGTTAACAGAAACCTCCGCCGGTCGGATTGAAGAAAATTTCGAAGGGACAAGAAGTTCTGTTGGAAGGGCTTCGCGGATCATGAATGGCAGGCGTTCTACGGTGCCTCGAAACTTCGTGGAAGTTGGCAGACTTCGGGTCCGGGGCGAAGTGAAGCTCATTGCTTATTCTCGCCGAGGCACCGGACAATCGTTGATTTATTTCGCCGGGTAAATCCGGTCGGGTCGTCCCGGCCAGTAATTAAATTTGATTTACGAATAAATAATCGATGTACTCGCGCGAACGCGAGCTCGAGCGTACGCGAGCGCGCGCGCGCGCGGCAGCTCGGTGATTAATGAGCAAAATTAATACGCGTTCTTAATTGACCCGATTTAATTTCACGTCGCGCGTTACGCCGTGGTCAGGCGAGACGGCCAGACATCCGGACGTAAAGAGGCAGACGGGAAAAGGGGACAGAGACGGAGGACAGACGGTGAGGGGCGAGCTGGAGGGAAAAAGAGAGAAGGAAAGAGAGAGAGAGAGAGAGAGAGAGAGCAGGAGAACTTGAAATGGCTTCCAATTACCCGACGCGTAACGATATCGCCGATAAAAAAGGCGTGTCGCGGCAAGTAATGACCGTCCGGCCGATTTTTCTGGGGACGCGGCCGTCTGGCTCGCCGCGTTCCTTTTGGACGCGTCGTCGTCGCGACGCTGCGCCGCGTCGATGCCCTTACCCCTAAAACCATTTAACTCGTAATCTATGCGTGCCCTTGCCGGACCCGCTGGACTGGTTTTACGCCCGTCACCGGCTACCCCGCAAGACTTAGCATGCCAACGAAACTTTCGACCCGAGAGCCAGCCGTGGTACCGAAGCGCTGATAAAGCGGCGCTACATTCGACCAGACCTCTCTGCGCTTCGTTTCTCCCCAGGACTCGCCGCGTACTCCTACCACACTGTTCACAAGCCACTCGGTTTTGTCCGTGGATTCTGTCCGCCTCGGTCCAAACCGCTTGCCACCGATACAGTATGTTCTATTCACTGCGGTCGAACACTATTACGGTCGTGTTACAATATTCGGTTTCAAATCATTTGCATTTCGATTGGTCAAATGGATTTTTCCGGACGCCAAGAAGTTGTTTTGTTCTCAAGTTTTCTACGATCGTACCTGCAATTCGAAAATCATTCGAACTTACACGGAAACCGCCGGAACGAATTAACCGCGTAACTCGAGAACTTGCTGTACCAGCGAGACATTTCTCTCTGCGAATATTCTCGGGAACTCGTAATCTCTAACGGACACGGTGAAACGAATAGAAGAACAAAAGCTTGGGGAGCAATTGCGAGGACTCGTTCGTATTGAAATCCGAAACCATCGGCGACAGCGTTCACCGTGAACAAATTCCGGCTGCTGCGTGGCGCACAACTTCGGATTAAAGCAGCCTGTACATTCCGCTATGAACTTGACAGGGAGAAAAATTTCGAGGCTGGAGGCGGAGATCCTTCGGGGCATTTTGTCGCGGCGATATCTATCGTTCGGTGAGATAGGATGACTCGGTTGCCTTGGCGGGATCGCTATCGCTTTCGTCGCAATGAAAGAAACCTGCGTGCCAGTCGGCTCGCGAACGCCGACAGGACTTTTCCTGCTGCAACGTTCGCTGTTCCCGTGCAACCTTGCCCGAAGTCGAGGAGAAAGCAAAAGGATATATATCTCGGGGCCGGTCGTCGATATCGGCCGACAGCCGGCAATGACAGAAACATATCCCGTCGAGGACTTTATCTTTCGGCTCGCGCGGCTTGTTCGCTTCCCAGATGGACGACGTTCCATCACGGCTACCAGGGAAGTTAAGGGGGTTCTCGTCCGTGTATCCGGGCCATCGATACCACCACCACCCCCGCCAGAACCATCCCCTCGGCATCGCGGCAGTTCCGGTGGTACGTGGAAAATGGAATTTTCGAGTGTTCCGTCTCGTACGTGACGCGAATTCACCCGATCACCCCGCCACGATTCTCTTGTTTCCGGGCGTGCACGAGCGTCTCCGCGAGAGGATGCCCGACACGTGCAAGTGAAAGGTCGGATTTCGCAGGAGGCAAACGGCTCCGGAGAAAAACCGCCGATACCGAGCCGGCTCCTCTTCCTATCCTATCCCATCTCCTCTATCCTTGTCCCCCTTTCTTGGACATCCCCGCGAGCCTGACAACATGATCTTCGCTGTTCTCGTTGTCGTGGCTACGACACCTATTCTTCCTATCCACCTACGGATCTTTTTCTCGCCTCGCTTTAAACCACTCGCAAACCCGCTCTTCTATGTTATATTCACTGTGAACGGATAATATGTGTTTCGTGTGTTCGAATCGCTTCCGATTCTAGTACCACTGTGGGAGCTCAGGTAAATGATAGGCGTAAAGGAGCTCGAGAAAATATGATAGAGTGATTGTAAACTCCATATCTAGCGATTACTAAGACTATATATGTACTAAAAATGTAAATCTATTGTACAATTGTAAAAGCCGAAATAAACCTAAAATAGGTTTCAGTGGCTCAAATAAAAAAAAAAATATGATAGAGAGAAGGAGGAAAAGGAAAGGGAGCGTTTCGTGTCCTAGGCCCGCTAGAGGACTCATCAGCAAGGCTGTCTAGCGGGCCCTGTCTTAGACGCTGGCATGTCGGAAGGCGGTTGAGGACTGTATATATATTAATGGGTGCTAGCCATTCAATCAGGTACTAGCAAGAAAGGCTTTCGATTCTACTGTCTATCTTGTGGCGAGGGTAAGAAGTTGGCCGCCACAGTACCCCCTTGCCAGTGAATAACGATAATCAAATGAAAATCCGGCGGGAGGATGGGATAAATATGCGTGTGTAGAGAGAGAGCGCGTTGCTCGTGAAAATTGTGAACACATCATGATAGCGAGGGTAAGAAGTTGGCCGCCACACCACACATACAACTTTTTATATACAACTTTCAATTTTTATATAGACAAAGAACCCCGCACTAATTATATGGAAAATCTATCCCGGTAAAATCAGTTGGATTTTTCATATGTTGTAGCACGAAGCTCAATAATGGACAGTTATAGAGTTATAATCAGTGGAACATTAGAAATTCGAGCTGCCGAATACTCAAATCAATCAAATCGAATGTTTTGATCCAGAATCAAATAGAATCGTATTTTTAATGGCAACAGCCTTCGGAGATCAAAAACAAATAAAAATGTTACTAAATTCTATCGAGTTTGATATTCTAGCATTTTCTTTTTTTGAAAATTTACACTAAGTCATGAATGCATAATGCTCATTACATTTTACGAAGCTGTACTCCACTTTGTGGAACTCTTCGCGGATGTACATGCAAAAACGATTTGAACACTTTGCTGACGGTGTGCAGCGAGAAACCCGTTCTTCGTTTCAATGCACGATCAAAGCCATGTATTTGAACAATTTTAACATAAACTAAGATAACCAAGAATATCTGAAACGCTGTAAAAAATATTTATCCGAGCAAATATAGTTCGAACATGAAAACACGAGTCTACTCGTGACCGGTCAGCAATGTGTCAAGAATAAGGAGAAGCAAGTAAAAAGTTCTTCCTGTAATAATTTGATTAAATTGGAAATAATTCTAAACTCTTAAATTGCATGCATCCACTTGTCTGGATTGAATTTCTTGGCGCTGTAAATTCTTGTGGACCTCGTGAAATAATGATTAGAAACTGAATGAAAAAAAAAAAATAGAAGTAACATACGAGGATTACAACGTGAAATTGAACACGTTCGCCCGACAGGCATTAGAAGAAGAAGATACCAATGAGACGGTAGTGTTCGAGTCTACAGAGATTAAGATCGGAACGAAGTATTCGAGAACATTTTAATTCCGACGTCTTCCGCACTCCGGCTGGCTCCTTTCGATACAGCAGTGCATCGAGGCGAGCTAATAGGGTGAATCTAGTATTGCTTGCCACTCGAGTGATCAATAAGATCCCGCGATAGCGACAAACCACTCTAATTCCCGTACACGTGAAAATCCGCCGACTAATTTCCATTTGCGCGACAGGCGGTCGGCGCGCGTGCAGAATCGTCCGCGAGTGCTGCAAAAGAGAGAGAGAGAGAGAGACAGAGAGAGAAAGAGGTTGCGGATCGATAGGCGTCTGCGAGGATCTCGCCGGGCGAACAATACGTCCCGTGTTCCGGAAGTCCGACGTCAGGGCCATAAGCGCGTCGTACCAGCGAGACAAATCGAATCAGAGGCATTCCGTGTCTCTATCCGTTCCGTCTTGCCGTTTCCCTCGGTTCCGTGTCTGCGGTGCTGATGTTATCGCGGTCTTGTCGCGTCCGCTGGAAATAAATCTTTTGTGGAAGCGACGCGAAGGATCGTCGTCGTCGAGGATGGAGATCGCGGGAAAAAGAAAACCATCTCGTGGCGGTTGCGAGCTTAGTTCGAACAGAGAACAAACAGCCGAGTAATCCCCCACGAATTCGTAAAACTCGCAATTGCTTCTGGCACTTCCTCATTCACCCGAAACCTCTTCGATCTTTCCGCGTTTCTTTCGAAGTTCGAATGATAAAAGAGACAGAAAGCTTTCTGGAAGCTTATCTAATCGAAAAATCGGAGTAATTTTCATTAATTGGAAGCATAAACCTGCAACAGCTGCTTCGTAAACGTAAAAAATAGAACTTTTGAGGGCGATCGCGTTTAATCATTTGTCCAGCGCTTTTGACTACTGAAAAACTCGCATGCGTTTCGAGAAATGAGATAGCGCATCCTGCACAAGTTGCAATCCTAGACACGAGTCGGCCTCTTAACGGTGCGATTCCGTGGTTATTCGAAACCTCTTCGATCTTTCCGCGTTTGTTTCGAAGTTCGAATGATAAAAGAGAAAGAAAGCTTTCTGGAAGCTTGTCTAATCGAGAAATCGAAGTAATTTTCATTAGTTGGAAGCATAAACCTGCAACAGCTGCTTCGTAAACGTAAAAAATAGGACTTTTAAGGGCGATAGCGTTTAATCATTTCTCCAGCGCTTTTGACTACTGAAAAACTCGCATGCGTTTCGAGAAATGAGATAGCGCATCCTGCACAAGTTGCAATCCTAGACACGAGTCGGCCTCTTAACGGTGCGATTCCGTGGTTATTCGAAACCTCTTCGATCTTTCCGCGTTTGTTTCGAAGTTCGAATGATAAAAGAGAAAGAAAGCTTTCTGGAAGCTTGTCTAATCGAGAAATTGGAGTAATCTTCATTAGTTGGAAGCATAAAGTTGTAAAAGCTGCTTCGTAAACGTAAAAAATGGGACTTTTGAGGGCGGTCGCGTTTGATCATTTGTCCAGCGCTTTTGACTACTGAAAAACTCGCATGCGTTTCGAGATATGAGATAGCGCATCCTGCACAAGTTGCAATCCTAGAAACGAGTCGGCCTCTTAACGGTGCGATTCTGTGGTTATTCGAAACCTCTTCGATCTTTCCGCGTTTGTTTCGAAGTTCGAATGATAAAAGAGAAAGAAAGCTTTCTGAAAGCTTGTCTAATCGAGAAATCGAAGTAATTTTCATTAATTGGAAGCATAAAGCTACAACAGCTGCCTCGTAAACATAAAAAAATAGGACTTTTGAGGGCGATCGCGTTTGATCATTTATCCAGCTCTTTTGACTACTGAAAAACATGCATGCGTTTCGAGAAATGAGATAGCGCATCCTGCACAAGTTGCAATCCTAGAAACGAGTCGGCCTCTTAACGATGCGATTCCGTGGTTATTCGATACGGTGGCACACCTGTTCGCGATGGGAAAGCGTTCGAAAGTGAGAAGCAGAAGAAGAAGAAGAAGAAGAAGAAGAAGCGAACGGATGGAATGTGGGCGCAGGAGGCCTCGCGGTCTGGTTTTCCAGACGGAGGCCGACGAGGAAAACATGTGGGCTAGATAGGCGCAGCTGCGCTACCATCCCGGCCGAGATTAGATATCAGCAGCTTTTTCCAGACAGCCTTCGACGTTCCGCGAATCGCGTAATAATCTCGTCCGAAGGTCGACGACGCTGCCCGCAACTACCTCCGTCGGATGGGAAATCGCGCTTCCGTTTCCCATCCTCTGTCCTCCCCACCCCCTGCTCGTGTCACCACTCCTACGATCCAATAGCGAGAGCCACGAGAGATCGTGCACGCTATCGGTGATCACGATTTGCGTCGGCTAAGGAACGCGGAAAACGCAGCCGACACCGCTCTCACGACTAAGTATTTTTCACGCAACACCGTCTGCGATTGCAGTCTGCTCATGATAACGCTTCTCGTAATTGTTAACAACACAAACAGCACCGCAAGCAACCGTTTAATTGCTTCCTTCTCTACATATTGATTTAGAAGTTCTATCGGAGTTTCGAGTGACATTCTTAGTTTCTAATAGAGAACAATGCACCTTCGCCGAGTCTGATCTAATTCTACAAACTTGTAAAAGTGCTACAGACGCGAAGACAATACAAACTCGTAGAAACGGCGTGTGTACAGTACGTGTGTATAGGAATGTCAAGAGTCCAGTGAAGCAACGATAATTGGAACATGTGACGTCGTAAGATCATTCTTTAGATATCCTGTCCGTACGGCCCGTGGTTCGATGAGCATAGCTTAATCTTTATCTTTACTTCAATATAACCTAGTATATGTATAGTATACCATATGAAATGCATATACAAATAATATAACGTGATATATGTATAGTATAGCACCTACAGAATTAATATTTGGACACTGGAAGTTTACATGAACTCTATTAAATCGATCCAACTTGTACAAGTTAGGAAACGCTAAACAAATAACTAGAGCTCCATCGAGTTTAGAGTCAATAGAGATTTATCGAACGCTAACTGACGATTTCCTATGACGCTGACAGAATTCGACGAACCCGCAAAGATGCTAACATTAATAGAAAAAACGAACTGCATTAAATTGGTCGACGACGGTTTCTCGTGTTCTATGAGATCTATGAATTTATGGCTGTTAATTAGTCTTCCGGTTTGTTCGAAAGGAGTGAACAACCGGTCGTACCCGATGCTCGGTTGATAAATGCGTTTGAGTTCCCCGTTGAAAGGCAATAAAAGACTCACCGGTGTGCCAGGATGACGACGGTGATCTTGCAGCAGGAGACGTCGTTGATGCGACGCCGGCAGTTCCTCGCGGTGATGACGATGATGATGGTGCCGATGGTGATGCAAGATCGAGGCGGAGGCCGGCTCGTGCAGCAGCAACCGACGATGATGAAGATGATGCGATACCGTCGCCAGGACACCCACCAGTGCTCCGACTACCAGGACGAGCACCACTGACACTATGTAGCTGCTTGCGCTCACTGTCAACAAATCGACGGGTTTCGTTAGAAAGATCAACGCTGGGAATCGGCCTGCGAGCTAACTACCTATCGTCCTGTTATCGAACCATACAGCCACTTGTCATATTAACAACTTCTGACAGCGGGAAAATATTATTCGTGTGTTCTATTCGTTTCCGTTTCGCTTCGAGTGCGAACTAAACATTGGAATATTGATTTTCCCTGCCGACATTGCCGCAACTATTTTTACGTTTTACACCGTGTTACAGTGTTATTTTATACAGGTTCTTCAAGAATTACCACTCCGTTTCCATGGGCTCGAGCGAAACGAGCACTACAACGAATACTGTGTTGCATTCGAGAGCGAAACGCGGCACGCCACGCCGTAATCTGTATGACAGTGATAAGTGATAGCGCTTTTTTGCGGAACATTCCTTCGTAAACCATTTCCTGAGGATCTAGACGTTCGGTTAAATATTGCTTCTGATAACTACGGCTCTAGGAAAGGGTACCGGTGCGCATTCGAAGACGACCTTCGCTGGTACAGAGAATTCATGCGACGCCGTTTCCAATAATCTATGGAAAAATAATTGCTGCACATCGTCAATCGCGATTAGCCTCGCTAGAACGATTGCGAAAGTTCGAGCAATTTTTCCTGAAAGAGACAATATTGTATGGAGATCTTTATGTGTTGGAAATAAGAAAAACTGCGTTATCGATCAATGTAATGAGGCGTACGTGAAAAAAACAAACTCTCACTCTGTGTACAACCGTACGTGCGAACAGTCGTATCAATATATAAGTGTATCGTTCAATATATAAAGATATTTAGTTCACTAAAGAAGAGTTCGATTCACTGGAACAACCTAAGACTTCGACATTACGCATTTAAGGCTACTGAAAATTTTGAAGAAAGTTAATACACTTAACGTTCATTGCTCGAAGCGTCGAACAATCAGAAAGGCAAGTGTATACAAAAAATGACTAGATTATACTTTCTCTTTCCAATCAAGAAACATTCCGTTTCCCCTAGCTTTCTTCTCATCGCGACTATCGCAAAATGAGAAACAAGGTTGCGAGACTGCGATTACTTAAGAATGTGGCTGCCGCACGAAAGACTTTTGAGAAGGAACATCAAAATTTTTGAACCTGCGAAGTCAAGAGCGAAGCCTCCGACCAAGAGCTGGAAGCTACGTATGTACACGTCCCTACCGCAAAATTCTCAACGTTCGAAGAGCCGTGCGTGTTATACTTCGGCTTTCGTTTTTTCGACTTCGTTCTTGATTTTTATTGCCCGCCCTACATATTTTCTCCTTCTACCGATCTGTTCTACATTTTTCCCTTCGTTTCTTCGCGTGCCGCACAGAGCTCGTTTTCTACCGGGCGCTCTACATTTTTTTGCTTCTCGCGGTGCAACCTACACACGTTTTTCGCTTTTTCACCGTTCATGCTACATTTTTCGCCTCATTCTCCACCGGTCAGCGTTTTACGCTTCTGGCAGCCGGCCTGTACATTGTAAGCTTTTTACTGTTCATTCTACAGTGTACGCTTTTTTTTTTCTCCATGCTCAGCGTTTCTCGTTTTTTTTTTTTTTTTTTGTTTCACTGTCGGCACCGCTCTACATTTTTCGCTTTTTAATCCGCGCTCTATACTGTCTGTTTTCCGGCGGGTTCGAATTGCATTTTTCGCTTCTGGTCTCTCTGTGTCGAACAAATTTTTGCCGCGCGCGCTCGCATTCTCGCCGTTCTCGATTTTCCGTCGATCGCCGCCAAGCTTTTCATTTTTCGCCCCCCGAATTTCTCGCTTCTCGCCTGGCGAAAAAGGCGTCGCGACGAACGGACGTTCCCGCCTGTAAACGGTGGTTCCGGGACGCTTTTCACGGCGTCGCCCGCGCCGGCGATGTACGAAAGTATCGACTAACTTCCCGCTTCCAGTCAATTTCGTACGTGATGCGTGAAAGAGACTCAAGGCACGAACTTCTAGCCCGAGTTTCCCTCCTCGCAGCGCCGCGCCGGGGGATCCAGAGGCGTTCTCTCTCTCTTTCTCTCTCACTCTCTTGCTCTCCGCGTCTCCACCTCATTCAGAAAGTGTACGAGACTGGAAAATTTCTTATAGTCACGCTCGGCGTCGTTCGCCTAACGTCTCGGAGAGCAGTCGCCCCGCCTCGTCTTCGAAATTTTGCAAAATTGCGCGGCGCGACCCGCGTCCCGTGAAATCTTTCCTCCGGCACCGCGTCGCGCAGTTAGATTATCAAACGGAATATTATCCGCTCCCTTTTCTTTTTTTTTTGGCTGATAGGAAATCCGCTCCCTTTGATGTCCTCCCTTTGTGCATATGATTCCCGCCGAAAATTGCATCGGACCGAGGACCTCTTTGTAATTCGGACATTATGCACCTGTCTTTAGTCGGCGACGACGGGAAACGCGCGGTTCAATCAAGCCGCGGACGACAACAGTGGCGTTGATCGAGAAATTCAGTGACAATTTCCTTGAAACGAACTTTCTCGTGTCGGTATGTAATCAATAAACAAAGGGTTCTATGCATTTATGACAGAAATGAAGGTAATTTAATTTAAATGTTGTGAAAAATACTATTACACTATTTTCAACCTATTGAACATATTAAGAAAGAATATGAATTTCTATTTTTTTCCAGTATGTTGCAAATCTGGTGGAAAATTTTCATTTTATATACAGATTCGCTGTCTAGTATTTCTTATATAATGTAGTCTGTAAATAGTCCATGGTTTTTGCCTGGGAAGCATAGTATTCCTTATATATTGTATAGTATCTCTTATAAATTATAATAATATATATATATATATATATATAATTATAAATATATATATATAGCATGAACGAATCCCACGCTCGGCACCTCTGGAAATATTCAATGTGCTATTTTCAAAAACCTGTGGTGCCCAAGGTGGTTCGGAACCCACCGTAATAAAAAGTAACTCCCACTGAAATAGGCGATAGGGGGAGAGTTGGTAGAGGTGAGAAGTGTTGGAACGGGATTTGAAACCCTGAGGGGACTAAATATCCATTACATAACATTATTAATAATATACATATATTATATAATATTGCTTCCTAGACGAGGCGTAATTTGCATTATTCGGCAGCACGTATCTGTCGCAGCTTGGTGAGAATAGCTACTGCGCAATTGTATGCTTCGAAACAATGCAAGTTACGCCTGGTAAACGTAAAAATATGACTTTTGAGGACGATTCAGACCTACATTGATCTTTTATCTAGCGAATTTAATTACCGACAAAAATCATCTTTGCATTATCAAGAAACAAGAAGCAACCCTAGATACGAGTCTACCTGCTTAAACATTTGACGAGAAAACGAGTAGGTGTAATTAAACACAGTAAGAACATTCCCAAGCTATTAGCATCAGGATGCAGGACCTAAAATTCGAATCTCGTGCTCCCATAGAAAATAAGGGCACGTTGAAGAGCGTCGTCGTCGTCGTCGGCGTCGCGTAACCGTGTGCTCGAAGAGGTGAGCAAGGTAGTGTAGATGCGGACGCGCGCGTACGTGTGTGTGTGTGCGGCCGCGAGCCCACGATTGGTGGGACAGGATGAGACACGACCATAAAACCTTATCAACGTTCATCATCGCCGGTTCAACGGTTTGAACCGCTCGTCACCCAGCGCTCGTTAAACGCCGTACGAGTCGCGACGACGGTACACCCTGTGGCCCCGTGGTCACGTCGAGACGCTAACAGCGACGCCGACGAAAAAAACAGAGACAGGAAAGGGCGAAAAGAGGTCCATGACCCTACGGTGCTGAAACTTCTGCGAAACGGTCGCGTACCGGCCGAACCCGACGCGACGCGACGACGACGTGGACAAAGGACTTTGTGTCCAGACGCTGGAAATTCGGTGGAACGGAGCTCGGTCTCTGTCGGTCTCGTTACCGCGGACTAGTTGCAGGTGAATGGACCGCTTCCCAGAATTGATCACCGTCCGTGGTAACTGGGGATCAACCACAATAAACCATTAAGGTAGACTCGCGTTTCCAGGATTGCAAAGGGTGCGAGATTCGCCTTCTCCTTTCTTCACAAAGATGGCGTTTTTCAGTAATCATATCCGCTAGATAAAAAATCAATCTAGGTAGCAATCGCTATAAAAAGTCCTATTTTTACGTTCACCAGGCGTAATTTGCATTATAAATCAATTATTTCGATTGTAGATATTTGATAAATGTTTTAATTAATGTTTTCGGCGCAACAGTTTCGAGCAATTTTTAATCAAGTTTCCTTTCATACTTTTATAATTGGGTCTTACCCAGTATAATTATTACCTGTTCTCTTAAATATAATAAAAATGTAGGACTTTCGAGGGCGATTGTAGCCTGGTTTGATCTTTTATCTAGCACTTTTGACTACTGTAAAACCCCATCGCACGCATTGTCGAGAAATGAGAAAGCGTCTACCCCTTAAGACCGAGCGTAACAGTTTCAACGAATAATAAAAGAGAAAGTCAAGAAAACGTTCTTCGCGCCGACCGACGTACACTCGAACAGTGTTTGGAGCTTTTTCGGGGATTGTCCCTCGCTCACGCAACTTTTTCTCAAGGTTGCATGCACCTCGAACAGTCCGCGATTATCAGAATCACGCGATCGATCGTCAAACTTGGACACTCGATCCTCCTTTGCGGCGAATTTACATTTGCGCGACTGTTCGTTGTCTGTGGAAGATCCTATAGAATTTTGCGCAAACTTTTATAACAATACTCGATACGGTTTAGAACATCATCTATCCATCTAGTGAAACAATGCACCCTTCCAGCATATCCAGACTTTGTCTAAACATTGCGAAGCAGTCCTTGAACGTCTAGAAGATCATTTGTCCTCCGGACTAAACCCTTACGACGCTGCATCTAGCGGCACAATATGTCCTTTCATTAGAATCCAGGTTTTAGCCGCAGACCACGAAGACCGGGAGGGTTTCAAAGGATCCCTAACTGAACGGCGTCGAAGACCCACCGGCCTCGCCGCGTCTTAAAATCGATATCGCCATCGGTCTGACCAGAGTAACTGAAAACGCGGCTCTCCTCGAAGAGGTAGCATATCCCCGAGAAGCTGAAATCCTCTTCTGGACGTTGGGTCTAGCGTACGACTGCGACGATGACGAGGCGACGCCTCGAATCTCTGCGCCGCCATTTATTCGGGCATCGGCTTTCGAAAGTAATCCATAAATCGTGCCCGTGGAAGAGGATCACCGTTGTGATCGGTTCTGTCGCCATGTCAGAGAGCCTGGAAGCGGATAGGAGTAGACTGGAAGCCAGGTTCCAGAGCCAGAGCTTCTCAGTTCCAAGTCTCGGAGCTACCTGACGGTGTTTCGCCTCGGCCGCTAGAAGGAGAGGCAAAAAGAGGAGGGAAAAGAGGAACGCCGCCTCGGGGATCAGGATAATATGCCGTGATCCAGCTATATAGAGCGGTGTGTGCCGGACCTTCTTCGCTCGAACCGTGGCCGGCATATACGATCCGGCGAGCGCCGACAGTTGGCTCGCGCAGAGTCATGAAGGCCGTCCCTCGGAAACCTCTTCAGGGAAATCTCGCCGCCCAGGAAAAAACCGTGCTCGCCTTTGATCGCGTGGTCGACCGGAATGCCAAGCGTTCCTCCTTGAGAGACGGAAGTGAACGACCCTCGCCAATCGCTGCCACTCTCTTCTCTCTCTCTCTCTCTCTCTTCTTCTTCTTCTTCTGGTTGACTCCAGTAATTGTCCCAATGCAGATCTGTACAATGTCAAGCTTCGCCAGAACTAGAGCATTGTACCGGCTGTATAAAATTATATGCCACCATACCGGGACTCTACACCTTTGGATCGGTAAAGATCTATTTGAAAAGTGCACCGCAAAATTGACCTTGACATGTAAGGTCAACAATTTTTGGTAAACCTTACGTTTTGAGGAAAAATCTCAAAAGAACCATGGGCCTTCGAGTCAACCGTTCTCTTATAAAACGATGTTGAAGTTCCTCTTGACCTTGATTTATTGAGGTCAAGGTCAATTGTGCGGTCCACTTTTTTTTAACACTTTCCTTTGTTCTGTACTCCATTTTTTATGATACCTCGTTCCTTTGGTAGGAATATATTCTACAGTGTCAAACTTGTTATAAAATATTTTTTTAGGTTATTAAATCAATATTGTAAGGAATAGCCGTATTTATTATAAGCAATCGTTGACAGACGTGTTTGTCACGGGCGCGTTCGTTTCGATCTTTTCTCTTTTTCTAATTCGTTGGCGATCGTAATTTTACAATTCTGTTATTTTCAATTTTCTACTTTTATAAATTTCACTATATATAGTATAATATGTTAGTGTGTATCGTTGGTGGTACACGTGGCACGGCACGTCTTACCAGATCTTCACCGATCCAAAAAGTTGTAGGATCCCGCTATGGTGGTTGTGCGGTATAATTTTTATACACCCTGTACAAAACGCAAGAAAACCGCTCGTGCAGCGGACAAAGCGCCGTTCGCGGAAGGTGCAAGGACCTTCGCCCTTTCGGGCATCTTCGCCCCGTGTCCAGGCGCTCCAGACATCCTAAACGCTCCGTCAAATATTGACACGCGAAATGTTTGGCGACCTGCACTCCGGTTCGCCCACTTCGACGACCGCTCCCTCCTCGAGCCAGCAAAACTGAACTTTCTAGGACGACCTTGCCGCCTTCCTCCCTTCGAGCTATCCGCTCCGAGACGAAGAAAGCCCGCGGACTGTCCCGCGACGTCCGACGCTCAAACACCGCCAGGCTAATCACGCTAATGCTGCTGCGACCCGTCGTGCAGAGAATATCGCAGACCGAATAAATTACCGGCTGAGAGTTTTGGCAGCGAGCTGGAATCGTTGAAGACTGCGCCAGTTCGGCTCGAAGACTCTTGAATGTCTCCAAGGTACTACCAGGACCTGCGATTTTCACTATTACACTCGGCTCTCTCGGCAGAAGTTTATTAACTCGGGGAAATTGTTTGTGATCTAGAATGTTATTAATGTACTTTGCCAGTATTCTTCGATGTTGGATTGAATTACAGGATTCTACCTTCTCGTCTGAATCAAGTAATGCTCTATACATTGGTACACGTTTCAGGTGCTTGCTGAACTCTCATTTCTCTGAACAGTAAAATTTTCTACGTGTCTCATAAATTTTAGAAATTTTATGGACGATAAAAACCAGTAGCCAGGATATCAAGCATTTTTCCACCGCTAACGAAACGGGAGAGATTTTAAAAGTGGACAGTCGGTATTATTACTGTTACCGTTTAAATCATGTATAACGCGGAACGGCATAATTGAAACGAAAACGGCGCCGTTTGAAAAAATCGTTGCCAGCCAAGCGATTCACTCGATAATATTTCACTCTCAAAGTAGGCAGTCGTATACTACCACTTTGCCATTATTATTTCAAGGAAATTTGCTGTGGACAGCACAACGTAAGACGTCTGCTGGAAACATAGCGACGGTAAAAATGGTTAGCTCAGCGATCGACTTGAAATATTTAGAGCGGCGGCGTGTTGGTGACAATTTTGGAAACGTCGGGCGCTGGTGTCCTGGTCGTCCCACCCGTCAGGATAACAACGTAAATCCAGTCGTGCGTCCTTAACGCGCCGATTCATCCAGCCGATCGTGGAGCCTGCGGTTTTGTCGATACGGCCGGTTCCGATGGTCAATTTGAATAGATTTTCGGTCGCGACGCGACGGCCGCATCGATTGGGAACGGTTACGAGCCCGGCGCGCTCTAATTTTTATTGGCCGGTGAACGAACGCGGAATTGGCCTCTCGCGCTGCCCATGTCGGCCAGATCTCGGCTATGGCATGCGATTTCCGTGCCGTGGGATCGCGATCGGTTTCCATAGGACCCATTCGGCCGCTATCTTCGTCCGACACGCGGCCATCGTTGAATAGAAAGGACGCGACGCGAGCCGACGTCTCCACCGGCATTAAAGGCGCCGGTATGAACTGCCTTTACGGCGCGAGCACGCTTTACTTATGTATCTTTATAATTTTGTTACAATGTGTAAGCTGTTGTACATGTTGCGCCACCCGGTTATATTTTTTTTTTATTTAATGCAATTTGAATCTCAAATTAGAGATTATTTTGCCGCACCCGGTTATATTGTTCATGTTGTTGACAAGCGATTCGTTGCCAACGACATGCGAACGTCGGACTCGAGCAAAGGACGAGCAGTCTCGTCAGGTCCGATGCCGGAAAAAGACGTTTTAATAAAGTTTATTCACCAGTATTACCCTTTTATTACCCTCCGCGTCAATCCCGGCCATCTCTCTGACAAATCGATGCAGTGTGTATAACTTAAATAATATCAAAAATACACTAATGTATGATATGTATATGTAAGCATATGTTTATGAGCCTGTCTGAGACTTCGAAGTGTGAAACAGGAGCATAGAGGATGATCGTATAGAATTCACGCCATCTTTATAATCTTTTTTATAAATGGAGATAAATAGTCTGTAAAATATTGCCAACAACCGTAGTCCCGTTGAAAGCACCGGTTCTCGTTAGATCACCGAAGTTAAACAATGTGGAACGTGAACGGCACTGGGATGGGTGATCATCTGGTAAAAAACCGGAAAGTGACCCGCCCGAGGTGTTTTTCACGTGTTGTTGGCAAAAGATGGTTCGGAACCCACTATAAACAGTAGGTCCCGCTGAAAAGGCGATGGTGTGAGTGGAAAAGAGGGGGATTGGTGGTAAATGAATTTGAAACCCCGAGAGGACCAAATATCATGTGTTATTATTATATTATAGTCTGTAAAATATTATGAAACAGATGTACATATATGTTTTTGGAGCCCGTTTGGGATCCGAAGGTCTGAACCAGGAGCGTAGACGCTCCCGTGCACGATCGCGTGCGAATCGTTCGAGCAAAATCGGCGTTTTCGATCGAGAAAGTAAGTTGGTGCGTGAAGGGATGTTGTTATAGCATGGTTCGAAGGTATAGCGAGCGGCGGTGGCCATCGTCCGAGCAGAAATTTCCGAGGATGTATCGAACCTGATCCCATCCCCGGTTTCTTTCGGCAGCATCACCGGCGCGTCGTGTACGTAAGGGAGAGTCGGTTGTGGCGCAGGAGGGGCCAGTCAGAGCGCAGGGTTTGGGGCCCGTCGCGTGTTTTTGCCCCCCGTCTGGCCCCCACCGCAGCTCATCGTTTTTTGTCTGGTGCAGTGCATGCGCTGCACCGCGGCATGTCCCCCTTGCACCACCGCCCGTTGCTGCCGTCATTCTCCTCCTCCTCCTCCTCCTCCGCCTCCTCCAGCTTTCTTTCCTCCCTCAGCCCCTTTCGTCTTCGCTGCACCACAATGCACCGCGTCCACTGCACCGGTCCGAAGCGTTGCAGCGGCACAGTGCACAGTGGCCTGGAGATCCGCTTTTTCTCTGGCACGAAGTCAATTTTTCGAATTTATTACTTCGTTTGACATTGCGGTGACCTTGGAAAACCTCTGTACAGATTAAGATTGAAATTTTCTCACGGTAGCCTACATTTTTAATCACGTCACACCACCAGCACGGTTTCAGGACATAGGAATACTTTTGTTTCGCATAAGCTATCGGCGAGATGCGAATGTCCAAAGCTAAACCGCCGATTATATTTGAATTATGCACCGTACATCGCGATATTGTTTCAGCTGCACTTTGCACCGCGCTATCCTTCTTCTAGCCTTGCAACTTCCGTTTCTAAAGGATTAAGGAAAGTACAAAATTGAAAAGAATCTTCGAATCGTCTTTTCGTTGGATTGTGTGAAAACCGTGTATTCGGATGCTAGATTTTATTCGTAGTATATTTTAGTACGACGTTTCTGCTTTGAAAAAAGGATCACACAGGCACAATTGGTAAATGAATTTGAGGTGTTGAATGGCAACATGATATTGTTTGATTTGTGTCTAAAGTGATGAACTTGTGTAAAAATCTTTGGACTTTCTATAGACATTAGATAGAGCGATGATTTTTGTTTTAAATTAAAGCAGAAATATTCCAAAATATGGGAACGTTTTTTAACTATGAAAATCTGTATTGAACTTGCAGAATTACAAGAAAATTGTTCATCCAATAGCATGTACAGATAGATTTTTATTCTAGGCAGTTATATATCACTTTCCGTAGGTGTGACTTTAGAAAAATCTTCGAAACCTCTTTCCTCTGGTTTGTTTGAAAACCGTGTATTAAATTATAGAAGAAATATTAGGAACGTTTTTTAGCTATGAAAATCTGTATTGAACTTGCAGAATTAGGAGAAAATTGTTATTTTATGTGATGTACGGATAGATATTTTTTCAAGCAGTTACATATCACTTCTCGTAGGTGTTGTCACACTGATTTCAAATCTGGTCTAGAAAATGTCTCTTGTTCTCTGATTTTGATAGAAAATTCATCGGTTTACCGCACTGTGCGACGTATGCAACGGCGTATGCAGCGTGCAGAAGCAACGAGCGTGTGTGCAACGGGTATAGGAGGACGCCGACTCGTTGCAGACTATGCACACGCTCGCCGGAGGCCGTCCCAGCGTGCTTATGATCGCCGCGAGCGAAACAGCAGGCGGAGGCTGCGAGCCTTCCGCGGAAGATGCGCAACATCTCCGTGTGCACCTGCCGACCGTGTCGTCCCGACGGACCCGTGTCACGCCGATTTCCAGTCACCGTACAACAGCCACGGGGAAACCATGCATATCCAAGGATCTGACTCTCTGCTATGCTATGCTGCCTCTGCTTCTGCTGTTGCCACTGCTGTTGCACTGCTATGGCGATTCCTGTGGTTGAATCCTCAACGATCTTGCCACTATGGTTTCGCACGACTTTTTACTTTTGATTTTTAAGGGACGGTGGGATTGCAGCGTTTGAAGCAACTGGTTCGTATTTTCTTATACGAGTGGTTTGCAATTGTTCAGAGTTTCATAAATAAATTTGTAGTTTGGTTCATAGCTTCCTAGGGAATGCCTGCTATTTTAACCCGTAGCACTCGAACGGCGACTCCAAAAAATTGCTGTATTATTATTCGAAATATCTAATCAATTATTTAACATTTAGGTGTACCAATTTAATATCGATAGAATGGAAATATTCTAGGTCGGAAGAGATGTTTCATTTTCAAGTTCAAATACCTCCGCGAAGGGGTATTAATTTTAATTTTGAGAGAAAACTGTTTGGTAAATTGTATAAAAATAGTATTGAAATTTTTCTGGCTAGCTACAGGAATCCACGATGAAATCATTGTCATAGTTAAAATAAGAAATGTATTGTTACGACATTTGATTTTGCGAAGTTAGTCGATTTTACAAATGTGGTCACATCACGTGGTCACACTAACCTTTGAACAGTGAACCATTTTCGTACCTGGACAAATGGACGACGTTTAAGGTTCTATATTTAAAATTAGATTCTAATGTAACATTCGTTCAACTTCATTGCTAAATAGCTTAATTGTTCGACGAGTCCGATATTGTGCGTGAAAATAGACCGGGCCGCCGCTATAGGAAGGTTAATACCCGTATGAGGGCGTGTGTGCGCACACCTTTCGAAACGAGAGAGTTAATTAGCATTAGCCGGTATCCAACAAACGAATAATCATCTAGAAAATCGTGATCGCGCGAGTGTAAGAGTTCCTCGGCAATTCCTCGCCGCCTCAGAGACGCGTTTTCGACGCGATTCGCAACAGAGCGTATCGCTCGGCACAGCGAGCCGGAATATCGGCGAATATTCGACTGCGGATGAACTCCAATTAGCAAACGAATTCGATTCTCGGAACACCGTTGGACGCCGAGCGGCGCGGCGCGGCTAGTAATTTGCTGTCATCCCGACTATTACGCAATCCTCGTCACTCCGTTCCGGATTTCCGACGGCCGTGCAGGCGGACAACGTGTTCGTCGCGCCGACGTAATCGAGACGCACGTGCAGGTACGACCTTTGATATATCCCACTATTTTTCTTTCTCTATCTGTTCCCAGCCGCGAGCGCGACCCGACGCGACGCTGCTGTCGGGCCGCGTCGCGCAAAACTTCGCGTTTCCCCGGACGGAAAATAGTTCGCAATTAACCGGCGTTGTAATCTATCCATTTGCATGCCGCCGGTGACGACACCGGCCACGATAAATACACGCAAACCTCTCCGCGTCTCTGCGTTTTCCACCGAGAGGTCGCGCTAATTTCCCTCGAATTTAATTGATGCTTAATTAGAATATCGATCGTAAATAGCGTCGTCCTCGCAACACGCTGCAGTTCTTCGTTCCTGTCGCATTCGAATAGCCTCTGTTATCGCGAAGGTCAAGAGCGATTGTTTTAATGAGTTCTTTTTAAAGATCCAATGACGCTGCACTTTTTGGCGGGTACGATCTTTTAAACATTTCTTATGCGACGATGCCCGATAAAAAAAAACTTCTCGTTTTATGCACGTTCGACGTCGTTCAGGAATTGTGGCAGAAATATTTCAAATTTATCAGCGAAGCTGAAACGTATGAATACCTGGACAAGACGAGAAAGAATAGAAGCACGTACTGTTAAATGGATTTTCAATAATTGGAAAGTCTTGTTTTATGCACGTTCGATGTCGTTCAGGAACTGTGAGAAAAATTTTTCAAATTTTTGACCGAAGCTGAAACGGATGAGTACCGAACAAGACGAGAGAAAGAACACAAATCGAGTTCTATTAAATGGATTTTCAATAATTGGACGCTTTCGACGAAACGTTCGCACAGTTTAAATAAATTTCTAGTCGGATCGAGTCGTCAACAGGATTTTCAGATGTGTTGAGAGTCCTGGGGCAGAGTGTTCAGGATTTTGCAGGCAGAATCTCGAGGGTGGAACAGGCGATTTCCGGTTCTGGATCCGGCAGCGATCCCGCGAAGTAGAGAATCAGGGTTCGCCGACGGAACAACCAATCCCGTCATTAATTTCCCATAATGCGGCGCATAATGGCGCGACGATGTTCGACAGAGCCGCGCGTCGAGCGTACACGGCAACTTTCCAGGAAACAGAAATTAATTTTCCCCGGGTCTGGGTACAAGCTTCTTTATAAATTATTAAAACTTTCGCGCCGGTCCCCCCTCCCGCCCGGATATCCACCTTTGTCGGTGAGGCTCTCATGAATATGTACCCGGACTGTAAACCGGGCGTCGGCAGTTTTTCTTTTAAGCCGACGCGAACTTCGTTAATCCGCGATCCGGAGACCGTTTTGCATTTTGATATCAACGCCGGACAGATACACAAGTCCCGCGCGCACCGACCAGAGAGGAACGCTCGGAGCTTGTTCCGAGCCGAGTCGAGCGGATTCTCAAGGGAACAGTGGATTTCGTTACTTTTCAACTGGCTGTCCAAACATTGTTCTTCGCCGCTTGTCAACCTGCAGCTCAAGCGTTTAGAGGGTCAATTTTTACATTATTATAATATTTTTGTTATACTATACTATATACTCTGTACTTTGTTATGTAATACTCTGTACTAAGCATTATGTTGCAATAAATCTCATATGAGATTTCCAAATTAAAAAGATAAAAAAAAATTTTAAATTATACTAGCTGAACCAACAGACGTTGTCCCCTTCAATTTTTCTTTCACTAGAAACCTTAGACTATTACGAACATTTTATTCTTTTAATTAGCCAAATCGGTCCAGCCGTTCTCAAACAATATGCTTACCAACGAACAGCATTTAATTTTTTATTTATACAGTTTAAAACTGCGGATTTTTATGCAAAATAAAAACAGCCTGCACCATTCGAAAAAGACTGGAGCCAGACAGACGTTTAATTCTTACTTCAATTATTTTAACTATCTGAAAACATATTAATAACAAATGTTTAATGTTCTCGGCGCTACGGTTCGATCAATTACTACTGAGAAATTAAAGAACAATTTTGCAGATTGTCAAATAATCATCGACGTTTCGATTCTAGTTTGAATCCTTTTCAAGATGTATTTGCTCGAGTAATTAATCGAACCGTAGCGCCGAGAACATTAAACATTTGTTATTAACAATAATACGATCGATATAAGAGACATATGTAAAGAAAATATACTTTCTTCAAGATTCGAATTTAGCTGGAAGGTAGAGTAATGACCGTCTTACCCGGTAGAGCAGGAAAACAAAAGAGAGTGATAGAACGTGAAAATATAGTTAGGATTTTATTGACACTCGAAACAACAAACTTTAATGTCTTTTCTTTGTTTTCAGGTAAGGATATTGTAAATTGTAAATAGTGTAAATAAGAGATATGTCAAATAGTGAAATAAAACTTTGTTTTCAGAGCAACCTCAATAAAGTTTTGTTAACGTGTCAACCCTAACCTCATAGAGGGAAATATATATGATTATACATGTATAAAAACATATTAGATTGTCATTAGTAGATCATTGTAATTGTTTTACGGTTTTAAATGACACCTACTCATTTGTTCCTATAAATGCATAAAATCCCCAGTTCGAAAGGCTAACAAAACTTTGTAAGTGAATCCGCTGAAGACAGACGTGATTGTAGACAGAGGCCGTATTAATTAGTGTACGTTTAAAAATGCTGATGAGTTAATTGTTAGCAGGCGAATAGGAGCGTGACCGAGGGATCGACCGATCGTACGATGTATTACCTGACGGTCGCGACTGTTCTAACATGCGACGCAAATTGGCCATTATTTGTTATATAAAACTAGACGGCCACGTGCGCAGAAAGAAAAACGATGTATATGTACATGCGGGCTACTGATGTCATCGACAGATGGTCCCGGCGTATACGGGTCGTAAGACATCGACACATTTTAACTCGTGACTGCGCAATATCGATCGCGGAACCATCGAGCACTCGAAACGCAAAAGAGAAACAGTCCAATCATGCTTGCAGATTTCTCCTTCTCAACGGTACACGGCAACCCATCGAAATAAAATCATATTCCCTTTCAGGAAGCTAATGTATCCCGTCATAATTTTCCAGGTGCTGACCATTTTTCCTGGACTTTTTCGCGACGCGACGTCTCCAGCTGTGACTCGGTTTCCATTTCAACTTGATTCGCCTGTGCTCTTCGTTCGGGTGGCCACGTCCACTGCGTCGGGTCAAACACGTGTCTAACCCCGCTGTTAGCCGTGGAAATTCCTCGGCACCTTTGTGCACGACCCCTGAAGAATTCACAGAATAAGAAATCTCCAGTCTCCTAGTCGTGATTTCAATTCTAAGATTTCCGCGCGTCTCACGCGCTCTAACCTTCACTATCTCCTTCGCAATTGCGATTATTAACCCTCGTACGTTCCACAGGGTGAACATTCAACCATTCGATATTTTCACGTACTGTAGAATTATTCATCCTTCTATGTCTATGTCGTCAGATGTATTTCTTTAAAATGTGACGCTGTAAATGCAACGTAATGTGTTGATTTAACGTGTAAAGTAAAAATGGGAGAATTGTTATTCAAGTCTATTTTATGCAGCTAGTTTTGAGAAGCGTATGAGGGTTAACAAAAAATCGTTGAATGCTATCGGCGCTACGGTTCGATCGTTAAATACACAAAAAATAATAAATTAACTAAGCAATTTTGCTAATTTTATATAATCGACGTTTCGGTCACGTAGCGCCGATAGCATTCAACGATCTTTTATTAACAATATTACGATCGATATAAATAAGTTTATTTGTATGAGGGTTAACAATTAAAACTAATAATTATTTACAACATTAGCTAGTAAACTAATCCTTCTAACGTCCTCAAAAGAAATATTCAAGCTGTTGGGTGGAATTTTGAAAAAAGTTATTCGGTTTTAGAAGGTGTACGAACACTTTGCACACATTGTATGTCAAATATTCTGTGATTGGTATTTACGTATGCAGCGTCTGAATGTCTTTGATCGAATCTAGAATTAAACAGGCAATAAACTCGGAGAATGAAGAAACGTGTAACGAAAAAGAAACGTGTAACAACCTCAGTCACTTAATGATCGTACGTAGATCATTTTTGTTTGATAGCTTCGGTGTCCAGCTAGGCAAAAAAAGCAGTTTCCCGTCGTTACAACAAATGAGGGCCACTCGGGGACTTTTTTGCATGCGGTAACTAGATTAATTGCGAGCGAACCAGTATCTCCTACGAGATTGCAGGACGTAGGAGAGAGAGAGAGAGGAGTAGAGAGGCACCGATCCTCTTCATCTGCAACGTTCTCCGGGTTCCACGCTCTCCATGCGACTTTCCTATCTGGGTCAGAGGACAAAGAGCACTGGAACCAGCTGCGTAGGAGAATAGATCGGACGATCGAGATGCAGGGAGAGAGGAAGAGAGGAGAATCGGAGTCCAGGTCATGTACTGGGAAAGAAAGACGCGATTCTAGGTAGCAGTCCTCGATCTTCCTGAAACTTTCGCTTGTTCCTTTTCCTCGCGAGCTTCTCCGCGGGAACTGCTCGCACAGCCTTGGGGAAATTAACGCAACCATCCATCCATGCTGCTTCGCGGAAACAAATGAATTATTTCGCGCGAAACCGTCCGCCATTGCTACGCACGATTTCACCGTCTTCCTTTTCCAGGGCGTTTGAAATGATAGTCATTAGTAGACCGCGGATGTTCATGCATTTATCGCTTATGAAAATGTCCAACAAAGGCTAGAATCATAAAGTTTCTTTTTTTTTATATTTATTTAACGTCGCTTTCAACTCTTTGCTAAGGTTATTTCGCGACGGTGCTTACGGTTTATTAAGGTGGATGCCGAATCATCTTGAGCACCACAGTATTAGATGGAACATGGAATAAACCACAAAGTTCGATAGAATTTTGTAGAATTTTTATTTGTTTTAGATTTAGAAAGACTGTTTCCATTAAAAATACCACTTTCTTAAGATTTGTCTAGAATAAATTGGAAAATGCATAAACGTCCGCAATCTAGTCATTAGGGACCGATCCAGAAGAAACTACTTCCTGATGGTTCCTTATATTAGCCTCTAATTTGTTCGGTAACAGTAACACTCTTTATGGACCGTATTACGGATCATAATTGCGGTTTATTGTTACGGCAGGGGTGTGTCGTAGAACGCCGCAAGGCTCATTGTTTTCTAAGATCACAGATGAGCTTAACTGATTCACGGGTTTAAGGTACGTATTTAGAAGTTTCAACCAGAATAAAAGACGGATAAAATAAGATTATTGGCTTTCATATGTTTGTAAATAACACAAATGAATGAATCTCTTTATTTTCACTGAAACGATTGAAGAAAGAAATTTCCGGATAATTTTTATTTCGCATAAAAATCCGGTTTATTTATAAGCGAAGGGGAAGAAACTCAATCTGCTATTTTTAGAAGAATCTGCATTGTGTTTTAAAATAGCATCGCACGCTTTCACAGGATGTCAAGAATTTCTGAAATTGTGGGGACGAGTTTCTAAAAAAACGTGACGCCAGGAAGTCGCCATCGGGTGCGAGAGGAAATATTAATTCGTGGACGGTAATTTATGCTCGCAGTCGAAAGAGGAAAGAGAGAGAGAGAGAGAGAGAGAGAGAGAGAGAGAGAGAGAGAGAGAGAGAGAGTGAGCGTCGATTTTCGTCGCTGTCTCCGAGTCCACTCGTCGAAATATTCATCGAATGGTCTCATTATCTCGGATCGAACGAACCGTGGCTCGTGGCACGGCGAAATTTGCAATTTCGACCGGTTAACTGTGGCGTCCATAGTTTCAATTTCGTACAGACGACGCGGAACAAACGCTGGCCGCTTACAATTCCGTCGGCACGGCCGAAAGCATTATATTCCAGATCACGTCGGCGATACGGCCAGATTAATTGGCCCCGATGTCTTCGCGATACCGCGCTGAAATAGCTCTTCATTTAGATCATAAACGTTGCACCCGCGAAATTGTGCGTAATGCAGAAACCGCGGAATGAATTATGCTCGGGACAGAATTGTCGCCTCGGGCACCCGTTTCCAGAGGCGACGAACGGTGCGAGTGTTTCGCCAGAAAAAGAAAAAAGAACAGAAATCGACATTCTATTTTCTAATTCGCTGTCCTTCGATCGATCGCTTGTAGCCAACCATCGCCAATTGTACGCTTTACGATCGATGCACCAAGCCAAGCCGTTGAAAGAAATGCAATTAATAGAGAGCAACAAGGTGGAATAAGAAGGTTCAATTGTCTTGGGTAGCCGAGTAATTGGAACTTGTTCGCAATGTCAAAGAAATAAGACTGCTGCGAATAAAAGATCCGTAATCCGCACGCTTTAAGACCCACTTCCGGATAATTAGGCTCTCGAAACTCTTGAATATTAGAAATTTGAGTGGGAATCGAGACGGAAGTGGAAATTTCGAGTGCAATTTCAATGAAGTTCTGAAGATTACCCTTAAAATCTATTCATTCGGTCAAGCTAGCTACCGGACGGATTTTCTTTTTTTTTATATTGTTTATTTATAAAGGTCGTATTAACATAAAGGTCATTAGCAACCACTTTGGTATATAATTATAAGTACAATATTTTGTTACCGCAATAATACATGAATGTAAGTATAATTAAATCTTGTAGTATAGGTTTACATTTTTAAGGAAGGTAAGAACATTTGCAATTGTCTTTTGTTGAGCTGTTTCAATGTGATTTCGTATTTCTTTTTAAGTCAAAGTGATCCTATCTATAAGTGTTATCTTTCTCCTCTAAAATACTTACGGAAACACATATAAAAATTGACTCGAAGAAGTCTCTTAAAATCAAGTCAGTTTCGTCCGAATCGATGGTCGGGTTTTCTCAATTATTCCACACGATCTCGTAAATATATTTAAACGAACATGCATCTAACACAAAGTGCGAACCTCCATCTTCTATTTAAGTCCTCGAACGTGAAAAAATTCTTGCGGGAACATACTTGAAATTCTTTCGAATTTATTCCGACAAAAGTTCCAGCTGCAAAGACCGAAACACTTACGCGGTGGTAACCTTGGAAATTCGCTAAATAATAATATGTGAAAATTCTCGATAAAATCTGACAAATTGCAGCTATGAAACTGTAGCTCGGTGAATTTTCATGAATTTTTCAGATGTAGATCCTGGCTGGAAAGACCGGGACACTTATCCGGCCGTATCCTTAGCGTAGTTCTGGGAGATTCGTGCAAGGGTTAACAGGAGCGATTAATATTTAGATGAAAATTAGCCGTCGGTGGTAGTGTAGCGAGAAGGATGGTATCTCGGTCCTTTCAGTCGGCGCCCACGCTTGTCACGGGCCTTGCGCCCGCTTCAAAGGACGCGGGTTCCGCGCAAGAAATCCTTCGCAATGCCGCGCCGCGCCGGTATAATGTCGCGGGAGCGGCGTAAACCGGGGCTCTCGTCTTTCCGCGTGTTATCTCGTCAACGTGATCTTTACCGCGCTCGCCTCATCCGCGTTTTACCGTCGATCGTAATTCTGTCCCGCCTTTGTCAGCGTCGCAAGGACCCCGGGAAACAAGTAGCGATAGCGCGCTAAGTGCGCGCACATTGTTAGCGGTGCTCATACTCGCGTGTTTACGGGCCTCCGCGATATAGGATGCACACGAACTGGAAGAGAAAGAGCAAGGGAGAGAGAGAGGAAGAGAGAGAGAGAGCGAGCGGTATTTCAGTCAAACCGCTTGATCTCCTCCCGCATTCGCCCCGCGAGATTTATCCGGCTGACTTATCTCTCGAACGAGCGTGCGTGTTCGCTGGAAATCGTTCTTCGCCAAGCCAGAGATCCTTTGTACCTGATTGCGGGCTCGGACGCCGCTGATTCGGGAAAAAAAAAAGAGAATAATCGTGCTCTTTTACGAGAACCTGGTTGACGAACACGATCTCTGTGCGCGAGCTTTCGAGGACACGGCTGCTCCGTCCTTTGTTTCAAGCATCGTCTACATCTTCATTCGTCTATTTTTCTGGAAAGACAATGACTTCTTTTCAACCCCTGCTAAGTGGACACTTCTAGTCGTTTCACAGTCGTGGCTAGATCGAAATATAAATTTAGTTAAAAGTTCAAGTTCGTTTTCACATGTTGCAGACAAACTTCACCAATGTTCAGGCACTTCCTCTCGAATTTTCTCATAATTTGTTGGGAAAATAAACTTGATACAGGGATGATCACAACTTGGATATAACCTGTATTCTGTACGCGTTGTTTTAAAAAGGGGAAACACACTCTTTTCATATATACTTTATTATATATTGAGGTACCAATCCTACAACGATGGTCGCTGTACGTTGTCATTTTTTCAAAGCTGTGGCCTTAGGGTTTAAGCGGTTTATCTTTTCTGTTTGTTGTATTCATGTTTCAACATATTACTATGTATGTATAGTTTTATTTTCTGTAACAATGGTTTATGTTTTCTTTATTATGTTGAAATAAATCTCATATGAGGTTTTCTAATAATAAAAAAAAATCCTACAACGCTACAGTGTATCCGAGTGATTCGCAATGTGGTACACGAACAGTAAACGCACTATCTTTTACGGTGCTAGTGGGACCTATACTTTATCGCGATCCGCTCGGGTCAGCTTCTGCAACTGTTATCTTATGTCCCTTGTAACTCTCTAACTGTCCCTTATACATGTCGAATATGTATGTGACATATTATTTGGTCCCCTCAGGGTTTCAAATTCATTTCCTCCTCTTTCCACTCACACCATCGCCTTTTCAGCGGGACCTACTGTTTATGGAGGGTTCCGAACCACCCTTTTGCCAACAACACGTGAAAAACACCTCGGGCGGGTCACTTTCCGGTTTTTTACCAGACGGTCACCCATCCTAGTGCCGTTCACGTTCCACATTGTTTAACTTCGGTGTTAGGGCAACTGTCCCTTATACCTGAACCCTTATACCTAAGCGAAATGGCATCGTTGAATTCCAACAAAATTCTAATCTACCAAAAACTAAAAGAGACCGCCTATTTACAAGATATTCGAATTTCATGAAAATCAAGTTTGCCGAACGTAGATTTTCCTGGTTATCGAGTTCCATCTTCGAGAGCAGACGAGTCTGGTGGAATCGACAACTTCCGTAAATCTAGCGTCAGGAACGTAGCAGCGACGGTGTGTAACTAGTGGTAGGGCTCTCGAAAAATCGTCGCCGCGCGACGGGAGGGCAAGAAGACTTGCGTCAGTAATTTTTTCCGCTCGACTTTGAAAAGGAGTTCGCACGAAGCGACGCGGAGGGGCGCGACGGCTAGCTGGCTGAAAGTGTGCGACGCAGATGGACGAGCCCCCGTTTTTCGTCGCATTTCACGGCGAACAGAGGACACAACAGGAGTTAGTTCCGTGTCGGGGCTACGTGTCCGCGGTGTGCCCACGCGCCGCTGAAATCCACGAATTCCATCGGTACCAAGCGAGACGGAAAGTCGTCCTTGGTCCGTTAGGTCTCGTGCACCAGCAGCCCAGCCGCGCGTACACCAACGGTTCGTGGGCCGAAAGGTTAACCTCGAAATCAACGACGCGTGCACCGCCGGCGTCGTTCCCCCTCTCGTCGTCTTCTCCCTCGTCGGTTTCCTCCATTTTTCACGAGCGTTCCCTCGCTGCAAACACGATGCTCTTCCTCCCTCGAGCACCTCCCGGCGACCGTTTAACGGGAACGAACATCAATTAGACGCAGAACGCGATCGTCTCCGCTCGGTACGCGGAACCGCGATGGAGATTACACCTACTCGATCCTCTTAGCTGCCTATCCGACTAAACTTGTGGTTCTTCCCGCTGATTTCGACGGCGCACCGTGCGGTACTTTGATAGGAACTTGGGACAAACATTAAAAAATTCGTATAGCGTAGCAATAATTTATAGTTTCTTGTTCGGAATTGTTTTAAATGCACTAATCGAAGATTTGGAATACTATTTTAGAATTTTCCATTTTTTACAGTACATAGATTTTAAGAAATAATAAGAGGCATGTTTTCTGTATAATGTAAAACTGAAATATGAAGAAATAGTACATATACAATAACAATAAAACAAGTATTCATAGCCGAGTAGAAGAGTAGCATTCGCCAAGGATTAATGTTGAATAACTTTGAGTGTAGGAGCTGGTAGCAGGAAAAACTTGTAGAAAAAATTACAGGATGTTTTGAACCCTTCTTGAAATATCTCTATTGAAAGGAGAAAAAGGTGAGAAACATTATTTCAACTGTATTATTTACTAGTATATTCCATATAAGAGACTTACTAATTTGGAAATTTCAGTCACATTAAGTAGCTGTACTTTAAGCTACCATATCCCATAGGACATATTTCATAAAATTCTTTTTCCTAATACCATGAAAGTAAGTGACACCTAGAATCAATAAATTGCTTGATATAGGATTTTCTTGAGAAGAAAAACACTTGCAAACGCTTACTAATCTCCTACTGAATTATTTGAATTCAAAACATAGTTTCAACATAGTGGATATTGGACAATGAATTTTTAGATCTTTCTCAAGAGATTCTCGAACCGTTCCACAACGGGACAGATCGATAGCTTGTACATGGG
Source organism: Lasioglossum morio (assembly GCA_916610235.2). Taxonomy (NCBI): domain Eukaryota; kingdom Metazoa; phylum Arthropoda; class Insecta; order Hymenoptera; family Halictidae; genus Lasioglossum; species Lasioglossum morio. The sequence goes on from OU744326.1 coordinate 27,543,902, forward strand.
CTCAAAAATCGAACTTCTCATATCGATTTTTAACCAACGCATTGTGTTTCTTAACCCCTTGCAGACGGAGCTATTTTAACTCGAAAATGAAACATCTGTTCCCACCTTGAATGATTCCATTGTATATGATCTTTATCATTTTCGTGGATATGAAATTGGATATGAAATTGATATAATACCTTATACAATATTGAAATGTTTAGTAATCGGTTAGACACCGACATATTTAATAATGCAAACGGTATTTTGAATTATAGTCTTTTAAGCGTTGAGGGCTAAATGTTCATTACATTCGAAAACGATCAAATTTGTTCCGATACCATTTTTTACTATACATGAATAATATTTATCGAACGTTTCTCGATTCTTCGCAGGATTAATAATTTGATCTCGAAGAAGCATAATTCAATCTGAATTGTTCATTTCTATTCTAAAAGTGTAGCATATATACGAGGCTCCGAATTCTTCAGTCTCTTCTTTGTCGGGATGTTCTCATCAATTTACCCTCCGACAATCTCGTATTATGAATCCGAATTCTCACCCTCCATTTTTGGATCTATTACGATGAGTTTAATAAATTGCAGACTCTGGATGGTTTAAACCATTTTAAAACTTCCGAGACTCTGTTTTGGTAATTGGAACGAGCTCGACAAATATTGTCTCGTTACCGTCGGAATGAACAAAATTAATCAACATTTAGTGTTAGAAAACGGCGGATCTTTATGCAGCTACGAAACAAAAACTGAATGAGATATAACGAAGCAATTAAGGGTTGAAATAGATTTTTATTTTATCCCCCTTTCCCACAATAAAAACCGAACATATTTATTTCACTTAAAGATCCCCAATCTATTGATTACTAATCAGCGTTTCGAAGAGTCCGCATATTTCAGCGATAAAAATCCACTTCCGGTTGCAACAACAATAATCATATCGTACAATCCTATCGTATATCAATCCGAATGAACAACAGAAATTTTTTAGCGTCGATCAGAGTGTCTTTAACAATTCCGAAATTTCAGCGAGAGAAAAACTAATAATTGCTCGTCGCGTATCGATCGGAATCGAATAAACAAATTATTGGAGTGTTAATCGGCGTGTAGAAGAATTGGCAAGTTTCGGCGATAAAATCGCAGTTGCGGGGTAATTGGCCGTCGGGGGTTTGGTGGAATCGGAGAAATAAGTTTCCGGGGTAATGGTGAATCGTAGCCGGAACAGGGTTATATTAATCATCGCCGGTTCTCGGGTCTCTCGTTTCTCGCGTGACGCCGTCTGACAAGAAGCCGCTCGCTCCTCTCTCTCTCTCTGTGTTGAACGGGCCTGGCATCGAGGACGATAAAACGAGGTGCTGCTAAGCTCGTTCCCGGGGCTGGACGGGGTGGGAGATAAACTAGGAGTCTCGTTAAGATCGACGATACGACGATTTCGACGACAACCACGACCCGTCGGTGAAGAGCGATCGTTAAGGATCCCCTAACGAGGAGCCGTGCACCCGGGGACAATAGGAGAGAGAGCCACGACGCGGTCGTCCAGCCTCTATGCGACGCGTGCTCAGCCTGCCCCTTGGTTCGTTCCCGTGCAAACGACAGCGCGGCGCTACCACGGTTTTCATCTTGCCCACCTTTGCCCGCGATTCTCGCTCCCTCTTCAACCGTGTCCAACCCGTTCGCGATCGTATTAACGAGGAAACGATGCAACGCCGCCTGCCGCCTGCCGCCTGCCGCGACACGATTCCTTCCTTCCACGAACAGGAACTTCGCGTCACGACTACCAACGGCCGACCGAACAGCATCCTTTTGTCCTTTGATTCGCCGATGAGTCTCGACAACCACCCGGAACCTTCCTCCGATCTATTATTCAACCTCGCCGGCCCGGTCTATAGTATTAGACTGCGAACGTTCGTCGCGCGAATACGTTCAGACGCTAATTCAATGCCACGAGGACTCCGCGGGATCCAGCACACTTTGTCGAGAAATTCAACTTTCTCATATTCACATGGTATTCAAAGTTTGTATCGTTTTCTAAATATCCTCTCATAATATAATGAAAATTGTAATGTTATAAAATAGTATGTTTCACAGCAGTGGCGCACCCAGGATTTAATCTTGGGGGGGACGAGTTGAACAAAATTACCTTGTTTTTTAGCAAAAATATCTGTCAACGATAGCCACAAATATTTACTTATATATATTGTAAGAATGAATTGTAAGAATGATATGTATGCATGTGATATGACTGAATATGAGTGTGTATATATGTTAAGTATTATATATGTTTTTATTGATTTACATGTTATATATGTTTTATTGATTTACGTCGTGTTAATGTTTTATAAAATGAATGTTCAATGTTACGATTTTTTAAAAATAAAAACGACAGTCCTCTACGAGCGATTGACGGAATATCACGTCGTGTCGAGTTTCTATCAATTCGGTGTCAACTCCTTACAATATATATAGGGAAAAGTTGTTCAAAATGTTTAGTTTTACATATAACATATCCAAAAATCATCGAAATCGGAGAGGAAGCAGCTATTCTACGGTTTAGCTAATTTTTCAGTGTATTGTTTTCTTTTTCTTGAGGGGGGACTTGGTCCCCTGGCCCCCCTACTGTGTGCGCCACTGTTTCACGAGATGAAAGAACGTAGAATTCCTTCCTTCCAAGACACACGTGCTTCGTCGGAGTTAAATAATTATTTCCGAAATGGGGGGAGTAGACGTTGCGTAATTGAAACATCAAACGAAGTTTTTCGATCCTAATGGAGGGTCTTGTCGGCGAAAGCAGAGAGAAAGAGAGAGAGAGCGAAAAGTCTCGAAGTCGCGTTTAAAAATAAACCGCGGACAATGCGAGCGCGTTCTGCAACGTAATTATCTATTTATTAAGTGCGTCGCCGGTGTTCGACGAGGCGCGGAGAACAAAGAGAAGGAAACCAGACGGAAAAAAAGGTAACAATGGGTTTGATAAGGATCTCGGTGCAACCGAGCGTTGCAGAATGCACCGAGGATGACTGCGTGACCCGTCGCCGGTGGTTGCTGTCATTTCGACGACGCGCGTCATCCGCGTTCCCCGTGGCTGCGGAGGGAACGTCTAACGTTCCGGCATTTCCGCAACCGCGATCGATGTACTACCGTCGGCCTGGCTGTCAACAGATGCCGGGAAACGTCGTCGGTTTCTTCCCGGATAGTCCCACTGGCTAATTAGATCCTTGATCGAGGACGACCGTGGAACTTGAAACTCTGATCGATCCTCGCGATACGCGCAGTTTCATCCCTTTCCATCCTGCCGAAGCATAATGCTCTCTTATCTTCGATTTTCTTTTATTCTCTATAAAAAGAACAATCTCAAGTGGCTCGGTTTACTAGACTGCGGATCTTTGTGCAAGAGAAAAATTTTCTTCGTCACTTAGAACCTTTAATAATTGTAATTAATTGAAAATGATATGAACGAGCGCACAAGAGCGGGTTTTCAAACACTTAAAGCGAAATCTACTTATGGATTGATTAATCCAATGCAGTATTTATAATAGTATTGATTTTTTCATTGAATCTTTGAAAAATTTTCAAATGCAACTACGCAGGATTATATGACAATACATATCGTTTGTACCAGTATTATATTATTATATTTTGTTTCTTTTTTCTCTTTTTGTGTATGTCCCTTCATTCTTATTAGACGGGTAGTCTTGTATCTTTCTCTTGTTTTTTGTAAACACTTATCTAAAAGGGCTTCAGTCCGTCTATAATAGATAATAATATTATGGATATCCAAGGTCGTATTAATGTTTCTACTATTTTAAATTGCGTCCACCGATTTTTCCACCTATTCGTTACTAGACTGCGGCTCTTTATGCAAAATAAAAATATTCTGCATTGATCGTGGGAAGCAGGAAGAAAATAAAAATTGATATCGTTCCTTGATGACTTCGTTACATTAAAAACAACGTTGCCATCAATTTTTTCTAATCTGTTACTGTTTCATAGAAGCATTAAGAACGTTGTCAAAAATATTGGTCATTTTGTTTTTACACAGAACTGTATATATTTTATTTCGATAAGCGTGTAGCCCATTCTCAGACGAATTCACTGAGCTATAACACGTCCTGTCTTCTAAGGTGATTCAATAATAAAATATAATAAAATAAAATTTATGATAAGACATGATAGCTAGTTCTCAATTTGACAGTATTGCGGGAGAGTGTAGACTGGAATGTCAGGAACAATGTTGCGGAGCGTTCACCTGCGTCTGACCAAGAATGTCTGAATCCCCTAGTCGCCGTCAACAGACATACCGAGGTCTGAGCAAACACAAACGAAAGTGAAACCCACTGCGTAACTAATGTACAGGAAAACAAGCGTTGTTTGTGTGTCTAATAATCGCATAGAAGACAAACAAAAGTTCTGTAGAATAAAGAGAACATCTGACCGTATCGTTCTTCTCGAAGTGGATACTCGTTTTCAGGATTTTCGAAGCCTCCTACGAAATTCTTGGAGAAGTGCAAACTCTTTTAATTCGAAGAGAAAAACACAATTAGTTAAAATAAACGTACAATGCGCATCTAAACTATAAGGAACAGATCAGAAAAAACGTCCTGAAGAAACTCGAAGAATCTGCAGAAAATAATAACATTTTATCGATCGTAATGAATTAATAGAAAACTGTTTGCAATTTTGCAAAAATTAAATTGTTCCCAACGTTTCGATCCTGGTATGGATCATCTTCAAGAGAATTTTGCGTCGGAAAATTACCGAATATTATATTAATTGTTTCAAAGAATCAAACAAAAGGTAACTGATATACTTTGTCACCGTACTTGCTATGTGTAAAAATGTTTAGAAACGTGTAAATTTAAAATTGAGTTAAATGTTGACTCGGACAGCAACTGAACCAAACGACTGTTAAGAGATAACTAAACGTACATCCACTGGAACGACGTACATTGAGAATAATTTACGTACGTTGGGAATAATTTAATTTTTTCAAAATTGCTTTGTTTTTCATTATGATCGAACCTGTGCGCCGATAGCATACAGTTTTCTGCAGATAATAACGACGTGCAAACTGAAATGGAATCTCTGCAGAGACTGGAGAACCCTGAAGAGTCTGACCGGAATAAAAACAAGAAAAAGACACGTAGAGGACAAGAACACGACGATGGGGGTGGGCAAGACGAGTCCGGGAGAGGTAGGAGACGGAGCAAAAGGATCCGAAAGCGTTGGAGATTGGAAAAACGAAGAAAACGGTGTACCGGAAGAGGTTCAGGATCGAGTGTCCAATTTCTCTGGAGGATCACGAGGCAATCCCTTAGGAAGCAGATGAGCTTGGGCAGCAGGGTCGGACGCGGAACCGTAGGATCGTTGCGGCAAAAAGGGAGGAGTCGCGGGAAAAATGCTGTGCCCACGCGAGGCCTCACGGCGCGCGTGGGTGGACGTTCTGTGCGCGTACAGAACGCCGGGAGGAAAAAGGTAGGTCGTCGCTGGGAGAGGAACAACGGAGAGACGTTCGAACTGAGAAGAGGAAGAAGAAGAAGAAGAAGAAGAGGAGGAGGAGGAGGAGGAGGAGGAGGAGGAGGAAGAGAAGGAACGTGTCGGATGAAGAGCTATGCACGGGGATAGGGGGCCAGGGGAGGGAGAGACGGTGGTACCACCAGGTTGCGAGGACCGAGGCTGGCCAAGGCCAGAACGTCGTGGAACCGAGCCGGCTTATTTTTAGCGCTTCCTACTATTGTGCAAAGCACAAGTCTGTCAAGTGTCTAGGCGGCCGCTCCAACGGGGGAGTCCACCGTTATACGCTCCCACTCTGCGCGACTCCCTGTTGTCTGCTCCAGACGATTTTGGAATTTCTCCTGTGAGCCGGTCGTCCAGCTGGCCACGCGTTACTCTAGCCGCCCATCGTGGAACCTTGATCGCTAGACGAACGTTTATGCTAATATCCTCTGGCCGACCTGTCCGCAGAAACGCTGCGCCGGTCCCAGAAAAATCTGCGAGCCTTGAAGGATACCGAACCGTAGGTACGTGGTTCCCCGTGCACTTCGAAATAATCAGCTTTTTCGCTGATCCTCGAAGTGCAAGGCTCTTTTTTCTTTTACCTTGTCTCTCTCTCTCTCTTTCTTTTCCGTCTCTTTCGTAAAACAAGAAGTGCCCAAAAAAGTGTATTCTATGAAAGAATATTAATGTATAATGCACTACCAGACGAAGTAAAATGCTGCCATAATTTAGGCGTACTTAAGAGAATGCTAAAGGAATTCGTTACAACAAATGTTATGTAATATAAATGTAATAGAAAACAGCTGAGAAAGCTAATAAATAATCTCTCTCTCTTCCGTCTCTTTACGCAGTTTCGACCAATGTTGCGTTCAGCAATGATGATATATTTTCAATGTATACCGACCTGACGATTTCAAAGCAAAAACTGTGCAGGATTTTGAGAGATTCGTAGTAACGCGTACGAATAGAAGAATCGTCCTCCACAGGGATCTCGAACGGAAACACCTGGAGGCCGCCGCAGCTCCAGCAGGTTCAGCGCGCGGCCCACGCAGTGTTTTCAATCTGCGATCGTTACGTCAGAGAGTGTCTCCCAATTATATAGATTCGATCGAGTCGGTGGGTTCATAAATATGCAAACGCGGGTTTATCTGCGATCTGGGGCGCGCTCGGGATTCCAGCTCGCTGTTTAGAGGAGCTCAGCCGAAGGCGAAGCCTAATCGAGCCGAGCGTGTGTCGCGGTCGAAACAAAAGGCCTGGTGACGAGCAATTGAAAATCCGCGCGACGGATGGCGAAGATGGATGGCCACGGACAGAGAGAGAGAGAGAGAGAGAGAGAGAGAGAGAGAGAGAGAGAGAGAGAGAGAGGGAAGGAACGAACGGAGAGAAAGAGAGAACTCGTTAAATGGAACAATCGCGGTACGTGAGCCGCAGAAGAACGTCTTCTGCTAAAGATACGCTGGGATTCCAGGACGCATCGTCGGAGTATGGCCTTAGCCTAGTTGCGGAAAAGGCCACCGTCCGCCGGGAGAGAAGGTTTAAGTAAATCAGTTAATCGCGATTGCGGCCCCATCTACGGCGAGCGTCGCGCTACACGCTTGTTTACCGGATTAAAGCCGTTTCTTGCACCGTTAACGGCGCACCGCGTCGCGACGTCGGGACGCACGCGGCTGGGAAACGTCTCGAGAACGTCCCGCGTAACCGGCGAGTCCGGCTTTCGAGGTTCGATGACCCTTTGTGCACGCTGCCGGCGATTCTGATTAAGAATCTCGAGAAATTTTTCCTACGGAACCGTGGAACCGCTGTGAGACGACCGAGACGTAAAAATTACGACCGTGTCCCGACGATTAAAATTCATTTTCAGTCGAATCACCTTTCCATACGCTCCGCTGGTGCCGAGGTTCAACTGTGCCACACGGTTTCTTGCTCTTATGCGCGAGCAACAATATTCTCTATCAACGTTTAAGCGGTCTTCGCGTAGAGACGGCATTGCTTCCATTTGTTATTACTAGACTGATTATAGTTAACCTTTAAGAAAGTGGAATGAAATAGAATCTTGTTAAAATCTTTCTAATAATTTGATGAAAACCTGGCTTAGCTGTGTCGTGTACCCATCAACTTCAAATTTGTATAATTTATTTAATACGTTACTTGATTGTTTGTTTGACTGTTATTTCAGATGCTTGATTGTTTGTTGTCTGTTATTTCAACAGTGAACTCGCATAGAAGACTATTAACCCTTTGCACTCGGGGCTATTTTAACTGGAAAATTAAACGTTTCTTCTGACCTACAATATTTCCATTCTCTATGATTTTTTCAATTTGATAAATATGAAATTGATATAATACCTCATACAATACTTAAATGTATAGTAATTGGTTAGATACCGACATATCTGATAGTGTAAACAATTATTTAAATAATAGTACAGCAATTTTTAGTGTCCCTTCAGAGGCGCCACTCGAGTGCTAAGGGTTAAATGGAGGAATAAATTATTTGGTTCCTGTCTTCCTATTCGTAGTCATTCATTTCGATATTAATTTTCCCCAAAAGATCTGACTAATCCAACATCAAGGGACGAAGCGAGAAGATTGGGGGATGAACGAGGGTTGAGAATGATTATTCGAGAAAGTGGTGAAGGCGATTTTGACGAGCGAATGGTCGGTATCGGTGAAATTAGTGTTGCAAATAGGATTCGAGGGGCGTGTAGATCGTTCGACGTTTCAGAATCGGGTCATCGGATCTCAACTCGTCGTTGCGTTTCGTCGTACGTCCACGGCATTACGTAAAGCTTGATTGCACTCGCGTTTTCAAACAAACACAAGCGGTGTGTGTGCAACGGCAACGTCGACGAGACGTTCGCTCCTCTTGGCACGGGGACGGCGCGTCTCGTCGAACGAGCGTCTCTGTGTCTGCCGTGCTTTTTTCTCTTCTCGTCATTGTAACTACGTTGCTCGCAATTCCACGCTCTGGTGCTGGTGCACTGAACACCTTGGTGCTGGCGCACCCCGCGCCAGCGAACTTTTACGCCAACTTTTCAATCCTACCCCGCTAACGAATCGTTCTCAAAAAATGTTTACCAAACTCATTTTCCTTGACTGCGGCGGCGTCTTTGTTCCTCCGGTTTGCCCAACGTGTCAACTTAATGAGGCCCTTTGTAGCGCGCAGTGCTAGCCGGCAAAGGAAATCTGACAGACAGCGCGCAATTCTTCTACTATTAGTTTAAAGAAAGATAAACCTTCTACAGACCGTTCTCATGAAAATGATTCAGAGTTATTCTTCAAAGAACGGACAAAGGATTGTCTAATTGATCCTATTTCTATCTTCATAGTTGTTGCTCGTTCTTCGTATTGCGAGCGATGGTACAATTTTAAAAAACAATTACGAGCAAGGATCGCAATCTCTATGAACAAGTAATAATTTCTGTATAAAATATTCCGTATCAATTGCAAGCTATGGAAACCCAACAGAACATTATTTCTTCCCTAACCCTGAAAGAGGTTAATTCCTAAAGCAAAATGTTGCTCAATTAAGTAAATGATCCTAGCGAAAGCCTGCAGAATAAAAAAACATTTTGTTCATTTATCTATCGCGTTATATTTCCATATTTTATTTAAAAAGGTATTAACCCTTAGCACTCGGCTGACCCCTCTGAGGCACCACTAAAAATTGCTGTACCATTCTTCAAAATATTGTTTACATTATTAAATATATCGGTATCTAATCAATTACTAAACATTTAGGTACTGTATAAGGTAATGTACCAATTTCATATCCATAAAATTGGAAAAATCATACAGTATATAAATATTCTAGATCGGAAGAAATGTTTAATTTTCCAGTTAAAATAGCTCGGAGTGCAAAGGGTTAATACGTGTACGGAACATCGGGGAAGCCGAGAGACATTAATTCCAAGTAGAAGATTCTTATATTTCATTCCAAGAAATATAAGTGCCAAGTGCAAAGTGCAGCACGGCGAAATGTGAACCAATTAGCAGGATAAAGGGTTAATTCGGAGCAAGGATAATTGTCGCGGAGAGACGCGAAACGTCGTTGATAGAGGGACGCGTGTCGCCGTGGCCGGTTACGTAAAATCGCGGCGGTGGTACCGCGAAATTGATCGCAATTTCCGGGAACGTCTCGTTTCTTGCCTCGATACCGGCGAGGAAACGAGTCCAGACACCGGCGGCGCGACGGTAACCCACGCGTGTTGCCGCGTGTAACGTTATCGCGCTAAGTGTTACGTGTTAATCCGCTGTTAAGGAGCGCGTCCTTGGACGGACGACGGACCGCTGAATCTACAGTTATATAGAGCGGTTTTACATAAGGCAATTGCAGAGCAACCGTGTCGACGGAGCCCGGTGAATCATCCCCCATGATCGGGGAACACGTCGTCGTCCACGGGGATCGAAATCTGCATCGCTATGCGACACCTGGGACCCTGCTCGTCCATATACCACCCTCGTTCATTAGACAATGTAGTCGGATGTGTGCAGACAATAATTAATCCTTTGCACTCGGAGCTATTTTAACTGGAAAATTAAACGTTTCTTCTGACCTACAATATTTCTATTCTCTATGATTTTTTCAATTTGATAAATATGAAATTGATGTAATACCTCATACAATACTTAAATTAGTAGTAATTGGTTAGATACTGTTGGTATATGCAACAGTTAAACATTGAATTTAGCATAAATGGGATATACGTAATCAAGTACACTTGAAGCGAGTATATGTAATTTTTTGTATTAAGCCAACTTCACTTTATGTCCAACTCTCAAGTATGTCACATTGAAATATAAAGCGAGTCATTAAAGATTACAATAAATTCTAATTAATTCACTTAAAAATTACATTGTGTCTGTGTATACAGTTGTACCATTTAACTACATATCCCAAATAACAACAGATACCGACATATCTGATAGTGTAAACAATTATTTAAATAATAGTACAGCAATTTTTAGTGCTAAGGGTTAATATCTTCTTCGTTGTTCATTCATGTATTCTTTACAGTCACAGCGATTAAAACACGCCTTTGGAATGCTTAATTATTAACTACAAACGATTCAAATTTTATGTCATCTAAAAAGAAACGCGTAACTTTCGGATTTGTTAGACTTTGTTGAAATTTTCATGGCGAGTCTGGCTAGTTAATGAATCCTGATCACCGACGTTTATTTAGCATGATTTTGTTATTAAAGAGTAGGTACAATCGTTCAAGAAGAATATGTACACCATGTGAAAGTTTTTCGAACCACTCTACACGATTCGTATTTTCAGTTTAATCGCGATACATGCTACCTACCCTCCTCCCCTTCGGATGCGGAAAGTAACAAACAAGGGATGCGTGTACGCATTAGGATTACGCAGGATTTACATGGGATTACGTTCGTCGAACGTACATCCGCTTTTCACGCAATGTTTCCTGTTGCTGGCTGGTATAAAGTTAATTACACGTTTGCTGGGATGGAATCGAACTAGAAACGCGAGGATTTGGAATGTACCTTCACCTAAGCGGACGTTGTAGCTGGACCGAATTTTTGGTCCACTGCTCTGTTTGGTAAACCAGAATTTGTCCTCTTACTTTGTCCTATTCTTCATCGCGAACATTCATTTTACGCGCATTATACTCGCGAAATCTGAGAGTAGCTTGCTGTTGTGTTTGTCTATTAAAAATAATCGATAACAGAAATTTAGTCTATTGAAGCCTACTGGAAATTTGAAAAAAAAAACATAAAAAATCACTGAAAACTATATGTCGTGTAATTTGGATAATCGAGAGTGTCAAATGTTCTTCTGAAAGCTGTTTTAAAAAAAAACAGATGCAAAAATTGTACTGCGACGTTGTAGTAGCAAAATGGTAGGAAATGATTTCCTTGAGTCCATTTCCATGTATCTTAGGCGTTTCGTAACTAATATAGACTACCAAATAAGTAAGAAATGAAGAATTTTTAATTTCATTTTAAGACAAAACAAATTTAAAGAATTAATTAAAAAATGATTAGAAGAATAATCCACAATATTCCTCGAGTGAATAATTCGATGTTGTTTCTTGACGTAGACGCAGTTTTGAAGTATAACGAATGATGTTTAAAAGGCGCAGGGATTGATCTTTTATTTAGCGCTTTTGACTAGTGAAAAAGCCCATGCAATCTTGGTAACAAGTCTACCCCCACCATTAATAATCCTGAGTGTAGTTGTGGGGATGGAGATGAGTCGCTGAATCATGTTTTGTGGCAATGTAATTTATACAATGATGAGAGACTCTCATTGATTAACAAACTCAGTAAAATAGACTTCCAGCTTCCAATGGATGTCTCAGTAATGATAGCCAAACCTAATATTAGGGCCTGTCATTACATGTTATCATTTTTTAAGAGCTGTGGCCTTAAAGTATAAGTTTCTTTTTCTTTTTTTTCTTTCTTTTATACTCTTCTCTCTCTGTTCATATACTGTTCCTTTTAATCATATGTTAATATTATAATATCTGTACTTCTACAAGAAACCAATTCTGTTTTGTAATCTTCATACTCTGTATTATATGTAGTGTATTTCTGTTCTGAAACAATGTTGTAATAAATCTCATATGAGATTTTCTATAATAAAAAAAAAGAAAAGTCTACCCCCATAAGTTGACGCGATTAGACGTATGCGATGTGCAGGATTTCTTTTCCACCTAGATTGAACATTCGGTACACTGTTTGACGATGGACGATCGTGCTAGGGAAATTAACAGATGTGTTCAGAGGGAATACGGACACGGATGGCGAACCGACGAAATGTTTGGGATGATGCAGCAGATCGGAAACACTTCGGGCGTCAGGGACAGCGGTCTCGGGCCGAGCGTTTGGGAGGGACACGGGATCGAAGACCTCGCCGAGTACGATTTCGTCCTGTACCGGTGGTCGTGCAATATGCATCGAATCATCCGCGGAGTACGTTCACCTCGCAAGGCCAGTTGCATTGCATTACATCGACGTTGCCCCTCTCGGCCCCTTTTAAGTTCTTCGCAGGCATTCAATTCTAAACGCCTCGTGAATAATATCGTGTACTCGTGAATGGTCGTCACGAAACGGACACGTGGTGGACCAAACGATGTGAAAACGCGTGGACGCGGCCCGTACACCCGCCATATTCTTTTCACTATCCACATTCTGATTGTTTAGCGGAAAAGAAAATTTCCTTAACGAACAACATACAGAAATAAGAACACAAATCCACTCGAATAACGAATAAGATTCATTTTCAAAACAGAAGAAGTATTAATGATTTCGGCGCAACAATTAAGGCAATTTTACAAGTTCGTTTAAACTTTCAACGTTTTCATCCCTATATGGAAATTCATTTTCATTCGAAGCTTCCCCTCGACAAACTTTGCTCGGTGTAATTGCAAAATTCATTCAACTCGAAGCAAAATCATTTCGAATACAAGCACTCATTTTCTAATTTATCGCGGAATCTTCATAAAAAAAACGTGGTAAAATCTGTTGAAAGTTTCGCGAGCCCGAGATGCATCGGGCATTTTACGAGATCGCCGACTAATTGGCAGACGAGATTGGGATTCCGTGGTTGCGCGTCTCTTTCCAATAATTCGCGAAACCCCGGCGGTCCGTGTTACACCTGATAAGTAGAACAATTATGAATAACTTACGTGCGTTTCGATTCCATGGGCAAGGCGGAACGGGGCATTAAAATACAAGAGTGGGGAGCATCGGAATTCCGCGGAACGGTCGATAACGTCCGATTCGATCGCGTCTCCGAAGAAATAAAATTTTATGAATGTCTGCGCGGGGTCCAAGGGCCGAGGGTGCAGTAAAACGGGGCCCGATCGCTGGGCATAAAATCTGCGCGCGGGATCGAAAAAGATCATTCGAATGCCTCGATCGTTCCGACGATTTTTATCCGTTGGCATTTTCGAAACTGTTGATCAATGTTTTATTTGTACTTTCTGCGTAGCCTACGTATGCATGTGCCCATAATTATGAAAGTGGTCTTGTTTATTTCTTTTTTTCTTTATTTATTTATTTATACAGGTCGCATCAACAACTGGGTCATTAGCGACCACACAGATATTATATCATAATATTACACTATTGCGTCTTTGTATTTAACATAATAATCATTTTTGAGTATACTGTACTTATATGGGTATAATGTATACAAAATTACAGCGTGTGGAAAATTTTTGTAGATTTTAGGAATTTTAAAACTTGGACTATGTTCGAACTATTGTTGAAGCAATCACTCAAATTGTTGGGGATAGCCAATCGTCTTCTTTGGAAGGAAAAAAGAGGGCATTGCAGGATTAAATTTTTTTTTATTGAGCTTAATGTAACTCCTCTTTGGGCTTTATGAAGCTTTACATTTGGGTTAATATAAATACAGCGTATTTGACGTATACATAATTTCAAATTAGTAGATTACATTGTTTGAAGAAATTCAAAAGAAGATGATACGCTTGAATGTTCGGTTTACAGAGCAACGATCTAACATTCAAGGGTGGGAACAAATTGAGCTTATTCAATCCCTTCATAAGACCAACTCGTTGTGATTCCAATAAGGTACATTGCCAAATAATATGGTTAAGGTCCTGAACCTCATAGCCACAGTTACATTTGGAATCATTTACAATATTTAGTCGTGATACTGCAAGATGGTAGTGATCTGATCTACAACAAATGAATGTAACAATATACTTTCGTGATTGACCTTGCAGGATTAAATGCTGAACTGATAGTGGTGTATTACATCGGGTACATACAGGAAGGGGGTCTTTGTTTATTCCTTGTTTCCGATAAAAACATTTTCGGCGTCGACGAGCGAGCGGTATCTGGAAGCTGGAACGGTCTAATTGAAGGAAAAGGGGCATCCAAAGGCCTCGAGGCGTCCCGAGACAGAGAGACCGGTGGTTCCGCAGAATGGATCGTTATTCCTCCCTCGTGGACCCGTCGCGCACGGCACAGCCTCGCGGATACCTAATTATCCCACGAGCAAGCCCGAGCATGAAACGCTAGGCGGAGGCGAGCGGCCATGGCTGGATCGCTGTGAGAAAGGAGGAGAAACCGCGTTCCTAGCGTGATCCTAGAGACTTTCACGAGCTCAGATTCTTACGGCCAAAAGGGTTAGATTCTTCCGGGTGCGACCACGCGTCCCTTTCCAATCGAACGAACCTCCGATAACATTGTCCAACAAATTTCAACGTCTCTCATGGTTCCAGATAACTGTTGGGTGAATCTTGTCAAATTTTTGGCACTGATTCCGAATCTGGCCTTAATGTTTCTCCCACATGCACAGTTTTTGAGAAATTTGAGTTTGAAAAAAGACATATTTTTCGACTTTGAATAAATATTGTGACGTTATTATTTAAGATATTGTATTATGTTTTACAGCGAAAGATTCTCTAGACTTTCCCGAATCCAGTGATGTGCAATATTAATACATTATGATTCAGTGGCACACCCAGGATTTAATCATGGGGGGGACGAGTTGAACAAAATGACCTTTTTTTTTAGCAAAAATATCTGTCAACGATAGCCACAAATATTTACTTATATATAGGGAAAAGTTGTTCAAAATGTTTAGTTTTACATATAACATATCCAAAAATCATCGAAATCGGAGAGGAAGGAGCTATTCTACGGTTTAGCTAATTTTTCAGTGTATTGGTTTCTTTTTCTTGGTGGGGGACTTGGCCCCCTGACCCCCCTACTGGGTGCGCCACTGTTATGATTGTTTAAACGTATTTAAACCGAGACGATCGTTGCCGGATCGTTCGAATGATCGAGAGGAGACGACGCGACGGTTCGCGAGGTAATGAGAGGTAAGGACGTCGGTGGAGTGGATCAGAGGACGTGACAGGATCATCCGGGTGGGAGAAACGTCGTTAGATAGGAGGGCTGGGTGAAACGATTTCGCAAAGGGACAGCTATTGCACCCGGAAGCCGGTTGACAGTTTTAACTGCGACGTTCCACGTATACGCGGAGGCTTCGGAGCGAGCGCTTGTAAATATGTACACGGACGCGCAGGGAAGCACGGGGTGCACGGGTGTGTATGTATGCACGTTATGCAGAAAGCAGGGACGCGAGGCGTCCGCGCGGCGGAACGTGGTCAGCCGTAAATTATTTCAATGCACCTAGAGCGTCGAATGTACCAAGCGTATTATTTACGACGCCGGGTTCTCTCTAGGTGCAGCCTAGGCCAGTTCGGATAGGCTAGGATACGATTACATCACGGCATAAACAGTCGGTAATAGTGGCTCAAGGTCTACTATGCGCGTATGCGTCGCCACCGCCACCACCGCTCTGCCATTCCAACCCACCCGACGTCGTTTCCTCTCTTTCTCTGCCTCTTTCTCGGCCCGAGTCTTGACACGGCCCGTGTGTGGACGTGTGCACTTTCCGTTCCGAGACTCGGCCAGAGAGACCCGTCTCTCTCTCTCTCTCTCTCTCTCTCTTTCTCTCTCTCGGCCTCGGTTTGCGAAACGCCCAGGGAAACCGCGGAAAAATCGCCTATCGCTTCTTCAAGGAGATCCCAGCCAACCAGATTCACCGGTAGACGACGAAACTGGTAGCGGGACTGCGCTGCAATGTAGCGTTGCGAAACGGCCGCGGAAACTGCGGAAAAAATAAAACCGCGGTGTCTCCTCGCGAAAATTCCAACAACCCCCGAGTCCGCTGATAGAGAAACCGTCGGCAGGAGTCTAGCTGACTGGAATGAAGTTTCTTTTGCGAAATCGCTGAAGGAGAAACTTGGTAGAAAATCAACTGTCACTTGTTCTCGAAGATTCTTGCAACCGAAGTCTCTTGAAAGAAACCAGGGTCATTATATACAACAGGTCCACGTCTTCCGATTTTGATGAAATTTAAATACGTTATAGATTTCGACATTTTGAACAACTTTTTCCTGTTCCAATATAGGGGGGTCGCTTTTAGTTTTTGAGATATTTCAATTTTTCTGTATTGAATTTTTCGTATTTCTACACGCTCCGCGGCAACGTAAGCCTGTCCCGGTGCGGCGTTTGTTTACATTTTGAAGCTGTAGAGATGAGAGACAAACCTAACCTAACTCAGTGCTTAACACGCACCCAGTGTTTCTAAATTATACTCTAGATTTTTACGTATTTTGACGTGCTGATTACGAATAGGTTAGTAACTGCGTTGATGAGGAGTTTTTCAAGATTTTTAATACACTATAGGTTGAGTCGCGAGACTGCTTGGGAGACCGATGCAATTTTGATCTGCTGGATGTCTTAATAGAAGACGAAGCGTTAGACGATGTAGACTCAAGCTTGAGTCTCAACGAGCCTGACGGAGACTAAATTGCTAGAATTGAAGATTCGACCGTTGAATTGAGCAGCCTCGGCAAAGGAGATTTTTCAAATCGCCAGTTTCCTTGTGGAGTCTGAAAGAGGCTAAGAGTGTCAAAGAGGCTAGTCCGATGCGAATGAAAGAACAATGCCGAGTCTTGCGGGAGATTTCGGGTCTTGTAAAATATTTCCAAGGCTTTTAACGAAAGACGAAAGAATTCCTCTTTGATCTTGTAATTAAGCAGGAATACGTGATGTTCTTTGACAGAGTAGCGCTCGGTCTTCTGTTTCAACGAATTATTTGTACGATCTACGACGAAGTCGCGTACTACTTTCATCCGGACGTAGATACGATTTTCTATAAAATATTTCCTGTCCACGAAGACTGTTGCTAGACGACGTAGCAAGTTCTAGCAACGGAATTCGAATTCGCAGCGGGAGATCACAATGCAAAATACCGAACCGCTTTCGCAACAACTTCGCCAACACCTTTCGTGTCCCGCGACGCGCGATAATCCTTATCGTCGAAGCACCTAGCTGCGTACCTCATTCAAATGCATATGGGCGCCCCGGCGTCATTTCACGTCCGCAGAATAGCGATAGCATCACCTAACGCTGATTAATACGTCATTGACGTAGCAACAGCCTCCAGCACCGTCGGCGTAACGAGGTCATACATGATTCGGTCTGAATAGGAGCGATGAGAACGAGCCGCTTCCTTCGCGAGCTCCAAGATCGTTGAAAAAAAAAATCAACGGCTACACGCGCGTTGATTCGAAACGCTACCGCGTCGCAGAATTTGCATATCAAAAAGAAAAAAAGAGAAGAGACGGATCGAACGAAGACTCGTCTACCGACGTCG
The DNA here is from genome assembly GCA_916610235.2 of Lasioglossum morio. Lineage (NCBI taxonomy): Eukaryota > Metazoa > Arthropoda > Insecta > Hymenoptera > Halictidae > Lasioglossum > Lasioglossum morio. Next base: position 27,561,557 of record OU744326.1, read on the forward strand.
GATATTAATTATTACCCGTGGGCAACGCGAACAACTTTCTTTAATCATCTATCTTTAATAGTATAAAATACAGAGCCGACAGGCAGCCGAGGAAAACATGCAACCCGTTCCCGATGATACATCGATCCGGCAGATCAACTTTTCAGTACATAGTTGCATCTTTCAAAGAAATCACACTATCGGATTGATTCTGATGCTGCTGCTGAAATGTATTGGCCGTTGTTGCTGCCGGAAGCGACGATGGCATATGATAACATTCCCTCGTGTAATACTTCTTTCACAGAAAATCAATTTCGTCCATCATCTACGAACGATTCATTCATCGGTCTTAGGTATTGTAGAAATCATTGCTTCTCTTTCGTTGCGAACGAAGTAAGGAGGAAAACTCTAAACGTTTCGATGAATTTGAAAAAATATATTTGCAGTTGTTGGCGGCATTGCAGTAGGGAATATAATCATTACGATATTGTGATATATGTATATTCGGTTCGATCCCCGACGCCGGCACCTCTGTAAAATATTCCATCTGCCATTTAAACATGTTGTGCCAAGGTGGTTCGGAACCCACCTTAAAAACTGTAGGTCCCGTCGTTTAATAACCGTAGCAGTTGAAAAAGCGACGTAAAATAATCAAACAAGATATATGTATATATAGTGCTTCGTATTTCAACAATTATGTGGAACTCATTTAGCGTTAACATCCTTTTCCTTGAAATATCTCGAAACGGAAAATATACGACTTGCAGGTGAAACTGGAGAAAATACATATGAAACGTACGTGTACAACTATTTGATCCTGATCTTTTGTATGCGACGGTGGGTATGGCAGGTGTTTAATTCTGCGTCGCCCGGTATGCAGGAATCGGTGGGCCCGAGTGGTAATTCGCAAGGAACGGTGCCTGCACCCTCGTAAAATTCCTTTATTTGTACCGTGCGCGAGTAGACGCGCGGCAAGAAAAGTAATCGAGCTGAACGCAGCCGAGTGCGACGTCCTCTTTGTGGCAAATGCGCATTATTAATAGCTACACGCAACTACGAGGATTACAACTAATGGCCGGGGAGGCATGGATATTCAACCGGCCTCGCCTAGAATCCTAGAAAAATCCGCGAAACGAGTTTTCTCGGTGCTCCGGCTAGCCTCCTGTCTACCGTCGTAGACGTCCAGGCCCTCTCTCCTTGCGGCTCCATTCCTGCATAATCGCGGCGCATTCGTCCGGTTGCCCGACAACGCATTCGCCATGCTTCGCGAACTATCTCCTCCATTTTCTTTTCTTACGCTCGCACCGACCCCGTCAATGATGAGAAAATCGTCGGAGAAATCAACGGACGCGATCGAAAGCCGGCTCGACAGAAAATCGAGATTTTCTGACCAGGAATCTCGTTCCCTCGGATTAATAAATCATTCGGTAACGGAGACGTTTCTGTAATTCACCGACCGCGTTGCACAACGGCGTAAACCGAAGGATCTTCCGTCAAAATCAAAGAACTTTCGACAGGAATCATATAGAACGACGATTTTTCTTTTAAATTAAAGCCGAAGTGAATTGAAGCTGGAAGAAAACTAATCAAATCATTTTTTTTTGCTGAAATGGTTTGATACAACACTGGTAGACAAATTTTGGGATCAGATTAAAATTTTTTTTTATAATCTCTCTATTTTTCCATATTCTGCAATACTTCAGTTTTAATAATTTTTAAATTAATGTTTTCGGCGCAACAGTTTCGATCAATTTTTAATCAATTAGCTGTTTTTCAAATGTGCCTAACGTTTCAGTTCTAGAGTGAACCTTTATCAAAGGTAAATTGCGTCTAAAAGAACCAAAAATATATATATAATGAAAAGTATGTAATATACATGGATCGAAGATGAAGAAAATATTAATACATACTTGCTATTAATTTTACTTATGTTTTTTAAACATTCAATTGAGTTGATTTGAATTGTATGAGACAGTGGTTGGATATGTACTGCGGTAAAAATGATCTTTAGGACAGAGCAAAAAACACACTGCTCTGAACATAAGGATCAACTTTTTTCAAATCAATATCAGGAATAAATTTGAAAAGTCCAACAATTTTAAAACGACTGCTAATTATACCAAAATAGTAAATTTGAAAATCGACATTCTTAAAGTAAGACCAGTAACAATAAATGCGATTTTTATTATAAATGAGAGAACAGGTAATAGTTATACTGGATAAGACCCAATTATAAGTGTATGAAAGGAAACTTCATCATAACACATTACTGGTTCAGTAATACTGCGTAATAATCCTGTATCTTAAGCGTTTCGTACCTAAGATTGACGCTATGCTGTTTAATCGTGTGAATTGTTTGCAATAATAACCTTTTTTGTAGGTTCTGTTCTCTATCAATCACTTTGGTATTGTCAAAATCAAATGTATGGTCAAAATCAAGTGAATTCTCGGTCAAAGCCGAGTATTCTGTTGGAGGCAAGAATATATTGCGTTTATTCAGTTTTAATTAAAAAAAAAAATCATTGCTCTATCTGATTTCTATCGAACGTTCTTTGATTTTTATAGAAAATTCATCGGTTTAGCTGAGTGTGCGTCGGTGTAAAGTGTGCGTCGAGTAGCACACTAAAGCTCGTGGAGTTGTAGATAGAGGTTAGAGGTAGAAGATCTCAAAGAGTTCAACAATTGTGTCTGCGCGACTCGCAGAAATTGAATTCACCGTGCGCTACCCTATTCATGGTCCCTGCCTGTTGTAATCGAAAAGTTGCTAGTCCACAGTGGGTCGAGGAGAATGTATATTGTAAGTGCAATTAGCCGGGAGACCAATTTGGAGCGAGCCGCGCGACACTGATCGCCAGCAGAGCCCAAAAAGGGATTGTTTTTAATAGCTCATTAAACCCGCGGCGTTTCTCTGTGATTTTATGAGCTGCTGTAATTCCCCTTTGAGGATCGCGCATATTAATGTTACCATCTATTTTCTTTTACGCCGGCAGGTATTACGTTTCAGGTATTACTTTTTCACCGTTGCCGTGCTTAGAACTCGGTAATCATTTCTTAGCTGCGCAAGAAGATTTATGTCCAGCCGGCATTTACTTTAACGCCGAACCGCCGAGAATCGAACAGTGAAATTTCATGGTATAAAAACAGGTTCTGGAAAACGCTCGGAATCCAAGAATCGTTGCCGTCTCGTATCTGCTGTTGCAATGTAACGTATAATAGCGTAAAACAGATATAAAATTTGTATTTTGCATAAAGATCCGTTGTCTGTATCAATTTCGACTTAAATTAGAGTGCTCCTTCCTATTCTGTCCACGAAGAGACGGTTCAGGCATTTGTATAATTTTTGATTCGTCCTATTAATTGACAATAAAGTTTAGTTTACAGTCGCTTGTTTCCGCTAAGTTGCTCCTTGGACAAAAATGTTTCTGAGGATTTTTCTTTAATTCGCTAGCTCGAGTAATCGAAGAGTGTACAAGAAACCTATTCTGTTTTGTAATCATCATACTCCGTATTGCATGTAGTGTATTTCTGTTTTGTAATTATGTTGTAATAAATCTCATATGAGATTTTCTATAAAAAAAAGAAAAATATCGAAGAGTGATCGGGACTCGAATAAGAATTGCAGCGTGACGCGCGAAATTTGATCGTGAAAGAGGCTTCGCAGCGTGGTTGGACAGTTTACAAGCAGCTCCGTGTTTATTTGTTCGGCAGGACGTCCGCGGAGTATTATGGTTCGCGTTTCGAGCAGCGACGGGATCGTAATGATAAACGAAATCATCGGCCGCGTGATTTCCAGGGGAACGGACAGCCTCGGACGAGGAATGTCTTACAGGATGGGCGAACCGAGATTATCTGTTGCTCCCGACAGGCCTGCTGAGAGGACACGTGCACGCGTAACAGAGTCATGAAGAGAAGCCGCAACGGTCTGACAGCGGAATATAAATTATTCGTGACCGAGCGACGACGTGCAGCGATATCGCACGTGCGTAGTTGCACGTAATAATAAGATACGGTGCCTCCTCGATACATCGACTATCGCCAGCTGCTGATAAGTGGTCGCCGGGGACCCTGAGCCCGAACGCGCGACTATACGCTACTATGTCGCGTGTGGCTCGCTACTGTGACTCAATCTATGCATGTACACTTGAAAATAAAAGAAAGACCGAAGGATTTCGAACAGCGTTCGCGCTCCCTGTATAATCACATATCACTCGCGAGACGTTTCCAACTGAAACGATCGGACTCGTGCACGATATCTGGCGAGCTACAATGCTCGACAATTAATTCAACAAGTGTACGGAAGCATCGTCTGTCTCGTTTAACATGCGATTACACGCATTAACTAACAATTGTTCGTATCGGCCACCGATAACGAAACAATCGTTAGGTTCATGCACCACGAGCGGCACTCTCCGTGGAAAGATTAAACGCACTCGCGAGTAATTAGAACGGCGAATAGATATATTTGAGTTATTGTTCGATAAGATATCGAAAGATTTTCAACTGACGCGCACCCGCTCTTTATCGTTCTCGATAATTCGGAAATCAATTTCGTGTTCGGTGTACCATGACTGTAGATGTAGTTTGTAGGAGTGCGTTAAGAATGCGTCGAAATAATGCCGCGCAAAAGAGAAAGATAATTATTGCGCGCGCGCGCGCGATGTCGAGCCATAATTTCAACCGGTTGACTTTTTGCTCGTTCTTCCTGCTCGGACATTCCTGTATATATACGTGTATTAAACAGCCGGGAATATTATCGCGATTATGCAGCCCGCGGGGCCGCGCGAAACCAGATGCAAGAATGTTGCGGCGCAACTTGACTGCGGTCGCGTTACTTAAGCCAGATTTATTTGTCGATGACCGAGTAATCGATGGACGAACTCGGTGTGACGACATTAACACCGGGTCGCGTGCGCTAACAATATGGAATTACCGTGGGCACGAATCAACGACTCGTTTCGTTAGCGTACGTTCAGCTGCTCGCAAGTTGCTTGGCCAAACTTTGCCACATTTTATTAATCGCGTGAAATCGGCGCGCGAATAGGGATTTATAGATATATGTACAGAAATTAATAATGTTGCAGCGACTGCTGTATATATATCTATATAACGTTTCGGATCTCACATCTGCGGGTCTGTAACATTGTATCTCGCGGTACCTTTAGGTATCGAATTAAAGACAGAGTCGCGCTTCTTTAAGTCTGCCGACATGATCCCATTCAAATGTGTTTCGTTTTCAAACGTATAGACGAGCTGCCGAACGCAGTCAGTCTACGGCTAGCTTTGGTAGAGAGAACATCCATTAAATATCTTGAAACCAATATCTGTTTTTCTTTATTTAATTAAAATATAACCTGCTTCCCAAAAACAACAGGATTAATTCACGTCTAGAATAATGATAGATATAGGGTTACGTGTTAACGATAACACGATATTTTGTTTTTACGAAATTTATTTGAAGACTATTATTTATTTGAGTTCACCGATTGATTTAGAACAACAAGATGTAAGTTAGTAATGTAACTTAGAATTTATTATGTCACTGTAATTAAAATTACATTTTCTTCGGATTCGAACAATTGGAAAAAGTTGAAGTAAGTCGAGGACGTACCGCATTTTTGTAATATGTTATTAGAAATTCATAATTTAAATGACTAACAGAAGTACCTGCTGTACAGTTCAAGATTGACAGATTTCGACACCGAATAGATTATTCAAATGCATCGTACGACATCGTGCGTTCCATCGTGATGCAATAACAAGCTTTTCGAAAATAATCGAATTGAATTATTTATCGGTGTGCTACAGATTTTTATACATTTATTCCCCTCGAAACAACAAATCACCGAGCACGCCATCGCTGACGTGTCTGGTCATTACTCGCCGTTTCTACTTACCAATGGGAACTCGTAACTTCTCCGATCCGAGACACGAACATTTTATTTCAAGTTTTCAGTCCGATTTTCCCTGTAAACGCTCAGCGCGGAAATTGTTCATCTCGCACACGAATACGTATTCTAACGATAACGCTAAACATTTCGACGATCTCGTCGTTATTTTCGAGCAAGATGTATCCACCCACTCCGAACATGATTTCCGGGAAAATTGGACGGACTGTACCATCGAGAGAGAATTTTGTATTCGAGCCGGACGATTTCCAAGAAACCCGATATATACCAGCGACTTGGCAACGAGTACCGGAGCGTCGCTCCCTTAAGGACGCGTCCGAGGGTGAAAAATTCCGAGTAACGAGGGTTGGGTTAGGTTCTCCGCGATTAAACAGCCGGGTCGATGACGTTGCTCGTATATCGGTCGTTGCTTTCGATCGCCGGGAATACTAACGCGATTTTAATTCTGCGGTTGTCAGGACGAATGCCGCGTGCCACGTACTATCATTTTGGACATATACAATGTAATCTACAAATTTAAAATTTTGTATATGTCAAATACGCTGTTTTCCTATTGATACTAATGTATATGTCAAATACGCTGTATTTATATTAACCCAAATGCAAAGCTTCATAACCCCCAAAGAGGAGTTACATTAAGCTCAATAAAAAAAAACTTCGGAGATATTGCCGCTTAAAGTTTTCATCGCTAATGCTTCGATGTGGGACATCGATTAAATTGCATTAATTTTGTTGAGTCTTTCGAATTGATTTCCATGGCTTTCTTTCTGGTAATCACGTAAAATTCTATACTATGAAATACTGTAATAATCCGATGGGAAGAGGCAAGAGGATACGACCTATGTGGGGACAAGTATGGAAACCTAGAGCATTTGACAAGGGATTGCAGGATAATGGGGGAAATGATCAGGCTCGAGGATATAGTGAGCGGGAGAAAAGATAGAAAGGTTGAAGAGTGGTTGGAGAAGTTGAGGACAAAAAGAGAAAAGAGAGCATAAATAAACCAAAGAGAATACCAAAGAAAAAAATGCAAAAATTAGTGAATGGAGAGGGAAGCAATAAGTATAGAATTAAGCGGGTTAGTGATAATTAGGACACTAAAATAGTAGAACAGGGTAGGAATGTGTGAGATATAGAAATTAATGAGAGAAGGTATGGAACGAATGTGTGAAATAAGATAGTTTTCTATAAATAAGTTAATATGAACCAAGTCACATTTTCTCAGCTGTAAGGCTGAAAATAAAGCAATTATTCTATATATATTATTATAATAATTAAGCATTCAAGTAAACGTAGCCATACAAAAAAATGAATGAGAGAAGGTATGGAACGAATGTGTGAAATAAGATAGTTTTCTATAAATAGGTTAATATAAACCAAGTCACATTTTCTCAGCTGTAATGCTGAAAATAAAGCAATATCTAATCTAATCTATCTAATCTTTAATAATCCTATGGTATACTATAGTTTTTCCTGACAACCACGGAATTCGTGACGGTGGTTCCGGAATTTCCGCGGGTCGGTAGACGACCTTCTGACGCAACGTGGCCGCGTTGCGAGCTTCGAAATCGCGAATTGTTCCGTCGCATACCTCGAGTCGCGCAACATTGAAATCACCTTGTCTTAACGAGGATAATAACGCCGGTATATCTAGCTGCGTCGCTCCGCTAGACCGTAGAAAAGTTCGCTCGGGGGAAAAAACCAAGCGGCAGCTAGACACGTGAACACCTTGGCAGCATTTATCGGCCGCGTGCAACGTGACGCGTCGCGACGTGTCGCGTCTGGTCGCGTCTGGTCGCGTCGCGCGATTTTTCTGTCTAGTCGGTGTCTGCGAACCGCCGCGCGCACGTATCGATAAACAGACACGCTATTAATGTCGCGACGCGGCGGGTTATCTGCGACGCATCGTTACGACCGACGCTCGCGGTTTTATTCATTCATTCGACGGAATCGATGGTTCTCTCGTTTTATTTTCGAACGGCCGAGCCCGCGAGCAGATTTTTTACGCTCGTGCCCGACCCGCGAGAAAGATGGCGCTGAATGAATGTGCCGGGGTACTTCCAGCATGCAGATGAACGAAATTAATCAAAAACTAAATCAAATGCAATCTCTTCGCTTAACCCTCATCCGTCCCTCATTTCGCGAACTGAATCTGTCCCTCGGTGTCAAATTGACACAGTGATAAAAAGAAACGATAAAATAACAAGACAAACAGTTACTTTTCGATGTTTTTTTCATTCAAATTGATGAGTTAACATTTACATCTTAGGTTTTTGTGGTTATATGTTTGGCATTTAAAAAATAAAAGTCACCAAGTTTTGGACAAATTTACTTACCAATTACCGAACGGTATAACTTATTTCGAGAAAACTGTGTCAAATTAAACTTAATAGAGTTAATAACTTTAGTAGAGAAACCGTATATCGACATCTTGAATCTTGAAAATTTTTTAACAACTTCGAGTTCGTCTACCCAATTTTTTCTGTGAACGCATCAGGATCTACACATGCTTTAACCCTCATCCGTCCCTCGTGTCAATTTCACACACTTTTCCTGAAATAAGTTATATTGTTCTATTAGTTGTTAGTAAATTTGTCGGAAACTTGGTGACTTTCATTTCTTTTAATTCGAAACATGTAACCGCAAATACCTAAGATGTAAATTGTGAACTCATCAACTTGAATGAAAAAAAACATCGATAAGTAACTGTTTGACTTGTTATTTTATCAATTTTTTAAATCACTGTGTCAATTTTACACCAAGGGATAGATTCAGTTCGTAAAATGAGGGATGGATGAGGGTTAAAACAATTGTGTCCATAATTATGAAACTGGTCCAAGTCGTTCAATGCAATCTTTACGATATTGTGAAAACCGAACCGTTAGATAGTGGTCGTTGTTTCAACACTATGTGGAATTCATTTAGTGTTGATATCTGATTATATAAAATCAGTGGCACGAGAAATCAATTTATTCAGAAATGAAATGAATTCGAACTGTCGTACAAAATCTAATGTAAGAAAGAAAAGTGAATGAAAAATGTACTTCTTCCTCCAATGACATTAACAACTCGAAAATTATGTAGCCAAGTATTGAAATTCTTCAAATGTCTTTCGTGTAAACGCCGAAACTCCGTGGTCTGCTTATTACAATACAATATAGAACGGAAGACGTAAGTGGAATGGCCCGTCTGATCACCTCAGGCTGTTTCTACTTAGCGCACGCAAGGCAAATCTGTTTAAGAATAACTTCGGACAACCTACTTCATATTAGAGTGGATATAAATCAAACGTCTCGGGACTGCTGTCAATACTTCGAAGAAGAAACAGCGTGCTATAGACAGACTAGGCGAAACAGATGTTTTACGAACTGGTAGCTGTAACACGATATAAAACCAGTACGAGGTGTTACGCTACTCTCGAAAATCCTGAACATATGCTACAAGTAGAATCAGACATCGCCGGTCAGATAACGAAACTTCAATAGCGAAGGAATTCGTTGGCGATACATGATGTTTTTGAAATCATGATAGATGAAAATACGTAATAATTATTTTCTTGTTTCAAGCTATACCTGGATACGAACGAAAAGAGCTTCGAACATCAATATTGTTCCGTCCGATACGAAACACCGTAATTGGGGGTCCTCTGTGAGGACGCATAGGGCACCATACAAATGTTTTACTGCTTCCGCATGTCCGAATGGTACCACAATAAACCGCCGCTAGGGGCTGAATTCGGGTAAACCTAAGTTATCGTTAAGGCCAATAAAATTCATACTTCGGACCATCCCCAAAAATCTTAAAACTCTTCCAAGGCCAACATCTGCAAACCATATTTCCCTTTACCTGCGGACTACCCCTATACACCCCCCTTCTCCCTTCCAGTTGTATATATTCCTCCACTTCCCTTAACCCTTAGCGGTCGATTAAAAATTGTTGTACTATTATTTAAATAATCAGATATGTCAGTATCTAACCAATTACTACACATTTAAGTATTGTATGAGGTATTATATCAATTTCATATTTATCAAATTTAAAAAATCATAGAGAATGGAAATATTGTATATAATAATTTTCGAGTTAAAATAGCTCCGACCGCAAAGGGTTAAAAAGGGCAGAAGCACTTTAACCGTGACACGAAAACCATCGCAACTGTATTCTGTCACTGCTGTTAAAAAAAAAACATACTTTCAACCGACAACGACTCGTCTTTATTAAGTTTACAGTCCACTTGATCTATATATTATACAATATACATATCATTAGGATTTAAACCGCTGAAATTCCTCCACGTCGTTTAAACGTCGCTAAAATAATTGTCGACCCCGCGACGTACATACGAATATTGTTCTTTCGCGTGGCGACATAATGGTCAGGTCGACGGTGAAGAGAATCGTAAATTCACCTTTAATATCCATATCGAATGATCGGATCGCGGCGCAGCAAGGGAAACAATATCCGAGCAGAATTTCGGTCGACCGAGACACGGGCATTAAAATACAGATCGTTTAATTAAAAAAAAGGGGGAAAGTACGAGCGTGGCTAGCAATTAGCGAGCACCGTCGGCCAGCGAACTATTATCGAGCGGGAGGCGGTGTGGAAGCGCGTCGCCAGTCGCCCGGGAGAGGCGCAATCGACGATCGATGGAGCGTCGCGACGCCGGACCAAGATCACAGCCGCGGTTGGTTGTTTATCCGTTTGTGCGCCCTTTTAAAAATAGTCGTTCATTCAAGGATCCCGGCCAGACGCTGGCCAGACATTCGGCAAACGGGCATTTTGCCGGGCCACGCGCCGCGCCGCTCGGCTTTGCGCTTCGCCAGTGTACACAAACCCGCTGAGCGTGGAAAGGAAACAGACAACCAGACTGAAGAGGAGGAGGAAGGGTGGGCGGGGGGTGCACCGGAGACATCCATGGCATTCGCATTGACGCAAAACAGCCGGATATCGGAAAGAGAGAGAGACCCGTCCCACAGCCCCGCCGCAGACCCGCGATCCGTTGACAGACGATGCGAAGACGCAATCGAATTCTTTGGCCACCGGCTGGTGACACTGGCCAAAACTCTCGTCGCCCGGAAAACGTAACGCTGGCTAAATTAGTTTAACAACGCCCGATGCCGTTTCCGTGCCACCGGAACCGGTCCCGAGACGCTGACTCATCGGAATTTTCTTTTTTTAAGCGACCTGCGGTTTTCTTGAATGGAACCCGCTTTCGAGAGTTCGTTGATACTGCCTTCTCGCTGCTACTCGTGCTCGCAGAGATGTTCGATCGTTAACGTTGATCTTGCGATGGACGATCGATGGAATTGGTGTGCGTGGTGTCGCTTCGTTGCCCGATTCCACTGCGACGCGTTTCAAGATTTCATCCCCGGTGTAGTTAGACGTGTTCTATCCCTGTTTCAGTTTCATTGATTTATTCAATGTCAAACTGTTTCTCTATCGGTACCATTTGGACGAGCACGTTCATGAGAGTATACGAACGCATTCGTTCACATCAGCATATTCATTCGTACGAATATATTGATACGAGAATATGAGCACGTGCATTCGTGTGAGAATATCATTCAAGGAGCACCGCAGGACTTTGGAAAAAGCAAGACAAAACATTCGTTTAACATGTTAGCGTTATTTCAATTTCATTGATCCGTACGATATATACACAGTATGGTGGTCCGTATTTTTCGACCATGAAATTTTGGACACGCCTCCCCTCAATATTGTTCCTTTTCATGAACAAATGATATATCCAAAGTTTTAAAGCTATCGGACGTCTGGGAGTCGTGCCTCATCGAGCGCGAAGTTTTGACATAGAAGTAACTGCTTGCTAAATGTGAAGAGTATAGTGAAAATTCAAGTTAAATATTTTATACCTCGAAAAATATCATAATTTCTTATGTACATTCAAGTACAAGTGTACTTTGTACGAATTAAGATTATTTCACATTAATTAGCCTGTCTAACAAATCCGTTTTCACTCAAATCTCGTGTTTCGAGTTAACAGTGTAAAAATCCTATCACAACCCCTCAAGAATTCTGCAGACGGTTAGAGGACCCTGCAGCAATACTAAAAACTTCTAAAAAAAAACAGTTTTTGTCTTTTGTTTCCTATAAAATTTCTCATGTTTTTGTCAACTTCAACGTCAATGAGGCACGCCGTCCCCTTTTATCCGATCAACTTTATCTTTTGCAGGAATTATTTTCTTACCAAATGGCACAATTTGAGGGGGAGGCGTGAACAAAAATCTCGCAACAAAAATTTTCACCAAGTATAACTAAGGACCATCCTAATACACAGTGTCTCTCAATGAGCTCGGAGCACGGAACATTAGCAGGGGGAAACACATTCTTTGCTCCGAAAATCTGCACGCATCGCGCCATTCTGTTCCAGTTCGTCCAATCTTGGGAGTATTATCATATTTGAATATTTGATCAGAAAATTGGCAAGATTTGAATAAGACTCACGGATGGGAAGGAAATGAGTTGAGGAGTAGTAGGAAGGAACTTAGGGGAGCCCAGAGCCAACGGATTCGCCGGAATGGCCGATGATATGGAAGAAGGGCGAGGAACTCGGCGATAACGCGTAACGGAATGACCTCGGACTCGCTCTCGTCGGTCGTTCGAAGGCAATATGTTAGATTTCCTCGCACTAGAAATATACTTATGTCACTCTCTTTTCGCGGTGGCTGCCACCACGGGAACGCGCACGCCGCGAGAGAGGTTATTTTTGTTTAGTCTGTCCGCCCGTTCGTGCATCCCTCTTGAACTATATTCGACCCGCAGGTATAGAGGGTGCTTACAATATCGCGACCCGGAATTTATCTCGCCGGGACCAAGCAGAATTTGAATTGTTTAACGCGTCTCGCGCGACCAAGACCGTATGAATTTCGGACTTTGTTAATCTTTATACATTCGCAACTGCGTTCATTTCAACACTGTTTACAAACACGCTGTTCTTCGATCGAGTCTAAAGAATTAATTTTTTTAATGCCGTACACGAGTGAATTAAATTGGACTATAAAATGGATGTAGAATTTTGTGATTATCAATTTTGGTTTGATTAAGCAGGTTCATTTGATATTTAGGATTTCGCTCTGGCAGTCAACGTGGTGAAGGAGTTAAAGATAGTCGAGTGAATTAAATTGGATTATAAAAGGTGTAGAATTTTGTGATTACCAATTTTGGTTCTATTAAGCAGATTCATTTGATTTTTAGGATTTCCATCTAGCAATCAATATGTTGAAGGAGTTAAAGGTAGTCGAGTGAATTTAATTTGGATTATAAAGACTGTAGAATTTTGTGAATACTAATTTTGATTCGATTAAGTAGATTCATTTGATTTTTAGGATTTCGCTCTGGCAGTCAATGTGTTGAAGGAGTTAAAGGTAGTCAAGTGAATTTAATTTGGATTATAAAGACTGTAGAATTTTGCGAATACTAATTTTGGTTCGATTAAGTAGATTCATTTGATTTTTAGGATTTTGCTCTGGCAGACAATGTGTTGAAGGAGTTAAAGGTAGTCGAGTGAATTAAATTGTATTATAAAAGATGTAGAATTTTGTGATTACCAGTTTTAGTTCGATTAAGCAGATTCATTTGATTTTTAGGATTTCGCTTTGGCAGTAAATGTGTTGAAGGAGTTAAAGCTAGTCGGGTGAATTAAATTGTATTATAAAAGATGTAGAATATTGTGATTACCAGTTTTAGTTCGATTAATCAGATTCATTTGATGTTTAGGATTTCGCTGTGGCAGTAAATGTGTTGAAGGAGTTAAAGGTAGATCGAGTGAATTAAATTGGATTATAAAAGATGTAGAATTTTGTGATTATCAATTTTGGTTCTATTAAGCAGATACATTTGATTTTTAGGATTTCGCTCTGACAGTCAACGTGTTGAAGGATTTGTGTAAAGTTGAACAAGAAAGACAGACACAAGCGGGCACAATGGTAGCAGCGAAGTAGCAAGATGGCCGCGTCATTGTTTCCTAGTGGCAAGAGACCTGGGGGACGACGAAGAACAAAGATCGCGGCGAATGATCGTGATTACGGGGCGAATGACAGGGTCGAGCGTTACGAGCGATTGCGAAGTGCTCATTAGGAAGCATTGACTCGATTCTCTGGCAGGCTGCTGCAGGTCCGTCATGCAAAACGCGATTTCGGCGTTTTCCAGATTATAATTGCACGAACGATCCTGAAGAAAGTAGCGATCGTCAGAAATGTATTCGATCGATGAATTCAAGTGTCCATTACGGTTCGCGAGATATTAAAATCAGCCGCAAGTTAAAGGAATGACCGTACTTGTATATTCATGTTTCCCCATCGAATTTTCCCTACTGTCTCTCTCTCTCTCTTTAAAGCAGGATTTTCACGGCTCGTTAATATGGCCGACAGCTAGCCGCCATCAAGTTGCTGGCAAAATATTCTTCAATGGGTTCTGCAAGGTTCCATTCGTAGCAGCCTGGCTAGAGGCCGCCTTTGTGAAATGTTTCCAGAGGAGCTAGAGCTACCGACTACGCTAATGGCACTTTATACACGGTGGGCGAAATAAAGTTAGAGGCCGCTGCCTTTGAACCTGACGCAGACGCTGGTTTTAATCATTTCGTGTTCGCCGATTCGAGTCGATAACTTTTTCGAAAAAACTCGGAGTACACCTATTTTTCTAAGTTTTTCTTTCCGCTTAAGTCTTGTCGAGTATAATAATATTTTTCTTACTCCGTTGCTTTTAATAAACTTTTCTGAATTCCGTTTAAGTTAGCCAGGGATTTTCTGAATATTTCCTTAATTGGTTTTTGTTCCAATGGTGTCACGAAGAAGCTCTATTTGTTTTTAGTTTTATAAATGATTACATGCAGGTAGCTTGATCAGCTGCGAAAACGTTAACATTATTTGTAAAGGAACGCAGTGCAGGTTTTCCAGAGAAAATCTAAAGTGGTGATTCGATTTTTTAAAGGCATCGAGAATATTTCACGGTGGAAAATGGCAAAGAGTATCGGACCAACGACAACCGCGAACGACGGCTGGTCGATGCCCCAGTGCTGTGCACTTGGCACCATTTTCCTACCCTACCCATCGCACCCTCTCTCTATCGCTCTCCTTCCCTTTTTCGCCCCGCGTGTTCCGGAGGGATAAAGAGGGAAAAGGGAGAACGGATTAAATCAAAGGGTGGAGGGTCCGAAGCGGCGATGGTGTCGAATGTACTGGGTGTTCGTTAAATTCTCGCGCTCGATTTCAACGTTGTTTAAAAACCATAGAAACCACCATACAAGCAACTGTCACTCGAAAATAAGTAACCAAAAATTCAAACGAATAATATGAACGTAGCTCTGAAACTCATTAATAAACTACGGATTTCATGTATTCATGACAAAAATGGGTAAGTACAGTTTAAAGCAGTGAACATATTAAAAAGATTCAAGCATATCGGTGTATTAGTTTCGTCTTAACAAGAAAATTAAGCTTAACC
Organism: Lasioglossum morio; assembly: GCA_916610235.2. NCBI lineage: Eukaryota > Metazoa > Arthropoda > Insecta > Hymenoptera > Halictidae > Lasioglossum > Lasioglossum morio. The sequence goes on from OU744326.1 coordinate 27,576,901, forward strand.
CTTATCTGTCCCTCATTTCACGAACTGAATCTGCTCCTCGGTGTCAAATTGACATAGTGATAAAAACAATCGATAAACTAACAAGTCAAACAGTTACATTTTGACGTTCTTTTCATTGAAATTGATGAGTTAACATTTACATCTCAGGTTTCTGCGGTTATATGTATCGCTTTAAAGAATAAAAGTCACCAAGTTTCGGACAAACTTACAAATAACAGAACGGTATTAACTTATATTCTCTATTTCTAAATGATCGTAAATTTTGTATATGCTCTATATGATATCGGCGCTACAGGTTCGATCACAAATACAAAAAAATTAGCAAGAAAGACGCAGACTTTTCTTGAAAATGGTTCAAAACAGAACCGAAACGTCGAAATTATAATTCTACAAAATTGCTAATTTTTTGTGTTTGTGGTCGAACCTGTAGCGCCGATATCATATAGAGCAGGTATTAACTTATTTCGGGAAAACTGTGTCAAATTGACACGAGAGACGGATGAGGGTTAACAAATATATATTCTTTGGTTCCTGTGTCTTACAATCAATGCAAACATTTTTTATATCGATGAACGCGTCGATGGTAAACTCGGCAAATGAAAATATTCCACGAAATCAAGGTAATTAATCGAACGATTAAAATTCAGAAGACAAAGCTCGATTTCTAAATTTGGGGTAATAATTTGGTCGCCGGTGTGTGAATGACGCGGCAGACAGTGCCGAATTCCGTCGGGTGGTATCCGAAGATCCCTCGAGGAGACGAGATTGACGTCAAAAGTGCGCAGACACGGCGACAACCTAGTTTCCCAACGTCTCTGGTCCGCGGTTCCGTGGACCAAAACATTCCAGCCAATTATTGCCGCGAAACGAGGTTTAAAGTCTGGCGAAGTTCGCGCGGGCGCGCGTGTGTGCGAACAACCCGCGCTGCCATGCCGTAGAGGATCGGCGGCGGTGTCATAAATTCGAAGACAGAGACAGTGACACATCGTTCCGCCGTGTAAAATGTCAGCGCGACAATGGCGCAACGTGGACGTGGGTCGACGAACCCGGCATCGAAATTGTGTCACGTGCTTCCCACTACAGATTACAGAGAGCGTAGACGCTCCATTAGACGGGCAGGCCGCGCGCGCGGAAGAATCCCTATTGATAAAACGCGGTAATTAGGCCGAACATCCCGTTTCTCTACGCGAGCGAACGCTCCGCGAGCGGGTGAGCGCGCGCAAGCGAGCGTGAACGCACTCTCACGTACATAGCCCATTAAATCGACCGCTCCGCTCCGCGCTGCGCCCGCGCCCGCGCGCCATACCACGGCGTGTTCACCTGCGCACACCGGCTCACAACCTTTTCCTCCTTTTTTTTTTCTTTTTTTTGTTGCCAGTCGCACGCGATTTACCGCGGTAATTAACATTTACATCGCCAATTAATGGCAACGGGATTTAAATTTCCAGCTCGCCGCGTCCCGCCGAACCACCCGGCGATAATTGAGCTCGACAATGAACGGGATCGCGTGTATTCGGTGACTTTTTGAATTAAAACGACCGCCGATGCCTTCTTCGCTCTCGCCAGCCGCCGAACAAACAACGCCGAGTAGCTGTCTTCTTCAAACGTTTCTTTTTACGCGTAAATACGTCGGGATGATTTTTATTCTTGCGAGAAGAGGACATTCTTATACCAAAATAGAAAGAATTATTATTAACTGTATTACTTCTGCAACTAATACCAAAATAGATCGAGAAATGTACACAATGATGTACACAGAATGTTCAGATTATTGGAAAGAACTCGGAGCACAGTATATTCGCAGGAAAAAGTACAACGAACAGCCGGAAACGATGTCGCAAATAAACGCAGTTTATTGTCGACCACGCGGTCAGTAAAAATGATTACGCATCATTTCCAGGACCATAAAGCGGAGCACAGTCTATCCGTCTAGAAAGTTGAGCGGGACGCGTCTTTCCCCGCGACCGTGGAAGATTCGAAAAAGACTCGAGAAAATTCGTGCGGCCCCGGGGGCTCTGTGAAACTAACCCCGGCGAGGATGTCGACCGCGGAGTCACCGGAGCAGCAGCACCGGCAGGATCCTCCGTATCCGAAAGAGATTTCATACATTAACGAGCCAGAACAGCTAGAACTCCCGTTACCTCTTTTATTTTTCCTTTCGGCCCGGATTCCCCGCTCCGGCGTGGGGCTCTTAAAAAGCTGAAAGGTATTTCCTCGGTTCCGGAAGTCGCATTATTCCTCCTGGCTGGAGGCGAGGGCCGAGCTCCGCTCTGCCGGTATTATAGGGCCGGGGGTACATATAGTTCGCTGTACAACAGTCAGTCAATACTTTATAGCACGAACCAACTTCCAGCCATCTTTCTCCCGGCCGGTGCACGTTCTCTCTCGCTCTCCCTCTGACTGTGCCACCCATTTCTCCATCTTTCCCTCTCGCGCCCTCCGGCCCACTCTCTCTCTCTCTCTCCCTCTCTCTCCTCTCTCTCTCTCTCTTTTCTACTCCCGTCGACACCCCACGATCCAACGTTAGAGAGCCGTGGAGGGTACCAAACCCCGGCCGTCCTTTTTCCTCTCGTCCTTTCTTTCAGCACCGGGGGCAAATACGAGCGACGGTTTCTACGATCTCCCATCGGTCTCCGGTAGCTCGCAATATTCCGTGTATCCCTAGCTCCCCGGAGGGAACGGGAGTAGACGTAAAGCGATGAAGGGCTGCGAATTTGCAGCGCGAGAGCTACCAACGCCGAGCGCCGTGCAAGAGAGAGAGAGAGCATCGCCACCCCGCGAATAAAACGAGAAAGAGCTGCGTCGTCGTCGTCGTCGTCGTCGTCGTCGTCGTCGTCGTCGTTGCGTGTCGGCCGTAACTCCGCTACTTTCCCGGCCGTGACAGCAAGACGAGAGGCCTAGACACCCATCGCCGCCTCTATCCTCGATCCTACGACCAAGCTTCATCCCCCTTCGCGCTCCCTTTAATCTCGAACCCGACCAACGACGACGACGCCCGCGCGCGAACACCACCCACGCCACCGGCTTATTTCCCTAAGCTTCGCGCCGCGATCCGCGATACTGCCAACCCAGAATCATCGCTCGCCGGACCGTGACTCGAACCCGGAACCTTTCCAATTGCCAGACGACTCCGTCTGATCAATCGAGCTACCCGGATACCTCGAGCCAGCCGGATTCCACGATCCTTTGCTGATTTCATCCTTTCTCCCTGCTCAACCCTGTCCGACTCGGTTCTACAACGAGAGACGTCGCACAGTGGGGAAACTTGATCTAACTCGATTCAGAAAGGAATAACTTTCGATAGAAATGAGATACAGCGATGAAATTTTTTTTTAAATTGAAGCTGAAACAATGTAGAATATGGGACAAATAGGGAGATTACAGTACGAATGGTTTCTAACCTTGAGAAAATTCGTCAAACTTGCACAATTTCAAGAAAATTTTTTTTTAAACATGCTATGTATCATTTCCCGTAGATTTTTCACGCTGTTTTCAAATCTGGCCTGAAAATTTTTCTACGACCTCTGGTTTTTTTTTTAAATCGAATTATAGTTAAACAGTTAAACTTTTATTTTTTCAAGGTTTAAAACATTCGTACCATAATCTCCCTATTTTTCCCATATTCTGCAAAGATTCAGCTTTCATTTAAATAAAAATTCATCGCTCTATCTCATTTCTATCGAAAGTTATTCCTTTTTGAATCGAGTTAGGTCAAGTTTCCCCACTGTGCGTCGCACAGTCCTTGAGATACTTTGATAGGAATTTAGGACAAAATTAAAAACATTTGTATAGCGTTGTAATAATTTATATTTTTTTGTTCGGAATTGTTTGAAATGCACTAATCAAAGATTTGGAATACTATTTTAGAATTTTCCATTTTTTACACTACACAGATTTGGAAGAAAGAATAAAAGGCATGTTTTATGTATAATGTAAAACTGAAATATGAACATATAGTGCATATATTACGTGTAGAAAACAGATAAATAAATATCGATAAAAAAACAAGTATTCATAGCCGAGTGGAAGAGTAGCATTCGCCGAGGGTTAATGTTGAATAACTGTGAGTGTAGCAGGAAAAACTTGTAGGAAATTGAAGTATAATGTCTACTAATTACGAAAAACCAAAAACTACAGGATGTTTTGAACCCTTCTTGAAATATCTCTATTTAAAGGAGAAAAAGGTGAGAAACATTATTTCAACTGTATTATTTACTAGTATATTCCATATAAGAGACTTACAAATTTTGAAACTTCAGTCACATTAGCTGTACTTTAAGCTACCATATCCCATAAGACATATTTCATAAAATTCTTTTTCCTGATACCATGAAAGTAAGTGACGCTTTGAATCAATAAATAGCTTGATATAGGATTTTCTTGAGAAAAAAACATCTTGTAACTAATCGCCTACTAAATTATTTGAATTTTCTATTGATAAACATGATAATTTAGATATTAAAACATAGTTTCAACATAAAGTCCAATGGATATTAGACATTGAATTTTTATTATTTTTCTCCACAGGGTACCGCACTGTGCGTCGCCGCGGGTAGTAATTATTTTCTCTCAAGTAGAAGCAATTCTTTGTAATTCACAATGTTACGATCAATCGATCGTTGTTGTCATCTCATACGGGTCAACATACTTTGCGGGAAGTTTTCGGCTTGATATCTGCCACTCAATGTGAATATTGATTTTGAAACGACGCTGAAAGTTTTCCTGTCTTTGCGCGTCTCTGGCCCAGTGACTTCGTCCTCCACTCGATTCTCGATCTTGCTCGTGGGGGGGTTGTCGTCCGGCTATGAAATCGTTCGCGGATCGAATAGCGTGCGTCCTAGCCGAGTAATTCGTTCGACCGGCGAGTCAGAAGCGTAATTGTGTAAAGTTTGCAGTGCGGAAGGGTGACGGAGAGTGGAGCCAGGGTGTTCTCCGCGGGAGGGCGTCGAGGAGAGCCGAGTATCTAGGTCTGTGTAACGATTTTTAGAGCCTCGACCCTCCGACAATCGTCCAGGCCATAAAAAACTTGAGGCACCCCACAGTCAACGGTGTGCCAGGGTTTCCATAGCGACGAAGCCCTTTCGCGCGACTAAACCCCCGCACACCCCCCTTCAAACCACCCCTCGCCACTCTCCTACCACTGTCGTTGACCTATACCTAGAACGACGCCACCCTTAGATATCCCCGGCTGCCCTAAATCTATTAGACAAATTCAAAGGCACACAACGTCGCCGTCGAAGGAAGTATTACCCCCTAATAAAATAAATCAGCAGACGAGACGGACAGAAACCCGAACGAGAAAGAGACTATACTACGGGGCCACAGTGTACCTTGCTCGGTCGGTGGAGGATCTTTCGTCGAAGGGTCTCGAGGCCTATGGGGGCGGAGAGCTCATGGTTAACCCTTTGCACTGCGCGATAAATTCAACGGCTCGGTAACCGAATGGAAGACGTTCGATTCGAGAGAGCTAAGAACCCCGTGTACAGGTAGCGTGGCTTTAACGGGGTAGTTTCGTTTCCAGGATTCCAAGGGTGCGTAATGCAAAGATGGAGTTTTTCAGTAGGGTAAAGCGTTAGATTTTTACGTTTACGAGACGTAATTTGTATTGTCTATCTATATAATTCAAATTTAAATACTGTTCGCTGGTAAGTGCATCACTTGAGAACGGCTGGACCGATTTGGCTAATTTAAAAACAAAAATTGTTCGTAATAGTACAAATAAGGTTTTTAGGGAAGAAAAAATTGCCCGAAAAGATGAAAGTGCTTTTTTCTATGGGAATTTGGACAAGATAACGTCTGTCGAGTCAGCTAGTATTCGTATAAATGAAAATTCTACCTTGTAAACGTAAAAATAGGACTTTTGAAGACGCCTGACCATTATTTCTTAATTATTGAAATTATACAGATGCTTCCATTAGAAGTTATAAATAAATTCAGTTTTGTAATTGTTCGTGTTAACGTGGTTTCGAGTCGAGTTCAGTCGCTGTTTTAATTGCTCTGTATATTCTGACGAATCTCGAGATTCTTGCGAGGTCGTGAAATGTTTGAACAATCTATAAGAGGGAAACTGTATTTTTTAGAAGCGAAGATTTGTGATGCTGCTTTGTCCTGCATCGTCATACAATTGATTTATAGGAGCAGGTACAGAACGACATTTAATTTTACGTAACCGGAGCGACACTCTTTCCGGCTGTCTCCAAATAGAATTGGACCTGTACAATTTTTGAACATCACCAACTAGAATTGTGTAATGAAACTGAATCGTCGCACAGCGGATTCATCGAAACAGATACAACGTTTAATTTTAGATAACCGGACCTACATTCTCCAGGTGGAATCTATAATTTCTTAGCACTATACATGAGACACGTTTTATTAGATTTAACTAAACACAAGTGCCATTGGTCGTGCAAGGATTGATTGGTTCATCGCAGCGAGTACAGCACGAGCTTGAATTTTACGGGAGTCGAGCCACGTTGCGCGCTGTCTCTGCTCGCTGACAATCCGGCAAGATGCGTCGAGGTATCGCGAAGGGTTAAACATTTCCACGGTGGTTCGTTCAGGAGCGTCGTGGGTTGCAGAGGCAGTGAGACATAGAGAGAGGTAGAGAGAGAGAGAGAGAGAGAGAGAGAGTGCACACGGCCGAGCGAAACCCCTCGATCGAGCTTCTCGTGGCTCTCGACGAATGCCTCGCGGATTCGTAATTTTTGTTCTCCCCTCGGCCGAGAAACGAGGGAGCAAGAAAGCGGACAGGGACTGAAGGGAGAAAGAAAGAGAAAGAATAAGTGAGAAAGGCGGTGAGAGAGGTGAAGGGAGCGAGCGAGAGAGAGAGAGAGAGAGAGAGAGAGAGAGAGAGAGTAAGCAGAGAAAGGGGGAGAGAAGCGGGTGGCACAGAGGGACTCGGTACAACGAACAGGGCCGCGGCAGAACGTTGGAAAGGGAGAAGATTGCGAGGTGGAAAAAGTGACGGAGGAGCGAGTGAAAGAGAGAAGGTAACTCTCCTGCGGAAAGGAGCACTCCTGCGATGAGAAGGAACGGAGGGATGGGCCGGAGAGAAACAAGAAAAGGGTTAACGTCCTTTCGTACGCTCCTTGCTCTCCCTCCCTCCCTCCCTCCCTCTCTCTCTCTCTCTCTCTCACTCTTTCCTCAGAGTCTCTCGCGCGCACCCTTTCCTCGCCGCTCTCTCCTCCGCGAACGGCTATCCTTATCCCTTTCTCACTTTATTTCCTTCGCACGATTCTCTCTCTCTCTCTCTCTCTCTGTTTCTCTTTCCCGTGCCCTTTCTTGCTCCGAGAGACTCGAGCGCGATTCCACTTCGTACTGTCTCCCCCTTGTTTCAGGTTCCGGCATTTATTATTCATCGGCAAGGAAAATTTATATACGTCTTACCGCCCGGCGTCATACTTAATTCTCGATTTACGATTCCGCGGCTCTCACCTTTTTTTTTTTGCGCCGACGTTGCATGTCTGATGTCACACCGCGTACGCTCGGCTTCTGTATTCCACTTTTCGCGGTTCCGCGAGCCATATTTTTCCTTTTTAGCTTTCCCGCGTTCGCCTCTCTCGGCTTCTTGCTCCGCGGTTTCTCTCGCGTCACTTTCGGGAAACAACGTTTTACGATATTTAAATGGCACCTGCGAATCTGCACTCCGTTTCGCTGCGAGAACGCTCGTAGTCTGCTACAGACAGTACTGATACTTGTTGGAATACATCGATAACATAGCCTCTTAATTGCTGCGTAATTAGATCGATCTCAAACAAATTTATTGAAATTTGGACAGGACAACGTCTGTCGGGTCAGCTAGTATTTAATAAAATCCATTAAGTCTGGGAAAAACAGCTAACCTGAGCAAATCGCAGCCTTGTAAAGAGCATTCGCTGAAACAATACTATTTACGTAGAGTACAAATACAAGATACACGAAAACACTGTATCGTTATTTATATAGAAACATCTTTATAATACTAATAGAGTATTGGGAATATGATTTCGGCGCACAGGTTCGATCAAAAATAAACTATAGTCCTTGTTTTATAACAAATTTGCAATTTTAAATCTTAACGTTTCGATCCTGATTGGGATCATTTTCAAAAGACATTTGCGTCGGTATCGATGGTCAGGATCGAAACGTTAAGATTTAAAATTGCAAATTTGTTATAAAACAAGGACTATAGTTTATTTTTGATCGAACCTGTGCGCCGAAATCATATTCCCAATATCAATTCTTTTCGATCGCAAAACTAACTCAATACTAATAGAGTATATACGGAATAAAGTGCAGTTTATAAAATAACGTGTCAAATTAAAGAGACATATCCAACAGTACTCGTTTATTATTTTCATCTGTCTAAAATCGGAAATGTTACTACGCTTCTGCCAACGTTCGAAACAGTCCCACAGAGATTAGGAGGCAGAAAGCTGGAAATGCGAATCGAAGAGACAACGTCGTTGGCAACAATGGATGATCAAGCGTCCGCGGTATATTTTGACCGGCGTGTTAACGTATTCCACGGTGTAGGTATGGGCCGGTGACTAATTACGTAGGAGCTAAGGCGCAAATGAATCTGGCTCGATGGGCGGGAAAAAGGCGGCGCTCGTGCTCGGTCCGACGGGGGTCGAACGCGAAATTTCTGGGACAGTTTGCATATTTTCGCGTGACCGTGGACGCCGTTGCCCTCGCCCTCCGTGGGAAGAAACCGGCGACGTTATAATTATTAGGACCAATTTGTTCGCCTAATAACACGCTATTATATTATTATAAAGTCGTAAAGATAATCATTGCGTCTACCCGGCTTCGCCCAGGCCATTGTTTCACCGTCGTGGGGCACCTCTGTACTATTATTCGAGTTGATCTTAAAACCTAGGCCGCACACGTAATAGCTTCTGGCCCGATTATCCTGCTCGTCGACTCTCTCGCTCTCTCTCACACACACTCTCTCTCTCCCTCTCTCGCTGTCTCGTTCCCCTGTTTTAACCCCTTCTGCGGCCCGGTCCCGGTTGAAGGTCTTAAATCACGCTTGGGGTGACGAGCCCGACTCGTCATGCCACTGACACCGTCATTCTTCCGTTCGATTTAACTTTACGCTTCGAAATTTATCCCTGCCCGCGGAAAATCGAGACTTTTCGTCGAATCGAGACGTCATTTTTTTACGAGTCCCGGTTTATCCCGAATAAATATTTCGTAGCAGACAGAAAAAAATTTATATTTCTTGTGCGGCTACGTTTATTTTGCTACAATTCGCTATAGTACTACACAATTACTACAATTTGCTATAATTCAAGCTACAGTAGCTTGAATATTGATTGCTAGATCTTTGTGCAAAATAAAACTGTTTTGCATTGATTGTGGGAGGCAGGAATAATATAAAAATCAATTTCTTCATAAATGCATAGAGATCCGCAGTCTATTGGTTATAAAACGAATTAAATTTTTGATTTCATCTAAAAAGAAAGGCGTAGCATTCACTTTTGTTAGACTTTGTTGAAAATCTTCATGACGAGTGTGACTCGTTAAAATACGGCAAGAGGTGCGGCTAAGTTTATTTCAATGCTTGAATATTGATTGCTAGATCTTTGTCCAAAATAAAACTGTTTCGCATTGATTGTGGGAGGCAGGAATAACATGAAAATCAATTTCTTCATAAATGCATAGAGATTCGCAGTCTATTGGTTATAAAACGAATTAAATCTTTGATTTCATCTAAAAAGAAAGGTGTAACATTCACATTTGTTAGACTTTGTTGAAAATCTTCATGACGAGTGTGACTCGTTAAAAGACGACAAGAGGTGCGGCTAAGTTTATTTCAATGTTTGAATATTAATTGCTAGATATTCGTGCAAAATAAAAATGTTTAGCATTGATTGTGGGAGGCAGGAATAATATAAAAATCAATTTCTTCCTAAATGCATAGAGATCCGCAGTCTATTGATTATAAAACGAATCTTTGATTTCATCTAAAACGAAAGGCGTCACATTCACATTTGTTAGACTTTGTTTAAAATCTTCATGACGAGTGTGACTCGTTAAAATACAGCAAGAGGTTAATTTTATTTGATTTTGTCGATCTGCGAAAGAACTTTATCGTAGCTGTGCTGCAGTTATCATCCAAGTAATGTCTTTTTAACCAGCTGCGCTACGATTAGAACTTTAGACGTTCATCATGTTCCAGAAAAAGATTTTAATAAAAGATTTCTGTCCGAAATCTTCGTCACGAGTCTGACTCGTACGAGGGTCTAAAGCTGGAGGGCTCATAAAGATTTCAGAATCGTCTGTATTCTTGAAGAGATAGTCTCTAAACCTGGATATTTAAACGACCGTGACTGGCCACTGATGCAAGACACTGATACACAGTTGTAAAAGTTATTATATCATCCACTGTAATTCCTACTATTACCAGAACCATCTAGACGATAAAAGTGATTGATACCTCGAATTTGCGATCCACCGATTCGAAATTCCAAACACGCAAGCACAGAACCTCGTGCATTATCACGACAATAAATGTTTAAACTGCTTGCAAATAATTGCACGAGTCTGTGCGGTACGCGTCACATGGAAGTCAACGTGTTTAAAGCATCTCGAGCCCCCCAGTAGATAACGCAAACACCAAATCAAACAAACAAAGCCTCGAGCAACCGAAAGAATAACAAATACATATCTCGCTTCTTCAGTCGCTGCAGGAACACGACGTGGAAGCTGCTCGCGCGAAATCACGGTCGCCAGTTTGCAATAGCAGATAGAAGTGTCGATATTATCCGAGTGTAATGAACGCGATCGAATCTAATATCTAATCGACGCCTCGTGCCGGTGAGTACGATCGATTAGAAACCGCGAGACAAAGAAGACAAGGAGGAGCCGCGGATTTCTGTTTAACGTGTATTGTTTGCAATAACACCAGCCGATATCTGTATCGCGTGTTTGGCGAACGGTGCTCTAAAAGCCTGATAAAACCCGCGGAACAGACCGCGGTTTATTTTAGATTATAACGTTGCGTATCGTCCCGTGTAATCTCGATAAATAGCTCGTTAATTCCGCTTGATCATAATAAGATAACCGCGGATTGGCAGCGCGCCAAAAATTTTCGCATTCCCGGATTCTGGCCGGCCCTCGTTCTCTTCTTTTCTTCTCTCGTGCCTCGCGTCCCCTTCGCGTCCCACCACGCTCGCAACATTTTTTCTCTGCACTTTCCCACTGCGCGGTCTCTCTACTTCCTCTTAATTATTGTCTCCTTCGATTCGCTTCTGGACGGACGCTTCCGTTTCAATATTTCATAGAGATCGTAATAGACGGCGTCTCTGGTACAATAATATCTCTTCGATGATTCTACAAAAGCTTTCGAATAGAAATTGAAAATTATTTCGAGCGATCCAGCGACGACTAACTGAAACGATTATTCGGAAGAAAATCTTCTCGCTTCTTTTAGCTGTAGCGGAGCTGTTAAAAATTCGATTTCCGGTGGGTAGAATGGTAAGAGAACAGCACGAAGTCTATCACACTTTGCCTAGTAGTTGTTCCTAGGTTTCAAAGACAATTAGCGATTGAAATAATTAATGAAAAGAATAGTTTTTTTCCAGTTTCTTTTAGATGCGACGGAAGTGATGAAGATCCTATTTTCGACAGGTGAGGTGTTAAGAGGAAGTCTCCGGGGATTTTCTGGAACGGATTGGGCAGCGTCGAGCGAGGATCGATAGATACGAGTGATAAGGGATCGCAGGATGCTTCCGGCGGGTCGTTTCGCGTCGATCGTCACGCGAACAAGATGTATTCCGATGTTGTTACTTAACGTGTTTATTTCGGTGAGCTTCTGTAACCCTCGAGGCTTTTTTTACGAGCTAATTCGTGATCTGGATGGTTCCCAAAGGCGAGTAGTTCTGGTGACTGCGGCGATACCGGGTACCCGGTATAAGAGGAATGACTAAATGGTCTGACTAACCGGTCAGGTATTCCAAAACCCGGCCTTATTTTCACCGCTATACAGAAGTGACACGTGAGTGACAAGGAGGGCAGACAGTTTTTGCGGGCCTCCGGGCCGCGTACGAATTCCAGCCGGTATTTTAGTGGTTTTCATCGCAACTCGCCGGATCCCAAGGGACGGTAAACAGATTTTCGCGTTCGGGAACGATAAATTTACCGCCGCCGCGACTTTATTTTAAACGTTCGCCGCTATTCTCGCCCCGTTCAAGCTCGTCAAGATACCGCGAGCGTTTTCACCCGCCGCGAGCCCGACCGGTTACAACAAGCGTAATAACTATGATCGGCCCCGGTGCAACTACGTTCCGTTAATCAACGCTAATTCCGTCAAACGAAAATATATCCATCCCCGAAATACGTTCGAATATTAATACTCGGACTGCCAACTCTAGCCACCTAAAAGATTTCGTAAAATCGACGTTGTTCGATGTTTGATCTTCGACCCGTGGGATTTTACCGACCACCAATCAACTGTGCATGTTCGCAACATTGTTAGTTTAGAGCTAGAACCGCCGGGAGCGAAACGTGGCTGATGTATGAAAGCTCGAAAGCCAATCTGTGAAAGTCGAATTCTCTCATATCAATTTCACAGTATTTCTACCGGAGGTGCGAGAAGATTCAAACTTTAGTAATTGACTAGTAGACTAAGGGTGTTTATGTTTTTCAGGGAAATTTATAGAAAATTGGACCAAGTCAAATTGTATTTTCATTGGTAATAGCATTTGTAGATTGAGAATAAATTAAATTCGATTAGTAATATTTTGAACTAACTGACTCGACAGACGTTGTCTTGTACAAATTTCCTTTATAATTGTCTCGAATTTTTTTCCTGAAAACTTTTCCAGGACCATAACGAACAAAACAAAAAACGAATCAAGCATATCCATCGTTCGAATCTTGAGTTATGGTCATGAGTTCATATAAAAATCCCATAGAAAAAAGCATTTTCAGTTTTTCCTGAATTTTTCATTTTTCAAGGAAATTTTTCCAATTTTTCTTTCCCTAAAAACTTTATTTGGAATATTACGAACATTTTTTGAAAAAAATTAGCTAAATTGGTCCAGCCGTTCTCACGTGATGTCGTGACCAACGAACAGCATTTCATTTTTATTATATAGATAAAGATAATGATAGCAATTTTTAATACTAAACCTACCGAGCCGTAATCGTAACTGGTACATGTTCCCTTATAAAAATGACAAGATTGATTACACTCGGACTTCTATTATAACACAGGTTAAAATAAAGATATCTACACCATAATTTCTCATTAAACCATTTTTATCATATGAATAATTGTAAAATAAAAAACCTGGAACTGGTCATTTTGACTGGTGGCGGTAGGTTTAGTGTTAATGACGACTCCGAGTCACCACTCGAGTGTTAAGGGTTGTTACTTCATCGGTTAGCATTCTTGCGACTCCGGTACGCGAACGTAAAAATGAATATCTCGCGAATTGTTAAGCGAGCGCTCTGTTTATACACCGCTGACAACTGGCCCGGTCCACGGACAACGGTATTAAAAGGCAGATTTCACTGACCGAAAGTTATGAATGAACGTTATCGGGGAAGGTCAACGTTTACGCTCGTTATTAAACCATACATTGTATTGTTATGCCGGCACTGTTTGCCGCGGTAATGAAACTCAATGAATTACCTAACGCGCAATTTCAAGCTGAACTCGCTGTTCCAGGCTCGCAGACCGCCACCATTTAAGTTTCCCATAAAGACTAGTGTTTAACAAGCCGAACATCGAGCGCGAAGACAATAGCTGGGTAACGTGACTCGAAGAATTGCGTGCCCAAAAACGTCCGTTTCAGACTGGCAACGCAATTAATGGCACATTAACTCGATCCATCGTCGAATAGAATTCGCTTAATTCGTTATAGCTACCTCGATGTTAGTCGAATATCGAAAATTACATGAATACGAATTTTCATTCTCTTGATCGAAGTAAAAATTGTTAAGACTCGTTCCATTTTACACCTAGACCCTGCACGGTATTTTCGAAACTGAACACTAAACCACAGCAAGAAAAGAAACATTGTTTTCGAAATGAAAGAGAAAGTGAAGTGTCCATTTGCATAAAATATGTGTTGAATCATAGCTGTTGGTTGTTCTATAACAGAATATACTTCGGTTTCGATAATCTAAAAACTGTCAATACTTTTCCGAAATTTCCAGACGCCATTAGGCCGTCGAGCCACAACTTTTCCCGTGTGGAGCGATTTCGATTTCAGAAAAAGTGTTTTTTCGATTCAGTCTACCGCGCACCGATCTCCATATAAATCTCGATTTTACGGCGCATCGATTCGAGGAGGGTCTGGAGAGCGCGCGACGTGAAACGGAGCGTTCGAGGCTCGTCTTCGACAACGAGCTCAAAGATCTCCGAAGTCCCTTGATCCGTGATGCGCCAGCGAGATCGTGGAAGGTCTCCGCTTCGAAAATTTGGTGTGCAGCGGGGAAACGGTTCCCAGGACCGAAGCGTACAAGCAAAAGCAGATCGGAGAGGCGAATCAAAGTTGCAGGGTGGATCGGCAAGGAACCGGGATCGAGGATCGAGAAAAGGGCGCGGAGAGAACCCTTTTGCGGTGGTGGAGGGTTTCGCTCGTAAAATTGCTCGCGAAATCGCTCGCGTGTATTCGGTCGTCTTCGCTCGGTTGATTCGCGCACCGCGGGACGTGGACGGAGCAAAAGCGGAACAGCGAGTGCGACGGAGCAACCGAATGAAACGGCCAAAGAGGAATAGAGAGAGAGAGAAAGAGGAGAAGAGAGACTCATAGAGAAAGAGAGAGAGACTCATAGAGAAAGAGAGAGAGAGAGACAGAGTGAGAGGAGACGAGGAGTCGGCGGTCGGCCAGTGCGCGAAAAGAATAGCCGGCTGATTCATACGCGAAGTCACGAGCCGTACATCGTACGCAGCCGGCGTACGGCCGTGCAAGCGTAATCGAAAACACACGAGATGCACACGTTTCACGGCGAGCTTCCCTTCTCTCCCATTCCTTCGACCTCCCGCCCCTACTACCCCCTTGATCCGCACACGCTTTTCTACAAGTATTCTTTCCTCCTTCCGCGAACGGAACTCGACGGAACACGCATTCCTGCGATTCCGATGCGGAATTTCGTGGCTGAATATAGTGACGCGCAACGATTCTCGACGGTGCAACTTGCTTTTCGGTCAGACAGGCCAAGATAGTTTCAAGTGTGTTCCACAAGTTCGAACTACCGTCAAGGATAGTTGACCGTATCGACACATTTCCGCGAACTCAAATTATCTGTCGTCGATCCCAACAATCTCGAAAACAGAAAACTTGTTCCGTGATCTTAATCACCGGACTTCAAATAATATTTCGAGTGGAATCGATGATAGTAAGAGAACGAGCAAGAAATTACAAGACGAACGATTCTTTATGAAATTTATGATTTCGGCGCCAGGTTCGATCATTTATACAGAACAAGTGTGCAATTATTTAAACATGTTTCTCGACGTTTTGATCCCTGTGTGGACCTTTCTCAAAAAGACATTTTTTTAGTCTGAAAAATGTGTATAATATTTTTTATTATTATTATTATTTATTATAGACGGACTAAAGCCCTTTTACATAAGTGTTTACAGTATCAAAGAAAAAAAAAAGAAAGAGAAAGATACAATACTGCTCGTGTAATAACAAAGAAGGGACATGCACATTTTTTGAAAAACTATTTTGTGACACAGCCGCTTGAACCAATAAAAGAAAAGAAAATTATACGTACTTGCTGTGGCAAAAATTAACAAAACATTTGAACAAATATTGGTGAGTTACGACTATCCGAACTCTACCTCATGGTGGCAGATATTTAATTAAAGCATGCGCTAGCAAACGCGAGGAAGAAAGTACAATGTGTGAAGACGATCTACGGTGATTGATAGTTTAGTCGATATCAAACTTGCCGCCCAATATATTGCGAATCATATTCGATCGATATATAAATGATCGAACCTGGCGCATGAAATCAGCAATTTCATAATATATTCAAATTTCGATCGAAAAGAATTTCACCTTTAAACGATTCTTTATATTATAGCCGCGTATACTCTTAAAACATTCACGATGACGTGTGCCACCGGTGGCTCAAGCTCGAGTGTCCCATCGGACGGCGTGTACCTCCGGTGGCTCAAACTTGAATGTTAAATAATAGGAATTATTTCGGCGACGCCTCTTGGAGAGAAACATAAATTTCAGCACCGACGTGAACGTGTAAACGCTACGAAGACCTGCAGATGCGCGGTCGACAGATCACTCGGAGCAATGTCCACGATGCGACAAACGTGTCCCCGTCCGTCGAGTTCTCTCCAGTAAAAACCAAAGAGCAATTGTGCCCCTATGAAGCATTTCTATATGCGCTAAAAGAATAAACGCTAACTGCTGCGTGGGCGTAAAGATCCGCAGTCAATAGATCATCCGGAGTAATTTCTGCAGCCTCTTGTGTCAGAGTCGGACACAGAAGCCGCGAGGACCCTATCCGGGAGGGCTGGTAGGGTGGTAGGGAGGGAAGAAGAGGAAGAAGAAGAAGAAGACGAAGAAGTCAGGCGAAAGTGGCAGCATGGTACGAATAGTTAAAAATAACCTGGCCAAGGGTCCTGCGTGGAGCTTCGGTTCCTGTAAACACTCCCGCGGGGAGAGGTATGGCAAAAGGAGCAAGATGTTCCCGAGCCGGGCCGCGTATCTGGCACACGGAGAAGACACGCGCGCGGCCGTTAGGGTATAGAGAAGAAGAAGAAGAAGAAGAAGAAGGAGGAGGAGGAGGAGGAGGTGGAGGAGGAGGAGGAGGAGGAGGCGGTGACGACGAAGTCGGGGCGATCGGATTAGGTCGTCGGTAGGATAATCGTTTTTTCCTGGTACTCACGTGCTTCCATAGAGGTGTCTTGACTCGGTGGTGGTAACTGCGTCGTGGTCGTGGTCGTGGTCGGCCGCGTTGTCGTCGAAGCGGTCGAGCCTTTGGTCGGTTGTGCTACGATGACCTTGACCTGATCCTCTACGCCGTCGGCCTCTTCGTCCTCGCTCGCCACCTCCTCCTCCGGGCTCGGGCGTGTCCTTACGCTTCCAGCTCCCGGCTCCTCATCTTCAGGATGATACGACCACGATGACATCGGCCCGGCGACTGTTGTCGTGGTCCACTCGACGACACCACCACCACCACCACCACCTATGACCTCACCACTACCGTTCCCCGCGACCGCGAACCTTCCCCCGTGTTTACTCGCGACACCTCTCCGTTCGTCCTTCCTGTTGCGTCTGTCCTTCCCCTCGTCCTCGAACACCCGCGGCACAGTCCGAGCTACCGGACGATAGGGTACGGTGCTCCTGGCGATCGCCGGTGCCGTTGTCACCGTCGACGAGGCGTCCCTCCTTCGAACAGAATCCTCGGGATCCGACGAGTCGAGCTTCGTCACGGGCTCGACGGATCTGCCGTGAGCAACGCCGGTCTCGACCAGGGTCGAGAGAGGTTCCTCCAAACGGCGGTTACGCGAAAACGCTGCTGTCTGCAGCCAGTAGAACGGTCGCGGACTCAGGGACGTTGTTGACCCGCGACGCTGATCGAGCAGGCTAGCTGCGACCTGCCGCCGTTTCGACTCGGTCCTCTCGTGAGCCAGACCTCCTCCTCCTCTTCCTCCTCTCCCTGCTTCTTCCCCCGGCAAAGGCGAAGAAGAAGTAGGATCCTTCGTTCCGGCGTTCACCTCGGTGTCGATCTTCTTCCCGGTTGGATCGAGGGGCTGCGACCGAACCCCGTCGAGACCAAGTTCTAACGGAGACACCTCGTGGTGATCCAGCGCTCCGCTTGACGGTCGATCACCTCCGGAAGGATTCCCTGGTTGAAGATTGGAAAACCGGCGCGTCGTTCTCCGGTAGGTAGACTCCGGGGACGAACGGTCCGGTAATCGAGGTAGAAGACGAGGAGGCGTAGCGTCGAGGGACACGTACGTATCGGACACCACCGGCGCAGCCGTCGTCGTGCGCGTTTGATTGCCGAGGACAGCGACGACGAGAAGAAGCAGGGGCAAACCCACCCCCGCCCCCGTGGTGGCCCCCACAACCCTCGGCCTTACCACGAAAACCCGCGAGGCCGTCCAGTCCAGCTGGTTGTAGGCCGACCCTGTCGATGACGGTACCCCGGGACGACTCGACCCGTTCCTCTTCCCTCGACCTCCACCTCACCGACCAGAGTCGACCCTCTATCTTCGGCTACGCGGCTATCCGAACACTCCTCCGACCACTCCTCCTCCGTCTCCTCTTCGTCCTCCTCCTCCTCCTGTTCTACATCCAACCTCCTGTTGCCGCTCTTCGCCGGCGCACCTGCTCTCGTACACCGCCACCCCGGATGGATGATACGCTTCTTCCGACCCGATTCCACCTCTCTCTTCTTCTTCTTCTTCCTCGTCGTCGTCGTCGTCGCGACAACTGCTCCACCACCGACCAAGTTTCGGTCTCGCATTTATCCCGTCGCGTCCACCAACTTTCCACAGAGCTCCTCCGCGTACGAAACCGATGCTACGCGACCCTGTTCCGACATCATCGCGAACGCCGCTGACGATCAAGATCGAGCCCGATCGACGAGCGATCCGACGCGGTCACAAGCGCCAACACCACCCGGCCTCGCATCCTACGACGATCACTCGCGCGCTCTCTCTCCTTCTGCGGACCGAGATCACCACGCGATCACCTGACGATCACCTGACGATCACCTGGCTGCCGACTGACTCGATTCGGTCTGCAACAAAATACAACATCGAACGATTTATTCTACGCTCTATTCAATCTACTAATTCCACCGTGAATATTACTCGATTATCGCCCGTAACACTACGGGTGTGCGGAAACCCGACGCGTCGGAACGGGAAGGCTACGGATTCTCCAAGATATTCAGCATTCTCCGGAACCAGCCGAAATTATCTCGAATATCATTACCGAGGATAATCTTGAATGATCGTGAATATTCTCGCATGTTATTTGGGAACCTCGCGAGATCTTGAAATTTTCGAGAATCCATCTCCATCCGACGTTATCGAGTTCTCGCAAAACCTTTATTATTATTATTATTATTTATTATAGCCCTTTTACATAAGTGTTTGCAATATCAACGAAACGAAAAAAAGAAGAGAAAGATACAATACTACTCGTGTAATAACAAAGAAGGGACATGCACAAAAAGAAAAATTTAATAATGGTACAATCGATATGGTATTATCATATAATCCTGCGTAGTTGCATTTGAAAATTTTGTAAAGAATCACTGAACAAAATCAATACGATTATATATAGTGCATGATTTTGAGATAATGCGATTCATTGGATTAATTAATCCATAAGTAGATTTCGCTTTAGGTGTTTGAGAGCCCTTTAACACATATCCGACCAGCATTTATTCTCTGTTCAACTTTCTATTCTTTTCGTGGTTCACGTCCGTGGAACGTTTCAATTCGTTTCGATACGAAGACACCCAGAGTGATTTATTTACTGTGACATACGAACGACCGATGATATAACCACCATTAATCATTTCGTTTGATTCTGTTGAGCGCACTTAATCCGGGTGCTTCAGTCTCTTATAGTCGAAAAGACAAGCATTATTAGATAATATCGTTTCGTCGAAAAGCTAGATCTATCGTGCTTGTATTAAAACTGCCCGATGTGAATGAATAACCCGGTATCGGCCTGCAGAAAGATTAAACAGATATTGTTCGATCTCGAGCATCGACAGCTTGACCCGAATCGAAAATGGTTCACCATTCTACGTATTCCAAGAACAATACTGTAGGTATTTATTTAAATATTTTAATGTGTTGGTGCCGATCGATCGTCGGCGATCAGCTGATCGTCTGCTGCTGGTCGTCATTGCGAGCCGACGATCGATTTGCTATTAACAATCGATATTCGACTGTAAAATAACAGTCTTTATCATTATTTATCATTATTTATTATAGACGGACTGAAGCCCTTTTACATAAGTGTTAAAAATATCAAAGAAAAGCGAATTTCCGAATGTAACGAACCGTTAAAGAATAAACAATCATTTAAATAAATCTCCTATAATACTAACGCGATCTATGGACTGTCGATACGGTGGATTTATGTCTTACATTGGATCTCTTCGTTCTTCCTATAAATGCATCGAATCCACAGTCTAACGATTAATCATATCGCTCAACAATTAATTACGTAATCTAATATTTTCAAGAATTTCAACAAATCCCGGAGATGTAGAACTGAAACATTGAACACGAGAAATTTCATCCCTTCTCCGCCAACATTGAAAGGGGAGCTAGTGGAGAAAAAAAGAAGAAGAAAATGCTCGTGCAACAATTTGATAAATCAAAATCATTCCCAGTGCACAACAATAAAGAAATCGGTTCTCGAATAGTGCGAGGCTGACAAACAGGGGAGAGGCTGGCAAATAAGAGGGACAGTGTTGCGAGTCATGCGCTGTCTTATTCTGGTCCATGGTCTCATGCTTCCTACAACTTCCTAAAATATAAGCCCCCAGGAAATAGTTGGCGAACGGATTTCGAGTGATTCGTTTCGTTCAACGTTCCTCCCTTCTCCCCGAACTCTCACGCTCGCTCTCTCGATCTCTTCACCCCCCCCTCTCTCTCTCTCTCTCTCTTTTTAACTCGCATTGTCCCCGCGTTCCTCGTGCGTGCATCACAATACGACATAATGAACTAATGTCCGACACAGAGGGGTGGTAGGCTCTCTCGCCCCTGTGACGCGGCCGGTTCACGGTACCGACGGTATAAAAAAAAAAAAAAATACTGAAAATGTTGCCCCGCGGAACGCTCACTCGAGATTTCGAGTGGTCCTCGGGCAACTCGACCCGGCATTGCGTGGATTTATTATTTATGTCGAGGATCGGCGACCTCCGGTTCTCCCGTTCCCTGTAACCCTTTTATCCAGGGATATCCCCCTTTCGAGCGGGACACACGCACACGGCCGTCCGTGGCGAATAATTATTCCGACTGCACAGACGGTAATACTCGAGATAAACGGTGATCGATATTCACCGATGCGGCTGATTAAATGAAAAACAACGATAACGTATCGACGAGATCGACGACGATTGCACTCGACTGGCACGGCCGTGTGTACGTCACCACCGCCGAAATCGTATCCACCTGGAAACTGAGCATTCGCCATCGTTCTACGCACGATAAAAACCGCACCAATTCGCGCAACACGATCTATCGTCCGTGAAAGCTTCTCATTCTCAATTTAGATTTCATTAACGATAGACTACAGATTTCAATGATCGTGAAAAATGAACAGCTGGAAACGGTAAACTTGTTTAACACGCGAGAAGAAATAAATAATATTGATATGTCGTGCACAATTGAAAGAAGAATTTTGATTTCGATCTCTGTTTCTTACGATCGAGGAAGATCATTTTTTAATTTTGCATAAAGAACCGCAGTATAGGTATACAGTAGATAGACATTTTCTCCTCGTTTAGGGTAAATTACGAACCAGAAAACCATAAGAGGTGTTCAATTATCTTATAGCATTTCGAAAGGTATAAATAGAAACTACGATTTCACTGTATTCGTGTGGCGTTGAAGGGCCGGGAGCTGTTTTCGGTACCGCGATTCAATTGAAAAGTTCGCGATGGCCAGTTGTAGGGAGCTCTAAAAGTAGCCGGCGCGTCTTCGAGTAGGCCATCAAGAATTCAGGAACCGATCGAAAGGTGAATATTTCCACAAATCGTTCGTCAACCCCACGGAGTACACGGTAAACTTTGGCGAGATTTATTCGCGAGGCACGCGAACCACCATTAAGCGCGACGTCGCGGCGGTGGGAATCGCGAAAATCCTATTTTTATGAACGTTCTCTGGTCGGGTATGAATAGTTCTGCCCACCACACATACACGTGCACACACGCAGCCACAGACACAGACTCGCACGCATTCTCTCTCTCTCTCTCCCTGTTTCTCGCGCGCGCAGCTATAGACATATTCTACTAGAGTACCGGGGCTCTGACGAACAGGAGGAAAAGGGAAGACGGACGCGAACAGACAGACCGGTCTGTTTCTACTGTCCACGGTCTCCTAATGCAAAAGCCGTGTAGCATCGATAGACGTTGGCTACGGTCGCGACACCCGTGACTGCCGGATAGACCGTGTTTTGCGGTGTTTATTCAGCGTGTGCTCTATCGAACAGGAAATCACGAACAACGGTAAAGTGGCTGCACACGCGGCACCGCGGCCACGACAGACCCGGCGAATATTTGTTTACGCAGAAAACGCGAATCCCGCTAATTATAGTCGCCGAGTCGAAGGGAGGAAACGGCGAAGACACTATTTTTACGAGTGCTCCCGCCAGAATATCGTCGGACGTCTGCCTCCGTCTGACCGCAACAAAGCCAAGAGACCAGAGAACGCGAGAGACAGCGCGAAAGAATCGCGCGCGATCAACACCACGATCGATCGATTATTTTACCCCGCGATAACCGTTATCGTTGTTTCATCGCGACGTTACGTCGTTGTCGTGCCGCAAGAAACGCACGGGAAGGGTATTTCGTCGAGAACGACAAAAGCTGCACTGAAACGAGGAATAAAACGTAACAACAGTGTCTAGCATTCTTATTTATTTCGTACAGGTCAAACAGAACTCATTATCGAGGGACCAACGCCCGTGATTTTTAACAGTTTGCGGAGGTAATCGAGTTCACTACGGTGCGCAGCCTGTTATGCAGTTTCTCTAGATCGTGAAACTTCATTTTCTGCGGACTATAATAACGACATGCTTGGTGCGCTCAATGTTATAGAAGTCTGTCGAAGATGTACAGGAACGTGCATTGTTTAAACAGTACTCTCTCTCTCTCTTTCTCTCTCTGTTAGGTGTGCAACAGCAGTCGTAGCAAAATTCTACAAATCCAGTGTTTTGCGAAGATTAAGAGGTGAGGTATAGTACATTATAGTCGTTAGAGGATGGTGATTAGAGTGCGGACGGCATTGGTACTCGCTGGCAATCCACGGGACACGTCGCATTTGTATTTCGTGCGGCGTGAACGCCTCCGTATAGGCTCGCCGGGGGCCACCGAATCGCCATTTAAGGCCGCAAGACACCGCGTTCTTCGAAACGGCTGCGGTGTCGGTGGTCCCCGGGATCGAATCGATCAATCGGAAGAGGGCATGCTGTGCGGGGTGATCGAGCCGAAGAGATTTGTTAATAGAAGCGGCTCTGTTTCGGTTCTGGTCGGTTGTGTATTGCGTTCGATAAAGATCAATGAAAAAGCGAAACGAAGGAAAAATAAAACAGGTAAACTAAAAGAGAGGGAGAGAGAGAGAGAGAGAACCAAGCCGAAGACATTCGATAGGTCGCAGGTATTCGAGCGGGTTATTGGTCGCCGGTGGGGGAGGAACGGGTCGCCGCGAAATTTTTCGCGGAAAGTGAGGTTAGAATACGACACGAGCAGCCCTGGTTGGCCGGTGTCGCGCGCGCGTGTCAGCGAGTGGGAATTCGCTGTTTTCATGAGGAAAAATGTGCGCGGCACGCGTGCTGACGTTCTATTTTCGAATGAAAGGCGCGATCAGGGGACAAGAACCAGAGAGAGAGACGAGCCGGGTAGAACGGAAAGGGAGAGGAACAGAGAGGGCGAGAGAGAAGGAGCGGTGGAACAGGAGGAGAAGAAGAAGAAGAAGAAGAAGAAGAAGAGCATTGAGGAAGAGAGAGAAAGAGGGAGAGAAGGAGGAGAAGAAGCAGGAGAACGTGCTAGCGAGACAAAGACCGGGGCAATAAGCGAACAAGACGGACGTACGAACGAACCGTGAGGGAAAAGCGTGGAGCAGAAAGCGAGAGAAGACGACGCAGCGAGAGCAACAGCATTGTACAAAAACGAAGACAGATTGCGATGCATCTATATGCGTATATATGCGAGACCAAGGGGGACAGATGGATAGGGAGCGAGAGCCGAGAAGCGGAGAAAGAGAGAGAGAGAGAGAGAGAGAGAGAGAGAGAGCGGAGGGGCGAAAGAGCGCGAGAGCGTGTATACTCTTTGAATACACCGGGGGGGAGAGAAGGCGGACAGAAACGGAGCGCGAAGGGGATGAAGAGAGAAAAAGAGACGGAGAGCTGTGCCGTCGTGTAGTGTGGACACCGGCGAGGAACTCTGACTCGTCTCGTGCTAGGCGGCCATGCTGGGTCTCTGTTGCGTTCCGAGAATGGGTACCTTTTGCGTGCACGGTGGAAACTCGCGCGGCGGATACCCCCGCGCGCGCGGACGATCTTCCGTCGCTCTCTCGTGTTCGCCGCGATACCGATCGGATCGTGTTTACGATCGCGATCGCGGGATTAACGAGCGCGTCGGACGATTCGTCGGCGACAAAACCAAAGAAAAAACGAAACGCAAAAGATAGAGAGAGAGAAAGACAGAAAATAAAAAGGAAGAGTAAAAGAAGACGCAAAGGGGAATGGAGTCGCGCGGACGGAAAGGCAAGACGGACTCACACTCTCTCTCTCTCTCTCTCTCTCCGCCTCTCGAAGCACACATACAGATAGAGAGGGAAAGAGAGAGAGAGAGAGAGAGAGAGAGAGAGAGACGAGTGAAGCGACGAGCAAGACGGAGAGGTGACCGGTGGATACACGAAGGAAAGACAGAGGAAGAGAGCGAGAGAGTAGGAGCAAAGGCAGGAGTACAAGGCGAAAGTAATGAAAGACAAAGAGGAGAGGAGGTTAGAAAGAGAGCAAAAGCGTGCGAGAAAAAGAAAGAACGAACAGAACGAAAGAAAGAAAGAAAGAAAGAAAGAAAAGGAGAGAAGCACACGCACCGTGTTGACCACCACGCGTTCGCCGTTCGGGATGAAGGGAGGGGGCACCTCTGTTCACGAGCACGAGCAGCGTATACGCAGTACACGTAAAACTACGCGCGGCAACGACACACACGACGAGTGCACGCGTCTTCGGTTCTCGCGGCCGCCGTTCCGTCGTCGTCTTTTCCGGCGGCGCGATCTCTACCGTCGTCGTCGTCGTCGTCGTGTCGGTGCAGAAATTTCCTTTCCCGGCATGGACACCGGCCACCACCAGCAGCAGCAGCAGGCCACCACGCCAACAGGCCGGGGCCGGAGAAGAAGTGAAACGGATCGAGCGTGAATCGTACAAGCGAACGACCGGAGCTCGAAGCGAGCGAGCCGAAGATCCGTGGAGCAAGCGGTGCTGCCTATCGGATGGCACTGCGTTCAGCGCCGCGGTGCGCGACCCCCGTCGGCCTTCATCGTCGCGCCTCGTCGCGCCTCGTCCCGTCTCGGCGGCTCTCGTCGCTTTTCGCCCCTTTCCGTCCCTCTCGAGTTCGCTGCCTCCACGCCGCGCCGCACCACGCCACTCTACTCTACTCCGCTTCGCTCCGATCCGATCCGATCCGATCCGCGTGCTCTCTCGCGCGCCGCGCCGCGCCGTTCCTTCCACAGCCTATACTACTACCTCTTCGTTCTTCGGTTTCGCCCCCTTGCTCCTCCGCTATTCACCTCTCTCTTCGCGGTTCTCTAACCCCTTCTTCCGCGTACAACACCCTCCCTCTTTCCTTCTTTCGCCACCAGCCGCGAGGCCGCCGCGGCGGCGTCGCGTCTCTCCATCTAGGCCGCCATCACCACTGTCACCACCACCGACACAACCTTACCACCGCCACCGCAGCCGCCTTCTTCGCCACCACTATACTCGCGGATGCTGTCGTCGCCGCGACTGCCGTGAGCAGTCATACTCCACCAGCGAAGTCGCGAAAACCGTCCGTATCACCGGTAGTCGTTAGCATACCCCGCTACACGAATACTCGGTCGTCAGCTCCACCATCCCACCCCCTTGCAACCCCTTGTCGATGGAAGACGCAAGCCGCTAAGACCCCCTATCACAGAACCGGACTTGATTCCTCCACACTCGACCGGCTCTGATCTTCCAGGTGATGGAGCACGATGATGCAGATGAATGGGGTAGTTTGTTTTCGTAGATCTAGTAACAACTAGACCACGGATGTTTATGGATTTCCCAAGTTTTCTGGAGAAACTGTTTCCATGATCTCGATCGACAAATTGTTAATAACATGTAACGTGATATTTGGTCCCCTCAGGGTTTGAAATTCATTTTACCAATCCTCTTCCCCCTTTTTCCACTCTCACCATCGCCTTTTCAGCGGGACCTACTGTTTATAGTGGGTTCCGAACCACCTTTTGCCAACAACACGTGAAAAATACCCCGGGCGGGTCACTTTCCGGTTTTTTACCAGACGGTCACCCATCCTAGCGCCGTTCACGTTCCACATTGTTTAACTTCGGTGATCTAATGGGAACCGGTGCTTTCAACGGGATTACGGTTGTTGGCTTAAATTGTTAATAACATGTATTCATGTTTTCATCGCCCTGGTTCGATTATATCACGATCATATCGTGATCGAACCAGTGTGCGCTGAAAACATGAATATATGTTATTTCTGGAGAAACTTGAAGAAAGTGGTACCAAATATAATTGTATTTTCATTGGTAATTCCATTTGTAGATCCAATTCTGTTGAACTTAATGCTCCAGCATTTTTGGAAGATTTTTATAACCCATAAACGCATTAAGGTCCGCAGTCTGGTAATAAGAAATTAAAGCAATGCCATCCCCACACGAAAAACGGAATTACTTTCCGAACGACCTGATGAAACGAACTCGATCGAGAGGGATGTCTTTCCGAAGCAAGTCGGTGCAACGTGGAAAGTGGCCGGTTGAAATTCAAGCTCACGCGCACCCTCGTGTTGCAGGGTTGGTGTCGGTGCATTGACCACACGGCACGCACCCGCAACGACCCCAAGACAATCGGGCGCGCGGCAGAATCCGGGGTCCTCGAATACAGACGGACCTATGCATATTTGGCACATCACTCGCGGCACGTTCCGTTGAGTCACCCTTTCGGTCTGAAGCACGCGCAGCAGACGTAACAGGACACATGCCGGCCGTACAACCGAATTTCGATACGTCGCCCGTTTGGCACGTTGGTACGCCCGAAATCGAACCGCTTCTGGGTCACGTTGTCTCGCAGCGAGGCCCTGGCGACGCGATCCCGATACGAAACGGAAGGGTTGACGGTCGAGGAAGGAACACTAAGCGCGGAGCACGATCGCGAACCTGGCTTTACCTGCGCCGGAAATAATACATTTGTTAATCATACCTGTATTTGTTTAGTTTCGCGCGGTTCATTCTTTTGTAAATTTTAGTTAAAGACTTAGGTTAAGACTTTCTTTTTTTTGTTGTGTCTTCTTTTTGTTTTTATCAGTTATACTGTAAAAACTGTATACATTTTTATAAAAGGACCTCGGTCCGTATATAATAATAATAATAATAATACATTCGGGACGAGATAATATTTATGGTTGCCAGGATCAGTGGCGCACCCAGGGGGGGGGGAGCCAGGGGGCCAAGTCCCCCCCAAGAAAAAGACACAAAACACTGGAAAATTAGCTAAACCGTAGAATAGCTGCTGCCTCTCCGATTTCGATGATATTTGGATACGTTATATGTAAAACTAAACATTTTGAACAAAGTCCCCCTAAATATATAAGTAAATATTTGTGGCTACCGTTGACAGATATTTTTCTAAAAAAGAAAAAAGGTCATTTTGTTCAACTCGCCCCCCCCAAGATTAAATCCTGGGTGCGCCACTGGCCAGGATAAACGGCGCATGTCACAATTTCAAAAAATTTCTATGTACTCGTTAATCGAGCTTTAGAGTATAAGATTTACCAGAAGAAAAAATCATGAAAGCAAATTCGATATACTTAGGAAATAATGCAATTTAAAAAAACTGTCATATGTCAAGTGATCGCGGCTTTAAACGGCAATATTTCGAAAGTGAAAGTACGTGGACATGCGGCGTTCTTCCTGACAACCACAGAGAGAAGATACGCGACGATGACAGTGCGCGCTCTTCCCCCGCGTCTTCGGAATAGAAACTCGACGTTTTCGGCGATTCCACCTCCGCATGGAGAGTAAACGGTTATCGACGTCACGGAGCCGGCGTGTTCCCTTTTTAGAAACCAGAGCGTCAGAGCCGTCCAGCAGGAATCGGTGGACCGGTCTCAATAATTCGCCACATAACGATTTTATGATGCCTCCGGGTTTTTTTGCGGATACCACGGCAGAACGATTGAAATTTTATCGAAGGCTTCGCTACCGTATCGATCCAGGTACCGGCACTGACCTGGAACTTTGCTCTACCACGATCCACCTCTCTCTCTCTCTCTTTTTCTTGCTCGCTCGCTCTCCCGATACCCGGTCCTTCCATTTATACCATAAATACTTGAAACATCGTTAAGATTTAATCACCCGGCCGCTCAAGCCTTCCAGTCGATACGCTTAACACGTCTGATAGATGAAAGATCGCGCGGTCCGTCTTAATGGAGTGGCCAAGGACTAAATGCAGCTTTTATTGTCCTAGTCGTCGCCAGATAACGACAAAAATACTGGTGGACGAGCTCTATCCGTCCACCGAGCTGCTTCCCACGGTTTCCTGAAAATCTCACTCGGATGCACCCTTAGAACTGGTAGCTAATGTCGTCGTACTGTGATAGATCACTAGACAGCGGATTTCATGCATTTATGAGAAACATGAATACGTGTAATTTAAAACATGAAAAACATTAGACGAATTTCAAAATATTTTTACATCATTTTCAACCTACTGAGCATATTAAGAGAGAAGATCAATTTCTATGTCGCTTCGGTTTTTGTTAGAATTCGGATCAAGATATCCGCTGTTTATACGTCACTGTCCATTCACGTAATCTTGTGAATTTTTCAACATCTCGACTTCTGTTGTCTTCTTCAGGACTGTTTGACAAGTTCACATTTATGTCCATAATTATGAAAGTGGTCCAAGTAATTTAAAGAGAACGATTGTATCAGTTATCTCACATCACACAGACGGATTATTATAAACTAAATGAATACAATGTATTTTCACGAACTTGTGAGAACTGAAAGGTTCGATTTCCATTTAGTGTTAATATCCTTGAAACATCTCGAAACAAGAAACACATCGCTCAGACCATTGTCATAATTATTTTACAATTCAAAATGTTTCATTAACTCCTTGTTCTCGCTCAGCTGTTTCGCGAGCACACCTGTTCCCTTTTCCGGACAGCATAACCGAAGGAATTGATCGATCGAGGCCCACGGTAGGGTCAATTAAAAACGTGGATTTCGACGATCGTCGCGGGGATAAAGAAACCGCGAGTTTATTCCTCCCAAAGGAGGAGGAGAGGATTGGATGAGGAAGGTGGAGAGGTGGAGGGAGAGTATGAATGAGAAAATGGAAAGGAGTGTAAAGCGGCCGGAAGAGGAGGTCCAGAATTAGGAAGAGGGGGGTGTTTTAGGGGATGAATGAGGGGACAGGGTTGTATATATTATAATATTATAGTGTGTGAGATTAGGGTTAAGGTAGCTATTAGCTTTTGTAAATACAATTTTCTCTCTCTCTCTCTCCCTCTATATATATATATATGTAATTAAATAAGTTAATTTTGCCAACAACCGTAGTCCCGTTGAAAGCACCGGTTCTCATTAGATCACCGAAGTTAAACAATGTGGAACGTGAACGGCACTAGGATGGGTGACCGTCTGGTAAAAAACCGGAAAGTGACCCGCCCGAGGTGTTTTTCACGTGTTGTTGGCAAAAGGTGGTTCGGAACCCACCATAAACAGTAGGTCTCGCTGAAAAGGCGATAGTGAGAATGGAAAGTGGGGGAAGAAAAATTGGTAAATGAATTTGAAACCCTGAGGGGACCAAATAACATGTTCCAATAAGTTAATTTTAAGTCTAAGGTTAAGTTTAAGGTAAAGTTAGTATATAGTAATTAAGCTAAGTAAGATTAAGGATACGCTAAGAGCGGAGTGAAAGGGAGCGAAACGAAAAAAGGAGAGTTATGTCTAAGAATTGTAACCCTGAGGGGAATCAAAATAAAATTATACATATATATTCCTGCCAAAGCGTGGCGAGACGCGCAACGCGTCATCATGTTCATCAGTGTCGCAGACACTCGGGTCGGTGCCGTTACCGACACAGCAGCCGAGCACAGTAAACCCTGGCTGGGAGATAAGGGGTCTTCGATCTCGCCTGAACGCTCGTATCGTTAACGGAACGTTCGCGTAACGAGAAGGATCGACGACAGACACGGTCGCTTGTCATCGACCGGCAGGCACGCTGCCGATCCGAGAACGAACGTCGTCGTCGTCGGCGAAAGGCGAAACGTGTAGGCCGATATAGGTGTATAGATACGTACCGCGTGGCAGACGGATAGCGGGGAGCAAAGAAGAGGAGAAGAACACCTTCGCAGGGTAGAGAAAGAGACCGGCTAGCAGTCGGGGAGGGAGGAAAAAATGCAAAAATGCAGTTTTACGCGGCGGCTCCGGGCACCGGTATTCCACGGACATACTTGGAACCGGACACCGAGTTCGTGGAATCGGGACGGTCACTCGAGAACTATGCTATTTAAAGAAAGGCACACCGTTGGTGTACCCCGTTTACCGTTACCATCAACCTCCGTCGACCTTTTGCCCGTCACTTACGTGGCTGGCATCGTCGAGCCACCAACAAACCATGTTGCAATCGAGACTCATGGTTAACCCCTGGAACGGGTCGGGATTGTATTCGCGCATTGCCCACTGGGTACGTTTTATAGGCGATTTCAGCCGTGGAATTAACGAAGATGGACAGTCGCGACTGATTCTTGAATTGAAACACAGTCGCGGTTACAGAATCCATTCAGTTTTCTCTCCTTCAGTACTACTCAGAGAAAAATCCACGGGTGGTTCTCTTTGAATAAATTACAACGTTTAAGAGGCCTCGATTTACAAAACGTCGTACACGTATCGAGCCTCCTTACTAATATTGGAAATGGGTTTAGAAAATTACATAAGCACTGTAGAATTTACTTTAAAACTGTTTTAACCCTTAGCACTCGAGTGGCGCCGCTGAGGCGCCACTAAAACTTGCTGTACTATTTAAATAATTGTTTACACTATCAGATATGTCAGTATCTAACCAACTACTATACATTTAAGTATTGTATGAGGTATTATATCAATTTCATATTTATCAAATTTAAAAAATCATAGAGAATGGAAATATTGTAGGTCAGAAGAAACGTTTAATTTTCGAGTTAAACTAGCTCCGAGTGCAAAGGGTTGATAAACAGCACAGAAGGACTCGAAGTGAAGAAAGAAATAAGAAAGTTGTAGGGGTGGAAGAGAAAATCAGTCACCCCCTTGACTTTAAGGAAAAACCCCAGCCAGTCCGATGATACATCTGGCTGGTCTATTGTTCTTTCTTAGAGAAACTGCAGTGTTTCTCATGAAGCGAAATTCGTTTCAACACTTTGTTGCATTATCATTACTAATAATCCAACAACAAAGTCCCTGATACATCCTTATCCATGTTTCCCCGGGTGCGTCGCACCCGAATCGGTCAGTTCAGAATCTGTCTCTAAAACTATTTGAAAAAAGACCTCCGCGGCCAGTCTAAAACAAGGGACCGGCCGCGAAACTCGGAGTCGATAAACTAGCGATGAAAAAGTCGATCCGATTAATAATTGACGAAAGCTCCAAAATATTCCTGGCTCGAGGAAGCCGACCGCCGTCCATGAATTATGAAGTTTTCCTACAAAGTTCTCGAGTAGACTGCGGGTGCAACGAGCACAGGCTGCCGTAGCCGCGACATTCCGGGAGCCGACAAACAGCCTTCGGCCTGTCGCGCGTTGTTTTACGTGACGAAATCCCTTTCGCGCGTAATCCTCGCGCTCGCGCAGCGCAGCGTTGCTCGGGAAGCTAGCGCGGCGCACAGCTTCGTTTGCGAACGATTGCGCGAAGGGGGCGTCGTCGCTGGATCGTTCGCCAAAACATTCGAGCAGCCAGATTAGGCGTGCTTTTATCGAGACCGATGGAATGTTGTCCGCACGCATCCTCCCGTCGGAGCGAGATACGACGTTGGTCCGTCGAATCGTTCTTCGGCCTTGTCCCGGCGAAAACAACGGGCCTGTTGATGTCCGCGGCGAACGAAGCGGATAGGAGCGAGGGGCACCGTGAAAATAAATAGGGAACGTCGAAGGATCGTGAGATAAGCGACGCAAACGGGGAGAAAATTTCGTGACGGTGAAGAGAGAAAAAAAAATGGGGACAAAGCTGAGAGAACCGCAGAAGAAGAAGAAGGAGGTTGGAGGAGAAGAAGGAGGTGGAGTAAGCGGAGAAGATGCAGAGATGCAAGCTAAGATGAGAAGGAAGGAACGCGCAGTAAAAGAAGGTGGAGCAGAGTGGCCGAGGAGCGGGCGGGGAGGGGCGGGGGACGTTTAAAAGAACCTCAAAGAGCATAAAGACCAAGTGATAATCGGTCAGAGACCCTTTACCGGGGCCAGACGGCTATGCACTCGGTTGGAGTGCCAGGGCAGACAACGGACAGACGTACGGACGTGCACAGGGACGAACGGACAGACCGAAGCAACCAGAACACATTGTGATGGCCTGCGGCACAGGCCTGCTCTCTTTCCCTCCCTGCGTCTCTGTTCCGCTCGGCTCTTCTGGCTCGCTCTTGTGGTACAGTCCAGGCCATTGCCATTCACCGCCACGTCTCTCTCTCGTCTCTCTCTCTCTCGCTCGTCTCTCATTTTCCAAGCCGCGGCCTGGCCGGCCCTTCTTCTCTTTCCTTCCCGGCCCGGTCTCTTTTCTTGCGTCGTGTCCCGGCTTCCTCCCGGTTCGTTTCTTCCACCCACCTTTTTTTTCCTTCTGTTTTTCCAGTTCGCCTCTGCTCCCTCTTCCCCTCGCACAGACCTTCTCTCTTTTTCTCTTGCTCTTATCTCGCGCCTATCCCCCCTCCCCCCTGGCCACCGCGCGTCACGTCTCATAAATAATAAAGGGAACACGGCCGGCTAATGCGCGAACGAATGAAAGCAAGACACCCGGCTCCGACGAACGTCCGTGATTTTCAATTTCTCACGGGCCGCGATCTCGACCTATTCACCAGAACCATCCAGACTCTGCTTGCTTGTTCGCTTGCTTGCTTGTTCGCTTGCTTGCTTGTTCGCCAGCTTGCTTGCTTGCTCGCCAGCGTGCGTGACTTCTTCTTTTTTCTTTTTTTTTTGCCAGCAGGCCACGTGGAGCTCCGCTCCGTCAGCCGACCAAACCGATACCAAAACGCGAGAGCAGACCCGTACGCCGCCGTGGCACCAGGCTCTCGTCCAGAGACCACAAGGCCCGTCGCCTTTCTGCAAAATGCACGCTCTTGTCCGAGAACGCGATGGACAGGCAACCTTGATCGCCGCGCGTGACAGGAATACTCGGAGGCCGCCTCGGAGAACGACG
This sequence comes from Lasioglossum morio, assembly GCA_916610235.2. Taxonomy (NCBI): domain Eukaryota; kingdom Metazoa; phylum Arthropoda; class Insecta; order Hymenoptera; family Halictidae; genus Lasioglossum; species Lasioglossum morio. The sequence continues at coordinate 27,610,217 of OU744326.1, forward strand.
ATTCCAGAGAATCCTCGGGAAGTTCGTCATTTTGGAGAACTCGCGGAGGACCGTCATCCCGTTCACTGAATCCTGATGCAGCGGATGGTTTTTCAGCCACCCAAATACATTCATCGTTGCTGGAGGCGAGCGTGTCCCTCAGACGCTCTTCCGAGTACTCGTGCAACAACGCGCAATACCCCAAATAACTTTCTTTTTATTATAGAAAATCTCATATGAGATTTATTGCAACATAATTGAAATACAAAATACAATACATACAATATACAGAGAAAATAAAAATTTACAAAACAGAGTAGGATACTGAAGATATATAAATATTATATAATAATATTGATTTTTTCAATGGCACGTTACAGGCATTCAAAACGAAATTGCGCTGTACTATTCGTTAAGAGTAGCTATATTTGCTTAGTTTCGCGCCGTCCATAATTATGTAAATTTTAGATTAAGATTCTTTTCTGTCATACTATATAAACTGCATACGTTTGTATAAAAGGACTTTGGTTCGTTTAAAATAAATAATAATAATAAAATAATATAATAAAGACAAAAGGTATAAAGTTAAGTGTTTGACTTATACTTTAAGGCTGCAGCTCTTAAAAAATGATAACATGTAATGACAGGCTTATTCAGTTTGACTATTAACATTGAGACATCCATTGGAAGCTAGAAGTTAATTGTACGGAGTTTATTAATTAATTTGAGCCATAAAACATGGTTTAGCGATTCGTCCCCCTCCCTGCAACTACACTTAGGATCATCAATAAAGCCAATGCTTTACTGCACCCTTCGCATTTTTCGACAAGTGTTCGACTAGCTGTTACGTCGATGTCCGGTTCCAAAGAAGCAAACGTATAGAAAGTTGTTTCAACTCTGAATAGCGAAAAACATCGTAGAGTCTAATCGAACGTTTCTCCACCATTGTACTTTATTTGAGAGATTGAAGATGCGTGCATTCAAGCATTCAGGAAATTGGTTCATGTGTCGAGGATTAGTAGCGTCCGGTGACTCGATGCCCATCGGCGAACGCTTGGGTGGTGTTCGCGCGAATGAATAATAAATCGAGGGCTGGATTTATTCGGCCGAGGAGCCGGTCATTAAACAATTATCCGAGCGTTCCCCGGAGAAACAGTTCGAAAGACTGTATCGCGAAAGTTTCTTTTATTAATGATCCGTCGTTTAGGCTGGTTCCGTGTAACCTGTCGTGGCCGGTGCTGCGTGTCGGTGGCTTGCACCGTGCTGGAAACGAGGTCCGTGGCGCATCACGAATCTTTTTCCGGCTGGTCCTGTTATTATTCCATCAAATACCGGGGGCAACGAAGGGACGGGCTAGAGGAAGAAGAGAAGACGACAACACGGTGGACGAAAAGGAACGAGGAACGAGGAGAAAGAGAGGGCCCTCCTTCGAGCTGGGCCCTTCGGAGAGCGTGGCCGGGGCCCCAGTAAATTTTTGCGGCTCTTTTTTACAGTTACACCTGCCGGTCCCGATCGCAAACGTCACGCATGACGTCGTATTGCTTCGTACTTCATGCGTGGAACATGAGGACGGGCCTTGTATACGAATCGTGCGCTCACGCACGCGGGGAACAAGGCGGTGTACGTACCGCAACAGCAACAGCAGAACGGCGGCGGCGGCCGCGGGAGTGAAAAAGAGTCGGAAGAAAGCTGAAAGAAGAGAAAAAGACCAAGCGGAGGGGTGGTCGAGAGGGGTGCCACGGAGGGGGAGGAAAAAGAAAAACGATGAAGAGGGCGGCCGGAGCGAAGGGGGAGCCGAAAAGAGAAACTGCGGCGACTGCGAAAGGGAATATACTCGTGACGAAGAACCAGACGTGCACTCGGTCTCTTCAAGTTCTGTTCTTTCGAAGTCAATGAACTTGCCGATTATGCGAAATCAGCCGCCCAGAGCGGACCCTCCACCTCCTCTTTCTCTCTCTCCCCTCCTTCTCTCCTGAAATGTCCGATTAAACGGGGCCGGATCAAAGGATCTAACGGAGGACCGGGCCCGAGCCATTTCTAGTGACCGTTCGCAATGCCATTTTCAGTTTTCGGATCTACCCTAAACGTGTAAGTGTTGAAGCTGAGTATTTTAATGTTCCATAGGATGCTGAGTACCTGAACCGCGAACGTATTCACCTTGTGTACCTTGAAACTGTAACAGTAAATCTTTCGTATCTGTTGTAATAACTTTTACTTGGTTAAATAAGATAACTTTATTTACTCAAAGCAAACAAAAATACAAAAGTGGATTCCAGTGTGTACAAGAGAAAAAAGGCTACATTGTAATAAGATAGAACTAATGCTGTAGCGTAAACGATGCTGTGGTGTGGCCTGTTCTGTGAAACGACAACGACTGACTGGTTCGTCTCTGGAAAAAGCCTTCGGTCCCTTTTCTTAAGTGGGGGTGCCATAAACAACTTGGACCGGAGTCGCACCACTGCCTGCTTCTATACAATATTATGGTTTAATTCCAACAGTATCCGATGGAATTTGTAGCGAGCTCTTTGAAAAAACTTGGAATAATGAGAATTTAGGATTCTTTGAAGAACTCACTGAATATTCCATCGACAAAGATTTCGACAAATGATTTGTTGAAATATTCTAGATTGTGAAAATCATCCGAGGTAAACTAGTCGTGAAAATCGGGAAAACGTGGTGTTCGTGGGGCCTCGTTTAGAAAGCCGCGAGGCCAACACGAATCCTAATTTTGATACAGAGCGGAGTAGAGCGATGCAAACAAGGCGCAGGAGACAGATGCAAAACCGGAGCGAGCCGAGGCGGCGTACGCGCGGCTCGATATCGACGAAAAAGCTAAACGACAAACGACCCCCTTTGATCGGGCGCGCGTTACGCGCGAGCCGCGACCGTCCGCCGTTGTTATCCGCTAATAACCGGAATGTTTGCGTGCGCGACGCAGCCACCCCGTCGAGCGACGCGTCACTTTGTATTCGAGCGGCGTCCGACCGTCGTTCCTCCCACCCCGATTTTTTCGCCGTTGATTCTCTCCTTTTCCGCGGAACGCAATTACTCGTGTATCGCGCCCGGTACACCTGTTGAATGATCATCTTAATACGCGGCCGCAGAAATTACCGGGTACGCAGCGCGGCGTGGCGAGCCAAGACGAGGCAAGGACGACGCCTCCCGATTCCTCGAAAAGTCCTGCGACGCGTACTCTATCCTCGTAGAAAATTGCATTCGTTGTTCGTTATTCAAATATAAATTTATTCGAACGATGCCCAACTCTGCCCGCCAGAGATCGTCGCTGGTGGTAAGACGTGCCGAGAAGGGTGGTCGCAAGAAGAAATTCGTAATCAACCCTCGAAGGGTGGTGTTCCAGAAGGAAAGGGGACCGAAGATCGAGCGGAGATGCGTCGAATCCGCGCGAGTTTGCCCTCTTCACCACCCCCGTCCGCCCCCCGTCCCTCGCCAGGCCGGAAAACGTTTCACGGCGCAAAAATACTCCTGGAGCCACCCCCGCGCCGCTCTCCGGTGTGCTCGAACCGCCGCCACGCCACACCGTATGCATGATTCCAGAAAATTGAACGGCTCTACGTCTGACAGGGGGCATCTATTCGTCTGTACGGAGCAGACGGTGCACGCTCGTTGAAAAATACATGGGCCCCACAGCCGTGTACGTGTACGTGTACACGTATACCGAAAGCTCGCTGGGCGTCGAGGGTAAATTGGATTATCGGCGATCAAACACGGAATCCGATCAAATCGCTCGGAAAGGGCTTCATCCTTCATCTTTATCGGTTCAACGCCGTTACTGCTACGTCGTACCCTCCAACCCGACAACCCCCTCGACCACCACCCCACAACCACCCCTTCTCACCGACAGCGTAACCCCGACACGGGCACACACGCTCCGCAGCCAATTCTTCCCGGTGATTGCAAAATTCCGCATTCCGCCGACAGATTGGTGTCCGAAGACGTCGACGCGACGCGGGATCCGTCGGAATTGCTTTGATCGCGCCACCTCCCCCTCCCCCTGTCGAGCTTCAATATTTTCGAGGGATATATCACTCGGGCTACACCGAGATTCACTGAGCTGCGGTCTTGTCATCCGGAAATTTCGACACGCGATATTCTGTTTTGGGAATTGGTTAAATAAAATTGTTGGGAAAACAAACTTGATCCAGGGATGATCACAACTTGGATATGATCCTGTATTCTGTACGCGTTGTTTTAACACGTTGGTCGGCCAGCGTAATTCGGCTAAGTTTCCCGCGGGTCCAAATTCGGCCGTCGCGACGCGTCGGTACGCAGAACGGTATAATGTGTTTTTAATATTTTTATGTTGTATATCCTATATATAATAACCTATATTTAATTAACTCGAACAAGAAGAGCGTCACCCATATTTGGGTGACGGGGCCCCCACGGAAGCATACCCGTCATCCAGATATGGGTGACGTGGCGACGAACGTGTTAAAAAGAAGAAACACACTCTTTTCACATATACTTTATTATATATTAAGGTGTCAATTCTACAATGCAACAATGTATCCGCGTGATTCACAATGTACATAGTACACGAACAGTAAACGTACTATCTTTCACGGTTTTAGTGGGACCTATACTTTATCGCGTTCCGCTCGGGTCAGCTTCTGCAACTGGACTGACTTTCCGCCCCCGGCTGGGCCCCACCATCCCTTATACCTAAACCCTTATACCTAAGCGCAATGGCATCGTTGAATTCCAACAAAAATAACAAATTGATTCTGCAATATTGATTCTATCGAATAAATTGCTTCGATTTTATGAAAGTTTTCGATAAAGGATTTTACGTGTGGATTTTCAATAAATAAAGATTATTTGTATTGCAGAAAGAAAGTGTTACAAGAACAGCACGAAGGTCTGCTGCCTTCGTAGGAGGTTTCAGAAGAACCCTGTTGATTTTCTCACGGTACCGAAGTAGTTCGGAAAAACGTCCGCGAAGCTCGAAACTTCAATCCATGTCGGTTAATTTCCAGTCAACTTGAAAAGCCTGCCGCGCGCAGCATGATCGCGTATCACTCGCGTTTTCAAACCCGTTCGCGGGGCGATCAGAGGCGGCCGGCGCGTCGCATCGGGTCGCGTCGCGTCGGTTCACGCATTGTTTCCAAACCGATGGGAAAAAATTAGCCGTTTCCAGCGGCGCGGCTGCCGGCCAGTCGACCGGCCGACCGACCGGCTCGGTTGACGGGAAAAAAAAAGAGGACGCGACAGAAAAATTACGCGAAACGCTGGAGAGCGATAAGCCGTCAAAGGGCATTTGCCGCGGCCGGACCAGTCGGATCGTTCTCGTCGCGTTAACCACGTTGCCCGTGATGACGAGAGAGAGAACTCTCTCCCACCCGGAGAGAGAGTGAGAGAGAGAGAGAGAGAGACAGTGACGGAAGGGGGAGTGCGGGTGGTGGCCGAGAAGCGGCGAAAGGGAAAGGGGGCTAGGGCCGGCTAGCGAGAGGCAGAAGAGAGCGAGAACGAGAAAAAGGAGAACGAAAGGAGAGGAAAAAAAAACGCATCGTCGGACCGGCTAGGTAACCGCCAGGAGTCGAGAGTTATCGTCTGGCGATAAAAGTCGATGGCGATAATAACGGCGATATACTCGCCCCCTCACACCCCACGTTCCTCCCTGTGCCCCACCGCTCTCCCCCCCCCCCCCTCCTCCCGTTCGCTACATCTTTCTCTCTTTCTCTCTCTCGAGCGTGGCTGTGCTTGTGCACCGTTGCCTTCCTCTCTTCTTTCTCTCTCGATCGACCGGGGTGATGCACTGGTCTGGCCTGCGTCCGCCTGTCTGGCTGTCAACGGGTCGTTGAACCCCCCTCTTGCCCCTCTTATATCCGAGCCGACCGGTGTCTTCAAAGCTTCGAGACTTATCGTCGTTTAAATGCAACGCCGCGGTCTCCGCTCCATGGCTGCACGCAGCCCGACCCTCCTCTTTGCCCTTACCCCCACCCCATTGCCACCATGGCCCCTACGGCCCCCACGATCCCCGTGTGGCCCCTATACGGACACAAAAGTGGGCAGCCGTTTCTCCGGGCGAGCATCCACCGATTCGATAGGATCGTTCGCGGGGCTTACCGCTTCAAATCCTCTTAATGATTCATGTTGGGAACAGTTCTCGATGCTAACCGAGACACGGTCGCGCAGCCGTGCACACGGATTAGAAGATGACGGGGACACTAGCCTACTGGCAAAGTGAATCGCTGAGCAGATAAAATATGCTCAGCGATATGGACGAATGCAGGCAGATTAACCGGGGCAGATTGATCGTTTTCCAGCACGGTGACTTCGTAGCTGAAGGATTGTCTAAGAAAAGGCAGGCTATGAAACGCACCCACGATGGTTAGATTTTTTTGGAGATGGGCCAAATTATGATAAATGTTCCTACAACATTCTCCAAACGATATGTAACGAAATCATGTTTCCGATTAATTAGCACCAATCAACAACGATTTCATCAATTTGTCAGACAGCTTCGGATTTTACAATTAGTGGTTCGATCAGGACTAATTCTTTGACAATGGCACCGCTATCTTCAGATTTTCGGGATGATCAAACCCCGGCTGACCTTCGCTAAAGGGGGAACGCAATTCAGCTTCAACTAAGCCAACGCGAAACAAGGGGATAGGGGGCCGTCTGCTCGTGCAGTCGCGTACAACACGATTGTCAGTCCTCAATGAGCTGGGTCGCGGCATCGACCCGCCCCGAACAATTAATCATTCCCATAATCCGGGGAAAAATCGACCGGGCGGCGGGCGATTACGGTGGACAAACGGGCTCCGGCGCTGACCGGCCACCCCCTCATCCATTCTCTGGTTACAAACACTCCCGGCACTTTGGGGGTTGCGAAGTTTTCCGAGACCGGTCGCGAAGTTTCCGCCCCCCCCGTCGGTCCGGTTCTCGCTGATCGGTGAGTGGAAGTTTCGCGGACAGAGCAATCAGGGATGAGGAAGAGAGAGAGAGAAAGCGATGCATTTTCCTTCGGAAACAATTTAAACGACTCCTTTTCCCGGTTACGTCGTCGTCGCCGGATAAAGCCAAAGGAAAGACCAGTTTCCAGGGTATGGGACGCGAATGTGACGGCTGGAGGGGGGAAGGGGATGCCAAGAAGAACCCGGACGAGTAGGAATAAAAGAAACCGAGGTGGAAACGAAAGAAGGTGCCTACTAGAAATGGTAATAATAAAATCTGGAGGAGTCGAGGGTCGCGGGGTAGGGGGTTGAAGGGTCGCGAGTCAAGGCGGTCGGTGCGGTGGTCGGGTACAGAGGACAGGTCGGCGGAGGCGCGAGGACAGAGTATTTTAACTTTTTAAGGGGGTGTACGAAGCAGTAGGAGCGGAGCAGTTCACTCGAACAGTTTGGTTGGCTTGTCTGCCGGGGGTGAATCGGGGGTTAGTCTAGACGGGAGTCCCCCGACTTCCACCCCTCATCCTCTGCCCCCTCCCCCCGTTGCGCACCACCCTCACCGCCACTACCACTACCACTCAGACTGCGAGCAGACAGGTTGCGACCAATGTCGTAACAATCCCACCCCCGTCTCCTCTCTTTCTCTCTCTCTCTCCCTTTCTCGCTCTTTCCGACTCTCGCCACCACCCCCGACACCCTACACCCCCTTCCTCTTCACACCTTCCCCGATGCACTCGTCCAAAATCTCTTAACCGTTCTCTCGTCCTCTCTTTTTCTTTTCTCCGGCCGCTCGACGGCTCGAACCAACGAGTGGATGCACAAAAAACCGAGCGACAGGAACAACGCGACCAATGGTGACGATGGTGGTGGAAGCGGAAAAAGGGCGCGACGAAGAAGAGGACCGGGGGTTGAACGAGAGAGAGGGACCTCTGGCTGCATCGATGACGATGATGAAAAAACTGAAGCGTTATCCGGAAAACCGGGGCTCTCGAGTTGTACGCGCGATGCTCGCCGAAGACAAGCGGGGCCTGGTGCACGCGACTCTTGCCACTCGACGCTTCGAATGAGAAACATGATGTTAGAATACTAATAATAGAGACGCTTATTCGCGCGACACGACGCGCCCGGCCCGATGCGTTACGCCGTATTTATTTGCGCCGGTCGAATTGCGTAAATAAATACAGAGACTGCGCGATTCAAAGAGGAACGCCTGATGCGCCGCGATAATGGGGACAATGAACAATGAGGAACCAGTATAAATTGCCTCGTGTGGCTCTAGAGGTTTGGTCAGGAGAGCCAAATGTACCAGAAATAGGTAACAATACAATTTGTGGAATTCTCTCCTTTAACGCTGGAATTACAAATTGCCTCTTTTACAATTCGTCAAGTTGCCGAAATATTTCATTGAGATATTTTGTTGATATCAGCGTACCAGTGAACCACTCTAACCTTTTTTTTATAGGATTTGGGAGAACCCGTAGAACCCATGTACATCCTCGAAGATGTACCGGGGATGCCGTAAACTCCCAGGTCCAGGGGCACCTGATGACGTTGGTGACCCTTCCTCTCGCCTCATTTTGTCGAAGATATATCACAAATAACGAACCGCTATCCGCATTTCTTATTAATTGTAATGAATTTCTTCGACCCATACCTTATAATTAATTCACTTGAATGTATACACAGTATTTAGAATGTTTACGTTAGTCTGTAGTCCCGTTGAAAGCACCGGTTCTCGTTAGATCACCAAAGTTAAACAATGTGGAACGTGAACGGCACTAGGATGGGTGACCGTCTGGTAAAAAACCGAAAAGTGACCCGCCCGAGATCTTTTTCACGTGTTGTTGGCAAAAAGGTGGTCCGGAACCCACCATAAACAGTAGTTCCCGCTGAAAAGGCGATGGTGAGAATGGAAAAGAGGGGGAATTGGTAAATGAATTTGAAACCCTGAGGGGACCAAATATCATGTTACATATAATTATGTGTATTGTCTAGAAGTGTAGCACTCTATCTGGGAGCATTGACGTTTCGATTCGAAAAGTGCAACCGCGGAGAGGTCGTTACGACAGATTAACGGTCTGGAATATCGCGTAAAACGGTTTAGTAGCGAGTTTGCCTGGTGTATCGTCACCAGATGGCAATGGCTCCGCAATTAGCGGAGCAGATTTGCTCGAGTTCGCTCCGGTATCGTCCAGCGTATCGTGCAGCGATTCGAAAGGAGTTGAACGGTGAAAGGGCTGGCTGATCCTGTTCGATGAAAAAGCGACGGTTCGCGCGGATGGGATTCCCCGGCGCGGCTTATAAAATTTTCCTCGTGAGAAACGCGTAAGCCGGCGAGCACCGAGCGTGGCGTCGCTTTGGCGAAACGAGGCCGGCACGAAAATTTCTTTTGTGGAATCAAAGGCGAATGGGCCGGCGGGAGGGCGGGGAGGAGGGGGCTACGAGCGAAGGGCAAATTCCCTGACAGCCTCGCGATACAAGCGAGACGCGAGATACGCGCAGGATCCCTTTGATCTCGATACCGAGTGTCCGCCACCTTGTAAAGCGTATTGAAATTTTCCAGGAGCAAATCGTGTCGATGTGTGGCCGGGCAGAATACGGCGGCGGGTTGGGCACAGCGCAAAGCGATGCGTGGAATGTAATTGTCGGGCTCACGAAGAATGTACGACCGGCTGACAAAGACATTGTTACTATGGATCTCCTCTCTCTACCCCCTCTCTTTCTCTCTCTCTCTCTCTCTCTCTCTCTCTCTCTCACACACACACACTCTCTGTCTGATTTTCTTTCTTCGTCTCCCACCTAACAGTCCCTCTCTCTACCTCGATCTCTTTCTCTCGCTCTCCCTTTTCCTTTCTCTGGCTTTCGCCAGAGCGATACAGCCGCTCCTTCGTTACCAGGACTTACGGTTATCAGTTTTGCCGATCGTTCGTCACAAAGAATGGCTGGCTGGAATTATTGACGTTACGTCTCGCCGCTATGCAACCAGTAATTGTTAAACGCAAGGCCACAATCATCTCGGCTTGAAATATTAAGGCGGATTATCGGGACAGGAATCTCGGAAGTGAGAAGTCGGTTTAGATTGTAACCCGACAGGGATAAGCTGGGCTTATTGCTTTCCGAAGTACCAGTCCCGGCTTGACGAGACCTACGACAATGATTTAGAGCTGGCCGGCCAACGATGCCGGAATTTATTGTCTAGATAAAGAGCCGGGGGAACCTGCCGTCTCGTATTCACCGCTCGACGATATTGAAAATCCGAAGATTCGAATCTACGCCTAGAAATTAGTCGATTAATGTATCCAGCTTTGCCAGGTCAGACATTCCGAACTTACTTACTGTCTCGCCGAGACAAATTCGAAATCGGAGTATCAACCGTTTTTCATTTACACGCGTTGCTAGACAAGTCACGGAGTCGGAGAAGGCTACCAGAAAATCGTGTCGCTGGCATCATCGATAATCCCAATTGTAAATGTAACCAGGAGCAGGAAACGCTTAACCATGTTCTATGGCAGTGCAATTTATATAATGATCAGAGGATCAAACTTATCCAAAACCATACTAAAGCAGGTTTTCAATTGCCATTGGACATAGGTTGCTTAACACTAGAACTACCGAGCACTAAACGCAGTTGGCATATCATTGCCTTATAATAACGACAATATATCATTTATTTCGATTTCGTGCAAGTTTTATTTAAATGTGTACTCCAACAGAGAAGTTGACTAAAGAAATTTCTCGGAAAAAATACATTTATACTTTTAATATTTCGAATCGAAAACAGTTCGCACCAGTCATTCTGACTTGCCCGGTAGTTCTAGTGTTAATAGCTGAACCTAACGTTAGCGCTTGCATGTATATGACAGCCTTTTTCCATATATGTAACCTACCTGCCTAGGGATTTTCGATTTTTATATTGTAACTAATATTTTTGTTATACCATACAATATACCTTGTAATACTCTGTACTAAGCATTATGTTGCAATAAATCTCATATGAGATTTCCTAATAAAAAAAAAACAACAGAACATCGTTTTTACATATATGTAACCTACGTGCCTAAGGATTTTCGATTTTTATATTGTAACTAATATTTTTGTTATACCATACAATATACCTTGTAATACTCTGTACTAAGCATTATGTTGTAATAAATCTCATATGAGATTTCCTAATAAAAAAAAACAAAAAACAACAACAGAACATCGTTTTTACATATATGTAACCTACGTGCCTAAGGATTTTCGATTTTTATATTGTAACTAATATTTTTGTTACACCATACAATATACTTTGTAATACTCTGTACTAAGCATTATGTTGCAATAAATCTCATATGAGATTTCCTAATTTAAAAAAAAAAAAGAGAAAAATCGTGTCGCGGCGTCGTTCGTAAAACCGCGCGGCGCGATAAAAACGGAACGCCCCGTACGATCCGATTATTCGAAGAACAATATGTTTACGAGGGACCGTGGCGATTGTTGGGATGTGCCGCGATACGTGGAAAACGCGGAACGCGGCTGCCGAGGCTCGGCCGGCGGAATATAAATTGTTAATGCGGGCTGGTTATTGTCGAGTTAATTTTAATCGCGTTTTATGCGAAGATCAACGCGGCCGTCCCGGTCGTCCTCTTTGTATATTCATGACCGGCGATCGTCTCGTTGCTTAATTCCGCCCGGGGCCAGCGCGGGCATTGTGCTCGCGGCTCGCAGACGCGGAGCAGATACACGCTCGCGGCGATTCTTTCCAGAGCAACACCCATCCCTCGTCCTCTTCCTCTTTCCGTCTTTCTCCGACGGCTTCTTCTTCTTCTTCGGCGAGCACGCGGGAGAACAGACAAACGAGCCTGGCTCGCTCCCGGCCGCGAAAAAGACAAATCTTTTTGCCGGAATGCATGCAGTTCGGCCCCGCATTATTTCCCCCCTCTGTCTCTCTTTCTCTCTCTCTCTCTCCCCGCTTGCCTCACGGCGCCTACACGCTCGCTGTGTTCGACTTTCTTTCCACGAACCGATCCGTCTGCGCCACGAAAAAATTCACCCGCGAAAAACGAGCTTTCTACCGCCCGAGATCGGTTCCTACCGTTCCACGGATTTATCCACTGTCTCGAGCGATTCCCGCGGTTATTGTTGGAATCAGCTCGCGCGTAATTCCGCTGGATCACGCTCGGCGTCTCATTTGATGCGAATTATTGCGTTGAGTCACGAGGCCCGCGGATCTTTATGGAAAATAGAAATTGTTAGCGTTTGTCGCTGGCAACGCGGCCGGATCGGGATTCGTCTCCCGTTTCACTTCGCTTCTTCTTCCACGACACCGAATGTCCTGCCGACAACCCCCATTTCCCGCCACCGATCGGTCACGCGAGGCGGGTCGTCTGAAATTCTGCTTGAATCGCCAATAGGTTTGTCAATTACATTTACAAACATTATGCGGTTTGTTTTGATGAAAATTGAATCCGAAGGATCCCTTGAACCGAGTGTCCGTCCACTGCTGGCCACTTCTACTTACGGCAGTGAATTACAACTACGTTCCACGGTTTGATATACTGTAATGCGAGAAGATAATTTCATGTACTTATTTCGGGAATAATTCATTTCTCACTGTCTCCGGTAGACTGTGTACACTGCCGTCCATGAATCACCTGACACTTACTAATTTTTAAGAAAATTGTAGTTGACAGTGGAATTAAGAGGTTAATTAATGAATAAACTGAAATCTTTTTGAATAGTGACATGCGTTTTTCCTAGCAACCACAGAAATATGATCCGACATCTTTAGCAGTGGGTGAGCTTTGACTCGACTGGTCGGACGAAGTTATCGGAGCCGCCGGCACCTCTCGAAATATTCCATGTACCATCTAATACTGTGATGGCCAAGGTGTTTTTGTTTTTAAACAGGTGATGAACCTGGGAATTTAAACTTCAGAAATAACTAAAAGTTACCTAGGGCTAATGTGCCCTCTACACTTTTGATATTGAATTTTGTTATTTTCTCATTATATATCTTTTTTTGATTGGCTTGAATGTTTTGGAGCAAGAAAATTTTCAAACAACTTGCTGATTTGAAAGCAATTAGCTTATCATTGAGGTTGTATACTGTAATACCAAGGTGGTTCGGAACCCACCCTTAATAAACTGTAGCTCCCGTCGCGAAATGACCTTAGTTGTAGTGTTAGTAGAAATAACAAAGAGTTGAAAGCGACGTTACATAAATATGTAAAGAAATGATATTTCTTAAATTCAAATTCAACAAAAGAGATAGATAGATAGATGATTACGTAACAGAGCACATGTTCATAAAATTAAGAGAGTAAGACAAGTGTGAATAAAGAAGTGATATAGAATAAACTTTAAATGTCGTTTCTTTGTTTACAGGTAAGAGTGTACATAGTATAGACAATTGTTGTAATATAGTATAATAAATAAAGGATAAAACTTTGTTTACAGGGAAACAATTTCTAGTTTATTTGGAAAATCCTGTGTAATAGATAACTATCTTATAAATATCAAAAAAAAAGTTATCCGTGCGATCCCTTTCGCTCGATGGACGACCGTAAACCTGTGTTAGCAGGGCGACGATTCCAGACTAAACAAATACCATCTGGTTACATTTTTTCCGTACTGTAATCAGCGGGTTGGGGGCGGTCGCGTTCCCGGCTCGTTTCTATTATGACTGGCTGCGAGGGATAATAAGCTTCTTGGCCTAGAGCCGGGGACCTCCGCAGACCGCGAAAGGGAAACATCTTAAGAGTGCGTGCACACCGTATGTGGGAATCCCGCTTCTTGCGTGTGATTGCTGTGACGCGTTTCGCGCGATTCTGCCGGAAATGGGACATGGTTTTTTTTCAAATTCTTCAGAAACCGGCGACGACTTATCTCTTAACACATTACCGACCGGTGATTATTGCATATTTTTGAAAAATGTATGGTACATGGGTAAATTTTCATTTAGCATTTAGTATGAACTAACTAAGTCACCCTCAATGCTTTTTTTTGGTACAGCAGAATTATTGAAAATCTTATTAATAGGCTTACGGTCGGTAAAGTGTTAATATCTTTCATTTACGAATATTGAGATCGTATCTATTTCTTTAGGTATAGACGCATTCTGGTTATTAGAACGTTTAGAATATAATTTCGTTTTTCGTGTAGAGATGCGGATGTTTATGCAATTTGCAATTTGAAGAGACTCGAATCAAGTGAAATCTTATTTTCCGTGGTAGTAGCCTTTTTTGTTATATATTATTCAAGAGCCAAGATTGCATAAAGATCTAGTTGTTACTCAACCTTATTTTCAATCGTAGATACAATACGTCACAAAACTTATTCTAAACGGTAAAAAATTCGCTTTCGTGTTCCCTTGAGAAAACGAAACGACTTTCCGAACGACGTAATATCTTTATAAAGTAATATAAAATCTCGTGTCGAAGTATCCACGTTAAGAGTTACGACGACTTCCTCGTGAAAGCCGAAGAATTTCCCTCGACTCCGAAAGATGTCAACCAATCAATGGCCCACTCCGATGAACAATATGCATTTATTATGAATTCACTCGCGATTTCGTTCAGCTGTGAGCAAAGGGAGCAAATAGCGAGCGAGGTGGCCCCCCTTTTCGGCGTCGAGCAAACACCGGACTCCCGACGGGCCGAGATTCGCATTAAATCAAAATGTTGTTTTCGCCATCCATTCGGGAGGCCGCGAAACGCAGTTAGGCTAGCGGGGCCGCGTGTGCCGCATACACAGAAAGCTAAGAATGGGGACGATTTTAGAAACGTGGCTTTCGGTCGGCGAGTAAAATTAATCAAAAAAAGAACGAGTTTGATGGCTCCCTCCTTCGCACCCGTTCCACCTCGTCACTCTCTCTCTCTCTCTCTCTCTCTCTCCGCCCCATAACCGAACTGTTCGTTCGATGTTTTATCCCCCTCCCTCACGCGACGGTTTCGCGTTTCCCGTAACCGCTCGCGGCGGTTAACTCGTCACCCCCTAAAGCGGCGGATTCCTTCGCAATATGTTTACGCGAAATCATCAAAACAACCCCACCATGGCGGCAGCCGGGGCCGAGGAGCCGAGTATCCCGGCGCAGCGGCGTGTCGACAACTCGAGGAAACTCGTCGAGACGGTTTCTCTTTCCCTCTCTCCGTTTCGCACAACGTCTGTTTCTCTTTCTGGCCCTCGCCGTCCTCGTTCTCCTTACCCGCTGGAATCTTCCCTGGATTTCTCCGCGTCCTGCATTCTTTTCCTCCGACACCGACGGACGTCATACCGACGACGAACTGGCACGCAAAAATCCATGCAATAGCGTCCGACGACGTTCCCAAGGAAAATCGCCAATTTCTCTCCGACGACCGAGTCACCCGATCTCTCGACCGTTCATGGGAATCCAATCGTAGGGGAGTGTTCCCTACACGGGGACCCACTTAGCACTGACCGTTTACAAAATGTATCGAATGTATATTCCTTTATAAAAAATTACAAGACTGAATTTATGTAGGTTTTTCACTTTGGCCACCCCCGTTTGGCCACCAGGCGGTCTCGAGTTCGAATCCCCGTGCCCGGGCACCTCTTGAATTAATTCAATGTGCTTTTTTTAAAAACTGTGGTGCCCAAGGTGGTTCGGAACCCACCTTAAACTGTAGGTCCCGTCGTTTAATAACCATAGCAGTTGAAAAAGCGACGTAAAATAATCAAACAAGGCCACCCCCGTTTTAGACTTCTAAGTAAATCGCTATCCTTTGCCCGGTCTGACTCGATACAATATTTCGTTCCAGTTAGGTTTATGTCGAGATTCGAGTTCGTCGCAAGAGGTTTTACACAGCGATGTTTATGTTCCGAATAGTTTTCTCGATAGACAGGGATGTGCCAGTGAGAGAGCAGACACGGACGAGAATGGTGACGAGGAGGCACGAGGTCGTTCGTTAACCGGGAATGCTGGACAATCGATGGAAGAGGATGGGGCCCAACCGGATTTCGCGGATAGATGGGAAAAGGAGCAGCGTTCTCGAAAAGGGTAGGCGGTGCGAGAGCGGCGTTGATCGCAAAACAGAACTTACGCAAGCGAACTCGCTCGAAATGCGGGCTCCTGCAGCAAGCACGAGGGAAACTATTTAAAGGTCACGCATATATTTCGCGGCGGCGGTGCAGCTGCACGTCGGCCACGTAAAAATATGCGAGCGAACGCTTGCGCGCCCGTTTCGCGGCACCCGAACGTGCCTGCCCCTGCGTATTGTCTCTCCCGATGTTTACACCTACATTGCCAGTCGGATTTACAAAGCTCTATTTCCTCATTGCTATTTTTTTTTCCTGATTTTTATTCGGCCCTTCCTGCGCGCCGAATAACGGACGGTGAGATACGGTAGATATCAATTTCTATGGAATCTTTTCTCCTTCAAGCTCCGCGTCAGTAAAGGATTAATTAATTAATTGTATGAAGCAGAAACTAGACTATACAGATGAATTCGATCTTAGCTGAAGACATGGTAATACAACTTGAAAGAATTTTCTAGCCCCTGTTAACCCTGTGCACTCGGAGCTATCTTAACTCGAAGATTAAACATTTCTGTTTAACCGACCCAGAATACATGAAACTGATACAATACCTCATACAATATTTAAATGTTTAGCAAATGATTAATGTTACAGAATGATTTTTTGAACAATGGTACAGCAATTTGTTGCGGCGTCTCGGAATCACTGCTCGAGTGCTAAGGGTGAACTATACTGACTCGAGCATGCAGTTTTGAACGAAGTTTGAAATCGATACAATACCTTATACAATATTTAATCTTCAGTAAATGATTAATGTTACAGAATGATTTTTTGAACAATGGTACAGCAATTTGTTGCGGCGTCTCGGAATCACTGCTCGAGTGCTAAGGGTGAACAATACTGACTCGAGCATGCAGTTTTGAACGAAGTTTGAAATCGATACAATACTTCATACAATATTTAAACGTTTAGTAATTGATTAATGTTACAGAATGATTTTTTGAACAATGGTACAGCAATTTGTTGCGGCGTCTCGGAATCACTGCTCGAGTGCTAAGGGTGAACAATACGGACTCGAGCATGCAGTTTTGAACGAAGTTTGAAATCGATACAATACCTCATACAATATTTAAACTTTAGTAATGGATTAATGTTACGGAATGATTCTTTGAACAATGGTACAGCAATTTGTTGCGGCGTCTCGGAATCACTGCTCGAGTGCTAAGGGTGAACAATACGGACTCGAGCATGCAGTTTTGAACGAAGTTCGGAAGTAGAGGAAATTCTCCAAGTAACAGATTCGGCAAAAGCAGCGGCGAGCTTACATAATTTAGGGGACGATCCAAGGCGCGAAATAAGTTGTTCGGTTCCGTCTCAGATTTCTTGTATCGTACGGCTCAGATTTTCCGCGCGAGCCGCGTAACTTCGCTAGATACGAGGGAAATCTGTGAGAAAAGTGCGAAGAAACCGAAGCCGAAGAGCGCGCGAAATGAGATTAAAGGAAGGGAGCAGAGGAGCGAATGCAATCGACCTCGTCTTATTTATTAAAGCAAAGAGTGCGAGGCAAGGGTCGGTCGGATGCCTCGGCCTTTTAGAGGCCAGCCACTCTTTACGAGCGCAGACCGAGATCGTCATAAACACGTGCAGCTACCGCTCGCCGCGGATTCAATTGTTATTACCATCGTCGCCGACAGAAGCCGCGCCGTGCACTCTTTATTCGCATACACGTGAGTCGAGGAATGTAGAACCATAGTTCTCGAGTTCTCTTATTTTCGCATTCTGCGACAGCCATAACTATTGTCGTCTGTGTCTATCTCAACCTCTAGCCGAGCTTAATTCTGTGGTTGTAAGGAAAAAGAGATATTACCGTTTAAATTTTTCATTACCAATTCTTCGTACCTCGGTTAAATTGCATTATTGTTTCAAGCCTTTCGAATTTGTCTTCGTGACACTTGTTTCTCACGATAAAGTGAAATTTTTTGACATTCTGACGTGTAGTGTTTTTCCTTACAACTAACGATTTATTTGCAGTTATAACGCCGATAGAAAATAGACTGGAGCTCTTGGTCATTTCGAACATAGTTCTCTCGGCAATTTTTCATCTGATCTTCGAATTCATTAACCCACTGGAAGAACCTCTATCGTGTTATTTAATAGACCCTAATTACAGCTGAACCGACAACAGAACAGTGCAACGTGCGAACAAATTGATATTCACGACTGCAAGCTAGCCCTATGACTGCCTCTCGGCTAGGAGCGCGGTAAACTGATTAATTGCCGCTTTAATAAGCTGTTCCAATGGCTCCAATTTACAATCCAGTTTCGAAACGCCCTCCGCGGTGGGCAGAGATATTAAATTTCATTTCCCGCGAAGGAAGATAGAGAGAGAGGGCGAGAGAGAGAGAAAACTGTTCCCGGTGAACGATATAAAGCGCAACTTTCCCAAAGAAATTTCCCAACCAAGACAAATAACAACGGTCGTCAGCAGAACGCTATTAGCTTTGAGTTACGTCGACAGAGGAGATCGCTTAGTCGCAAAGTAGTTCTATGGTGGCCCCCCGGGTTCCGTTCCCCATGCCAACCCCTTCTCGCCTCCCCCCCCCTACCCTTCATCAACCGGCGAAGTTCAGCCTTAAACTTATTAAAAGGTATTTAGAAGTCCGGCCCTCTGTTTGCCGCGTGAAGCGGGGCTAGCCGATCCGTAGAAATTTAATTAGCCGGTGGAAAGGTCGGTTCAACGACTAAAATTATTTTCCACAAAAGAACTGTGCCCCCTATCGCAGCCCGCGGATCTTCAAGGCCACGAAACGTCTGTCTCGCATCGCTCCCCTCAGTCCATAAAAATTCAACGATGCACATCTACTCTCGTGTCTCCCTTTCTGCGTGCGTGCTCGCGCTCGCTCATTCGTACGCTCGCTCGTTCGCCTCTCTGGGTGCACAGCGCACGCACGTATACGCACGAGGCCGGTGTTCGCATATGCGAGCACGGCGTCTCGATTTAACGATAATAAAGTTCACGAATGGCCTTAAATGCCATTCCTAATTTAAACGCATGCGTAAGATCGCGGGACTTAAGGATACGCCGGGGCTGAGAACCCGCCTCCCTCTCCCTCTCTCTCTCTCTCTCTCTCTCTCTCTCTCTCTCTCTCTCTCTTTCGAATCGGGCGCTTTCGCCTTGGTCCCCAAAACTTAAACTCTGCTGGTACGCGTGAGCGTGAATCAGGCGAGACCGCCGCGATAACGCGATAAATATATCGTCGGGGACGACGACGTCTTGTTCGCTGCAAGAAATTGTATACAAAGTAACCTTCAGACAGCTTATGTACAGCAGCAGCAGAAAATTCATCTCTCCTCTCTTTCTTTTTCGCTCTCTCTCTCCTTTTCGCTCTCCCTCTCTTTCTCACTCTTTCTCTCTCTTTCTCTTGCCATGAATTCCGCAACGAGAACTGGATCCGTCAAGCCGCATTCCGTCCGGATGCACGCAGGCAACACCGAGGACGGTATTCCACGACAATGGTCCATCCGTAAATAACGAGAGAACCGCGCGCGTGAACGGCTCCGCTCTTTTCTTCGCGCGGCACACGCGGAAAGCGCGCGCGATTCGAAAATCCGCGGTTCGACCGGTCGCGGCCAATGAAACGGCGGCGACATCTAGCGGCGGCCGGGCGAGACGCGCGCGCGCGCAATCCTCGGCACTCGGCAATTTACGTAGACGAGGGGCGGAGAAAGCCGAGAGGTTCCTCGACGCGCTCGTTGTGTGGACGTCGTTTCGGGTTGAGGTGGAGGGGGCGTCTAGACGCAACGTCACGAGTACGTAGCCTCCCCCCTGAGCCACTGTCGGTCTGCCGTCCCCACCACCCCTCCCGCCCCGTCCCTCGTCCACGTACCGGCTGGTTCTCCCCTCTTACTTCCCCTGATCGCGATGCCACGCCGATGACGGTCGCAACCAGACACTCCCGTGCGAGGGGCACGGGGGGCGGGAGGCGAGGGTGACTCCGGCTTTTTGGTTAGGAATTGTTGCCGGTCCACGCACGTGTCTGCGCGGCCCTGTCTCTGTCCGTGTCTCTGTGTGTGTTGAATACACGCGTGCGCGTGTACGTGTGTGCACGCCGAACGAGCGTTCGTCTCTGCACGTGGTGGACTGGTGTGTGGCTCCACACCGTGGTAGGGAGCAGGATGAACTGCCACGGGTACGCGAGCAAAACCGGAGCGAAAGA
Organism: Lasioglossum morio; assembly: GCA_916610235.2. Classification (NCBI taxonomy): domain Eukaryota; kingdom Metazoa; phylum Arthropoda; class Insecta; order Hymenoptera; family Halictidae; genus Lasioglossum; species Lasioglossum morio. Next base: position 27,630,306 of record OU744326.1, read on the forward strand.
GAGACGAAAGGAGCAGGATGCTCGAGGGTGGAAGGGAGGAAGAAGGAATATACCTTGTGGATTTGTATCAGCGCGTATCCGACGATCCACCCAGATGGAGGGTGCGTCAAAGTGGCCGCGAATTGAGTTTTCCTCGGGGCACGTATAATTCTAGCCCCCTCCCCCTCCGCCGCCCCCCCCACGCGTTCAGGTTCCTTCCCCTCCGGTGCCCCACCACCTCGTCTCCGTCATCTCCCATCCCCCTCACCCCTTTATTCTCTTGTTCTCCGTCTCTCTTTCCTGTCTGCCTTTCAATCTTGCGCTTTCAACTAACCGCCGCGCCGCGCCGTGTCGAGACACGTGCCGGTCAGCTCGCGAGGGTTACGCGTGTCTCTCTCCCCCTTTCACTCTCTCACCCTGTTTCTCTCTCTCTCTCTCTCTCTCTCTCTCTCTCTCTCTCTCTCTCTCGCTCCGTTTCTCTGCGACCGTGTATATATTTATATTCGATGTGTATGTACGCCAGGGAGGTGGGTTAATCCCCGAGTGGCGGGATCAAAACGTGTCCCTGAAAAATGTTCGACCCGTCGCGTCTACAGGGTGTTGAAAGAAGGAGTTCGGGATTCGTATACAGTCGACAAGACCGGATTGATAATTCAACCCCGGTTAAGCGGAGGCGATTTTCGGTGTTTCGGTAACCGGGCTCCGGCCTCGCCTCTATGGGGTGTTTTTTTCACGCGGTCCGGTGAATACCGTCCGCCGTATAGGGTGGGAAAGCCTCTCTTCCCGACGCCTTGTATATATTCGCGACTCGCGCTTTCACACCACATTTAGTAGAAACGACTTCTCTTCCTCTTTTTTTTTTTTTTTGCTTGTCCGCCGAGAAGCGAGGTGTTACCTACTTGTGGAAACACTTTCGTGTGCAAACGGTTTTGCAGCGATGAATAAAGAGCCCCTCCGCTCTTTGCCCCGGCTCAAAAACGATTCCTGCCTGCCGGAACCTGCTAATTACGGGAGCCTCTGTTTCGTTCCGCGAGCACGAAAACATCTTGCGCCTCCGGAAGAGAAAATTTGAATTACAAGCGCTCGCTGCGAACGATAGCTTTTGTTCCGTCGCTCTTTCCAACCCCCCCCCCCCCCCCCGGGGGGTCACCCGTTCCGTCGGCCGCACCCGCCCTCGTACCCGCAACGCCGCGAGCTACCTCTCTTTGTACATATTTATTATGGTTTTCTATAAAATCAAGTAACACTCCAGCCGCGGGGTTTAGCGTGCGGTCGCGTTTAACGAGCGACCGAAGACGATGAGAAATTAAATCGGCGCGGAACGCTTAAGAGCACCTACTTGATTTTACACTTTCCACGTGCCGCCCAGGTGTACCTTAATTGTCGATTAACGGATGAATAAAACATTACCGTTAACTCTTTCCGCTCGACAGCCCGTGGCACCCGCTCGTGGCCACGATCGATGCCACGCCGGGGCGGAAACGAAAAATCTGTGACCAACAATAGAGAAAAAGCAAGAGAGAGAGAGAGAGAGAGAGAGAGAGCGGAGAAGATCGTCAGCGAATGAGCAGCGTGTCTCTCGGGATCGCGAGCTACGGATACGGCGAGCACGATATCGAACTCTTTCGACAGCCACGTATTTTCTGGGTTATTTCGCGTGTAGACCGTATATAATCCAGACACGAGCTCTAAATGCGGCGAACCTCCTATTTAGACTCTCCAGTTGACTCATACCCGGTTATTTCGGGCGTCGGCGTGTTTTCGTCCGCGGCGTGCATACGCTCGCTCGCTCGCTCGCTCGCTCCGCTACGTCCGGGAGACGCGAACGCGTGAACGGCTTTCAAACGCGCGAGTGCGCGCGCGCGCGCGCCCGCGAGAGCGTCCGAGTTTGCTCGCTCGCTCGCTCGCTCGCTCGCACGCTTCTCGTTCCGAGGTTCTCCTCGAGGAGGCCGCGTGGTGCACGCGCGAGTTACATCATACGAGCGTGCCAGCCGCGCGCGACTACTAGCTACGAGAATTTTGCGAACACGAAAAATCGAAAACATCGGGTCTCACCGGCCCCGTTGGTGCGAAACGAGGCTAGGTCACGTGACGGCCGGGGGTTCCCTGTACACAAGCAGCGAGTGACACGATGTTTGGGCTTTCTCCGCTCGCTTTTTCACGCGCGGATGCGTCAACCGCGTTTCGCACGCGTTCCATCTTGCCCCTCTTTCTGCCGTGTCCTTCTTTCTTTCTTTTTTTTCCCGCTCTTTTCAATAACTCGTTCGAGCGCGACCCCTGTCGCCCATCGCAGCGTGCGCGCGCGCGCTCGCGCTCCTCCTCGCTCCCTATTTCCATTCCGCTCCATTGGTCCTTCGCGGCAGCGAATGCAACAAAACGATTTCCTTGATAACGCCACTCGTGCGAAGCGACGAAATGTACAGCTGCGGACCACAATAGAACTAGCAACGACGCGCGCGACCCCCACGTCCCGCCGCGTCGCATCGCGCACGGGAAAAATAAGTTTTTTATCGATCACTAACCTACGACAACCATCTGGCCCGACCCCTGGCCCTCGACTACCCGCAGACGCGGAATACGGAAGCTCGATTCTAGAATCCGACGACGTGTGCTCGACGCAAGAAAGGAAATAAAAGCACTGTGTAGCCTTTTTTCCCCTGGCCGCGCGGCGCGGTGGTGCGCCGCATGCAGAGACTTTTTCGAGCACCCTTCGTTCCCGCTTCCCGTGGAATATTTGTTTCGGCTTGAAACGCCCGCTTCCCAGCCTCGTTGTCGACGTCTTCGCCGAGCACGATCTTAAGAGATCCTTCTCTCTCTCTCACACACACACACACATACACATATATATATACGCACACGGTTTTACGATTGAATATTTCTGACCGGCAAGCGAACCCGTCGGACTCCTAAATTCGTATTCATGAGCGTGTCGCGATCGCGGCTCAGCCCCGGGGATTTTCCGTGGATCCGCGGAGCACGGTTCGTTGTTGCCTCGAGCTTACAAGGCGCAAACGGAATACAGAACTCCGGCGAATGGTAATTACCGGCGAGTTTTTCCTGCGAGAGAGCCGTCCACGTTTGAATAAATATCGCCGCACACGACGACGCATCCAGACCATCCCCCCCGTCGTTCGGATCTACTCTGAAATGATATTCCGAAAACTCCGTGTAGGTATCACCGAAATTTGCGGCCAAGCCAAAGTTGAAACGGTTCTCTCGAAAAGCCAGCCAATTAAACGGACGAGTGCGGAATTGGTGGGCAAACGGTGCCTTACCAATATTGGTTTTCGTTAAAACGATTGTGTTTAGCAATGATTATATTTGCCAGCGACATGGCGATACCGAAATGGCAATACATTTCGCGCGGGTTTCGGCGTGAAATAGTATCGATCATCCCGATGGGATTCCATCCGTTGCTCGACGGTCTCGTTGCTTTATGATGGTCGCCGTGGGGTCGGTCTCCGGAGATCTATCGGAACGGTTTAACGGCAAGACGTTAATTAACGTAGGTCCCTCATCACTGACCTTGCTACGCCGCTCCGGTGGAACGTCCTCGTGGCTGGCTTATTACGTCGTCGACTATACGTTTGGGACCTACCCCAATCAAAGCGAGACTAAACTCCTGCGCTCCCGAGCCAGACCTAATCGCCTTGAGTCACGCGACGTACGGGGGCCGTCTGCGAGAGTGCTGGGGGAGAGAGCTTTTTGCGCGCGTTCTTCGATCCCCCCTCGGAATGCCGCTGTCCGCGATCCCTACGCATCGGTAACAAAGAATTATTTACGCCAATCTACCGGAACCAGAACGATGATGTTCGTCGCGGTGCCGCAGACCGCGTGTACACGCCGCCATTATCTTCTTACGAGCGTCGTCGTCGTCGTCGTCGTTTATATATAACGTGCGAAGTATCCGCGAACGATCCTTCGGAACCTGTCGAGAAGTATACTATTATTATTATTATTATTTAGTATTATTTAGTTATTATTTAGTATACTATTATTATTATTTACTAGCTGACCCAACAGACGTTGTCCTGTCCAAATTTCTGTGACGTCGATAATGTAAATTTTTATGAAAATATTGATTAAATCAATAAGCGATCTTATAGTGCAATCTAAGTGTGCGGATTGAATGGGAATACGCTACCTCACTGTTGATTATTCTACAAGGTTATGAAATAAAGTAATGCCTAGTATTCGTAGTAATAGAAAATATGAAAACTCGGTACAGAGAGTTTATTAAAAACAATCAACAATACAGATGAAGCTTCTCGCTCAATCGCTTCGGTTCGATTGACTTTAGGGTAGAAAAACGTGTTCAGCGTATACCGACGGTCTTTTTTATTGATGGCCGAGGGGTAGGTACAAGGGATAGGGGTGCAGAGGAAACTTAATTTTTAGCTAGATCCTAAATACCAAGTTTAACACTCACGATGCTACTTCCGAGAAAAAGAAAACCACTGAAACGCCGCATATTCTGTCTCGGTTCGTCACAGGACAAAACCCTTGTGCTTTTCATCAGTTATTCAAACAACTTCGCGATCGTGTCGCGTCGTGGCGGTCTTCCGTTACGGTCCGAGCCGCAGCGAATTTTCGCCGAGACAGGCTTCGATATCTTCGTCGGTTCCAGAGGGAACGGTAGATATCGAGGATCGACGATTCGATCTTTGTCCCACCGACGCGACTGTCAATCGGCCCTCGACACCTTCCCCCGACGTAAGTCGAAGGGGCCGCTGCTGCGCGGAACCGTGGTAGAGAAGAGAAAGGCAAAAATTTTCCTCCTCGATCCCAACAACAACGTCTCGTCGATGGGTTTTCGGCTGGCACGTGTATAGTCCGCCGAGTACCATAGAACGCGGTACGCCCGGTCGCCGGCTATACAATATAACGTTCCGCGGTGCGGAGACTATAGTGGCTGGCTAGACTGCACCCCCGCCAGCCGGGGAGAAGGTCGGCGGAGAGATCGTGGGACGGGGGTAGGAGCAATGGAGACGGGTAAGGGAGGATGGGTGGGGCAGTCGGATACGGTGGAGCGAGGAAGACGGAGAGAACGATGGTGAATGGAGAAGGACGGTCTGCGTAGAAGGGAGGAGAACGAGAGAGAGAGAGAGAGAGAGAGAGATCGAGCTAGGGCGCAGCGGGGGCGAAGGCTCCGGTAGTTCGAGGTAGGGGGCGCTGGCTAGACACCGCTCAGACGGTCCAGGGGGTCGTAGGGGGTAATTTCTGCATTGGCGTCGAGAGCTGGGAAACGATCGACGCCCCGAAACCAGACCGGCGCGACAACCCGGACCGACTGCACCTGGCGCGATCCCGACCAGGGTGGCCTTTCGGAGAGGTCACGGTACACGTCCGTTCGGCGTACACCGTTCAGCTGCACCTGCATCGACGGCGCGACCAGTCTGGCCTAGCCTGGCCGCCCCCGTCACCGTGCCGCACGTGTTCTGATTACGTGCGTCCGCCGAAAAAGGATGTCGCTGCCAGCCAACCAACCAGCCAGCACAGCCAGCGTGGGCTGGCCGTCTGCGCCTTGCGAATTCGATTCCCATCTGGCAGGCTACTACGATCGCGTCAACCCGTTTCTGATTAGCCGAACGCACGCACGTCGCGTTGGTAATTGTCCTGCGGTTTCATAAATCATACTTCCCGTTGCGCTTTGCCTCTTTGTCCAACGCGCCCGCGCTAATACCCACGTCGCTCCCTAACGCCGCGGTCCCCTCGCCCCTCGGCCCTGCGCGCATGTGAAACCGTTACGCTTAATAAGACTCGAATTTACATTGTCTGGTCCCTTGTCACTCGTATTTTACTCCCTTTGCTCCTTTCACGGTTTCTTCGACGTCGCTTCCCTTTCCTACCTCGCTTAATCGAGTCCGACGATTGCGTGGACCGGCCTCGAAGGTCGGCCTCGATAACCGTGAAATTCTTTCCGCTGAACCGCAACGATCTTATCCGTTTTTCATTTCTCTACTCCACTCTGTGTTTGCCGGCTCTCGATCGCCGGCACTTCGCAGACATTTACCGATGCGATCTGAATATTCGGTTCAGTTGAGTAACGAACTGATGTTTAAGGGTGAGAACAAATTGAGCTTGCTTAATCTTCTTATCGAGCTTGAATCTCTATATTGTACAGATACGTGGTTTCAATTGAACGCGCGCAGCTCGGTTGTCAGTGGAAATAATACCGAACGATAAAACATACGCTGAAACAACACTGAAACGGGTGATCACGAAGAAAAGCTGGATTTGCAAACGTCGAGACCGCAGTGGCGACGGAGAGTTTACAAAAGACAGCCGGCTGAAATGTTAATTCGATTCGTGTCTCGATGGCAGGCGCATGTGGAGAAAAATAGCAACGTTGGTATCGAGCAGTCTTGAAATCACAAAGGAAGTGCAGTCGAGAGGGTCGCATTGACGTGGTTCGATCGTTCGGGGTGGAAAAAAGGCCGGGTGTAGCGACCAGTAGAAAAATCCCCGGCGCGGTACGCCAATGGATCGGACGGCCAGGAAAGCGGCGGACTGTTTTTTATCGAGTGACTGCCGAGAGTTGAGAGTTGAGTCGAGTCGAGTCAAACCGGGTTCTAGACGAGCGGGCGTCTGCCATCCTCTTTGCCTCCTTATAGGCAAGTCCTACTGGCTGCGCGTTCGCTGTTCGCCGTCGCCTTACGTGGCTTCTCGTCTGCCACCCTATAGAAGGAGATGTCTTTTTCCTCGTTAAAGTCGTTCCGATACCTGGTATCCACGGCGGAGACGACCATCGAACGTCGACGGCCACGCGGAAGCGACGATCGAGACACGGAGAGCCGCCTTTGGGTCTGGCGTCGTGGGGGAAGCTGTCACGCTTGTCTTGGCCGCATACCAAGGCAAGAACTAAGCGCGGACAAAAATACAAGAAACCTATTCAAAGTGAAGCGGAGCAAACGGTTCGAGCTCGCCGATCGATTGACCTCGTACGAATTCGTCTTTCCTTAAATGGAAACGAGCAAACCCTTCGAGCGGACTTCGCCAGTCCTGGGGTCTAGGTCGAGCGAAATCCATCGCCGCGAACACCCGTATGACGAATTGCTTCGACCAGCCATACAGCAGCGCGGTCTCGCCATCACTTTTTCGAACATTCGTTGCCCGTATTCCCCTCGAACCCATCCGCGATGTACGCGTTTCCTTGGATTCTACGATTTCTCACGAAATTGAAATGTAATTCGTGCCATGTCCGGTGTCGAGTTTACACAAAATACAGCGAAAATTCAAGCAGCAGGCGTGGACGTTTTGGAGGCGATCCAACAAAATTTCATTCAAGTCTGGTAGCAAGTATCCGCGCCGTCTAAATAAATGTTCGTCCTACATAAAACGGCGAAGCCGGGTAAGCTCGACGGGTATCTCGTGACCCCGAAAACACCGGTGCATCTCGTTCTGACCCTAGACCGTCGTCGCATTCGAGGACGATCGAGAGACAACCGTCTCGCGAACACCGACGCGACTCCGATTCGATGACTCCGTATTTTTAGCTCGGAACACGGACTTTCGTAATTTCCGACACGCTTCGCCTTTGCCTCAACGATGCTTTCCGGCTCGGGAGAATCGACCTAACCCAGGCCAGACACCGGCTATTAGCAAAGCGTTCTCCGGGAACGAGCGTCGCCGCTCGACGAGTCTCCCGGAAGCGTGAAGCATCGGGTGTTTGGCGAACGGATGGAGGAACAGACAGACGGGTGGACAGGATACGCAGGGACAGGTGGCCGGTTGACGATCGTAAGTGGGCAGGAAGGAGGACATCGGGGCCCTGACGCGCTCAGGGAGCGACAGACAATCGGACAGAGAGAGGCAAGCCGGTTGCCGACAGAAAGAGAGGGCGCGATTCCGTGTCCGTCCGATGCGTGCAATGCAATTTCCCGCAGGGCCGTCCGTCCGTCTGTCTGTGCGGTCGTGCATGCCGCTTACGCCATTGTTCCTCCCCCCCCCCTTCTCGCATACGAAAGTGAACATTCCCGCGATCAGGACGGAATATAACGCGATCTTGTCCGGTCGAAAACCGCCGCGGGACGTAACGCCTCGGCTACCCGTCAGCTTCGATCTTCCGATCGTCTTGCAGATACTTCTTCTTCGTCTTCTTCTTCCCCTTCTTCTTCTTCTTCTTCTTCGTGTTCGACTGTGCACACCGCCGAAATGCCCGAGCTGCCGCCAGCGTGCATCCGCAAGCCCTCCTCACGCCTGAATCTTTCATGCGACCGACATCGAGGGCATAAAAGCGCGCACCACCGCACCTTCCTACCTTCAAATCTGGAAGAGAGATAACCGACGAGCACTTCAGACGCGTTGTCCTCGATCGGTGCAACCGTAGACGGTTGGTTTTCATGAATGTTTCCTCCTCCGATGCTTCTTTCAACTTAACCCCTCGCGCTGCGATTTATTTTACGGTTACGGTGATTGGAATTCGAGACTGCATAGACCGTGTTCGGTCTCCAGCACACCGAACATGAAAATTACACACGGTCGACTGCAGTAGCTCGAGACACTCGACGCGACGGTCCCAGAATGATTTCGGTGTCAGCGAAACTCGTGATTAGGGCCATCTTAGCCAAACAAGCACCTGTAATTTCCCATATCTTTCTCACCTAATTCGTCCTAGCAAAAATATGGTTTTACCAGAGCACACTCCCATCCCGACGATCAAAACGCACCACCCACTCACCAATTAGAATTCATTTAGTCACCCTGTTGGAATTTAACGATGCCATTGCGCTTAGGTATAAGGGACGGTGGGGCCCAGCCGATTGCGATAAAATATAGGTCCCACTAGCACCGTAAAAGATAGTACGTTTACTGTTCGTGTACTACATTGTGAATCACGCGGATACACTGTGGCGTTTTGTAGGATTGGCACCTCAATATATAATAAAGTATATGTGAAACGAGTGTGTTTCCCCTTTTTAAAACACCGCGTACAGAATCCCTGGATCAAGTTTATTTTCCCAACACACCCCACATAGTTTACAGCCAACCAATAGAAAAGGATCCGATACAGAAAGTTAGAACTAAAAAAAAAAAACGAACCGTTCACACTAGTCGTAACCGTTCACGCTACCATCTTGACCGAAACCTTAAGAACGTTGCAAGCATCTAATGTTAAGTTGAAAAATATATTTAGAAACGTTATCTTCCACAATTTGAACTTTATTTCAACTGGGCGGTGTTCGCCAACAAGGGAAACGAGATTTACGACGCTTCAGATTGCATCGGCACATTGCAGATACTTCATATTTACATTAACAATTGCCATCTCTTTGTTCTCTGTTAATGATTGTTTGACTAGATGCGCCGAATCGAGCGTGGATGCTTAATGGTCGCCTATGAATCCGAGCCCGGATCATCAAAGAAAAAGGATAATCGCATGAGAAGGGACGAAGTACTGTGAAGGCAGATTTCGATCTATTCGTCTGCCTGTCCATCCGTCGGCCGTCGTTGAGGGGGATAGCCGACGTAACGTTTCAATGTCACGGTCGCAGGTTTAGACGGTCCCCTCCACCCCATCTCCATTTTGCTATGCGGGGTAGACCGACCGAACCACATCTGCCGCGTTGGGAGCTGCCGTTTAACACCATCCATAATCATCCTATATCGACGCGCTGCGCAGACTATAAATCACCGAGGATCAATTCTTACTTTTGGATCCCGGTACACCATTCCCTTAAACAGCCTTTGGGAAATTCCTTTATCTGCCAGGGCCTCCCTTATCGGAATTTGACTCGCTTTACTTTTGGAGATCGATATTCCTTTGATAGGATTTCGTTAGGAACACGGGTTGTGCGTTAGGGGTTGCTAAACATTTGAAAGTTTTGCGGAAGGTTAATAAAGCCACTGAACAGAGAAATAAAAAATTCCAATGGATTCCTATATCTTGTAATTAATGCAACGGATTTTTGTTATTCTCATAAAATGCTAGAATATAATTTTACAGAATTTCATACGATCTTTATTATTTTCAAAAAATGCTAGAGTATAATTTTACAGAGTTTCATACGATCTTTATTATTTTCAAAAAATGCTAGAGTATAATTTTACAGAATTTCATACGAACTTTATTATTTTCAAAAAATGCTAGAGTATAATTTTACAGAATTTCATACGATCTTTATTATTTTCAAAAAATGCTAGAGTATAATTTTACAGAATTTCATACGATCTTTATTATTTTCAAAAAATGCTAGAGTATAATTTTACAGAATTTCATACGATCTTTATTATTTTCAAAAAATGCTAGAGTATAATTTTACAGAATTTCATACGATCTTTATTCATTCCAGACCTGCAGAGACATACTTTCTTAAAATTCATCTACAAAAATTGCTAATTGTATAAACATCCGTTGTCTAGTTGTAACATTATCTCGGTTCTTCGTAACTGCTCCGAAACCGATATTACGACTGTTTTCAAGGTGTCCTCCGAACAACCGTGTCCTTCAGCACGATGGAAATGTAGCACCGATCGATTCGAAACGATTCGAATGTCGATTAGCAGCTGTCCACGCGAAGCAGTCGAATCGATAAGTCGTGCATAGGTAAAGATCAAAGGTCGAGAGCATCGAGCATCGTGTCCAGCTGCAATTTCCTGGCCGGTCTGCAGATCCTGGTGGCTCCGCGAGGCGTACGATCGATTTCGTAAAACCTGGGAGTCCTTCAGCTCGACCTTGCAGATTCGCTCGGAGCGAATCGAGCACAGGGCGCGCTGGGCGAGACCAGACGAGACGAGACGAGACCAGACGAGGCAAGACGAGGCAAGGCGAAGCCAGGCGTCGATCGCATCTACGAGAAAACGGTCTCGTAACGGGCTCGTTCGACGTTTCAAGGAGTCTCCGTTACCAGAGCTTCTGTCGTCTGGAGTGGCGAGGAGTTTCGTTCGTGGGGACGACGCGATCGGGGGTGGCACGGCGCAGCGTCAGGGGTTGGAAGGGCGGCTAGACGGGCGGTCGGTCGAATGGAAGGGTGAGACAGGGCTTGCGGGACGGCGAGGGGATGCACGGTGAGACGAGAGCAGGGTGAAAGGAGAGATGAAAACGACGGCGGCGACGGCGCGGCGGAGAAAGGGGTGGCCGACACACACACACACACTAGCACACATATACATATATACATATATATAAACGAGGAACGTACGCACGCACGAGCACGCGGATGCGAATACGTACACGGGGCAGGGTAAAGGGGTGAGCGTCGGGGGTGGAGGAGGAGAGGCTGCCAGGCAGACGTGATACTTGCACGATGCCGGAGATTCCGGGAGGTTTGAGGTTTCGAGCCTTATTTCAGACGCTTCGTCTTCCTCTCGGCGATTTCTCGTCCCCCGTACACCTCACCGACTCCCTTTTCTTCCCGCTTCTTTCGCGGCTTTCCTACGTAAATATGAACCGTACGTGAGAAACCGTGTACAGTCGGTGTGGGTGTAACGGGGGAGGAGCGGCGGTCGGGGGCAGGCGGTATGCCCGCCGCGACAAATTACGCTGCCGGCTGGGAGCATCGTCAATGGGATTTCTAACGAGTGCCGGCTCGTTCGTGCATAAAAGTTTCCCTGAAAATTGCCGGACCAATTGCGATCGCTCGTAGGGCGAAATTGCCGCGTCCTGCGGTCATAAAGCTGCGCAACCCCCTTTGATCTAATTTTTCGGAGTTTCGGGACGCCGCTCCGCTGACGTTGCCTCCACGCCGCGTCGAGGCAGCGGCGCGGGAGCACAGGCAAACTGTGAACACGAATTCAATTACAGAAGATACCGCGACGCGTTCGTGCTCAAACAAATTACCATACACGCTGCGCGGAATGTTCCACCTTTTTACAGCTGAACTCCGCAGCGGACCGTTACGCGTTGTCGACTAAAATAAGAAACGTTCAACGTTAATGCGCCCTTCTCTCGCGGCCACGGAAGTCGCAAATTATTAATACCAGTGTCCGAGGCAGAGAGAGAGACAGAGAGAAAGAGAGAGAGAAAGAGAAGGGATCGTGTCTCCCCGTCGTTGCTCCGGCGGAACAATAACTTGAAAAGTTCGAGTCAACCTCGAAATTGGGTACCGGCAATGGAGACTCGCCCCGCGGAAGGAACGATAAAGCGCGTTTACAGCCATTTTGCGCGAAACGGAATCTTTTCGTGACTCGTTTCCCTTGATTAAAGGAATAATCCTGCCGCCCCCTCCCCTAACCCCACCTGCCCCATCCTCGCGGCCCTCAAGGGGTCTAAGAAGCACACAAAGCCCGATCGTCCCGTGTCGTTCTCCAGGTCCTTTAACATGGCCGCTCGAGGCCCCCGCCGGTACGCGAAGGGGAAAAGTTTTCACGGAAACGTAACGGGAACGGGCAGAGGGAACGCGAAGAGGAAAAAGAAAGGGAACGAGCAGATAGCGAGCAGACGGGCGCGGTCGTGCCGGACGGCATTTTAATAGGTTCGCGGGGTTCGAGCGAAAAAGTTGCAAAACAAAATAAATCGGCGTCGCGACAGGTCGGTCCGCGTTCTCTCCTCTCCTCTCGACCGTTTCCAGCTTTCTTCCTCTGCCACCCTTGCACCCCCCCCCCACACCCTCCGTCTCTCTTTCTCTCTAATTCTTTCTCGCTCTCCCTCCGCCCCTCTGCTATCTCTCCATTTCTCTCCGTGTACCTTTCTGCCTCTCTTTCTGTTCCGCGCCATAGCTACGGGGCGCGGGTCATGCATATTCACGTGTGGCATTCGTACGCACGGAATTAAGCGGCCGGGGAATTAAAGCGCTTTTCGGCGAGAGCAAGTCCAGGAGCCTTTCCACTACCACCACCACCCCTCCCACCATCCTGCCCCCACCCCCTCTACGTACCCGTCTCCAGGTGATTACGCGGGGATTTTTCGAGGGACGGCATTTCTATGGCGGCGCGTAAGTGTGGCTGTGAAAGACTTCGCCCCGTCGCGCGTCGATTCGGCTTACATTATTCCCGAGCAAATTGGACTCTCGCGTGGACAACGCTGATGAACGATGCGCAACCCTTTCGCTGTTCGGAATGCTGTGAATTCCCAACGACTTCGAACGCTTTTCGGAGCGGACGCGCCGCGCCATGGCGGTACGCCGCCGCCGCGCCGTCCGCCAAATGAAATTTTGCACGCCATTTATTTGCATAAATTCCAACCATCAATGTTTCATTATCCCAGAGATTCCAACCTCCTACCATCGCCAAACAAAAACCAATTCATCAAATAGTCGACTAGCAAACCGGTACTAATTTTAACACATTACCGACCGGTGATTATTGCATATTTTTGAAAAATGTATGGTACATGGGTAAATTTTCATTTAGCATTTAGTATGAACTAACTAAGTCACCCTCAATAATGTCGTCTAATAGTTTCATTTAAGATTGCAATGTCAAAGAAAATTTCTATGCTTTTTTTTTGGTACAGCAGAATTATTGTAAATCCTATTAATAGACTTCCGGTCGGTAAAGTGTTAATTAGAGACTGCGGTAATTCGTGCAAAACATTAGTTTCCGAGAAGAGACAGAAGTTAAGGGAGCAGACTTCTTTCCAGGAAAGTCCCGGTGAAAAAGTCCTATTTTGACTGTTTGCGAGGCGTACTTTGCATTATTCGGCAGCGTGAAGCTGTTCGATCAGGCGGGGTTGTAACGAAGCAACAAATCGGGCCCGGTCGATGGTGTGCGTCGAGACCAGCGTTACGAGGCGTCGTAAAGACGCCTCTGTGCGCTAATAATCATAATTTGCAAGGACGTCTAGCCGGGCCGCCACTAAAACGAGACGCCGTTTGTAATTTGAGTGACAACTGACGTGGCGTCTACGCGTTAACTGCTCATCTCGTTGCCGCGTACCCAATCTCACCCCGGCCCGTGGAACTTTTTACGACAAACTCGGGGAGGTCACGAGACGACGGGTGTGCTCTCTGCAAATTACGGTGGAAACGGTGGCTTTCTTCCAGACATTTTTCTCGGGCCCGACAGCGCAGAATGAATCACCGTTTCCCTTGCCGCCGCCGCCGCCGCGCGCCCGTGGAACAGGAATTTAACATCGCGCCTCATTTCTCTTATTTACAGATGCATTTGCGTAAATTTCCACCACCGTCTCACCCACTCCCTGCCATCCCCACCCCCTCGTTCTCCTCACACGACCCCCCGTTTTTAGGTTTTATTCGCGATCTGTTCGCCCCGTCGTAATTCCCGGGAATTTCTCATCTCGCCTCTTACGTGTCTTCCCGAAGAACGTTGACAACCCCCCCGGAATGGAAAATGACGCCCCCATTATTCTCGGCCTCCACGATGGAAAGGTTGCCCCGCTGAGAGCCTAATTGATGGGAATCCCGCGTTCCGCGAGGATCAGCGGACGTTGAATACACACAATTTTATCATTCGGTTAGCCTTTCGATCGATCGGCCTTTCGACGATTCTTTCGACAGTAGGAAGACCGCGGGGGAGTTGATACATTTTTCAGTTTTGTTCGAATCGATCGCCTAAGACAATGAAAATAGAAATAGCACGAATAAGAAAAGCTTTCAGCTTTATTCTATCCTACAATCAAGAATCGGTAGAATCGTTTGCACACGTGACAGCACTACAAAGACCCGCGGCGCACTAAAAAAAAAAAGTGGTTTTACAAGCAACAATTTTACCACGACGGAATCGTAAAGCGCGGGAGACGGGTACGAGTCGGACAATAAATTCTACAACATTGTGCCAGCCATCCCGATGATTATCTAATTGGTAGTACAAGACCGAAAGGGCCGTAAATTATCTGGACGGGTTGATTTTCACGAGCCTCCATTACACACACCTCCCGAGGTGGACTTGTAATTCCTTTTTCCACAGGCGCGGTCTCGGGGCGACGCGTCGCGGCCCGACTCGGCGGCGTCCAGCCCGAAAACGCGGAAACTCGAGTGCGTTAATCAACGAGGAACGCGGCGAAAGACGGAACCGCGATGAATGAAATTCCGCTTACCCCCTATTAATATCCATCAGCTCCCATAACGGGTGTCGCCAGGCTCATAACGTCTCGCCGGGCTCTTGGTCTCGTGCTCTTGCTCCATCTCGCACACGGTCGTTCGCGAGCGGAGCAACCGGGAGAGGACGCGGGCAGAGGCGTCTCCTCGCGCGAGATTACTCGTCGTCGGCGGCTTCATTTGCTTCCAGCCGCATTTTACGCAACCGCGAAACAATCTCGCCCGCCTTGGACTTTTTTACGCCCGCAGCGTGTACGAGAGGCGAGAAAGAAGCTCGGAAGGAAGGACGAAGGAGGAGGAACAACGAGACGGAGAGAGAGAGAGAGAGACAAACAAGAGGAGGAGGACGAGGACGAGGAGAACGAGGAGGGAAAAAGAGGGCGTCGGAGGCGGCGGCGGCGGCGGCGGCGGCGTCACGGTGTGTTTTATTTACCGAGCAGAAAAGCCTAGACTTTGCACTACGCCACCGGTGCACGACGCCCCGGCGTGTCTTCCGCCGTGTGTACAAACGCGGCCCGGCCCGTCCACACGTAGAATCGTCCAACCACATCCAGCCCGTTTACGACAAAACTCGCTACGCAGACTGTCGCGATCGTCGTCGTCGTCGTCCACCGCCGTCATCATCGTCGTCTACCGGCGCTCCGGCGGCGTGTGTAATGGCCAAGTAGTGGGCGGTCCAAAGTAAACGCGACAACCGGGTCAGACCGTCTGTCCCTGTTCGCGATGTTGCCTCCACAACCTATCGCAGGACTTTGTCTTATCAACGCAGCTATGACCAGGAACGTCGGACTTCCAACGGCACGCGAAGCCACGGTTAAGTTGTTGGATTTATTAGAAATGATAATGCAACTGCCAGAGCAGAAATGAATTTCGTTGTCTGTGAGAAACGTTGCAGTATGTAGCATAGAATGATAGACCGGATGTAACCGGACTCATAGTCCTGGTATTCTTCATACTCGAGGGCCTGTGCTGTAAACTATGCAAGCTGGGATTTTTCCTAAAAATCAAGGGGGGCAACTGACAGTCTCTTCCGCCCCTACTTCTTTCTTTTTCTTCTATCTTCACTTCGGGTCCGCAAGCTTGACAGACGAGTCGTCCTTCCGCGCTTTTTAATACACTTGAATTATCAACATTGAATTTCCAATAAAAGTTTCCAGCACCGGAATATCACTTTTGCAAACATATAAAGTAATTATCAATTTGATCCTACCATTTTTAATGCGATGAATGATAGGTAGATTAAATGTTTGGGAAAGGCAGAGGGAGCAAGAGGAAGAGGGAGTGGAAATGGGGGGAAGAAGAAATCGAAGAAGTTAAAGAGTTTAAGTACTTGGGGGTGAAATTTCAGGGAAATGGGGACATAAAGGGGCATGTGAGAGAAACAGTAGAACGGCTTAGGAGTGTCCAAGCAAAAAGGAAAGAAATAACCAAAAGGAAAGAGGGGGAGGCAATAGTAGATGTAAGATAAAAGAATAATTAGAATAGATAAGATTAGGTTAGGTTAGACTAGATTAGATTATATTAGATTAGATTATTAGATTATTAACAAATGGCATAGGATATGGAGGAATGGGTGGAAGAATATAGTAGAACTGTAAAGCCAAGTTCAATTTCTTGGCCGCGAGACCGAAATTAAATTAAAAATAATAAAAAATATTAGATGATAGGTAGATTAAAATGAACACGTAAAATTTAAAGCAGTGGAGGAAATAAGAAGATACAACGACGTCAGTGTATTAATTTCCCCTTAATATGAGATTAGTGAAAGAAGAAAGAGATGTATATTTGGCTCCTGTGTCTTATGATTAATGCAAACATTTCTTATTTTCCATATCCGCAGTTTAATAATTGGTTTAGAGATTACATCGTTGGTACAGAGATTTGGAAGGTCGTCCGCGGTTCGAGAACGAATCTCGGGTTCTGAAAATCTCGAACCACCCAGTCCGGTACGTCTTGCACGAAAATTTTCGTGCCGAGATAAAAGAGTCGTAAGGTGCAGACCGGAACAGTAGGTGCCGCATAAAATGCAGCTGAACCGTTCTTGCGCCCGAGACGGTAAAACGTAACTCACGCGACACCCGGAAGGTAGTAATTGTTTCCCTGTTTCCTCCGGCTGCGGCGGGGCAGTTTCTTTTGATATGTTCATGGCAGACACATGGTCGAAGGAAGAGTGGCTCTCAAAGGAGAGAATTATTTTCGTGATCGGTGTCGACGGGTGTTCATCTAGAACGCTTTTCAAACGTTTATCCCGTCGGCGGTGGCAGTTGCGAAATCGAAATGATCGTGTCTTATCATCTGTCCGACTCGATCTACCGGATATTCGACATTAACGACCGTAACGTGCATTTCGAACCGCTGTTAAAATTGTTTCCGTATTATTTTCAATTTTTCAGAATTTCCAAACGAAGAGTTTGCATTCCTATTTAAGGGTGCAGTCGCATTCTCAGAATTGCAAGGGTGGTTTTCGATCGCCCTGAAAAGTCCTATTTTGAAAAATTACTAACAGGTGAATTCGTTGAGAAAGGAAAGCGTGTTATTAGCATTTTAAACTGCCGACAAGTCGCAGTGCTTTACGATTATATGAATGAGAAGAATATTGATAGATTGTTCCTCAGATATTCAACTAGCTCGAGAAACAAAAGTTTTATGATTTATATATCATTTTTAAAATTGACTTTTTTTTTTATTTCAGCTACTGAAACCTGTTTTAGGTTTATTTCGGCTTTTACAATTGTACAATAGATTTACATTTTTAGTTCAAATACAGTCTTAGTAGTCGCTAGATATGGAGTTTACAATCGTTTAGGAACTGACAGATGAATTCGCAGGCTTTAACATTTGGTTTGACAATTAAAATTGACTTTTCAAGGGTTTTCGTTTTCGCACGTGTACGACAGAGTACACGTTCATCAATAGTTTTCAACAGATTTTTTAAGGTACTTCTTGCAGACCCATTTATTTGGACTGTAGTTTGTATAACTTAAAATTTATTCAACTTCATAGGATGTCGTTATTTTCGTTCGCGGCCAACGGAGATTATGCAGTCGCATGCCGGTTGTATCGCGGAGTGCGTTTCTGCCTGGAAATTGGATGGATATTTTTCTTTTTTTTTATATATAAACGGAAATACGAATTTTCGGATAGCGTTGCGACGTGTTTGCACAGCAGGCTATCGGGAACGGCCACGAATTTGCAGCTGCGATTACGAATTCTGGCTGGGGTCTGGCCTCGATGGCGTAGCAATCAAATTATCGTAGCAGAGGGCTCGTTTCAGACAACGATTTTAAATGGGGTTGGAGAAGGCCACGAAGGGAGCGATCAAACTACAGGAAACAAGCCCTTCTCCGATGAAACAGGAAGCATGAACACTATCGAGTTTTGTATAAACTCGTTAAGGGCTCGGCGGATAACGGATCGCGTCTGCTTCAATCGGGAGATCAATCAATTATTACTCCGAGTACCTTCGTGCTTCGTTCAGGCTGACGATGAATTCGAACGCAGAATGCATTCGGTGCAAGACGAAAATGCTATCGTTTTGTCGCGAACAGATTACGAGTGTTCGTAACCGTGAATAAACTACGGCAATCCAGGGTGAGTCTCATATTGTGACGATCTCAACTCGTAACTTATTTGTTGTACGAAAAAATGTTTCCAACAAAAACTGCTAATTTGTTTTTTTTATTGCTTTTTTATCGAGATACGAGCAGACACACATACGTATAAATTATGAAATTCTGTGTAAAAAGGTATTATGCAAAGCGGGACTTATTCTTTCTGATAAACGAGGACAGATTTTAATCGAAATGGATATTCAGCCTTGTTTGTAGCCACGAAAATATCGGAAAGTGTTCCCAGACAAGTTAACCGGGGCCCACGACGTAATTTTTCTGATTGAATTCGAAATTGAACCCGCAAATCAAGCGTTCCGTGAAACATCGGATAAACGAAAACCGTGAATAATCCTCGGTACAGCATAATCATCCCGAACGTCTTAATTATTGCGAAACGCAGCGTCATGGGAGCAGACATCGGTCGTGCGACGTCCACTCACCTGTCCCACGTGTTCCGTGACGGTTCATACGTTAAGACCATTAAAAACTGTAGCGACAGCCTGTTTTCTCCTGAAAGGCTATTGTGCCATGAGGTCTACATTAACGCGGATACTTCGAAGGACACCTGTGCAAGACCAGACGAACCGGGCATCGAACGTGTTCTGCCCCTGTTCTCCCGCAGATACTGATGGCATTCATTCCGTCTCGAGTGCATATTGCGTCGAACACTGAAATTCAAGTCTCGAAATGCCTCGCGAGCTTGCTATGATGAAAATTCCCTTCTCCAAATTACAGTGACACGCGGACAGTTGTCTCACGCGATCGAAATTTCGCAAAAACGGAATGCAAACGCTCAAGAGGATCGAGGACTATTGAAACTTCAGAAAATCGATTAACTCGCTGCAGAGGCGTCGTCCGTTGCGAACGTATCAATCATTTTACACAATTTTCGACATTCTTTTTTTTTAACATTTCGACGAATCGTTCTGCAAATGGACAAATGATCCTTCACGTGAAAAAATGTGTGAAATTGACGCGATCGACGGACGAGGGTTGAGTCGTACGTCGAGGCTGATGTTCGACGAACAGTTTAAATTTCTAATAAAACACGAAACCGGCTGGGAAGTTGATATTCTTGGCTCGTCGCAAAATTTGCAAACAAGGGGGGGGGGGGGGCCCATGGAGTCTCTCGGCATTGTTCCCGCGGCTGGGTACGAGTATTGTCAAATGTCTGCGCGACGCGTCCTTGCCCGAGCGTGAAGCGTCGAATAGCGCGCGTCCTCGCGCGAGTGCAGGTGCGCCTGTATGCAAATGTCGGGGCCGCGAGAGAGAGAGAGAGAGAGCACACGAGCGTTAATTGAAATAACAGTTAGACTAGTGAATCATTCAATTAAGCGAATTCCGAACGAGTCGCGCGACTCCGCGGCGCGGCTCAGCGCGGCTCAGCGCGGCGTCTGCGTCATTTCGATCTAATTACGACGCCGAGCTAAGTGGCTGAGTGGATTTCCTACGTTCCCGTGAATGCGAACGAATTTCTGCGGCGGGCGTCCTTTTCACCGACGCCGACGAGCAGTTCGAGCCCTCGCAACGGCTCGCAGACGTTATTTGTTTGTTCATCGAAATTGTAATGCGACCGAGAAACTGAAAATTATAGAGCTGATGAAATTTCACGGTGGCCCAAGTCTTTCATATTCAAAATCGCGGCCGTATCCTTCGCCCGGACTCGCCTCTATCGTTAACTCCATCATACGGTGCGAATAGAAAAGGTAAATTGTGACAAATGGGACACCTAGATCCCGTTGGATCTAGATGTTCTCATGATCAATATTCGGAGCAAACTTTTCTGTAAAAACTGTGAAAACAGTTGAGTACGGAAGTTTTGATGTAGGATACTGAAAAATAGAACAATCCAAATCCTCATATGGAGCAATAAATCCTTTAAATCGCATTATTGCTAGCTCAACACACATTTTATAATAATATTGATGTTTTCAATGGCACGTTACAGGCATTCAAAACTAAATTACGCTGTACTATTCGTTAATAGTACCTATATTTGCTTAGTTTCGCGCGGTCCATAATTGTACTATATAAACTGCATACATTTGTATAAAAGGACTTCGGTCCGTTTAAAATAAATGATAATAATAATAATATTAATATGTGGAATCAATTTTTTATAGGATACATTGCGCTGATAATTTCCAAAGATAGATCGATACGTTTATCGAAAGTATAAAGTCTTTTAAAGATTTAATAAAAAAGATAAAGTACACGGATAGAATTGACAGGATATCTTAAGAATAATCTTATGACGTCACGTGCTCCAGTTATCTTTGCATCACTGGATTCTCGGCATTCCTATACGTATATTAAACACGCACACGTTCGTCCACTCGGCAATTCCAAAGGTTCGTTGCTCGTGTTTAGGTTTTCGTGCGTCGAAATTCGGTTCGACGCGGTCGAGACACCCCCGCCATACTTCTTCGGATTGCTACCCTACACCTTGCGTTCGGGATTACCTATGCAGAAACCTTCGCCAGCAAACGAACAACCCAATTAACTCGCGACAACCTCGGAACACTTCATCAACGTGTACCGCGAGTGCACACGCGCGACTGAAACCACATGCCGCGGATCCCGGCGCGCGTATAATGATATAATTGGTCGGCGACGGTGCATTAAACATTCCAGTTCGCCAGACAAAACAAAAACTTCGAGGAGGTATAGTGCACGGCGCGCGGATCGGGGCTAGACCGTCTCTGAAACGAATAACCTCGTGTCTTTGCTCGACGGCGGCGCCACGATTTCGGTGTTGTGTTTGCAGATTTTCGTACGCGCGTGTATTCATCTCAGCCTCATTCCTCGCGACTCATTACCACGTTACTTTTTTTCATTTTTTTTTTTTTTGTCACTCGCATAATTTCTATGAACCGAGGAAATAATTCGTTCAACGATCACATTTACAAATTTGATCGAAGATATTTTGTCAGGGCTAATATATATGTAATAAATTTATGATTTCGACGCATGGTTCGATCAATAAACAACAACAAATTTGCAAATAATTAGCACATCCTTAACGTTTCGATCCCAATGTGGATCATTATCAAGAGAGACATTTCTGCGTCTGACAAAAACCAAATAAATATAATAATAGTTGAATAAAATATTGGGACACAGCTAAACAGAACAAAAAAAGAACGAAAAAGAAAGCACATACATTGTTGCGACAAAATAGAAATTAAAGAAGAATAATTAATGAGTTACGAAGACAGCGAAACTTTACTCCATGATGGCGAATAAGTAACTGAACCGTGTGAGAACTGAGCAGTGAAAACTCATGTGTATTATAGGACAAGAGCGTTCGATGATTGGTTGATCGATATCGATCAATGGAATTTCGAAATCATATATGGTGGCGAATGGTAAATTAGACAACACTTTATAAAGATCCAACCCAACACACTGTGAAAAATATATATGTATTAATATGCATTTATTATATGTATACTAATATATATGTATTATAATTTACTCTCTAAATTTCTAGGATACATATCAACACTAAATGAATTCGACATACTGTTGAAATACCTAACGGTTCATTTTTCACGATATCGTAAAAATTACATTGAATGAATTTAGTTCAAAATAACGGACCACTTTTATAATTAAGAGCACATAGAAGTTTATAGACAATGCTCATTGTCAGATAATTTTCCTTCGAGCAAAGATAAAGAAGAACAGCGGGCGCGCCGCGTACACAGGTTAGAAATGATCTTGTGACGTTCATGTTCCAGTTATCTTTGCTTATGCCGTGCCTATGAGATTATGCATATGGCGTTCGGGCCTGGCTGCGAGAAATCGTTGAAATAATCCACACACGATGAGACGGTCTTCCCGTTCACGCTTCTGGAGTCACCCTTTTCCTGTCGCTTTTTTTTTTTTCATCGGTCAACCCGCGGAGAATGAGAAGGCAGCGAGCGAGTATAAAAGTCGGGTCGGGGAGCGCGCGCGCGGAGGGGGCTCGGTTTCGTGGCGGCGCGTATTATCGAGCGAACCTGCAATTATTTCGTAACGGTGATCTTATTATAAGGCAGATTTCACGTGCGACGGGAGCGGAACTCTCCGGCCGAAACGCTGGGCCGCCAGACGAGGACCGGAAACGGCTCAATTCTGTTTCCGATCGATTTAGCCGGGGCGCAGCTGCGTCCCATTCGTGCACAGCCGAACGTGATTTAACGCGTTTCGTTGTTGGTGGTGGGAAATCTTGATTTTTTATCGTTCGACACCGAGTGGATACATACGGTGCCCCGGCGCGTTTTGCCAGCCGTTAGCCGAGCTGTTTGTTTGCCGGCCACGGGGGGAAATAAATCTGTCGATTGAAATGATGAGACGGGGTAGGGGGTTGTAATTCACGGCGCGCGCTTTGTTTTTCCGTGCCCTGTGCCCGCGCGCGCGCGCGCGCCCGCCTGCACTCTCCTATATTTGTTAAAAAAATATTTGACATCGCGTCCCCGCCACTTTTCTACTGGCCATCTTGTTTCCACGGTTTTATTTGCGGCTTGAAATCCTTTTATTTCTCGAACCTTGCAACGACCGTGTTACGTTATCGCGCGGACGGCTTCGCGGATTCCGTTTGACTATATTTTCGAGAATGAGAAATGTCGACGGTAGGCTCCACCATTCGTATCGCTACTCGTTCCGATGATAAAATAAAAAAAGTAACCCGACTCGGGTTAATCTGGGAATCGAATTACACGATGCATCCGTTGTTTTTCATTCGAATGAAACATGGGGAGGGTGCTACTTCTAATCACGGCAAATATGATAAAGAAAACGTTCCCGTTCCACGAACCAATCTAACGGTCGATCAGCGCGAATAATCGAACGAAGACAGTGCAGCGGAGAGGAAATAAAATTGTAATCAGAACGTGGCGTGTCACCCTTCAACGTTGCTTACAACCAAAGGGTTGCTAAAAAAGGGTGGCCGTGTCCGCGACAAGGGGCGCGCCTGAAAGTTAATTCTTCCCCCTCGCGGCTGAAAATCGACCAGACGGCCGATCAAATTTTCTACAATGTCTCACAATTTTCACGGTCGGGTTTGTAAGCCGTGACACGTTCCTCCTTGATTGCGTCGATGTCGACGGGGGTTGTTCACGCCAACGAAACGCCAGATGTAGAAACTCTTCTTTAAACAGTTTGATTTCCCACGGAAATTGTCGCTGAACGGTTTGCCAGATATTCATACACGCGGTTACTAATCTTTAAGGATGTAGTTACAAATATTCAGGGACGTCAGTATATTGTTCCCAACTCTAGAAAATTT
This sequence comes from Lasioglossum morio, assembly GCA_916610235.2. Lineage (NCBI taxonomy): Eukaryota > Metazoa > Arthropoda > Insecta > Hymenoptera > Halictidae > Lasioglossum > Lasioglossum morio. The sequence goes on from OU744326.1 coordinate 27,654,104, forward strand.
TTAGAGGAAGTAAAATCTTTTGATTTACCTGTTATCTCTTGCAACCAATGCAAATCGTTTCTATTCTGTATAACGATCCGTATATAACACGATGGAAAAATTGTTTAAAATTACTGTCTATCTAATATCTTCTGTGGCAGTAAGTGTACAGTCGTCTTACTCAATGTTTTGCGTAAACTAATATAAAAAATATATATATATATATCTTTATTGATTCCCCTCGGGGTTACAAGCCTTTTTCATTTTTTCCTCCTTTTCCACTCCCTACGCTTTTACATTCTAGTCTTATCTCTAACTTATGATCTAACTTACAACTACCTTAACCGACTATAGATAGAGAGAGAAACAATATTTATAAAAGTATTATTTTTTTAACCTATATACAATATTTACGCTAATTGCTATTTACATTTTATAAAATATATATATTATATATATATAAAATCTTTTAAAAGAGTTTCTGGTCGCGTTATACTGGAGTTTACTGTGCTCGTGACGATCTGGGATTGAACACTGCGCAGATGTTCCCGTTGAAGAATCCATTGTCGTCGGCACGGCGATCAAAGCTGAAATAAACGTCGCCAAGAGAAAAAAACGGTCCCGGTAGAAAAACAATTGGTTCGACGCCGTTAATACGGAGCCGGTAGCTACGGCGAAGAATACCTGGCACGGCCATTTGTCAAACGTGCTCGTATCGGTAGATCGAAATGGACGCCGGCAATATATCTGCCTTGTGCTTTCTTCGATGTGTCCGCCACGGATAAGGATCGTGATGGTAGCCACCCTCTATTACAAGCATTTCCAGCCGGCCTTGTCGCTGCACGGCCGGAACAACAGGCGAACCCGATCGTCAACCGATTCCTGACGTATAGAGAAAGAGAAACGGAGAGAGGAGCACACAGAAACCGGTACGAACAATGCGCGTCGCGATTCGCAAACGATGACGAATGCTGCTTGTTACCGGTACCTACTATTGCTCGTTACCGTTTCTTTGGCTCGTGCAACACAGTGACAGGGACGCGCAGAGGTCGTTTGTCAAGTAATGGGGTCACCGCAGTTTTGTCCCGGTGAAATACGCGAGCCCGAGACGTACATATTTGTGTGTCTTTTCCTGGTTTCCTTCTTCTCAACGATATATCTTCTTTATTAACGAGTCTCCGCCGTTTTCGCCGCGGGGCGAACAATTGTCGAAACATCTCTATTGCAATTAAAGTAATCCAATCAAGAATTAACCCTTAGCACTCTAATGGTGACTCAGAGAAAGAGAGAGAGAGAGAGAAAGTCGCCATTAAAAATTACTGTACCATTATTCAGGATTACATTATAATACACGTTGGTATCTAATCAATAAACAGCGGATCTTTATACAAAATAAACATTTTCCACTGGAATGGTAACACAAACTGGCATGACAGACAAATTTATTTTCTTTCTCTAACAGTATTTCGATATTCTACTGTTGGAGTTACAAATTCCTGTTTCTTGTCATAATCGCTGTCTAATAATCAATTATTAAACACTTAAGTATTGTATGAGGTATTATATAAATTTTATATTCATACAAAAAGAAGATATATAAGAATATATATTGTATATTCTTATATATCTTTATCGATTCCCCTCGGGGTTACAATCCTTTTTATCTTTTCCTCCTTTTCTACTCCCTTCGCTTTTATACATTCTATTCTTATGCCTAACTTATGCACTAGCTTACAACTTAACCTACTATAGATAGAGAGAGAGAGAGAAACAAAATTTACAAAAGTAAAAAGAAGATTAATATAAAATGGAATTATTCTGGATCGCAGAAGAAATATTTGATTTTCGAGTTAAAGTAGCTCCGAGTGCAAAGGGTTAACAATTTTTAAATATATGTGTATCTCTCGCCGATTCATCTGGAATTATCGAAACAGAATGATTTGAATATATGGTTGTCGCCGGTACCTTCCTTTCAAGCCCGGCCAGCGCAGCGAGGCGTTAAATAATCCAGACGAAATGTCACATTTGTAGCGGAGCTGCCGGTCACTAGTTACAATTCGCGCCGCGCAAAAACGATTCCGCTCATTACCATCGAAACAATTAATTACGCGCCGGTCTGGAGAGGGGTTGGGTCGACGAACGGGCATTTTGTAGCTCTGTTCGACCGTTTTCCGACGTTTTTTTTTTTTTTATTTTCCAGGGACGCGACGCGACGCGCGATGGTCTGCGTATTCGCCGGTGACCGAACGGAGGGAAACGAATGCAGAACAATATTTCTCGGTGGCGGCGGCGGCGCGTCGGCTGCCGATAAATACGGACTTCGCGCGTACAGCGAGGAGCGCCCTACCGGTTTTGCGGTATCTCGAACGGCTTAATGGCACTGTTAACTGCCGTATTATTTAACGGGGATTTATGCATTGCAGTCTGCCGATTAAAACACTACGGCGGCCGGCGCCGGCGGCCGAGAGGGGAGGACAGGTGCAGGGAAAGGTCGTGCGATATAGTGTGGGATTACGGGGATCGACAGGTTGAAAACGAGTTTTCTGCTGCAGCATTACAATAAGCCCGCCGTATTTTATCAAACATTTTACCTCGCTTATTACCCATCGCAAATTCACGCGAACTTGACGTTTCGACTGCCACGACCGACGCGATTCTTTTCGCCAAACTCCAAAACCAATTTCGACTATCTATGTTGTCGTTGCGAGTGCACAGCCATTGGAGAACTGTTGAATAACTAACAGAGTTTGCTTCCAATAACGCTAAAGAATATTTATTAAGATACTACAAAATAGAAAAACGAAATATAAATGTAACTTGCTCGGTGCTGTCAACTCAGCAACCGTTCGATCGTAATGCTCGTACAGAACTGAGCTACCGACTTCAGTTTGGCAAAGGGCTGCGAAGGAGAAATCATACCTGCATGCCTTTTTTAGGGAAAAACCCGCCGTTGCAAGGAGAAAGTGACGGTCGAGGGAAAAGATGGGCTTTTATGACACTGACCCTCATAATTGCCGGAACGTCATCGGACGCACCTACTGGTACAGGGTTATCGCGTGATTTACAAGCAGAGAAATAAGCAGCAAAGTCAAGAGCGTTTAAAAATCACACACACACACTTCAAAATATAAGCTAGTGATTCATACAAGAATCCAACAAGAACGTATAGACACACAATAGACATGTGTATACATTTTCTCTTTCCTCTAGGAAACGATGAACTCCAAAGGAGTTCTAATCACTGCAACCGTAACATAAATCATACTGCAACGGGTTAATACTAGTCGGAGAACGTACGATAAAGTTTTTTTTTCGAAGAGAAACAATGAATGGAAGATTCAGAGCCCCGTTGAACGGAGACCAGCGTTCCTTCACGCGCCGGAGCAAAATTCGTCGCGAGTGAATCACCGATAACGCATTATCAGCGAGCACCAGCTACCTCGTAATCGCTGGGACATGCCTCTTAATCCGGGACAATATGCCGGTACAACGGTTCCCGGTGTCTTTTGTTCGGGGAACATATTCCATTAAAATTCCCGGAACATTTCCAGCGACCGCCGTGCCGAGTCGCGTCTCCGAGGATCCCAGAATTTTCCGTGAATGCAGAAGAACGCCCGGTACCCTCTCCAACCAGCCCTGCCTATATTCCGGCGTGGAAGGGAACAATTCTAAGGTCGCGCGATAACACACCTCGTTGGCTGCGAGGTGGGTTCGAATCGCGTGGGTTTTAGAGGGAGGGCAAGGGGGATAGGAGAAGGAAGACGGGGTAGAACTCGTGCGTCATCCACGTCACGATCGCTGCCAATGGGATCTCGGATCCAGCGGCGATGCTATTGAGGATTTGCATCTCTTGCCTGCCGCGACGAATGCAAGAGGAAGCTCCGATTCGTGAGCCGGTGCGACGAAAACGATGGGAAATCCGGTTGGGTATATGTATACCGTATAGGTATGCCCCGTGCGTTGGCCGATGGTGCGACAAGGAGAGCGAACGGTATAGTTGGAGCACGATAGCGTTGGATAGAACGAGAGGGAAAGTCTCGCGGAGCACGTTGGACGGAAAGAGATGACGGGAATAGAGAGGGAGAGAGAGATAGAGAGAGAGAGAGAGAGAGAGAGAGAGAGAGAAAGGGAGAGACAGATAGGTACCGAGAGAAACGGAGCATGGTCGATGTGTCTAGCCTAGCCCGGTTGGCTGGTTGGCTGGCTGGCTGGCTGGTTGGCTGGCTGGTTCGGGTGGCTGGATGAACCAGGGACCGTCTAGCTTGCGTCTGCCCCGCACAAACTCGGCATTATCTATACGTCTAGACACCCCTGCGCCACCGAGAGAAGACCATAGCGGTTTGGCGCTCCGCTTGTAATTTACAGCGTGCCCCACCGTGTCTCTACATCTACGATCCCGCAAATTTCTCTCTGCAGCCGCCCCTGTCCCTTTGCTCCCCCTTCTCCGTCCTCCCTCTCTCGCCCCTTTGTCCGTCTTTCTCATCTCCTTTCACCTGGCTCTTTCCACGCCACCCCATTGACCTTCGTCCCCGTGCATATGTACCCGGCAGACACGTTCCTTACCGCGATCCTGACGATCCTCGCGGAACGCGTCACAGACGGAAAGAGAAAGGGAGATGGTGGGTTCGGTGTCTCGTAAGCGTCGCGAGCACCGCGCGAATGATCGATTGACACGAAACACTCAGAGGCTGAGGATGCACAGAGAAGTGGCGCGGCAACACGCGAATCACTGCGGGAATTCCTCTGAACACGCTCTCTCCGGGCCCCGATGTTGATGAAGCTCGCGTGCGGGACGCGGCCACTTCAGATATCACCGGCGGTGTACGCGCGATCGAGGGGATCGCTGATAGGCCACGTGAAAAGGGAAGCAGGCGTCAATTGGTATACACGGGTGTACACGGCCACGCGTGAAGAGAGTGCGAATATTGGTATCGTGATAACGACATGGGGTGGTGGAGGAGGAGGAAGAGATTGGGGGAGGGGTAGAAGAGGGAGAGAGAGAGGATGCGCAACCCCTCGCGTGTCCGAAAGTACGTGGGCTCTCTACCCCTGGTCCCGTTATCTCCCAAACGGGTAGCGTATATCGACGATCTTTCGGTGATTAATTCCAGCTGTTGGTGCCAGGAGGCTCCAGCCAATTGAATCTCTCTCTCTCTCTCTCTCTCTCTCTCTCTTTCTCTCTGTCTTTCTTCTGTCAGGCTCGCTCCGTTGCCTTTTATCCCTTCGGCCGGCTCGCGTTTCCTCGATGATGGCTTTCCGAGAAAGAGGACGCCGCCGTGTAAATAATAGATCCCGTCTAATCGGCTTATCGTGTCGGGGACAGGTGAAGAGGGAGCCAGGGAGGGAGGGGGAGAGGCGACGGGCGGCGAAGAACCCGTTGTCCACTTTTCCTTGCGAACTTTCCAGGTACGAGGAAGAATAAAGTTGTGCGTTCCCATTTTCTAAAGCTCGGCCGCGTAACGCGCGCGACGTTCGAATTTCTAGAACGCAATTTTCCCAAAGGAATCGGTCCTCGCTAATGCAAGAGTGGTTACGGAAGGAGAGACGGATAAAAGGAGGCGAGATAAAGGGGAGCTACGAGAGTAAGATAGAGAGAGAGAGAGAAAGAGAGAGAGAGAGAGAGAGAGAATTAGTGATAGAGGGGAGGTGAGAAGGAAGAGAGAAAACCGACAGAGCTTGGGTGCTAGTGGCGACGGAGTTTGAGGGTTGAACGAGCTGACGCTTTAAGCGATGTAAGTTACAGAAACTACGCTTCCGACCGGTCTCGGGCGCAGATTAGTCGTAATCTCGGCGCATTGCACTCTACAGCCGTTTCCATCCCCCGAGCACCCCCTCCCAGGCCGACCTCACAACTACAAAGGTTTCCAAACCGTTACCTTCCTCGCCGAACCAAGACGAACGTTCCAGGACGCACCTAAATTCACGTACACGTGCATCGTCGCCGCGCGACAGACTCTACTTGCCGCGGTATCGCCGCTTTGATTATTTCCTGCAGGCTTTAACCGAGACGTCTACGCCTTCGTAGCCACGAGTTACAACTGCGCCGGAGATTAAACGCTTCTTGGTTTATAGCCCGCCAGGGTCTTTAGGCTCGGTTTACGTGGCTCGATGGGATTTTCCGTGGTAATTCGCCTCCCTTTTATGCAGCTCTTACTGGAAATCGATAGCACGCCGATCCTGCCCGCCACTTGCCCTGGAAACTTCCACCTTCGCAGTCTGTGGACGCACGACCATCTGACAGTCGCTTTTTTTCCGGTGCGATATTAAATCGCGCCTGACCGCAAAAACACTTCCGAATCAAAGTTCGCCGACGTCTCCTTCGTCGAATACTTTATTCATACACGGGTGTCGAGGGCTTGATAGATCACCGTTCGTTCTCGTGTACACGTATACCGTGAAGGATTTCTGTCCTTCGCTCGGCGGGTCTGACTTCTACTACTATAGCAACGAAGAGATATCGAACAAACCGCGAAGAACGCCGAGGGTTGCAGGTTGCTCTTCGACTTACGTTGTTAGACTTCGCTTACGTTGTTAGCTGCTGCAGCATCGAAACTGTTTCCGGTTTCTTGCGAGGAACGAAGGAAAAATGGCGGACAAAGGACAGGACAAGACCGAGGACAGGAAGATCGAGAAAAGTCATGCAAGACGGAGAGATCACGCGAAGAACGCGGTGATTTTCGACAAGATCTGGTACACGCGACTCGTGTCGTCTGACGTTGCCGTTCGAAGTCATCCCTTTTGATCGATGATATCGTTGAATTTTCAGCAAAGAAGTCATTTTGCAGGACGAAATCTTTCGACGTACCTGGCCTATGAAATACGAACACCTGACCGGCGAATTCTTGAAAAAGGTACCACGAGAAGATTCGAGGGGAATGCACGGTACAGTGTCCACGATATTCACCACTCGAATTTTAATGTGTCCCGGTGTCGTTGACCGTAGGTGCTGGCCGAAGAATGCAGAAAGAAGGGACTTCCGGCGGACACTTTCGAACGCAAACCGCCGGAAGATGCGATTAAACGTTCGCCGATTCCCCTAAAACCGTCACCAGCCATTCCCAGAACGACATCCGGGATGGTGGGCCTGCGATCACTCGGCCCGGAGTACAATCTCGAATTCACCGGCCGCTGGTATATTTCCCCAAGATGGACGATCGAACCACCGATGGAATCCGGCGAGTTCCGCGTCACACAACAAAACTTCATCTTTCTCGGTTAACGCGTAGTACAAATGCTATTTAAAGAGGTAGACTCGTTTTTCCACGATTGCAAGGATGCGGGATACGCCCTCCTCGAAAATGCATGCGGTGCGGTTTTTCAGTAGTCAAAAGCGCTAGATAAGAAGCGCAGGCGCCCTCAAAAATCCTATTTTTAAGTTTGCGAGGCGTAATTTGTTTTGAGGGCGCCTGCGACCTAGATTGGTCTTTTATCCAGCGCTTTTAACTACTGAAATACCCACCTTTGCAATTCTGGAAACGAGATTACCCCCTTAACGTGTAGATGCAATACAAGGTACGCGATTACTGGGTCGTTAAAACATATTTTGCATCGTCAATCTACGTATCGCATTCAAACAATCAACATGAAATCACGTCGTTAGATTAAAATTTCATGAAGGCCGTAGCATAAAGGAGTACAATCTGCCAATCGGTTGACTTAGCGTTAACACTAGATTTATCGATATTGATAAGAACAGGTATAAAAAACACCATGTAATACATTGAAGTTAAATAGTCGTAAAAAAAATATCTTGAGATACGTAATCGTGTACAGATAAAAAATAATATTTATTGTTCGTATGCCGCGTCAAATTAGTGTTGATATTCAATCGAGGAATTGGTACAAATTGTTGACTGCATGGTTTTTTTCTGTATACAGTGCATTGTACACTGTAACACGTGTATTAAAAAATAGATCGTGGAGGTGGGTTTAATTGCAAACAGTATGGCAATGAGAGTTTTTCTCGTTTCGGAGAACATGAAAAATGTCGGAGTAATATTTATATCGAAAATATGCTTTGTACATGATATTTAGTCACTCTAAAATGAGAAGTTCGTTTCGTTCGTAGGGTATTTACACGCCGAACCACTTTTTTCTAAGAGTCGGTGGTAACTTTTCTGTTAGAGATATCGGGTTCACTTCGACCGCAACCATTTCTTCGTCGTTTAACCAGTCCAGATAAACCAGGTGCTGTGAACAGTGCGAACAACATTTCCTCTTAGTTTTATTCAAGATTTCTTCAATGAAGAATTGATAATTACCTTGTACTTCTTCAGAACTTGAAAGGTTTGCTGGGACTGCGAGCTCAGTATGGAGCTACTGTCCTCCGTAATGTCGCCGTTTTCGCGTTTCGGTATTTTCGCATCTCTGTCCGGGAGCTCGTTCGACTTATTGATCACGTAGACCGTCGAGTCGTCGTGCATGATTATAATGTTCTCGTTCCGCGAGTCGAAAATTATGTTCGTTATGGGGAATGATCGCGCGAGCCATTGTTTCGGCAGTCGGCTTTGCAAATTGTTCGAGAATTTCGTGTACTGCCTCTGCACAAGGTTGTACTCGACGATCTGAAATGAAATCCGGGGATTGAGTGCTACAGATAATTGCCGATAAAACCGCGGCGTTTTACGGTTTTTAATTTTGTCCGCGGTGAGATATTGGAAGGGAGTTATAGCAGTAATCTAGCGGAAGCTCCGCGGAAGGCAGGAAATGCTGCGGATGGATTAGACGTTTTTTACGGGTTGCTGTAATTACTGTTAACTCATCGTTTTACGACGCCGGGTTGCCTCGCTCTAATGCCATAATATTTTACGGTTGACCCTATTTTTCTTACCTTGTGGTCAGAATACACCACGACCAAGTTCAAAGTATCTTTCTGTACAGCCATTGCCGTTGGAGGGCAATTGTACTTAGGCAGCAACCACGCCGCAGGCGCGTCTGTGTTCACAGTTTCGCTAACATTGTAAATAGCAATTGCGCCCTGGCGGTCGGCGCAAACGAAATATTTACTGTCAGGCGAAAAACAAACCAGTCCTACGTTTACGATGGACTCCTCGTTCGTGTGAAATGAACCGAGATGCCTCAGACGTTTCTTTTCTACTTTATAGAGCGTTACAGTGTTCCTCTTCTCGTCATTGTTGATCGTTACGAATAATTTACCGTTCGGACTAAATAACATTTTCTGTATTCTAGTTGCGGAAATGTCGGAATCGTTCTTCGACAATTGTGTGTCCCCCTCGACAACATCGAAGTTGAAAACTCTAACGTGACTATCGGTCGAGTAGACGATTGTTTTCGAGTCTTTATTGATGGCGCAGGAAATGATATTTTCATCTCCTTTCGTTTTCAATTGTAGCAATTTGATCGGCTCCTCTTCTAGCTGATGTATCATACCGGGATGAACAGACTCTGGAGAGACTTTAGTAGGAGAACCGAGCCTCCACAATTCAAGGAAATTTGTGTATCTTAATAAAATACACCTAGATTTTCTACAAACGGTAGAGCACGGTGGTTGAAGCAACGGGGGATACTTAACCAGGACCTTGGGTGGATAACTCGATTGAGCTAGATATCCATCCACACCGGCAGAATATAGTTTTCCATCTGCATCTACCAGAGCTCTCACATCGTGCGCATGCAACCGCCTTTCGATCCCTTTTACCCATTGCGGTTTGCCAGTAGATTTTGTAATTATTTTACAAAAACTTCTTACCACAGGATCAACGCCGGCGCAATATACAATGTTCATATCGTGGGACAACGTAACAGCTAATACATCTGCGGTATGGCTTTCGTGGGATTCGATTAAGGTACCCATGTGAGGATCCCAAAACGATAAACAGCCACGCGAATCTCCAGAAACTATAACATTATCGTCTGTAACAGCTAAGCACCAAATAATGGTTTCTTTCTTAGTCTCTTTTCTAGATGTTGTCATCTTGTGAATGGCATGGCCCGATATTGCGCTCCAAACCCTAATTGTATCTACAGATCCTGTATAAATCATTTCTCCCGTGTTGTCCCATTTGATGCAAAGAATCCTTCCCTTCTGTTTGTCAAATATTCTTTCGTATATCAGAGAATCATTGGTTACGGTAAACGTATTGATGTATCCATCCTCCGTACCAACGGCTAAACAAGTTTTCTTATGATTGAGATCCATGCACCAAGCTGCACCTCCTGTGACTGCAACCTCGCTTTTAATAGATAACGTCGTTAAATTATATTCTGTTATCATCCCATGGAGACCCGTCGAGAATAATCTTGGACCGATCCACAGAATACTCTCAATGGAGTTTTCTTGACGTCCAGCTATTGTATATTCTACAAAAGGTGCATTTCCAACATTCCACACTTCAATAGAATTGTCATTTCTACAAAAAATGATTAGTTAAACATTTATTACAGTTGTACTTATCGTATCAGCTACATATTTATGTAGGTGTACACAGAAACTAACCTCGCAAGTGCTAACTTCCTGGTTTTTGATTCGTAAGACAAACAAGTAACAGAACGAGGTTCTAAATTATAGAACCTAATATTGTGTATTTTACAGGTGGACATGATTTATTTATATATTCGTAAAATCATTTACAACAGTGTCGTTAATCTAATTGTACAAACTATATTTACACACTAGAAAACATAACCACAACTGTCACGCACGTGGACCGTCGACTCTGCGGTCGAGTCTTTTCGCGTTTTTATATTGGTACCAGTATTTCATGGAAATGTAGAACTATATATATGAGTACTCTGAATTCGATTTTTGGCATGTTGAAGTTATCGATAAAATCGTAACCGAAGAAGATACACTTTCAAATTATGTACAAATTATTTTTTGTAGAAGATATGTATACATATAGACAATAACGTTGCGTATATTACAATTATGTAATTCTAATTAACAGCTGCCCGATACTCGGCAATGAAAACGTCGGTGCATGGTTATTCTGGTGTTACAACAAGAAAGGATTATGTTGCACGTTATCACGTTAATAAACGTATAGTGACTCATCTGCATACGCAGCAGTTTTGTGAGTTATGGAATAGGCTAACTGCGATTATATGAACACAATGAACATTGACAATGCGCATTTCTTTTTACAATATATTTCTGATATGTTTCTTTTGTGGACAGCTTTTGCGACAACGTAACTTATTTTATATCTTACGTCTAGCATTGTTGCAGATTCCCTATAATATAAAGAGAAATAATCAGTACTTGCAATTCATTTATCAAATGAAGCCGCGTGTAAAATATATATATTATTGATACTCAGAATAAAATATATGCGAAGTATTACACATATATATATTATCAGATATTATATAATCAGTGATAATGCAATCGATGTAACATGTATGTAATCGTAATCACTTGATTCATCTGTACGTATGATACAGGATTGCTAGCGAGAGAGAGTATATATTGAATCGTTGAGTGATTACTAATTTTATTGAGCGTCTCATTGGTTATTGTGTGTTATTATCGTTCTAGAATCATTATCTGCGCCCTCTGATCGCGCAAGCGCATTTGTACCGAAATAAGACTATCCAACATGCAACCTACTTCATATCGGTTACTCGCTTGAAGTTTTCAGTCGGAGGTTGATGAGTGGGAGAATGTGACATCTTCGTGTGACTCCCAACTGTACAATTCTGATGTAAAACCGTGTTGCATAGATAAACGTAATCAACAGTGCAAACTCGTCGCGTAATTACCATTCGAAGCGTATCCGTTCAACTTGTCGCTTCAACATCTTAAAACACTCTATCGAATAGGTAAATAATTCCTTAATTTTTACTCGGCGCACGAATGTAGTTATCGATTGTAACCGTTTCTGGAAAGTGCGCATGACGCATCAAATTGACTCGCACAAACAGCAAGATATTTCTCTGATAAATATCGCGCACATATTGTAAATATAATGTTTCGCAGTGTTACTGCGGAAGAAATTGTTTTCTAGAACATGGCACCGCTCTGCGGAAAATGTCCGCCCTCGAGGTTTACTACATTTAGCTGTCGTTCTAGGAAACGTTGATCCATCGTTTCTGTTTACTTTATCGCAATGTTGCTAAATAGCTAGCCGGGATTTTTAACTGCTACAAATAAATTTACGTTTAAAGAAAGAGATAAGATTGCGGTTGCCCATCGATGAGAAAGTAAAATCGGTTAATCTAAAGCTGCGTCCACATTTGTTAGCCAAACTCGTTCTACATAAATACTGTCACGACATATTGTCTAAACAATAACGAATCTAAACGGTGGGTGGTGGTATAGCGGTATGTCGCCAAGTCTCTTACTTATTACTTTATTACATGCTGTTCTGTTTCGATGCTAGGAAAATAAATACTGGATTAAATTAAATTGAAAATGGATCCTGAGCCGAATCGCATTACATCTCGATAAGATCAGATAATAATTGTGAAATAATAACTTGATGGCTTTAATTGTTTTTTTTTTATAACGTTTGTTTTAAAATGTTTTCTAAATGTATTCGTGCTTTTAATGAAAGATAATATTTTCTTATAACAGCAAACGTTGAATCAAATGCATATATATGTATATACACCAGGAGATAATTAGTAATTGGTGTCCTTTAGATTAATCAATTGTCCTTTAGATGTATTATCAGCTCGTATTAATCTTTTGAAAAATTGACAGAACTTGTACTCGTATTTATACTATTCACATGTGTTGCACATGTATTATATGTATAGTTGTAAGCTCTGTAGTAATTTTATATCTGATCAATTACATGTTGCTACAAAAATATTTGTGAGGTGTGGATACGAGTATATTTGAATTTAATAATTTTAGGTGTGTCTATTTACAATGATGTAAGCAGGTACTAACATATTGAGATAAGATAACAAAGTACTTTACCTTTTGTGTTTACATTAAAATTGTTAATGTTTGGGAAGCTCTAATGTTTTAACATTTTGTTAATAATTTTTTATGTGAACTAGAGTTATCTACTTTGTCCACAAAGTATTTTATTTGTTCTTTTGTAAATATTACTATGTGTTTTCTGTATCGTTATGGTTCATTAATATTGCAACGAATTATATGCACATTAAATATTATTATATCACAACGAAGATTGCGGATACATTCGTGCGCTGACGTTCTATCGATGTTTTTATATTATAGTAGCATGTTATAATCTTAGATTATTTTTCAGCCAAAGGAAATACAAGATGGCAAATTGGCAAAGTACACATGGTGGAGGATATTATCCAGGACAACAAGGTTCTAGTAGTTTATATTCTATGTTCAAACTATTTTCAACATCATGTGTGTTTCTAATATTAAAGCGACAGAATGTTTAGCAAACTGTAAGGGCCATGGAGCTTGTTTCAAGTGGCAAACCATTGGTCTTAGCCATCTATGCATGCTCGTGTGTGTGTGTACATTTTAATAATAATTTACAATCATTAGCAGCTAATAATACTCTTATAGTATTCACATATTTATATGAAAGGGATTTATATACCAGTGTGACTATTAATAACAAAATTCTATCGAATTTTATATTCTATCTAGCCTCATGAATGCATAAAAATTCGCAGTTTATTGATAACTGTTATGCAATATCACTAATCAGGGGCTGTTATTAAATCACAAAAGTTTATGGACATTGATGCTTCTACATATTAGAGAGCAAAATTCATTTTTGCATAATGTTTCACGCATTAACTGTTGATTGTGCAGGATATCCACAACCAAATCCTGGGTATCCACCACCTCAGGACGGGTATAATCCAGGATATCCACCTCCATACGGGACAATCCCACCAGGTATATTTCAACAACATTTATAGATAACATATACAATAACTACACACAAATCGTCTAATGAATACTATTTTATTTTGTCGCAGCACCCGGTTTTATTCCTCCAGGAGGACAAGCACCTGGAGGAGGTCCAATATTTTCAGCACATCCAACCATGTATGACGCAAATCATGCAGAAGATCCTATGGGGATCGAAATCAAAGGATTTGGTTTCAATGATGAAACAATCAGGAGGGGGTTCATCAGGTTTGTATAATGTGATACCTTGAAAACTTCCTGGTAAACATCTCTTAATTGTAACATTGTATCTTTCTCTTAGGAAAGTGTACAGTATACTGATGTGTCAACTTCTGATTACTGTGGGAATGATAGCGTTATTCCTTTACCACCAACCTACTAAGATTTGGGTGCAACATCATCTGGAGATATTTTGGATTTGTTTTGCAACCACTTTTGTCTTGATCATATGCATGTCCTGTTGTACGAGCGTCAGACGAAAAGCTCCAATGAACTTCATCTTTTTGTTCTTGTTCACGATAGCAGAAGGTTTTCTGTTAGCTACGGCTGCCTCGACGTATAATTCTGAGGAGGTAAGATATAAAAGAAAAAAATAAATTGCAAATAAATAAACATATTATTCATTTTTAAATGTTTTAGGTGTTGTTAGCCGTTGGAATTACAGCAGCCATTTGTTTCGCATTAACACTGTTTGCATTCCAAACGAAAGTCGATTTCACTGGTATGGGCAGTATTCTTTATGTTGCTCTCATTGTTCTTCTACTGTTTGGATTAATCTCTGCGATCTGGCCTGGACCAACTATAAGATTAGTTTACGCGTGTCTTGGGGCTTTGCTGTTCTCTATATACTTGATCTACGACACACAAACAATAATTGGTGGAAAACACAAGTTTAGCATTTCTCCGGAAGAGTACATCTTCGCATCATTGAGTCTTTACTTGGATGTTGTTAACATCTTCATTTATATATTGTCTATTATTGGAGCATCGCACGACTAAATATATAACGTAATATATATTTTATAATGGAATTGTTTCTCTCAGTCGCTAAATTACTCTGTAACGCGCGAAATGCTTTTATTTTATTTTCTGTTCTAACTCTCTTTCCTTTTTTGAGTAAGAGAGTAATACTGATGGATAACCGAAACAGGAAAAGAAAAATTCAACAGCATATTATAAGCATTAATTTCTATGAAATAATAGCTTTTACACGTTTTTCAAATTATTGCTATCACAGAAAAGCATAGTGAAATAAATACGTTGAAGTTCGACTACTACTAGCTTTGTAAGTCAAACAGAATAATTCCTATGCTTACCTTGAGAGGCAAGGTTATTGTTATTTATAGTTAATAGTGCGGCTAAGATTCTGATGAATGTGAAAGCATTATGAACACGTGTATTTATCCTTACTCGTTTTGTTTTTTTTTATATTACAGAGTCAAAGAAGTATTATTCGTGTACATTAAATTTCCCTGTAACTTACAGTGTATCTTCTCAGGATATATATTTTTTTGTACCGTCTATACTATATCCAGGACACGATTGGTTTAGCTGAGGTTTAATGTTTATATATACGCTAGATTAGAACACTGTAATATTGAAATTTGTTGCGATTTTCGAAATTGGCTTATAAATGTATATATACGTTTACATATTATGTGTATTTAGGAAATAGATGTCATGTTATCAATAATATTTCAATAAAAGTATTCCAAAGTAGAAATCAATATTTACAATTACAATTACTCAATCTTCATTCTTTCGTGTAGATTCTCCGATGATGGCTATTGTAAAAGCACAAAAATTCTAATGACTATTATATACACAACTGCATACTATTACTATAAATTCTATTTATTGTGTGGGACATAAGGAAACGAGTACTTGAAAATTGTGAATATTTTTATATTTGTATTGTAGTAAATTAGTCTTACACAAATAGGATAAAAGCTCTTGATCTCAAGCTTTCAGATTTTAACTTGTAAATAAGCATATATAGTGCAATGTCGGTATGAAAAAGCATTCAATGTTCACATAGATTTCTTTTTTTAAGTTTAAAAGCCCACATTCATTCTCACTCTTCTCAATATGGTAACAAATTGCAGCCTCATAGCAAATAAATTGTTCCTAGTTAACTTTGTTCGTGCAACAATGCATGGAGTTTCATATGGAAAACAAAGCTCCATCAGCAGTACTTATTATCGATTTCTTATATTATTTATAAAAACTCTGATAGAGCTTCAATATTTGTATACATGCAATAAACATATTCATAAGTACAATTGTATATATATGTGACAAACAGCATTTATGTTCCACCCTTTAAAACCGAAATCTAGTTTTAAAAAAATTCACCTTCCAAACGAGCAATGTTTCTTTTTATAAATCGAGTAAAACGTTTTCTCTGAACAGTTCAGTTATCGAATAAATTGAATTGAATTTGTTTAGGCAGTGATGTGAAGAGTTTAATTATACTATTATGCTCTAAATCTATCCACAAATCTATTTTGAGTGGCACGAGCTGATATATAAGTTTATTATGCGCCATTAAAATAAATAATATAAAATTAGCAGCACAGATTAGAACTTCTTTCCACCCTTCGATCGACTGTTACTCTATCGGGAGCATCTTGGGGTTCTTTTCCATGTGTTTTTTCCAATATTGCTTCTGCTAATTCACTAAATGCACGATCGATGTTGATGTCTGCCTTTGCAGATGTTTCCATAAATCTGATACCATGTTCTCTCGCTATCTGTAAAGTTACAGAAATTTATTAACTTCAAACATTCGGTTGCTAAATATAATTCATAATATCATCAACAACTAAGTTTTCAATAGTTTACCGCTTCTCCTCTTTCTGTGCTGACCACGCGTCTCTCCTCCATGTCACTTTTATTCCCTAATATCATCTTTTCAACATCTTCGTTCGCATGCTATAATAAAAGGAAACAGAATGATACAGAACATGTTTTGTCTACTTGTATCGAACATCAACAAATTTTCAATTACACTTACTTCATCGATATTTCTTAACCATTTCACGATATTTTCAAATGTTTTCTCATTGGTAATATCATAAACAAGCATAATACCCATTGCACCCCTGTAGTACGATGTTGTAATAGTATGAAATCTTTCTTGACCAGCAGTATCCCTGCAAATATATAGATTAACCAATGTTTAGATATATTTAATGTTTCGCAACTTACCATATTTGTAATTTGATTTTCTTTCCTCTTAATTCCACTGTCTTGATTTTAAAATCGATACCTATGTAAAGAAGAACACAGGATTTAATATCTACTTCCATTCAAAAAGAGTAACATTTCAATACAATTTTTTTAATCAATTTTCAAGCAACAGAGTTTAACTCTCTATATACATTGCTATTTAATCAATGTTTGATGCAACGATTAAATTCACGATTGTAACTGAATATCAGTGAAAGTCCTCTCAAAAACTGAAGATTAACGATCAATGTTTTTAATTAGCGATTGACGATCAACGAGTGATTCAGAATCAGTAATTGCCGATTAAATTCATCAATCGATCGAACCGATCACCAGTAATTTTGACGATTAAATATTTTTCAGTTGTTATCATTGGGCAAACCGATTAAATAAAAAATTTGAATCGATTAACGTCTAACATTGTTTTGGTAAATAGGATATTATTTGCAATTTCATCTTAGCAGCATAACCTACTATGCCGAAAGAAATTTCCACTGTCGGATGATCCGGTTCGTAAGTCGCTCTTCTGTTAAATTGTTACTCTTACCTATAGTAGAAATGAATGTTGTGGAGAAGGCATAGTCCGAAAATCTAAACAATATACAGGTCTTGCCGACTCCGGAATCACCGATCAGTAATAATTTGAACAACAGATCGTACGTCTTTTTCGCCATTTCACTGTTGCTCCCCGTTAACGAGACGCCGAAGAAAACAAAACGAGTCGAACCTGTGGAGCACGATTCACAGTTTTTCCAGACGATGATGTTTCGAACATCGAACGCTCTGAACGATTATAGGTTTCAAGGTCGGACGAGGGCGCGTCTCGACGTCGAACGGGGCCTCTTTAACGACGGAAAAACCGGTCACAGGGGCTGACTATTAAAAGACAATACGACGTCACAAAACAGACCAGCACGCAGAAGCATCAGGGTAACTTTGCGCTTTGCAGCTCCTGACGGAATTCGAACCAGTCACAAAGTGTATACCGTCTGATATCGTCTAACCAATGATTTCTTGGTACGAACGTTTCATCGTTGTTACAATTCACGAAACTACACCGGGTCCGAACTGCAAATATTCCATCTACCACGGGAGGTCACCACCACTGCAACAACGATTTTAAATTACCCGGATGTTAGACAGAATGTATACATAAATCAGCACCGTGTTATTGCTTATTTTATCGATTTCGCACTGTTCATTTCTACTTGTACATATACATATATATACATATATGCACGTAACTGTACTTTGTTTGCTCTGTATCGATGCGTGTCGAAATGAAAACCGTCCGACGTTCTCCGCGACGCTATACGTGCTTTTCATTTTGTTCTTCACATAATTGTTATGTCAATAATAACGTGACAATGAAGACGCAGTAAGTAGACTGCGGATCTTTATGCATTTACATATGAAAATTGAGTAGATGAAATTGAAAGTTTTGTTCGAAAACTTTCAAAATTGATTTTGAAATCATTAAGGGAAGAAATAACATTCAGTTTGGTTTCTATTTCGTGCAATCGATGCAGACAATTTTTGTTTTCCATAAAGATTCGCAGTCTAATAAGAAGAGAACGAATTTTTTTTTTTATTTTGCAACAGTACCTTCAACAGATTCCTCTATACTATATAATTCAACTCGCAACGGCGACTTTAAGGCGCCGATTCAGAGTGGTATTTATCGTTTACCACATTTAGATATAGCGTGATGATGCTCGTCGGATATTACATATATGTATGGTTGTTGTATCGTCGCATATGTGCCTATATATTCGTGTGCAGAAACCTCTGATGCATCTAGCAACAAGTATAAATGAGTTTAAGATACCACGATTTCATATACACGGTGTCTCATTCGAACTGTTACCATTTCTCAATTTTCTCACATTATTTCTCAATCATCTCACAATTTTTATTTTGCATAAAGATCCCCTGTCAAATAATAATATTTATTTTCAACCTAATAGCTCCGAAATAGGACTCGATTTACATATATCTTTAGTGGAGTGAAAATGAAAATAAAATGAGTTTATCAATTATTTCTCATCGCATTATTTGATGAGTGAAAAATGAATCGTTAAATAGTGCTTTTGTTATTTCAACACATTATATATGGAATTCATTTATTAGTTAGTGTTAAATAGAATATTATGTGCAGTTGGAGAAACAATTGTTCATGTAATCTACGAACGTAACGTTTCGAACAGTAACGAACACGTCGTAGCAGATACATACGATTAAAATATTTAATTAAAATGACGGAAGTACGCGCGGAAAATCGAATAATGGCGTCATCTATCTGCGATTTCAGACTGAATGGCAATTGCGTCATCAATCGGTTCGAGACATGAGCGATAGGTGACACTACAATATCGTTTTCGCACGTTTTCGTCATTTGTCTTTGCTGTTTGCGTGAATCAGTATCGGACGCACGAGTGCGAGTAGTAAGTACTGCGAAAAAAAAGCTGTGCCGCGTGGGTCCGCGTCGTGGTTTCCCACATTCGGCGAAGTAATATGGCAGCGAAGATGAATTACTTCGATCCACCGAGTTCAGCGAGTTCCGAAAGGTGAGCGGACAAATACTCGATTTGTCTGTGTAGTTTTGATTTATTTTCGCAAAGCAAACTGTTGGATCTTTCTCGTTTAGCGAAGACGGCGAGGTCTGTTTGGACGAGCGGGAGATAAGCCTGGTCGATGAGCTCTGCGAAGAAGCTGAATACTATAAACGTTCTGACATCGGAACAACTACGCCGCAGTCTCCTCGTCCGCCTTCCACTGGTAAAATTATCGCGTGCTACGATCATCAACAATTTCCAAACATATTATTCCCGATGTCACGTTCGCTTTTCTCACGAGTGTCGGTATTTCGTTGATACGTTTCTTTACAATCGTATACATATGATACACGAATTTACAGTGCCAGTTTGGAGCACCTTCGTCTGGCAGAGAGGATGCACTTGGCAGAATGAAATAGAAACATTGTGCAATTTCAGGATGAGATCTAAGATTCCTAAAAGTATTATTCCTTGCTACCTTTATCCTTTTTCGCTATCCTTATTTTCCTATTAACGGTATCTACCATTTTAATTATGACTGAGGGTCTTTATGCAAAATAAATATTTGTCTGCATTGATTGCAAGAAATAGAAATTTAATTGAATTTTATCTACTCGATTTTGTTATAAATGCATAAAGAATTTGCAGTCTAATGATGACTTATAAGTAGACAGTAGATCTTATAAGTGAAGTAGTGAAAATAATATAATAGTATTTTGAAAATCTTCTAATGTTTTCACTGTTTGAAATTACACCTACTCATTTTTGTCAGAAATGCATAAAATCTGCTGTCTGTTTATAAGGATGTAACTAAGGAAGTAATAGCATAATTGATTCACAGTTAGTAAGAATTAAGTTAGATGTAAACTCTTGTTCTATTAGCTTTTCATTCTTTAACTGACTATGTCCAAACATTTAATGTAAACTGGAGAATACGTTATAGTTAAAACATTTAACTGTACAATAGGTTCTCAAATTTCACCAAGGTCACGAAGGCAGCGAACTACCAGCTTGTCTCAGTCTAGTAAAAAAACATCTGCCGAATCCATCCTTAGAAGTAAAACAAGAACAATATACACAGCTGGTAGACCACCATGGTACAATTCAGCAGGACAGCAAGTAGAACCTTTTGTAATAGGTTGGTAATACAGGTATATGAAATATGTATCTGATAGTGTGCTTGAAATTATAAGTAGCCTCGTTTCAGGAATTTGTGGAGGCAGTGCATCTGGAAAAACCACAGTCGCAACGAAAATTATAGAATCCTTGGACGTACCGTGGGTAACGTTACTCAGCATGGATTCATTTTACAAGGTACAGAAAGCTGCTATTTCTTATACACTAGTATTAACAAATGACAAATATTGTGATGGATGGCTTTTGATGCAGGTGTTGAATGAAAAACAGCACGAAATGGCTGAACGTAACGAGTACAATTTCGATCACCCGGACGCTTTCGACTTCAAGCTCCTTAAAACAACGTTACAACGTTTAAAAGAAGGCAGAATGGTGGAAGTTCCTATTTATAATTTTGTAACGCATTCTAGGGAAAGTAGAACGGTAAGTAGATATTTTTGAACGCGGTCGATTTAGTACCGTGTCTGTGGTTGAGTCTATTGAATTCCTTCTTATCCCAAAGAAAACAATGTATGGTGCCAACGTAATTATATTTGAGGGAATATTGACATTCTACGATGTCGACGTTTTAAAGGTAAGCCATCGTATTGTCACGAAAGCAAGACGACTGGGGTGATCAGCGCGCATAGGTACGAAAAACAGAAAGAACACAAATTACTACTGATCCGCTTTCTTCGATTGGTCAAGATGTGCGACCTGAAGGTATTCGTTGATACCGATGCCGATGTGAGGCTCGCAAGGCGATTGCGGAGGGATATATCGCAAAGAGGAAGGGATTTAGTGGGTGTCTTGAAGCAGTACAGCACAATGGTGCAACCAGCTTTTTATTATTATATTGCGCCGTCAATGGTTCACGCGGATATTATTGTGCCACGTGGCGGAGAGAACGAGGTTGCGATAGAGTTGATAGTACAGCACATACATACCCAACTACAGCTGGTAAGTATCAATTGTTTCCTAAATATCCGCTCTACTGATTGTAACTACAATCACTTCTTATTTTAGAGGGGTTTCAAACTCAGAGAAAAGTTAGCTCATTCATATATTGGTCAACCGTTGCCATCTTCTCTCTACATGCTTCCAGATACACCACAGATTAAGGGTCTGCACACATTTATAAGGAACAAGGAAACGTACAGAGACGAATTTATATTCTATTCGAAGCGTTTAATACGTTTAGTCATTGAATACGCGTTATCCCTATTGCCCTTTGAGGTTCGTATTGTCCAAGTATAAAAAGTAGAACTGTTCGAGAACCCGCATGTGCTTAGGAATCCCTAATATTTTCGAGAATAAAAACCAAATTAAATGCGTTTTCTGTTCGAAGGACGTAACAATAGAAACACCTCAAGGAGTGCTGTATCAAGGGAAACGCGGCGCCACGGATAAAATATGTGGTGTGTCCATTCTGCGAGCTGGTGAGACCATGGAGCAAGCTGTCAGGGATGTTTGTAAGGATATTAGAATAGGAAAGATACTTATACAAACGAACCAGCAAACTGGGGAACCAGAGGTAGTGATCACATTTTCTTTTCCTGTCGTTGATCTCTTATAAATTGTTAATGTATGTTTACAGCTGTACTACCTCCGACTACCAAAGGATATTAAGGACTACAAAGTAATATTGATGGACGCAACAGTGGCGACAGGTGCTGCTGCCATCATGGCTATCAGAGTTTTACTGGACCACGATGTGGCTGAAGAGAACGTGTTACTCGTATCGTTGCTTATGGCAGAATCGGGTGTACACTCGGTCGCCTACGCATTCCCGCATGTTAAGATCGTCACGTCCGCCTTGGACCCTGTGGTGAACGAGAAGTTCTACGTGTTACCTGGTATCGGCAACTTCGGCGATCGGTACTTCGGAACTGAACCATCCGCGATTGAGAATTGAAGAAGCTTAAGATGGTTTCAGTTCTCTGATTATAGTTACTCGATCCGTTGTTACAAAGCAAACACAGTCGTATCTTATATCTTTAATAAATTTGTGTTACGATCCGAGAGTATACCGTACGTATAGTATCATTTGTCTCGAGTATATAGGTTTGTACAAAGTTAGTTCGGTGATTGTGTTTATTCATTTTAATATATCGGTTACATAGTGAGTCAGGCATTAGAGTGGCGTAGTGTCTACGTTAGAACGTATATCGCCATTTTCAGCAGCAGCACCGGTGCTGCGTAATTGTCTGTAACCGCGAGCACTTGCCCGGCGGGAACGCCGCCAAGTATCCAAGCTTCCGGTGGTAATGTCGCTCGGCTGATTCAAAAGATATGTGACCAGTCGATCTAGCGCTGCCAAGTCCTCGCTCGCATTACCAGAATTTTCTAAACCCTCCGGTGGTCGGTAACTGTCCGAGATCCCTTCAGCGTGTCCGATATTTGTAATATTACCCGCGTCGCTGGCTTGGAGACCCAATTTTGGAGTAAACTGTACCGAATCATAATATTGATTTAATTTCGTATACGCTTTGTTGAAAATAAAAGATTTACCCAGTTGATGTTAATTTAACTTATTACTTGGCTCTGCCGGTTTTTAGTATTTCACATTTAACAATGTACTCGAATTCTTCTTAAATGGTCAATTACAGTGCCCCCCGATCTTCTTGATAATTCTACTTAGCTTTGTCAACGATGTATTAAATTGTTTTTAAATGGTCAATTAAAATGCCGGTCTTCTCGATAATCCTTGGCTTTGTTAATACGATTAAAGTAGTTGCTCACCTTATACGCTTACAAGCAGATAATTGTAATTACCTGTTCAGGACCGTGTTGACCGTAACTTATTCTCTGCACTTTGCGGAAGGTGTCGTCGTTCATGGCTTCGCGGACTGCTTTGTTCAGCGTTTTCTCTAGCGCCCGTTGTTTCGTTTTACTTAGTCCATCGTAGAAACTGTATAAAACATCAGTTCCCTTATTTTTGTTAGAAATATGGGAATTAAACAATTGCACATTGCGAAACACTGTTCGTGGCTCTGAATTAGTGGCGTGCTCTAAAATTATTACAAGCCATGCAGGTAAACAGTAAATTGGACAGAACTTTGAATTGGAAAAAATTTTAAAAACGAGAAATATTCTAGCATGGTTGTATCATTGCAAAACTTCGTTGTTTTGGCGCACCCGGTAAAATAATCTCGAGAGTCGTGTCGAGCTGAAACGGGCTGAAATAAAATTCGTTCGAAGCAGTAATAAATATCATTCCAGTCACCTCGAGTCCAGCGAGCTGTTATCTCGTGAAATATTTTTATCGCGGACCAGCCGGATGTCGTGTTCCCAGAATCGACGTAATTCCGGCGTGGACGTGTACGGGGCAGCGACTTCTTTAATCTGCGAGGAAACCACGAGAGTCAGTAATCGGCCGAAATGAATCTGTGCATTATTCCAGTGTGCGGGGCGAAATGGAAAAGAAGCATTAGAGAGATTGAACTCGTTTATGGTCTAGCATTACCGGCAGTAGCTCGGAGCTATTGCTCGGCGATGCCGAGTTCCTGACATTTATCGTGAGAAATTACGTAGAGAAATTTTCCCTATCTTGTCCGATCTCGCGGGCACGATGGCGGCCGGGTCGATTCGTCGTGACCTTACTCACCTTCAGTACCATTATCGCGGTGATAAAGATACATATCACGTTGATAAAGGTCAAACACGCGCTGATTATGCCGTTGCAGAAGAACTCGACTGGCAAGTACTCCGTGTACACGTAGACGTAAGAGGTGTTGTAGTCCGTGTACGACTCGCCTTTAATGTGCGGCATTTTAATCGGCCGATAGATTAGCCATATGCACCCCAACGCCCAGAATAAGCCCTGCGAAAATTCGTTTAATCGTTCCGCGGCAAGTGCCGGTTGTAAAAACTTTACGACTCTTTTCAGATTAGTTGCTACCACTATTACCCCTCTGTCTTATTATTTTTTCACTCACGCAATTCACCACGGGGGGTAGCAAGGAAGCCGATATGGCGACTCCAATCAGAGGTCCATTGCTTCCCTGTAATAGAGCCACGGCCACACCAGTGCCTGATGGAAGAGCCCATAAAATACCCATCCAGAGGGACCTGTAATTGCCTCTGCAGGAAATATGTTTATTATTATATCTATGGCAAAAAGTTGTTCAGAATTAGAGCTTGAAAATTCGGCGGCTACGCGTGTCCCTCGAACTCTGTTCCATCTTTTGCGCGAAGTAGAATTGGTTGGTCATGGTCAGACACGTCGGACGATGCCTATACGATCGCGCGTCAAAGTCTATGGAAAAGAAGGTGTTGAAAATTACCTCGCTTTCATCTCGTCGGTTGGCCAGTCCCCATATCCCCAAGGCATCTCCGTAGTACCCAGAATGAGGCCGAATATGAAACCAAAGAGTATAGAAAGAAATATGCCTAGCAACAAACTTTTCAGTCCGATATATTGTAGATTCCTGTCGGCTATAATAGTACCGAAGGTAAACGACATCACGGGACCCTTTGAAAGCGTTATAGACATGAATAATCACGTTGCAAATGATTTTGAGTCGCGTGATATGAAATGTTACCATTAACGGCGATACCAACATGGCCGCGACCACGTTCGTTGCGCTATTCTCGATGAGGCCAAGCGCCGCGAGACAACTGTAACAAATTGCAATAAGGATTACCAGATTGCGGATCTTTTGGATCTGCAAAGAGTGTTCCCAATAAAAATAGGATTTCATTACATTGCACCTTCTTAAAATTTGTCTATAAAAATTGAAAATTCTATGAACATCCGCAGTCTAATGATTGCTTCGTATCGAAACGGAAGAACTTGACGATTCTTACTCTGCCGTGAGCACCAATAACACATAATCGAAAGACAGATCTCCCCCGCTGCGAACGCCATCCACAACTTGTTTCACTGTCAATTTCGATCGTATCGACTCCACGAAACCTTTCCAAGCGTTCTTCCTATTCTCCGACTCTTTCCGTCTGAAATTTTAAATTTCAATTCTATATCTGCCGTTTCTGCCAGTGGTATGAATTTTTCCTTTTCGACGGTAACCTTCGTGCCAAATCGTCCTTAATGGCGGCGGATCCAACGCTGCCAAGGCCGCTGTACGTGCACTGCGTCGGAATCACACTGGGAAACGTTTAAAAATGTATCAAGACATTTCGAAACGATACTACGCGGTTTGTTTCGTGGCAACGCTGAGACAAATCACCTTACTATGGAGTTCATCTTCACGCCGATCCCCATTTCCGTGAGACAATGCAGACAGTTTTCGCATGGCTCCCCAGCGGGGACCGGAAATATCACCTTCGCATCAAGAAAAGTGAAATTTAACCGGGAATAATGCAGCCGATAAATTGAAGTTAAATTGTTTCCTTTTCTTACCTCGTAGTACATGTCTTCTTTATCCTTGCACCAAACTATGTGCTCGACTTTCAACTTCTTCAGCAACTCTTCCAAAACCTTCGATGATCCCATACATCGCTCAGTAAATGATATGTATTGTAAATAGATTGCGGATTTTTATGCAAAATAAAAATTGCCTGCATCGATTGCAAGAGATAGAAACCAAATTGAATGTCAATTTCTTCCCTTGACGATTTTAATAGAAGAGACATCATACGTTGCAATCTTCAATTTTTCAAATATTTCAACAATTTCGAATTTCATCTTGTCAATTTTACTATAAATGCATAAAGATCTGCCGTGCAATTATAAAAATACCTCTTAATTGGAAACGAATGTTATACTATTCTTTATGTCTTACGGTGCACTTCATAGTTTCAATATCAACAATAATTCGTTAAAGATGAAAACAGCCCTAATGCTTGTACGACGTACGGCGAGGGGTTGGAAATTATTTCTCTATTTTGAATATAACTTTTCATTGGAAACGAATGTTATACTATTCTTTATGTCTTACGATGCACTTTATAGTTTCAATATCAACAATACTTCGTTAAAGATGAAAAAATCCCTAACACTTGTACGACGTACGGCGAGGGGTTGGAAATTATTTCTGTATTTTAAATATAACTTTCCATTGGAAACAATTGTTATATTATTCTTTATGTCTTACGATGCACTTTGTAGTTTCAATATCAACAATAATTCGTTAAAGATGAAACAAGCCCTAATGCTTGTACGACGTACGGCGAGGGGTTGAAAAGTATTTCTGTATTTTGAATATACCTTTTCCATCGAGACGAAGACGGGGCTTCTTCCGCGTAGACCGGAAGTGTCGCGTCCACGAGCTCGAAGGTACTTTCTGCCTCCGAAGTGATTGGTAATGGCAGCATCGTCCTCGTCGTCGTTATTATCGAGCGTCAAAAGTTGCGTTTTCGTATTCGTTTCTCTGAGACGGACGTTCACCTTCGGCACGTCCACCGCCTTCTCCGAAGTATCATTCTTCCTTGGTCTCTTCAAAGGTTCGCCAAAGATCAATTCATGCTCGTAGCTGGTAGTTGGTATACAAACAAGAAACACGACTCCGCCTGGCATTCTATTCGCGAGAAATTAGTCGATTCGGATTACCGATCTCACGGTTTCGCGATCCGCTACAGCCTCGTGCCACTGCTCGGATGAATCTCTAAGCCTCGAATAGATCTTCCGAAGTATCAAATTTAAATTAGCGGCCCGCTAATCGTTTTACTGCGTCGTACTTAATTGACGCGACGACGTCGGCGTTGTGTCAGGCGGTACACGTGTGTCTTTCATTATACCGTCTTCATTATAATGTCTTTCATTCATTATACATTATAAATAGAGAAGTACACTATTTAATCGATATTTATAATTTTGTTGGAAAGCGAAGAACTTCTCAATTCTCGGATGAATCGTATTCACAATGGGAGGGGGAGGTGAAAAGAAACAGACTGTCCTTTTACGAAATAAACATTTATTTTAACAAATCAACAGCGTAAAGACTAGCGTCTAGAGACTAGTCTGACAGCTTGTCCGATCTAGATAACTAGAGGCCACCAGGAATATCCCTCGAAGGGAAATTTCGATCTCGTTCCGGGATTTTCACGAGAATTGACTTTTTGTTGTTGTTGTTGTTGTTGTTTGTTTTGTTAAAAGCGCGTGTCTCGAGGAATCTGCGCGCGAAAGGAATATACTCCCTAAACGACAATCCTAGGAGAATCCTAAAAACCGTCTCTCTAATTAGTGATACTATTCAACGATTACCTTAAGAAAAATGAAATCTCAACGGTGTTTCGATCAATTCCATAAGTACACAGTCGCCGGCGAGCGTCAACACGAAATCGTCTTAAATCAGCCAACTGCCACGGGGCTCAATTCTCATGAAAATTGGAAGTCTGATTTCCCTTTACACCCTCCCGTTAGTCGCATACCTCGACACGCCGATGTCTCTTAATCCCGTGTCCAATAAATGATGGTAGTAATACGTCATCGTAATAACTTGCTACGTTATCCGCTATGAAAAGTTCCTTTATTTACATACGGTTGTTAATGATCGCTTTAGGTACTGAGCCTACGACTGTTTCCTCCGCGGCTGGTTTATTTAGTTTTTCTTGCTACTTGAGACTTCTTTTTTTTTTATCCATTTATTTCTTTATTTCGTATCATCGTCGTTATCATCATCGTTATCATTATTTTAGTTTTAAGGCCATATTTAAGGAGAGGAGCGTTTTCGACAATTTCCATTTTGTCTGTCGCCGTAAAGAACTTCGACGATCCTCGGTAATATTTTCTTTGTACAGGATTTGTCCTTATGAAGCAGAAGCTGAATGCCAGAGACGAGTTACGCGTGGAATAGCAATGCAAAGAAGTTTTGTGTAAACGCGTAACGTAAAGTTGCGTTGTAGCTGCGAATTCAAATTGTCCAAAGAGACGTGCAAATGAAACACAAAGTGGTTCAGAAGAATTTCACGTTGAATTCATTCAACCCCTTGCCGAATTTCAACGAGTCACACTCGTGACGAAGATTTTAAACAAGATCTAACAACTACGAATGTTACGCCTTTCTTTTTCAATGAAATATTGAAATGTTCTCTTCTACGACATTTTTATCGGAAATACAGATGTTTCGATCACTGTAACGCTGATGTAAAGAAAAATGATACGACAAGGGGCTAAAGAGAATTATCGTCGTGCTACGAAAGATCTATTGCGAATGTGTCAGGATTTGACTGGAAATGATGATGGATACGCACCGACAATATTTTCAACATTAATCGCGTTTACACAAACTCTCTTCACAATCAGTTGATCGTTTGATTTCAAACGGAATTCCATGCACAAGGATAAACCCTATACAAAAAGGATATCAAGAAACACTCGTTTTCGTACGAAGCATTCTGCTTTACTATTATTTTCATTTTGGAGATCATTCTCGTGGGTGATCTAAGAAACGGTCACGTGAGGATCGTCATTGAAAACGTGACCGTCGACGAGTACGCCTGTTGCATTGAAAAAATTGAGTTGCCCGTAGAGACTTTCACTTGACTCTTATCTTCAATGATTCAACGAATCCAACGAATTTTCGTTGGTATCTCTCATAAACTTTCCGCAGATTTCATTGATAATAGCAACCGTGTGTAATAGTAGCTTCACAGTATTTTATGAATACATTCGAAATTTCATCTTCACTGTAATATTCCACAAAAGTCTCCGTAGGAACTCAACGACTGAGAAATTGTGTCGCCGGAAAGAAGATGTTGAAACTCCTGTTGTCGAGAATGCAATCTCGTTGCAGGCAGATTTCATAGTGCGAGAACATAGAAAATACATTTCTGGAGTATCCAGAAGGATAGAAAGAATTATGCCTAGCAAGAAACTGTTCAACCCGATAATATTTTACATTATATTACCACGTATAGCTGCAGCTAGACTGTGGACTTTATGCATTTATGATAAATGGACAGCGGATCTTTGTGCAAAATAAAAATTTCCATCGTGAATCAGTCGAAAAGCAGTCTCGATGATCTAACTTCGATCAGATTACCATACCCGCAACAGGAGCGTTCGGATCTCCTTTCGTAGGGTTGCAACGTCGCGCGTCTCGGCGGCGCGTCTATATAATTCTAGACTCGCATATCTACGGAACTGTGAAGCAAATCGCTGTATGATCTTCGGCGTGGCGCGTCAATGACCGTGTGTCACGTGTCTGCCAGGGAAAACAAAGGAAAGAATACAGTAAGTCCTCGATTTAATTCGTTAATTCGTTTCCAGCGGTTTCCGTGTAATTCGAATGCCTGAACGCCACCGCTGAAAGATTGTTAATACGATCTGCTTTGTACGCAGTGGCGGCTCAAGTCAAGGCCCCAAACGGTAAAACTTTTGGGGCCCTCAAGCTCAAGTTAGAAGTTGTAAAAAAAACTC
Organism: Lasioglossum morio; assembly: GCA_916610235.2. Taxonomy (NCBI): domain Eukaryota; kingdom Metazoa; phylum Arthropoda; class Insecta; order Hymenoptera; family Halictidae; genus Lasioglossum; species Lasioglossum morio. Next base: position 27,684,123 of record OU744326.1, read on the forward strand.
TCGTAACCTTATGAACAAAAAGGAAAAGTAGTGAAAAATTACATGCCGTTACATATTAAATATATTTATTTAAAATTCGGGGCCCTAGGGCCCCACGCGGCCGCTTAGTCCGCTTACCGTTAGTAAAAATTCAAATAAACCAGCTAAGTAAAATTTCTCACTCATAAATAAACAGCGGATCTTTGAAAATAAACATTTTTGGAAAATAAACGAAATTTCATTATTAGACCCGAATCGCAACAACCCGGAATGAAATTGAAGTTTATTTGGTTCTCTCAATATGTTGAATAGGTTCAAAATAATATAACAGTATATTTAAATTCTTCTAATATGTTTACAATTCTAAATTACACCTACCCATTTTCGTTATAAATGCACAAAATCGGTCGTTTACTCATAAATAGCTGAATGGCTACGTTGTAGGCAAGCAAACGACACACAATTTCACAGTTCGAAATTAGTTTTCTGATTCGCTTCGAAGAATTAACGTGAGTCGAGGACTTACTGTAGACCACAGCTCGCCACAGAGCGATCATCGAGTGTAGCGTGTCGTCCTCGGTGGGCAACACGTAATCATGATCTCGCGTCTCGCTACTCGTTCGGAAAACGGTCTGGTCTCGTCTCGCATTCGGACCGGCATTGTGTGCCGGTCGCCGCTAGGATACTTCTAGGAATCTTAAGGCCACGATACCAAGTCTCGTCAGCGATCATTGCGAGAGTCTTGCGGGAGTGCACGCGGTGTCGTTTAGATCCGACACCCGAGGTGAAAAATTCGGACCCTAGGAAAAATGGCACACGCGCTGCCCCGGCAGATCGATCTGTCAGCACGCGGAGAAACGGAATAGCGTTTGAAGATCGATCGAGAATAACTCTCCCGTGCGTGAACGAAGTGCAGAGAAAGTGCATTCGGAAAATGAACCACGGAAAACCAGCCGTTCCCCCGGTCTATCGTAATTCGACCATCGGTCGCGCGTGGAGAAAATGGTATCGGTTAAAAAAATAGCTTTCTCTCTTTTTCTCTTTCTGACTCCTCTCTCTCTCTCTCTCTCTCTCTCTCTCTCTCTCTCTCTTTCTCGCGTCTTACCACCGATTATTCGAGCGAAAAGATCGATGGTCCGAGTGTCGAATGGATCACGGTATGGGACACCAGAAAGATTCCACATCCTCGATCGACTCCACTCGAACGACGCCCTACTCTTTTACGATGCCCTATAAAATTTATGGGGGTAGCGTAGCGTAGACGCGGGAAAAGCAGCGAGAGCTTTGTCCTCGACAGCTGGCCATCGATAGCAACGTAATCTCGCCTCCGGTTTTGTCGTCCGGCGAGCCAGAAAGGGACGTTGCGTTTAGAAAATTTCCCGAAAATATACCGACGACTAATATGTATACACTACGACTCTGTTGACAAAAAAAAAAAAAAAGAAACAATACGACGGGTGGAATATCTAAGTCTCGTACGTTTCGCAGTCGTTCTTCGTTAGAGCTTCGAGGAGACACGTGTCGGAGTGAGGAGACACACCGATTCGCGTGTCTCTTTTCCCGCGTCTGCGCGCCGACAACGGCCCCCTCGACCCCCGGAACAAAAATATTCGTTCTCTGAGAATGGAAAACTAGCTACGCCCCCGAAGTACTGGTTTCGTCTTGTCTGCGTGCGAACGAAAGCATCAATGTAGTCAACGAAGATACTTTCCGTCGTCGTGGTCCTGCAAAAAGGAGAGGCTGCCAGATTTTAGCCAAGACGGCGGCTGGTCCTCTCATCGCGTGCTAGAACGGTCCTCCTCGAATTGGAGCGCCGATCGACATGGGTTCAGCAACTGTTTAGGAGAAAATCGCTGGAATAAACGCGAGCCTTCGCTCTTCAGACGGGGGCGCTGGGTCGTCGCAGGAGAGACGAGAGCAACGAGCGTCGAGGTGGTCGCCGCCACGGACGACGCAGCCGGCGCTCGTCGTCCGCGTGAGACGACGTCTGCTCCTCGACGATCCCCAAGGGTCAAGCCTTCTCTTCCTCCTCGTCGATGTCTTCCGACGATTCGGACGAGTCCGTGATCAGGGCAGTCGACAGGCTCGGTACCTGGGCCGAGTACGGGAACGAGCCCATGCGGTATTTGTGCGGGGGATTCCAACACTCCGGCAGCGAATGAGAGCCATCGTCGGTCATCTTGTCCGACTGCGACGTCTCCATCGAACCAAGCTCCATCATCGACACCCTTCTTGTCGGACCCTTCTTGCTACCTGCAACACCAACGCTCTCCGCTTAACACTTTAACCCACCGGAACCCTATTAACCCCTTAACCTACAACTACAGGCATAGCCTATACCATAACGTATAACGTATAACGTATAACGTATAACGTATAACGTATAACGTATAGATGATCGGGCCAAACGTGAATATCTTGAGGAAGGTGGAAAGGTGGAGAGAGAGTATGAATGAGAAAATGGAAAGGGTTGTTAAGCGGCCCGAAGAGGAGGTCCAGGAATAGGAAAGCGTTTTTTTTGGGGATGAATGAGGGGGCAAGGAGATAAATAGTATGTAAGGTAACGGTTAAGTTATAAGCTGTTGTAAATACATTTCTCTCTCTATATATATATATAATTAAATAAGAAAATTTTAAGTTTAATTGTAATGTAAGGTTAAGTTAGTATAAGGTAATATTAAGGGTAGGTTAAGAACGGCGTTAAAGGGAGCAAAAAGGATGAAAGGGAACATGTAAGAAAAATTGTAACCCTGAGGGGAGCAAAATAAATATATATATACTACCATTCACTGTCAATAATGTTCCGCAATAGGCTCTGTTGGAATGGGCCCCTTTGTGTTAAATACAGAAAGGTTATAAATAATACGTTCTGGATGACTAGAAAAGGTTGAACGGATCTCCTTTCGTATTATAATCCCAAATGAAACGATTAGTTCACGTTACTGGAGATAAGTGTATTAACATATACTTAATTTTTTGTTGCTAGTATCAAACGTAGAAAAGGATATAATGGTTAAATGTAATACCAACACCAGCACACGATCAAAAGCAAAAAGCACGGAGAACTGTATCAAAACAAAAAACATATATCTTTTACCTACGAAAGTATGATATAACGTAATTTGGCTTTGGTCTCCAGGATAATCGTGGACCAATTTCTAAAAACTACAATGAAGTAGTGTGTTCCCTATCAAGGTCCTCGTCAGGTTCTAAATCAAATAAAAATCATAAAAATGTGATTAAATAAACAGAAGAAAAAGGAGAATTTAATGTTAAAAGATATTATTGTCGAGACTCGACGATAGGAAGAATGCTTACTCGAAGCCCTCGAGGGTGAGTCTGTCTGCTCCGTCAACAGAAAGTCTTCACGCTTGTCCAAAATATCTTGATCTATACTGCTGGGGGTGCAGACGCTGTCGCGACGGAACAGGCCAATCACTGACTGAACCTTCGGCTGCTCGATTCCACCTGAGAATCCGGAAAATTGGTCAGCATTGCGAATCAACAGTCACGCTGCAGGATGTTTCATTGATCTTGTCGATTCGAGTAAGAATAAACAAGACACCCTGTACACGGTGCACGGAAACGAGAAAGCAGTGCTTGAGAAAGAGAGGTCAAACAGGAAGAAAAGTGACTGTTCTCAAAGGCTGAGTTTCGAGCACGGCAAGAAAACGAAACGAATTCGCATGTTGTTCTCGTGTGTGGCGAGCGAGTGCGCGTGTAGATGTGTGTGTGTGTTTGCGTGTATGTGCGAGATCTGGCGAAAAAGGGGATTGGGTAACCCAAAGTTCGAAGAGAGGAGCGCATTTCCTATACAGACGTCAAGAAAGAAAAAACGTAACAACGACAGGAAATCTGGAAAGATCTGATGCGTGACATTTACATGTTCTCCAACCGGAACTGGACGTATATCGCAGTCCGAAGGTATCCCCCGGCTTCGTAAGCTGCCCTCGTCTTCAAAAATATGGATCCCCTGCAAAGTAGCGGATTTTTCACCGTCCACGTACCTGCCATTCGACATCTAGCCATCGAATCGATACATTTTTAGTTTGTTACACGAGGATATAGCTTCGAAATTTGTTGCTCAGACGCAACAACAAATTACGGTGTAGCGAACCACTACAGAGACTGAGTAACTTGTTCAGAAACCTTCTATTTTCATGTGTAAGGAATTACCCGACCCCCGATACAAAAATTAACGAGAGATTCAACCAAAATAAGCAGTGTCAAACAGTCGTTGTTTCTTTTTTTGATTAATACAACCAAAATGTATGGCTTCTATCGGTGAATAGAATTGCAAAGAATAAATGTTGTAGTGTAGTAACATGTTGACTGCGCGACGCAATTTATACAGGGTGAGTCTCGGATTTGCTGGGATTTTATAGAATATTTGAGGACGTTCGCTCGGCAGTCAGCGTGTTAATGGTGTAGATCAGTGATGGGCACGGCAGGGGCCCCTGAAACAGTGGCGCACTCAAGATTTAATCTTGGGTTGAATAAAATGATCTTTTTCTTTTTAGAAAAAATATCTGTCAACGGTAGCCACACATATTTCCTCATATATATACGACAGGGGCCCCTCAAACAGTGGCGCACTCAAGATTTAATCTTGGGTTGAATAAAATGATCTTTTTCCTTTTAGAAAAAATATCTGTCATATATATATACATATATGAGTAAATATGTGTGGCTACCGTTGACAGATATTTTTTCTAAAAAGAAAAAGATCATTTTATTCAATCCAAGATTAAATCTTGAATGCGCCACTGTTTGAGGGGCCCCTGTCGTATATATATAGGGAAAAGTTGTTCAAAATGTTTAGCTTTACATATAACATATCCAAAAATCATCGAAATCGAAGAGGAAGCAGTTATTCTACGGTTTAGCTCATTTTTCAGTGTTTTGTTTCCTTTTTCTTTTGGGGGTGGGGACTTGGCCCCCGGGTTCCCCCCTCCCCTGGGTGCGCCACTGCCCTCAAACGCCTGCTTCCCCCACCAACCTCTCTTTCTGTGCATCCCTTTTTCCACAGTAAACGCGGATGCTGGTGGGGGACAGTGGCAATCTGAATTGAGACAAAAATTCTCATCCCTGGTGCAGATCGTTTAACTGTATGACGTGTCAGCCAATGAAATCAGTGTACTGTCGCTACTTTATCTCTGCTGCTATTTGGTCCTACGGCCGCAAATGGAGTGTCAAGAACGGTGTACATTAAGCATTGTTCCGGTAATCTCACCTAAGAAGGTAGCCGAAGGGGAGCTGTACGGTAGATACTCTTTGTTGGAACACCAAGCAGGGAATTCGTTTTGTTTAAGAGGGTGTCCAGAATCATAGTCATCCTCCCTCTTCCACGGTAGCATGGTCTCGGTAGCGGTGGGCGTCGTCACCCGGTAGTTTTCTAGAATTCGAAAATCGAGATGACTATCAAACTTTCAATCGGTATTGACGAAATCGTAAAATTTTAAGAGAAATAATCGTAAGGAAACGTCGAATGCATGCATACTCCATGAACTCTTTAAATAATCAAGGAGAAAATGATTAGAGAAAATTATATTTGTATTGTTGTACGTAATACTTAACTTCCGGATGCACAGAGCAGATATAGGACACCTACCTTGTCACTTAAAAACCTCTTTTGCTTATTTTTAGTAACGATTGTTATTTCTATAAAGTTATCTCATCATCATTCCTCGTATTTCAATCTATAAAAAACTCTCTTCGCCACCTGTAGCTATACCGGGAGATTCACGAGCAACAAGCGAGAAACAGTACAACTTTTAACATTTTCATCCATCTTCAAACCTAACGGAGCTATGTGGCCTGTTTCTCGCGAATCACCCGGTATATGTGATCAAGCATCCTAGAGTTAGTAATAAGTTTTAGTATACCACCCCTGGCTGAAAGTATCTAAATAGAACGCTTGATTAAATCGGTATCACAATTTTTCTGAATCTGTATCTTACAAGAAGAACCTACGTACTCGTATTTAAATGAATATTGTTCGATCGAACATTTTTGCCAGGGGCGTGCTGGAAATTATAATTGAAGATCCGAATACTGGATAATTCAATGAAAAGGGGGAAGAAACTACGAGAAGGGAAGAGTATCTGTTGATAAAAGTAATTGTACCATCGCATCCAAACTTGATGTCCGGGTCCTCTGTGCTGATGGTGTCCATCGAGGTAGTCGTGGTGACGCCATGTTGGTGATCGGCGTTCACGTTGGACGAGTCTATGGAAATCAAGCGATAAGTTATTTGCCGTCCAATCGCCGAGGTAATTAGTTCCCTAACTCTCCGCTCATTGAAAGAAGACTTTAACGAGTACGGGGACTAATCATGGTGGAACTGATTCCTCAAAGGAGCCGGGTAAAATTCGTCGGGAACTTCGTCGCTCTAATGAGACATGGAACTTCGGACCGTATTAGTCCGACGAGGGAACAGGATGCGAGATAAAGAGAGAGAGAGAGAGAGAAAGAGAGGGGGGAGAGGGAAAAATATCGAATTCTTACCGGAAGTACGAGCCGTGAAAGTTATCGCGGATTCCCAGTCCTCTTTGCTGGACGGCTTCGAGGTATCCCCGTTCTCCAGCTCGTACAGCACGCCGTTGATGTAATCTGCGACGAATTCAGATTCACGTATTCAAACGAGAACTTCCATGCAGGCCCCCATCTATTTTTTGCCGCTGCGAACGAGCATCAATAGTCTTCCCGTAACTTACCCTGGGTGAACAACTTCGTCGAGCCGTTCTGCTGGAACTCCGGGAAACTCACGTGATTCTGCTTGCCGTCCTACAAGAAACGGAAGTTTTAATTGCGAGCCGGCCGATTCAGATAGAAATAAGACACTGCCGTGGCTAACGAAAAGAGTACGCCTATGCTGGACGAAATCCTCTATGAATTTCAATTACCAGACTTGTCTACGATTAAAATTATTAAATGATTAGAGGATGATTTACTTAGCTGTAGATAGTTGCGCTCATAATTATGAAAGTGGTCTAAGTGATATGTTTCTTGTTTCGAGAATGTATTGTGTATAATGTTGAAATAACAAGAATTAAAAAGGATCATTATTCTTTCGAAATTATTACTTAGACCACTTTCATAGTGAATGGGCACAAAATGATTTTCTAATCGAGTCTGATTACCGCGACTGCTTCAGAAAATGTACAAAAGAAGAATCGTGTCTGCGAAGCAAACCGAAAGTTCTTCTGAAGAAGAGTTTACTGTAAATCAAGATGGCGTGTAGACTTTTTGAAACAGCATCGGTACTCGGGCGAAAAAGCGGAACGTCCACGGTTAAATCACGTTTTGGTACTCACTTTGAGCAACTTCTTACTGCGCTTGTGACGATGCTTGTGCTCACCCATCATCCGTCGTATGTTCATGTGCATTTTGTAATTGACTTGGGTCGATAGATCGCGATCGTTCACCGCGTGTCGGCTGTAGCTCAGCCGTCGGTGCTGGGAGAATTTTATTTCATCACTCAGGAACTTGTTTCCATCCCCTTTTTTCTTTATTTTTATATAGCGGTTCTGAAATAGGTAGCTAAACTTTAGGAGTGCATGGTTCTTGCGAGATACTCGTTCAACAACACCGTACCAACTACAATTCTTATATGTTTTTATTTTTCTTTTTCGCTCTCTCTCTCTTTCTCTCTCGCTCTCTCTCTCGCTCTCTCTCCCTCTCTCTATCTTTCTCCCTTTCGCTCTCACGAACGAGCACCCAAAAGTTCAGCCACTTACTTGAGAATCACCCTGTATAAGCGGTAACAAAGGGTCAAAAAAAAAAAAAGAGGAACGTTTCGAACTCGAGGGTTGCTTCCTTTGCTCCTTAGTGCAAGCGAAAGCGGCGAAGATCCGCCGAGGAACTCTCAATTGTCAATCTCGCTCGGCTCGTTTCGAGCAATCGATATCATGGAACTTTCGCTCTCGATCACTTCGCTGGATCCTCCCTTATCACTCTCTCCAGCCACTGGCGAATATTGACAGTTGAAAATTCCCAGCTCGCGGACGCGATTTGCATCCCCGAGGCAGAGGGTTGAAACTCGCGTCGCTCGTATCCTTTCATTTCTTTTCGTTTTCTTTTTTTTATGAATACGCGACACGAGTCGAGAGGACGACGGGGGAGGGTTTGAAATTTTTCAGCGTCGTCCCCTAAACATGCCCCCCGTCAGCAAAGTTTTCAGGGCCGCGAGCATATATGTAAATCGGTCGTCAGCAAGGAGGGTGTCTTACCCTCTTGTAAGGCTTGCAAAGTTCCTCGGCCAATAGATGGTGGATCCTGGCGTCGGTCAGGTCCTTCTTGGAAGGGTTGTACTCCACCTCTTGAGGATCAATATTCCAGCCCGCTTCGAGCTGGCTGCAGCTTGGACTGGAAGGAGAAAGAATGAGACTGCATTTTATGACGGGCTGCCACTTCAAGATCGATACCGTGCCTCGAGGAGGGTTCGCCGTTCAATCGAGATACAATGCAGAGACTTATCTCCGGCTACGATTTCCGTGCAACGTGTACACCGGGTCTCTGAGTCACTTCTACTTTCCAGCCCTAAACTACTTTCGGAGCCATCAACGTCCCGGACAGTGATGCTGGGCTTATTCGACGTGACGGCTCTCGAGATAACGTGGTTAGGACCTTTCTTCGATGCGTCAACGGAGCACACGACTGATCAATAATTGCCAAACCGCGGTGACTCAGAAAATTAAACGCACGCTCCTCTCCTCGGCTCTCCTTCGCGGTCCACCCTCGCAAAATTATTGCCGCCCGTCATCATCTTGTACAATGTTTAACCTCTCGTCTAATCCCGCCACCGGCACCACTGGAAATATTCCATGCGCCATCTAATACTATGGTACCCAAGGTGCCTCGGAACCCATCTTAACCCTCATCCGTCCCTCGTGTCAATTTCACACAGTTTTCCCGAAATAAGTTATACCGAACCGAACCGAAAACCGAACCTAAACGTTGAAATTATAATACTGCAAAATTCCTAATTTCTGTATCTTTCATCGAACCTTTAGCACCGATATCATATAGTGCATATAAGTTATACCGTTCGGTAATTTGTAAGTAAATTTTTCCAAAACTTGATGACTTTTATTTTTTAAATGCGAAACATATAACCGCATAAACCTAACATGTGAATGTTAACTCATCAATTTGAATGAAAGAAATATCGGAAAGTAACTGTTTGTCTTGTTATTTTATTGTTTTTTTTTTTATCACTGTGTCAATTTGACACCGAAATGAGGGACGGATGAGGGTTAATAAACTGTAGGTCCGGTCGCGAAGTAACCTTAGCAAAAACTATAAAAAAAACCTCTCCTCTAAATTTCGAGAAAAATTCAACACTTTCAGTTCCACCACGAAACTTCGAGATGACAATGGAATTAATATGTTCAATAGGTATAAAATAATATAAATGTGTTTTTAAATTCGTCTAATGTATTGAACGTTTCATATTCGTCATAATTGCATAAAAACCGCTGTCTACTGATCACGCTTCGTGCCTCACCCTGTATCCGGTTAAACTCCGGTCAGTTCTAGGCCCGTTGATTAAAACCGTCGTTATAATTAATATTGTCCTGGTTCGGTATCGCGCCGGTTGTTTCAGAGGAGTGTGCTCCGCGAGCATTTGTTATTGTGGAAATAAGCGGGTCAAGTATGAACGAGATAACTTCTTGTTCGGTACGTATTGAATCGTAACCGGAAACACGAACGAGGATGGCGGTGTGGGAGCGAGGGAGTTCGCCGAGAATGAAGTCGGGAAGAAGAGCGAAACGGGAGGAATCATACCTTCCATTGAAGTGTCCCGTGTTGCTATAGTTCCGGAATATCGCGGACATGCTCTCCGTTCCGCTGATATTACCAATCGTGGACGCGTTCCTCCTAATGTAATCCAGCGCGTCTTTCATCGCGAGCTTCGAGTAGGTTTCCAATATTTTCGGCTCCGCGCCGTAATGATCCCGCACCAAATAAGGTCGAATGAACTTGTTATCGAACCGTTTGAACCTGGAAAAACATCACAATGCCAGGAAATAACGAGGCTCGACACAGCACGCGCCGAAGGCAAATGAGGGTTCAGCAGCTCGGAATCAACACAGCTTTCGCTTCATAGTTTCAACTTAGATATTCTTTATAAATTGTAAAAGAACAAAGAAATTTTAAACCTCGTAACTGCGGAATTGTAATTAATTAAATCAAGCAACGACGGGTGTACACGTCGAACGCATGGCAAATGGTCCCATTACAAATTTTACGAAAAACGAGGAAGAATTATATTTTGATTGGATAAAAAATTCGATAGAGATTTCGATTGACGCGTATACACGCCGAACGCAGTTAACTGGTTAAAAGAAATGTTAGACGAGTCAAATTGATTTCACAAGGCTCTATATTATCCGTATAGAAAAAGCCATTTCCTCCTGAATGAATTTCGTTCAGTTTCTTGGTTTAGTGCTTCGACTCTCGAACTGCTGAAACAACGTTGCTGAACCACCGTGTAATGCAACGCCTCGAAGTGTAACAACGAGGAGACGAACGGTTCCACCAGGTGTCGACGAGAAGCAAAATTCTGTTTCATTCAATTTTCGAATCGCACAGAAGCTTGCTGGTCGCACCTCTCCGCTAATCGTTCCTGTCACACAGCTCGGCGTTACCTGTTACCGGTTCGCAACGATTCCCCGCGGTTTCGCGATTCAGTATTCGTTAGAAGAGAGCTATGTACTTGTCTCGGACGTGGTAGTTGCCGTGCTTCCCCAAAATGTCTTCGATCGCGGCCATAACGTGATCCAATAACTGAAAACAGAAACGTCATTTCCTCTCTCGCTCTGCCGTGGTTTTCGTCTATCTTTCATTTTTTTTTCTCCCCCTCGCACGTTCGGCGAACGGTGGAGAGCAGACCGTGGTCGCTTATTATATCCGTTATCTGGCGTGATATATGCTAAGAGTATCAACCACGAAACGACTCGGTTAATTTACCGAGCCATTGTTCTTGTTTTGACACGTTCATTTGCGAACCGGGGGGGGGGGGGCCGCGGGGGCCGGACCGCATGAAAATCAATGCGATCCTCGGTGCACACGCGGACGGCCAACGATTATTGATTCCCCTGTATCGCGCGGCCCGGCTATTCTTTTTCAATATTTACATTAACGACACGAGAATGCGCCGGCAGCCGCCTGTCTATAATTTATAACGCGGCCGGGCTCTCCTCGCATCCCCCCCGTTCCTTCCTTCATCTAGTATTTTTATTAACCGATCGATCCCCCGTTCCGCTAGAACGAATTGTTCTCTAAAAGAAAGAAAGAAAGAGGATCACGCGACGCACCCTCTCGTGAATCCTCTCGTTCATCGTCGGCTTCTTCCTCTCGGCTCTCTTCACGTTCAGGATCTTCACCAGCGGCTTGATCGTGATACCCTGAAAAAGAAAACGGTATGGCTGGTCAGGTTTCGTACCACCGTTCGCTACCCGCCAGTTCATTCACAGCGACCGCTTTATTTGAACAGCTGCGACGCGATACGTGGGCGACAGACTTCGAAACTTCGGCATATACATGCTCGAGAAGTTCCCAGACTGATTTTTTTTACAGGCATACCTGTGGCCCAATTTATCAAGCTACCCCAGTACTATGTAATTTGAACCCTTTCTCGGTGTTATACAATTTTATTGTTTCACCACGTTCGTTTGTTCTTCTTTGTTTAGTAATACTCCGTCTGTGATGACTAGACAGCGGATTTTATGCGTTTATGACAGTGCCTATCGCGCAACATTATTGACAGTGAATGGTAGTGATTGAATAATTAAAGGGGCTCATTCAGGATCAAACATATTGTGCAACAATTATTGTTCAGCATGAAGTGATTTCCAAATTCATATAGTATTAATTAGTCAATCGCTGTCAATAATGTTGCGCAATAAGCACTGTTGTGCAATATGCTGGACCGTGAATGGGCCCCTTGTAATTTAAAATAGTAAACACAAAAGAAGAATTTAAGAATGCTGGTACATTGTTCTCAACCCTCTACATATTACAAGAACGAAAATAAACTTCTATTTCATTCGAGTTTGTTGCAATTCAGGTAGAAAATGTTTATTCTGCATAAAGATCAGATGTCTAGTGACGACGTATGAACATTAGATACCTGGCGAGGTGAAAAAATTATGGAAGATGAATATAGTACTAGAAAGAGCTGATCAGCGTCCTCTTGAATGAAAGGGATTGTGAATGGACCTTTAAGTCGTGTCAAGAGTGGTTTAGAGATGCCTACCAGAATTTTAAGAACCTGTGTTAAGAACTGTTCCCAGAATCACCCTGTATAAGGTTTTACCTGTACTGAGGTATATTCTACGATACTAGTTTCGTAAATACCAGTCCTTTAAAACCCTTTGCCCTAAAATATCGTGTCTGACTCGTAATGAAGATTCCGAACAGATTCTGATAAAAATCTATACAGGTTTTCTTAACAGTTTACCGACCGGAAGCCTATTAATAGGATTTTCATTAATTCTGCTGTACCAAAAAAAAAGCATAGAAATTTTCTTTGACATTGCAATCTTAAATGAAACTATTAGACGACGTTATTGAGGGTGACTTAGTTAGTTCATACTAAATGCTAAATGAAAATTTACCCATGTACCATACATTTTTCAAAAATATGCAATAATCACCGGTCGGTAATGTGTTAAGATAAAATTGTAAGGAATAGCCGTATCTATTATAAGCAATCGTTGACAGACGTGTTTGTCATGGGCGCGTTCGTTTCGATCTGTCTTCTTTTTCAGTTGTTATTTTCGATTTTCTACTTTTATAAATTTAACTATATATATATATAGGGTTGTCTGCTAATACGTGTACATATACATTCAACCCTATACAATTTATATAAATTTTCTCCTTTCTTTCAAAGAAATAACGATCTACAAAAAAGTTCTAATCACTGAAACCGTAAAATAAATCATAGGGTAAATGGTTAAAGGAAGAGGGAGTGAAAGATGACTGCAATGATGTAGCGTAGATTTTTGTAAAACCAAGGGTAGTGCCCTATCGTTTTTCACTATTGAAAACATCTTAGTCACTGTGTATAGATAAAGGCGTTTATTTAAACAAGCTATTGTCCCCCGGGTTACATTCGTCGCAGGGGGTTAGGTTAAGTTAGGTTGGGTTCGTTTCGATCTGTGTTCTTTTTCAGTTGTTATTTTCGATTTTCTACTTTTATAAATTTAACGATATATATAGGGTTGTCTGCTAATACGTATACATATATACATTCAACCCTATACAATTTATATAAATTTTCTCCTTTCAACGAAATTACGACCTACAAAAAAGTTCTAATCACTGAAACCGTAAAATAAATCGTAGGGTAAGTGGTTAAAGGGAGAGTGAGTGAAAGATGACTGCAATGATGTAGCGTAGATTTTTGTACGACCAAGGGTAGTGCCCTATCGAGTTTCACTGTCGAAAACATCTTAGTCACTGTGTATAATAGACTAAATAGTTGGTCATCCAACGTATTAATAATTCAAGCAGAAGGGAAGACGAAAGCGCCGCGGAAAAGCGAGGTTGTACTCGTGTAATTGAACATGAATAATCAAGCATTAAATACTTACGAATGTAAAGGGAAGTTCTCGGGCAGTGGGGCGGCAGGTCGGAGAAATGAAATTTCGTTGAGCAAGCTTGAGGAAATGATTCTAAAGACGTGCGTCCCCGAGCAGTCAAGGGATATTAAAATAAATGTTGAAAGTTCCTGTGGCACGTGCACGCGCGCGTGCATAGAAATCCACACACATTACCGTGCACTATTATCGTGGTAATACGAAGCTCCGCAACCAAAAAAGAATCGCCGAGCAGCTCTTTAGCGAATAATTTATGCAGGATCGAGCTAGGCGGTTGTTGCGAGCGGTGTGCACCGAATGCCCGCCATCGATATCGAGTTTCCGATCGACTGGCCGACAAAGTCGATGGTGTTTTTAGAACTAATGGAACCACGGAGTTGGTCCCACTCCAATCGCAAACAGGACGCGCCTTCAGGATGAAAGCAGGCGGAGGGATGTTTTATTCCATTCAACCGACCGCTCTATACCCGCCCCGTGACGCTTAACCTTTCGCAATCTAATTGCGTTTGTATTTGATTCGCTCTTATTTTAGACCGGTTTTAATTCCTGGCGGAAAAAAAAACTTGCTGGGGAATTAAAAGCGGATCATTTTCTCCATACGAGTGGGCGCGCGGAAGGAAGGTCTACGGAGAAGTGCGCCGTTTTGCTTTTCCAGGATGGCTAACGACGATAGTCTATCCCCCTCGGACCCGTTGTGTACGACGGCCTCGCAGTATAAAAGAAGAAAAGAATCTTTCGCGTCGGTTGTATCCGGCGTTAATATCACGGGGAGATATACTTGCGGCCACTAGACCGTGTTCCGTATCCCCCATAAAAGCCTATGCCCGAGCTCGAGTTTATCCCCTCCCATCTGGTTGTCTATGATGCTAAAATGACTGAGCCCGGTAATAAAAGTCGCTGCGCCAACGCACGGGGGGGGGGGGAGAAAAACGTGTAACCGTACAAATTGCGGTAACGGTGCATTCTTTCCTTAAGCAGAGACCGCCCCCCCCCCCTTCCCATGCAAAATGTTGCTTCGCTGCTCCTGCCAGCCGGAATCTAATCGAAAAGCCCCGGAGTTATAGCTCCTGCGCGCAACGATAGATAATAAATTTCAGAAAACTTCGAGAGGAGAGCCCCACGTTCTACTACCTAATAGAACATTAATTCCTGTCAAAATTTGGCAGCTCCTGACCTGGAAACTTCGGGCGTTCCGGGCGAGCGAGCCTCGGGATGACAACGTTTAATTATTTGAAGATTGCGAAATTACGGGAGCCAATAATTGGGGAGTTCGTCGGATTAGAAGATAATTGAGACCTCTTGCCTACGTTGTTTCGAGAAGTTCGACCTTTAATGCATTACATTTAATACTAATTTTTTAATGCTAATATTAGCAAGTCTGAAAACTTGAAAATTAGAATTTAAAAATATTTAATTTGCTCAATGAACATTTATTTATTACATTTAATTCGGTTTAAGAAATTTTAAAGTAAACGTTTCGTAAAACTGTATCAATTAAACATGTTTCAAAAATTTCATCAAAACGTCGACGTTGCCACGAGCTGCAAACGATTAGAGATAAGAATAAGCGTTGAAACGACAAACTGCAGCATTATCGAATATCGTAGAAAATTTTGGTTATTGACGTAAATAATGATATTCATTTGAATTAGCATCTTCAAGTTTAATATTTGACTATTTGAGAGCTCGAAGGTTTGGGAATTTAGACATTTGAAAAACGCGAGAATTTAGAGATGCGAAACTCCGGTTTTAAAATGAGCCAGTGGGGACAATTGTTTCGAGAAGTTTGAACTTCAATTCATTTATTTATTCACTTTTCATTACTCCCATATAATATTAACAATTCAGAAAACTTGAAAATTAGAATTTAAAAATATCTATTTTGCGTTGATGTAGTTACTTTGCTCAATAAACATTTATTTCGGTTTAAGAAAATTTAGAGTGAACGTTTCGTAGAACTGTATCAATTAAACATATTTCTAAAATTTCATCGAAACGTCGACGTTGCCACGAGCTGCAAACGATTAGAGATAAGAATAAGCGTTGAAACGACAAACTGCAACATTATCGAATATCGTAGAAAATTTTGGTTATTGACGTAAATAATGATATTCATTTGAATTAGCATCTTCAAGTTTAATATTTGACTATTTGAGAGCTCGACGGTTTGGGAATTTAGACATTTGAAAAACGCGAGAATTTAGAGATGCGAAACTCCGGTTTTTGGAATGAAGCAGCGGGGACAATCTCCTGGTGAGTGATCGCGGATTTCACAGTGACGGATCGAAAATTTAATAACAGTCAATTCGGCCGGTTTTATTGAATGGTTCCCGGGTCTGAATCAACATTTCTGAAAGTTTGCCTCTGTGCAACCCCAGCGCCGCGGAGCGCCGAGTGCCACACTTCGGGGGATGTTGATTTAGAGAAAAGGGATTTTCCTGCTATTATAGTACCCTCTTTAAATCGAACAACCTTTATCGTTATTCTTCTGTGTACCTACATTCGTGCCCGGAAATTTTCGGGCAGTTACTTCGAGCACAGCTTCTATTATTCTCTGGAACGCATTTAGTTCGCTAGCGCTCCGTCGGCCGTACGTGTCGATATTCTAATTCGATCATTATAATTTATAATACCGACATTTAACGTTCCGCAGAGGCGCTACGAGTGTTTTCGAAAGGGAAATTATTCGCGATAAGGAAATCCCTTCTCGTCGACAGTCGTGTGGACATAGAAAACAGAAACATTCGGATCTTTGCTCTCTGTTAAATCAATAAATAATATCATTAGTGAATCGACTTCGATAATTCAAGCAGAAATTAGAGACGACCCTTCGTAACTGGAGCATTAGATTAATGAATTTAAAATTCGATTAAGAATTGTATAATCCACTTCCATCAACAACATTAACCATTGATTTTCTTAGATTGCTTCATCTTATTCCAACGAATCAGAATCGTAATTATAATTTCGAACAGCATCTATGCAATAGGTTGAAAATAATGCAACAGAGTATTTTCAAACTCTTCTAATAGCGTAGTTGCAGGGAGTGGGACGAATCGCTGAACCATGTTTTATGGCAATGTAATTTGTACAACGAGGAAAGGCTTAAACTAATTAATAAACTCCGTACAATTAACTTCCAGCTTCCAATGGATGTCTCAATGTTAATAACCAAACCGAATATCAAAGCCCTGTCATTACATGTTATCATTTTTTAAAAGCTGCGGCCTTAAAGTATAAGTGTTTGTGGTTTCTACCTTTTCTCTTTATTATAATATTCATGTATCTTCAGTATCATATTCTGTTTCGTAAATTTTTCTTTTCTCTATATTGTATGTATTGTTTTCTGTATTTCAATTATGTTGAAATAATTATCTAATCTAATTCTAATTCACTGTCTTAAATATACACCCACTTATTTCCCCATAAATCCATAAAACCCACTATCCAGTTGTAATCTTGAACATCCATTTGTTTCTGTTCAGATGTTCATAAAAATCTATGGAGGACATAAAGCAATTTTTACGGGAAAGCATTATGGGAGAAGTAAGGGTTAGGATCGAATGGTGGTCGAGTATTTCGTTTCTCTCGATGGCGTGGGTCGAGAGCGTGTGACAGGGGGGAGGAGTTCATATCTTTAACCCTACGGTGTCCCTTATACGACCATAGTTGGCAGCTGGACAGCCTTGGGAAACGCGACACCGGCTGTTTGCTGAGATAATGCTACAATATTTGTTCTTCCGCGCGGTGCCCGTCCCTGTTATCTCTGTCAGAAGCGAAAAGTTCGGTTACCTGAATGAACACGGTGAAGTAGATGACAGCGATGGTGGTGGTGACGAACATTGGCTGCAGGGGCACGTTCCTCGGGTCGATCAGGAGCACCAGTGCGAAAGCGACGGCGCCCCGTAAACCGCCATAGGACATCACGAATTTCTCCACCTTCTCGAGTTTGTGCAAACGGAACTGATTCGCCACAGCGGAGAGCACGATCACGCCTGCAACACCGGTTAATGATTTTCGTTAGGGTTGGCCCCGTTTAGCCGACGACGTGGCCTTCGTGAATTTTTCAAATCCCACCGTCGTCGTCGGCGTCGTTGTCGGCGTCGCGCCGGACAATTTACCGGTAAACTGTCAGTAGAATCGAGAAGCCGTAAGCCAGTGACAGTAATCCGCGAATGCGAACTGATGGTTGCGGAAGGAGGGACGAATCCTTTTAAGTCTCCCGAGATTTCGTAACTTAAGAGACGCCGAAACGCCTTGAATAGCGAAGCAGAGGATCTTTTGTCCCTTTGTTCTCCTACCTCGCTGACCAAAACCGTTTCCGAGTCCCGATACCGGTCGTCGCTTCGGTACCTACAACTCTGAATACCAGCGACGAAAAACGTTCAACGAATTTCCCGAGGACAAATCGGAAACCAGCCTCGTCCCGTTTCGGCGTGCTCCCGTGACAGTGACACGGATTAGACCATACTAATCTCCGTTTCGTTTAGTTTCACAGCACCGAAACCTACACCAGAATTTACAAAAATATACTCGAATATACCAGAATGTACCAGAATGTACTGGAATATGCCAGAATGTAACAGAATACGACAGAATATAGTAGAACGTACTATAATTATTATCCAACCTCTTCTGTATCTCATAAATGCTTACGACACGTTTATAAGAACGATAAAAAACGTCTTTAGAATCGCATTATACCGAATAAGATCGAAAGTCTCTCGCGAGTACCCCGTTGGCAATAACCGCAGTCGGAGAGCTGCTCTAAAAACAAGTTTTTATATTAATCCGAAGACATTCCGTATATATTGCATGCCGATAAGCTAATATATACATATATAGTCGGGCTCTCAGTCGAACCTCTTCGAATAAACTCTATATTCGCTCCTCCCACAGTGAATCTTGGCGGAAAATTTGCCCGAAAATCGTTCGAAAATGCATAAAACATGTCCCACCTCACCCCAGACCCCGTTGCCAAAGACGATCCTTCTCGAACTATCGCTGCTAGCCGTCCTTGTCGGCGGCTAGAAGATCCGACTATAAGAAACGATATTCTTGGCACAATCCCGTAACCGGTAAGTGACACACGATAAGCGGTGATTGGTTTAGCTTAAGTCCCTTATCCCGTAATACCATTAGCAAGTCGAACTCGTCTGAATCGCGCGGGAGGCATTACACATCCTCGCGAGTGGCTGTATTGATTCGAACGACGCGATTAGGGGTTTTCCCCGAGCACCCACTGAGTCGTATCCCTAACCACGGCCGACCTTGTACTCGAAAAGAGATTGCGAAAAACAGGATCAAACGATCCGATCCTTCCTGCTCGATTCGATGTGCTAGCTGGACAAAACCTTCTTCACGACTAATACAAAGTGTGCAAATATTGGAAATATCAACTAGACGATTTCTTATCACTCTGGATCTAAACCTTGGTTTAACCACCTCAGGCTCCATAGAGAATTTATTTGCTGGGTTAATAGACTTCGATCTGGACACTACCAGCTGAAGGCCTCCCATTTTATTAGGATTAAACTTGCTGATGACACAAACTGTCCACGTTGTTGTCTGATACAGGATCCTAATCATATATTATGGCAATGTCCGATTTATGATAATAATAGAAGTATATTGATTCGCAAACTTTGCAACAAGGGTTACTTTCCACCGTATACAATAGATTCCTTTTTGTGCGGTCCCTCTCTTTGCCCCCTATTTTATATACATACATTCCTGAAGTCCTACTGTTTATTTCTCTAATGTTAATATTGTACTCAAAAATGTTCATTATAAGTTATCCTTGTAATGGTAGCATGCACAGCCATGTGCATGCTGCTAATAATTCCATATAGGGTTTCATAGCTTATTAAAAAATAAAACTAGCGATTTCTTAGGTTGCTCGGAACCCACCGTAATAAAATGTAGATCCCGCTGAAATTATTGCGACAGTGAGAGTGGAAGAAGAGGGGGAGAGTGGTAAGTGGATTTGAAACCCTGAGGGGACCAAATATCATAAAACCAATTAGACGATTTCTTCAAAACATACATAATTTGTACGATCCATTAAGATGATTGCGAAATAGCGATCACTGTTACTAGAAATATAAATATTGTTCATTCCCGCATTTGAAAATGTACATGAGAAGAGAGTTTGAAGTCTGCTCGAATGCTACCAACAAAAACTTTTCCATTTATTGGCGTTTATTGCCTTCTTTATGACTAATAACATAAAGTGTGCAAAGATTGGAAATATTGACTAGACGATTTCTTCAAAACATACATAATTTGTACGATCCATTAAGATGATTGCGAAATAGCGATCACTGCCACTAGAAATATAAATATTGTTCATTCCCGTCGATTTCCGCATTTGAAAATGTACACGAGAAGAGAGTTTGAAGTCTGCTCGAATGCTACGAACTAAAACTTTTCCATTTCTTGACGTTCATTGCCTTCTGTATTGTCTGTCACTGAATTACGTTATTAGTTTTGGCCAGCTAATTAGCATTGATCGCAACACTGCGGATGATTAATTCGCCGAACGGAGAGAACGCTGTTATTAATCTTACCGAGGAAATTATGTAGAAACAGATTCCTCGGGAAGACTTTCCCTCGGCATTGTGTCGTTCTCGCTCTGCACTCGAGAGATCAAAAAGAATTTGCTGTTTGAGTCCACGGGGTGTCCTTAGAGGACAAGACGCGGAAGATAATATGGAGGGAAAAAAGAACCGATGTAACATCAAAGACAAATGTTCAATCAAATAATGGTGTTCAACTGAGGAGAGAATATCTGTGTCTGCAATCTTCAACATGGCGGCGCGCCGCGCTGTCGTCGTCCTCTTTGCGAGGTTTAGTGACCCGACGGAGACGTCGACACAGACGTATCAAAGTTAAGCCAGTTTTAATAATACTAAACTTTGATCTTTCAAGAAAATTTCTCCGACAAACACCGCCGGTCATGCTGGCCTTTATTTTATCTTTCCCATCGCTACCTTTGACATTCCGCTGCTGGTCTATATTCGCTGCAAACCGTGTGCCTCCGGTTTTATTCAAATTTTTGTTTTTTTTTCTTCCTTTCTCTTTCTTTTATTCTCGAATTGGCGAGTCTCGAGTCGACTTTGAACGTAATTATTACACAGCAGGCTCTACGCGTTTATAGCGCGACTGATTTTAAAAACGCTGGACGAAGGAAAATGTTTAAAAAGGTTTAACGTTGCCGCGACCCTCGGTCGAACTGTGCTTTTGAATTGACTGTGAGAAATAAAACACCTGCGCGTATGTTGGTCACAACCTTTTTTTTTATACGTTTGCGAACGTAAAATCATCTCTGATGCGTTGCAACGGCGACCAGGAAATTCTTTTCGAAGATTGTTCGAAATACTAAAAATGAATCCAGCTGAAGTCTTAACCCTTTGCACTCGGAGCTAATTTAAATCGAAAATTAAACGTTTCTTCTCACCTACAATATTTCCATTCTCTATGATTTTTTAAATTTGATAAATATGAAATTGATATAATACCTCATGCAATACTTAAATGTGTAATAATTGGTTAGATACCGACATATTTGATAGTGTAAACAATTATTTAAATAATAGTACAGCAATTTTTAGTGGCGCCTTAGAGGCGCCACTCGAGTGCTAAGGATTAAATTTTAAGAGAAAGAGAAGAATGTGTGAGAATCTTTTACTGCTCGTAGAAATAAATGATTTGTTTGTATATTTTAGCTCGTGAAAGATTAGAGAATCGTGTGAAATCTGTATAGATTCAAGCTTATCGCGTAACTAAAAGAACAGTTGACAATTATTATTTTTGGATGGAAACAGGCCAGCAGATGCATCAATAATAGTACAATAGCTGTTGAGCCCGGCCCAGCGGCTTGCGTAGGACGAGCCCATAGCGGTTAGAGTGTAGTGGACAGCTATTCTGTCTAAACAGGTCTTTAGAAAAGCAGGCTATAAAGTTCATGGTACGTTAAAGCGACTAGTTTTCGCGCATAAGCGGTGTACAGTTTGCAAGTTAGGACTCACCGACGATCCGATAGACCGAGCAGAAGACGATGGTCGTGAGGACAAACCATGTGTTCCAGTTGTGGGCGTTGTTCACGGTGGCCACGCCGAGGAACATGAATATAATGGTCTCGGATCCGCTCGACAGCATTTTCATCGTATATTTGACGGTGGTGTGCGACTTGTGCGATATATTGGCCTCCACGTAGTTCTTCATGGTAATGCCGCAGAAGGTGATCCTGCGATAAAGAGGCCACGGATAAAGGGGGGTGGAAACCAGGGGTGAGAGAGAGAGAGAGAGAGAGAGAGAGTGAGGACGCGTGCGAGCTCGGGAAACTCGAGTTATCGATCGTCTCGCGCCGTTTCCTAAACGCCGTCGAAATTAATTCGGACATACGATCCGGGACGGCGGCGTTTACAAAATCGATGTTCACGGTGTTAGGGGACGAGGGCCCTCTCTCTCTCTCGCTCTTCCTTCGCTCTCTGATCTCTCTCGGTCTGCGGTTATAACACGAACATCCCTGCCGAGAGATTTACGGGGTGGGCACGTCTTACGTGGGACCCTCGTTAGTCGAGCTGATCAACTTCGTGAAATATAAAGTCGGAAAACACTTACGATCACCGAAATTCTATTTTAACCCTCATCCCTTGCTTCAGTCAATTTCACACATTACCCACTACGGAAAAATTATTTTCCCTCCCACCAAGCATGTTACAGTTTTTCTTTTGGTTTTATATTCACACGGTATAAAACTTAATTTTGGATTATTATTTTGTAGACGCAATTTTTATAATTCTTCTTGAAAATGAGGAGATCGAAACGTCGAAACATAGATTTTGTGATATTTTGCTAATAGTGTAGTAGTAACAACTGATCGAACCTGGGCGCCGAAATTATTAAAAAAAATTACCCACTACCTCTGATAACACCTCCAGGAAGCATCGGCACGCTAAACTTCCGTTTTTGGAAAAATTCTTGCCGAAAATCTGTGGCTGTAAGGAAGAACGCCGCGTGTCACACACTTTCATTAGGAGTCTTCCGAGCCTTTAGAATTATTTTTTTAAATACTTTTCTTCTGGTAAACGCGTAAATCTTGTACTCTGGAGCACAATTAATGCTTAAATCCAAATTTGTTTTGACGTCGTGGCATGCGGCGTTTTTCCTTACAACTACGAAAATAATCGTACAGCGATTAACAATCACAATAAATTGTTCACCTTTTTTAAAGATATTTTTGAAAAAATTTATCTGTTCAAAGAATTTACTATACATTTGAAAATGAATGCTTTAAAACAACCTCTTGGAACTTGATGCACAATCTTATTCAGCAGTGTAAAACGACTGATAAAATGAATACCAAATTTTTGTTTTGGCTGATTGTTCGTCGAAATTGACAATTTTGATCGTTCGTTCTTCCACCGTATCGATTTTTCACTGCTCTGTCGATTGAATACCAAGGGACAGATTAAGTGAGAAAATGAGGGACGCACAGGGGTTAATGCATCAAACGAGAATTAAATGTCGACGGAAATTTCTGCAGTGGTCGAAACCACACCCTGCTGAAATAGAAGCTACGAGGACTCGTGCGGGTCAACGTATTTATTATCTCTCGGTTTTCCTTTGGTGATTCAACTGTTTGGATCTTCCGTGTGTTCTCTGTCGGATCGTACTCGATTTTACCACGTTTTTCCTCAAGAAATTTGACGACGTTCGCTGGCGCGTTAAGGAAACTGCATTTAATGCGAGCATCTTCTTAATAACTAAGTATAGCGAAATTAATTAATAAATATGTTTCTCGGGTACTACGAAAGTACCCGTTAAGGGACTCGTTAATACGCAGTAAATGCGAGAGCTCTGTAGAAATTAGAGCTCGAAACTTTGAAGCCATCCAAACCATACCGTCGGGCGTGAAGTTTCTACTTCGGAATACCTTTAAATAACCGTAATACTAATTGCACCTGCCCGGGAGGTTGAAACAATTGAACGTCAAAATGATTCTGCATATTTCCAACTTTCGTCGGCGTCACGGGGAAACGATTAAGTATATCCACCGTCGAAGTCGATTTTATTCGAAATCTGTTCTGCTACGTTCTGCGCGTACAAATTTCACGGAATTAAGCAAATATTTTGGAAGAAACATGTCGGAAATTTCGGTCGAGTTTCATCAATCGCGTTACGGGATTATGTGTGGCGCGAACGCGACGGGGGGTTCGATCGGGTTCTCGTCGCAGTCTACCATTGCTACGACCCGAGAAACGTGACTTTCATTTCTTCTGCTGGAAAGTTGTTGGACGCGTGAGAGACGCGAAATATTGAAAACTCCGTGTTGCATTGTCCATTACTACTTCGTTGTTGTCGAAGAAACGATGAATTATGCATAAGGCAAACGCGCGGCGCTCCTCTGATCGAGGAACTTAACGCGCGAACTTCTTCCCCGACAACTATTACGGTTCGAAGGTGAGTTGATGAAAATATGAGGCACCCCGGAAGTTCGAATGGTATAAATTTACGGCGGCGGAACTTTAAGGAACCTACCCGGGGCTCTTGCGCGCAACTTCACCGCGAATAAATTTTCAGAAATCGAGGCGGCTTCATAATAAGATATTCGAAGAAATCAGAAACTGGCAACTCGTTCGTGATAGAAGAGGGAGAGAGAGAGAGAGAGAGAGAACTGACGTTTGAGCAACTGAAACATTTGTATTCCGCGGCAATCAAAGTTTAAGGCTCCGAACCTAACGTGCCGCCTCTAAGTCGCCGGAAACTACTTCTCGCCGGGGAAATATTCGATCTGAATCCTGAACGTTATTACAAGACTTATGTTAGTGCACGTGAAAAATTAACAATCATGCTCTCGACCCACTTCGAGATTTTCCCTTTTATTATTGCCTGTACTGATTCATCAACAATTTCGAGCTGTTCGCCACTAAGATTTTAAGCAAAGCCTACTAAATACGAATGTCACGCCTTTCTTTTTCAATGAAATAAACGTAGCCATACGAGAAGTATAAATTTCCTTTTCTACGAAATTTTTAACAATTGAAAAAAATCCGGGTAATTTTAAAATACAGCAACGACGACTTCTTTCGTGTTCAATTTCGTAGAAGTTTATTTTGCCTCGCCTTTCGGTTGAACTGCTCGCAAACGAACAATGGATTCACCTAATTCAATTATAAATGCTATTTTACGAAGCATAAAATAATATTGTAATATAATACAGAGTTAACCACGAATCGTGAAAATGTTTTTATCAGATGTAGCATGATTTCAAGAGAGCTTTCACGTGATTATAGCAATTTTTTAAAAAAACTCGAGCTGTTAAGTCCAATTTTGAGAAAGTCATCCGTGTTCGAAAAGGTGTACGAATACTTTATACACCCACTGTATACGTAGTAATTTCTGAACTGTCAACACAGTTGACAGCGTATTGTTTCAAAAGCACGGTGAAGTTTAGTATCGTGTCAAAGCGAGCATTTCAGTGCGGAGGGTGTAACTCCGTAGTTCTTTCCTGTCTGTAACGGCGGTAAAGGTCAAACGTTGTGTTTGCTGTGACGATTGCGACAGTTGGCTGTTGCATTTTTCCAGCCCCACCGTGTAATCATCTTCTAATGTCCTTGGCGTACGCTATATCTTAACCATCCGGGTAAACAAAGTGGTTGAGAGTGTGGAGGGGCGGCCAGAACGTTAGCGAATTGGTTAAACGACGTCGAAACACGTTCGAAATCCGTCTGTTTAACAATCAAACAGACCGCGTATTCCGTTTAACCATATAGATAAAAATCGACTGGGCCGAGCAAGAACGGTCGATTACAGGGTAAGCATATTTGAACAGTTATTACATCGGGCGTACTTCGCATCGTGATCGATCATCGTCGGGTCCGACTTCGCCGAGAAACGTGTAAATAATAGACTTTAACGAGAACGGCGCACCGATCGGCGAGGGCTTTAAAGGATTTACTGGATAGCTTTCAATTATATTGATAAGGGCGAAGAACCAGGGTCGTGGCACGGCTCTACAAATCGACGGGTAATTATTAATTACGAAAGAAAGAAAGAAAGAGAGAGAGAGGGTTGAAAAGAAAAGAAGAAACGGGAAAGAAACCCGGAGGAAGACTCTTCGTCGAACTTTTCTTTCAACGACGATACGGCCACGGGGTTCGATATTAAAGGTGCCTCGCCAACTTTGTTTATAATTGACTGCAGTAAAGGGTAATTAACTAGTTTTAGAAGCTGATTAAAAGCACGCCGATCGTCTGCTCGCTATTGCCGGCGAACATGCACTTTTCGGTAAATATATGCGATAAATCGCGTGAGAATCGGCCAGGCCGTTTCTCAAATTTATTGCGACACATAATTGGGGGTGTCTAGAAATGCATCCCCAAGCTCGTTTATACACCCCTGGCGATGGCGGACACGTGCGCGGCGCGCGCTCATTGGTGCGAATCGGGGAAATATCGCAAACGGCACCCCTGAAATTGCGTACGTTTGTGTTGCGCTGCAGAAAGCGCGGAATAATTGGAGGACTTGCGACATTTTGCTAACAAACATGGGAAATCATTATGCGCTGCATGAGGGACATTCGTAATTTATTACTGAACGGTAATCGTACGAATATTATTTTTATCGACGCTGTAACAGAGCAAATTCGTTGTTCCAATTCTCGTTTCTCTTTAAGCGTATAAAATAGAATTGGCTGTATCGCAATGTTCATTTCAAGATTGAAGAACAAATTCTTTTTTACCTAACATATCCGTGTTTGTTTTATTTTCTTGTTGGGCTATCGTGAAAGTGTTTCTGTTGCAAAATACATACTTTCAACCCTCGTTTCTCTTTAAGCGTATAAAACAGAATTAGTTATATCGCAATTTTCATTTCAAGATTAAAGAACAGATTCTTTACCCAGCACATTTGTGTTTGTCTTATTTCCTCGTTAGGCTATCGTGAAAATGTTTCCGTTGCAAAATACATACTTTCAACCCTCGTTTCTCTTTAAGCGTATAAAACAGAATTAGTTATATCGCAATTTTAATTTCAAGATTGAAGAGCAGATTCTTTACCCAGCACATTCGTGTTTGTCTTATTTCCTCGTTAGGCTATCGTGAAAATGTTTCCGTTGCAAAATACACAATTTACATTCTCGTTCCTCTTTAAACGTATAAAATAGAATTAGTTATATCGCAATGTTCATTTCAAGATTGAAGAACCGATTCTTTACTTAACACATTAGCGTTTGTCTTATTTTCTTGTTAGGCTATCGTGAAAGTGTTTCCGTTGCAAAATACATAATTTACATTCTCGTTCCTCTTTAAACGTATAAAATAGAATTAATTATATCGCAATGTTCATTTCAAGATTGAAGAACCGATTCTTTACCCAGCACATTCGTGTTTGTCTTATTTCCTCGTCAGGTTATCGTGGAAGTGTTTTCCGTTGCAAAATACGCAAACGACAGATAGCCAGATTGTACTCACGCCAGGATGCTCGACATGTGGAAAATCTCAGCGTTCAGGTAGGCCAGATACGCCATAACGAATATGAAGATTGGCTCGATCACTCGGACTTGATGAGTGAATCTGGTGACGAAGCCAGTGGCGAAGCCCCATATCACGCCGATTATGGTACCGCCGATGGCCACGACGAAGAATGAAGCCAGGCCCGACAGTAAGTCCGTGTAAAGGATTCTCGAAGGTCCCATCTCGCTGTACGCCTCGAACATGTGGTATAGCACCTGCGGATCATTAAAAAGTGACGTCTTGCGTGGCTAATCGAGCGACTCGACCATCGTTGCACGCCGAATTCTAAAGCCATAAGCGAAATCGGACGGGGTTTGTCAAGGACGTTTTATTAATTATCTTCCGCACGAATATTTCTTCGAGCTTCCATTCTATCACACGCTGATACATTATTAATGGTCCATCCGTCGGAAAGTCGATACAAATATATCTGGGGCAATTGAACTCGAATATTCTTTGCACACGCGTGCTGTCGACACAAAATGGCGGCTGTCTTTGCATTGCTAACTGTATTCACTTATCGCAAATATTAGTCATAATAATATTCTTCATTTTTAACGATCGTAAATTTTGTATATGCACTATATGCAAAAATTAGCAATTTTGGAGAATTATAATTTCGACGTTTCGGTTCTGATTTGAACCATTATCAAGAAATGTCCACGTCTGTGAAAATTAAAGTAATAAAATTTATTATTCATTAAATCATATAGTGCATATTAGTTATAATGTTTTTATTTACTCTCCTTTTCCATTTTAACCCTCATACGTTCCTCAGGGTGAAAATTCACCAATTTACTTTTCTCACATATTGTAAAACGATTGATTTCTCTTTCTCTGTGTTGCAAAATACATATCTTTGGTATGTCACATTATAATTGAAACATAATTCGTAGATTTGAAATGTGAAGTAAGAAGGGGTGAAATATTATTCCAGGATCTTTTATGCAATCGTGTCTGAGGAGCGTATGAAAGTTAAATAATATCGTTTCGCTATGGACTTTAATCCAGTACACGATCTCGTTTTGAAGTTTATAGTTGCTCAAGGTAGTTTTATCTGCGATTATGTACCTCGGCTTTGATTGAGATCGCTCGTTATTTCCGGATAAGAATCAAGTGTTTCGGAACGACGTTCTTTTTAGAACAAGTGGATACTCACGACGGTAACGGCGTCGTTTAATAGACTCTCTCCGAAAACCACGATGTAGAGGATCTCGTTCACGTGGATTTCCTCGAAGACGGCTAACACGGCGACAGGATCCACGGCACTGATCAGCGCGGAGAAGAGGAACATGTCCAGGAGCGGTGTTTCGCAGCCGAAAAGCCCGATTTTTCCCAACACCCATAGCGATGCGCCTAGAAATAAACGTTCACGACTAAACAAAAGCCCTCGTCGATCATCTGTAATCATTCGACTGCGGATCTTTATGCATTTCTGAAGAAATTAGTTCGATCAAATATAAAACAGTAACAGATTAGACAAATTTATGAATATTCTAACGGTGTTTTTAACGTAATAAAGTCATTAAGGGATCAAATTGTAAGAATGTTAATTGTGTAAGCACCGTGTGGATGACTGAATGTTTCTGTTTATCTGTTGTATATAATTTTATTGATTTATGTTGTTATATATAGTTTTATTGATTTATATGTCACGTTAAGGCTTTTGTTAACAAATGCATGTTACGTTCAGTTTTTGTTAATTAAAACAGTTCCTTGTAAGCAAGCAACGGATCACAACGTGTCGTGTCGAACCTCCGAATATCCTTACAAAATCAATTTTTATTTTATTCCTGTTTCCCGCAATCAGTACAGAATATATTTTTATTTTGTATAAAGATCCGCAGTCTAGTAATTATTCTTGAGTAAACCCTTTCGAATCATCATTTCGATCAAGTTAAATAAAAGTGTTTCTCTTCTGAAAATTTTCATTACTCGTGTGAATTCTGTGCAAAATTAATTCAACTCTTCTAACATCTTTACCGTATGTGTTCTTGACCAATCGAATTTTGTCGTGAATACATAAAATCCGCAGTCCAGAGGTAAATACCTCTAAATACTGTGCGTGAAATTGAACAGGAAAGGATTAAGAGGAGAAATCCAAGTCGAATAATCCGTGGTTGATTACTCGAAACAATCTCACTATCGATAACGAACCTGAGGTTATTATTATTCAAGTAATTCCATTAATTGTATCAGCGAATCTAATCTCGGTGGCCGAATATGTACCAGATAAATTCGAATTGGAAATCTGGTTTCGAGTGGCTCGTATCAAGCCTGAAAATTTTTCATCGTCGATCGAGCTCGTTCGAGATGCGTATCGGTAAACAGCTATCAGCGACGGATTCAAGATTAATTAGCACGAGCACGGAGCACCGGCGCGGCGGCGGTTTTCGGGTTTAGGTAATTTGTCTAACGTTCGATCAGGATCGGAGGGCGGAATTGAAAGCAAGTATTTTCCAGGCCGGCGACAATACTGCTCGGAACAATGCAAACATAAAGCTTCCGATACTCATCGAGGATAGCCATTATTTGGTAAAATAAAGCTCCGCCGATTGATAGGAAGATATCAACGTGAATGCGTCGATTCTCTTTCAAAGTTCATCGACACATTCCGGTGCGCTTCCGATAATCGAGCGAAATATCTTGGAACAAAGGGAGAGCAGAGGAGAGAGAGAGAGAAAAAAAAGAGGAAAAATATGTCAGAGATAGAATAATCCTCGAAGAAAATGATCGCAAGATGAAAATTGGACAAGCGTCGCGGGGAACGCGACCTCGGCGATTTTTAAATCGCCCGGTGTCCTAGAAAATTCTCCTCGGCGGACGTTCATCGTTAATAATAACGGGTTTCGCCGAAACTCGCGACAGGTCTTTAATTATTCGCGGACATACGCCGGTCGTCGCGTCGTATGGAGGAAAACGTCATCGGGTTTCGCAACGACGACCACGCGTACTTCACGATTCGCAAAACAGAAATCGCGTGGGCGATTCAATGACCGAACTGTTTTCCTTCTTGGCTGGTGCAGCAGAAACTCGACTTGAGTTGCTTCCGTGTTCGGTCGAATGCGAAACAGGTGATCGAACTTCAACTTCGACTGGAGCACGGAATATTTCTGTTCCGGCCGAGTTCTGCCGCACAGGGTCGCTTGCGCAATCTCGGAATGCGCGTCAGTCGATCGCATGCAGAACGCGAAATAGTTTTGCGCACCGGGCTCGTGTATTTTTGACCACCTCCCGATCGTAAATTGGCTTGCGAACGGCTTCGTTGATCAGTAAAATTGACAGCGTAACGTTGCTCGAGAGACACAGAGAGAAAGAGAGAGAGAGAGATAATGTTTTCGGGTTGTAAATTTCCACTTGCTGATTACGTAGGACATTACGCGTTGCAGTAAATACGTGTCGGGAGTACTTTTCGAAATTGCGAGGTCGCTCTTAATAGGTATATATACAGTGAAGAGGACATTACTCTGTGAGAAACAAATTTCATTTGTGCTTTTATACGTGTCTAACTGCGTGGCGATGCATTGAAAACAAACCGGCTGCAATAACAGCCCCTTGACATGCGAGTTGAATGAAATTTGATGTAGGCAAACGCGAATTTTTGTGTAAGTGCGTTCCTGGGACGATAACAGACACGTTCGCTGTTGATATAGGTAGTCAATCGTTTAAACGCGCTGCCAAATGATAAGAATTTTAATGGAACGCGAGGGTTACGTCGTGAAGATTTTAACCAAAGTCCAACAAATACGAATGTTAAATTAATTTAATTAATTTAATTTCCAGCTTCCAATAGATGTCTCAATGTTAATAGCCAAACCGAATATCCAAGCCTGTCATTACATGTTATCATTTTTTAAGAGCTGCAGCCTTAAAGTACAAGTGTTTGGTTTATACCCTTTCTACCACTCATATGTCTTTATTTTCGTGGTTTATTTACGATGAATTATATTCATGCATCTCCAGTATCCTATTCTGTTTTATAAATTTTTATTTTCTCTGTATCGTATGCATTGTATTCTGTATTTCAATTATGCTGA
Organism: Lasioglossum morio; assembly: GCA_916610235.2. NCBI lineage: Eukaryota > Metazoa > Arthropoda > Insecta > Hymenoptera > Halictidae > Lasioglossum > Lasioglossum morio. Next base: position 27,715,269 of record OU744326.1, read on the forward strand.
AATAAATCTCATATACGATTTTCTATAATAAAAAAAGAAAATATCAAAAGGAAGACAAAACGTGTGCGAAACGTCGCGTTCAAGTATATAGAAATTTCCGCAGCGAGTCAAAATAAACTCCGTGGGTCCAACTCGACCAATTAAAGGAATGAGCGAGGTCCGTGGAAGAAGGTGGGCAAACTGAAATTCGACTTGGAGTTCCGAACAATCTAGCGCAGGGCGTCCGTGTCGCGCAGGCGTCGAATGGAAATAAAAGGACAGCTGTAATAAAGAGGGGAGAGCAACCAGCAGGTAAACGGGCCAACGCGCGCGATGTTAATCCAGGAAACGAAACGGATTAAAGCTGGCTGGACAGAAGGAGAGAGAGAGAGAGAGGGAGGGAGAAAGGGGACGGGGAAAAATGAAAATAAAAGATCGAAGAAAAATCCGGTCGCGTGACGTCGGGGAACGACACACCGGTGCCGTTTTATCCGTTTCACCTACCTATCGACAGCGTGTTAAATATAGTCCCGACGACGGCGAAGAGAAGTATCGTCCCCAGGTGGTCGAAGAACAGTCGGTTCGGCATGAAATAACCGGCGTCCAGGATAATGGGCGGCAGCATGTAGAGGAAGAACGTGTCGGGGGTGAGGGGCGACACGTGGACACTACTCGCCTGGAACAGTAAGACACCAACGACGACGCCGACAACGATCAGCAAACAGGACTCCGGAAAGATCTTGCTGAGCTTCGGCGTCATGTGGAAGCCTGCACGTACAATTGTAACTTAACGGTCTCCCTTGGAACCGTTCTCGTTCGGGACGTTCGATTGCTGACGGTCTCGCCGTGAATCTTTCCGATTTCCACCCCCTGCGCGTGGAAATTCTATCAACCTGCTCACAGCAACTATCAAATAAATGCGAGCTCGTATATCGTATGTGAAAAGAATTTTTATTCCATTATTCTGTGAGCGATTGCAATTTTTCATAGTGATTTTTTCTTCTTGGAAAGCAATGGAAAATGTTTCAGGGATGCTGATAACTACATCGACGATTTGGTGAATTGTACGAGGTGTGTATTCGTTTGTACGTTGAACATTTTATTGAATTACTGAATTTTAGTTGTTAGAATAACAAACAAGAAAGCAAGCTAATAAAAACATGGTAAAAAGAATCTCGTTGTAAACAACGAGGCATTTGGTGGAACGTGGATGACGTTCAAGTACGAGTATCATTTGGAAGTGTCGATACAAATAATAGAAAAATTGTTGGTGCAAAATATTGGTACAATTCTTTGAGAGACAATAGAAAACGTGTGCAGAAGCGAAAGTATTCTGGGATATATTGTTCAGCCGTATCGATCATTCGAGTCAGGTCCGTAAAAATTTCATGAAAAATCCTCGCAAACGGTTAAAGATTCAGTCTAAATCCCTAACGAGGACATAGAAATTGTTTCGGCCGTGTCCCCAGTACAGCGAATCGATTATCCCGGTGACCTACGGCCACTATCGGTTTTCGCGACAAAAAAGAAAAAAGAAGACGCAGCCCCGGGTGGCCAGGGAAGAAAATGGAGAAACACGGAAACGTATTTTGGCAGCGAGCCGCCAGCAACTGAACGTCACGACTGAAAAGGTCGTGATTGGGAATAAAAAGGAGCGTCAGGTAGCTCGAATTTCCGTGTGCCGCTCCATTGTTGTGCGCGTTTCGCGTAGCCGCGGCGCGGCGTTTATTGAAAAATTCTGAAATATGTTTGCTATAGTTAGATCGAGATCGATTCGGCTCGGTCAAGGTTGTCGACTAGTCACCCCCTCCACCGTGTCGTTCGGCTGTCCTTCCGAGTCTAGTCACGCTTTGATCGCGTCCGATGGAATGTAAAATAAAAAAAATAAAAAAAAACAAACCGGAGAGCCAAAGTTCGAATGCAACAGTCAACGACGAGGTATTCAGAATCCGTCGGTGGAAGAACAGGTTTCCGTGAGTCTGTTTCTGGGAATAATAGCAACGACGGGTGGCGAGTGAGAGAGAGAGAGAGAATTCGGCGTAGCGATATCGGAACAATGCGTTCACCGAAACAGAAATCGTTCCCGGCGTGACACGGAATGGAGGAAGTGACCTCGAATGCTCGAGAGAATCCGAGCAGGCCGCGCGTCACCTCATAGGACGCAACAACGTTCGAGCTAACCGCAGCGGATACCAACGAAACCAGCAGCGAAGCGCTCGTCGAGGCTGCTCGACTTTGTATCGGGTCAAGTTCCACTAGTTCCCGTACCTATTTTCGCGATGCTGGCGAAGAAGATCCATATGCCGATGACGAACGGTGTCTCGACCCGGTGAAACTCCACGGCGATGATATGGTACTCGGGCTTGGGTCTTTTCGAGCCATTCCCGTTGCCGGTCTCGCCCACCTGAGAGGACAAATGCGACTCGACGGGACCGTCGGCGTCGTTTCCAGCCGAGAGACTGCGGAAGGAGACGTCGTCAGGTAGAGAGCCGTCGATCGGCCCCATCGGGCCGAAACTCTTTCCTGGATACGGCTCCCTCATGTCTTTCGGGAACTCCGTGTCTACGTTGTTCGGCCAATCGCTAGTGATGTCGGGAAACCATTTCTCTTCAACAGGTTCGTGATACCTGGGGGAGAACGCGTGGCCATATTGCGGCCAGCACGCGGCCAGCATCAGCAGGCCGATCATCATCATCGGGAAGGCTGCACGTGGAGCCATGAGGACGTAACACGTGGACACCGGAGATGCTGATGGCGGGGACTTCGCCACCGGTTCTGAATCACTCGTTGTACCATCAGAAGGGACCTCCAGCTACGTGGAAGCTGCAGGGACCGTGGCTCCCGCTGTTCGCGTCGCCGGGGGTGCTCACCCTCGTCGCCGGCTCGTTACAACCCTTCGCTTCCTGCTCCCTGCACAGGGGGCTCTCGGTCTCTCCTGGATTTATAGAGGGCACACGCTGGCGACAACTCGAGTGCACAGGCGGCGGCAACGGCGGATAATTACATAGCGTGATTCCGAACCTAACGTTTCCCGGAAACCTCGCCGCTCTCGCCTTATCGCGCACACGTGGAAGACGATCGGTTCGAGGTTAGTGGTAATACTCTCCTCCTGTATTTGTCCGATTCTTATCGGAACCACGGCGTCGCTCTCCGTATAGAAACTAGAGCTTCAGTCGTCTCGTCGCCGATGTTTCCCACCGGCAGGCTGTGGAGGTCTCGCTCCAGGGACGCCTGTTTTGGTAGTCGAAGGTCCCTTCCGTGGAGCTGGTCGATTCTCACGAGCGTAGTCGTCGCGACGGTCTATATCTGTCACCCGGCGACCCTTTCCGGTGTCAGCCTTGGACGATTTTACGGTCGAGTCAACGAACCCTCGGCGGACACCTACGCGCGGTCAAATTCACACCCGTCCGGTTATTAGAAACGCCTAATCCAGACCAACGCACGACAATTGACAGAGAATGAGAGAGAGAGAGAAAGAGACCGGTTGGTCCGGTGAAGTGGTGGATTTGTTTTGCTACTTACCGCGTTACCCTTCGACGGTTGCCTCGAGAGCGCGCTCCGCGTATATCGGCCGGGTTATCGACGGACGAATCCCCTTCGTACGCAGCTGCAATAGAACGCGAGCCGGGAACGAAACACTGGGCTGGAACCTCCTCGGGAATTTATTTACACGTCGCTGCCCGCGAACTCGAAAAGATCCGCCCGACGCCACCGCGACGTTGCTCCGCGGCCAGCTTCACGGAAGAGGATAGCGCACCCTGGACGTATACAGAGAACGTAGACTTTATTGTCTCTCTCTCAGACTTTGTATGCGCTCCTCTCGCAGCAGGACTCCTTCTCTCGCGGTCTACCGCCCTGTCGCAGAACCCCGACTGATTCAGCTTTCTTTACTTTTTTTGTTGTGTCTCGTCGAATCCTCGATCGTCGCAAAAGATTCGGAGGACCGTTCGAGAAGAATGGACTTGCCTATGATCCGATGGGCCGAACCGTCGGATGACACTCGGGGATAGTCGCGCGAGAGTGCGATATCTATGATGTATCCCCCGTCCAATCACGGCGCTGGTTCCGCGGGGATGGAGGTTCTATAGCTTGATCCAGGTATTGTGAGACAGGTCGGACAGTTGACGGGTTGGCCAGATCGATAAACAGGTTCACTGTGTGATCTGTTGGCAGGCAGACGGGGACGCGCTCACGTTCTGCATACGTAGCTGGCCGAGAACCACTCTGTCGAGGTGGCGGCGAGGACGAGGCATCGTTGCATCGGAAGTGCGGCGTCGTTCCCAGGTGCGCTTCGATCGACCGTCACACCACCACTGCGCGAAATTAAATCACCGCACACGTCGGTCCCGCAACACCGAGAAAGAAGAACACCATGGCCACGGCTAAGGGCACGCAACAACGTTGCCAAAAACGTGCGTAACTGCCGACCAGGCTATCCATGACGTCGCTAGTGATAGCCGATGGATGCGCGCGGCTCCTCCGTCTCTGTTCTACTAGCTAACCCCACCGTTCCTCCGTCACGACTCTCCCTCTTCCGCTTCAAGCCTCTACCCTATCTTTCTCTCTCTCTCTCTCTCTCTCTCTCTCGCGAGCCTACTCCTCGCGTCCCTTCGACGCTTTCCAGCCAGCTGATCGTTGCGGAACCCGCGCAGGCGTCGCGACGCTTCGATATAGAACGACGCGACGCGGGACGTCGTTGGGCGTGCTTGAAACGCGTCGCGTCGCCCCCGGGATCGTTGTTGAGAATTTCGCCGCTGGAGGCAGCCCCGTATCGCAGCCGCCGAGCCTCGACCATATAGGGAAATTGTAACGGGAATTGGAATTCCTGGACTCTGCTGATCGATGATGACGATGATGGCCGCTTTGGGGGCGAAACGGATTTATATACGCGACGATGCCGCCCCCGCTCTTCGCCTCGCCGCGAAAAACCTGCTCGCTGTCGCGGTGTTTTCTGCTGCCCGAATCCCGCCGAGGATGATTTATCCCACCCGATAAATTCCCCGTGTCTTGCTCGTTACCCCCGCAGCTTTGTTATTTAAACGAGCACTCGGTTGCCGCCTTGAATTTATGAATGACGCGTTACAGTGCCTCGAGAGACAATTCGAGTGCTTTACCTATCCCCCCCCCCCCCCCCGAGCGAAGTTTCAGAATCGCGGAATGAATTGTACGTGCCCGAGTCAAGCCGTATCCCGCGATCCCGTTTCGCCTCTTTAACGAGATCGTCTCTTTACGCCACTCTGCCATTTTTGTTGTATCTTCTTCCGCGCGCGATGCCTTATTAAAAAAGTTCGGTCACGTCGTTTAATTAACCGCCACCGTTCTCGATCTCCGAACGCATTAGACGGTTAACGTTTTATATACTTTTACCAGCCGACCGACCAGCGCGGCAAAAACTTCGCGATCCCGTAAATAATTAAGAGCGCAAAGTGGACTAGTTTCCGTGACTGTGCGGGGTAACTCATGTAACATGCTGAAAATAAGGCGGTTTTTAGGAATGTTTTTCGCCGGAACTTTACCGTCCGTGTTTTCGCGAAGCTTTTAGAGTGTGTCGGTGCATATTTTAGTGGAGCAGCGTGCTTTTTAGAAAAAAAGAGAAACGAACTACCCATCAGGAATCCACGACGCTTCTTGGATTCTTGCGAGACGAGAAAATTCAACAGTTTCGGTTTCTTAACGAACCCACGTGCAAAATTCAATCTACCTGTCTACGTGCACGTTTCGAGACTGGTGATTGATGAAATAGTTCTCCGCTCATTCTGCATAATTTCAAGAAAGCGCGTGTCAGATATTCGCTGCAAATTCCAATGTAACGGAGGTAAATAGTCATCACTCTTCCTCGTGGCTTCGGTAATGATGATTTTGACACTTTTACGGTTTGACATTTGGTTTTTTTTTTTCAAGTATACTTCGTTACGCTAACGAACATGTTGTTCGTTCCATTTCTCTACGAGAGTATTGGCATTTCCATAAAAATCATCTTTCGTTTACATCTCAGGACCAGATGCTTTTCTCACCGCAGCTTTATGGGTACGTTGCATTTCGGGGAGCCTGCTCTGCGGATGCAGCGTTGTTGCTTCATGCAAGAAAATCGCAGCGTTGTTGAATGTTGCCTCATTTATTTATGCGTTACTGGTAAAATTTTCTCTACGAGAGTATCAGCATATCCACAAAAAACATCTTTCGTTTACATAGGGAACTCGATACTTTGCTCACAGCAACTTTCTTGATTTGCGCAACAAAATTGTGATTCTCAGTTGGCCAGCCTGTGTATCTTCGGTGTCCGCGGCGTACGGAATGTTCGGCTCATTTATTTATTGAAGGATTGTTCAGCCCATATATGATGGCAGCGCCAATAGGCGTAAAGCGTGCATGGAAATCAAGCATACTGCCTGCACCTTTTTGTACTGCGTCGATGATGAGCGTTCCCGCGCACTGTGTATCGAGACAGAGTTGTGTACAGTCATGTGACACGCTATGAACAGCAATATCACTATATCCATTATATTATTATTATTATTATTTATTTTAAACGAACCGAAGTCATTTTATACAAATGTATGCAGTATTATATAGTATGACAGAAAAGAATCTTAATCTTAATTCTTAATCTAAAATTCCCATAATTATGGACAGCGCGAAACTAAGCAAATATAGGTACTATTAACCAATAGTACAGCGCAATTTCGTTTTGAATGCCTGTAACGTGCCATTGAAAAAAATCAATATTATTATAAAATGTGTGTTGAGCTAGCAATAATGCGATTTAAAGGATTTACTGCTCCATATGAAGATTTGGATTTCATTGTTTGAAATCCAGCTCGATTTCTCAAAACACGTTCAGGTACATAGAAATTAAATTATCTTTTATTAATATTAAATATGTTTTATATATCCGCTGAAGTGATAGTGTTCTTCTTAAGATTTACCCAAACATTTATGCATTTCTGGTAAGCGAGCCGTGAATTTTTGAGACCGCTGTATAGAACATACGTGGGTCAGGTTGCACGACTATACAGACCGAAGGCGACCTTAAACCAAGCGGCGTCCCGACGCCGGATCTAGGAGACACCGGCGTCCTTGACCTTGTCACTGTTGCGCTAGCGAAATGCTCACCTCGCCGCGACATTCAGCTCCGCAGTCTGCCAGCCTTTTCGATCATGCTCCGTCGACCTAACTCTCCCTCACCCTTCTCTCGTACTTACCTTTTCCCCGGCCGACCCGCTTATCGGTTCATGAACTTTTAATTAAGGATCCACGAAACGGCGTCACCCTCGATTTTTCCCTTTCATTTTCTATTTTTTCTTTTTCCATACTCGACCCGTAAACAAACGCGCGATAATTGTTCTGCATGCGCCAGCAGGAACGCCCCAATAATTGAACGGTAGATGTCTTTCTACAGGGTTGTCCTTTGTATGAAAACAGAAACACGTTTTTAACTGTTGTTTTTAACCGTTGTTCCAATCGTTCACAAAGGCGAGGAGGCGCCGCAACAGAGTGGACGCTGTTATCATTATTAAATGGACGATTCTGGTGGAGCGGGTTTGTTTTTCTGTTTTTATCTTGTTCCAAAGAAACAGGATGTTTTTTTTATGTCCCGGTGCCAATTATCATGCGAATTCGATGGTCGGTGGACCTATTGCGACGATCCGAAATTACTCGAAAATTAGCGACCACACGAATAAGCATTTCGAATAAAAGCTGCACGGTATCAAGTCGACTATATGATGCAATATTTCAATTTTTAACTATCCATCATTTTTATCGAGCTACGGAGATCGCTTTCAGTTCTTTTTTTTTTTTAAATTGGATATCCAATATTTTTTCCCGGGTATCGATGTACATACATGGTTTCAAAAGCTACGGGAAAATAGGATTTACCGTATGGTGTTCCGAGTTAACAGTCTTCGAGATTTTTAGTGAAGTAACGAAAGTAAGTTACCTGCTGTTTCAACGCGTCACGTTCGATTATTCTCCTTGTATATATGCAACATGATCCAAGTAATTGTCACAATTTAAAAATATCCTCGATTTTCGTTCACTCGTATTTTCGTTGATTAGGTTCGCGACCGTAAACTTTCTAACAATCGATTAATAATGCGAGAAAATTCATTTTGCCGCGGAAGGTTTTACCTCGAGGTAACTTTTTGTGTCAATTTTACATATACCGAAGCTGATTTATTTTTTAATTACAAATGCCGCGTTAGCGCGTTCGACAATCGTCGCGCAAAGAAAACTGCGTTATTTTGTAACCAAACATTGTTAGCAATAACGCTGATTGTTGCTGCAACGCGGCACTCAACGAGCCGAAATGATTGGAAACGTACTTTAAATATATCAATGAAATTGCGGTGGTAAAATATAGGAGGAAAGATCGTATTTCAGCAACAATAAAAGTATATAGATAAAGAGAAGCACGCAAGAACGTTATCAACGAAATTATACTTTTTATATGAAGCAACGTGACCCAAGAGCGAACATTCTTTCAAGAAGTGTTTACATCGGCCACGTCAGATTTTGTGTTATCACTAGACAGCGAATTTTATGCATTTACGACAAAAACGAGTAGGTACAATATAAAACAGTAAAAACATTAGAAGCATTAAAAAACGATGTTATATAATTTTCAACCTATTAATCGTATTACTCTAGTTTGTTGTAAATAAGGTAGAAAATTAAAAAAAAACTGTTCTCAATTGATTGCAAGAAACAGTAGGAATGCATTTACCCATCTTTGACAAAATGAGAAGGAAAACTCAAAACATTTAAACAATGTTACGATACGCAGAATTTAATGATACCGACGTATCATTTCCAACATGTTAAACATATTCGAAAAGAAAATAGATTTGCGTTAGTTTTTTGTAATTGAGGTAGATACTTTTTATTTTTTTCTATAAATATCCGTAGCCTAGTTAAACGTAATTGTAGCTGTTGATAATAATCGAGGACACTACTAAACATTCTTGAGATGTCAAAACCGTGCTGTTCGCTTACTGGTTCTATTTGCCGAAGATCTAAACCTGTAATCCAGAAATACCAACGGAGTCTATATTGTCGTAACTACCGATTGTGCGCGAGCTATTCGCAATCCAGCAACGTCCGAGCGAAATGACAAACAGCGAATGGTTCGCGGGCTGTTTACAATCTCTGGCGAAGACGTGCCATTATAGTGTCTCAAAGGCCAACGTGAAATGATGAGTGCAGCATTGAGAACGGTTTATTTTCCACTTTTCTGTAAAAGAGCCTTAGAAATTAACAATTACAGATGTCTATTCTCCACTCATGCTCTTAGTTGTCTTCTTTCAACCACATATTTACCACGAGTGTTTCTTTACCACTATTTATTACTTTTTTAAATCGTAAATAAGTGTGGTGGTAAAATTCTTAAACCTCTGTGGTTAATGTTAGCGTACTAATGTTTCTGAAAATTTCCGATCTTCTTTTTTATTATAGGAAATCTCATACGAGATTTATTTCAACATGGTGAAAAATATAATGTGAAAATTACAAACTGATGAAAATTTTTACGCAGCAGAATAGTCATTTCCGATCTTGCACCCTTAAGCTTCCTTCATTTTTACACGTATGCAGCTGATTGCAATGTTGGCCGATTGTGATGAAACTTTCAGTTTACGTATAAGTTACCGAAATCTACGAAACGTATTTTTTTAAATTATCGTTACAGGCTCAGATAAAAAATTTGAAAGAACATCATTGAAAAATTTTTTATCATTCCTACCGACTTCAATATAAACAAAAAGAATTTCTTGCTCATTCGCTAGCAAGCTAGTTGGTCTCGCATCTTTAAAAAAATTTCAAGTCCTTTGTAGCAATTTCCCCGACCGTATACGAGGTCGCATAAAAATGAATACAAATCAAAGACACAGTGTTCGAGGATATTAAGTGCTCGTACACAGCAGTGGACATCCTCTGAGCCCTCGGGCGATCGTGGTCACGCGAAACCTCGTCGATCAAACAATTACTCAGCCGGGGGATGAAATATTGTATTTTGTAATCGTAAATTCGATATTTAGTTAATCAATTACGCTCGGTAAAACTCTTTATCGCGGTAATGTATTCGAGGCGGGCCGGGATGGCGGCGTGGCGGACACAGAGCCTTACCATTATCGTTCTCACTTTCAGCAATAAATTTCTTTCGCTCCGAGGACCGTAAACTCGATAGAAATGATTAAGTCCCGGGCCCCGTTCATAATGGAGCGGCTCTCGGGCAAAGTGACAAACCAACGATAAACAAATTGATAAGCAACGCACGTCACAAAATTTAATTGCCGATGAGCACGACCGGCTGCGCAACGGATACAACGGGAGAGGAAGGGAGACAGGTGAATAGAGACGAACCTGCATCGCATCGGTTGATAACAACGGGTTGCGTAACCACGCTCGGATAGACGGCCATTCTCCGCGCCGATTTTACTCTGCACACGATGAAACAGATACTCCCCTGTCACTGCGATTGTTTAACCCTTCTGTTCATAATCTAGCACCAGAGCACCAATTTCACCCAGACATTTTTCATCATACTGATAAAAATACCTTCGAACTTATTCGGATCCTCATTATTTCGCTCATTTTCGATCGATTTACGTATACATATTTTTTAAACAATATACGCAACCATAATTATGAAAGTGGTTCACTTTCAGGGTGTCTCAAAATTCCTTCAACATCCGGAAATTGGAGGTTCTTGAGTTCGTTTGAAGCAACATTTTCCTTTGCAAAAATGGCGTCCGCGGCTTTGTTAAGGGGTTATTAATGAAAAATACGGACCAATCAGAGCACGACCTAGACGCGTGTCAGCACAGTCGGCCCGGCGCGCCAGCTGTCAATTGGCCTATTGTGCTAACACGCGTCTAGGTCGCGCTCTGATTGGTCGGTGTTTTTCGTTAATAACTTCTTAACAAAGCCACGGACGCCATTTTTGCACAGGAAAATGTTGCTTCAAATAATTTGAGGAACCTCCACTTTCCGGATGTTGAAGGAATTTTGAGACTCCCTCTATAGACTGCGGATCTGTATACAAGATAAATATATTTTACATCGATTGCGGGTAGCAGGAATAAAATACAAATTGATTTCATCTCTTGTCTAATCTATTACTGTTTTATATTACAATTCATCCGATTAATTTTTTTCATGAATGCACAATGATCCGCAGTCTAGTCATTCTATTTTCGGTTCCGATTTCTTTATGCATGTATGAAGAAATTGTTCGCACGAAATATAAAACAGTAAGCGATTTAAAAAATTCAAGAATGTTGCGACGTTGCATTTAAGGTAATAAAGTCGTTAAGGGATGAAATCAATTTTTATGTTATTCCTGCTTGTCACGATCAATGCAGAACATTTCTATTTTGCATCGATTACGAACAAGAGAAGCCAAGTAGAAATACTTTTCCCCTTTTAATGGCATTAATTACTTGAAGATGATACATTAAGATTTAAACTGTACCTCTGCTAGTTCGTATTATAAATTCATAAAATCCGCAGTCGAAATATAACAATAAACCTTGAGATAACCCTAGAATAGTTTTGGCGAGAAAAAGTGAGCTTTCGGACGACGGTGCGCCGAGCGGAGCAGAGCAGAGCGCGCAAAGCGAGCTGGCGCACGCCTAGAAGCTTCAGATAAGAGCTTATTCCGGTTGCTTGCGCAGCGAATCTATTATCAGCGATCAGGCCAGATCGCATCTGGTTCCGACCACGGTTGACATGTTTTATTTACAACGTCGGGATGTAATCGGGAGACCCAATTTCTTCTTGCCCTTTCTTCGACGGATCCCGAACGGTGGGAGCGAGACAGCCGACCGGTCTATTGATGACGGCAATTCCGACGCCGTTGAAGGAAACGGAAACCGTTTCGATTTTGAGGCCGTTCCACGAGGCTCGTAAATAATTCTGCCTCCGCCACCGTGGCTGACGGAATGTAACGCGGCGATCGTGGAATGCTACCTGTTTCTTGCGCCGTTGTCGCGTAATTAATATTCGGACGGGCTTCGAGTACCGGACTTATGCTTGCCTCCGCGGCATGTCACCGTCCAAAGCACCCTAATCACACGAACTTTTTTGTTTTACCTTGTGAAATGTAGTGCGAGAGAATTATTTATTTATTAATGGTTTATTTTTTTTTAATGTGGTCGCATTAACATCTAGGTCATCAGCGACCACATGGTTTATAAACAAATATATATTACATGTTACTAGTGCGAGAGAATTGTTGGACTTGACACAAGGTGTTTAATACGTATGTGCTCGTAATTATGATGGTGGTCCTAGTGGAAATTGAAAGAAAAATAAAGTGAGTTTGTCAATTATTTCGCGTGATATTATTTTCGAGCTAAATGAATTCAATGTAATTTTTACGATATTCCGAAGAGAGACGAACCGTTGGATGATGCATGTCAGTTGAAAATACGTTAGCTGTTTCGGTAATCGTTTGCTAACCTTCGTTAAACGGAAGTACATAGACGTTGTGATTAAGGAACATAACTGAACAGATTTTAGGTAAATATTTGTGCAGGTTGAGCTTAGAAGCCGGACAAAAGCGATTGTTTGGTTAAATCGCTTGACGCAGAACTCTCTGCGCCACGTGTGGCTTAGCGGGGTAAGCTTGATGCACAAATGTGTGACATAGTGTGACCTCGATAGATATCATTTTGTACAGGATGATTCTAAATCAACGGTCTTGAAAGTTCATAGTCATATTTTCTCGCGTGCAGTCTGGCAAAGACCACGAAACAATTTTTTTTTTTATACGGTAGCTTCCACATTGAAACTAGTATTATTTAAATAATAAAAACTAACTGAATTTATTCTACGTACAAAGTCAGCGTAAATTGATCCTACTTTTAGACCAGATATAAGTAAGATGAATATTGATAAAAGTTAATCCAGCTTCCCATCGGGTTAACCACGAAATATGAACAACTTTTTCCGAGATATTAACCAACAATAATTTTTTGTATTACTTAATACAACGTCAAAGGATTTTTTCATTAACGATGTACTGCGCGATCAGGCTTTCCAGGATATACAAATAAATAAACCGCTGGCGTGCGTTAAACATATTTAATATGCTCACTGTAATTACGTAATGACATACTCGAACGATGACAATTAATCGTGGTAATCGATACGCGACAGCCATTCAACTCTGGATAATCTAAATATTATATAAGCGTGCGGTATCTATTTGATTTGCGACAATTTGTTTCCCTTTGACGCGATATAAATCTTTATTATAATCAATTAGTTGTCACAGGCATCGTTATAATCAATAACGATGTAACAACCCAATCGTTCCCGAAACTATTGCACACGGAATTCCATTCCGTGTCGGACACCTTCGACCGCGGATATTGTCCAACAATTATTTATCTCGATATTTATCTATCTAATGTCGGCCATGATTCTCCGTGGCAAAGTACGAGAGCCGGCGCGATGCATGATTCATGGTGAATTTGATAAAGGCTATTTTGGCAACAAGAAGTTCGCTGACCCCGCGTTTATCAAAATGTTTTTTGCCGGCGCGGCGCGGTATGGCCGAGCAAAATCTACCGCAAACTTTCCGACAGCTTCGATTCGTCTTGCATAATGATACTCTTTCTTCGGTTACATCGATACTACTGAAAGGATCATCTATTTCGCGAGAAGGATATACGTTCGTCTCACCGCTCGATAAAATGTTCGCGATTCAACGAGAACGAAAACTCACGGAATCAATCTCGCGAGATCCGGAGGCTTAACAACAATTATCCACGGACCAGCGTAATTCCCGTTGAACAATCAACGGTTGGCTCATTACTAGATTGCGGATTTTATGAAAAAGTTTCGCGATTCAAATATCAGACATGTTCACCAACACAACGACAACAAAAATTTCGTGAATCGGACCAATACAAACCGTGAAATTACAAAATTCTTCTTATTTGTTCAACACACCTCGTATTACAGATTTCTAACGGAACGAGACGAGCACGCAAAACGTACGTTCGAGAATTCAAGCAACTCGAGTGGCACTCGAGCGAGCAGATGAAATTTTGAATACATTATTGTTTAAGATAGTTCTGCGGCATTGTTCGAGCCGGACCTTCGTTGTGCTTCGTCTACTCGGATTTCTGATGCGCGAAAATCGGACGAAAATACGTGTTAAACCGTGGTTTATTAATGCGAAGCGCGCGCACGATATTTGCGTTTGGACAATCGGCGAAAGAATTCGAGGTATGGCGGTCGTTGACGATGCAACGAATTCCGGTGTCACCGTTTTCTGTAGGCGTCGCACTTCGTGCTGAATCGCAGGACATTCCTGCGTTCCGCGGACGACAAACGAGGGAAAAATTTTGCAAACAAAGTCATTCGTACGTCGCGTTGTTGCACGGTTTGTATAAACATTCGCAGCGCGGAGCAACGGCGCGTTTACCGTGCGATATTTTAATATTGAGAATGTGATACGCGAAGATCCGGTGCTGGAGAGACAGTTGCGCGGCGAATATAAACTAATCAATATTTCGACGCGAGCTTCGCCGGGAAAGATCTCTCGAAATATGGAGGACGAAGATGCAACGCATAATAATGATAACGGTAGCAACAATAATAACTGTAGAATGACTTTGTTACGCTGTATCCTACCACACGGTGAATAGTAAACTCGACGAGGTGGCCGAGAGATATACTGCACGGGACCACTTCATTAATTGTTCAAATGTTTAACAGCGTTCATTAAGCATATTTAATGTAGACTTCGTGTCATAAAACCGCGGTAACGTTCGAGCAGGCTTCTTCAGAGTAATTTATATCCTCTATCTAAAATGATATTATTCAATATAGTTGTTGGTTTATATTGAAATATATATATATATATAAAAGTAAAGATATATTTAAATAAATCATTATACATGTTCTAAGCAACGTAACGTTCACCCACGATAGATGGAGCGCACTCTGATCATATACAATACATAGAAAAAACCCTACAATAGTAAAGATTATATCAATGTAGAATAAACGTGTGAATAAATACATCTAAATAAATAATGGAACATTTCTAAAGAAAGGTTTGGTACAAATGACAGAGTAACAACCTGTTCACTGAAAGGACAATGTAAAATACATCGTGACACCGTCAGGAAGACGCGACAAAGATTTTAAACAAAGTCTAACGAACATGAATATTACAATATAAATTTCCTTCTCTGTTTTACGACATTTATCGGGATAAAGCAAGTTATTTCTGTCTTTCGATTATGACTGAATAATTAGGTTCGCAGATTGAAAGGGCTAATCATTGATTGTATTTCTTGGTCTAACTGCATTACTTGGGACGAAGCTTCGTTAGGAAAAACCGCGACTAAGGACTCTACTCGCACGACTGCACACGATACACGTTCAAAGAGAGGTGGCACACACAAAAGAACAGCAACCTCTTCAGCGAAGAGTCAACACCGAGTACATCTCGACACCGTGAGCAAGGAGCGAGAACCTACTCGACATGCTTTTATTTTCCATATCATTTCAGCGTTCCTTTTACGAGGGAATCGTACGGTGTAATGTCGTGTAGGCATCGACGTGCAATTTTCTTAGGACGTTGAAGAACAGTGTCCCGGAAGGCCGGAGGATTTTTCAACAACGGCGGCGGCGGCGGTCCGGGATGACGAAGTGGATCGCGTCTGACTCACATCCTCGTTATCATACGGAGACAAATCGTAGCAGGACGATAAAAGTAACGCGGGGAGGGTTCAGGGGTGTGCTGCTGGCTGATATCGATTTTCCGTTACGCCACGTACACAGCCTTGACTGCTTCTCCCGGAGTAAGTATTTTTCGCGATCCCGCGTCGTCGTCGTCTCGTCGGGTTTCGAGTTTCTCTCTCGCGGAAGGTCGCCGATAAATTTTCGCGCGGCCGACCATAATTCGTAACTTTCCCCTTGGGGGCCCGTTGCCATCGAGTGCTACTCGAGAGTTGACGCGCGATACCGCGTTTCAAGGTAGCTCGATTCGACAAGCGGCGAAAGAAAACAGACTACCCCCGGGGGCCAGAGAGCGGGTGGCTTTCGGTGGCTGGCCTCGTTTCGAAACTTGCTGGATTTACAACATTAATATTCCTGATGGACAAGCACCGGTTAATGGCACTTTAATGACCGAGCACTCTATTGAATCAGGCTCGTTGACCATGCGTACCGTGACGCGTCCAAAATCAAGATTTACCCTCGTGACGCTGATCAATGACCGAGAACGATACACGAGACTCTCCCCCGTTCCTGTCTTCGGCAACCGTGGATCCTTAGGATTCCTCAGTGTCATGCGAATCCGCCTGTGTCTCCGGTAGCATGCTACAGAAACGGGCGAAGACCCTTCCTCCAGACCCGAAATTTCCGATCGTGCTTCGGAATTTCTTCGGGATGCCGACGGTTCAAAGGTTCCACGGTAAATATTAGGCTATCGGAGACCGATTCATTTACCATAGAAATGATCGGCCTCGATGGAAAATTGGCAAACGTTAGACACCGCCGGTGTTTATGCTAAACAGTTTTATAATCGGTTGATCTCGGGCCATATGGAATTTCAGTTTCCCTAAAAGTGTCCATTTTAAATGTTTTTCGTTGCATAAATATTGAAATTGATTGTTTCGTATTATTGTATAAATGCACTAATATTTGCAATTTAATTGCTACCGGTGTACCGGATATGTAAGATTGTACGTAATTATATTTGTTTTTGGATAATCAAGTTCGGAATATTTCGAGTTTGAAATTCTCAGTAAAAATAAACGAAGGCCGATCGTTAGCTTATAAGTGTTGCATTGAATTTATGCGCTGCGATTATTCTGGAGGAAAATGAAAACGGATATTTATTGCAGAAGCGTATAAATCACTGTCAAGATAAAATAAGGTAAGCATGAATCAGTGTATCACGCATTGCGACCGCCAAGTAAATAATTTATCAATGCAATAGATAAAATGCATCGTGTGCATCGTCTTCGAGTTAATCAGCACCTCAAAAGCATTTTATAAAACAGTTACAGCAATATTATTGTACAAGGTGTGACTGATTTGGTGTGAATAAACGAATTCAAAAATAAGTTGAAGATGAAGAATAAAATTTTGTTATCCGAGGCTTCCTCCTCAGGAAAATCGAGTTTCAAGATTCCTCAAGTAGAGTAGATCGATGCGTCTGATCATGACCTGCCCAATCTACTTGCCCTGCTGTACGAGGACCTGTCGACTTTCCAAAGCTGATTTTCTTGGAAACGAAGTATTGTTCAAACAATTTCCGTTCTATATTGTCGGCTTATTGTTATATTTAATAATGCCAGCTGATGCGTCTGATCGTAATCCGTCGAAGCTACTTCTCGAAGCTGATTTCCTTCGAAACGAAGTCTTGCTGAAACAATTTTTGTTTTACATTGTCGGCTTATTCTAATATTTCTTTCCTTTACTTTGTAGACCTATTATTGTATTGAATAGTTCAACATTTACGACGGTGCTGAAGACTTGAAATAATTCGTCGAATCGTTCGGAACTTTCGTTAGAAATATCGCTGTGAAAAGTAACCGGGATTCTTGCGAACGTCGGTTCGGGGGTGGGATTGTGGGTGCTGAAGAGATCGGGGGTGCGTTAACGGGGGTGGGTCTAAGCACAACTCACAATTTCACCGCGAATAATATAAAAGTAAAGTTCAATTTCGCGCGAAACTTATTCTCGGGGAGGGGTGAAATCGTTGGGGTCGGTGGGCAACGGTCGGATATCGGGGGTGCGTTCTATGCGGAACGCGTCGCTCGCAGAAACGTTCGCGTTAGCCTTATATAATCAGAAAATAAGAGGGGCATCGCGGAGATGAAAGCTGCGGAGGAAGCGGGAAGACTGAGATAGCTGGAGCTCGAGAGAGAGAGAGAGAGTGATAGAGAGAAGGAGAGACGGTTGGCTCGCCGGCTCGCGAACTTCCCTTATTAAATTGATTGCCGCTCGCTACGGAATAAAATTAGCCGGGGGTATCATGATTAAAGTTGCCGGGGTAAATCAACGAACGGAGGCCCGGGTTAGAGCCAGCGTAGTAGTAGAAGAGGAAGAAGAGAGGGACTCCTCGCGAGGGTCCAAGGCAGCCGAGGGACCTCTCAGCTGGTGTATCGAAGTCGTGGCGCGATTGTTTCGCCGTGCAGAGAGCGATGCAAATATAGGAAGCGTTCGGGATGCATCGATGTCGTCTGTAATTTACGTGCAACGCGAAAACTTCTGCAGCCCGCCGTTGTTCCCGTCCTTCCGACCCTCGTCTCTTCTCTCGCTTCCTCTCGTCCTGTTTCCCCCTTGTGTGTTTCTTGTTCTCCGCATTTGCTCCCCTTTGCGTTCAGCCTCGGCCGCTGCAGGGTTCCGCGGGGGAGAGACCGGGGGTAAAACGAGAGCCAACAGAGAGTATCCGCAGGGAGAAAGTCGGAGGGTTGAAAAGAGAGAGAAAGAAAGGAAAACCGATATATGCAAGTAAACGAGCGCGGGGGGTTAGGGGGATGGCGCGAAGGGTCGCAGAAAACGGCGCGATGACGTGTCTATATTAAGATGTTGAAAATGTGATTGCTTAAGCAGAGCCGACGGCTCCAGCCATGTATTGGTGACACGGTTCACCGCGAAAACGTTTTAATGGCGTCCTTTTCGAATCCGTGATCGTTTGCCCGGCAGAGATGTCTCCTTTAATGAAATGAGACCCGCGATGAAAAGGGCGCACGCCAACCGAGAATACGCACGCTGCTTGCTGCCCGGCCTCTTAGCCGGCTGTTTGCCCAAGAATATTCGCGGTAATTGCGTCCTGGAAATGATGCGGGAGTTATTTTCGTTTAGTTGATAAGCGCGTTTCCGAAACGACATTTCCAACCGCAGCCGCCAGTGCTGCACCGTTGGGGCCAGGCCCCGGTAATTACTGTTAACGTTCGCCCTTATTGTTCCGCCGGCGATTTACGCTCCCGGCAAAACATACAGAACCACCCGACAGTATTCAACGCCGTGCGACCACCCCCGTGATCACTTATTTTTTCCCTCCCCCGTTCCGTCGTGTCGAGGGCAACGTATTTACGGATTAACGCGACGAGCTTCCGCCATCTAGCCGACAGAAGAAAACACGCTGATTCGGCCAAGGATTAATTAGTTTCGTCGGACACGCTGGTTTATCGAACGACTCCATAACGACAAGTTTCGCCGAAGTCAGGGCCGCAATTGAACAAAATTTATTTCTTTATTTTGAAGATTTAGTAAATTTTAAGAAAGTACATTGATATAAAAGAAACAGAATTTTTATAAGATTCTAGCGAAGTTTATATTCAATCTTTCTTTGAAAATTTTCGTAAGGCATAAATGCATAAAGATCCGCAATCTATTTATCACATTTCATTTAGGGGTGTCTCGGTATTGATGGTACTGGCGGTAATAAAAACATTACTTTTCGCGAAACTTGCCATATGTACATAAATTCTACACTATGTAGCAACAATTATTTGTCGGAACGTTATTTTTGATTCTACCTTTATAATATCATCCCCGGTAACATTATTTTTGCTTTCATCCCCCTGGTCATTATTCTCCTGCAAAATCGAATTGGGTCGAATAAACTTGCTGTAACAAAAATTGTGGATAAATCAGAGGCTACGGGAAGCTTATTAACAGTTTTTGTTCAGGCCCAATCGTTTTTATTGTGTAAGACGCTTTTCACTTTGCGCGTACGGAATTGAAGGCTTTTCTGCGCATTGCGCCGGAATTTTTAGCTGTTTATTAAATACAAATAATTTTGGTAGCTTCGAACATTCTGTAGTAATTTTTAATAGCGCCTCAGACTCGTATTTTTATTAATAAGTTGCTTAATAATTGTATTGCATAAAAACCACCTCTAGCGTTGAACGGGTAATGCGCTATTAACTTAAAATTGCTATTCGGAAAACTGATTAAGAGCAAGTACGAATTCATTTTCGTCGACTTCCGTTTGAAAGCTGTTACTAAATTTGATTAGATCGCGGTTGACATAAAATTTTACTTGACGACTCAATTTCGAATATCTCATATTTCTGATGAAGAACTTATTTATTCTTATCACATATCCACGCACACACACGTTAACTCTGTGCTGGCATTTCCATTTAAAAGCTGTTGGTACAAGCTTAACTTGTCAGTCCGCGCGGCAAAGAGTATAATTAAAAACGAAAGTCCGCTGTTGGGTCTGAATCGAGGAACCGGGCGAGGGTTAAACGAGGCGAAGGAGGGCGCGGAACGTTCGTGGTAAAAAATTAATGTCCCATAAAATTTTGAAAACACCAGGGAAGAACGGTTCCCGTCGCGTCCCGGCCGCGCGCCTTCGTGTATTCGATTTAAGTCCGAATCGCAGCGACACGGATTAATATTCTGTTCGTCAAGTCGGTACCGTTGTTCACCGAAACCCGGCTCGTTTCGGGGAATGAAAAAAACACCAATTCGGAAGCGAATAGCGCGACCCTTTTCCGTATATATATATATTTTTTATTTTTGCACGGCGAATACAACCTTTTGAAATACTGCGGGTGGCAACTTTTTGCCGGCGGCTGTTCACGTGTATCATGCTTTGTTTACGGGTTTGCGGCTGGTGGTTGTTAGATATTTTTAGGGGGAATATTTATAATCGTTGACAGTGTACGTGATACGCCGTTTTATTCCAGTCTCTGTTTTTCTCGTTGGTCTGTTTCGAGTAAAACAACCCCTGCTTAAGACCACCGCGATTCACGATTCGCGAAGTCGCCGACAGGTGAGAACGCATCTGTGCAATTCGCCGAAGCGTGGCGACATCGCGGACCTTTTGCATGCTGCCGAGGCATTTGCCACGCCGTTGCGAGACTACTGTTATTACTAGACTGCGGAGCTTTATGCATTTATCACAAAAATGTGCACGTACAATTTAAAACAGTGGACATGTTAACAATATTTCATGCCATCTATGTGTATGCATTACTTTCAGCTTAATAAGATAATTGAAAGAAGAATACAATTTTTATTTCGCTCCTGTGTTCTGCAATCAACGCGAACATGTTTTATTCTGCATAAATATCCGCAGTCCAGTTACTACGACTCTGAACCGGGCTGTCTAAACTCGAAACATTCAAATAATTAATTTAATGCTCGTAAAATCGTTCTTCTCGAAAATATGTTAAAGAAAACCTATCGATCTGTACAGGCTGCAACTTTTATATCGCATACGTTAACGTTTTCGAAAAAATTAAGAAACAAGTTCGACTGAAATCCACAAATCAGTTCTCAAATTTGAATATTCAATCATTTTAGTTTCTAACCGTTTTGAGGCACTATTTCCCGTTATCCGATCGAGACCAAACTTTGCACAGAATTCTTTTGAATTATTTGGAACGACTCCGAAGGATTCCGTAAAAGAAATGTTCACAAACATTTTTCTCAAAAGAAAATAAGAGCTACCCTGGTACACATACTCGTGCGCAGTTGATGCAATTTGTCAGTTTTCCAAAAAAAAAAAAAAAGAAAAATTCCCAGAATGTTCCGTCGCCTCTCGAGTCCACAAAAATTGACAAAAGGTCCTTCCAAGTCGCCGATACCGCAAGGGGACACAAATTTGCATAGCGTTAACATATTTTCTGGCAGCGAGAGGGAAAACCCTTGAAATTGGCGAGCACGCAACTCGATGCCCGCTCAAAATTCAACAAGTCCTGTGCACGCACGGAACGTCTACCGCGCAACACTTCTTTTCCAATATTTCCTTAATGTATCGCGTACGGCCGACCGTGTTTTCTGAGTTTCTCCGGAGCCTCCTTTATTCCGACCCAGTTCCCCGCGTGCATAGTACGAGTGAGCTATTTAAGCAATTCTGTTTCAGGGATTTCGCTCTGACGTCTATTCACGCGTAATGTTTCAAATTAAGCATTAACTAACCTCGTTATTACTCAGACATTCTATTGTCTATTCTAATTAGTCGCGAACGTTGCGCGGGATTAAATGGGATTTGTTTCCCTAAACGATACAAACAATTAGCTCGAGGTCTCTAGGCTGCAAAGTTCAGACACTCTGAGGAGCGCCGTCCGTTACGTAATCGTTTGATTTATAAATGACGGTGTTCATCAACTAGTTGTGCTATTTGTCGAATTGTAAATCTTCTGTACAACATTTACTTAATTACACATTATCGAGGAGTCGCTTCCAAAGTGGACGGTATCCGAGCGTTTCGCGCGGTACGCTTGCTATTTATCGTATTGCAAATTCATTACAATTTCCTCGGTGAATTCTGCCGGTGTAAGAAGAAGCATCTAAAACGACTCGAACTCGGAAAGATCAATCCTCGCCGGAGCTGGCCAGCCTCGAAGTTAAGGAACTAAAATATTATTCCAACGTCGTGGACGGGAAGGGGGAATGAAGGAGAGGGCGTTTTTATTTTTCCAAGTTCGCGAGACTTTCCTGAAGGAAATCATGCTTCTTCCTGTGACCAGCTTTAATACATTCGCCGGGGGAACCTGACACGCGAACAAGCCACTTTCCGCAACAGAGACAACCGTCTAAAATATTTCCCGGAGTTCGTTTTCCGCGCCTTTGAGTCGTTCCCACCTCGTTATCGTTATCAGGCTCGCTCGGCGCCGAGCGTCGCGGCGGCGGCAGCGGCGGCTGCGTCTTCGTTCTGATCAAAGAAACGAGGCGTAGAATGCGAGAGGTCGTGTTACATCGAGTATTAAGGAAAACAAGTCCCGCGAAAGGGAGTCCTTTGAACCTGGAAATGAGAACGGCCCACTCGGTCGTGATAAACGGCGCCGTTCACGCTTTGATTAACGGGACGCCTTGTGATCAAAGCCGTGATCGACAATAATGAAGAGGGGGAAGTCGGAAAAGAAAAACGAGCCAGAGAGGACAACGAGCGTAACCGTTTCGGATGCTGGACGTTCGCGTCACATCCAAGAAAATCCGCTCCTCCAAGATATCTAGATACGTCCGGACGCTCTGCACGCCTTGGAATTAATTAATTACACGCGACACGAGCGGTTAATTAGTTAAGTAATCTACTTTCGAGTCGCTATGCTTCACTTGCTCTTTCGTTTTCCACGTTGTTACCCTTTTCCGTAATCCCGGAGCTTGATGTAATGAACGGAACACATCTCTTTTTACACACATCCTTTGTCGAGCCGTTCGCAAGTTGCCGGAAAGGTTCGCAACCCGTTGCAAACTTGCGTTACTTTAACCCCTTGCCCCCACGATTTGTTTTACGGTTTCAGCGATTTGAACTTTCATTGCAATTCGTGATTTCGTGAAAGAGGTGAAAATTCATATCTATTGTATGCCTACGTGTTCTTCGTTAATTGTACATTAACAAAACCAAACTAGAATTTCTTCAATACTTATTAGTAGTAGATATCGCTTTATTTTCAGCCTTACTGCTAAGAAAATTGGACTTGGTTTATATTAACCTATTTATAGAAAACTATCTTATTTCACACATTCGTTCCATACCTTCTCTTTTAGTATCCTAATTATCACTAACCCGCTTAATTCTATACTTATTGTTTCCCTCCCCATTCCCTAATTTTTGCATTTTTTGTTTGATATTCTCTTTGGTATTCTCTTTGGTTTATTTATGCTCTCTTTTCTATTTTTTTCCTCAACTTCTCCACCCACTCTTCAACCTTTCTATCTTTTTTCCCGCTCACTACATCCTCGAGCCTGATCATATCCCCCATTATCCTGCAATCCCTTGTCAAATGCTCTAGGTTTCCATACTTGTCCCCACATAGATCGCATCCTCTTGCCTCTTCCTCCAGCCAGTACCTGTTCCAATTTTCTGAATTTCCGCATCTTACCCGCGCTATGAGTTTATGACTGTCCCCTCTACCCTCCTTGTTCAGATACGCCGGTAACATTCCTATTCTTACGTGTTTGTATCTTTCATTGCATTTGGACTGCTCTATCACAGTGGGTCAGTGGATAGAGCGCGCGACTGCGACCAGGCGGTCTCGAGTTCGAATCCCCGCGCCCGGGCACCTCTTGAATTAATTCAATGTGCTTTTTTAAAGAAAACTGTGGTGCCCAAGGTGGTTCGGAACCCACCTTAAACTGTAGGACCCGTCGTTTTAATAACCATAGCAGTTGAAAAAGCGACGTAAAATAATCAAACAAGGGACTGCTCTATCCTCGTATGCTGTTCTTGCTGATTTTCATTCTGTGTCTCTACCCTTTAACCTCTCCGTTATCTCTCTCTCTCTTGCATTCTCATCTCTTCCACCCCTGCTTGACTCCAACCGTTTACAATACTTATTACACAAGCAATCACTTCCCTTCTGGCAATGAAAGAAACGAATTTCACAGTTCGAAGCTGGTTTTCTGATTCGCTTCAAAGAACCCACATAAGTCTTCACTGTACACTAAAAATCGATCTTGAAACACTTCTAAGAATCACAGAATTCGTAATACTTTCTTCCTCCAGCCGATTTATGTAGTTTCGCGTTCCGAGCTAACTGGGCCGACCGTCTAATTAATTCCGCGCGCGAGGGACCGGGAACGAGGGGGAAGAGGAGGGCAAGGTTCTCGGGAATCATCAATTTCCTGCGCGTTTTATTTCCCATTGGGATTGATCGCGTTGGTCAATGTTTCCCGACCAAACAGTCATCAAAAGATCGGGAGCACGGTGCGGCGGAGGTACGGGCCTCGGTCAAAGGAGAAGAGACCTCGACGAAAAAAGAGAGGAAGCGAAAAAAGGACAATTGCTATCGCGGAGGGAATGCAAGCAATCAGAGGATTTGAAAATGCGTAAACACGGTCGAAGGTGAGAGGGCGCGTCGGCTCCGGCGAAGTCATTAGCGAGAGAATCCGAGGAGACGCCGTGAGTTTTGGCAGTAGGGGAACGCTCGACGGCTTCGGGGGAGCCTAATGAATAAATACAAATCCGTTTCAGCTAAATAATACGAGGAGCGGGACTGGGTCCACCATCCGTTCGCGTGCTCGCGCGACGTCTACGGATTAGCCTGGCGTTGCAGCTTAAACAATCGCATTTTCGAGGCCTCAAACAAAGGCCGGCAAAGTCCTTCTCATTATTTTCCTCTCGCCCCGTAGCGTCGTCCCGGTTCAGTCGACAGCGGCGAGACAGGGGTACACGGACAGGGGATCGGGACTGCGGGCAACGGAGGGAACGGAGCGAACTTCGCCGGAGGAAGAGTTAAGCACGAAAGCGCGTCCCTATCCCCGGGATTTTGTAATTGAATTAATACCGGTGACAGCCGTCCCACTTCAGAAGCGAAAAGGGACCGATGGGATGAGGGGGCTGAAAAAAAATGTCAGTCGACTTTCTTCGGACTCGAACGGCGAGACGTTCGAGTGGCCAATTCTATCCTCGATGGAGCTCCCGTTTCGCCTTGAAGCGCTTTCTTCTTCGTCCTCGTCGTCGTCGTCGTCGTCGTCTCTGCATCTAACGCCGCTTAGCTTTTTCCGCTAAAGAAGTGCACGGTAACAGATAAAACCGGATAATGGAAAAACTAGCGGGTGAACGAGGAGGCGGGGGAGGGGGGGGGGGACGGGTTGGAAAAAAACCGGGTGAAACGGCAGAAGAAGATGGAAGGGATAAGAGCAGCTAGTCGTGGAAGTTTTGCATTGGGGCTGGCCGGAGTTGGCTTCCACGGAAAAAACGCGCCGCTACGAGGGAGAAAGAGAGACAGAGTGAGTGAGAGAGAGAGAGAGAGAGAGTTGGCCACTGAAAGTTTTCCCTTAATCAAAGCAACGACGAATCCGTATCGGAAAGCGTGTACTTCGTACGGAAATGGTAATAATTATTTTTTTCCATCGTTGAACAACACAGTCCGCGCTGCGCTAGGCTCACAAAGAGGGCCCGTCCCGCGGTGTGTTCCCTTTCCTTCCGGCTGCGAATGAAAAACCTCGGCCCGGTCGAGGCCGCTTTAAGGTAATTAAACTGCCATGCCGGCCGCGGCGGTGGTCGGCCTCTTTCAACTATCGTCGTCTAATCTACTTTAAAAACAAGCAGAGTGCGCAACGCGTTTGTAATCCCTCCTTGCCCCGCCGCCGCCTCCAGCCGGCTCGGTGTTTCGTTAATTAAGTTCGTTCTTTCAGCAGCGGCCTCGCGTGACGAACTGCTCTGATTGTCTTTATTTCTGCGCGTCTCAACGGAGAGATCCACCGATCGGGGCCGCTCGTAAATAGACGCCTGCCCCCCCGCGACGATGAAAACGGCCCCGAGGACGACGTACGATCTTCTTTGGGATATCGACTGGCGTGTCCGGTTCTTTCTAATTTATACATTATTGCGCAATTGCATGCGGACCAAGTTATCCGAGCAGCGCCGTTGCAGGCACGGGGGAACGCGGGGAGACACGATTCGAACGACGATTGTTTATAACATATTTTCATGTTTTCAGCGCACTGGTTCGATCAAATACTATTACTTAAGCAATTTTGCAAATTAACACTAAAATTTTCAACGTTTCGGTCAACTGTTTAGACCATTTTCAAGAAAAAAGATTTTTCGTATAATTGCGTCTGTGAAAATTATTGAATTAGTATAAATTACGTTCAACATGATAACAAATAATTCAAAATGTTTTAAGTATAAAAGACCACATACTTGCTAAGTGAATTAACTATTTTGAAACTTTTAAAATTTTAAGACACGTGTTGATTCCATGCTTGCAATGTACAGAATCGAAACAGTGACTGTTCAACCTAGAGCTTCGCGAGAAATTAGAGGAAATCACTGAAATTGAATGAGTTTGCAAGGTGGTTGAGGATTGCTCAAAAATGGCTTCTCTTTGTGGGAGATTCGATAGAATGGACGGTAGCAGGATAATAAGCTGAGATCTTGAGTGAAACGTTTGATCGAACAGTAAAGCTATATTCCCAATAAACAAATATAATGAACACACCGAACTTCTCGCTTGCACGATAACAAATTAAAACCCGAATACACTAATAACCCAAATTACAAAAAAATAACAAAATGTGACACTAAACGCACGGATTCGCAAATGATCGGAAGCTCCAGAGTATGCCTCGCTCGACCTAACGCGTGCTATTCGATCTACGTCTGATAATCGAGTGTGTCCTCTGCGGTAACGCACGAGCACACGTCGATCACGAGATAACCTTACAAGTTACCTGTACGGCTCCCAAACGTGTCCGTTTGCTTACATTTTAAAACGTCTCTAACGGCAAATGTACAAGGTGTCTACCAAACAAAACAATTCTTGCTCATCGAGAGTTCCGTATCAACCGTTACGTTCGTGTCACACGATTACATAATGTGTCTAACAGTGACATATTTAATAACATTTTATTTAGATGGACATCGGTGAGAGACTTAAAAATGATCACTTGTCGGAATGAAATTGTTTTCGCACGATTCTTCACCTTTCTACGGTAATTTCAATAATCGTGATCATTTAAAGTCATTCGATTCAATTCGACACATTCGAATTATTTAATCGAACTGTAAATTCTAAAGCATTTTATCAAAACTTGAAAGAATTACGAAAATTCCCAGTGTGCTCGATGGTCCGAAACAACAGGGTGCCATTGTACGGCTAGCATATTCTTCCACTTTACAGCTCGGTGACGTATAGAAATGTCCATTGTGTTCGAAAACACTGGATTACAATTCCCAACACATCAACAGCGTGTAACGGGGGAAACCGGTCGAAATAAAAATTCTGTATTTTTCATAAAGCATGCACGGCGCCACGAAAGCTACTTAAACTAATTACGGAGTAGTTCTCCGAGTAGCGTCGGATAATTACGTCGGAAAATTTCGTCGGAAAATTCGTCGGACATCGTGTTTCGATGAAGCGCACGATCGCGGATGCGTTATTAGAAAGACAATAGGGCCCACGGCGGAGTAAACGAAATCCCTTTTAATTCCATTTCCTATAAGTCAGGGCGGAAAGTCGGCGTGCGTAAATACCCCGTTGTTAATTACTTCTCTAACGTCGGCGTCGTGAGAAGCGGCTGACGCACGTCGCGTCGCGCCGCCGGGGCGAAGTTCGCGCGGCGTTAAATTTCTCTGCGCTCCGATTACTGATCTGCGACGGCTGCGTCTTAACCGGAAGTTTTTCTGGACTGCCGTTCGTCCGGTTAAAAGCGGTTTCACCGGAGGTCGATTTCGAAACCGGCGCGGTCCTATTACCGGCGATATTCTTCCCGCTGCGGCGGCAGATTTTCCTGTATATGCCGAAAGGGCTGCGTCAGGGTTTCCGGCTGCCTCTGGCACGACAATGACGACAAAACTCCGCAGTTCTCCCGTGTGCGAAACGGATACGCTCGTCTCCACTGGATGTCGAGTTCCCACGGTGTCCTCGTTCCCCGATTGGTCCCGGTTACAGAAAGTCTGTTACGGTTCGAAGAAATCGTATCCATCCCCCGTTCTGCGTCAAAGTCGCCTGCCATCCTAACCGTGGGGAACCAACATGGCGGCCTCCGTTAAGCTCCTTGCGCTTTCGTAGCGAGACAATGCTGAAAAGTACAATTTTTAAAGTGGGAAATCGAACGAAACTTTTATTGTCAGATGTTAGGAATATAATGTGCTTTCTAATACTATTTACACTATTTTTATTAAAGATACGAGTTTATTATTAAATACGCGTGTCAACACGTTCTGCGCCACGTGTTCCAGGCATGAACTTATGCAATCGTCTGATATATTAATGCGCTAGATACATATATTTTATGTAAAATATATTTTCACCATGAGAATGAGGCATTATAAAAATAATGCGCTAGAAACAAATATATTATGTAAAATATATTTTCATCAAGAGAATGAGGCATTATAAAAATAATGCGCTAGAAACATATATTTTATATAAAATATATTTTCACCAAGAGAATTAGGCATTATAATAAAATCGTAAACAATGAAAAAATAATTTTTTAACGGGACAAGATGCAAAAGGTTCCGTTCCGATTGGTCCATCCGTCTCGGCGTATCCGGTGAACATACATAGAAAAAAAGCGAAAAACAAAAAAAAAGACACATACAGATCGAATCGAGTAACCTCGTCCTTTTTCAAATTCAGTATCGAACAAAGCACACAAGATAAAGGTAAAATTTTTTCTCGATCGCACTTGAAATATATAATAAATTTATGATTTCGGCGCATGGTTCGATCGAGTTTATTGATCGAACCATGCGCCGGAATCATAAATTTATTATATATTTCAGTTTATTGATCGAATCATGCGCCGAAATCATAAATTTATTATATAAAGCACACAAGTTTCATTTTTCCTGAAGCGAAACTCCAAACGAATTGAATTGGTGTGATCTTAAGCCTGCCGGTGGAACCAAGATGGCGATCTCTCTATAGAATCGCTCGGATTCCGTGTCCCGGGATACGTCCTCAGTTTCCAGCAGACTGCACCGTTCGCGGAGCACCGGGTTCCGCGAGAAACTAGACACGAGCTTGTTCCGGAATTATGGAGTTCCCCCTTTTGTCGGCGTATCGGGCGATATTTTCCGATAGGAACGGCTTTGTCCGGCACTGGCACAGGTGCGACGGTCTCGCCAGAGGTGTCGTAACTCGCGTAGCATTGAACTCGCTCGCGCGCCCACGTCCTTTTATTTCGGCACGTGGACCAGCTATTGTTTAGCGTTTCTATCCCCGCGGATGCCATGATATATTAAAAAGAACGCGGCGACGACGCTGCCGGGACTTCCGCGAGAAGTCCGTGAACTTTGACAAAGCTGTGTCGATAGAAAAGTTGTTCCCCGCGCGCACCGATACCGCTCTCTGTCGGGGAACGCGCGGAGAAGTTTCGCTACGAGGTATTTCCAATATTTTCACGAAAGTATGTTATGCTTTGTATTATAGGAGCGTGACGACAACGCCGGGGCACTCCTGCTCCTCCTACTCTTTCCTCCACCACCCACATAATTCGACTACACTTTGATACGTATACGTGCGCTCGCGCGAACTGCGCCGGGGTGAGACCTGGAAATCCTCTGGTCGGAGGACGTTCGTCACGCTGTAATTGTCATACGTCCAAGAAACAGCGATGAAATATCCGACGTGGGATTGCCAGGTTTGCAAAAAATATTACGAGCAAGCTCATTTCCCGTGCGAAACGAACTTTAACGGTCACTGCGGAACGCCGACCTCTTGCTGCTGGACGTTTTACTGGCGACTGTCTGCCGACCTCTCTATAGGTTCTTGTCAGCACCTCTAAATACCATCGGGACTCGCCTGCCGCCATTTCGCGGGATTAACCAACCAATGAATACCCACTGTCTTTGAGTCCCCTGCACGTCCGGCGAACGTCTTCCGCTTTGATACTCTCCGCAGAGGGCTGCGAGAAGACCGTTCCGACGCGTGCGAAAACCCATCGGATCCCAGTCGCGAACTTTCATTTCGCCGTGACGAAACGACGGAGTTGTGCTCGTCTTTCGGTATGCACTGATCAAATAGATCTCTCCGCGCATTTACAGAACACGTTAACCAGTCTCTGCATTTTTTTTTTTTATTTGGAAATCTCATATGAAATTTATTGCAACATAATGCTTAGTACAGAGTATTACATAACAAAGTACAGACTATATAGTATAGTATAACAAAAATATTATGAGCTCTCTGCATTTTATGCCGCGCAATTTAAATAACAAATTCTGTATTAACACGTTCCGTGCCGAGCCGTTTTTGCTTGACAATTATTTCTTTCAATAATGCGTTGTTGTTCTTCTAAAAAATATTACAGAATATCTCTGAATGTCCATTCTTTACTCGCTGATATATTAATTTATAGTCTCGTATAGAAAGGTTTCAGATAGTCTATACAGTCTGGTTAGCTACGTACAGGTTAAACAAACTTGTGTGGTTTGTTCGATACTGCAGTTTTTGTAATGCCTCATTTTTTTCGTTGAAATATTATATATTCCACACTGTTGAACTTGTGGTAATACATATATTTTTAGTAGAGATCGTGGTTTAGTACGTATATTAATAACAAGCGTGTATTTAAATACACGTACCTCAGTACGTGTTCTTTTAAGTACACGAGTACACGTGTAGTACTATTTCACGTATTGATATTTGAATACACGTGTATCAATGGATCCTCATTTAAATTCGTATAAATATAAATTTCTAGAACATAAAAATTGAAACAAATTAAATTGCAGATACGTTAACACACGTGTATTTAAATACACGTACCTCAGTACGTGTCCTTTTAAGTACACGAGTACACGTGTAGTACTATTTCACGTATGTATATTTGAATACACGTGTATCAATGGATCCTCATTTTAATTCGTATAATTATAAATTGCTAGAACATAAAAATTAAAACAAATTAAATTGCAGATACGTTAACACGCGTGTATTTAAATACACGTACCTCAGTACGTGTCCTTTTAAGTACACGGGTACACGTGTAGTACTATTTCACGTATGTATATTTGAATACACGTGTATCAATGGATCCTCATTTTAATTCGTATAAATATAAATTTCTAGAACATACAAAATTAAAACAAATTAAATTGCAGATACGTTAACACACGTGTATTTAAATACACGTACCTCAGTACGTGTCCTTTTAAGTACACGAATACACGTGTAGTACTATTTCACGTTTGTATATTTGAATACACGTGTATCAATGGATCCTCGTTTTAATTCGTATAAATATAAATTTCTAGAACATAAAAATTAAAACAAATTAAATTGCAGATACGTTAACACACGTGTATTTAAGTACACGTGTAATTTAAACACACGTGAAATAGTACACGTGCAGCCGTGTACTTAAAATGACACGTACTGAAGTGCGCTAGTTTTTAGCGCGTTAAATAAATACGCCAGTGTGTGCCATCAGAGAGGTTGTACCTCTCGGAGAGATTGCAAATTGTTCCACGAAGGGATCACGTTTACGGGCACCATTACGCCGTCATAGCACGAACGAGCGTCCGTTCGGCCGATTTCTGTGAGGCGTTCGTTAGTTGAATAAAAAAGAGACAAGCGATAAAAATATCTTTTCCGCGGCCATAACGTTTTTCGTGACGACGCGTATCGTCGCGCGGGTGCGTAGTCGCAAAACCAAGCGGCTGGAAGTTTTACAAAGGCATAAAACGAAGGCGCTTGTTTCCCATACGAAAGGAACTGTGACGTTTATAGCGAAGCCCACGGTACCCGTTCGGAGTTCATAATATCCCGGTGCGCGTTAGGTGCGTTCAATATTCACAAGGAGCCGCGTTAGGATTCGTATGATGGGGTGTGCAAGCCGCGCCGAAGATCTGTCAACAAAACTCATTTCTCGGGCAAAATGAACTCTGACGTTTATGGTGGAACGCACAGAGGAGAGAGAGAACTAGAGAGGAGGAGAAGAAGAGAGAGAGAGAGAGAGAGAGAGAGAGAGAGAGAGAGAGAGTTTTGCTGGATCCGGTGTTGTCGCTGCTGGCTTCCACGGGTGTCTCGGGGAATTTTCTACGCTCCCGAGGAACTGCGGTGGGATTTCTGTGACGTCTGCGAGGCCGCGTTAAGGAGACAACAACAAAACTCGTTTCGCAACGCGAAACGAAACCACTGACGCGTTGATGGCGAAACGTGGAACGAGCAGCACCCGATGAGATTCCATGGAATTGCAACGGATACGTGCAATTGCGTTTGTTTATCGTTGTTCCTCGGGCAAAGAGACGCCCGAGACCGTCTTCGATCGGGACCGTCGCGTCAGTAACCCCTTCGGCCGACGTCGAACGACCTTTCAAACATATTGGACCCGGAAAAAATACATTGAACCCCGCGGGTCGTCTGTCGGGGTCACAATGGCGCCCAACTATCTCCCGAAGACAATTTTTCGACGACTCCGCACTGACCCCGTCCACACATCGATTTTTCCTTTACATACCGTCGACGCATTACTATTCGACTACAGAATTTTTTCAATTTAACACTTTATCTACCGGTAATCTATTCGTAGGCTTTTCAATAATTGTGCTGCACCAAATGGAAGCTTAAAAGTCTTCTTTTACGCGACAACACCGAAGGAAATTAGTGGATTTTGTTATCGAGAGTGAGCTGTTGGTTTATGGTTAAAATTGTTGTTGCTATTGAAGGATTCTTTTAACACATTACCTACCGAAAGCCTATAAATAGGATTTTCAATAATTGTGCTGCACTAAAAAGAGCACAGAGATTTTCTTTTACATTACAATTTTAAATGGAACTATTATATGAGGTTAATGAGGGTGACAGGTTGGTTCACAACGAAAATTGCTGTTGCTATTGAAGGTTTCATTAAAAAGTGTTTAGCCATGTACCATAGATATTTCAAAATTATACAATAATAACCGGTCGATAATGTGTTAATATTGTATACGTATATCCTATATCGTATAACGTATAACGTATAACGTATAACGTATAACGTATAACGTATAACGTATAACGTATAACGTATAACGTATAACGTATAACGTATAACGTATAACGTATAACGTATAACGTATAACGTATAACGTATAACGTATAACGTATAACGTATAACGTATAACGTATAACGTATTAATATAGAGAATAGACTTTATTTGTTGCTTGAACAACGGTGAATCCTTGTGAATTTCTGTTTTATACGATGGAGTGGGTAGACAGTCTCTCTAAGATTGGCTAGCCGGTCCCAAAGCGGACCGTAAAGATTTAACGTAATTTCGTTAAATCGCGGCATAGAATATAGAATATATTCGGGCCAAATTTCGTAATTTCTAAGATTTCAATTACGATACACCCCCGGCCCCCGCAACAGATCAGCCGGAAGTTCGAGGAAGAAGCAGCACGGGGGGGGGGGCAACGGTAACCGCGGCAATTATCATTTTACAGAAGCCCGGGCGGAACACCGATGAAAACGGAGGAAGTCCTGACGTGGCCTCGTGGAATTTGTAGAAAATTTTCTGCGAAATAGACCAGCAACGACACCGTTACGCTGAAAGGCAATTCCGAGTTCCGGGCGAGTAACGTCGCGGCGCGGCGAGGCGGTTTTCGTTTCAGGTTCGCTTCTATCGTTTCGTGTCGATGCTTCGCCGCGTTTTTCTTCGTGAAAACGAAACGAAAGTTTCGCGGGTTGGGTAACGACGACTGGATAACTGGGAATAGAGACGGAACGCGCGATGTTCCGTCATGAGCGTCATCGTGTTCGTTCCGGTACAACCGTGCGAAATTGTAGTTGTCGTCCTCGACTATGCTTGCACATGTTTCGAGTATTTTCGCGCTTCATTCTATTATCGGTGTTCTACTACTAGCTGACAATCAATGCGGCAGAATGCGGATAAAAATATAAGTGCGACGATCGGGTCGTATCGGTGACGTAAATGTTGGTTACGAAAATGTGAAAAATCGCACGCGTGCTAGTTTAGACCTCGAGATGCTCAAGAAGGTCTTGCCGCGCTGGAGAACTTTGTGAAACACTGCTGAGATATTTTTAATCGATAAGACTGTGGGGCAAGGCGAGGCAAGATGGGAGCGCTAAGAAAAAATTGATTTAGGGTACTGTATATGTGCCAACATCTGCTTTAGAAATATATACGTATATACACGGTGGACGATTTATCTGAAGACATTGCAATATCTCGAGAACTGTGCATCGGATCAAAACAATTACGTAATGAAAGTTGTTCGTCGCGAAGGAGGACAGCCAATAATACCAAACTCGACCCCCCACCTAACCCCCTGGAGGTGGCGGTGGGGAAAGTATAAAACTTTAATGGGAACCCCCATTTTTCATTGCAGACTTGGATTCTCCAGAAAAAGATACACAAATTTGACCTCGGAGTTTTTGCATTTTGGTGCTGTAATGGACAGAAATCAAAATGGGTAAAAAATCGTTGAAAATTGGGGTTATCTCGAGAAATACACATCAGATCAGAAAAGTAGAAGTAGACGTATTTGATATTTTTAAAAATGCTATTCAATAATACCATAATTGAGTCCCCACCCACACCTCCTGAGGGTGGGAGAGGGAATTATTTCAAAATCTTCAATGGGAAAGCCTTTTTTATAGCAAATCTTGGACCTCCATTGATTTCATAGTATTGGTGTAATTTCTTTCACAGATTTTTAATGCCATTCAATATAATTTATAACATTTTTAATACTATTCAATATATTTTATATATATATACACACAATAATGTTCGTGACCCTTTTTCATGAATTTGTTGACAGGGAGCGATTGTAATACTGTAAATACTTAAAAATCTATTACAGCTATTATAGCAAATTTTTTATATATTCTGCAAAACCACTATTCCAGCATATACATTGTTCTTGTAATCATATACCTTTATTTATTTATTTAACGTCGCTACAACTGCTAATACTTATTATCATATACCTAGATACGCAATTAACGGACCAAAACGACTTTTTCTTAGTGGCTCAATAGATTATCATTACTAAGCAGTAGACTGCGAATCCTTACTCATTTATGGCATCTGAAAATGTTCAATAAATGCTAGAGTATCGAATTTGACGGCACTTAATACGATTTTTATTTATTCCAGATCACTTTCTAAAAGTTCGTCGACTGATCAGATGCAAGATGAGACAGCATCGAGAATGGTTATTTGTCCATCGATGCTCCAAAGTCGGAACCGGAGTGAATACGTAAAAAAAACCGTTACAAGCTGATTGTAATAGCTGTCGCGAAGATTTCATCCGTTCCGTCTCACCGCTTTAAACAATCCTCGCTCACCTCGCGGCCGAATGATATCGCAATAACTATCCGGCTGTTAGACCGCGGGCGGCATTATCGGAAAATTCAAATTTACCCAGCGATTTTGCGGGCTCGGCCAAAATTGTCTCGCGCGAATTTTATTCGCCTTGTTAGGGGCAGAACAAGCGAATCCTTTTTGCGGTATTAAACCCGGAACGACTGGCGGACGTGAGAGACGATATAAAACAAAGATTCCCGGACGATCTAGAGAAATAACGTCCGAGCAGATTCAATGTTCTGTAGCCGGAGGGGAGTGAGTCGGACAATAAAGGGAGCCCTGTCGGATCGATGTCGTACTTTTTTCAAATTATACGTCTTGGGCGACGACGACGGCCGGAGGGGAGGGCGGGCAAAAACGGATTCAAATAAAACGCAGCAGGAGATGCCGAGGGGGTTGGACGGTGTCGGCGGCGACGATGTCGTGAAGCAGGAAGTCGAAGATAGGGGAAAAGGGTGTACGCTGCGTGAAAGTTTCGCGTGACACACCGCAACCGGCGCTATCGTTTCGTCCGCTGGCGCAAACAGGGTTCTGGCGACGGTCGTTGCTGGCTGGTTGGAGGGTCGAAGAGTTCGGAGGGTTGTACCGTCGCGTCGGCCAGGGGTTGCTCGGAATCTATCGGTAGGCCAGATTTCGCTCGCGTATGCACGCGAGCCGGTAACCGTGAGCCCGGCTGTGTACACTCTTGGACAAAATGATAGCGCACTCGTGCTATCTTTAATTTCTCGTTAGACATAGCATTTCTGAATGAAACAATATCGTAATTGCTACAATACAGAGAGAGAGAGAAGTAACCTGTTGGCAGACAAAGTTCGCCCTCGTTCGCCGTTCGAGCAAGCGGAAGAAAAACAGAAATCTTGAAGGCGAAATTATGGTAGAGTTCGAGCCTCCTGGTAATATCGCGAACCAGTTCGTGAGTTGTCAAGAAATCAACAGTCAGTTTGATGGTTTGGAATTACTGTTGAGACCGACCTGGCTTAGCTCATCGCGCCACTACTTATTTTATGGTTAGGAATTCTTCGTCGTTCATTATTTCTTAAACGAGAAGGGAAGTGTGTAATTACGGCTATATAATCTCCGAAGATAATTATTTAATATATAATTATTATATTATTATATATATATATATATTATAAGGGCACGCAGTGGTATATTATAAGCGGCCGTGAGTTCGAATCTCTCTGGAAATAATTCAATGTGCTATTTTGAAAAAAAAACTGTGGTGCCCAAGAGGGTTCGGAATCCACCATAATAAAAAGTAGGTCCCCTTGAAATAGGCGATAGGGAGAGTGTTGGTAAGAGGTGAGAAATATGGAACGGGATTTAAAACCCTGAGGGGACCAAATATCCATTACATATATATTATAATATATATAGACTATAGATATAATCTTCATTGCGATTATAACAAAATAAAACGAAATATATAGCTCGAAAATTGAAGATGGCACGTGCTATCATTTTGTCCAGGAGTGTAGGCTCGCGATGAACGCCGGGATCGAGGCACGACGAGTATTCGTGCGCGCTGATAAACACATGTAATGGAAGAAACCGGGGCGGGTTCGCAACGGAGAGGGCCGATCCGCAGGAGATAAGGGTCGCGACCCCTCTCGTGGAACGCGTAACGCGACTCTGCGAAAATAATTTCGCTGCTCGATCGACGAGGGGTACTTTGGAAATCGTCGGGTACGCCGCCGCTCCGGATTAAAGTTACCTGTTACGTAAGTCGACGGGGGCAAATAAAGGTGTCAATTGAATCTATCTCTCTCCACCTCTCTTTCTCTCTGGATGCCCGCGCCCTCGTCGAATGGATATTGAACGCGGCGGCACAATGGGAAGGGCGGAGAATATGAAGGTTCACGCACGTGGATTTGCACGGTGTTTGAGATAGAGGTAGTTACTCGAAAGGGGTTGAACGTAAGAGATACGAGGGAGGAGCCTTTGAATATTTTAATAGAAATTTCGCGATAAAACTTGAGACCGGATTTTCGATACGACGACGCGGTATCGCTCGATTTTTTTTTTCTTTTTTTTTTCGGTTCTCGGGAAATGGCGGGCGTGTGCGTCGATTGATTAAAAACTATCGGCGATCGCAAATATTGGCTCGATTGATATAGTCTTGAGTTTAATTGCGTGTGGGCTTTTATCCCGTATCCTTCTCCATTTCCTTTCATCTCCGTTATGGGACTCGCTTTCATTTTGCGTCTCTCCGATATACGCATACGAAGAGAATATGACGACAATGATTAGAGGAGATCGGCAACCGGTTTTATAATCGTCCGAACAAAGTCGTATAAAGACTCGCTCATCGGAATTTGACTCGCTTTACATTTGGAAATCGGCGTTCCATTGACAGGATCTCGTTACAAATACGATCTGTGGTTTTCGAGCCTGTATTCATAATTTCTCACAATTCTAGAAAACTTCTGAACAGATAAATCAATTCCAATTGATTCCTGTTTCTCGCAATTAATGCAAAAGCCAACATGCTGTTCCTTGACTCTTAAGAATTTGAATTAGTACATTTTTCTAAGAAAGTGAGTTTATACATTTGTTTTCGTTTCTAAAACCATATATTAATTAATTGACAAATTCTTACAGACGCAATACAGAAAATTTACATTCTTGAAAATGGTCTAAATTCCGACTGAAACGTTGAATTAAATTTCATGTGATATTTTGCAAATATTGTCTCGAGTTGATCGAACTAGTGCGCCAATAACATTAATTGTAATTAATGAAAAAGGTTAGATACAAGTAGACAACGAATAGAGAAGATCGCCGATCGGTTTTGTAATCGTCCGAACAAAGTCGTATAAATTCGTGGACTCGGGGCTCGATCGTTCGAGAGAAAGATTGGCGAACGGTCGCTTGCACAGCGATCCGTACGGCTTTCGCGACGGTGTAGCTTCTCCCGCGGCTACAGGGCCACAGGTTTCACATTCACCGGAGGATTTATCGGCGAAGTCCGAAGGTTCCGGGAGGAATTTTCCGGCACGGCGGACTTCTTGCAAACGAGCAATATGAATACACCGCGGCAGATTAAGGGTGGATGGCCCGGGGTGTCTCTGTTCGAGCGCCACGGAAAATATCGGTTGTCGGCCGAGTAATTCGAAAGCCATTACCGCCTTATTTAATGACTTCGGAGGCCATTGTCGCCAGCCCGCGGGGGTGGTACCTACATCCTCGGCGGCGCGTAAATGACGACCGCCATATATATTCGCCGGAACCGGCATAAAAATCCGGGCAGATCCGAATCAAGAGACCGAGGAGACCGCATTAAGGAGTCTCCGCGCCCTATCCATCACTCCCGCGGGACTTTATTGAAAAATGTGCAATTTGCCAGAAGTAAGTATGACGAAGCGACGTCACCAGCGAATCACACGTGCTTCCTCTCTCCATGCAACTGCAATTTCTCCATCAAACCGCGGGATTATCATAGAAAAGAATATCCTCGTTCCGTCGATCGAGCGACGCCATCTTGCCGAGCGAAGATAGAGCTCGTGTACACCCGTTCCTTTCTGATAAAACTGCGCTCGAAGTAGAATGACTTTCTTGCTCCCGACGAGACGCATTGAACTTTCATTTGAATGAGAATCGCATGGAAATATTTATAATAGTTTTCGAAGAAAGAACGCTGCTTCCCGTGCTCGCGCGTCTCTTTGCAGGCCAAAAGAAAATGGTGACCGTGCGCGTTCATATTGTCACGCGTCGCCGTTGAAGATTCCGCATTCAATGGCACACGGTGATCAAAGGATAGATTGCCAGGGCCTGGGAAAAGTTTGAGTTAAAGATTGTAATTTGAGTTAATGGATTATTTTCGTTGTTGTTATCTTTACTCGAAGAATAGCGATTGAAGAAGGTAACTTCGAACAAGGAAACTTGTACAACAAATCGGTGTTCGTTAATTATTCTTAAAAGTTTCTTGGCAGATGACAGTGATTATTTTCGAACATATCATTCAGCAAACTCATACGACACTAAACCGAGAAGCAGATTGAATTGAACGGGCGCGGCATTATTAATTAAAATTAACAGAGGAATATTTATCGTTTTTCCTCTGTTTGCGTACGCGTCAAATCGTTCTGCCGCATGCCATTGCCGAAAATTCTCATATCAAGTCGTTGCGTGGAACAATTATAATTTTCGATGCTCACCGAGAGAGCACCGTCCAATGAATTCCGCGTCATAAACGTAAAAATCGTAAACAACGGTTCGTTTCACGAATCGGGGCGATCACCGGGCCGCGTCGCAAAAAGCTCGCGTAAAAAGTCCTTTGTTCGGATGGGCCATCGCAACCCTTTGGTTCAATTCCGATTCACGGTCGAGTGTTTTCGTGATCCTTGCAGCGCGAACACGACACGGAGCGGAGCAGAGCAGAACGGAGCGAAACAGAGGCCAGCGCAAAAGGATACTCGACATTCCCTGTCCGCCGCGGAATAATTCAACGTCAAATTACCTACGAGCTATCAATAAACTTCATTACTCGCCTTCAAAGCGCGGAACAGCGACGGAGCGAGCCAACAGGTGTTTCGCGACAAAATTTTATCAAAAATCACGGAAACGGAGGCTTAACCGGCTCGGAAACGTGTTTTTCGATACCCAAACTTTCTCGGATGTCAGAGCGAGTCCTCCGTACACCAACCGAAATTAATTTAAGGTGACGGTGGAGGGGTAGTATTACGGGGTTGCACGAATTCGTGTCGTTGTTTGACCTAGGTCATCTATTAATTTCATAAAGTGTTCAGTTAAAAATATTCAGCCAGAAGGTAGCAAAGAAGAAGCTACCGATTGGATGTTGTTTAGAGAAACGATAGAATGTCTGTAAACCTCGGAGACATGAATCGGAGTCATGAATGTCGGAGCGAGTCCTCTGTACACCAACCGAAATTAATTTAAGGTGACGGTGGAGGGGTAGTATTAAGGGGTTGCATGAATTCGTGTCGTTGTTCGACCTAGGTCATCTACTAATTTCATAAAGTGTTCACCTGAACATATACTTCAGCCAGAAGGAAGCAAAGAAGAAGCTACCGATTGGATGTTGTTTAGAGAAACGATAGAATGTCTGTAAACCTCGGAGACATGAATTGGAGTCATGAATGTCGGCGCGAGTCCTCTGTACACCAACCGAAACTAATTTAAGGTGACGATGGAGGGGTAGTATTAGGGGGTTGCACGAATTCGTGTCGTTGTTCGACCTAGAACATCTATTAATTTCATAAAGTGTTCACCTGAACATATACTTCAGCCAGAAGGAAGCAAAGAAGAAGCTATCGATTGGATGTTGTTTTGAGTCCTCTGTACACCAACCGAAATTAATTTAAGGTGACGGTGGAGGGGTAGTATTAGGGGGTTGCACGAATTCGTGTCGTTGTTCGACCTAGAACATTTATTAATTTCATAAAGTGTTCACCTAAACATATACTTCAGCCAGAAGGAAGCAAAGAAGAAGCTACCGATTGGATGTTGTTTAGAGAAACGATAGAATGTCTATAAACCTCGGAGACATGAATTGGAGTCATGAATGTCAGAGCGAGTCCTCTGTACACCAACCGAAATTAATTTAAGGTGACGGTGGAGGGGTAGTATTAAGGGGTTGCACGAATTCGTGTCGTTGTTCGACCTAGAACATCTATTAATTTCATAAAGTGTTCACGTGAACATATACTTCAGCCAGAAGGAAGCAAAGAAGAAGCTACCGATTGGATGTTGTTTAGAGAAACGATAGAATGTCTGTAAACCTCGGAGACACGAATCGAAAGAAAATTCTGAGTCATCAGTTCCCACGGGCCGGATTAATGCAACTTCCCAATATAAAGGTAAGGGAGGTTTGCGAGGGAGTAAGAGGAAGACATGACGGTCGCGTATCCGCATTATAAAATCCCTCCGCGGAGCGTGTAGTGGTTTCGACTAGCATCCGCTTGATCCTGCTGTCGAGGGTGTCCCTCTTTTCCGTGGGATAGCGGGTCGCGTATCGTGGTCGTGAAGGAATTGCCTTTGCCGGTATCGGTGTAGCTCGCGAGAACAATAGAGCCGCTGTGCACAAAGGGCAAGGATGCATCCGCGTCGGGAAGAAGGAAGCGTGCGGCGCGCGAGTTCAGCGTTCCGAGTACATATAGAAGGGGGATGCGTTCTATCCGTGAATACACCGATAGAGAGAGAGAGAGAGACAGACGCAGAGGAGCCCCCGTTCAACCCCTTGGCACCCTCGCCATCAGTTAGGGGGCAGCTCGTCGCCCTGGCAGTGGGGGACGGTTGGCCTATCGGCTCAGGGTTGCTTGGAATCTATCGGTGGGCCAGATTTCACTGACACAGTCTCCGGCTTAGCGGGCACACGCGACGAGAGACCGATCCTCCCAGTGACTCTTCTCCCTCTCCCTCTCTCTCTCTCTCTATCTGCGGTGCGCGGTGGTCGCCGAGAGGCAACAGAGAAAGAGAGAAAGAGAGTAGGAGCTAGACGAAGAAGAGAACGGGAACAGAACCGAGACCGAACGGGTACCGAACAGAACAGAACAGAACAGAACAGTCGGAGCGTGTGTGTCCCGGTGCGCGTGCGCCTGGTCAGTGGATGCGTTAGCGCACTCGCGCCCTTCCTCGACGTCCTTTTGCGAGGAAATTGATTCTGCGCGAGACGGAAGCCTGCTGCGAGAGCACCGCCAGACGAGAGCCGGGGCCCGCAGACCGCGCACACACCGCACCGGCGACGGTACACCTGTCTCCTCGTTGTCCTCCCGTGTCCGTTCTTTGGCACACTTGGCGCACGCTTAAAACCGGCCACCCGTCGGCGCCTCGTTATTATGTAAGGGGACGGTCGCGCAAAACGGTCTTACGTGTGTGTGTGTGTGTGTGGGACACGCAGCCGCCCGACGCGACACGTTGACACGCAGTTTCGCGGTGACACAAAAGTGTGTGTGGACGGTGGCCTCGCGAAACCGCGAAACATGCGAAAGGACGCGTCGCGCCGGCCGCGTACACAGGACCACCGACGACGCGTCGATCACCGACCACGACACTGAGAGGGATAGAGCAACGTGTGCCGTGCCGCTGTCAGACCGGAACTTCGATGGAACTGACAATCCTGCTACTGGCTTGCATCGTGGGTGAGTCTCAAGATTTCCGGGGAACGCGTTTCCGCCGATATACGCGATCCTCGAGAGCGTCCGCTCCACACGCGGCGTTCTCGGTCTTTTCGCCGTCCGTCGGATCCAGGCTCGCGCGACTCCTGCGTCCGTTCAGTGCTCTTCTCGACCTGAGACACGCTGCCTTCGGGGCCCTGTCGTGTCCCCATCGATGAAAACCAACGTGTCTCGCACCCTGTGTCTGTGATCGAAAACGTTTGCAAACCTCTGTACCTCTATATCTGGACCGTTACAACGTGGTCGAAACGTGCTCCTCGGACGCAGGATCCACAGCAGTGCAACACTGGACACGCTTCTCTCTCTCGAGGCTCTCGCCTCCTTTCTTCGTGATTCTCCGTGATGAGGAAGGGTGTCGGACGAACGGGAGATGAGATCGCGGGGGTTGAATTTTAAGTACGAGTCGGCGGGCTTGTGCACGAGGGGGGTTGCTTAACCGGGAGACCGTGTAGTTCCCACTTTGAGGGGACTGAGAACACGGTTTAATTTAACTGTGCGTGAATCGCGCCGAGCTTCTTCTCCTCGGTCCCCGCAGCCCGCCCCTCCCGCCCCCCCGGTACACAAGGTCGTTTCCAGTCGGGGGACGTTTTTGCTCTCGACGTTCTGCATATTTCAGTGGCTGGCATTAAGGGAGGGACACCACGGTGCACGCGGTCATGGTGGAAAAAAGGGAAACTAAGAAAAACGGAAAGGGCGAGAGATCGTTGAACGGATAATGTCTCTACTTTTCTCTCTCTCTCTCTTGGCCCCCATCGCCAGTTGTTTGTCGTCGACGAGGTTGGCATACGGTGAAATCTGCGCTGGAGGATCGGCTGGAATCGGGCGGACGTTCAATTAAAACTGAACAGGTGAAATGAAGCTATACGCGAAACGGAGGATGCTCCTAGGTCCCCGTCGATTATCGGTCCGCTGGTCTCTCGCGCGCCTGGTTCCGTGAAATTTTGTAATTTCGTTTCTCGCATCACGTGGCGCGATGCGTATCGACCGCGACTCTCTTTTGATTACCGGCTGGAAACGATAAAAAGGTGAAGAAGGGGTTGCGGGACGAAGGAGGGGACGAAAAGTGAACGTACGCACGCAGAGCCGGGTGAACAACACTGGTGGATTCCGAGGGGTTCTGTCCCGACCGGGTACCAAATTGCGAGTGCTCCATCCCCTGGCCTTTCGCCTTTGCTCTCGTATCCCGAGCCCTTTTCCGAAAACAATTTGCCGGCCTGGTTATCAGCTCGCCCCGTAATCGGTGCTTGATAATGCGACGAACGTCGCGTCGTCGTCGCCTTTGACGGCCGGTGCCTGCTACGTTGGCTCGCACGCGCGAGTTTAATCGCGCGAGGCCCTTGTTCCTCGGCCGAGTGAATAACTTTCAATTTGATTCTGTCGGACGTCACGTGTTTTATCTACGATCGCGCGTATTATAGCTCGCGGCGAGTAATAATTGCCGAG
Source organism: Lasioglossum morio (assembly GCA_916610235.2). NCBI lineage: Eukaryota > Metazoa > Arthropoda > Insecta > Hymenoptera > Halictidae > Lasioglossum > Lasioglossum morio. The sequence continues at coordinate 27,759,540 of OU744326.1, forward strand.
CGGCGGCGGCGGCGACGGGTCGAAAGTACTCGACCCCGCGGTACTATGTACGTGTACTACGGAAAACATAAATATCAATGTTGCGCTCGATGTTTGCAATAATGTGGATGAAGAGCACGGTCGGCCGGACAATCGTGTAGGCAAATATCTGCGGCGAGTATACGAGCAATTACGTTGATATATCGATAGGAGCCATTATGTGAAACGGGACGGTGCCGAAGTGTTTACGGTATTCGACGACGAACAAATACATGTTCGCGCTTTCTTCTAGAGCTAATTGGAGGTAAGCCGTTCGAAGAGCAATTAACGAACTCGTTAGGAATACCGCGTCGAAGACGAAATCGATCGACGGTAGGCGAGAGACTAGGTGTAAAATCGAATCCGTCCGTGTTTCGTGTTAGTTTCGAAATGATAAAGTATGCCGGTACTTATTGAACCATTCAATATTTATAGTATTGGCGCACAGTCTTCCCGGAGCTCTGATTACAAGGAGCTTTACGGAAGCAGCTTTGTTTGCACGGAGCGTCGCGGAAGCTCTGGGTCCCGTGACGCTGTAACGAGATTAAATAGGGGCCACGGTTATATACCGGAGTCCTCTCTATTCCTCTCATCTCTCCACCGTGTCCTCTCTGCACTTTATCTCACTCTCTCTCTCTCTCTCTTGGTTTCGTTCTGGTTTTTTCCGGTCGGCTCGCAGCACGGTATCGGGCGCGAACGAGAGAGAAACCGCGGGCGCGAGAGTCAGATGTCGGAGGTCGTTCCGAGCGATACGCGATCGTCACCGATGCGCGCGGTTAAAATATTTGTCCTCGCAACTATTTATTTGCCGACGCGAATTGAACAGCTCAATTGGCGAATACGTTTGTGAACGAATATTCCGTCGGCAAACAACGGTCGGCCCGGCGAACGAGAAAAAAATTACTTCGCGCGTGCACCCGAACAAGAGAAAATGAACGGCGACAAAAAAAAAGTCGAAAATGGGGATGAGAGATGGAGATCGAAAAGAGAGAAAAAGACAGACGAGAGCGAGAGAGAGAGAGAGAGAGAGACGAAGTAGGGTGGAAGAGAGGGTGAGAGAAGCGAGAAATTTGAGGGCGCAATCAAGAGGGATTCTTATCCATTGGCGTATTGAACTCGCGGAAGTGGCTAGACGAGAAAGAGAGAGAGAGAGAGAGAGAGAGAGAGAGAGAGAGAGGAGGCGACGGCGGTGAAGGGTTCGCGGCTGCTAAAACGAACAAGCGTTTTCATAATAGAAATTTAATGAACTTGACGAATAATTGTGTCAATGGATAATTGCGTTAATGCCGCTCGAACGGGCACGGTTCCGAGGCTGCCGCTCCACTTCGCCCGATACAACAAATCACGCGGCTGGTTCGACGCCACCACCGGCACCGTCGCCGTTCCCTACCACCGCCTCCGTCGTCGCCTTCCGTCGGCTTATTTCATCGGCGCTTTATTGAATTTTTTGCTTCCGCTCTTTCCTGGCTCGGCGGCCAGGAGGAAACTCGACGCGGAAAAACCGTATCTCTCCGGGTAATCGAACGCGTCCCCCGGTTTTACGACTCCATGGCTCGGCGAACCAGAGCGGAGCGGAGCAGAGCGGAGCAGAGCAAACCGAAGCGGAGTCGCGAACAGAAGAGGAGAGAAAGAGAGAGATAGGATTCGGGGTCTAGGCGGATTGTCCTATTCTCCCGCGAGCATCCTTTTCATCGGACGACACGCGTGCGAGACCCGAGCGACGGTACACCCCCGTACACACGCCGATGCTGCCGATGCTGCCCCTGACGTGAAATACGACTGGTCTAGCATCGAACTGTCGATTCCATTGTAGCGATTCTCTCCATCGACACCGGGACGCTTCTTTCGCTCCGTGTTCCAACCCCCCCGGCACGAGAGATTGTTTTTCTGATGTCTTTTTGCACATCCGCTACTCCGTGCTCCTTTCTTTTTTCTGATCCTATCACGACCTCACGTGCAAACACACACACACCAGCGCGTCTTGTGTCGCGCTCATACTCGTACACAAGCAATCGTCGGACTTTACAACGGGGAATGAAGAATGCGACAGCCAGGCCCCGAGTGTATCGCTGCATCGTCACCCCACCCTTTTTTTTCCTCCCCAATTGCACATCGTGCACGAGTTTCTTCCTCGCGGCTCCTTTTCTGTTACCCTTTCAGCTTCTCTCTTTTTTTTCCACTTCTCCCCGGTGGTCGTTCTTTTCTCTACTACTATTTCTTCTGCCGTTTCTTCCTCGTCCGCTATTCTTTGGGAGGAAGGGTCCACACCACCCCCCCTCTCACTCACTCTTTCTCTCTGTCGCTCGTTTCCCTCCCACTCCCGGTTTCCTCCTTTAACGAGTCCGTTACGATTGTCATTTTTTCTATGCAGCGCCGCGTTGCCCGGGATTCCGCAAGTGTCCGCCCGTTGAATAGGCCGGCACTTTAAATGCGGATCGTCTCTTTATACGGGATATGGAGTAATTCTCTCGAGCAAGCGACCCGATTTATTCACGGCCGACCAACGGTGCAACCCTTGTGCCCCTTCCACGGTGAAGAAAGCTTACGCAACGGCCCCCACCCCCCCACCCACACACCTTTGCAATTCATACCCGCACCTTCGCAATTCCCCGAGACAGTCGGTCGGGCGAGAAAATTTTGTCTGCCAGCCGCGAGCTGCCACGCGAAAAGAATTCTATTCACTTGGGACGATAAAAGCTGCGGGGGCCCCATTGCGGACGACCGGGGGTGGCGAGAGGGTGCGGCGGCGGTGGCTAGGGGGCGTCGCCCGACCGGGCACGTTTAATTACTTCCGAATCCACCGGCCTGTTGTTTCACTCTAACAAAACACCGCCGCGAGATTTATCGTAACGACATCGCCGTGGACAGTTGTCGGCGTCGTCGTCGTCGTAGTCGTTGGCGCGGCGGCCGTTCCCCTGTACTGATGCCTGCTGAAAAGATTGAACCTGCAAGGAACGCCGGTCTCTGCCATTCGTTCGACGATCGGTCTTTCTCTTTCCACCGTTGCACACGAGATTGACGAGCATGCAGATCCAAGTAATTGGGAGACTGATTAATGATCTTAATCCCGGGGGTAAAATTGTCACACGGTTTTTACGATCTCGTCCGGCGGAAATAGAATTCGGATCGGAAACAACTCTCTAGAAAAAGACTGTCGCGGAATCGCGTTGCTTCTTTTCGTGGTGGTAATGATGCTACGCGCACGAATACGTGCATTAGAGTGGAATGCGGTTGGAGAAACCGAGACGTGTTTGTATTTAATGATGTTCATCCCCTCGCGCTGCTTTCATTACCAATAAATTGATCATTTTCTTCGTGAATTCAGCGTGTCCGTTTACACGCGAAGCCGGCTCTCGTTCGATCAGCAAAAGTAGTCCAGAGGTGCACCTGTTTTTCGGAACGTGTATTAATTGGATGCATTAAACACTGCAACCCCCAATGACAACCGAGATCGGTTGGAAATACGTTGCCAACCATTTCGCAGCAATCTGCGATAAAATAATTGGTGTGTTCGCGGCTGTTCAACAAAATAAACGCTCCGATATATCAAATCATAAATAAATCTCCATCGGTCAGGGGTTGAAACCGATATCCCATAACGAAATAGAGAGAGAGAGAGAAAGGGAGAAGGAGAGCAGCCCCTCAATCACCAAGCACAGCGAGCCGCGTAAAGATGAAACGAGCCGACGTACTTCTGGGGGGGTGTCTAAATTGCCTCGTGGCACCCCTCGGAGCCTCGACGTTTTCGACTCTCATTAGTGCACACGCACGTTTCGCTGCTATAACTCGGTCCCGACTCGATTCCCGATCCCGCTAATTTGTCCCGCAGTTTGTCTTACGGACAATCGAGCCCCGCCGAAGTCTCGCGGGAACCGTTTCGCGGAGCAACCCCCGGGTAAAAGGGAGTTCCCGGCTAGTAGTTTGGGGTAGTGAAGAGGAAGGAACGAAGAGAGAGAGAGAGAGAGAGAGAGGGGGATGAAAGCTTTCCAGTCCCGGATCGACGAAACCTTTCCAACTATCGGGGGCCGGGGCTGTTTCCGCTAAATAGCTTCGGTCCTCGCTTTAATCGTCGTCGTCGCCTCGTAATGAATTCGCCAGGCTTTTCTTAAACGGGCGACTGCAAGCCACCCCCCCAACCTCCCCACGAACGGCCCCCGCTTTTCAACCCTTACGCCCACTGCTGCCAATTGCATCGACGATTAAATTACGACGGCCTGGCAAAGGTGAACTAGGCGAAGTCGCAAATGAAATTCCGGCGAACGGAATCCGCCAGAAATCTTAACGATCCCCGCTATCTCGCCCGGACAGCGTGCCGACTACTTCGACCGAGGTTCAAGGAAGTCCGTGTAATTTAAATCTCGACCTCCACCCCTCTTTCCACCGCCCCACCCTTCTTCTTCCACCCAGCCGGCGTTGAACCACCCCCGCGATCCCGTATGACGCTAACGGAGGGAATGCGGACGCTTAAAATGCCTCTGTGTCCGATTAAATCTTAACAACCTAATTTCCCGAGCGCCGGGTTCACCGACTAGATGTTCCACGGGCTTCGATCTCCGGCTCCGTTCCCCGACCAGGATTTTTCGATCGCCTCCCAACCCCTCCAACCACCTCTCGTCGAACCACTTCGCCGGCAGGCTTCTTCTAAAGTAGCCGGGGGATCGGCAGAGGTGAAAATTAGACGTACGAGGCGCCCACGGTCTCCCGGGGTATCTGGAAAGAGTATTTCAAACTGACCGACCACCAGGAACATTCGTTCCACCCGAAGATCCGCTAGAAAGATTGCTACGCTCGAGTGTCTTTGGCGAATTCATGGCCAGACGTTCCTTCTTTCTTTTTTTTTTTCACAGAGGATATGGTGGAGCGTGTAAGGCGTACCGATCCACTGTTCTTCATTGATAAGATGGTAATGCGGTTGGAATTCTCGCTAGCTGATAAAAGCGGCGGGATGTTCTGTAGAGGATTTTATTGGGCTGCTTGTTTGCTCTTCCTTCGATAATACCGTAGTAATTTCTAGGAAATTGCGGATTACTCCCTGGCAGGTTTTAGAAGTTGACTTTGCGGCTACGTACCGGGAGAGGTGGGTGTTCGCTCTGGATTAGGGTGCTTCGAGATTTTTGGATTTGATAAGAAAATTCGTGGAAATCCGCTCCTGCTTCGGTCGGTTTACACTTCTCTCGAACATGAGTTTTCTGATTGGTAGTATCTGTGGTATTATCGGTGGACTAGATTTTCTATATTTACAACGATAATCAAGTAGCTGCGGTAGAAGACAGTGGAAAGACTGGATAGAAACTTTTATTTGGCATCTTGTGCTTGTAATGGATGTAGACGATTTTTCTTTCGCATGAACAGCCGCTTACTATCCGTCATGACTAGACTGCAGATCTTTGTGCAAGATGAAAATTGTCTGTTTCAATTGCACGAGACAGTAGTCCGATGGAAATCTCTTTCATTCTTTAAGGTTGACAAAATTGAGAATATAAAGTGGACGAATGGAAAATTAACAAAAATCTGCTCGATATTTTTTAGACGTTATGTACGTGTCTTTTACGAATCAAAAATGTTTTAATTTCTCCAAGTCTTGAAATGCCTTGTTTACCATGACGTGTTCAGTAATAGCCTGTATGATCGATTGACGAACTGAGTTATTTTACCACCTTATTATTAGCTCGCTTTCTTGCCTGTCTGTTCGGTACAAATCTTGCAATTGATTTTAAACTAACTTCCCGATGAGCTAAATACTTGAAACTTTGCACATAGCTCAGAATCGGATGACAATGCAATATTCCCGAAAAAATTAAAAAACAAATCTGTCCGTTCAGGAGATAGTAATTTAAAACATAGGTAACTGCTTTTATTTTCGAATTTTTTAAAACGTTATGTACGTGTCTTTTAGGAATCAAAAATGTTTTAATTTCTCCAAGTCTTGAAATGCCTTGTTTACCATGACGTGTTCAGTAATAGCCTGTATGATCGATTGACGAACTGTCAAACATTTTACCACGTTTTTATTAGCTCGCTTTCTTGTCTGTCTGTTCGGTACAAATCTTGCAATTGATTTTAAACTTCCCGATGAGCTAGATACTTGAAACTTTGCACATAGCTCAGAATCGGACGACAATGCAATATTCCCGAAAAAATTAAAAAACAAATCTGTCCGTTCAGGAGATAGTAATTTAAAACGTAGGTAACCGCTTTTATTTTCGAATCGGCCACAAATCTGCCGGTACGTTTAATAAAAATTTGGTACGTTCAATTTTCCGCTGCAGCGATTTCGGTATCCGTTGGTCCGAGCGTTAATGAAAAATTGACAGGCGGAGTTTCGGTGGCGAGCAAACAGTTCTCTGAAGCATAAGCGGTTAGTTAGATCCGCGGCGGGGATGTTCCTTGATCCGGCGTTTGTAAGAGCCGAGTAAATTCGTATACCCCGCATGCTGATTTGCGAAAGGTCCCAGGCGTACAGTTATAAAGGAGAGCCAAAGCTTCTGGTAGAACCCTGTGGTGCTCCCGGCTCATCCACCGCAACGTATCAGCTCAGAGACTATAGGGCCCGGACCATCTTCTTCACTGTTACAGTTCGGTATACGGCGGAACAAGTAACTGTAATTACCATTTGGCTGCGCCCAGCCGGCGTAAGTAGTCGGGGGCGGGCAATGCCGGGGCCGGCTCGGCGCGGCATAAGTATTTGGCATAGAATAATGTAGACAGTTGTAAAAGCTAATGGTCGTTGTCCCGACGAGAACGAGCCCGAGCCGCTGTTACGACGGCGAACAAGTAATAAATTGCAGTTTCTAGTAAATAAAACGGGCCGATGCCTTTTCTTCCCACCGATAAAGAAGAATACGGTCGCGGCCTACTTGGGAGCGTTTCGGTTTCCTGTAAGGCAATCTGCGTCTGGTTCAGTGACAGGGAAAGATGGCCTCGAATTTTTGCGATCGGCCTCCCTCGGCCCCCGACTCCGCCTTACCCACACCCGTCCTTCGACTAATGAGAACGGGAAAAGCGTGTTTCTTTGATAAGCCGCGCTCCAAATTCTATATCTAGCCGGACGATTCAAGGAATGGCACTTGTTCTTTTGTGAACGACTGGCCACTTATTTCTGCGGCAGCCACGATCAACTTTCCTAGCCTCCGTATCGACAGAATACTAATTTAAGCTGCCTCTTCTTTCCGCAAAATTCAATGCTGTCGCTCGGAGGTCCGCGCTCTTCTCGGATTCACTGTGATCAAACGGGAAACTCGCATAAATTTTCGTGGAACATTGCGAATGGTACTTGATCAGGCAAATCGGCGGTGTAATTGTTCGCATCTTCAATGTAGGAAATCTATTCTCCAACGAAAACGTGAACCCTTATGTCGATAACCATAATTATCATGCGATATTCAAGAATATGTAATTAATATATGTTCTCGGCGCACAGATTCGATCAATGATAAACAAAACAAAGCAAATTTGCAATAATTAAACTTGTACTATGTAAATATATGCTAAAATAATGTACTGGGTATTTCACAAGATGAACAATCACTGTACAATAATCTTTTCAAAAGAACCATACTTGCTATGTATAAAGAAAAGTTTTAGGTGTGTAATTCACTGACTGAGTTCCATGCTGGTCTAAATTGAACTGTGGCAAGGACGAGAGAGCAAACACAAAAACATTGGAACGACGCGTATTGACGTTCAGCCAATCAGACACTATAATCGACAAGTTCTCAAGATCGAATCTGTGCGCCGAGAACATATATTAATTATATATTATCAAAATTTACGATCGAGAAATATTAGATATTCAACAATGTTCCAATTTATAGTTACAACAGATATTTTTATGCCTCGAATTGCAAATTAATCTGTGATCATACAATCCAACAACCGTAGTCCCGTTGAAAGCACCGGTTCCCATTAGATCACTCAAGTTAAACAATGTGGAACGTGAATGGCACTAGGATGGGTGACCGTCTGGTAAAAAAACCGGAAAGTGACCCACCCGGGGTGTTTTTCACGTGTTGTTGGCAAAACGTGGTTCGGAACTCACCATAAACAGTAGGTCCCGCTGAAAAGGCGATGGTGAGAATGGAAAGAGGGGAAAAAAGATTGGTAAATGAATTTGAAACCCTAAGGGGACCAAATATCATGTTACACACTGTGATCATACAAGAATGATTAAAGAACTATGGTATTAAAGAAGTTTGTGATATTTCGGACTGTTAATATGAACATGAAAATATTAAATCGCGATTGTTGAAAACAAGTGCAACCGAGTTCGTTTAAATTACGTCTCGATAGTAGCGTTCATGTTTGATCAACTGAAAGAGTTTTCCGAGTGGCACTCGAGAAGGCAAGCATCGACAAGATTTTAAAATACCTCGTACGACGGAGCAAGCATTTTGTTAACACTTTCCGTGGCTTTGAAGGGTTAGATTTTTGCGAAAATGAGAACTTGCGGCGGGTTACTATGTTCATCGCGCGCTATTGTGTTTCGAAATGGAGTGGCAGGGCGCGTTGAATAGATCGACAAGTGTAATTTGAGGTGTGCCACGGCGAAGTACAGAGTGATGGTGGGGGAGGTCTCTACTTCTGCTTCTAATTGGATACGAACTATTCGAAATGATTCGAAGCAGTCGTTGATACACTCGAAGGTCACAGTAAGATCCTATTGAACAGCCATTAACAAGTGTATTCGCGGGTCTAACAATACGGGCAAGTTGTATACCAACAGACAACACTACACAGAGACATACGACCGCACAGACACCAACGCAAACGATTCTATCGGGTACACGACGACATCCACAGGCGGCACACGTATATTCGGGCCACGCTCCGCACACAGAAACACATGGAAACGTACACATTCGCGAGATATTGCAAGAGGCGGAGGCGCGCGGCCGCGCACACACGGTGTTATTTGTAGACATACCAATTTCGCCGCGTCTCTGCCGAGTTAAATATCGTTAGAGCGCATTTTACCTAACTAGCCTTCACGATATTAAGTCCCGTCTCGTTCCAGGTCAACCAGATTCAGTTTACTCGGCGCGTGCGATACCACACGGCCCGCGCGCGCGTTCCGCTTGAAAATATTAGGGGGTTCCACTAATTCCTGTCGGTTTTTCACTTGGAATATTCATTATTCTCATAATGCGTCATAACGTCGATCAACATGCTTGCTTCCGACTACTTTTTGCCTTCTTTCCTGCTGAAAAAGCTGCGCGTACACGCGCGAGATAAAACTCTTTACTGTACCGATCAAAACGTATTTTTTGGGAGGGATTTTTTGTTGTTTGGTGAAACTTCGAAAAAATCGCCGACTTCAAGGGCTATTTTCACCGTTCCAATGCGGATGATAACCGTGCGAAATATTTTCCCGAGAAATACCTCTCGCAGAAACACGAAATTCGGTGTGTCCAGATTCGCCACACTTCGACTGTTAACCAGATTGGATTACGTTTCGAGGTTTTGGCCACGTTTCGGCGATTCGCGACCGCCGCCGAGCAGATGCATCCGAAACGTTTGATTAATTTTGCGAAATCTTCTCGAATTGCCCGCAGTTATATTCCCGACGCGGCGCGGGCCCCCGGCAGAGGCCGACTTTCGTCGTCGCTTTTAAATTTGCCGAACGACCGCCGTTTGAAATACGCGCGGAAAATTACAGCATCGGGAGCCAAAAAACCGCACACAAATTCCACGGCGTGACAGCCCCGTTATTCCCTCTTCGGAACTCGTAAAGAATGCGGTGTCGCGCACGCATTTTTAGCTTTTCCGACGCGACGGCATATTTAGTAGCCGATTCTTTTATTCTCTTGTTTTTTTTTTTTCGCCGACCGAGACGACTGCTACCGGCCGAAAACGAACGCGGCGCGGCGTTTTCTCAATTATCGCCGGCGCTACCCCGTAATTCTCGCCGGTTTTGTAAGACAGCATTCCGGGACGCTGAAATCCCGAAATTTCTCTCATCAGGAATTACCGTTTTTAGCTCCTTTTACCGCGGCGCTCTTCTTCGAAATGGAAGAGTTAGAATTATAAATAGCGGATTTTATGCATTTATGACAGAAATGTGTGCAGTGTTTTCTCGATAAATGTTCCAAATTTCTTGTCTTTAATTGTATACATCCGTGAGTGACGTAAAAGACGGTTCAGGTATAACGGTGTGAACTAATACTTAACAAAACTGCTTTATTCCTCATTATTTTGGTTATGAGACTGTGACCACCATATTCGTGGCATTTTTCTAATGAGAACGAAATTTAAAACACAGTGAAAATATTAAAAAAAATACAATATGCTCTTGTAGTATTTCCGACGTATTAAAATAATTAAGAATAAAAGATAAATATATATGTAGCTCCTGTATCTTGCAATGCATGTATAAAATTCCACAGTTTAGGTACAAATTATTAATCAATCGTTTCACAAGCTCAATAATGTTGAATTGGTTTTGTCGAAGCGTTTCAGGATATCGTCAATCGATTTCAATTGAAAGATTTCAAATGTTTGTGCTCAGACACGTATGTATACTCAGGTTAGGGTCTGCTAAGTACAAAAGGTTCCGAGCACCGAACGAATAACTTTGATTCGATGGAATTTTCGAAGTTGCTGAGTTGGCAGTCAAAGTGTTAAACGATGTAGGCAGTGGTAATCAGATGGAGTGATGTCAGGCGAATAAGCTATCAGTCACAGTTCCTCCATCATAGACATCGCGAACCGTTTGAGTGGCCTCAGTCACGGTTTTTACAAGATTGAAAGCACATAATGCTGAGTATGCAGTTTACCGGTTGCAACCGTACACATTATTGATTTATAAGGTAGTGTTTTATTTAACTATTACCCGGACGCGTTCGAAATCGTAAAAGACCGGCTAAACATATCCATTCGAATAGCTGGTTATCGTACGAAATCAAGCGGAATTAATTAATTTTTCCTGCTAATAATTTCTCCGCGGATTTTTCTATGAAATTGTAAATTCCATACCTACACGTTTCATTACAAACAAGCCAAACATGTATTATTATTATATACGGACCGAGGTCCTTTTATACAAATGTATACAGTTTTTACAGTATAACTGAGAAAAACAAAAAGAAAGTTTTAACCTAAGTCTTAACTAAAATTTACAAAAGAATGGACCATGCGAAACTAAACAAATACAGGTATGATCAACAAATAGTATCATTGTAATTTGTCAAAGCTCACTAAAATATACCTCGCTAAAACTATTCATTCATCCATAGAAACGTGCATCCTTAACGTGTTAAATCTAAAAATATGTCTGAGGTGTGAGAGTCCGTATCGTCTCGAACGTCCACGTTTTCCAAAATAAAAGCAGTTCTCTGAATACATAACCGCAGCCCTTTCCGATTCGCCGGTTAATATTAATGGGGCGTACCTTATTTATAAAACGAAAACGCCGAGGCTAAAAAATCCAGTCGGAGCATTGCACAGCGCGCGTGTTGGCAAAAATATTTTTGCGTGGAGCAATCGCAAAAATGTCTTCGGGAACGGTTTTGCTCCCGATGGAAGGGAGGGTGAATCGCAATTGACAGTCGAACCGTTTGTTTGCCAGACAGAACTCCTATCAATTTAGCTGTCCAAGTCGTCAGCAGGAACGTTGACGATTTCTTCTTTTCTCCCTCGTCCAATTCTTTCTCCCCGAGTTTCGCTTGAATGCCGGAGCAGATTCGAAAACAACTACCACTTACCGGGACTCGTTCAAGTATTCCGTGAGTTGAGAATTGGAAACTTTAATGAACAGAATCCCTGAGTTATATAGATATCTGCGAAAGTGTTATTGAAACTACAATAAAAGGCAACTAGGCGACATTGTTTGACAATTAGCAGCGTCGAGCGGCGCACGGTCCGCGTCGCGACGCTGCAAAAATCCCAGTTAATTATACCCGGGGTACCATCGAACTTTCTAATGGGCGTTCAACGCTCGATACACCATTCGGATCTCATTCATAATTGATTTATTATCGAAAGCTATTGGCTGAACAAATTTATGCAATATCGAAGAAACTTGAACGTTTCGCGCAAACAGCCCCATCGCGCGCCTCCCCCGAGAGTATTGATCACCCTCCGGGCATTGATACTGCTCGAGGATGGTCGTTTTTTCTTATTCTCAAAAAAACCTCTTCGCCATTGTAAACTATCCTCTGTTAAATTTATTTCGCAGTTGATGGGCGTGCTCGGTGCGCTTGCAATCACGAGTGTACGTACACCGTCGGTAAAAGGATTCCGTTTTAATACGCCAGCCGTTTCTCTTCCAGAGGAACTACCAAACTTACCATTTCCCCGCGAACACATAAAACTAACCCTTTAAGTTTTCATAGGTATGAATGATAGCGCTGAAAGAAATTGCGCAGGTGTTTGTGCGGGCTCAAGTGCGACCGGAGTGGTGCTAAAAAGCACCCGAACTTTTGGGGCACACGGAACCCAACGGTTCCCAGCGTGTACTAGTTCAACAGAACGGCCTGGACCGAGGAGTTGGTCAGTCTGTTCAAGAATTGTTGGTCTTTGCCGGAGACAACTGAATTGGCCCGTCTTTGTTTATGTGCATCTCTGTTATCTCGAGCCTTCTCAAACGCTACATTCTGGTTTTTTCATTCGACAACATCGTTCCCGGCATTTTCCTGAAAAATACAGGCATCGCAGTAAGACTCAATAAAAAATCATACAAACGTTGTTGAATATTTCCAGCGTTCGTTTCGCTTTCGATTAACGCGCACAGTGCAAAGTATTGTCAAACAAAGTAAATTATACGCAGTGATTCTGCAAACTGGGATAAGTTACTGCTTCTTTTTAAGTAAAAATAGAAAAAAAAAAAGATAGAGGAATTGCAATTGCACTTGGCAGCTGCATCCACGTGAAAAATAAGGTCACAGGAAGTTAGGGCGTATTCCATCTATACTTGAAAAAACAGCAGTAACTTGTACCAGAGTTTAGAAAACAATGAAACAACAGTTTATCGCGTTAGTCGAGTATGCTCGTGTTATTTAACAATATGAAACATACGCAACACGAAAGAAACTTTTTGGACAAGCTACTATGTATTCGTTGAACGAGCGACCGGTTACTAACACAATTAATTTCTCGCCCGATTTCATCGAAATTACAATTTTCTATTGTAGTTCGATCCGGATTGCGAGGTAAACAGATGAAAAGCTTGAAAGCGGCAACGGATTACATCGCGTGCGAGCACGCACGGACAAAATAGAGTTCCGCGATACCGTAGATTTTCATCCCCGCCGGGGACAAGCATGAATACTTGTGCAAATAAAACAATTACCATAAAAGGTGTATTTTGCCGTAAAGTTTGCACTGCACGGTAGCTCCCGCGTATGAGAGAGCACGTGTAATTACTTCGGTAAACAGAGGCGCACAACTTTGCAAAGTTCGAGTTTGAATATCCTTTAAACTAATAGTTTTTTGCTCAAGTAACCTAATAGCATCTCTGCTGATAATTAGTGCGCCGCGAACAACGGGCCGCCATTAAAAGAAATGCCGCTCGCAACTTTGTAACTTTGTTTTATCTGCCGCACTGTTTTCTCTGTGGCAGCGTTCATACGGAAATAATTGTTCTAGTGTTACACGAAACTCGGCCTGAAATGTTTGATATTTAATCGTTATTAATACGATTCGCATTAATGAAAATTCGTTCGCTTTACGAACGTTTTTAACTCTTTTAGCGCGACGGCGCTTGTTGCAATTCGTACATTCGCTGAATTAAATATCATCAATTCGATTGAAATCCTCATTTTTATATTTTCAAGTCGTATTCGAACTTATAAATTCGTTTTCTGTTTTCAGATGCTGCGTTTTTTATATGAATTTTGTTGTGTTGCAATTCGACTGACCTATTTCGTAAAGTTATTTAATAAATTTTTAATTACGATGTTCACTTTAAAGACTGGATGTAAAACGTGGACTTGTGGCGTGGGCAGATTTTCAACGATTATGGCCATTTCAAAACATTCTGGCAAAACTAGAAGTAGTTAGTGCTCATCTTGAAAGGATATTCACATAAACGATTGAACTTTCTAGATATAAATAAAGGAAACGAGACAAAATCTATCCCGCAATCTAACAAATTTGGTAAAAACGGAGTGATTTATTTAAGAAAATTATATATTGAGAAGTTGAGATGTATAATATTAACTACTCTTTCAATCTGCTTGCATTATGCAGATCCTAACCAAATTTGGGGCATCGAAGTAGTGCAAAATCAATTTTTCAACCAGAATGAATATTTCCGTCCGCCTGGGATAGAATTTCTCGGATACTATTATTATTACTAATTTTCCATAGAAGCAGTAATATTAATCCTTTCGTATTTTAACGATTTACATTATATTCATTAATAATGCCACAGCTACGTAATTATGTAAGAGCAATGTTAGTATTTTGCAAAAGATCTAAATCGGTTAGTAATGTCGCATATATTAAGCAAGTTTTAAAAATGGAGGAGACGGCATAAATTGATCGCAAAGAGTTAACCATTCGCACTCGGAGCTATTTTAACTCGAGATTTAAACGTTTGTTCGACATAGAATTTCATGAATACCTGATACAATACCGAAATGGTTGGTAATTTATTAGATACCGACATATTTAATACTATACTTTGTTAGTGTTACATAATTTATTATTAAGTATTTATTATGTAATATATATATATACGTTACATATGTGTTACAGTTATATACGTGTAATAACAATACTAAACTATAAACAATATTTCGAATAACGGTACAGCAATTTTGTAATAGAGTTGTATTAGAGTTGTAAGGGTTAATTTCGGCTGGGATAGACGAGACTCACGCTATTTTTCAGTTCGAATACGAGAGCTCGATAGCGAGAGTGCTCTCGCCGCATACTCGCATCGTTTCGCGCGATCTTTCAATTATGTCTGGCGGAAGAAGGGGGGCTGAAAAGTCGGAGGCGTCGAGTAGGCTGGCCGCTAAATAGAAACACCTGTCTGTTGCAGGAATTTGCTCCGGTTTGCGAGAAGTGCGGATCCAGATACCGACGGCCGTGAAGAAAGGTGACTCGGCGATACTGAACTGCTGGTATGACACCGAGGGGGATCCTTTATACGCCGTCAAGTGGTACAAAGGGGGTCGAGAGTTTTATCGCTACGCCCCGAACGAGACCCCGGTCGTCAAGACTTTCCCCATCGGGAACTTGACGGTGAAGGTGAGCATCGAGTTTCCGTCCTTCTCGTCCAACTCCCCGCCGTCGCGGCAAACCCACCCTCGAAAACCCATCCCCGCACTTGGTTCACCCTATCTTTTCTACCCGTGGCTCAGCGGTCGAGCTTCCGCGGGAATCTTTTTCGTGAACGGCCGTCCCGACGCCGCCACACTGGAACAGGACGCCCATTTTCTTGGACAACACGACGATATTTCATTTAGAACAATACGGATGTTCCCGAAATCCCGCAAAAAGAAATACGACAAACGTACTACGATCAGATTAAAATACAGACGTCGAAATCAATATTTTACTCTGAATAAATTTGTACAATTCGACGAGAAAGAAATTCTCATATTTTTGTAACCTCAGGATTTGAAAAAACATTCTTCTTAAACGGTAGGGTGAATGTATTTACTACTGCTGTATTTTTTTCCAATCCGATTGAAATACGTTAAAATCAATATTTTACCCCCGAATAAATTTGTACAATTCAATGAGAATGTATTCTCGACAGAAACAAAATAACCAATCGTTCTCATATTTTTTAAATCTTTGGATTTGAAAAAGCATTCTTCTTAAACGGTAGGGTGAATGTATCTACTACTGCGGTATTTTTTCGAATCCGACTGAAATACGTTAAAATCAATATTTTACCAACGAATAAATTTGTACAATTCAACGAGAATGTATTCTTGACAGAAACAAAATAATCAATCGTTCTCATATTTTTTAAATCTCAGGATTTGAAAAAACATTCTTCTTAAAAGATAGGGTGACTGTATCTACTACTGCGGTATTTTTTCGAATCCGATTGAAATACGTTAAAATCAATATTTTACCCCCGAATAAATTTGTACAATTCAACGAGAATGTATTCTCGACAGAAACCAAATTGTCAATCGTTCTCATATTTCTGTAATCTCAGGATTTGAAAAAGCATTGTTCATAAAAGGTAGGGTGAATGTATCTACTACTGCGGTATTTTTTCGAATCCAATTGAAATACGTTAAAATCAATATTTTACCCCCGAATAAATTTGTACAATTCAATGAGAATGTATTCTCGACAGAAACAAAATTGTCAATCGTTCTCATATTTTTGTAATCTCAGGATTTGAAAAAACATTCTTCTTAAAAGGTAGGGTGAATGTATCTACTACTGCAGTATTTTTTTCGAATCCGATTGAAATACGTTAAAATCAATATTTTACCAACGAATAAATTTGTAAAATTCAATGAGAATGTATTCTCGACAGAAACAAAATTGTCAATCGTTCTCATATTTCTGTAATCTCAGGATTTGAAAAAGCATTGTTCATAAAAGGTAAAGAGAAGACTTCTATATCCGTCACCAAAGAACTGTTGTTCACGTGATTCTACATTCTTTATATTGATTGAAAATTGCATAGTAACCCTATTAGAATATTGTTCGCTATCGTGCAATGCAACCCTTAACACAATATCTACCGGCGACTATTCCAAAATTTGTCGAATACAAAATATTTCATAAAAAAGTCTTCTTCTTTTTGTCTGAAATTGGAAGAATCTGCTTCTCCGTTATCTTCGGATGCACCCCTCGAAGTAACGTAGCTTTGTCTGGAACCGTTTCGCCATAAAGTCAGAAACAACGGAGGCAATTGGCATGGCCAGTTGTTTTTCTTACTCGTTCCACTGTGCGCCGGCCCGACGCCGACGTTTCCACGAAAAAACGCCGCCGGCTGCGGCAAGACCAACGTCCGGGAATTTATCGTGGGTTGGGAAGTTGGATGGAACAATAACCGAACGTTTCTTCTGAAATATGGCGGCCAGATACCGGCCCCTTGTTCCCTAAGGAACTTCGCGAGACTCGAGCCGGCACCGGCGGTCGTCTTAATGAGCGGAAATCAGAGCGCGGGACCGCCAATGTCGATTAAGCGGAGAATTATTCGAGCCGTTTTTACGAGGGGTTGAACGCGTTTAGGGGAAACTTAAGCCGCCCTTGAGACGCCGATGAATCGATTACCGCGACGCTTCTGTCATTATCGTTCGCGATACCGTAAACATTCTTCTCAACCCCTTTCCCGTATGATTTTCATTACCGCCATCGTAGTTAGAGCTTCTTCATCCTTGATAACTTCGCACAAAGAAGACATTTTTTTTCTCTTCTTTCTTTTATCAGGATATCTTTTATTAGACTTATTACAACATAATGTGCATTACAGGGTATTACACCCTGTGTACGCGAGACATAATATTAGCTTCAGTTATTAAGTAAACTGTGTAAAGGTTTCAAAATAAATTATTTCTTCTGTTATGGAATATCTTCATACAGAAATTTGCAAACGAGGCTTGGAAAGTATGACGCTCAACAGTAGGAGGCGGTACGACTGCGGACGCAGATTGCAATAACACCGTGGAACAGTTGCAACGGAGAGACACCTCCTTTCTGGAAATAAATATTATGTGGAACAAGACCTTTAACCGGATTATCTTTAGGATCCTGTTGGGTCGTACAACGCCGGCTCGATTTATTTCAGTTGCTTATGACATTTAATAGCGATGCTTTTAATGTGTTCCATATGTCAATCAAATGTCGGTCACGTGCGAGGGGTCTGACGAGATACGGAAAAAATAAGTTTCTTGGATAAGTTTGTTCAAGTTTTCAACATCTGTCCATCGGGTTCTGGCCACGCAATTTGCCTGACAGGAAGATACATTAAAAGTGAATTAAATGATGAGTGAGTCGATATCTTTCCTGACGTTGACGTACAATATAATATACTAACCGAAACAGCGAGAACCACTCGAGTTTAATATAGTCCGTGACAACTAAACGACGGGACCGAAGTGTCCAATAAATATTCTTGACGGTTTGCTAATTTGATGTTGTTCCCTGGTCGTTAGCCCTGTGATTATTGTAGTAGTATTATTATAGTAATTTCGTGGGATTCCTGAGACTAATTTGATTGATCGCCTCTGATGAATTTCATATTGATCCTCTTCTGCTTTGAATTATTAAGAAGGCTGTTATACCTATGTCGGCACTTCTTGTCACTGCTCTTTTCGAATATTCAAGAACTTTCTTTCAAGTAGCAGCACTTGCTCTTCTCGAGCTCGTCATTTTCCACTTTCTAAATTTAGTTTCCAGTTTATAGGGCAGGCTTAGGTTACACCTATTCCCGGTGCTTTTATAAAACTGCAAGTTTAATATTGCAAGAATTTTCCTGGTCACATACTAAGAAACTCGATCAGACTTACACCAAAAATTCCATTTCAATTCATCGGTCGTAAATGTCACGGCGCGCAATGGGGAAAACGACTGATTCAACAATGCAAAATTCTAGACGGTGCTCATAATTAACTCTATACTAAAAAACTATTCTTATCTACTTTATTCACGAAAAATGTGTTTTTTTAACTTGCTGAATTTACTTCTTTTTAATTGTAGATTATTTTGCCGGCTATTATTCCATATGTGTGCTTTTTTTTAAAGTCTTCAAAATTTCCGGGTTCCATTTTTAGATGCACATTCACGACGTTTTTCCGATTAAAATGGTACCAAACAGGATGCAGTTCGGACTTTCCATGACTGTTTAATCCACGATTTAGTGGAACTAAATATGAATCAGTCGGGCGAGGCAAGCAATGCGATAACGCGTTGTTTGCCGCGGTCCAGTGAGGCAACGTGTATTGTTTGCCTCACCAGCGCCCGAAAATTTTCTCGGCCAGCTCAGGACGTTTATTGTGGTAAAAACCCCGTCCCCGTCCCCTGGTAAGTCTCGTCCCCTCCAGGAGGGGTCGCTAAGTAAGGGGGGTGCAGTTTTCCTATCTACCTGAAAAATAGAAAAAACGTGACAAGGTGGCGAAACATCGGTATATTTGGCAATAGCGAAATCAGCTGAAATTTCCTCGTGTTCGAACATTTTTTTTTTTATTATAGAAAATCTCATACGAGATTTATTTCAAGTTGGAACATTTTGACTGCTGAACAAAGAGCCGACGCGTGCCTCGAGCCTGCCTCGACCCAAGGCGCAAGGGTGAGAATACAACGTCACGGAAGGGTAAGGGGGAGACAATCTCAATCTGGTACTTTACAATAACTTTTGAACCATAAAAGATATCGGAAATTCATAAATGATATCAGAAATCATTCCTGTCCACTATCGTAATAAATATATTTTTTCTAATCATTTTTTAATTAATTTCATTAAACCTCGCTGTCTAAAAATAAAATTTCTATCTCTATCTGAGACCACCTTGGCGACTGGAAATTTAATTACTATAATCGTCAACCAGGATTTGTTATTGCACGTAGACAAAGTCGCGGATACAGCTAGTATAATATAAAATACTGAATAAACTACTGAAAGTATTGTAATAGGTATTACATCAGTTTTCCATCGATCAACTTAAGAAAATCATATAAAACGGAGATATTTCAGGCTACCTATTTGCGAATTAGAATAGCTCCGAGTGCAAACGGTTAAATGCCTAGATTCCATGTTAGGTTTGTTGAATTTTTCACTCCTGAAACGGCCGTTTTCCCTATTGTGCGGTGATCCGAACCTCCATTCGACTCCGTTCGATCACCAATCACTCATCTCAAGAATAAAGCAGATCACCGGATCAATACGAAAATTCGCTCGATAAATAAAACATCGTGCATCGGCGTCGACGAAATCCGTATCTCATAGAATCCGTCAATTTCGGGCAATCCGTTCCGCCACAAAAAACTATCCCCCCGGAAAGCAGAATTTCCAGGTAACAACGCCCCCGCCCCCCTGCGGATATCCCGGGACACGCCGCAATATTCCACAAAAGCTTTCCATAATCCTTCGTTTACCATGCAAGTGTCTCGTTATTTTCGCTCCCTCTGCTGCGCGGGGTCCACCCCCTGGTCCTGGCACCCCCGCGATCCAAAAAAGGGGCCGTTACAAAATTACGAAAAAAAAAAACACAGGGGCGCTGAACAACAACGTGGAAAAGTAACACCGGGCGCAAAATTGCTTTTCCTGGCTTAGCATTAAATCCTCGGCGGAACGATGTTGCTTACCGAGTCGCGCGCTATTGGTCGGCAGCGCGTGCACGCGACAGGATTCACGGGACAAAAAATGAATTTTTAAAAATTGTATATTTTAAAGGCGTGCAACCTTACAAACACTTTCCCGGAATTTTATGATCGAGCTCGTACTGTTGCCATTGACGTAACTCCAGTTCGCGAGACGATGGTATCTGTATTCCACGTGTGCCAATACTCTGGCATATTTTGGTGTATTTTCGTGTTTTATGGTATATTCTGCTATATTCTGGTAGATTCTAGTATATTCTGGTCGATTCTGGTGTATTGTCGCATATTCTGATATATTCTTGTATACTCTGGTGTATTCTGGTAGATTCTAGCAGTTTCTAGTATATTCTGGTCGATTCTAGTATATTCTGGTCGATTCTGGTGTATTGTGGCATATTATGATACATTCTAGTATATTCTGGTATATTCTGGTAGATTCTAGTATTTTCTAGTATATTCTGATCGATTCTGGTGTATTGTGGCATATTCTGATATATTTATTATTATTATTATTTATTATAAATGAACTGAAGCCCTTTTACATAAGTGTTTACAATATCAACGAAAAAAAGAAAAGAGAAAGATACAACTCTACTCGTGTAATAACAAAGAAGGGACATGCACAAAAAGAAAAATTTAATAATGGTACAATCGATATGGTATTATCATATAATCCTTTGTAGTTGCATTTGAAAATTTTGTAAAGAATCAATGAAAAAATCAATACGATTATAAATAGTGCATGATTTTGTAATAATGCGATTCATTGGATTAATTAATCCGTAAGTCGATTTCGCTTTAAGTGTTTGAAAACCGCTCTTGTTCTCAGTGTATGTATACTCAGTATATATATATTCTTGTACACTCTGGTATATTCTAGTATATTTCGATGTTTTCTGATATATTCTGGTATATTTTGTGGCACGTTCTGATATATTCTTGTAAATTCTGATATGTATTCTGTATAAACTACACTATCACATCTTGGAAGACTTAACACTAGATTTACGGAGCACATCAAGTGATCAATTCGCGTGACCTTATAGAAATAACGAGAACGTGTCCTGCCAAAGGAATACATTTTTCGGCAAAATATCTCGTGGATGCATCTTTGCAATCCCCGTTCAGTTCCGCGAGCTCAGTTTTGCGGGCTCCGTGCCGAGAGGGTCGCGAGCGAATAAATCGCGCAATGCGTCGCGGAATTCTGCGGAACTGGCCGACGGGACGCCGTTACGAAGCGTAATGTTGCTCGTAAACTGCGTTGGAGGGTTGCGGGGGGTGGGGGAGGGGGGTGGCGGCGCAGCGTATTCCGTGAGCGTGAAGCTCTCTGCCAGGGGGGCTAGCTGACTAGCCGACGCCGACGCTGTTGGCCAGAGTGACTGGCCGCCACCGACGCCGCGCCGTCATTTCAAATCGATATCGCGAAGAGGCGAACGCTGGTCCAGTTTGCCGTCTTCGCAACCGTGGATTATTCAACGGCCGTTCCGCTGCCCGACGGAACAATGCGAATCGGCCGCGGGCCTTTGTCTTCCGGTCGATTGATCGATGCTCGCTAACCACGCAGCACACCACCCTTCGTATACACACACGTACACGGTCCGTACGCGTGTTCTTCACCCTCCTCTCACACCCACGGCGTCCCGACGCCGATTCCTTTTTTTTCGGACAGCCCGTGCGGCGACAACGTCATAAATCCACCCTCGCTAAAACCGTATCGAAGGGACTGCGAAAAAGACGCTTGGCTAACCGGCGAAATAATCTGGATAACCCGGATCATCCTGGGAAATATTGTCTGGGAGATGTGTGGCGTTAGGCGTGATGCAATTAAATTGATGTTGTTATCGGATTTCATTAGGTATGTTTTTAGGAAAATGTCCTAGACCTAGCAATCACGTAAAGTTCTTAAACAGCTGAGGCGAAATCCCACAAATTTTCCGGGACTATGGGTCTAATGAAAATTTTGATGAACTGTTTCGATGTTGCTATTATCTTTGCAATGACTTGACGAGCAGCCCAGATGAAACACACACTTACCAGTCTTCGCTTTTTACGATCGTGTGTCCAAAGTTCTACAAATCTAAATTTTGTTTTATAATTTCAACATTTTTCTGTTTTTCATGTCGTTGAAGCTAGTATTACAGACAGCTCGTTTATATACAGTTCGTCCTTGTCGATTTACACATGTATTTTTAACATGTTGGTAAAGGTAAAAAATTCGTGATTCGTTTAACTATGATTCACATGTTTGCAAGATTGTAGAACACTAATTTCATACAGAGTTGCTTAGGAGTCCTCTCCGTACGCGAACTTCACCGTCGCGAAACGAAAGGCATGAATTTCAGTCAGCAGAGCCCAGTCAGCGTTGAAACTCCTTCGACGAGCGGTTTTTGAGTAGCTTTTATATTTTCCAAATAATGCTCGTAAGCACAGTTTCGCGTAAATGAATGCGGCCCGTCTTTTCACCCGGTGAAAAGCTGACCTCACGGTGCTCAGGGCCTCTTAACCATTACTTAAATTCAGTAACAGTCGTTCAAACTGACCTTTTCTCAGCTGGGTTACCTGCATTTCGGTCTCAGCCATAACCAGAAGCGCGCCGAACTTCCCAGCATCAAACTTCCCGCAATTCCCTTTCTGGCTGTTAAAAAATTACTGTTTTGAAGGGCGAAAAAGTTGGCTCATCGTTGGATAATCTCGATCTTAATCCTTTATGACTTGGATGAAAATTCGGCGACTTTTAGACCGTGGAGAAAACGAATCGTTTCTTTTCTTTCTCCTGCAAGCATTCAAATTATGAGAATGTTTTCATTAGAAATTTACAGCAGTGCCTCGATTATCCGAACCGACGTTGTTTGAAGCGCTTACTCCCCCAACGATGTTCGAATTGCTTCTAACTTGAATAGCATTCTAAAGCGATCTATACGCGACACAAATCAATACAGCTTGAAGCTAGCAATTTAATTAAGTTACAGATCTATTATACGAATGATCAAGGTTCTACTGTGTCCACGATACACCGGCGAGAATCGCTGCACAGAAAATTTCACTGAGCTGGTCAGAAGCCAGGGGTGCCATCGTAAGCTAAAATGGCCATAGACCCTTTCCAGGCCATTAACCCAACGCGAAATTAAAGTTTGATATGCCATCAATTAATGTAAAAACATGCACTGCACAACTTTTCGGTACTTTTTGTTAAACTCGAATCAAAGCTGATAAATGTTGGACATGAAAAATTCGGACAAATCGCGATTATTTCAAATAGCTTTATTGCAGTTGGGAGGTCTTGTAATACTAAACACACCCTGTAAAAATCGAATTAAAAAGCAAATAATTCACGGAATTTGACAGTAGAGCTTCAACCTCAATTTGAACAACAATTCGACTAATTCAGTTCAAATTGAAGATGATTTCAGAAACTACGTTTGCTTATGAACATTTTAAGATAGACGAATTCACTGATTTTAAATAATCAATTATATCGATTGCAAAGCTTTATTGCAGTTGGCAAGTCTTGTAATACTAAACACACCCTGTAAAAATCGAATTAAAAAGCAAATAATTCACGGAATTTGACAGTAGAGCTTCAACCTCAATTTGAACAACAATTCGACTAATTCAGTTCAAATTGAAGATGGTTTTAGAAACCACGTTTCCTTATGAACATTTTAAGATAGACGAACTCACAGATTTTAAATAATCAATTATATCGATTGCAAAGCTTTATTGCAGTTGGCAAGTCTTGTAATACTAAACACACCCTGCAAAAATCGAATTAAAAACCAAATAATTCACGGAATTTGACAGTAGAGCTTCAACCTCAATTTGAACAACAATTCGACTAATTCAGTTCAAATTGAAGATGGTTTCAGAAACTACGTTTCCTTATGAACATTTTAAGATAGACGAATTCACAGATTTTAAATAATCATATATATCGATCGCAAATATTTAATAATTCTTAAATTAATGTTTTCGGCGCAACAGTTTCGATCAATTTTTAATCAATTAGCTAATTTGCAAATATGTCCAACATTTCGGTTCTAGTTTGAACCATTATCACAGCTAAATTGCGTTCGCTATTAAGGTAAAGGCACCAGTAGTTGACCAGGTACCAGTAGTTGACCATTTTATAGAAAAACGTAAAAAATAAGGTTTATATAAGCTGTGCACTTTTGATGAAAGTGAATCTCGGGTGCTGTGGCATTTGTTGTTTAAATTTCAGAACAATTATATGCGAAGTGAAGTATGCATAGTAATAACGGACGTCTGAATTCATTAAGGTTAGTAATATTCTGATATATCTCTTATTTTATTCTTTAATTGTAATTTGTGTTGGTAATTGTTGAAATGAATTGATACTAAAATGATTCCCAACATTATTGCCTTAACCCTCTTTCTAGTATAAGTGGTCAACTACTAACGAAGAGAAGGTCAATTACTAGATTTTTCATGTTCAAGAGTGGTCAACTTCTGAAGCAATTACTGAATTTTCCAATATGTTCCTTAAATTTGTAAAAGTAAACTTTTTTTTAAAAAGTGGCCTTGTTACATAATCTAGAAGACTTAAAGAGTGTCTTCATGCATCGAATCTCGCTATTTGATCACAGAGCAAGTGGTTACTATTGTTCTCGTGGAAAACTTCTCTTAACTGGTCAACTACTGGTGCCTTTACCTTAATTTTACTTATGTAATTTAACCATCGAACTGAGTTGATTTGAATTGTATGAGACAGTGGTTGGAACCGCACTGCTCACAGATTTTAAGCTTGACTTTTTCACGTTTCTTTTTTCGATTGGACGACACGCACACTGTGTGATGGAAAGTCCTTCGAGGAAATGTTGAAAGGACGGTCTCGCTTCGCTCGCGATTACCGAGAGCAGCTGTGCGGTGATGCTAACCCTGTTTATGCCAGTTTCGTTTGCTGGGAAGCCAGTGACAAATCGATCGGCGCTCTGTTGCAGAAAACCGAGAGCAACGCGACCCAGGTGAGCCTGACGAATCTGGAGCTGGACGCAGCGGGGGCGTACAGCTGCGAGGTGTCCGCGGACGCGCCTTCCTTCCACACGGCCATAGTTGACGCCACCATGAACGTAGTCGGTAAGAGAATCAAGCAAACCAACCAGCCAAGCAAACAAGCAAGCGTGTTTATTAAGTTGCACCGGAACTTCGCGTCGGTTCGCGTCGCGTCGGTGCAAGCGATACGAAAACGTGTCGCGTTCGAGTCTGCGGCCCGGGCAGAGACTTCTCTCCTCTCTTGCTCTCTCTCTCTCTCTCTCTTTCTCTCTCTCTCTCTCCCTTACACTCTCTCTCTAACTTGAGCCTCGCAGTTTCGAACTGCGAATTAATACCAGCCACGGCCTGGGTGGACTTAAGGGCTTACGTGAATCGCTGTGGACCGAGCCGAAGATAATACTGCGGGTACACGCGGTGGAATGAACGGGAATTAGGTGTTTTAGGCGAAGTCGAATTAGGTTAACCGTGTTTTTCTTCTTCACCCCGTAGATTCGCGTGATCTGGTCTTCTTTCGTCTTGATGGTGTAGCTACGATATCCGGAGACCACTCGGTGTACCATCAACGTGTGCGCCCATTGCTAATTGCGCTTAAGCGGTTTCTATGTGCATTTGTTTATTAGGTGGTTGCATTAATTCGTGCCGTTGGGATTAGACGGCTCACGATAATTCTACTCGTCGCTCCCATCGTACTACTCAGCGGCAACAGTTTGAGCAACTCAGCCTTAGTCGGCCCTCGAGGTTCATCATTCAGCTCACTGAAGGTTCTCTCTGTAACTTGGATAGACCAGTTGCCGTATCCACATCTCTGCAGTTTTAGCACCGCGCGAGAATAATTCTGTCGATCTGTGAACGATAACGTGCGAGCGGTTTCATGGAAAACTTGCGCAAATCGAAACAGTTGAGCTCCGATTAAGTCCTGACTTCCAACATTTTCTGTTAATGATCTCTAGTTTTAACGATCGTAAATTTTGTATATGCACTGTATGATATCGGCGCTACAGGTTCGATCAAAGATACAGAAATTAGCAAGTTTGCAGTATTATAATTTCAACGTTTCGGTTCGGCTTTGAACCATCGTCAAGAAAAGTCCGCGTCTGTGAACAGTTAATGTAATAGAATTTGTTATTCATTAAACTGACTATTTGATAGTTATGAAAATTAGGTAGTTATAGATACTTGCTAATTGTGAGAAAACAGAATGAAATGAAAGTAAGTGAAATGGTACTTGTCAATAAGAAGGTTTGAACTGTACTAAACTGTAACTGTTGTGGCAAAGTCAACTAGCCAATCAGATGTCAATTTTCTGTTAACTTGAGAAAAGAACGAAACAAAATTTGTTTGCATAAGTATTTTGTAAAAATTGATTTTTCAAAGATTTGTGTGCAGTACAGTGAAAATTTGAAGCATATGAAAGCAAGGAAATGTTCAAAAGATGATAGAGTATGCTATATTTATTTATTTTCGATTTTCTGTTTGTACCTACATCGAAATTGTACGATGTACACTTTCTTAAAATTTGTCTACCAAAATTGTAAACTGCCCAAACATCCGCAGTCTACATATCGCAGATAGGCTTGCTAAAAAATTTTTCAAAACTGTTCGTCCGTCGACTTTTTATTTCCGTGTTACACGGAGAGGAGGTTGAACGGCTGATACTATGAAATATCGGTTGATATTATGAAAATAATAGATATCCCTCATAAATAACGGCACGAATAGATGCAACAGCTCGATACCTTTACTAGTCTCGTTGGCCGAAGTATAGTCGAGTGCGAGATAGGCTCGAGGCGATTAGGGGATGACGGTGTCGGCCGATGCAGGTGCGTCGGGCCCATCGTCCGTTCGTCCGTTGCTCATTAATTTATCGGGGAATGACAAATTGCAGGGCCAAATGGCGCGAAAAGCTGAAACGCGGCGCGCCGTGCCGGATAACAAAGCTCCGAGGTGGATTAAAGATAGTTTCCCAACGCTGTTGGTCCCGCGACACTGCCGCCGCGTCGCGCCGGCCCGTTTACGCTGTTGGTATAGTAAATACACGGCCGGCCGTGAACCCCGTAAATTCGGGACCATCTCATTTCATTGTTGTGCGCTGAATGGGAAGCAAAGAAAGCGACGAACGGCCCAGGCGAACAAATAGTGAGAATTACCATTCCGCCGCCCGGAGCCCGCCTATTATATAATTGCTATTTTAGCCGACTGTAGGATACCGGTTTAATGATCGTTTTATGACGCCATTACAGTCTTCGGATACGCCTTTGTCTCGGTTAAGCTGCGCGACAAAGGGAACGGGATTATGCAATAAATTTTCCGCCCCGCGGAATATTCGCGGATCGCGGCCACGCCGCACCGTGCAAGACGACTCCTAAATAAAGATCGCGACGGAGAACGTAATTATCAGGTTAATAGGCACCGTCCTCGCGAAACGACCGCGCCGCATCGCACACTGTTTCAGTTCAGAATCGCCAAAACATGACCAAATATTCCACACCTGCTCCAATTTCGTTGGAAATCGGTATTCCGTGGGTTTTCGGCTCGCTGATCACTAATCTAATTTCAAAATTAAGAATTATAATATATCAAAACATTATTATTTCCTATTTTGATATGCACTTATCACACGTAAACAGTCAAAAAATATTCCTTACATTTAAACGATACTATATTCCGGAATAAGAATTTTCTTCACTGTTCAAATTAACCAAAATTTGTATTTTACCGTTTTAGAAAAGCCATTATTAAACTGAGGACGTTTATGAAATTTTCCTCAATGTTATAAAATCTTATTTTCAATGGTAGTAGTCTCCGTGATAGGGATTAAATATTTAAACAATTTATGATAATTTATAGAAGCCACAAATGCCTAAAGATCCGCAGTCTAGTCATTGTAATAATTAATTTTGAAATCTGCTCTATCGACGTTTTGACTATCGAACAGTGATCCCGAAAACTTGAGAATAGAAACGGGTTTAAAATATCATGTGTGATCGTTCTGTGTTATAGAAAATCTTCTTCCGAAGGATTTGAAAATTAATTTATCCCTGGGGAGCGGTTCGGATACTACGATAACCGGAAGCTGCATTATTAATACGGTGAAAACACGGTGAAAGCTAAAAATATGTTACTCCGACTTTTACAAATTTTTCAAGTCGCCGAGTAATTTCGCGGGCAAGATAAATGTACTATAAACGCTGGTTTATGGCAAGTGCGGGGGTTTAAATCAATAAAATATGAACCCGCGTAATACACCAGAGTGATAAAGCTCGTGTTATTAAAATCAAGATTGATATTACCCGGCCCGTTAAATAAAAAATGCAGAGAAAATGTAGCAGTGATCATAAAATATGATACACGCGACGATACCCAGCATTTTAAGAGAAACAAGATATCTGGAAATTTGATAGACTCGTTGCGAATGCATTCGCTGAAATTACCAAAACACTCTCGCAAACGTTTGTACGCAAAACATTAAGTACGGGCTATAATTAGATTAAATACGGATTAGCAATTACAATCGATACCGGGCTTATCGTATAATTCCCCGCTTTATTGTGTTTACGGATTTCGAGTGTTCTTACAGATTATCCGAATTACGTTATTGCTCCATTCTCTTCATGTGTAATTATTCCGTACAGAAGTTGTGACGAATGTTCGTACGATGGGATCAAGTTTTATTGAATTTTTAATCACGTTCTTGTGTTGTGTTGCTGCATCTGGTTGAACCAGAGTCACAGACCAACAAAATTTATGAAAAAATTATACTTGTATGTGAATTTCAAATAAGTATCTTAACTCCAGTTACAGCGATTAATAAAACGTCTTTATCCCGAAAAATGTATAAAAGAAAGGAAAATTTAGATTTCTTGTATGGTTACATTTATTTGAATGCTTAAACATTGATTACAAACGGAATTTGATTTCATCTAGAACGGAACGCGTGACATTCATATTTGTTAGACTTTGTTAAAATCTTCGGCAAGGGGTTAAGTCCAGTTAAATAAATTCCAAGATACTTAACGATGTCCCTAAGTTCATTTACAAGTCTTCCTTAAACGAAATGATTGATCAATTGTACAATGAAACTAAAAATTCGAAGGAGCAAATGAAAAAAAATTTGAATACCAAAGGAAAACGTGATCTGAGAAAATGGCGGACCAGTGAGGGTTAAAAAAAAAAGTGTGGCTTACTGCACTCCTTCTTTCCCAGAGACGTGAATTCGCAACAAACACATTCGTTTCGTTTAAAGACAGAGTAAAATCTGTTGACGCAGGATTTGATCGATTCAGCAAGCAAAACAGATTCTTGCCGCGCATAAATTTGCTCGAATTCGAAAGGAGGTTATCCAAGTGGATGGAACAACAGGAATTTCCTGTTCAGCGAATTCCCGCGACTTCCGCTCGAGATTTTATCGTTTCGACGAGATTCGAAAATAAATTCGCCGGGTCCTGGGCGCGAGGCAAGGCGCGAATGGGAAGAAATGCGTGGATAAAAATCTCCTTTACAAGCGGCGCGATATTTAAATCGAAACTACGGCCGCGGAAACGATAACGCGCGACGCGCCGCGGCTTGCCTGCTGCGTTCTCTCAGCAGAACGTTTCCAATTTCTCGGTTTGCGCGCGGTGTCTCGCGTTATGGGAATACGCTTATGTTCGCGCGAATCAGACCGTCGCGTATCAAACCTGCGGGAGGAATGGGAAACAGGGACCAGGGAAACTTTTCTCGTGCGATTCTCGATTCGAAAAGTCCGATGGAAAATTCCGCGGAGCGTGTAACTCGCCGCGGGAAAGAATTCCATCGGCGATCCTTAATTTCTCGCGTTCGAGTCTGTCAGAAATTTTTGGCTAATGAGAACATTATACAGAGTGTGGCCGGACGGATGGTACAAATTTTTTTTATTTTTTTTTATTTAAGCTTACCCAGACCCTTAAAGGTGTCTATACTGCTGTAGTGTGGATGGTACAAATAAGTCGAACAAAAGGAATAACATTTTTTCGTTTTTTTTTAATTTGGAAATCTCATATGAGATTTATTACAACATAATGCTTAGTACAGAGTATTACATTACAGAGTATATTGTATGATATAACAAAAATATTAGTTACAATATAAAAATCAAAAATCCTTAGGCACGTAGGTTACATTTGACACTCCGGTTTCAAGAAAATCGAGTTTGAAAGTGCAGCGAATCGCGTGCCATTAGGTAGGAACCATCTGACGCGTCTGACCATTGCTAACCAATTCTACTTCCTGCGTATACTAACGCACGCGAACCCGACGGATTTTTAAACTCGATTTTCTCGAAAACGGAGCATCAAACGAAAAAATGTTATCACTTTTATTCGACTTATTTTTACATATAGTATCACCCCCTTTTCGGGTCACACCCTGTATATTGTATTTCTATGGGAAACTGGTCGAACACGGTCTTCGTAACCAGGGTCTGAAACGGTCCTGGAAATAACTGTTTGAAACGGTTATAATTATCGGTTCTGACTGAAACACTTAATGGACTGCGGATCTTTGTGCATTTATGAAGAAATTGGTTGGATGAAATACAAACTGGGAAAACATTTTTAATATTCATGTTGTAAAGTTTCACTTTTAATGTAACAAACTCGTTAAGGGATGAAATCAATTTTTGTGTTATTCCTGCTTTCCACAATGTATGGAAAAATATTTTTATTTTATCTTTATGCAAAATAAGAAGTTTCTGCCTGAATCACAACATACTGGAGTTAAATATATATTGATATTTCTCACTAATAATTTGAAGGCAGTAACAATAATGTATTAATACTTTTAAAGTCTTCTAATGTTTCCACTGTTTGAAATTGTACATATGTACTCCTTTTTGTCACAAATTATGATAACTTAATAATAATTATAATCAGTTTTTATCTAGTTGTAACTGTTACGAGAATATCGGTCACGGTTTTTGAGAATCGAGATTACTTCGGTTCCGTTTCGATCGTAATTCGGTTCTATCATTCTGTAAATAGAAAACGGCAAAAATTACTGCAACCCTTAATACTTAAAACACGTCGGCGTTAACAAGCCTGCACACCGTTGCACGACACGGCTACGAAATTCTCGCGACTTTTTTACAGTCAGTCGGAGTCGAAAAATTACGCGGCGAAATGTCCACGGGACAGAAGTATGGAGTTTCTCCGGCCGCGATCGCCGCCAGGCCGGAGAGCGGTATTTTGATAAAACGGCCGCGTGTTTCGTGCACCTACAAGTTTTTTAACGAACACAATACCTCCGCAAAACAAAAAAAAAAGCAAAAAAAAAAAAAGAACGCGCACACTCGGAACAGGATAGAGGTGGGCCTCCGGTTCGCGAGATCTTGCGCATTCTGTTCCGCTTTTAACAAATCCGAAAATTCCGAGAGAGAGAACAGTCGTATAATCTTGTCCGTGCACGCGGCAAGTGGATGGGGGATGAAACGAGAGCGAGAGGCAGAGAGCGAGAGAGAGAGAGAGAGAGGGAGGTAGGGTTTCCTCGTTTTATCAACGTAGGACGTTTCTTGTTTTTACGGGAGAGGGAAAGGTTCTCTCCTGTATTTTTCGCCGTGTTTGTTCTCCGATGAATGCTTGCGGTAGTCGCTCGGATGTTTTACATAGAAGTCGAAACTGGGGGGTCGGAGAAAGGGAAAGGAGAAAGGAGGAGAAAACGGAAAGTAGGGGCGGAGGGGGGAAAAAGAGGAACGAAAATAGGAAGCTTGAAGAGGCTCTTACGGATCATAAAAGCGATGGGATACGACGGCGTGGCGGACGCGCTAGAATCCTCCTACCGAAACCTACGGTGTATCTCGCTCTCGTTATCCGGCTCCAGGGGGAAAACGAAGTTCGCGGGGCAGAGAAGCTTGTCTGTCGGTCCCGATTCTGCTTTTCGTTCTGGTTCTGGCTCTGGCCGTTTGACTATGCTGGTCGTGCGCGCGTGAATTTCCCTTCCGATGCACGAGTTACACGCGCGGCCCGTTACGCCCAGAAAGAACGATACAGCGGTGGGGCGTGGGGAGGGAGGGGGGAGTGGGACTCGAAAAGAGGGTGGTAGAAGGAGAGAGAGGGGGTGGAAAATATCAAACGCACGGTTCGGATACACGGATCGGCAAAATATTTGGCGCAGCGGGCGCTAGACGCGACTCGCGGGCTGAAAGAATCCGGGACAATAGTGTCCCTCTTATGAATACATTACTCCGATATCGAAACGCGAGCGCGAATTGCCAGGCATAAAAGAAGAATTTTTCATCAAGCGCGCAGAGAGAAAGAGAGTGAATCGTACAAAGATAGAGGGGGATAAAGAGACGCGTGTAGAGAGGAAACGAGAGAGAGAGAGAGAGAGAGAGAGGTAGAGAGAGAGTGAGTATATCGGTATGTCGGCGTATCCGAGAATCTTGAAAAGTTTTCCCTCCCTTTTCGTGCGATACGTGCACACCGGGCAGGGGCAGCGAACGTCAAAGCGGTGTTTCGAGCATGCCTCGCATACTTACGGCCCCCCATACCTATATACACGGCCGTCTCTTGTTCCGCAGAATTACCCTCTCAAGGGCCGTCGATACACGGGTTAAGGAGGAAATACCGGATTGGCGATATGTTACGTTTGAACTGCACATCCGGACAGAGCAAACCCGCGGCCAATCTCACCTGGTACATCAACGACCGACAAGTACGGGTTTGGTATACATAGAACAGAGTCTGCGAATTCCGCCGGCTCCCGCAAGACGCAACCGATCCTCCAACCCATCCCCTCCGTTTCAACAACTCTCGGAATGATGGAGCTTGTACTTTGCTCGCTGTTGGTTATTAGGCTATTTAGGTACACCGCCAGCTAATCCGTTGCGCAACGTCGGCTCACGGTTAAACGGGACCAGCGAGCTGCGCATCCTCGGAAAAACGACAAACACGCCTCCTCGAAAAATTAACGCTGTCACCGCCCACTCGACAACCGTAAAGATTAGATGAAACTGCACTTGCACTTTCATTTATTTCCTCGGTCGCCTCTAAACGGTGACTCTTATCGGAGGCTAACTCAATATTAGTTTTTCTTGACTTTTAAGAAATTTTCTTCACATGTTCAATTTCAATTGGATTGTAACAAATTGCCTCTGAAAGAGTTCATCCACGATTTTCTAGTTATGGATTTACAATCAGACTGCAGATTTGGAAAACATTAACATATTGCTGTGATAGTCACAACTCTATGAAATGATTCGGAGGAGGAATGATTATCTATAATTGCAATTTGCAATTAATATAGACAAGGTTTCTTGTGTCTGTATTAACTACAACTACTACCAGTGGTTAATACTTGCAATTAATATAGACAAATTTTATTGTGTCTATATTAACTACAACTACTACCAGTGGTTAATATTTGCAATTAATACAGACAAATTTTATTGTGTCTATATTAACTACAACTACTACCAGTGGTTAATACTTGCAATTAATACAGACAAGTTTTATTGGGTGTGTATTAACTACAACTACTACCAGTGGTTAATATTTGCAATTAATACAGACAAGTTTTATTGGGTCTGTATTAACTTCAACTATTACCAGTGGTTAATACTTGCAATTAATACAGACAAGTTTTATTGTGTCTATATTAACTTCAACTACTACCAGTGGTTAATATTTGCAATTAGTGCAGACAAGTTTCATTGTGTCTGTATTAACTTCAACTACTACCAGTGGTTAATATTTGCAGTTAATACAGACAACTGTTACTCTGTCTGTATTAACTACAAGTATTAACTATGACTACTACCAGCAGCAAGGCAGCGGAGACATAATTCTCGTTCCTAAATGCACTTCACAGACAAGTTAGACATGCATGCACTCCAGACGTATTGAGCACACACACTAGACAAGCATCGAACATACACACTAGACATAAACATTGATTATACGGTAGGTGCAAGCTTGATCATAGAGCATCTCGGTTAGTTCTACTACCGATGGCATACTTTTCATTAGCAGTGCGATAAAATTGCAAGAAAACATGGCAGTATCTACTTTCAAGAGGTAATTGTGAAGTCGAGACCTTTCCTCGTAGAGGCCACATTGAAATGAATATGGAGAAGATTGTTTAAACTTTGTACAGTCGTTTGAATTTGTAAAATTTCAAGAGGAGAAGTAACTTCCGTCCTCCAGTCCCCGTTTTATACCGAAAAAGAGACTTTGAAGAAACCGACTTCGGGGACGTGAACGTAGAGAATTCACCCTTTGAAATCACAGCCAGAATATTTCAAGATTTCTTTACACGAGGTTGGAGTGTTCCTGTAGTGTTTCTTTCATTTTATGGAGAATGTAGTGCAGATTTCTTTTAGCGGATGTTTAATCAGTCGATGATATATTTAACACATTCGTTATCGTTAGTATTTTACGTACGGAAAAGCAGTTTTTTCTCGGTTAATGCCGCGATTTACAATATCTGTATATTTGATAAAAAGAAACATGGAAATCCGGGGCATTGATAATAATTAACTCTATCTTTATATTTATCAGAAGCCTTTTTGATACGAAACGAGGATTCTCCCTTATGCGGATTTTTGTAAAATAATCTATGCAGATGGGAATTTGCATAAAGAAATGCAGGTTGCTTATTACTTAAAACCGTAGCGTGAAATGTAAATTTCGGAAAGTTAATGATATTTTTTTGTTGCACTGTTTAATATTTCATGCAGAAGATATACTGCATCGCGTGAAATGTGGCTACGTTTCTGCGGTAGTTAGGATGAATCTCATTTTTGGCAATCAGCGCATCATTTGGATGTGGAAAATTATACGGGAACGTGCCAGTGTCGAGTGAAGTGGTTCAATCATTTTTTGGAGGGTCATAAAAATATCTATTTTCCATTCGATCATATTCTACAATATTATCTATAGACAGCGGGTTATATGCATTTATCATATAAAATGAATAGGTGTAATTTAAAACCATCAAAATATTCGAAGAATTTCAAAATACTTCTCTCTTATATACTTCTATCTTAACACATTACCGACCGGTGATTATTGCATAATTAACTTCCCGATTTATAGGGAAGTTACTGTAATTTTGAAAAAGCATGTACATGGCTAATCTCTTTTTAATGGAACCTTCAATAGTACTAGCAGTTTTCATTGTGAACTAACAAGTCACCCTCAATAGTAAAAGAAAGTTTCTATGTTTCCTTTTGGTACAGCACAATTATTGAAAACCCTATTAACATTAGAACTACCGAGCATTAAATGCAGTTGGCATACATTGCCTTCTAATAATGACAATATGGCATTTATTTAGATTTCGTACAGGCGATATTTAAATATGTACTTCAATAGAGAAGTTCACTAAAAAAATTTCTCAAAAAAACATATTTATACATTTAATATTTCTAATCGAACAAAATTCGCATTAGTCATTTTGACTTGTCCGGTAGTTCTAGTGTTAATAGGCTTCCGGTAGGCAAAGTGTTAAGAAAGAAACTAAATTTCCATTTGCCTCGAGTTCGTTACAATTCAGGAAGGAAATACATTCAAGTATATCGCGGTATATTCTGGCACGCTCATGTATATTCTAGTATTACACATATATTCAGGTGTATGTAGATAGCGAACGTGTTAATTGTGACGATCGAGTAAGCCATTACAGAGAGACAAATGATCTGAAAGGAATATCCTACAAAAGAACTGAATCGAAGTGAAAGAGAGAGAGAGAGAGAAAGAGAGAGAGAGACAGAAGCAGAAGTAATTTTTCGTGAAATCGTTTCGAAGATTGTAGTTGGCAGCGGTAATGGAGGGTAGTATTTTTGCGGAACAATGGGATATCTCTTATTACCATTTAACAGTCGTTTATGGGTAAAAAGTATCGAAAGTGCCAAAAGAGAGTCGAGATGAATGTGCGGGCAAATTCATGGAGCGCGCGTGCAACTGTATGACAGTTGGCGAGGATGTCTGGCCAGTTCCCGGGTGTTTCTACTTGTTGTGGAACTCCGGCCGCGGTGGTTCTACCTATTTCGCATTAATTCTGCCAGTCTGATACTGTCGCTTATTCATTCCCGCCGCGGAAAAAAAAAAATATTAACTGGATGAGAAGCTCGCGGTTGTTGACCAAGAATTGCAGTAGACAGCGGCGGAGCACAACGGCGTTACCGACGTTATATAAAAAGTTTGAACCCGGCTCGCGCACTCCATATTTGCCAACTCATCTTTATGCATTGTATTAAGAATTTCATTTCGAACGAAAGTTTCCAGGGACGAGAATGAGAATTTGTCTCTCTGCTTAATGGAAAACCGCTCGAATTTATGCAACAACCGGACCGTGAAAAATCCACGCTTGTCCACCGGCTTTCCTTCAATTAAACTTCGCTTTATTACTTCCTATCAACGGAATTACCTTTTAATCATTCTTTCGACCGACGAAACGGTGACCGTCTTATATTTTTCGAGGTACGGGACGATCATCCCGACGAGCGTTAAACCGCGTTTCACGGACAGGTGTGTCTTGGCCGAGGTGCGAATTATAAAAGCTCGGGCATAATGCGGCGTCGCGGTAAAGTAGCTTGCTCTTAAAACACCATTGTTATTGGAAAAAAGAAGAAAAGCTTTAGCTGCGGCTGGAAGGCGACAGCGAGTCGCGTAACAAGCGTTGCGCAAGCTCTCGTTATATACTCGATGCGAGGATTTTCCACGGGCAAGGGTGACGCGAAAGGATTTTTCCCGTCTTACGCATTAACCTTTTGCGGTCCAAATATTGTTCCAACCGGTACCACGGAAATGCCGACATTAGCTGGCAAGTTTGTTATCCTTTGTAAGTAAAACACTTCTCTCGGTGTATAGAGAACACATATATTTGCATCGCCGTCGCGTTCCCAGCACCTTTGTCTCTTTATATTTTCAAGTTCCGCCCGCGTCGTCGTGCGGGTTTAATTCACCTCTCCGCGGACCGAGTTTTCCGGGCGCGCGCCGCGCGGCCCGACCCGACCCGTTCGTTCGTTCAGTTATTTAGAAAATTAGAGCGGACCGTGTGTGTGCCCCGTACGCGACCCGTCCGGCTGTCATGCCGCGGATAAATTTTATACGGACAAATGGTCCATTTTCATGAGATTTTACGTCTTTTTCGCCGTGTATATATATCGCGTGTTCGCCGGGCCGACGCGACTAACCGGTGGGTACCAAGGCAATTGCAATTCCAAGCCTGTCTAGAAAAAACTTTCGCCCGTTAGAATTGTATTTCGAACGTAACTCTGTTTGCCCGCCAATTTTTTCTATCCCCGTTCGGCCAAAGAGTTATTGCCGTCCCGGTTCGTACGATCACCCGGTATAAATCCGTTTCGAAATTGCGGGACTGTGAACGAAATAACAAAAAAAGAAAAAAGAGGAAAAAACCGGTGACACGTCCTATAAAAACAGAGCCGGCGCGGCACGCGATAAAATTCTAATCGAATCAACAATTAGCCGCGGATATTCCTTACCGTTCGCAGGCCGCGCGCCGTGGAAAAGGGCGCGTATCGAAAACACGCTCTTCAATTAATCGCAAATCAAATTCCACTTTGTTTTACTTATTCAAATATTGCTCGCGTCCCGCGTTTTTCCTTTCCCGCGCCGCACCTGGTCGAGAGGATACGAAGTTAATGAAACGCCGCACAGTGTACCGCGAACGTGGCCGTCGCAGGTGGACAAAAAATCATGTCCAAAAACTAGATACGACTTTAACGATGCAATACTAGAAACTCTCGAGGAATCCCATCCTGAGATTTTTCATTGCGTTAAGTACAAAACTGTTTAGAAGGAATTCTGCCTGTCGCAATTTTTTAAAGTTACTACGATTTGTTTTCCACCTAGATTCAGCATTGCCCGACTGTACCACCGGAAGTTCTTACTTGCGAAATTCATCACACTTTATCTTGAAGAAATTCTATGTAACTCAAATACTTTTTCCAAGAACTTTTATCGCGATCAAAAATAAACTTGAAGATTCATCAACCGCGTCTGACGCGTAGGATTTTTTTTCCATCTAGATTGGCTGTTCGGAACGCAATGGAACGAAACGGAAAATAATTATGACCACTAGAGGCCAGCAGGGCAGGCTTTATTACATCGGTATAAAATACCATTCTCCTTTTCGATCGATTACGAAGAATGCGTTCGGAGCGTACAATTCCGAAATTAACAGCCCCATCTCTGCTGCGCGAGATCTGTTTCATAGTTGCTCGAATATCACCGGCTGAAATTCCCTCGGCGAATTAATCGACCGCGATCCTCGTCGATACACCGATCGAAAAATCCTCTGTAGAAACCGTAATCTCATATTGAACCAATTAATAGCAGGAGGCCGCAAAGGGTTGAAACAACAATCCTTAAACGTCGAACAAGCGAGATTAGGTGAGGGGGGTGAATGCCGGAGCTTGGGCGACCGGAAGGTCCGATTAATCGTGGAAATTTGTCCTTTAAAACGTCGCCAGTGGCGGGCGGCGGCTTAATTCGCCGAAATAATTAGCGGAATTAAGTCGCCGTCGGCGCATGGCGTCCTGGGTGGAAGTGTCAGCGGTAGCCGGGGAATTTTAACAGGCGTTCCACGCGATCAACGGGATTCCAGCTGTTTAACCCTCTTGCTGTCAGCCCCAAATATTCTTCGTCCACGAGAGCGTTCAAAATTTGACAGGGGGGAGCACAGGGCGATCTCTGGGACTTTTATTGTACATACAATACACGTGAATAGTAGCCCCTTTAAGAGTACGTACATGTATGCTTGGAGGGAAAGTTCTGTCGTATTTTAAAGAGAACGATTCAATCAATTTATAAAAATATATTACAAATCAACAACTTGTTGCCATCTTTCAGATTACCTGTCAATTACCTGTTTCCCAATCACTCACAAGCAACATGTGTTTTTCATTGACAAGCAAACTTATCTGGTTATTTCAAATCCGACAGAACTTTTCCTCCATCCTAATATCAGCGTTAACCCTTTGCACTCGGAGCTATTTTAACTCGAAAATTAAACGTTTCTTCTGACCTACAATATTTCCATTCTCTATGATTTTTTAAATTTGATAAATATGAAATTGATATAATACCTCATACAATACTTAAATGTGTAAACAATTATTTAAATAATAGTACAGCAATTTTTAGTGGTGCCTCAGAGGTGCCACTCGAGTGCTAAGGGTTAATTGCAAGTGTACAAGCTATTTACAAGTTTCTCTGCCTTTTTCTCGTGGACGAATGGTAGACGAGTTACGCGAACACTGCCGTTCTCGCTATTGAGTCACCCGCAAGCTTCAACAATATAAATATTCATAATAAATGTCAAGAAATACAGGGAAATTGATAACTAAAGTAACAAGCTCCTAAAAACCGATGTTCATCTGTTTGTTAGTTCTAGTCTTATAGAACTAGTCTTGTAGAGTACATATTCAAAGGACCCAGCATTAATCATATGGAAAATCTATCCCGGTAAAATCAGTTCATATGTTATAGCTTATGATCTACTGAACAAAAGATGTAATGGGTACAAATTCAATAATGAACAGTTATCGAGTTATAATCACTTAAATAGGACAAATCTCGGGAAGTATATTTACTTAACACGCTTGCCGCACCCCACTCCTTCGATTTTCACACGGACCACGGACAGAGGGTTTGGAGTGAAAAAATACTACGGGATTGACGAATCGTGGGCTCCTTATCTCTGCTGTGACACGCAAAGATTTTTCTGAAAGATTCCTGTTCACAGACTTTTTCAAGATCATTCAAAATTCAAAAAAAAATAATCACACCACCTAACAGATTTTATGAAACCATACTCTTTTTGTTTCAAACATTTTTCCAAAAAATAAATACTTCCCAAGATTTGAGTATTCGGCTGCACGAAAAACGTCCATTATTGAACTTTGTGCCCATTACATCTTTTGTTCAGTAGATCATAAGCTACAATATATAAAAAATCCAACTGATTTAACCGGGATAGATTTTCCATATGATTAGTGCGGAGTCCTTTGAAGAAAATCCGAAACGTTACCCCGGAATGATCGTGGTTCGGCCCCGGCGGCAGTGTTCGCGTGAGCAACGAGGGTCGATGGATCGGCCTCGCTGACGGCAAAAGGGTTGACACGATCCTCTCGCAATGATGTTCCGCTGTTCCACTGTTTCCGCTGTTGCGATCCGACCACGTGCAGCCGGAGAAGTCCTACGTCCGCACGTACAGCCCCCTGGACACCAACGAGTCCGAATGGCATGTCTCCCAGATCGGCCTTCAGTTTCTGGTTACGCACGACCATTTCAACGCCGGAGGCAAGCTGAAGGTTCGGTGCAGCGCCTCGATATACGACATCTACTGGCAGAGCACCGAGGTCAGCACAGAGGAGGACAGGCCCAGGGTGATACACTACGAGCCCGCGGCGACCATCGTCGGCATCAACTATCTGCAACCGCCCCCGAACTTCCAGACGGGACAGAAGAAGCCCGACGGACACGTCGGAGTGAAAGGTAACGAGAGCTTTTGTTTATTATATGCTGCCGAGGATCCGTACACGACCGCTAAGCGGTATTTGCACGCCCGAGGCGGTTCTCGACACTTCCGCGACTCGATGCGACACACGACTCAACTGTACCCGAGACGTCTTTACGAGTTTCAGCCTGTTTTGCGGACGACCCGTAGATTCTTCTAGCCTAGTCAATCTTCTCAATTGTTTTACAAGTTTCTTGTAGGCCAGACGATTCTGCCCATCGATTTTATCCCTCTTTAACAACAGTTTTGTAGGCAAACATTTTCCACCTGAATTGCAAGGAAACCGAAGTGACATAGAAATTCAATTCCTCCCTTAATACGATCAATTAATGTTGAATAAATTTCTCTAATGTATTTAATTTCTTAATCTACACATATTAATTTTATCCCTCTTTAACAACAGTTTTGTAGGCAAACATTTTCCATCTGAATTGTAAGAAAACCGGAGTGACATAGAAATTCATTTCCTCCCTTAATACGATCAATTAATGTTCAATAAAGTTCTCTAATGTATTTAATTTCTTAATCTACACATATTAATTTTATCCCTCTTTAACAACAGTTTTGTAGGCAATCATTTTCCATCTGAATTGCAAGAAAACCGGAGTGACATAGAAATTCATTACCTCCCTTAATACGATCAATTAATGTTCAATAAATATCTCTAATGTATTTAATTTCTTAATCTACACATATTAATTTTATCCCTCTTTAACAACAGTTTTGTAGGCAAACATTTTCCATCTGAATTGCAAGAAAACCGGAGTGATATAGAAATTCATTTCCTCCCTTAATACGATCAATTAATGTTCAATAAATTTCTCTAATGTATTTAATTTCTTAATTTACACCTATTAATTTTTGTCATAAATGCATCAAATCCGCAGGCTAGACGTAACAATTTTTTTCCTAGGCACTACACCCCTTGCATAACTTTTTTCTGAAAGCTCGCGATTTTTTGTCACGAAACTAACAGGCACTCTATTAAAAAGATCAGGTTCCAGAATGTTCGCACACCGGCTCAGTTTTCCTCGCAAACTGCATTGAAACGTCAGATGAATTTGCCTGTGATTTGCCTCCTACCTATAAATCATTAATTATTGGTCAATCGCCAATATTGAACAGTCAAAGCGCAAGTGTAAATCCGGTCTAAACGCAGCCGACAAATTTGACCGTGCAATCGACCTAAGGTTCGTTTTAATACTTCGAAATTGAATAATTTACATTGCCGTGAGCGTGTCGGTTAATTGATTTAATAAACCGGCGTATCCATAGCGGAGGATAGTAAAGCGACTGCGTCCAATTTATAGGATCGTATAAAACTATAATTCCGTCGGATCGGAGGGTTTTACTCTCTCTCTCTCCCTCTCTCTCTCTTTCGTGGGAGCTCAAGCGAACGCGTTAACACTGTGAAGAAATCTATTTCGTTAAGGATTCACCGCACCTGGAGCACCGCTCGGACTGCATTAGCATCCAAACAGGAAATTTTAGACTTGAGAAAATTATACCATACTCCGTCGGGTAACCAATTATAAACTTTCTTATGGAACTATCCGACATGGAAGTACCCGCGGACCAGGCGACCGCTCGACCGGTTCGCTGATCTTTCCTACTCCCGGACACGGTTCATATAAATTTCACGAATGCCTGCCTACCCGGGTTTCCCGGCTACGTCCTATAAACCTGCTGTGTCCGACCAGCAACCCGGCCAGCGCGACGTTTCGTTTCACTAATTGAGATCCCGCGGTGGAAAATATTATCGACGATCGCACCACCGTTTTCCTCCGCGCCATCGCGGCGTTGTTGGTCTAATTAATTTATTAATTCTTCTCGCCATTGTGCCCGGTGCAAATGGCGCGAACCGCGTCGGAGAACAATGGCGAACACCGCCGCGGAATCTTGCGTGCCCCGGTTTCTACGGTGCCGACATTCAATTCCGTAGAAACAGCTACTCTCGTTGGAAATCAGAATCCACCGCGCGAATTACGTTTTGCGCATGGATTGCGCATCAGCATCCTCTAATATTTATCGAACGAGATGTCCAAATAATTGTTCTGTTTTGAAACGTATCGATGTCACTTCCGGAACATAATACACAGTTCGATCGATCGACCCTACTGGTTTATGGTGTACAGGGTGGCCCACCTAAATTTAACCACAATATCTTCTTTATTTTTGATGACGTAACAAATGTTTTTAATGCAATTTTTTTATTAATTATGATCTTCCACGCTGATATAAATTGTCTAAAACGATCGGTGACAGATTGTTATGATCTTTCGGTGGAAGTCAGAGAGTTCCCTTCAAATTCATGTTATTAATATCTGTGAATGCGTTTTAATTTCGATTAGAATATATAATAGAAGAAATTGAGAAGAAAAATTAATTTACGAAGCTTTCTCCTTTATTCAGCAAAAGTGGCTACATTTACGTGGACCACCCTGTATAATATTATATTTGAACAAGTCTCCTTCTCGATGATTGAAGTTAATTAATAACTGGCGCTTCGCTCGGTCAGGAATAATATTGAGATTTTCCTGTTGTTTATTTTATATTCCTGTGACTTGCGTCATCATTCCTTCTTGTCAAAGTCCGCCGTGTATTCGTGAAATTAATGCCACTGAAAATAAACTTGTTACTACAGAAATTAAGAAGATTATATTGTAGAGTAAGCGGATTTCGATGCACTCGGATTTATCCGAGTCGATGATAGGAAATGGAAGTTCGATGGTAACGTATGTCTCCAATAATTTCAATAAGTTGGAAATAACGTGACACTATTCTTGAAGTTCTCACAGTTTCGTTTACCGAGCCACGTTTGCACACAAATAAAACGACAAAATGATCAGAAACATTGGATCATTTGAAAAACACAATTAAATTGCCTAATATCTAGCAATTCATTTGTAAAATTTGTATTTTCCATAAAGATCCGCAATTTAATCAGCCGCGAGGCTGACACAATGTACATATATTTTTTAAACATCTACCGAAAGAAACAATTTTGTTGACTAATTCCGGATGCATCTTTACAATCTAAATATTTATGAATTTCAAATATCAAAACCCATTCATCAGTAATTTTGACGTGAATCTAGTGTTGAAGAATATAGTTGTCCTTTTTCACAGAATTTCCGTGGAAGAACTCCAATTAATGTTATTGACGCACTGGTTCGATCAGTTGGAGACAATAAGAAAATGTTGAATTAAATTTCATAAGAAACGTTGAATGAAATTTCATGTAATATTTTGCAAATTTGCTTGTTGTCTCCAATTGATCGAACCACTGCGCCAATAACATTAATTGTAGTTTTGAACAATTGTCGATCGAGATACAGAGAACAATTTCCGTGGAAGGGTTCGAAGGTTACAGAATTTTTGTAAATTTTCTACGGTGACAGTTGGTAGTGCGACAGTGACCAGGGCACGGTGGGAAACGGTTTGGTACCTAGTTCTGTAAAGCTATTCAGCTTCTTCACTAGGAGAATCTGTGGGTAGGATCGCGAATCTGGCGTGGGCATGGTCGGCTGGTTGGTCGACGGAGAATTCCGCTTGTTTGTCCATCTCGCGGTTCAGATAATCTGCCCGGCCGAATTATCCTGGTTAACGTCAAATAGCTCGGTACGCCATCAAATAATTCGTTTCACGCCAGATAATCCGAGGCTGCGGCAAGGATAATTCCCGACGCATTCCAGGATTATTTGTTGCGGCTTCGGATTATTTCGCGTCAAGTGAGCTGCGCTTTAGCGCCCGCGGAATCGGGGCTTCCCGGCCGAAAACAACGGGCCAGACTACAACGACGTCGACGACAACGACAGAGGCGAACAGCGACAACGAGAACGGTGACGCCAACGGGCCAACAATGCTCGGAACTTGGAA
The DNA here is from genome assembly GCA_916610235.2 of Lasioglossum morio. NCBI lineage: Eukaryota > Metazoa > Arthropoda > Insecta > Hymenoptera > Halictidae > Lasioglossum > Lasioglossum morio. The sequence continues at coordinate 27,804,180 of OU744326.1, forward strand.
ACGCGGCAACGACGCCGACAACAGGAAATAAAACTAAATAAATCCGACATATGAATAAAAATAGATAGAAAGAAAGAACGAGGAAAGAGAAGAAGAGAAAAAGAGAGAAAGAGAGAGAGAGAGAACGGTGGTATATCGGTTTCATCGGCGCACACAGGTTATATAATAACACGCCGGTCACAATTCAATCGAAGTCGTATCATCGACGCAAAAAAGCCACGATTGAATTCGCCGATCGCAGCTTGCAAAAACTTCGTTTCGTTATTTGAGTTAGCTGTTTGCTTCGTTATAGACTGCCTCCTAGTTTCCATTTCGATGGCGAGCCCTCTTTCAGCTCGTCCGACCCTCCTTCAACCTCGTACGGTTCCCACCCTCTCTCTCTGTCTGCGTTTCGTCGCCCCGGTTCTTTGCCCTCGTCGCCGTAAAAGTAAGTTATCTGATAAATGAAATATTTGTTCGTCGGATCGGGAACAATCATTTTGCGGAACGGGCGGCAGCCTTTTGCCGACGGGGACTGTCCGTTCTGCAAATTGATCCTTTACAGAGACTGTGTACTTGTCGGGACAGATTCGATCGAAAGGACTGCCGGATTTGAATTAACAATAAAACGAACTTAGTAATTGAACGACAGGCTGCGTCACGCCGGGTACCATGATCGTCTAAAAATACAGGCTTACCTTTCGATACTCATGACCCCATGAAAGAACGATCCCATCAATTATTTACAGTACGGTACAACCCTGAATCTCTGCAGATCTGTTTCACCTTCTTTCTGTGTACTGCTATTCCGACGTTTTATCTGTGTACGTGGGGGTAATTTTATTTTTTTTATTGGAAATCTTAGAAAAGATTTATTACAACATTGGATATAAATGTACAGACATACAGGAAGAGAAAAAAAATATATAAAGATCTGTGAAATAACATTATAACAATAGGATAACACCTAGACTCGCAGATTACATTTGTTTAAAAAAGTTAGAATATGGTGGCAAGCCCCGATGTTAGTACCCGACAAAAATATACAAATGTCAAGAGGTAGCTGAAATCCCAGCTTATGAAGTCTTTTCAAAAGTATAGATAGCTTTGTGTATTATATAATATAAGGACACACTGCCAACTGACGTGATTTAGAGTTTCACTCGCAGAGTTACATCTACACATAGGATTGTCAACAAAACCAATGCGCCCAAGAGAACCAGCTAAGTGGTAATGATTCGCTCTACAACGGTTTATAGACACAGTAAAATGGCGAGGTAGATTTATACCTTTGAACCAAGGACGACGGTTGTTACTATAATAGTGCGCAAACAAAATATTTGCCTTGAAATAATCCTTGTTTTCTAATAATCCTTGAAGTGTTAGAGAAAGCATTTTTCAATAAACAGTTCATACAGATCAGTAAAAGGAATTTTCAAGATATTTAAGGAAAGAAAAGTGATAGAACTTTTTGCCAGCTCATCTGCTATCTCGTTGCCCCAGATACCGGAATGGGACGGGACCCGAGAAGAATCTTATAAAATATTTATTTGAATTGACCCACATAAACTGATTATACTTCCTCTTGATATCCAAAATATAAGAATTGGTCCTTGCATCAACTCTGACATGTTCCAGACTTTGAAGAGCACTCATTGAATCCGAAAAAATACAGTAATTATGTGGCTCATTTTCAAGCACGATATCAAGTGCACTGCTTAAGGCAGCATACCCAATCTGGGGGTAATTTGACACATTTTTCGAAAAGATAAATATACAAAACGTGGAAAACTTGAATCGTATCAGAGACAGCATACGTAGAAAATATTTCGAAATGTCGTCCACTTTTTATTCTCGTTCTCGTCAGTCTGCTAAGGGTCAAAAGAAGAACGATCTTTCAATTAGGTCACTGTTACTTCCAATTAACAAAGATCCTGCCGTTATAATAAAATGATACAATCTTAGAAACCCGACGGCAACGTCGTGAATTAAAATTGCACAGTATAAACGAGCGCAACCTAATTTTGCTTTGGCAAACAGCAGACCTTGTTCTCAGTCCGTCTCCACGGGAATTTTTAACAGGCGAATTTCGCCGGTTCGCTTTTCACCAGGAGCGTATCGATCGATTTCTCAAGCAACCAGAAATATATGTGTACGCCGCGTTTCGATCGGTTTCTTCGGGGGCTGCGAGCGCCTCTGTCGCCGATGTTAATTATATTATTGTTCCGCGAGGAGCGGTGAACAAGAAGAACAACAGAACAGCCCCCGCAGACACAATATTTACAGTACGCCCCTATCGTTGTTTCAGCTTCGAACTCCTCTCAAATTTACTTAATTCAAGTTAACCAGAGATAAACGCGCATTGTAAAACCGGGACAGAGAGGGCGACGGCGATGGAGGCGGGATGCGGCGGGGTGATTAACGGGGTTATAATTAGGCCTCATTTACAGGAGAGCGGGTCGGCCATGTCACGGACACGGTTCACTCATCCGCGGTTCGTTCAAACGTTATTCGAGGCCGCGGTGCGTGACTGGAGCAAGTCGCGTTAATTCATTTGAAGAGCATTGAATAATATTTGATCGGTCTCTGACTGTGCAAAGCGGGAGAGAGAGACAGAGAGCGAGAGAGAGAAAGAGAGCGACTCTGTCAGCGTAAATCAAGTCGTGGGAGTTGGGGGAGGGTCGGGGCACAAGGGGAGGGTTAATTATCGGGTCGTGCGTGACAAAGTCACGGTAATCCCATTGAAAGCCCGAAAATTATTTCTCGATATCGTTATTTATCGCTCGTGTCGTCGAACCGTTCGATAATAAAAGAATAGAGAGAAAAGGGAGGGCGCGAAGGAGGAGAAAAAAACATAGCGGCGACAAGAGCGAAAGAATTTTACGTTGACCTGCGCGCACCGGTCAAACGGAAGGAGTAAAATGGGAAGAAGAGCAGGATGACGAGAGACGAGAGACCAGTCATCCATCAGCGCTCGGAAGGCGCAATCGAAATTCTATGACCTACATCCGGCGGCGTCGGCGGCCGCCGCTATTAAAGCGTAAGCGTTCCCACAATTTGAATTTCTTTCGTTTTATTTGTTCGGGTTATTATGTTCGGATAGCGCGGTTTTATTACTCTCGATTCGTGCAGCCTCTCCCCCGACGCCGGCGACTACAGGGATATATTAGCGGGGAAAATGGCGGGAATTAATTCTGAAACTTCCGGGCCGAGCGTCGACCCCCTGTGCACCGCAAGGAGGCTCCTAGAACGCGACACGGAGAGCCCGCGTTTCCGACTGCTGGCACATTGTCCTCTGGAGAACCGACACAAAGCGTCGCCTGGCAGTTTTATCTGCCCCGGCCGCGGCCGCCGCGAATTATTCACGTCGAAATTTCGAAGAATTCGAAACGAGCGTCGTTACTCATCCGCACGCTGTTTACCGGGACCGTTGGCCAAGGAGAAAGCTAATTAATGCGGCTCCAAGACGACCAACCAACTAGCAGAATCCACGAAATCGCGCGCACGATGCGTCTCGATATTCGAAAGGAGCACGATTAGTTTACGGAACAACACCGAAATCTCTTGTTCCTCGTTATTCTTCTGTGAACCTTTTGCTCACATTTTGCTGATACTTTTCTGATTCAAGTCAGTCCGAACACGATACATTTCGAAGCATCTTTGTTTCTTTTATTCACGATTCTGTAGAACCTCGATTATACGACTCCGAAGATATCGTATTCTACTAGATGCATTATTAAACTGCGAATGTTTATGCACATTTTCCAGACAAATCTTAAGAAAGTGAATTCATGTGAAATCTTATTGCCAGTGGTAGTAGTCTGTGTAGTTCTGGAATAAATAAAATCTTTTTAACATTTTCTGAATACATAAATGATAAAGAAAGCCATAAACATTTCATCTAGCACTACGCAACAGTCCTGCTATCGAAACACTCATTTTCCTCTGACCAGTTCAGATAATCGAACCGTGTCGTGTTTATATTCTCCATTTTCAACGATCGTAAATTTTGTATATGCACTATATGATATCGCCGCTACAGGTTCGATCACAAATACAAAAAATTAGCAATTTTGCAGAAGTCGAGGTTTCGGTTCTGTTTTGAACCATTATCAAGAAAAGTCCGCGTCTGTGAAAATTAAAGTAATAAAATTTGTGATTCATTAAACTGATTATTTAATAGTTATGAAAATTAGGTGTTTATACATACATGCTAATTGTGAAAAAAAAACAGAATGAAATCATATTCAGTGGATTGTTACTAGTCACTAAGCCGGTTGGAACTGTACTAAACTGTTACTGTTGTGGCAAAGACAACACGTGTCGTGTTTGTTGGAATTTATTTAAGAAACAATTTCATCTTGTTTTTCAAGAGCGCTCCTCACTTCTGTCTAGATTATCGAACAGTAAAGACGTGCCTTACAACGTGCCTTCAGAGATATATATTATCTGAATAAATTCTATTTCATATTTTATAAAGTCTGATTTATTAGAATTTACCCATATTCCTACAGTGTTTGGTATCGTTTCAATCGGAAAAGTGTCACGAGTATTTTTTTATTCGGTATATGATTGATAAAAAAAAAAGAATACACGATGTACGTAACATTTCGAAGTTGTCACGTACAACGAAGTGATGTTGTGTTCCTGAATAAGTAGTATCAGCAGGTTATGGTCAGACAGGTTTCTATTCTACAGCAGCGTACTCGACGAATCTTTCGACTGAATTTTCTCGGTAAACCGAAACCACCCATGTTTTCCCACATTTGGGGAGCAATCAATGCAGCGGGTAAGACGCGCACGGTAACCATAGATTTGGAGATACAGAGGCTCGACGCGCGTACGGATTAGAGCATGCATTCCGGATGCAATTCCGATAGATGTTAGGCCCTCATTGATCGAATTAGATCCCGTTTGATAAGTATTGATGGATTGCGCCGGCCTAGCCCGACTAGATAGATCATGCTAGATGTTAGATAAATGCTGACAGATTAGGATGAAATCTGTTACGCACCGTGATAGAAGCCGCCGGACAATGACAGATTCCACCCAAACGTTGAATCGCGGCGTGCGCGTCCGCTACGATCTAGATTAGATATAGATTTGTCGAAATGCAAAACAACTTTGATAGATTTTTGTACGGTGACCAGGGCAATTTGTCTCCGGGGAGGGAAAAGAACCGTGGAATGAAAATCGGATTGGCAGACGTTTCCAAAGTTCAAAGATGCCGGCGACCGTTTTTAGAGACGTTCGTGACATGTTCCAGACACTGATAGATTCGGCAAAACAGCTCGGAGACTCCGATGGATTTTTATCGACGCGTTCTCGCCGGTTCCGTGTTTTTCGAGCGTAAATAGAACGTGATGTATTAAGAATGATTCCTCCCGTGTACAAACGGGCACGCGGAGATCGTGATAGATTACCATAGAATGCGGCCGAATATTAGAAAGAAAAAAAATAACAAATCGTTGCGTAGGAAAACGGCGATCGATAGCGCCGTGCGAAAATAAATTTCGACGGATCACACAGTGAATAAAGACGAACGAGAGATTCCGTGAAAATTTCACGGTTTTCGTTGCCAGCAACACATAAACAAGACGTCCCTTACGAGTGGAAGGGTTCATTTACGTCACCGGCAGGACTGCAACTGTCAGGCCTTTTTACTGCGGCCACTCGCGAAGGTCCAGGAAGTAGTAAACCGGCTAAAAGCTGCGCCCTTCTGGGACCATGAGCTCTATAAACCGGAATGATCAAATATTTCGACGAACGAACTATAGCGACAGCCCGGGAGAAAGTGCCCGGATCTCGGGGCCGTGCGGTTCTAGAACGTGAGCTCTCGTTCCGGATGTTTCTGAATTATTCTGTCTAAGAACGTGTACTTCCGGTCGCGTGTAGAGACGTCCTCGAGGATGAAACGCCGCGTCCCTCTTAGCCCCTCGCCCCCACAATCAAACCATTTTCAAGACCGTGCAAGACGTGAAAAATATAAACCGTGGCGCTGCTGCTTCGACTCCCAAATACTCTGACGCACTCCTCGCTCGAGACCGTAAATATTCAACGCGTTCCAACATGATTTTTGCGGTACATTATGAACGACCCCCGGCTGATCTATCAGACGTGCCGAGCACTGACAGAATTCCGTCGCACGGACATGTCTCTCGCGTCATTCTTTCAACTTTCAACACACTTCTCTCACTCTCTGTCTATTATTTTAGCTGTTCCCCTTGTTTTTTTTTATTGAGCCACTGAAACCTATTGTAGATTTATTTCGGCTTTAACAAAGATACACTAGTTTTACAGTTTGAGTACATTTACAATATAACTAACCACTAGAGATGCAGATCACAATCGTTTAAAAACTGAAAGATAAATTCACAGGCTTTGACATTTGGTTCTGCAAAGAAGAGGTCCACTTTTAGTGGTAAGAAAAACTTAATTTTATGTAAATTATTTACAAGTTTAATTCTTTGGTAGTCGTAGAAACAGCACTGCCATAATACATGATCCAAGTCCTCAGAGGCTGAGTTACATTTACAATTGGGATCATCGATAATACTTACACGATGAAGAGAGGCAGCTAGATTATAATGATTGGCCTGATACGATTTACAGTGGAAATAAAGCTCCTTTTAAAAGAGACATCTTGAGTAAACCAGGGAGATTGATTAGGGTTAAAGAATTTTTGAAAATAATGAGTGCACTTGTTGTAGTTACCTTTTAGCTTGAAATGACAGGTAAAATCAGTGAAAGGAACTTGAGATATGTCCACTACATTAGCAGATGTAGCAGATTTTGCAAGGGAGTCAGCATCTTCGTTTCCATACACACCGATGTGGGAGGGAATCCAGAAAAATTTGATAGTTTGCGAGTTATCCTGACAGAATTTTACATATTTCTTCTTAATGTCGAAAATGAAGGCTGTCGCGTATTTTGAAAATTTGCTTTCTACTTAATTTCTATCATTAGGCTGTCCCGAAAGTTCGTTTCGTTCTCGATTAATGCGCCCAGTGCGAATTCAGAATAATTTTTAAGAAAATCAATAGCACGATTAAAAAACTTAAGGAATAATAGAACATTAACGAACAGAAGATTGTATTGTTTGTGTATGTTGATGTTATCTAACAATGTGGAATGCGCACGTAGTGAAAGAAACTTTTAGGACAACTTAATAATTCAAAGCAATTAATTTCACCTGGCCATGTATGTAATCATTTTTCTTTTTGTGAACTTGTTTTTGTGAATTAATATGTTTTGACCCTGGAAGTTCGACAGGATTAATTGGTAAAAATAAATTAGTAGCATACCACTTAAAATAAGAGAGCCGTCGATTTTACAACGGGGGAATTAGGCTACATGTAAAAGACAAATAGTGAATGTTTTGATCTTGTTACTAGCGAACTAGCATTTAGATGGATCGTTGGTTCCGGGTTAGAATTGACCCGAATCTTGCTGTTCAAGAATTAATTACTTCCTTAATCCTCTTGCATTGTGCAGATGGTAGGCTTTGGAACAAACTATCAACACGCGAATTAATATCTGGTTAATATAGATTATTGGTTCACTTTTTTATTTATAATATTTTCAAAGATGTATTCAAATGAAATGTGCACGACAAAAATGTTGTCGCTAGCAACCGAAATAGAGATAAACGAAAAATGATTGACGTAATTCAGAAAAAAAAGAGCTACTGATAAAACAGTGGCGAACATGAATGACGAATTAGGTCATTTTCCTTGATGCAACACGTTAAATCTACATGAACCATTTTAATTCACTCTGAATACGAGTGACAGATTAATGAAGTGTTAAACAGGCAGAAATAATAGCAACAGATTGATGTGTAGACATTTTCCCGTCGGGATATGTTTTTCAAATTAATGTTGTTGGATTTTTTCACGTGCCACTGAATATTCTAGGTACATATTTAGGAAACGTGCATTGAATTTTTCATATCAACTTCTGGACAGTTGATTCGCGACGTACCAACCGTGGCAGCTGCCATATTTATTCATTTGTTTATTAATGTGGTTACACGTGTATATAGTAAGGGTGTGCACACAGTTTTATGCATAATTCTCCGTTGAAGCCTGCACTACAATGGACACTCTACTACAGGTCAAAATGACCCTACATTCGTCTGGTACGTCCGTTCCAGACCATCCACCTTCCGAGGGTTAATGGGCTCGTGAAACCAATATAATTACGTTTAATTACTTCGCAACACACGTCTCTAGCTAGATACAAATTATAATATGTATATTCCCTTCCTTCCAGCATTATTCGACGTACGAAAAACATTGTAGCACTCGCAACAAGAAAATTTAATAGAAATCTTGACAATATCCGAAAACAAATATTAACTCTTGTACCATTAGCAAGTAGCAAGCAAGGCGCAATTAAAATTAAGTGGGACAGTTTTCTTCGGAAGGCGAAGCTGAGCAATTATTGCACAAGCTTCTCTGTATCTTAATAAAAATTTAACGTAACAAGATACAAATGTTTTATCAATTTAAGGGACGATCGAAGTGGGAATTGTATTTTTCTAAAATGGAGTAATGGGTTTCATTATAACCGTTTGATAGTGCGATAGAATGGTCTACTCGAAGGCAGAATTCATCAATCTACAAAGCACTTGTCTTTTAATGGTTCTCGAGATGGTCTCGTTCGACTTAACTGTCGAAAGATTAACCCTTTTAGGTCTAGTAAAGGGGTTAACTTCTATTCAATCTTCCACGTAACTGCATTTACATTTTGCCTTTCCGAATGCGATATGAAAAATAATTTTTAAAGGGTTGATTTCCAGTCCGTAAGGCTCGCTACAAACATCTGTTTTTCGAACGTACTTTAATTAGGCGCTGCACATTTGGTTGAACCGTAGTTAAAAAAATGTTCTTATTGATTGCGGGACTCAGGAGCCCACTAAAAAATTGTATTCTTCTTTTAATTATCCTATAAAATATCCTAAAATATTTCTAATACGACCACTGCTTTAAATTGTACGTTCCCATTTTCGTGATAAACGCATCGAATCCACAGTCTAGACATTACATTATACAATGAACCTAGAACCATTATCTGCTCGGAGAACAATATCCGATCAGAGCTTTATTTTTAATTTAATTAACAATTATATTGATTGTTCCTCTCTACTGGCGCAAATCAATTTTTATGTACCGGAACGTGAACTGAGAACAAGAGCGGGCTCTCAAACACCTAAAGCGAAATCTACTTATGGATTAATTAATCCAATGATGCACTATATATAATCGTATTGATTTTTTCAGTGATTCTTTACAAAATTCTCAAATGCAACTACGCAGGATTATATGATAATACCATATCGATTGTACCATTATTAAATTTTTCTTTTGTGCATGTCCCTTCTTTGTTATTACACGAGCAGTATCGTATCTTCCTCTTTCTTTTTTCGTTTCTTTGATATTGTAAACACTTAAGTAAAAGGCCTTCAGTCCGTCTATAATAAATAATAATAATTTACTAATAATTATCACATATCAGTTGATACATTACGCAAACGTCCGTTATTCAGCCGCACGTTCGCCGCACGTTAGAAAAAAAAAAAACGGATACGCGTGTAGCGGGTCCGATCCATTTTTCGACGCGTGGTTTTCGATGTGAAGTTGAGTGATGATTGTTGACGCGTTGCCTGTTTCAGTTCTCGGCTCGTCGTCGACGGAACCGAGCGGCTCGTTGGCGAGGCTGGTGCTCGGGCTGTTTCTTCTGATCGTCATTCGTTAACCACGCTGCATTCAAGTACCGCGCGCTTTGGAACTGTTTATATAAATCGACGTGCTTGTAAAGGGAGTCGAGAGGGTGGCCGCTTTGTGCGACGTCTCCGCGGCCACGGGATCCACGGAGGAGGAAAAAAAAAAGAGATGGTCCGGTTGACGTCGAACGTGAAACGTGAAACGTCGACGGTTGACGCGGTGTATCGCGGCGGGTCAGCGTAGCCCGTGCCTGCTTCGGAAGCTGGAAAGCGGAGAAACAATAAGCGGGACAGTGTCCGCGCGGAGGACGAAGGGGTTGGAGCCGACCGGAAGAAAAGGGTGTCCCTGGTGGAGGAACAAAAGGTGGCCAAAGAAGAAAGCAAGGTGGAAGAAGGAACGCGGGGATCGGTCGCGGATGAATCGCGGCCCGGTCCATTCTCGGCCTTAAATCGCCCGATCAACGAACAACTGGCAAGGTATTCGAGGGAGGAACGGCTCGACGAATCGAGGGGTGGTTCACAGAGAACAACATCCCGAAGAGTATTTTATTAAACTACACGAACCGTACACACGCACACCATACACACCGTACATCGGATCCACATATACACGGAAATACACGCGAGAACAGAGACGAACACATACAGTACGTACTTGCTTCCTCTCGGCGAGATCATTGTTTTTTCGCAATGTGTAGGTACCGCGTAGTACGTTCACGCCGCGCATCGTGTCGCAGGATAACAAAAAAAGAAAAAGATTAAAATAAAAAAGAAGAGTGGAAGCGAACGAGCGAGAGAGAGAGAGAGTGAGAGAGAGAGCGCGAGTGTGATAGAACGAAAGTGGGGAGAGAAACGTAAGAAAAGATGAAAAGAAATAGTTTTTTTTCGTACTTTTATAACACTCGGAAAAAACGACTAAACGTAGCGTGGATACGTGTATCTCTATATATATATATATACATATATACATAAATCTATACATATATACATATACTGTATGTGTATAATATGTCGCTCTTTATCTATCTTTCCATCTCTCGTTGTCCGATTTAATTCGCGCAGCCCGGAATTAAATGTCGAACGAAGCGTGCCGCGGCTGAGAGTATTATACACGCGTTCGCACGCTGTCGAACAGAGAAAGAGAAAGAGAGAGAGAGTCAGAGAGAGAGAGAGAGAAGGGGACGTACCTGAATCGGAATCGGATAGATAATTCCGCACGCGTTTCACGTTTTGCCGCGCTCCGCTCGGCTTCGCAGTTTGTACATTCTTGAGGCGAGCGATCGCCGCAGACGAAAAACCGTCGAAAAAACCTAAGCGACGAGCGGCTATGTTTTCTTTCCGCTAGCGTCAGACTCGCGGGGAAACCGGAATCCGGATGAAAGAGGGAAGGAACGATTGCGGAGAAACCGGATACCGTGGAGGTGAATGCTTGATGGACGCGATATCGTTCGTTAACGGAATTTCGTTCCGCGGTGCGATTCTGTCGCGGCTTATTACCCGGCCGCGGTTTATTAAATTAATACATTCGCCGTTCTCGGTTTAATGCGCTTCCCCCGAAACCGATACATTTGTCAGCCGCGTTCAACACGACTCTCCTCTCATCGTGCCCGAAACCTAACAAATAATAAAAGCCGATTTACCATCCCGCGTTCCGCTCGAATTATCCTGGCCCACAGCGGCACGATTTTCCATCCCTCGTTTCTAGGGGACGGAACACGGTTCGTTGTCGCGTTCGAGGTATACATCTGTTTTGCGAAATTTGTTTTCGTACCTAATGCGACGGATCTCTCGGGAAATATTCGTAAAATCTGGATACTCGTAACCATTAGCAGTTGATGCGACGTTAAATAAATAAATGATAATAACAACCTGGACACTCCTGTACCTTTCAGGAAACACGAACGATCTTTATTTCGCATGGATATCTTCAATTTTATGTCTCCAATCGTCGTGTCAATTTTATGTTCCCAATCTCAATATTGATGTTTCAGGTTTTGTTCACTGAATCACCGCACTCGACGTGTTCAGCTAATAACTACCGAGAAATAGACACACGTTGAAATATTAGTTTAATACAGACTTCTCGTTTTTTCCCCGTCAGATAAAAGTGTCTTAATGATCCCTTCGTAATGGCTAACTTTAAATTAAAGCTACGAGGTACATAGTGTGATTCGAGTGCGTACTCTCACGAGATCCAGTTAAATAAATCATTCTGCACCTCTCAAGTATCTCGCGAGCGTCTGTGACTACGGCACAGCGACAGAGATGTACGAGGTGTGGGCAAAAACGTTCATGGAGACGATTGATAAAAGTGGTTAACAAGCGGGAAGAACTAAAATTGTCGTTGCGAGGTTCGTGTGATTCATTACGTCTGTATTAAGAAGATTTTCGTGGAAAACGTTCTCATTGCGCGCGAAGAAAAAGTTCCCGGCGCGTTTGTAAATTTATGTTCTATTCGGGATCGTTCGAGGAGCGCGTCGAAAACGGGACGGAATTGCGAACGAACGACGGGATCGTGTGTTATGTATTATATATGTATATGTATATTCTGTATTCGACAGGCAATGTGTGCTAGCATTAGTTACGAATTATCGTTAAGGATCGCAACGACTGAACATAATACTCTACATGCATTTTCTAATTGTATTTTTGAAACTGTCATCGTTTCTATGTACGTAGCGGGACGCGGCGAGCGTTCGTAGCGAGCGACGCGTTTCATTCGCGAATTAGCCAAAAGAGGAAAATAAAAAAAAAATATGGAAACGAGGACGGAACGACGCGTGAGAGTGGTGTAACTGAGTATTTTGCGAACGGATGAGGTACGGTGCGTCTTCGGGTGTAACAAATAAACAAAACAGCTGAAACAAAAAATAAAAAAAAAACCGAAAAAAAGCGAATACAGAGAACAGTAATATGTGTAAATGTGTCAAGAGGTATCTCGCATGTCCGCAGCCATAGTTTCTCGATTCTTTGTGTGAGACGGAACGATAGTCGAAGTTTTGCCAATTTTTTGGGTATCGATGCTCATTATGTTCCTCAGCTTGTCACGATACGAAAGGATATTTATGATAATAATAACGAATATGACCACAAACACGGAATCATTCATTGAACCCTGCGTCGTTCGAACATCCGCCCTTCTTCCGTTTCTCATTTCTCCGGCTGTTTTCATTCGAGTGTTCCGATAAAGAGAGGGGAAACTATTGTCGGGTGACACGTGACGGCCCGAAAAAGACTCGGACATTTATTTCGCGCTTTTCCGCGGACAAAAAAAGATCGAAATTGGTTTCCCTTCAAACAATTCGCGATACCTAAATGCCGTCCCATTTAAATAAATTTTCCGATAGGTTTTTTTTACGCGGCGCGACGCTGGTGTAGCGGTGAAATTTTTCCGCGAATTCCTCCGCGGGTATCCCCGCTCGGAACCAGCACAATATTTTCGGAACGGAGCCACCGGGGAATTAATCGAAAGCTATTTATCGGATTTACCGAAAAATTTCAAGGGCTCCCGATTTTGTTGTACAAAACACGTTCGAAAGTACGTGCTCGCGAAATTCATCGGTTTCCTTTAAAATTGCCAACCGTATTCAATCGAATTATTCTCTATATACACGGCCCGCCGATCGAATCAAAGAGAATCGAATTGAAAACAGAATTTTTCATACGCCGTAGGAGAGATTTTCCGCGGGACGAAAATTACGCCGACTAAATCGCCGACACGTTCGCCAGCGAGAGCCCCTAATCGCATCAGCGTTAAAGTTTTCGTTGAACGGGCACGACGGCCTCTCATAATCACCGACGCCTTGAGAATTCGCGCGGCGAGGCATCAGCCGGGTAAGAAAGGGCGCAATCAGTTGACGAAAAATCCGGAGAGAAAAGGTACAAATATTTTCAGAACAAGTAGCCCTAATTTCGTTTTACAGATGGCCACCCTCCCCAGCACCGGCGGAGCGGCGCACACAGCCGAAACGCCTACTCTTTTAATCAAATGTCATACTCATCAGAGACCACTTCCTGCTGCAACTTTTATGAAATCGTCGTGAAGCGGTGACTTCAATCTTCACGTTCGCGGTGATTCGAATTAAAATGAAGTTTCGAGAGAATAAATATTGACGAGCCAATTGAATTTTCTATTTATCGTACAGATTGCTTTTTTATCGGAGTTTGTAATGAAAATTCGAGATTTCTCTTAGTTCTGCACATGCCGAAAATTTCATTGCAATCGGTCAATTCTTTGCTATACCGTTTCATTCGTGAACTTCATTTTCCGAAAATATTCGCTTACATCTACTACACTGACTCTTCCAGCGGCACAAAAAAAATTGAAGTCGTTTGACTCATTTTTTTTTTTAAAAAAAAGGTGATTCTGATTTGAGGCGCAATCTAACTTCGAACAATTACATGAGTCATTGTACGTCGTTCCATTCCTCTTCGGTGTGGATTGATTTGAAAAAATTTCGAAATGAAATTGGCTTTTTCGGTGCATTTATCAAGCCTGTTGCTGCTTTTTTGGTTGCAGTATCGGCATGGCACGCTACGTTTGCGAATATATCGTTGCGGAGTACGTTTTAGTCAATAGTCGAGATGAACAGCGAACGCAACGAATTATTCAGGACAAAAATTGACAGTTACAATGGAATTGACTAATTTCAGAATATTGTCGCATTCCTTTCAATTTATTCAAACTATCGGCTATGCGACGGTCGGTACAGCTTATACACAAGAGTATCCTTTATCTTCTAAAGAGTCAAGGAACAGCATGTTCATCAGGAAGATTTGAAACGACAACGAATCAAAGAACACTGATCTATGTATTGGCCAATCGATAAGTGCCGGCAACTATGAATCCTTTGAAGTCACCCAAACAACACTGTAGTTGTTGAAATACCAATATGAAATTGGTAATAAATTAATCGACATTCAACATGCTTTTTTTTACGAAACAAGAATTATATTATTTGGAAGGTGATTCGTCATAAAACATTACCTATTCAGTAATATTGCGTAGTATTCATGTATCAAAGGTGTTTCACACCTAAGATTTACGCTTCGATGTTTAATCATGTGAATCGTTTCCAATAAAACTCTGCGTTGTAAATTAGTTTCTTTATCAACTATTTTAATATTTTCAAAATCAAAAGCATGATCAAATTCCATTGAATGTTTCGTCAAAGCTGTATGCTGCGTTTTGGGGACAAAAAGATATTATGTTTGTGTTCTCTGATTCTATCCTCTAATATCCTTCCTTGACTCTTAAGAATTTGAATTAGTACATTTTTCTAAGCAAGCGAGTTTATACATTTGTTTTCGTTTTTAATACCTTAGTGTTTTCTGCTTGTTCGGGAATGCGTTTGCCTAACCATATATTAATTAATTGATCAATTCTTACAGACGCAATACAGAAAATTTACATTCTTGTAAACGTTGAATTAAATTTCATGTGATATTTTGCAAATTTGCTTATTGTCTCCAATTGATCGACACCAGTGCGCCAATAACATTAATTGTAATATCCTTTATCCCTTAAAAATGTATTTTTCTCAAAATTTCTCTGATCAATTTTATATTTTATATTTCTGCGGAAGTGTTAGCCGATTCGGTCCACATAATGATGAATCCTGGTTAGACCCTGTGACGCACATGGAACCGAGAGCATCGACCCTGAGAACATTGAATCTTTGATCTCTGATTAGTCGAAATCGGTGCTTGACGCCGGTAGCGAGTCTTTTGTGAAAATAGTTAGTTAAGCGAAGGAGGGAGAGAGGGTTCAAGCGTTTCGGCAATAAATATTATTTTATCAAGCGCTCGCCGATTGAATCGTGTTACCGGAGTTATTACTCTATTTGTTTCCGCATCGCCGGTAATAACACTGATGAAATAATTCAATTACTCGTTCCGCGTGCGATAGGATCGCGTACACACGCGGCGAGGAACGGAGCCGGAACGCTTGTGTATATGTTTGCGAGCCGAGCCGCGGCGCGAGCACTCTCGGCCTCTCCTCCTCGACTTTCACCCCTATTAATCCTCGAAGATACGCCATTCACATCGGACTAATCCGTTTATTCTTTCAAATCCGAAATCCAATATTCCGTTTGAAAGGGCACGCCTCGGCCGGCCGCGTTACCCGCGTTTAGTTGCTCTTGTAAATAAGCGGCGCCGAGTTGAGCGGGTTTCGAAGGGTGTGTTGCTGTTCCGCGTCTCTCTCTCTTTCTCTCTCTCTCTCCCTCTCTCGTCGAGATCTCTTTCCCTAGTGCTTTTCAAACCCGTGGATATTTCGGCCGACGTTATATCGGTCGGTTTATATTTTTTTTTTAAATCGTTCACCGGTCTTGATTGGATCTTTATTATTGAGAGTGTAATTAGGAAGGTACTTTCAGTTTCCCGATTCGCTTCGGAATCGCTCCGCACTGCACACTGCAGAGAGAGAGAGAGAGAGAGAGAGAGAGCGTGTGTACAATGTCTCTCTCTCTCTCTCCCTCCCTCTTTCGTATTATTTAAACGGACCGACCATTCGCGCCGCGCGGGATGAGCAAACTTTTTTACGTTGTTAATAAATTTTCAAACACGGATACGCGGATAATAAACCCTTTCTTGTCCCATACGGACTGCGCCGTCAATGCACAGCGGAATTGCAGAAAGTTGGATAAAATTCATGTTTCTGTTATTTGGTTGTTACATATGGAATGTTCGATTCGTAGCAACAACGTGAAACACGCATCAATTTGTCGTGAATTAAAACCTCTTGCGCAAAGTAATCAGAAATCAATGTTTTCTACTTGAATTCCAACAAACTGATGCGAGACACAAGTTTATTTCTTTTTTGTATATTTTTTGGAATAGGTTGAAAATAATATAACAGTGCTTCTAAATTCTTCTAATTTAATTGCTGTTTTAAATTACTCTTACTCATTTGTTTTATTACTCTTACGAATAAAAATTGTATTCTTCTTTTAATTAATTCATTTATTCATCTATTCAGCTAAAACTCTTATATTGATGTCCTGAAATGTTTTTAACATGTCCACTGGTTTAAATTGTACGCGCACATTTTTTGTGATAAAATCAAATCCGCAGTCTAGTTATCGATGTTTTCTATCATCGACATCTATTATTTATCTAATCAATATGATCGGACATGTGATCGTCTGTTTCAATCAGGTATGAACTTACGAAAAGGTCTAACTTTTTAATCGATCATATGAACATTTTCGGATTAATTCTACCAGTTTCATTGAAACGACTATACTGTGCACCAAATTCTGCATAATGCACTGCTGGCAAGGCTTTAGGTTAGAATGAGGGAAAAACTTTTCTGTAAATAGTTAACAAGCTTTAATTGGATCTTCATTATTAAACTAATGATTGAGATGGTTCTCGGTGTTTCGGATCGGGAATTTTTACCGTGCTCGTGCGGGATTCGGTTCCCGCGTCGTCTGCGAGGTATTAATACGGTTTTATTCATTAATGGAGCCGTAGCGCGAGCAAGATACTCATCTGGATAATAAATCCCGATGATTAAATAATTTTTTTGAACCTCCCCTGGCGCGATCTAGAATCGCAATATAATGTACAGTCCGTCTAGAAAGTGCACGCTTTAAAACGAAATAAGTTTTTTTGACAATAAAGGATTATAACAATTTAGGTAGAGCACTATACATATATTTATATATATATATATATATATATATATATATATATATATATATATAAGTGTCCATTTACCGGTAAGATATTTTTACATGACGTAGCAGGTGGGAAACTAAAGACCGATTTCCCCTAAAAAATGCTGCAAAGTGAAACGTCTCTAAAAACTTTGAAAAATTTTTCTCGTAAATGAAACTTTCATAGATTCGAAGATCGAAACCTTCTCTTTACAACGAATCCTTAAAAATTGATGTCCGATTTTTTTTTCACTGTTCTATGGAACAAAAACGAGGAACGAGTTCGGTCGTACAAAGCCCTCATGGTGTAACTTGCACCACTGTAAAGTTGGCGGCACGCCTCTCGTTCAAAGCTCGATAAAACGACTAAAAGAAATCGTACACCGACTTTTAAGGTATCGTTGCAAAGAGGAAGCTTCAATCTTAAAATCTATGGTGGTTTCAGTGGGGAAAGGAAATTTTCAAAGTTTCCGCAGACGGTTGAATGTATAGTATTTATCGAGGAAAATCGGGTCGTAAAATGAACTATGGATTACGGAACTAGAGGCTTCCAGCTTTAAAATCAGTACAAATTAATCTTTTGAAGAAATTATCTGAATAATTGAATTTTAATCGAACACACAGTTGAAAACATTTTTTGAAATTACAGTAGACTCCGTCACAACCCGACAGAAAAATTGTTTGAAAAGGCTATTTAAGTAAATCTGGTGTGGAAGTAAGTCTACGATCTTTTTAAATAATCATTTGTACATACGCAGTCTCTTTAAACAATTACTTGTAACGCGTTGCACGGTAGTCTACTGTACTCCATTTTGAAGGGTGCACGGAGAGTGTTTTGACTGATCGTGTAGTACTCCGAGAGCCGATAACAGGAGGTAGATAAAATACAGGAAAAAAACAAACCGGTGAATCATTGGACCGTGCTAAACGAGGATAATTTTCGAAACTTCAACGATCTATCAGGAAACTTCATCCATACATTGTGAACGTGAAATAATTGAATATAAAGCAATCGCTGATGATTAAGTGATCCCGGAATTCAATTAAACTTCGCTTTGCCGTAGGAAAGTCTACAAATCTCGACCTCGGGGAATAGTTAAATAATTAGGATGAAGTTTTAAACCGGGTAGTCGCTCGCGGCAAGAGGGGAAGACGGATTTTTGAAAAATGAACGGAACAACGAGGATATAATCTGTATAAGAATGAACGCGAAATAAAAGAAATAGTCGGATAGATGAACGGGGGTAACGGTCGAGTAATTTATATCAATTTTTCGAGGATTTTCGGAGAGTTACTTTTGTATTCGTGTAGCTATCGGGCACTCATCGTAACTGCTCGGAACTTTTCCATACCCTTCGATGGCTCCGACAGAAATACGTAGTCCAATGTACCACCACCCCTCTGTTCGTCCGACGGTATTCATGAGTCACCAACCCCTGTTCACAGTGATTTATTGCCCCCACGAATCCTGGTCCTTGTTCTTCAAAACTTTCCAAATGGCTACACCGAAAACTTCCCCAGCTGGGTGACCACATATTTCTGCCGGACTAAAAGCACACCCTTTATTCTGACTTACATCCCCGGACCGTCCACGCCGATACATAAATTCGGATTAATCATGGGAATTGTACCAGCCAATAAACACTCGATATCGGTTTGCTGAAATACCATTGGAACTTCACTCTTTGTTTTTACGCGTTTCGTATTTTTAACCCTCGTCCGCTTCTCAGGAATGCGGTCCAGTTTTCTCCGCTACGATTTCCATGAAATTTACATACGTTACGCAGCTACACATTTCCAACGACATTTTCTCCTTTTTACATACTACGGACTCTCTGTTGGTTTTCGAGATGTTTGCAAAAAAAACTATCGCTACTACTGCAGTCAATTTTCTGGCTGTCTGTTTACTGTTTTTGCAAACACGTTGCGGGGATCGGAGAAGATACTACGCAACGGGCGAACCTTTCAAAACCAATACTGAAATAGAGGTTTTTGAAACTGTACACACCCACTCTGTTAATTTGGTATCTTAAAAGATCCAGCCCCAACGTGATCCAGATCTAATCCAAAGCTTTCTATTTTTTAAGAGGTGGTAATCCTGTTTACAGGTTCCCCGCCCCCTGGGGGTTGCGTGGTTATGTGGGAGTAGCCGATTCTACTTTTGCCCAGATCACAATTTATCTACGAAATACTTTTGAAGATTTTAATTATAAAAATGACAGAAATATAAGTGGTCCTAAATTGATTGATTTTATTTTAGAAATTCTCAGATACCGGAAATTGTGTAAAAGTTCCAGCTGAAACGGTGAGAACGTCGTTCTACAAATTCATGTCTCTCCTTACACGGGTGTAAAAATATATTTACTGGGCTCACCTCAGTCAATTATCATCGATTTATCGATCCGCGTATATTATTTCCACTTCGCGTTACCCGAGCTAAATAATTCAGCACGCGCTGGAAACAATTCGACCGATAAATCGATTAAAGTATTTTACTCTCCTATGATTTCGGTTACGATGGATTTTCTACGGACCTCGGAACGGATGATCGCCTGACAGAATCATGTTTCGTCAAAAAAAAAAGGAGGGGGGGAAAAAACAACAAAACTGATAATGCCATTCGATTCTGTGTCCTGGGCAAAGGCAGAACTAAAAATAAACGGGCGACGATTTTTTATCCACGGACAATTGCACATTTCAATTACGGTCAGATTAAAACCTGTTATTGGATACCAATGTTTTGCGAAATGTGCTGACGAATAATTCACACCTCTCTTTTTTCAAACGGGATTCAATGTTGAAACATTTTTTTTTTTTGTTCTCCACGGGATTGGCCGCGTGAGAATCAACGCGAATTAGACACGTCTAGAATTGTATTTTATTTGATTACAATGACAACGAATCCAGGATTTTTCGCAGTATTCATTTCTGTGTTGTGATCGATTTACAAATTGTATCATATTTTAACATCGCGGACAAGTTTGAATATTTCACTATTATTACACAGTCATAAATGATACGAAATTGTTGAACGTTCAGGTGAGGTACAATATTTTCATAGAAAACAGACAAGATACACTTTATATTGATTAAAATTTAGTAGTAGTTATAGAATCACATTAAAATATTGAATTTTGAGAGATGACTGTCTAATTACATATCTAACAGTGTGTTTTACCAAACCAACAGACATATATGTATTGAATAAATTTTGCGATCGAAAACGATTTTAAATAGAATGATGATTTCGGCGCACAGGTTCGATCAATTATAAATTAAAGAATTCCATTTTTATAACAAATTTGCAGTTTGAAATCTCGACGTTTCGATCCTGTGTTGTTGATTGTGATGAATTATATTGAGTTTTTGAATCTGCCTCCTATTATAGATTCAGCAAACATATATCACGTTTCTAATTGGTCAAATTCCAAATTCTGTCCGTTTGTATTCACTGTTTACATCTTAACCTTCAACAAGGAGTCAGTCCATTATCTACCAGCATGGAAGCAACACGTGGTTATTAAAGTTAAATTTCAATTTTCCATATAACATGTAAGAAAAATTATTTCATTTTTCCAGTTTAAAAAATTTATTCTTTTTCTATCTTTGGTTTGCTTTCGCAATGTTACATTTTGTTTCAGACGCAAAAAATCTCTTGAGAATGATGCTCACCAGGATCGAAACGTCGAGATTTCAAACTGCAAATTTGTTATAAAAATGGAATTCTTTAATTTATAATTGATCGAACCTGTGCGCCGAAATCATCATTCTATTTACAACAGACATATATTAGATTCTTCGAAATCATTATAGTTGATATCCGGCAATTTTCCTCCAATGTATACCAGTGCTTGAATAGATAATCATCTATCTTGAGGGGAGAGGAGTACGAATTAAAAGTTCGCGATTGTTCCTTGCGAGATAATGCGCCAATTACCGAACGATTATAAAGGCTTTTCATTTCGGCGGGTAATATTAATTTCCTTGTTAAGGCGACAAGCAGCCGTTAAAATGCTTAATGTATCCAATTTGTCGGCGCGCCCCTGCGAAATCGTCACACACACACACACACACACACCCTTCAGATTTCAGCATTTATGGTCTGCGCCGTTGAAACTTTTTCAGTTAGCGAGTCATTACCGGAAGATATTTTCGAATCTCGCGGAGTAACCTTTCTTCCCCGTGGTTAATGTAGAACTCGTAAAGAAAAAAAAAAAAGAAGGATGAACGTGTGTATTTCTCTCACGTAATTAACCGTGCTACCGCCGCGGAAAAAAAGAGGCGGCGGAAACAAGAAAGCTGTAAGTGGCTTTTTTACTTTCAACGTTGGCTCTACCGTAGCCGGGCCGAGTCATCTACTTCGATAAGTCACGTGAAAAGGATAGAGAGAGAGAGAGAGAGAGAGAGAGAGAGAGAGAGAGAGAGAGAAAAGAAGCGAAAAATCCGGTTTTTATCTCTTTATGCAATCACATATTAATTAGTTCCCAGGCATATGTATCTCACGAACTTGGTGTTAATTATATGAGTGTCTACTGTACGGATGAATGTTATATTTCATGAAATTTACAGGAGAATGTAAAACAATTCGTTGCTCCATGAACGAATCAGCTGGTGCAAATGAAATTTTCATTTTTCGAGGAAGAACAAGTGTTGCACTAGTCGATTTGTTCCTTGCTATATTTAATAACGAATTATCTTTAGGCCTTCTCGAAAATTTCATGAAATTTATAATAAATATACTGGTTTTTTTCTATAGTAGAACTACACGATCAAGAAATAGCACTTTATCTGTGCTTCGTCACGTGGAAACAGAGAGAGAAGAGAAGCGAAAAAACCGCGTTTTGATCCGTTTAAACAGTCACGCATTAATTAGTCCCCGGACGTAACTTACGAGCGTAATGTTAATTACGCGGGGGCCGAACTTTTCCCGTCGACCCCGCGAAAATATTTGTTGCGTTCTGTTCCCGGGAGAATGCGACCGTCGGACGAGTTATTTGTTTCGGGAATTAATATATGTTTCCAACTTGTTTCCGCGGACCATTTAGTACATTAATTATTGCATCACTATTTGCTAATCGTTTCATACATCACGGTTCCGTGCAGCACGGGTGTTTGTCCTATCGCGTGACCAATTCTCCAAAAATCACTCGTGAGATATTCCTTCGATTGCGCCAAACGGTATCGATTAGCATTAAAGTTTTTCAATTCACGATGATTACGACTTAAAGAAAGAAAATAAGTTTCACGTCAAGTTTTCCAACATTTTTACCAATAGAAAACTGTATGCTATCGGCGCACAGGTTCGATCATAATGAAAAACAATGCAATTTTGCTCTCTTGAAGATGAGAGAAAAATTCTCTTGAAGATGATCCATACCAGGATCGAAACGTAGGGAATAATTTAATTTTTGAAAAATATTAAATATGCGCCGATAGCATACAGTTTTGTATTAATTCATTACGATCGATAAAATGGAATAATTTTTACCAATTGCTGCAATTGTGCATCCGTTGTATAACGAGCAAATAATTTAGAGAAACATCGACGATGCTATGTGAAAACGTAGGCTCCTCGCTTCAAAATGAGTCCACGTTTATTGCTGTATCGCTCTCAAGCTCCTCAAAAATAATTACTCACGAGTTACATACTCCCGTCGCTTTCAGCCCGTTTAATTCCAATGATTGTGTTCTATATACATGAAATTAAAGCATGATCAAAGAGAAATAAAAAATTTTACTTCGTCTCCAAATGGAACAAGTATCAAACAGTTTCGTAACAATTTTCGATACGTTAAACGTGAACTAGAAAATTACGATACATAAAATTACCTTTTTTCAATTCCCTGACATTTCGCCGAGCATACGTTGCCGCACTCTATCATCGCAGAAATGAATTTTTAATTCCGTCAACGAACCGTACGTGCGACGTAGGAGACAACGTGTTCAAGGAATTAAAAAGTAGAAATAACATACTACTTGAACTCTTGATGTAGAAAATTCTGCATGAAAATCCGCGGTTACGAGTGAGAGACACGCTTTGTTAGATTAAAGTGTCAAACGGGAATGGGGGAAAAAAGCTCTGGAGGATCACAAAAGGATTTCATAATCGCTGACGAAGGGAAGTACGAGGTTGGAAAATAAGTAGCAACGTTGTTTAGCAGTTGAACAAAAAAATTCAATTACAACTCAATTCTCGCTGGAGTCGTTTTCGACCGGCGTGAAACGTTTAGGCACTGCCATCGAGACTGCAAAAAGAGAGGGAGAGAGAGAGAGAAAGGGAGAAAAAGTGGCGCGCGTCGGATAAAATCGTTCAGCGAATCGTTTCGGTTCAGCCTCGCGTAATATTTCGCGGCGCGGCCGTATTCTAATCGACGCTGCGTCGCGTAAAGCGGCGTTTTTCGTTGTTCACCGCCGGTTCGGATTTTACAATCAAATTAAGCGTTAATGGAACATATCATCAAGCGTGCACGCGTTGCCCGGGATTGGTGAGCAGATAATACGGGCCCGCGCGCCCGTTGCCCAGAATGCAATCGATGATACTTCCCTGTATACGTGTAAGTATACGTCGGGCGCTGTGACGTTGCTGCGTGTGGGTGGCACCGACACATACGGAACGATACACGCCGCTACATAACACGGGGACATCATCCCTGAAACAAAGGCGGCGCGATCTATTTTCATACGCCTAACCATAGATTCATTTTATTAAGCGGTTTCGCAACACATTAACACGTTACATCAATCGTTAACCCTCATACGTTCCTCAGGGTGAAAATTCACCGATTCACCTTTCTCATATATTTTAAAACGATTGATTTCTTTTTTGTCCGTATTGCAAAATGTATTTCTTTGAAATGCCACACTATAATTGAAGCGGAATTTGTAGATTTGAAATGTGTAGCGAGAAGGGCTGAAATATTATTATTAATATTATATACAGATCGAGGTCATTTTATACAAATGTATACAGTTTTTACAGTATAACTGATAAAAACAAAAGGAAGACATAACAAAAAAAAAGAAAGTCGTAACCTAATTCTTAACTAAAATTTACAAAAGAATGGACCGCGCGAAACTAAACAAATACAGAGGTATTTAATTAGCGATCGCCAAGTTTTGAAAACTAGATTTGATTTCTTATAGAAATATATAGCTTATCACTGAGGAATAAGCATAAAAATTATATAGTTTGTTGTAACATATGATCGAACCGTAGCGCCGATAAGAAATCAAATCTAGTTTTTAAACAAATACAGGTATGATTAACAAATAGTATTGCGCAATTTTGTTTTAAATGCCTGTAACGTGCCGTATCAATTTAGGATCTTTTATGCAAGGAGAAACGCCGCATGATTTCAAAAAATTTCAGTGTATGCATTGATTGAGCTCCATGGTTCGTGTATATTCCAGAAAAAAAGTTACGAAACCAAATTCTAAAGGATGAAAAAAATAATGTAAAACTTCAAACGGTAATATCTCGAAAGTGAAAGTATGTGATATGCGGCATTCTTCCTGACACACACACAATCACAGGATTTTCGGCGAAACTCTGACCAATTTCAAAGGTCTCGTTTGAGATGCAGGCCTAGCAAGTTTCATCCAATCGAGGGGGAAAAGATTCTCTCTCTGCCAGTACCGTGAATGGTAACGATTAACTAATTAATGCAATGCGAATTTGCGTAAACATCATGCTGTGCGATAATTGTTGCGCAATATGCTTGAACGTGAATGCAATATGCTTGACCCCTTAAGTCACTTGACTTTGTGACGCGTGGAGAGGAATGGTGTCGCAGTAAAAGAAAGTTAAGAGACAAATCTTAATCTGGCGATTCTGCGCTTCAGGTGAGTGTATTTTTATGTATTTATACGGTTCGTTTTCATTCTGCAGACTGATTAATCTTGATTCCTTGAAATAAGAAGTTTACAGACTCTTCCAAACGTGATTTTTAAAAGGATTTTCCTGGATCAATGTCTGTAACGTATTTGTACACTTCGTCCTCATTATGCATAACGATTAACAATTCTATAAGACCGATATAAATGCCGTGGATTGTCGTGGATGATTAATTGGCCGCCACCATTCTTGTTCGGTTTTAATTCTGCTCACCAATCGCCAACTCCGAAACAAATGGTTGCCAATCTCCATAATACCGGTGCAACAATGGAGAAGTGATTTGTAGACGGCGATGCATGCATAACACTCTCCTTTGAGTTCAAAGTATCTGAAGACAGAGGTATGGAAATGCAACGGGGACATACCGCGATGGGTTATTCACCATACAAAGTAAAACTTATAACTCTGGAGTGCCGGAAATGATTTTCTTCAGAAGAAAACTAGCGCGAACAATTGTTTCAACGTCGATATTTCTTGACATTTTGCGTAATGAAATATAGACTACGGATTTTATGCATTTATGACAGGTGCAATTCAAAAGAATAAAAAGATTCAAAAAGTTCAACAGTGTCGAAATACTACTTTGACCATACGAAGATGACTAATCAGGATAATAAATTTTTACTCAGCTCCTGTAGATTGCAATTGATGTATAAAAATGTTATTTTCCATGAAGATCCGCAGTCCAGTGATGAACAAGTAAAACTGTATCATAACAAACGGAAGTAATTTACACGAGCAATGTACAAGGCAAGAAGAATGTGTGCTTCGAAAATAATTTTTTCTTGGAGCAAACACTTTCGCCTGGTCCTTTCTACATTCAAAAGAATAAAAAGATTCAAAAAGTTCAACAGCGTCAAAATACTATTTTGACCATATGAAGATGACTAATCAGGATAATAAATTTTTACTTAGCTCCTGTAGATTGCAATTGATGTATAAAAATGTCATTTTCCATGAAGATCCGCAGTGCAGTGATGAACAAGTAAAACTGTATCATAACAAACGCAAGTAATTTACACGAGCAATATACAAGGTAAGAAGAATGTGTGCTTCGAAAATAATTTTTTCTTCGAGCAAACACTTTCGCCTGGTCCTTTCTACATTCAAAAGAATAAAAAGATTCAAAAAGTTCAACAGCGTCAAAATACTATTTTGACCATATGAAGATGACTAATCAGGATAATAAATTTTTACTTAGCTCCTGTAAATTGCAATTGATGTATAAAAACGTTATTTTCCCTGAAGCTCCGAAGTCCAGTGATGAACAAGTAAAACTGTATCATAACAAACGCAAGTAATTTACACGAGCAATGTACAAGGTAAGAAGAATGTGTGCTTCGGAAATAATTTTTTCTTCAAGCAAACACTTTTGCCCGGTTCTTTCTACATTCAAAAGAATAAACAGATTCAAAAAGTTCAACAGTGTCGAAATACTATTTTGATCATACGAAGATAACTAATCAGGAAAATAAATTTTTACTTAGCTCCTGTAGATTGCGATTGATGTATAAAAATGTTATTTTCCCTGAAGCTCCGAAGTCCAGTGATGAACAAGTAAAACTGTATCATAACAAACGCAAGTAATTTACACGAGCAATGTACAAGGTAAGAAGAATGTGTGCTTCGAAAATAATTTTTTCTTCGAGCAAACACTTTTGCCCGGTTCTTTCTACATTTGTTCGCAGAACGAAGGATGGCTATTCGCAAATATTGACAGTTCTTTCCGCGATATTATTGTGGCAAGTCCGCAGTAAACATTGATTAACTGGCGACGTTAATCAATCAAGTGCACGCATGCACGCCGCGGCGTGCTCAAACCGAGCCATTAATTTCTTCATACAATTACGCGCTATTCTACCTAAACTCGCGGCGAACGTCCGCAACTTATCGTGCAGTATAACCACCTCGTTACAATCGTGCCATGGACTCACGCTTCCGCTCATGTGTACCAGGACACCTGCCTCGCACGAAGAAAACGTGATATTTCATGAAAATTACATACTTTGCAGGACGTTTGTTGCCCCCCCCCCCTCCTTTCCTCATTCTCACTCTGCCCAACACCATTGTAACTAGACTGCGAATATTTATGTATTTACAGCGTCGTCTCCCAACCACCGAAACGTAGCACAATACAAATTTCAACAAAAGAAAACATTTTACGCGTTACCGTGAACAATAACGCCTCCACCGCGAGAAATAGAATTTTAATTTCCATATTTTCATAATTCAGTGGCCAAAGCGGGAGGCAAGGTTCAACCGGTACAGAGATGATTTATTCAACGTTTACAACAATTTACGCACTCAAATTCCATCGGTAATTGTAAACAGATTACTATTATGATGGAAACAGTGGTTAGTGCAGCGCTGGTTCATCTGTGATTGCAAAATAATCGAAATCAAATATTACCGGGTATAGAGATAAATGATTTCTCGATCGCAGTCTTTAGTAACTTCTAAAGGTTAAATTCTTCTCGATCGAAATTAAGACATATAATAAATTTGATGATATAGGCGCCAGGTTCGATCATTTATAGAAAAACCAACGAATGTGCAATTATTAAATCATGTTTCTAACGTTTCGATCTCTTTGAAATAGATCCACATCGGGATCGAAACGTTAGAAACATGATTTAATAATTGCACATTTGTTGTTTTTTCTATAAATGATCGAACCTGGCGCCGATATCATCAAATTTATTATATTTAGTAACTTCTGTTGCTATTATTAGTGATTTGATTATTTAGAAGATTAACGAGATCGCGTGTAAGTCTATTATGGTTTTACAGCGATCTAGACAAATGTGAAACAAACAGTTGACAGTTCCTCGAGTAACCAAAGTACGAGAACTCCAGAATACAGTTTCAAGAAATAAATGTTTACCTGACCCCTTACCACTCGTAATTGATAGAGAAATGGTCACGTTGCGTAACAATCCATCCAGCCGCAACGCGCGCACAGGAAGCGCAAACCGTCGCCCGCTACAAAGTAAGTGGAAATTTTATTAGGCAATATTTACATTTCGTTCGCCGCATACAAATAATGCAGATCAATAGATCCTACTAGCGGAGTCGTTGTCTGAATGGCGGTTACGTGCCGCTCCTCCAGACACAACAATCCGCGGCGTAACGTTCGCACCGTCGAGTTCCAAAGAGCCCTGGAAAACTGTTGCGGTACACACAGAGAACGAAATAGAGAGAGAGAGAGAGAGAGAGAGAGGGTAAAAGGGAGGAATGGGGAAACATTTCGAAGGGAAAATTCCAGGTGTCGCGAGTCGCCCGGAACAGACGCCGGTGTATCGCGACTTAATTAGACGCCTGGCCATCGAAAAACCGCGACAGTTTAAAAGTAGACAAGCGTGCTAATGGTAACGAGCGGTAATGTAATCCTTTTTAAGCGGCTTTCGCTGTTAGGGAAGCGAGAAGAAAATCAGCAGCTGCGGCGTCGGTAATTTCCATAGAGCTGTCGCGACACGGCGTCGTTGCGGAGGCGGTCGACTCTTCGCGAAAATTCGACGAAAATCAATGTTCCATCAAATCCTCTAAACAAGCTGTTAAACAGTTTACAGAATCGTGTAGAAAACGCTCCGCGTGATGCACGTAGAGGGTTGAAGCGTTGCAAATGCGTTTTGTTTCTAACAAAGTTTCTTAGACAGCGGATTTGATGGATTTACGATAATAAAGAATAATTGAAATTTAACACATTACCGACCGGTGATTATTGCATATTTTTGAAAAATGTATGGTACATGGCTAATGTTTCATTTAGCATTACTAAGTCACCCTCAATAACGTCGTCTAATAGTTTCATTTAACCCTCGTCCACATGGGTAATTTTTTATACAAATTTTATACGAATTCGAAATAGGTACTTGGGTACCACGTCGTGTGAATGAGGGTTAAGATTGCAATGTCAAAGAAAATTTCTATGCTTATTTTTGGTACAGCAGAATTATTGAAAATCCTATTAATAAGCTTCCGGTCAGTAAAGTGTTAAGATAGTAAAACTATTAGACGAATCTAAACGTACCGCCATATTATTTTCAACTTATTAGACATATTATTTCACTCTGCTTTGTTGCGATTTAGGTGGAACATTTTTATTATGCATAAAGATTCGCTGTCTGTTCCTAACTGCGTGAAAGGTGCACTCCATATTATTCTTTAACCCTAAATAACTGAACTATCAAAGTACAATGTTAACGTTTCATTTTGGTCTTTAACATATGTTTCATTTATTTGAGAAAAAGCTTAAGCGTCGTGGAAAATACGCAGTCCGTTCCGAAGTTGGTTTTCGCGAGTGTGGCGAGCGTCGCGGCGCGCTGGCGCCTCTTATTGCGGGGGTGGAGGTCCTTGCATTTTGATCGACGCTGTATGGACGCCGGAGCGTGGACGTCGGTTGCCTGGAGACGGGAAACACGGAGGAGCACAGCGAAGAATAGAAATTGGGCTACAGTCATGGTTCCATTTGGTCGGTACGCGGATTGCGTCGTCGTATTTCTGTTCGTGGCTCGATGATCGACGCCGCCGCGAGCGTCGTCTTCAGCTCCGTTGTAATCTCGAGCCGTCTCGGCGTGGTCGTCGCCAGTGCGATGCGGGATCGAACGTATCCACCGGATGTTCATCACCCGCGGAGTGCGTCATAACCTCTCATCGTGCCCGTAAGCTTCGAGCGTCGACGACGAGCTCTGAAACGTAGCGATAAACCTGGGCTTCTCGATACGCCCCCTCTCTCTCTTTCTCTTTATCTCATTCGGTCTCTCTCCCTCGTTCTTTCGCCGCTCTCTCTCTCTCTCTCTCTCTCTCTCTCTGTTTCTCGTCGCTAGAGAAGTGAGTTGTAACGAGTTTATAAATCCTCTATCTCGTAGACACAAGCCGACACGGTCTAATTAGCGGATTTCACGCGCGGTTTGCCGCAGCTCCGCCAGTGACACGGAAGTCTCCGATTTCTTTCGCCGGGGCGTGTATCGAAGCGACTCGCTGTATCGGACGTGATTCGTTTCCCCGATTTTTCGTTTTTCCTTTTCGGCCCTATCTTCGTTTTCTTTCCATTTTCTCTCTTTCTCTCTCTCTCTCTCTCGATTGCAAGGCGTCACGTGGCCCTTGTGCGCTCCATATGCGGCAGATGCGCGACCACCGATGGTACACGCGTCGATTCCTCCTCCCACCCCCGTTGTTACCCCCTGGAGGGATTGTTTTTACCCCGTGTACCTCGAGCGTCGGACCACATCCAATTCCTGAAGTTGCGAGCGTACAATTTAATTGTGCGCGTAACAAAAGATCCGTACACACGCCAGGACCTCGATTATCCGATCTGAACAAGCGAAAACTGAATGCTCGAATGTTGTTACAGTTACTTGGTTACAATGCTGCACTCGATCTTGATCAATTTCTTGCTCGAACAGTGTCGCATGTGGATCGACTCGGACTATTCGGTTGTCGCAAACGTTCGTTTTGTTGTCGATTAACCACTGTGGCGATAATCAGGTACCTCGGTACCCACTTGATATTTCTCTTTTCAAACTATTTTCACATTTTTGTTTTTAATTTTTCTCGATCGCCATATTAGATAATATTTTTCGCGGCGCACAGGTTCGATCATTATTACTTTGTATTAGCTCTACTTGTAGCAAATATAATTATTATTTTCACATTTTTATTGGCAAATTTACATTTGCGGCGTGAGAAACTACTCATTAAATATTGCAGCGAATTTACAATGCATATTCAACCTAGTCTCTTTTATTAATGATTGAAGGGAGGAATACATTTTTACTTGCGACATTTTTTATTTTGCACGCGGACACCCGTTGACTAGTCATATATGTAATTGCTACTTGAAAATGCAACCAGCGGATCTTTATGGAAAATAAAAATTGTCTGCATCGATTGCAAGGAATAGAAATTAAATTGAATGTTATTTCTTCCCGCAATGATTTTAATAGAGTTTAGTAGATTAATGATTCAATTTTGAATTTCATATTACTCTATTTTACTATAAATGCGTAACGATCCGCAGTATGCTTATAGTGATCTAATATGAACATCTGCAGCCTTGTTTTTCCATGCAACATCCACCGATAAAATGCACTTTCCGCAGCGTGTTGTTTCCATAATACAACTGGTTTTTCAGCATCGGACCATGGTTGCGCAACAACCAACCCCGCTGCTTCATGACAATTCTCCTACACAGTTGCCCAGCCGTTTCCTTCCGTAATTATGATTGCGGTGTTTATTATTTATGTTATCATTAACGCTCGCCCTTTCCCAGCCGCGCAACCCGCGCCGTCCGACCGGGATCGTTTTTCATAATTTTTCGTTTAGCTTTAATGCGACGGATGAATTTTTCAGACAGGATCTTCTGAGACTCGCGTGGTTATGTTTTCTTGGGTTATTTTTTTCGGAAAGGCGTATAATTTCGAGGCGGGGGATGAAAGGTGTTCGCTCGTGGACAAATTAAATTCCTATCGGCCGCGGGGGGTGGATTTTGGAAACCGCGTGAGCGAAATGAAATTTTGTCTTTGTTTGCGTAAGATATTAAAACTCCGCATTTATATTGTTTGAGCCGCGAGCTGTTTTTAATCGTGCTTTTCAGTAAGCAAATATGGAAATTCATTCAACACCGAACATGCATATTGACATCGGGTTACAAGCTCCGATTGGTTTCATTTTTTGGCTGTTTGGTTTCGTTTTAATTTCATCATTTCGTCCTGTAAGTTGTGTGCGAAATACAGTGTTGTTCACTCTTTTCGAAGTGCGTTTCAAGAAGCTAATTGAAAACAACGTTAACGCTTCTAAACTCTCTTAAACTTTCTACCGTGTTAAATTTGATCTGCACAATTTTGTCATGAACGCATTAAATCTTCAATCTGCTGATGACATTTACGAGTAAACCGAAAGCTATGAAATTTGAACCGACTACATGATAGTTCATATATTATTGCTTAAAATAATCGATCCACGGTAACAGAAACTGTGTTCCTCCTAATTCAACTACAAAATTTTTACTATTTTCACTATTCACTTACTAACACTTATATTTTCTATGTTCACTTAAAAAAAGAATAGTTCCTCCCAATTCAACTTAAATATTGTTACTATTTTCACTGTTCACTTACTAACACTTATATTTTCTATGTTCACTTAAAAAAAGAGTAGTTCCTTCCAATTCAACTTCAAAATTTTTACTATTGTCACTGTTACTAATATTTATATTTTCTATTTTTACTTAAAGAGCTCCTCCCAATTAAACTTAAAAATTTTTACTATTTTCACTGTTACTAATACTTACATTTCCTATTTCTACTTTTTAAAAAAGCAGTAACTTGTCCTAGTTCCCAGGATCACCGTGTTTAATGCAATTGCTGGTAGTTGTCCTGAATGGTTTAAAGTCACCGTCAAAAACCGACTTGCGGGCCGGTCCACAATTCACGCGGCAATTAACCGGCGCGGCGTAAGGGCTAATACGGCCGGGAATGTCTTTGTTTATTTATGAAGTAGAGAACGAGGAAATTAACCGGTTGAGTGGGTGCGCGGCTCGATCGCGATGCTCGCATTCCACGTCGAAAAGTGCCACCGCAGCGGTCTGCGGAGTTGAATTGTTTGGTGCGCTCTCGTATCCGTGCCGCAGCGCGTCATTAGTATTATTATTGGAAGAAGTTTAAACTAACCCCGAAAACTTTTGCGCCCGGCAATCTTCGGAACAGCTAAACGTCGCCCACTCGTCGGGGAACTATAACTGCCTGCTGCCACCGCAAAGAACACCGTTGATCGCTTCATTTATACCATTTCATTTCAAACGAATTTTCCATGCGGATTTCGGGATTATTGCGACATTCAAATGTCGCCCGGGCTGCGCGTATTATCGGTATACATTCGTAAGCGTATTTATCACACATAATAACTCCCGATGCGAAACTCGCAATAATTCTGTATCTTATGTAAATCACATTTATTTCATCGTGAAGTCACAAAAAGAATAGTAGACAGCGGGTTTTTCTTATAACAAGACTTTATCGTGTTTTAATCTTTAAAACTTTATTTATTACGATTTATTTGACGGTTTCAGTGATAAGAACTTGATTGTGGTTTCTAATTTCCCCAGAAAGGAGAACATTTGTATCTATCGTATGCCTATATGCTCTCCAATAGCTGTACATTAATATAACTAAAACAGAATTTTATTTCGTTCAAAAGGAAGTTAATAACATACATATATTTACTATATTCTGTTCAGAATCTGCAGCACACGAGACAGTCACGATATTGCTGGGCAAGGGGTTAATGAGGATAACGATGAAAATTTCTTGCGAGATTATATGTTTTTCAACGATTTAATCGCCGCGCTGAAATGGCCGTAGTGTATTCGGGTTTTCTACGGGCGGCGCTACTGCAGATCCCGCAGTGATCTTGTTAACACGGCGGATTGATTACTTTTCTGGCTGGCGTTGTGCTCGAACACGGGTTGCATTTTTCTATCGGGAAGCGGTGACGAGATCCCCGATTCGTCGTTTCTGTTTCTGCTTTGTTCTATGTATATTTCAGTGATTTTTCATTTTTATTTATCGTTTTTTTTTTTTTTTGTACCGTGGTTGTTTGACGCTGCCGCCCACCTCCCCTCCCGATTCCCCCCGCGGAAAAAAGTAGCTCGGTCAAACTAGATGCGCATAAACGACCACAAAACAATTTGGCACCGGTCCAGCGGCATCGGCGAATTGTCATAGCTCGCTTCGTTCGGATTTGAAAATTTGCCTACGGGATACTTGTGCCTCTGCTCGAGCCACCGTGTCTCGTCGTCAGATCCTATCGTCTCGTCGAGAGGACCGCGACTAAGAGATTTCAATTCTATATTCTTATCTGAATTAATTTTGTTAACCACTGTCGCGTTATAAAATCAGAAAATTAGATAATACAAGACGAGATTAGATCTCGCTGAAATACGAGAAGATCGAAAGAAATCTCTGCTAACGAGTCGATTCGTTCTCGCGATTGTTCTATTTGCGAAATACGCACCTTGGCCGTACGCATTTTTAATTATACTCGGAATTTCTTGCGAATACGTTCCTTCTTCGGACAAAGCTTTTTGCAGGGACCAATTTAGACTCTCTTTGTTCCCTGTCGCGCTGGAAAGTGACTACAGTTAATTCATTTAATTGTTCTTGTTTAATTCCACCACCAAATTCATATTTCACAAATTACTAAAATAATTATTATACCGAGATATACATTTCCACTGTTACGGGATTAAGAGAGAGAGAGAGAGAGAGAGAGAGAAAGAGAGTCGAGCACTCCGGTGAGAGCCTATTTAAATGAAAATAAAAGGAACAATGGGGCCCAGTTTCTCGTAAGGGTTCATTATTGTAAGCTCGGCGCACTTGTTGAGCGAGATTCGAAATTAATTTATTGATAGAACCGCTCCCCGAAATTCAGTCTTCGTGTCGGATTCAACGTTAATAGTCTGAAACGCAGATTTTCGTTCGGAATGTTGCGAATACACATTCAACTCTTCTTGTTCTCTTGTATTAAATTCGCCGTTTTGTGTGTTTCGATACAGTTCAAAATCTATCACTTTTATCATCGTAGCTGATCTTGTCCGGAGTTAATATAATTTTCATTGATGTCGATGGGAAACAATAACTTGAAAACTGAATTACGTCATCGAACGTAGTCGATTCACGAGGAAAATGCCTGGCAACCGGCAAATAGATTCGGAAATCCTCAAGTGCAAATGAATGCGCTGCCCGTCTGCCGCTTAATATAAATATCGGCGATCTATGCGATCGTCTGCAACATTTCCGCGAGTCTGGATATTCGTAGAACGCGAGGATTAACCGGTAAACCAGAAATACGAGGAAATCAAGGTAGGATCTCCGGGCGCAATTATTTTCGAGACTGTAAAAAACGGTGGATTTGGGAAAATCGTCGAGAACGAAGCGGAGCGTGTACGGGCGAAAACCGAATTTATTCGTTCAATAACCGCGTGTTCGGTTCGGATAAAAATCGGGCGGGGTCGAGATGCCTCGGGAATCGGTTACGAAATAAATCGGCTTGTCTTCAGCGGTTAATTAGAGCGGCTGCGGCTCGCCGATTCGACGTTGTCCAAAGCGTGCGATCCTGCTTTTGCGTCTCGGTCCCCGGGCGTCTTTAAATGTAGAAATCTCGTAACTCTATTATGCGGAAACTTCGAGGCGCGGCATTGCTTGCACGGCTGGTAACGCTAACTCTTGCAAACTATCCAAGCAGAAACACGTAATGAGACTACATGTCAATGGATGGCACCACCGATGTATAAACCCGAGGCCGTCGCACAGTGGGGGCCGGATCGAAGAATTTAGTCATATTTTGCTATAACCAGACTGCGAAACTCTATTTATTTATAGCAAAATTCGAGTAAAAG
This sequence comes from Lasioglossum morio, assembly GCA_916610235.2. Lineage (NCBI taxonomy): Eukaryota > Metazoa > Arthropoda > Insecta > Hymenoptera > Halictidae > Lasioglossum > Lasioglossum morio. The sequence continues at coordinate 27,839,837 of OU744326.1, forward strand.
AAAATCAAAACGATTGGAAAATTTTTAAATCTGAAGATATCAATACGTGATTTCTCCTCTATTAAAATCATTAAGAGGAGAAATAACATTCAATGTAGTTTCTATTTCTTGCAATCGACACAGACAATTTTTATTTTGTGGAAAGGGCCGCAGTTTAGTTATAACTTTTATTGAATTAAATGTTTATTATATACACTATTTTTAGCTGCATTACAAATCCCTATCTTTATGGCTTCACGTTGATTATAGTCCTTATGGGCAAACATTAATTTGTTCAACTTTGATGTTGATGGACATTTAGGTATTAATAGAAATCGATAAGAGAAAGTCGACATTCTGGCAAAATGTCAGTATATTCTTCGTTAGAGTCCCGAGGCGTGTCGTTCGCGAGGGAACGGTGCACTCGCGAGACGTTATCGGTCGCTGCACTTCGAACCACACGCGCAGCAACTAGAGCCGGGGTTGTCCGGCCAAATCCGACACGAAAGCATCCTCCCCGTCCTCTTCCCGGCTTGTTACCGTGAAATATTTATCGCGATTCATTATTGATTCAGTCCCGCCAAGACAGCAACGAACGCGCGCCGCGTTCGCCGTGTTTTATCAGCCCGTCCCTGCGAGATCTCTCCCCCGGACTGTTTGTCAGAATTAACATTGTTTTGCCGCGAACAATGGCCACCGGGACTTATTTCCTTTTACCGCAGGGGCTTCGGTTTGTTACAGATAAAATAATAACCCGTTGAAACGTGTTTGCTACCTTTCCCGACCCCCGCGATATGAAATTTCAGGTCAGGGGATTTAATGAAATGCACCCAGTCATCCCATTTACCATTTAAATATATCGGCGAGCCACTTGTTCCCGAACCATGCTCGCCCCTCCGTCTTTCTCCTTCAAGGAAGATCGCTCGTTGATCAACGCGTATCTATCCACACTAGGGTGGACCTTATTTTTCGACCATGAAATTTTGGGCACGCCTCCCCCCAACATTTTTTTTTTTATTTAGTGCAATTTGAATCTCAAGGTAGAGATTATATTGTCGTACATTAGTTTTCAATACATTGTGTTATTCTGAATAATATGATACAAATTATAAACAATCGTGAACCAAATCACAAGCTATTTTAACCCTTTCGCTACGTCAGCTCCGTCCGCCAAAGTACCGTCACTGAACGGAAATATGCACAGTGCGCGTGGTTTCTGTATAATATGTTCTTCGAAGTCTTAAATAGGAACTGTGCTGAATAAAACAATCATTGCTCTAATGTAATAAGTATATTTACATTTTTAATATGAAAGGACATATAAAATTATTAAAATACAAAATACAAAATTATAGATAACATAGGTATTTATATAATTACAAAGCTTAACGATTAAATGTTTAATATAATTAATAGCGACACGAAAATTATTAAAATATAATGTGTAAATATAATAATAATAAACGAAAACTGTTGCATTGGCTATAGATGGCACTTGAACAGATAATTTCGATGCCGCGTATATGCGGCGCTCGGCGCGAAAGTGTAAAAGATGAACTGTTTTCTTAAACCTTTAAACCACAGTCATTCAGAAACGAGTAGGTAATTTTACATATTTCTGCCGTAGGACTGGTGAGTAGAACATTGCATGAAAGCGCCTCCCCCAATATTGTTCCATTTCATGAAAAAATGATAAATCAGAGGCCCCTACAGCAATACTAGACATCTAAAAAAAAATTTTTTCTTTTTTTTCCTATAAAATTTCTCATGTTTTTGTCAATGTCAACGTCAATGCGGCACGCCTTCCTCTTATTCGATCAACTTTATCTTTTGCAGGAATTATTTTCTTACCAAATAGCACAATTTTAGGGGGGGGGGGGGCGTGAAAAAAGGTATAACTAAGGACCACCCTAATCCACACGCTCTCGGAACGCGACAATGCGAACACCAGATTTTATCGAATTTTAATCGTGTTTTTATGTCGGCTCTGATACAATAAATGGTACACGGAAATGATTTTATACGCCGATACGCGAGGCTATGCCGGCTGGGATTACGGGGGACAATGATACCGAACCGAGCAGTTTTTAACGAGCCTTTAATACGTGCATTCGGGTTCGCACAAAAGAGCGTCATGAAAAATATTCTTCGGTATTAATGATTCGCAAAAATGTTCGCTGAGCTGGCTATGCGCGCGAAGCTCTTTCGAATTATTCTAGCCAGGGAAATGTTGTATTCGAAAACTCGGAGAAATTGAATCGCGGCATATGCAACTTTCACCCGGCGTTTCGATATAGTCTGGTGATTAACTGAAGATTTAAACGGCGACACCGCTTCAAGATTTCGCGTAAGAGTATTCTTATCGTTCGCGAATAATAAATGGACACGCAGGGCTTGCTACTGGTGTTTTTAGAAGCGGTGAGAAATGTCTCCAATGTCTCAAATGTACTCGAGGGACGATCGAGGGTTCGAGCCTCGAAGGGTGGGCGCTTTTTAAGTTTTCATGGCCGCCATACATCCATTCAAATCCATACGCATCAATCTTCTTTTATACGTTTTTGAATCTACTTTTTTTTGTAAGATTGATGTTACACCTCTCGTTCTACTCGATACAAATAGCTAGACTGCAATTTTCGTACGAAATTACAATTTTCTTGCAACGACGACATTTTCAGCATGGAAAGAAACAGCGAAATCAAAATACCATTGGATCCATGCAATAATTTAAAATCTTTGCGCAAGATGACGCAAGTGGAGAATATATTTCAATTAAACATTGTGATTGAGGGTAATATTAAATTAATATGAAAAATTTTATACTATTGAATTTAGAATTTTTTTCATTAAATCATTATGGAATTTATACAGACAATTTATTACTGTTGAGGGTAAATTAATATGAAAAATTTTATATTATTGAATTTATCTCTCAATTATATTCCGATCATTACACTTAATTCTCTGGACTGTATTGTAATTTGGATAACCACAAATTTTTGCTTTTCTCCGATGCAATCCAGTAAATGTTTTTTTTATTGATCTCGATCGTAAATTGTTGCTAAAAAAATTTTTAATGATTTCGGCGCCCAGGTTCGATCAGTTGTTATTACTACACTATTTGCAAAATATCAGATTTTGTGATATGATGAGCGCCGAAATCATTAAAAATTTTTGTTAGCAGCAATCCAGTACATTTAGTCGAAAAAATGCAAAAATCCAATTATCCATCATAGGAGATCTTTGATGCATTTACGTCATTCGAAAGTATTCAAAACATGCTGAAATAGAAAATTCGATAGAATTTCGTACGAGTTTTATTTACTCCAGATCTACAAAGGCATCTACCGCTGAAACTAACATTTTATTTAACTCCACTTCCATCAAATCTACCTAGAAATATTGATTATTGCATTAACATTCGCGTTGACAGGTAAAATTTCGACTAGAACCCCGCCCGTAATTATGGACGCATATATTACATTATATTTGCCACGATGAAGGAGCGTCGGGATTATAGCGAGACGCGTGATAGGAAATTATGCAACGTAACAGCGCGCCGGTAATAAGGTGTCCGTGAAATTGAGACGTTTCTTCGAACTCGACCTTACAGCCGGCATAAGCAGCAGAGCCACGGGCATTGCGCGAAGCCTTACGTCGTGCAACTTGTTGATCCCGGGCATCGATTTCGCTAATTTTTCCAGTTGTCGCTTCCTGCGCGTCCAACGACCCGACACCCGTTTTTCACGTTCCCACTAAAAATTATACCGTTGTCTGCGACGTGGGATAGCAACGACAAAAAAAAGAAGAAATACTGTTTAATCCAGTTTTCCCCAGCTAAATACACGTTTCCAGTTTAACCGCATCGTCTACGCAACGTGGCACCAGGCCAGACGATCTCTGAAAATTGCGTCAAACATGGAGGTCACCTGCCGGCGCAACATACAGTCCGTCGAGAAAGGTCCGGGGTGCGGAAATAGCACGGTTCGTTAAAGGATTTTAATAAAAGAAGTTCACGGGAATACGTGTAAATTGTGTTCCTTTAAACCCGGCTGGTGGGACGGCAGGTGGTTTAGTTTACCATTTTAAAATCTGGAACGGCGAGATTCTAACAGCGAACCTTCTAAATAAATTTCATGGAAGTGCTGCTGCCTAGATATCGCCGACCCGATGTAATCCTTAATTAGCACGGCCCGACGTAATCCAATCTTTTTCATTCGGCTAATAAGATTTTGGTTTCTGAACAAATTCCGGCGCACAAAGCGCGCCGTGGATCCCGTGCTATTATTGTATAATCCGGCCGGCGGAATGGGAAAGATATGAATTTAATCAAATTTTGACAGTCTAGCACGCCAAGGAGAAAGCATACTGAAATGATATTCCAATCTTCGAACATTTGTTTGTCGTTCGCGCAGGAAATAGCAGTGTCTGAGGCATTTTTGTAAGTAAATTAAATTTTAAACAAAATGTGTTCATTCATACTGTTTTGCATAACCAAGAATTTAAACACGAAGTACTAGCTCGGCCAGTAAGTATTTTCACTTATTTCAACGTGTAGAGTTAAGTTCCAGTGGTTCGTATTAAAATTAACCCTTATTAAATTAACACTAAAAATTGCTGTATATTATTTGAAATATTGTTTACATTATTAGATACGTCGGCATCTAACCAACTACTAAATATTTAAATATTGTATGAGGTATTATATCAATTTCATATCTACCAAATTTTACGAAATCATAGAGAATGGCAATATTTTAGGTTAGAAGAAATGTTTGATTTTCGAGTTAAAATAGCTCCGAGTGCAAAGGGTTAACACAGCGGATCGCGAGTTTCTGCTGGATAGACTGAAAAGGGAAGTGACTGATTGCGATCGTGTAAACAATCGAAAAAGTCAAATGACACGAAGCAATCTAAAGTTCGAGTGTCTTGCAGCCATATTCGAAGTCTGTGCCGCCGCCGGGAGCCGGCTCCGGTAAACCGATTACAAGATTCTATGGAGACGGGCTTGCTGTCCAAAATTCCGAAGCGAAATTCCGCTCCCGATAGTGCAGCCGTCGCGTCAAAAAGTTTTTGGTAACTTATGGCAGCGTCAAGCGTGATTTAGTAAGCTGCATTGTGTCGGGTCAAGACTAATCGCGTCGTATACGTTACGACGTTAGGTCGCGATTGCGTGCCGCTTTTCGGTGAAAATTTTCAAGCAACTCATTTTTTCCAGGACCGAATCTAGAATGAACAAAAAAAAAACAAATAAGGAAGAAAGCTCGATATCGCGACCGTGTATCATCATCGCGAATCTGTTTCGCACAAAAATCACTGAATTTGAACCTCTTCTTCTTTCTTCCACACTCGATACTCGGCAGGCTGCGTATATTTGTAAAAATATCAGCTTGCGATTCAGTTTTTCAGTCACAAGCGCTAGATAAAAGATGAGTGTAGGCCGCAGTCGACTCGAAAGTCCTATTTTTACGTTTACAAAGTGTAATTTGAATTTATATCGAGGTAGTTTTGCGATCGAAAAGAATTGATATTAGAAAGATGATTTCGGCGCACAGGTTCGATCAAAAATAAACTATCTAATCCTTGTTTTATAACAAATTTGCAATTTCAAATCTCGACGTTTCGATCCTGATTGGGATCATTTTCAAGAGACATTTGCGTCTGAAAAACAAAATATAAATTTACCAAAAACTAAACTTTTGCTCTCAAAAGAAAGAACAAACCAATAATTAGAAAAGTGAACTTATTTATCTCACTTGTTAAAAAGGAAGAAATTTTAACTTTAACAACCATATAATGATTCCATGCTGGTAGATAATGAACTGAATTAATGTAATTTGAATTAATCGGAAACATAAAGCTGCGCGTGCAGCTATTTTCATAAAGCTGCGACAGCTACATGCTGCCGAATGAAGCAAATTACGCGTCTTTTTGAAAATTACGGACCTCTTTTTGAAACAACAAAAACAAGAAACCAAAAACAACAATTTTTGAAATCAAGCGAAACAAAACAGAAAAATCCACATTCGTGATGGTTTTACCACATTTTAATAAGAACTAAAATTGAAGCCGATTGTAGAAGATGAGAATTCAACTTAATGTAAAAAAAACTTTCGGTAGAATCTAAACAACATTGGAAAAATCATCATAAATAAACATTACTGGTTCAGTAATGTTGCGTAATACTCATGAATCTTAGGTGTTTTCTCTATAAATGATCGAACCTTGCGCCGAAATCGTCAATTTCATAATATATTGAAATTTCGATCGAAAAGAAATCCAGCTGTAGTATAGATCGCTTAACGCTGCGTCCAGACGTGCGAAGATCGCACGTTCAAGCGAGCACTAGCACGCGAGTGGATTTTTTTACGTGCGCGCGATCGCCGCGGCGAGCGTTAAAATATTTTCGAGCGTGGAAATCGTCAGAGTGAATCACCGTGAACAGGTTGAACAGAGCATGAACACGTTGATGGCCGCTGTCGCATTGACGGCCCGTGACTACAATGGCGGACACGCATAATGCGAGCAGACTCGGCGTGCTCCTCCTCGCGCACAATGAGCGCAAAAACACGGGTCGCGTTTCGGGCTTAATACGCCCCATAAATGCCACCGGTATTTGCATAAACGCGGAGCATCGTTGTCGGATTAAAATTCTGTGCTGCGAGCAATGGGCGCGGCAGCACGGAGGATCTATCGATCCCTCCCAGATCAACGGCGGCGCTACGGATCGAGCGCTCGAACCGACACGCTCGCTCGCTTGCTCGGCCGAGCAACAACTGGCTCCTTTCAAGGCAGACGTTTGAAAAATTGAACACGAACCAACCAGACGCGTTTATTGATTCATCTGCTCGTCCGCTCGCTGCTGTTCGACCGCGATACGTCCGCTATCGGCAGCCGGATTACGCGAGACGCAGCTTCCGCTCGAGATTACGGATGCACACGCAGCCCCCGAGCACGCAAACGCTTTGCATCGGTTTGGCTTGATCGGTCATATGCATTGTTTCTCGGTCACCAAGCTGCCCGCTGCTGGTTCGCTGGTATGCCGCGTAAACATTCGTACGCTCTTTACAAGTGGCAGTTTTTCATACGTCCGCACCTTGTCGGCCAAATCAATGAATTAACTATTCGCAACTACAGCTTGTCAAATCTAACTGTGCGGCTGAACGAAATGTAGGTATGCGCAGAAGAAAACAAAGACCGTACTCGATGAGAGAAGGATGCAACGTATGTACACACCTCGTGAAAAGTGTGTACTGTCCATTATTTCTTACAGCAGTAAATATACAAAACAATTGTTTATATGATAGTTGAATTGTACGACGGGACAAGTATATTAACTCAGACGAATTATTTTATTTTAAGCTTGTTGAATGGAATAGCTTTGTAATATATGAATTATTGCAATTCTTCAACTCCAGAGAACTTCGAGTTATAACTTATTAACTGAACTGTCACCACGTTTATCGTTTGACAGGCGACGATCAGTTCTATGTATATCGTTGCGAAGTACCGCCTATTTACCACTGCGCAGCAGGGTCATTTTCCCTTGCGTGGGACATCCAGCCGCACAGTTAGATTTGACAAGCTGTTTTTTTTTTGATATTGTTTATTTATAAAGGTCGCATTAACATCAAGGTTATTAGCGACCACTTGGTATATAATTATAAGTACAATGTATTGTTAACGCAATAATACATGAGTGTAGGGTATAATTAACCCTTAGCCTCAGAGACGCCACTAAAAATTGCTGTACTATTATTTAAATAATTGTTTACACTATCAGATATGTCAGTATCTAACCAATTACTACACATTTAAGTATTGTATGAGGTATTATATGTCAATTTCATATTTATCAAATTTAAAAAATCATAGAGAATGGAAATATTGTAGGTATGAAGAAACGTTTAATTTTGTAACAAAGGGTTAAACAAAGGGTTAAAATTTGTAGTATAGGTCTACATTTTAGAGGAAGGTAAGAACATTTGTAATTGTCTCTTGGTCGTTGAGGCATTCACTCAGGCTTGTTGGGATGTTCAGGGCTTGTCGTTGTACACATGTGACAAAGAGTTGCGGGGTTTTTAGTGATCTTATGAAGGTGTGTAATATTTGAATGGCCGATACTCTTTTCTTATTTTAAATAGTTTGGCAGGGGAGAATCTAGTCCATTTTTTATTCCAGCTATTTTGGATTCTTAGTTTGATCTCTCTGATTAAATCATTGGGCGAAACCGGAAAATTTTGAGGTGGGGCTTTTTGTGGCTTCTTTAGCAGTTGTGTCTGTCTTTTCATTTCCGCTGATTCCTATATGGGAAGGGATCCAGACAAGTACAATATCTTTATTTTTTTTTTGTATAGAGTTGAGATTATTTGACAAGCTGTATTTTAACGTTGTTTCGACGATTAAAGAACCGCCAATCAAAGACACATCGATGTCAACACTTCAGCTAGTCGCTTCTTGATAGCTTTTTAACGACTACATTACGCCCAAACCAATCTGAACGATTTCCGTTACGTCGGAGTTCCGTAGAAACGATTAACTAACATGACTCGACGCGATCGAACAATCTGTTCGAGAATCGTCCATTAGTTTAGCTTTGTTTTACGAACGCAACGATCGCCCGGCGAGTAAAATAGAAAAAAGTCCCGCGACGGCGTAAAATCTTTGAGAACGCAGCCCGGTGATTCGTTTCGTCCGTAAAACACATGCGCCACGTAAAAAAAGTTGAATAGAAACAGTGACACTGGAAGCGGGAATCGCTGCAATTGAAATGCATATTTCATATCGGTGCAATTAAAAAATATCTCGTATCGCCGACAATATTAAATGAGCTTTGAATATTTTATTACGGTTACGTGTTTTGCCCCGGGGGGTGAGAGAGCATCTCGCGGGCACGTTTCTTCTGAAAATCACAGAGCTGCGTCTTGACCGCGGATACTCGGCACTTCGATCGCCCGAGTTCCGGCAAAAAATCCGTTGAATAATTCTGTCCCCGATCTAACGGCGATTACTAACTGAATAATAAAAACAGTCGATCCTCTTTTCCATTCGTTTCCCGGGCATATTCGCTTTCACATAATAGGATTGGTCACCGGGTCCCACGTGGTGGTGCAACGTGATCTTTTTCTCACCTGGCGAGCAACGGGGAAGGTTGATGCACCTGGTGTGCACGATTCGCAACGGTATAAAAGATTCAACGCGGTAACGATCCTTCGAGCACGTCCATTAATTAACTGCGTAAACAAAATGTACGCACGGTGCGCCGCGCCGTTGCACACCGGGTTGTTAACCGGGCCGCGTGCGCGCGCGCGCGCGCTGCCTGCAATTTTCTTCGTTATCAAAGCGATCAGCGAGTCATTGATACGTTAAAACATTTCTACATGAAAAATACACGGTTCCCCCGGCGAATAATATCGGATTGATACGTAAATAGAGAGGCAGATATATTCAATCGGGCTTCGTTATTTCGTTCGTTCCGCGCGTCATTTTTGCTACGAGCCCGGAAGGATTCGCCGATTCGCGGGCGCGCAGCATCGAAACGCGTCGCAGAAACGGATTAAAAGGACGTCCGACTGTGGATATTCAAAACCAAATGAATTCTTTGCCATCGCGGAGGAGAGAGCGATGCACACACGCACGCACGTAAACGTACCCACATACACACACACACACACTCACACGTCCGCAGAAACAAACAAACAAAAAAATAAAGTAGAACCGAACGAAAGGAAAAACGAAAAAGCGCACGGCGAGATAAATCACGCTTCGTTCGTGCGCACTCGCGAATTGTATCGCCGCGATTAAACTTCCGAAGCAGGTGAAATATACCGACATATTTTTACGTTTAAATTGAAGGCGATAAATAACGCGACATCATCGAACGAAAAATATCACGTTTGATCGTCCCCCCCCCCTATACATGTTCATATATTGTATACGTATATACAATTTCTTTCTTTCTATTTTATTTTTTTTTTTTTTGTTACCTCTCTCGCTGCCTGCGATACGCGTGAGCGCGTGCGCGCGACGCGCACGATGATTTCCATTCGAAAGAATCGGATATTTTGTAATCGAAAAATATGCATATGTATGCGTGCGTGCGCGAACACAGGAACGAGAGACAGAGTTGTTGAAAGAGGAAAAGAGAGAGAGAGAGAGAGGGAGGGGCGTCGTCGAACCGACATTGAATCGGAGTAGAAAAGAATTGGTTGAATGGAAGAGAATAATGGTCTTTTGAAGCATAACACGGAAAGCCGATTAAAAAAAAAAAAACCGCGCGGGAACACAATGGCAGACCGGTCGAACCGATCGACAAATTTCTGAGGTGTACGCGATAAGACACAATGGCGGGCCGCGACGTCTCCATCTTGAAAATTAATTCGACCCCCAGCCGGCAAAGGAGAGTCAACAACGGGACGATGGTCGTACCGGGCGTCATTAATTCCCTTGGACCTCGCGAAAATGCAAGATGCATGAATCGCCCTCGAGAAGTATCTTTTTCATTGAGGAAACGCTGAGCTTGTTTCTTCCGTCGCCTCTCGACAATGAAGTAGCGCGAGATTACGTGGATCCAGCATTATTCTTGCGCCGCCCCCTCACTCTATCTCTCTCTCTCTTTCTATATATATATCTCTCTGTCCATTCTCGTTCCTTTTCTCCAGAAACTCACCGATATTCCGTGAACCGGCTCGACCGTTGCCGCTGTAGATCTCGAATGCTTCTTCGGGCGACGGTTACATAATTAAAATGGACAATGCGGCGAGCAGAGGGAAATTTTTAACGAGTTATTTTCGCGAGATAATATGAACTTCCCGACCGGAGACGCGGCGGTCTCCTTTCGACGCTTCGTTTTCTTGTTCTCGGGTTGCGACAGAGTGATGCCAGATGAGGGGAATCACGGTGAAATGATGTACCCCCTCTCTGATGACCAGAGTAATATGTGCACGCGCAGCGTGTCTACGCTTAGTGTTGGGGACGTTAGATGGTGATGGAATAGGATAGGGCAAATACTTACAACAGGTCCACGTCTTCCGATTTTGATGAAATTTAAATATGTTATGGATTTCGACATTTTGAACAACTTTTTCCTTTTCCAATATAGGGAGGACGCTTTTAATTTTCGAGATATTTCAATTTTTGTCTGTATTGAATTTTTCGTATTTCTACACGCTCCACGGCAACGTAAGCCTGTCCCAGTGCGGCGTTTGTTTACGTTTTGACTCTGTAGAGATGAGGGAGAAACCAGGGGGGCGGAAGGAGCCGGCTTGACACCACACACACCCACCCACTCAGTGCTTAATACACACCCAGTGTTTCTAAATTATACGCTAGATTTTTACGTATTTTACAGCACATCAAAATACGTAAAAATCTAGAGTATAATTTAGAAACACTGGGTGTGTATTAAGCACTGAGTGGGTGGGTGTGTGTGGTGTCAAGCCGGCTCCTCCTTGCACCCCATGTTTGTTTATCATCTGTACAGCGTCAAAACGTAAACAAACGCCACACCGGGACAGGCTTACGTTGCCGTGGAGCGTGTAGAAATACGAAAAATTCAATACAGACAAAAATTGAAATATCTCGAAAACTAAAAGCGTCCCCCCTATATTGGAAAAGGAAAAAGTTGTTCAAAATGTGTTGCTGTATAACATATTTAAATTTCTTAAAAATCGGAGGACGTGGACCTGTTGTAAATATTTACCTAGAATAGTGGAAGGGGAAAAGGAGGAGAGTTACCGAGGGTCCGTTTTGTCCCTTTCTGGCGTCACTGGGTTGCGTTGCCGTGTGTCTGCGAGAGACCAGGCACCGTTCGTGTGAATCGAGAGCCGATTCGGCGATACCGAAACGCGTTACTTTATTAATTAACGGGGTTACAGAATTATTGTGAATTAAAACGGTGTATCGTTGTATCGGCGGCCGAACGCGTAAACCGGTAGAGTGGTGGGGACACGGTGCGGCGTGGTGAAGGCAACGATCGTAAAAATTCCCCGGGCGCGATTTTTCGCGATAATATAGATTTCCCGGGCTGCCGAAATAATGGAATAAAGTTTATATCAATTTGCGCGCGTGAACGTTTCCGCTTTCAGATATAATCTGCATTCGCCGCGTGCAAAACCAAGCCCGCGGCTATGCGCCGCCCTTATTACACGCCACCCACGCGCGCTAATACCGTTGAAAGTATTTCACACGAAGACAGTTATTTACGCGGTTTATTTTCGTTGTAAAATTAAAGGAGAATTATTCGCCTGTTAGCATGCCGCGCGGCCCGCCGAATATACACGGCGTCATCGACGAAATATTTGATGTAATTCGCGTTTGATAGTTGTTCGACTAATATAGACAGCGGAACGTTGAACGAAACTTCTATCCGATGGGAAAATTAACATTCCCCTGGTGCACGCTTGACAATTGTTTGCTCGCTCGATGGACCGAAAAATTCGCCGGTTAGAACTGTCGGCGACCCGGTGAAATTTCTTTTCCGGCCATGAAAAATTCCGGATTGTCTAATTTTTTCGCGTGCACCACGCAAAATAAATTCCTTCGCGAGCAGAAAACGCCGTCGTTGAAATGACGTTTCCGTAAGTGTGCACGATGCAAATTATCTTTTTTATTATACGCGGCGCTGTTGCACGCTCTTCCCGAGAGCTTTGCCCGCGGTCGCGTGCGAATTTTATTGTCTTTATTTATTCGCAGCTGCGACGAGAAATTCCGTTTTATAGAAATATACCTGCGTCGACGATTAAATAACTCAGTCGGTTCAAAATGAATTCGATGAATTTGAAATCGATATTAATTTGCCAGTGATTTAATCCTTTCAGTGGCATCGACAGTGAACAGTTTGTACCTACAGTTACAAATAATATAATTGCATTCAATCCATCTCTCCGATATGTTCTTAAACTCGGGTACGTAGGAAATCAAGCTTTCGTTTTCATTAGTCACCAAAAGTTTCGCATACTCGACTATCGTTGCATACCTGTCTGACACCTGACTTACAAATTAGTTCGGCTCTCTATCACAGATGGGGCAGCCTCTACCTCTGTCACTTAAGAACTGTCTCATGTTTTATTTCTGGTTTGCATTTATCTGCTGGCCACTCGCGAGTCCACAGAAATTCTATCTTGAAATTCGAATATATCTCACAAATTATTTCTCGAACGAATATTGAACGAATACTTTCCATGCTCGAACTTTATCCATTTTTGATCCAGTATTTTCGCGCGCAGTGAAAAATCAAGCTTCTTTTTAGAATTTTACCAGGCAACGTTATTTACGACGCTCGAAAGAGCTGTTCGTCGCGTTTAATGCAAATTTAGGAAGGCAAGAACAATTCGCTGTTAACGAGTCTCTGCAGCTATCCGCTTCCAAAACTGTCGCAAACTCGCTCGAACAACAGTTTAACAAGAATAACTTGTGCACAGTTTTTTTTCGGGTTGATTATTTTGAAGAATTACCGCGGAGAGCTGTTACAAAAACAACCTCGGGAACAATACCCTTTTTCTCAAAACGAGACCGACAATACTTCTCCGGCCCATTACAAAATAGTTAGCGTCACGCAGCCGCGCGATAAAGCTGCAGTATCTAACGCGGCGTTTTTATTGAAACTGTACATGCAGATTGCAACCGCAGCTGATGAAAAATAACTCGCCGCAGCACAATAATTATCTACAGTTTTACAGATCTCAGATTCTGAACTAGCATTGCGCAACGTTCGATCAATCAGCCACTCGATAAATACGAATAATCTTTTAATGTCTGTAAAAAAATTTTTGAGATATCGTTGTAAAGAGGAGACTTCCTTTTACGTGGTTACATTGAAAGGAAAGTGGAAAACAAATTTTATAAACTCCTCGGAGTCGTTCAAACTCGTAAAATATCACAAACAATATTTTTTATACGAAGTTGCAACAGCTCAAACATCAATAATTCATTGGACGTATTTCATTGATCTTGTAATTTTTTGGAGTATAAAAGGGAATTAGTAATAGATCCCTATCTCACGTGTACTAACGTAACCGCATTTTAATTCGGTTACTAATGATCATAAAGAAAATATGGGTATATAAAATGGATAGGAATGTAAATGTAATCAACTAATCATTTTGTTCATTCCGTAAAACTCTGATACGTTTTTTGGAGCATAAAAGGGAATTAGTAACAGATCCCTATCTCACGTGTACTAACGTAACCGCATTTTAATTCGGTTACTAATGTTCGTAAAGAAAATATGGGTATATAAAATACATAGGAATGTAAATATAATCAACTAATCATTTTGTTCATTCCGTAAAACTCTGATACGTTTTTTGGAGCATAAAAGGGAATTTGTAACAGGTCCCTATCTCACGTGTACTAACGTAACTGCATTTTAATTCGGTTACTAATGATCATAAAGAAAATATGGGTATATAAAATACATAGGAATGTAAATATAATCAACTAATCATTTTGTTCATTCCGTAAAACTCTGATACGTTTTTTGGAGCATAAAAGGGAATTTGTAACAGGTCCCCATCTCACGTGTACTAACGTAACCGCATTTTAATTCGGTTACTAATGTTCGTAAAGAAAATATGGGTATATAAATTAGATAGGAATGTAAATGTAATCAACTAACCATCTTGTTCATTCCATAAAACTCTGATACGTTTTACTATTCTGACAACAAACGACATCTTCAGGAATAACAATATTCTTAGCTGTTTAACAGCAGCACCCGCGAAAGTTGTGACGACCACAGTCTCGATACAGAAATAAATACCAATGTTCTGAAAATTCTACAAATTAAAACGAGGACGCATTAATACACGTTTACTTAACTACACCGAAGTGTTCCGATGCAACGAGTTAATCATAGTTTTACTCCTGCACAGCAATTATTTGTTGTCCGAACGATGTCTACAGAACAACGGATTAATTCACGAACACATTTCGACGCAGCAACGAATCAATCCACGAATTATTCTTAAGCAAGGTACCTATTAATTAAGAAGCCGCTGCTAAACAGGAGCGAATTAGCCTGGGGATTATTGCGAAGCAACAACGGATTAATTAACAGGCCACATTTCGAGCGAGCATTAGTAAGTACGTATCAGGCAAGTTGCCGGGTACTATCCGAAAATTATGATATTTGCGTAGAAGGCCACGGCAGCACGGAGGCCGCGAGGCGCGGAGCGTGCATCGTCGTTGCACAGTCGTTGCATCGTCGAGTATTTGCTCTGTACGGGTTCCTAGTACAGCAAGGAACGCCGGCTGAAACGGATTCCATGCTGGGAGCTCTGTTGCGAGAGCTCTCACGTGTTGCTAAACGTCTTTGGCCGCGTTGGCGGAAGCGGGACGGGACGAGGCGAGGCGAGGCGAGGCGAGGCGAGGCGAGGCGAGGCGAGGCGATCCGTCGAGGAAATAGTTGCCGGGGTCGCGTGCGGTTATCGCGATCCAGTCGGCAAGAATCATTCGCGCTCGGAGGAGGAGTCATCGAGCGAGAGAGGGCCACGTGCGTGTGCACCGTGTTAGCTCCGAGAAAAGGAGGGAGAAGCTTGCGACTGTCGGAGTATCGTTAACCGGTAGATACACACGAGAGGCCCGTTCTCCAGCAAGTGTGCTACAGTCACGAGTTAGTATCGCGAGCGAGCTCGGCCCGCACGCAACCGAGCGCAAGCGAACTTTTCTCGTCGTGTGTCTCCCATCATCCGATTCCTATTCGTCCAACGAGTCGAATCGCTGAAGGTAAACAAACACGCGTTGGCAGTCACTCGAGCGCGACAGTGCTCGAGTCACATTTCTCGGATACAATCATGCGTCGCTCAAACACCATTCGACCAACCTCTTCGCTGTTCAGCTTGACTCACGAGGTGCGCTCGTAAAATAACGGGAACAAACTCTTCAAAATAGTCTCCATTGTCGAGTACTCGCATAGGCAAGTCATATTTCTCAATCACCATTCGAACAACCTCTTCGCTGTTCAATTCCACTTACAAATTCGTTTCTCAAAGAATTTTTAAAGGTTTGTTGATCACTGAATATATTACTGTATCGATTCACCGTTTCGTTCGTTCTCGAGCTTCCTCTTATGCTGACGTCTTCATTCGAACACGAAATAATTAACTCCTCGGCTCATTTCCTCGCCTCGTTTTCGTGAGAAACGAGTTTGCAAATCCGATCGAGTTCGCCGCGCGTTCTAGTGTTCGCAGGAAGTAGATCCGGTAGGTCATGATCAGACGCGTCAGCCGACTCCGATCTACTAGCGCGCGTTCTCGCTGGATTTTCGAACTCGAGGAAAACGTTGTTCTTGCTTTTCGAGCTGTTCCCGATCTCGTAAAAGATGGACACTTTTGATCCGTGCTAGAGCCCAAGCGACGTATGACTGTGAACTTCTCAGGTCGCTGCGTATGAAATGTCTGATTTCAAGTAATATTATAATCTACTTTGTTATATAAATCATTTAAAGGTACAACTTGAATTATTAGTCGACGCGATCATCGTGTATTCTTTTTATAAGAGCGAGAAAATAAATTGAAGGCACCATCGAGCGATAGTCAAAATATATTATCAGATGATCGCGTTGTTAGTCAATGATAGAAGCTCATAAATAGAGATGACAATCTCACAAATGAAAAAGAATACGATTATATTATTAGACTGCTGATCTCTATGTAAAATAAAAATGTTCTGCATTGACTGTGAGCAGCAGGTGTAAAATAAAAATTGATTTCATCCCCTAATGAGTTTGTTGCACTAAAAACAACATCACAATATTCTGATATTTGTCTAATCTTTTCAATTGCTTCATAAATGCATAAAGATCCCCAGTCTGTTACAGTGGTGCTCGCTTCTGCATTAACTGTGAGCAGCAGGTGTAAAATAAAAATTGCTTTCATCCCTTAATGAGTTTGCTGCACTAAAAACAACATCAAAATATTCTGATATTTGTCTAATCTTTTCAATTGCTTCATAAATGCATAAAGATCCCCAGTCTGTTACAATGGTGCTCCCTTCTGCATTGACTGTGAGCAGCAGGTGTAAAATAAAAATTGATTTCATCCCCCAATGAGTTTGTTGCACTAGAAACAACATCACAATGTTCTGATATTTGTCTAATCTTTTCAATTGCTTCATAAATACATAAAGTTCTGTTACCGCGGTCTGTTACAATGGTGTTCGCTTTAACGAAGAAATGATCAATCAGACATTTCGTATGCAACAACCTGAATGAAGCGCACCGGCGATTCGTGTATCTACTGATTGATCTCGTTGGATCGCTTATATCGGGGTGCATTTGACGCGATAGAGAAGCGTCGGGACGTTTTCATGGAATCGGCGGCGTCGCGACGCTACTGACATCGGCCGTGCTGCTATTTCCGTTGGCATCGAGCGCGTGTGACTCTCGCCAGTGACTCAGAAGCGTTGTTTTGCAACGGCCGCGTGTGTTTTCGCGACGAAGAAGACCACCGAGAGACGCGTCCACCGGCGTATTCGAGCCCCGTTAGTCGGCAGGAATCTCGCGCCCAGGTACGTTCACCTAAGCCCTCGAGTTTCCGCGAACTTATTACCGAGTTTTGCTCGCCTAGCGTCGCGCTCGCCGAATTTCCAAGAGCACTACTCAACCAACTTGCTGCTTAGTTGCAAGCAACAATGTTAATCGCGGCGGTATCACACGGCGACGCGGTCTCGGGACGTTTATGTCGGAGTTGCGACAAACGATCGCCGCCATTGTTTTATAATAGCAGTGTGTTAGGGCGGTCGACATGACAGAAGTATCACCGTAAACAGGTTTATTCGACTTAAAACGATGCTGTTCGCCGAATATGCTTCTGGACGTTCCAGACGCGAGAGAATCGTTGTCGAAGACTGTAAAAGTACAATAACTTCTCGATTTACGCGAATCTGAAAACCGAAAACTGTGTTTCACAATTTATAGTACAAATTGGGCCAGGTTGGAAATAAAAACGAACATCAAATCGGCGTAGGCATTTGCAGCTATTCATTTCTTTAACTTTATGCAAACTAAAAATGATCTGCATGAGACAGAAACCGAATTGAATGTTATTTCTTCCCTTAATGTTGGTTTTCTGGGAAGCAGCATCTCAAATAATAATGCGTTTGTGAAATTTACTCTTGCAAGCGTTCTCTTAGCCTCTTCAAAATCGACTGACTGACCGACTGCAACGAAGAAAAGGAAACCAAGGCCACTCGGGCTCATAGCTTCGTCTGCGTTTCAACGCATGGCTTTTGGGTGTTCCGTTACCGAAGTCTTTCGGGTGCTAAGAGGTCCTGGTATTTTATTTAGTTCAAATTTTCAGGATAAACTTTTTTCTTTGTTTCTAAATATTGACGGTACTTATAAGTACCTCTTTTTTAAATCACCCGAGACAAACAAAAAATATAAAATTGGTTTTCGTGTTTCTTTTGACAGTAATATATAATAAATGAATTAAATAATGATTAAAATTTGATTTTTTTTAGTTAAATACAAATTTGGGCACTAAAGGGTTAATATAACAGTAATACTTAACGATTTGAATACAGGAGAGAAATCATGTAAGCTCAACACGTCTTTATTTCTTCTTTGCTGATTTGGAACTGTCAGCAACATTTATTTAAAACAAAACCAAAACATCACACAAACTTGTTAACAAAACACGTATTATACAAATCGATAAAAATATATATAAAGTATAAATCAATAAAAGTATATATAACGGTCAAACACAAATATTCGACATTCTTACAATTATATGTACATGGACATCTTCAATTTTCAAAATATATTTCATCTTTCCAATTTTACTACAAACGTTTTCCACGAACATAGTTGGTTTATTTGAATTATCCTTTCAAATAAGTACATGTATGTACAATATCTGGAGACATTCTTCTCCAGTTTCGTTCTACCTCGAACGACCGAAATTGTTCTACGTACTCTGATCACAACCCCACTGTAAACACGTTGAAGAAAGATGTTTTCATCGGGATCGACGCTCTTCTATAGCTTCCACCGCAGCTCCAACGTAAACGTAACCTTCAGAGCTCCAACATAACGCGCAGAAGAACGCTGCTCTCTCCTACCACGGAGAAGGGAACCCGTTAGACCATTATCTCGAGCCAGACTGTCCGCTGGCTGTTTTCACTTATTCCGGGTCGTACCTACTCTCCTTCGTGTACCCGCCGCGATCACTGTGACAACGAGCCAATGCGTATCGACGCTCTCCGGGAGATCCATTCTCGTGGTCAAATGGTAAACCCCGATGTTTCGGGAAGCTCGTTGATCGGGAGCGACGTGTTCGGAACCACTGTCGATTACGTTCGGAGAAGTTACGGCTTCCCGGATACTTCGGAATTTCCTTTTCTTTTTCATTCAGACAAGCACGAAGTAAGAAATTGAAGAACGAGTAAAGATCTTCATGGATCTACGTAGTCGACGAAATAACTCGATAGCCTCTTGAAATTGATAGTCGTTACCAGCCGGTGCGGATCTTTATGCATTTTTAACGTCCTGCATCTTTGTGTAAACTGCACGAAAGTGAGTACATATTTTCATCTTTACTCCGCGGAACTTCGTAAACGATAAAAGAAGTTTCTTCATCATTCCGTCCTTACGAAATGATCTATGAAAATGGGAATTTGCATGAGGGATTCGCAGTCGAGTTACCACAAAAGAAATAGACAGTTTCATCGTTTTTTTTTTCCGCGAACAGAATCGTTGAATATATTGGCTCTCGTTTAAAAAGCGGAGCATAAAGATGCCGTTAAAGTTTCGTTACAGTATTTCAACGGCGCGGTTACAGTCGGGTAGTTACAGTTAACAAACAACCATGAACTGTAGCAATATTATCTACCGGTTATGTGCTGTCGATTCTTCAATTTGTCTTTGACACGCGACAGGAACGAAAAAAAAAAAAAGAAGTAGTCGTCGAGTGTTAACGTCGGGGCTTGTTAGCGAGCAACGTGTGAGTGGCAAATTGCCAACGGCTGCTCATCCTATTCAACACTTTGGAAAATTTTCATTAAAGTAACCTCTCGTAACCGGCGGTAACGAAACTTTCGTAGCATTCTTAACTCGAACTAGTTCAAGGCTCGATAACTTTTACCAGTAACAACCGTTCGCCAGTCCTGTGTGTATCGTTATTTTCCAACAATGAAACCGCTCGGAAAGAAATTGCTGGTTTAAATCAAGCTCGGACACTTTCGCGGCGAACCCATGGCACCTTTTAAAAGATTTAAGTGGTCAGAAACAGCGCGACAACCGCGGGAAAAAAAACCTGTTCACGCATCGCTGACTTTTCCTCTCGACTGTTAATGCTGTCCGCGGCAAAACACCGAGTTTAACGTTATTTTCAGCCGAAGGATTTCGCTTTGCGTCAAAGTCGACGCTGACAGTAATATTAAACTTGCTTGCTGGCCCGCTGCTGTCCCAAACGAATGTAACGCGGGGGTGTTTTACGTTCGTCGAAAAATTCCGCGAATTACATTCCCCGGGAAATTTCCAATATGGTCATTCAAATGATTCTTTTTCATCGAGCATTAAGTGGTATAAACGTATCGCACGCTGGCGAGAACAGTGACTCAACTAAAAAAATAACGATTTTGAAGTTGGAACAGTGATCGATGCGTTTAGTTGGCCTCTACGTCATAGAAATACGTCATATCTCTAACTTCTAATTGAATTGCTATAGGACAGTAATGTCAGTTTACTTTTGAAGCCTGTACGATATTCGTACTTTCTATAATACTTTTCTAAAAGATTTAAGATGTCGGTACATTTCGATGGATATTTTACAATTTTCTTAAAATTATTATTTTGAGAGTACTGGATACAGGTGTAAAAAAAGTGCACAATGGTGGTTTTGAAATATAGCTTCTCTTTATTTCACGGCGCGGGAGGAAGCTCTTTACGACTCTAAAAGGAGAACCGTTTGAACCCTGAAAGTAACCGGATCGCCTCGTATCTCCAGACTGTTTAGGTTCGACCCCCACAGTCCGATTCTTGAAACAATTTGTTTATGAATACGATACTGAGACCGTTGATTCATATATCACTACGAACATATTGTTTATGCTTGTATTCGTATATACTTGTATATTCTAGTATATTCTTGAATATTCTTGTACGTTCTTGTATATTCTTGAATCTTCTTGTATATTTTTGTTTGTACTTGTATATTCTAGTATAATCTGGTATATTGTTGTATATTCTGGTGTGTTCGTGTATATTCTAGTATATATTTGTATATTCTTGAATATTCTCGTATATTCCTGTATATTCTTGAATATTCTTGTATATTCTTGTATATTCTTGTATATTCTAGTATAATCTGGTACAATCTGGTATATTCTAGTATAATCTGGTATATTGTTGTATATTCTGGTGTGTTCGTGTATATTCTATTATACATATATTTGTATATTCTTGTACATTCTCGTATATTCTTGTATATTCTTGTATATTCTTGAATATTCTTGTATATTCTTTTATATTCTTGTTTGTTCTTGTATATTCTTGTTCGTTCTTGAATATTCTTGTTTGTTCTTGTATATTCTTGTATATCTTGAATATTCTTGTTCGTTCTTGAATATTCTTGTTTGTTCTTGTATATTCTTGTATATCTTGAATATTCTTGTTTGTTCTTGTATATTCTTGTATATCTTGTATATTCTTGTTTGTTCTTGTATATTCTGTTGTGTTCGTGTATATTCTTGTCTATTCTTGTATATTCTCGTATATTGTAGAATATACAAGAATACGAACTTAAGTTGATTCTGCTAATAACTTATTGATAATCCAACAGTGAAAGTACTGAATTTTTAGTTACATCAGAAAAGACCACTGAGCGAATTGCAAATGATTTGACTTTAACGTTTCGCGCGTTAATATTACATATCGAATGAAACGGTTGTCTCTGAACCAATTTTCGGATTGCGAGTCGAAATAGCCAGGGACAGTTAAATATTGTACGAAAGCTGCTATAGCTAGGAATAGTTTGCGGGTTATCTCTTAGGTGAACGAACGACAGTCGATCGAACGAATCGAACAAGCATCGATACGTTTCATGATAGTTCTTTTAATAGAGCCAGTCTGTTCTTGCTCGGTAATTTCTGCTGACAGGGAGCGCTTTTAAGCCTCTCGTTGACGGCTAGCTGTTTTTCGGGATGCCAGTTGTTATCGTCGGTCTGATCTCGACCATTTTCACCGGCGATAAACCTCTTTGCGAAGAATATTGACAGGCTCGCCTCGGTTCTCCACGTTCCATCCTCGGATACTGTTCGCCGCGATCTCCATCAACGTTGTTTATATCAGAAGTGGTTGCACGTGCTTTTCGCACGTGCGGCTCCGCGACTCGTCCGATCGATTAGGAATACTTACGAGTACCGCCTTGTTCTTTGTTTCGTTCTTGGAAAAAAAAAGCGGAAGCCCGTTACGGGATCGTTACGACGAGACCGAATCGTCTTTTTAATTATTTATTATGCGCAGTCGTTCCGCCTCCGGACATTTCCAACCACGTCGATCTTCGTTTGCTCTTCTTTTTTTTTTCTGAAAATATTCGATGATCAATCTCCTTCGTACGAACGTGAATAATTAACAACCTCGTTTAGACGGAAATACTAGACGATACTTTGAGCCGCAGTCTAGATCGAAACGGTTTATAAATAAAAATCAATTTATTTCAGATATCCGAACGTGCTTGTACGGATCTAGGTGAAAAGGTTATCCGGCGCAGTTAATATTAATTCGAACAAAGCATAATCTTTATCGTGTTACAGACGTGTACACGTCACTTTGTAACAAGGTTTTTTTCTTTCATGCGATTACAGTCGGATAACATTAATAACCTCTTTCTCGATTGGCCATTTATTTCTCTCGAATCGAACGAGATAAGAGGTTCACGCACGTTTGTGTCGTCGTTTTATCGGTGTTCGTAACTAGCAAGACGTTTCGTTTCTACTTCCAGGCTCGTTTCTTTTTATATTTTCGCGTCTCCCGTACCAACAAATGGAAAGACGGTTTCAACGATAATTCATTTAGCGGACACGCGTGATTAGCAGATAATGTTCGCGCGTTCGCGTTGCCAGTTTATTATTGTCTCGAGATGGAGAGACGGGTTGAACGAGTAGGATTGTTACGTTTCACCTTAAAAGGAAACGAAACGAGCCTGCGATGAAAAGTGTTCGCAGTCATCCGAGCCCTCGATAATTCTTTCAGCGTAATTAGCAAAGTAATACGGTTTCACCGTGGCACGGACACGGGGGAAAAAGTGGACAATGAACGGTGCCTGCGTTCGTTCTGGCGCACAGTGGTCCAGATCGAAAAATTTGATCAAATGAGACATTGACATGAGGTTTGAACTAAAAAATATTATAAAATAATCTCTTTCGTATAATACATATTAGAATATATTTTTCGTGTAATTTGTTAGTTAGTTACTTTTATAATTTTTTATGTAGTTGTTGAATCAGTTGCTTTCCTTATTAAAACCACTGTAGGATATTCAATAGGAAATTCAAATCTTATAGTTTACTTATATACAATGTAATTATGTTATTAGAATTTGTCATAGAATGTACAGATATATAAGGTATCTAACGTTACAAATAATATTGCGATCGAAAGTAATATTAATATTTTATTTAATTGATAAAATAAGGAGTATACTAATTAATCTTACCATTTTGTTGTTGAAGAAGTAGGTACAAGCGGCTTTCGTTTTCTTTATTTTTTTTTAATAATTCTGCAGCCTTTACCGAAAATATTCCTCTTTGTTAGAGCCTGGGATGTTTCCGGACAAAAAAGATATCCTTTGACAAATATGGAACATTTTTTTAATCTGTCATGTATCATTCAGCATTATTTTCTTAAATATATTATTATCAGTTATTACTAAAAAAATACATGATTTCTTATTGGGAAGGAATGCTCTGTATTAGTCTATATCGTACAAAAAATACTAAGAGAAAATATAGAACGAAATGATGAGGACAAATTTAAATAATCATAGTAACTAAAATATTTATTCAATTTCATTAATTTCTTCATTTTCTAGGTCAATAGATCCTTGCAAAGCAATACAAATTCATTAGTTTTCAATTTCGAAAAAGTCGACTTTTGAACGAATGTCCCTAAATCATTCGATTTTCTTTTTTTTAAACTTTTTATTTGTTCTGATAATACAGTATTTACATTAGATGGTGCAAATAAAACTACAACAAAAAAAAACATCCTTATAAATATATTAGTCCTATGAAGTATGGACTCTTTCCTAAATCATTCGATCCGGACCACTGTGTGGCGTCGCTTTGCCGATCTTGGGTCGCGCGCAGCTTATTATTGCGACGAGATTATGGTGGTCGAACGCGGTTGAGCGGCACTGGTTGTTTCGCGGCATTTGCCGGTATACAGTTGGCCAAGTGCAAGACCGTTGACACTCCGTTCTGAGTCACCGAGGCGAGGAAGCGGTGGTTTTATTGTGTCTGGATTTTTCGTGCGGTTTCTGCATGCGGGAGACGGTGAACTGGAAAGGTTCTACGCGTGAAATGCTAATTCCCTGGATCGCCGTTCAAGGTCCGGGTCGCTATGCCGGCAAGAATCCCATGGTAAATGAGATGAGAGAATTATTCGGAATTCGCGTTATCCTCTTTACGTTATGTTAAGCCCGTCCCGGAAGTAACGTCGTTCCCCGAAAAGAAACTTGGAGAACCGCGTGCGCGGCTTGATGAATCGCCGTTGAATCTTGATCGCCCGTTTTTTCCGTCGAACATTTTTTTGTCCGCCCCCCCCCCCCTCCCCCGCCGCAGCAATTCCACCAGCGAACTCATTGCAATTTTAAATATTGTGCTTGTTTGCTTTTTCTCTCGCACAACGGGCGAACGTCAAACGAAATGTCACCAGCCAATGTTTGCCTAAAAATGGAACGGCAAACGTTCGTTTTTGAACGGGTTCTTTCGCGTAGTCGCTGCACAGGGATTTGTTATCTGTCATATTAGCCGACGGTAACGTTCGAGCCCGTTATCGATGCACTCCTATCTAATCTCGAGAGCTTACTTATTGCACATTAATTGCGACGGGGAAACTAATTGCAATCACGGTGAAATAACACGAGCGCCGCGTAGATAACTGTGCAACGAGAAATTCGAAGGGGAATTACTTTCGAACGGCGGAAGAAAAGAAGTCGCGAACAGTGCACTCGCTCGAACGCAATTTCCAAAATGACATAACACAATTTCGCGAACACCGTGACGGTTGCGAGCAGAATAACGCGAATGCGCTGCGCGAACAATGTCTCTTCCAATCGTCTTATAAAAGTCGAAAATGTTTTACAGGAAATATTCGAGGTAAGAAAACGGGAACTTCTGTGCGTTGACTTTTCATTTTTGTTATAAATGCTAGAAAATCCGCAGTTTAATTAGTGAAACGTTATGGAAGACTTACAATTAAATTACAAATAAAAAAGAACAGCGTAAAATGTTTTCGTGATTGTTTTCCCGGTAAGTGTGCAATCCGTCGAAAATTTCATTGGCCCCGGCCGTTGTCGAGTTTCTTATAGATTACGGGCTTCACGCAATTAATGGCGTCCCTCGGCGTTTATTGATTAATGGCGTGGAAGAGCATCGATCAAAAAATTTCGAATGCCTGCCAATCGCATCCGATAACGGCGCCGTCATCGCCGATCTGTTGCTTAATCACTTCTGTGCTTCTCGCCGGCGCGGCGGGGTTGTAATCTGGATCATGTCAGACCAACGACGTGCACTTCGTGTTTACGTTTCTCCGGAGATACCGTGACAGTGGGAGAGAAGCTACTTACTTACATCGTCCCGTAAACGGCCCGGTTTTGTCGATATTACCCGCGATGGGACCAAGTTCAATGTGTACTTGCGATCACTAATCAAATCTAATAGCTGACGTTTCCATCCATCAAGATGGAGGAACGCTTACGTAATTACCGGCCGCTTAGCATACAAGCTGGAATTTCAAATCCCAAATTGCAATCGTACTGCGCATTCGTTGATACTCGATCAGAATTTCCTTGTTCTCCCAAAAGCACACTTCACGGTTACTCTATCTTCTTTGACCCCCGTGCACCCTTCTTATTTATTTATTTTTTTGGTTTATAAACTCGCACATAAGTACCTTGTTTGTTTATTTTACGTCGCCTTTTCAACTGCTATGGTTATTAAACGACGGGACCTACAGTTTAAGGTGGGTTCCGAACCACCTTGGGCACCACAGTTTTTTTAAAAAAGCACATTGAATTAATTCAAGAGCGCATAAGTACCTGTCATCTTCTTTCTTCTATCTATATAATAAAAAAATTAAATGCTGTTCGTTGGTCACATCACGTGAGATCGGCTGGACCGATTTGGCTAATTTTATTTTTTTAAATGTTCGTTGTAGTCCGAATCAGGTTTTCACGGAAAGAAAAATTGGAAAAATTGCCTAGGAAACTGGAAAATTCGGGAAAAAATGTAACCGTTAATTGTTTTGAGATAAGTCTCTGTAGTTCAGAGAACCCGAATATGATAAGACCGAAGTCGAGGCGATATTAATCGTTGTAGTGCAGAGCGAAGTTCGCGTGAATGCTCGATGAAGATCCGTTTCTAGAAGTGCTAGATAAAGACTGATCGATCGATCAGCTGCCCGTTAGCCGTCACCGCCGAAAACGATTGACTCGCGGATCGACAGTGGAATCCGCCAATCAGTGCGGCTCGCCGCGGTCGATAATCGATAATCATCGTCTTCGCCGGTGCCGGCCAATGACTCCGCGAGCCCACGATCGATCTTCGATTTAGATCATGCGTGATAATAAGCCGATGGCTTATCGCGGGCAGCAGACGCTGCAGGCCCACTCAGCCAATCCCAAACACGGGAAGCATTTATTTCTTGGAAAAATGTTTGAAACAAAAATAGTACGGTTTCACAAAATCTGTTAGGTGGTGTGATTATTTTTTTTTTTGGAATTTTGAATAATCTTGAAAAAGTCTGTGAACAGAAATCTTTCACAAAAATCTTTGCGTTATCATATTTTCATTATAATGTTTTTTGTGCTTTCAATTTTTCTGCTGTACAAAAGTCTTCATCAGTTTGTAATTTTCGTATTGTATTCTTCATCATGTTGAAATAAATCTCGTATGAGATTTTCTATAAAAAAAAAAAAAGAAATCTTTGCGTGTCACAGCAGAGATAAGGAGCCCACGATTCGTTAATCCCGTAGTATTTTTTCACTCGAAACCCTCTGTCCGTGGTCCGTGTGAAAATCGAAGGAGTGGGGTGGCGGCAAGCGTGTTAAGTAAATATACATTAAAAAATAAATAAATACTTCCCGAGATTTGAGTATTCGGCAGCACGAATTTGTCATATTCGACTTACTATAACTCGATAACTGTCCATTATTGAATATTGTGCCCATTACATCTTTTCTTCAGTAGATCATAAGCTATAACATTGTAACATGATATTTGGTCCCCACTGGATTTCAAATTCATTTACCAATCTCCTTCCCCCTCTTTCCATTCTCACTATCGCATTTTCAGTGAGACCAACTGTTTATGGTGGGTTCCGAACCACCTTCATAAGCTACAACATATGAACTGATTTCACCGGGATAGATTTTCCATATGATCAGTACGGGATCCTTTATTCAGGAAAAAATATTGATTGCTACGTATTTTAATCTGGTTGAGAAGAAATACGATTACGATCGGTAGCATTGGAGAGATATTTTCGTCGAAGAAATGAAACGGACGAAAGTTTTTTCCCGGTAAAGTATGTTGTCTGCAGGGATTACAAGAGTCCGGCGAAGTTCTGTGGGAAGGTGTAATGCCGACGGTGGGGTTCAGATAATCAATTTAGCTGATAAATGGCTGGGAGAAGAATTCCTCGCGGTCAGAATAAGAGTCAAGAGTACTGTTTTCGTGATCCTGATTTTAGGAGGGGCCGACAGTTCCGCGCGATTCTTGATGGCGAAATAAATCACGCCCCCGCATCTGGAGGTTACGAGTGCTCTCGGTACTCCATCGAGCGACTACAGATTGCTCAATTAAATGACACGTCCAGACAGAGAGGGACTGGACTGTGAAGCCAAGAAGAGCCTGGACACACACTCGACGGTGCTCGCGAGTTTATAGAAGTGCCAGTCACTCTAACACGTCTACATATCCCGGTCGAGCGTTGCAATCAATTTTCCAGGTACATTCGGCTAACCGAGAAAGAAAATAGTTTCACCGCGAAACCACTCTCGCGCGGAACTTACACAAAGTTACGCTTGTGCAAGGTTAGACTCGGCCATCCATTGACAGGGACCGGACGGTGGTGTTCATAATTTATTCAACGCTTTGTATATATCGCGAAAGTAGAGCGAACTATTTCGAAATGATTATCTACCTGGTCGACTAGTGCACAACAATTACTGGACTTCGGATGTTTGTGCAGAATACAAAGTTTCTGCATCAATTGCAAGACGCAACAGCTAAATATAAACTTCTATTCTTCAGTAATAATTTCATATAGTGTGGAGAAAATAATATTATATATAATAACTTTATTGGTTCCCCGAGGGGTTACAATTTTTTTTTTTACAACGCCCTTACCTTAACCTATTCTTACTGGAGAAAATAATATATTAATACTTTTAAAATCAAGGTGGTTCGGAATCCACCATAAACAGTAGGTCCCGCTGAAAAGGCGGTACTGAGAATGAAAAGAGGGGGATTGGTAAATGAATTTGAAACCCCGAGGGGGGCAAATATCATGTTACAATACTTTCAAAATCTTTTACTATTTTCACTGTTTTAAAATTTCACTTGCTCATTCTTGTTCTAAATTCGTACAATCTGGAGACTAATACTTACTTTATTCCCTCATAGAACAACGAGGATATCTTTGAAAGTTGTACTCTACGAATTCTTACATATTTCATTATATATAATTAAGTTTTAGTTTTGTTCGGCTAGAACGCTTGAGATTTAATCTCTTTGAAAAGAGTGCCGGCAACGGTGAGCGAAGTATCAGTTACAAAGGAAGTTAATCCTTGCAGAAGGTAGTAATACGAGGTGGGAGATTATTCTACGCGGAGAAGTAAGTTGGAAATGTAGAATAAACTTTTTTTCCGCGGGACGCGTTTTTCCCGAGATAATCTGCTTTACAGATCGCCGGACACGCGTGCCTGCGAAATAGGATTCAGCGATCGCGTTTGATCTTCGCTTACCGTATCTACGGGAATCAAGGACGCGCGGCGTCCTAACCTTCGACGTCCATTATCTCGGGATCGAAGCGTCTTACGAAACAGACGTATTCCTCGTATCTGATTAATTTTTTCACGGGAACAATATCCCGTGCAAGTATAATTCATTCAGCAAGTTTCGGTGACAGATACGAACGCGTGAAGTCGTGGTTCTTCGATTTTCCATTTTCCATTCCACGTTTCATGGGAAGTATAATCATTTATATAGAAATTGTAATTTCGGCGCACAGGTTCGATCCTATGTTACTAATTTCCTAAGCAGTTTTACAAATTAATAATTCGACGTTTCGGTCTAGGTTTAAGACCATCTTCAAGAATATAATTGCGTCTGTAAAAATGAATACGTGAATATAAATTTCCGTGTTGAAAAGCAAAAAGATAAACAAAAGAGAACATTACAAGACTGAAACCATTTGTTTGTTGGTATAAACTTACTTGCTTAGTAACAAAATTAATTTAAATTTAATATTTCAAGACACTTGTTGAGTATAATCATTGCTAAGGAATGGAGTTTATTCTATCAGCGAAATGTGTGTTCAGTCCACGAAGATATAGCTCCATGAACGAGTCACTGGTCGATCGTGCAACGTTTCCATCAGTCTGGCAGGGTGCACGATGGAGCGAGAACGTAGTTTACGACGTGTTCGGTTCCATCGCTAGGTATTGCCGGCGAAACAGAGAGAAAGCAGGGTCACGGGTTCCTTTTCTCGATGCGTCGACAACTTCTGCCGGCCAATTGAGCTGACATAAAAGCACAGAGGAATTGCTGCCGCGGGTCTACGGAGTCGTCCACTTGCTCGAGCACAAAGGAAGATGGCGGAACATACGGCCTGCTCGGCCTGCGCTCTTTCTTCGCCCGCCTCGTTTCCTCGCTCAGCCTCTTCGCTGTCCCGTACGTACAGGATGTCTCAGGCAGAGAGGGTTCTACATTAGAACATAAGTCGAATATACGGAACAACTGTGTCTCGTTTCACGCTTCTACCTCCTACAGATGCTAATGCACACTTTATGCAAAAAAAAAAAAAAAAATGTTCGCATTGATTGCAGGACACAGAAGTCAAATAGAAAAGTCTTTCTTCTTTCCATTCTTTTATTAAGCTGATACACTGTCCGAAATGGTAAAATCTTGTAATTATGTAATAGTAATGAGAAGCTGATGCACGATAGCAATTTAGGATTAATAAAAGAAACCATTTACATGATATGACCATTTACATATTCAAAGAAGTACTATTTATTTGCAGAGAAACGTCGAGTTATATAGTTTAACAGTTTATCGACCGCAAGCATATTAATAGGATTTTCAATAATTCTGCTGTACCAAAAATAAGCATAGAAATTTTCTTTGACATTGCAATCTTAAATGAAACTATTAGACGACGTTATTGAGGGTGACTTAGTTAGTTCATACTAAATGCAAAATGAAAATTTAGCCATGTATCATACATTTTTTCAAGAATATGCAATAATCACCGGTCGGTAATGTGTTAACAAGAAACGAGATGCGAAATTTTGGTAAAGCCATACGTTTTTCAAGTAAAAAACTCATTTCCCAGAAAAGTATACGGTAATTGTAAACAGAAACTCTGTTTCTGAGTTATGGATTGCGGTGAACGAAGCGTGGACATCCGTACTTTGATTTTATTCGAAGAAATTCCATCAGCATGATCATGGAATCATTTACTCTTACACAAGCTGTGTTACAATAATTATACAGACAATAAGATCGCGAGGTAAAAGTATTAATACAAGTTACTAATTGTATTAATACAATTAATACAAGTATTAATTTATAAATATAGACGAAAATTTCGTAGTTTCTAGTTAAACTATATAACTTTACTGTTTTCTTCTAATAAATAATATATCTTTGATTGTTATCATATAAATAGTTTCTGTTATTAATCCTAAAATGTTATCGTACATCAGCTTCTCATTACTACGATATAGTTATAAGATTTTACCAAAAAATCAAGTGACTTTTTGAGCAGTGTATTAACCCTTAGCACTCGAGTGGCGCCTCTGAGACCCCACTAAAAATTGCTGTACTATTATTTAAATAATTGTTTACACTATCAGATATGTCGGTATCTAACCAATTACTACACATTTAAGTATTGTATGAGGTACTATATCAATTCCATACTTATCAAATTTAAAAAATCATAGAGAATGGAAATATTATAGGTAAAAAAAACGTTTAATTTTCGAGATAAAATAGCCCCGAGTGCAAAGGGTTAATACACTGATGTCCTTAAATCTTCGTAATTCCTGTTTTAAATTGCAGGTGCCCGTTTTTTTTTTTGTCGTAAATGTATCAAATCAGCAGTCTAATAATGGGCAATGCCTTTTCTGCATTTTGATTGTGTGTTCGGCGATTTTCGGTCGTCGTCGCGTGCTGTTCTCTGGTTTTCTCGAGGAATCAATTTCCCGTCGGAGCCACCGCGTGACAAAGACGACTCCGACGTCGTCGTCGTCGTCGTCGTGTCCCGTTTACGATCGATTGCGTGCAATCGAACGGCCACGGTAAACGGCATTACCTCGCGCGCGACCGATACTTCAATTCGACGGAAAAGTTTAACGACGCCGTTTCATTCCGCGCTACATTTTTCTATTCCCGTCCCGAGCGGCCGCGAGCCGGGCAACGTGCGTCGCGTCGTGTCGTCGCGTGCAATTTTACCGCGCGACGATACAGCACGTAATTGGTAAACGATCGGTTCTTCTCAAATTCCCCCTCGATCCCGAACGACGATCGTTCGTCTCCGAACGAAAGTTATTGGAGCCGTAAAGCGTATATCGATACCCGTTTTTTTTTTTCTTAACATTTGCCAGACTCTCCTTCGCTGTCTTCCGAGCCGGCCGTCCTCTTGTCGGGCGGCCAACCGGAAATCCCGATTTCTTTCCACCTGTGGTTCTTACGGTCTAAGGAATTTCAGTGGGTACATCCCTCGAGTACTATGGAGATTTTACAACCTACTCCGCTTTCAACAGGTAAAAATAATCTTGTTCAATTTAGTGTTACCTTCTGGTTGGTGAGACTTCTCCTCGTAATAAAGACATTCTTCGTTGCCGAACCTGTAAAAAGGATTGAACAGCATCGAGTTCAATTAAGGCGAGTTAATTTTTCCCCGAGCAGATACTGGACTACGCTTGCTGCATCGTGTAAAATGATTTTATTTGTCTACTGTAACAGGAAATTGTTAGTACGAACATTTCCATGTTGTAAATTGATTATTCGAGGCGGTTCAGCCGTTCAGAAAGTTTCAGTACCGAAACTGTAACACACGATGCATTTGTTCGAAATACTTTTCCCTATATCTGCAACGGTTTTCGCGACACGCGAGAAATCGGGAAACATGAGTTTTTACCGTGGATAATCAAAAACTAACGGAAAAAAAGCGATACTGTTATGGAGGTCGTCCGCAAATAGGAAGTTTAAAAAACATCGCTGTTTATTGTTTACGAATGTCTCCGCTTGTTAAATCGAGTTCGATCGATGTGTGTAGAAAAATAACTGAGAACTACGTTTGCCGCTGAACCACATGGATTGGAAAACACACGCACGCTCTTTTTACTCTAGCTTGACATTTATTAACGAAAGGGTTACATTCGTGGAACGATATCTCTTATCTTGTATTTATACTAGATATCGTTACCGCAATATTCTTGAACAAATTGCCCCGAAGTAACTTTTACTTTTTCCTTCGTAGAATTTTTGTCGACGAATTATCTCATCGTTCTTCGCGGTACGCAGTTAATGGGGTTTATAATTAACGGAGGATTATTTGCTGTGGCATCGTCGGAATTGAATTTACGGCAGAAGTGAACGAGAACGGTTTTATTTGCTCTTGTGTAACGAACGTCATCACCGAGTGTATCGTTCCACCTACTTCCACACGCTCCTATCTATTAGCGTAAAATTTGTAGATTGACACGGCTGTCAACTGGTCATATTGGTTATAATATTGCGGTTCCATGTCAAATGCAGACATTACGCTCCAGTCTCGGACACGTGTATCCCCTGATTTATTTTCCCAAATAATACAATAACCGATGCCGGACCGGCATGGCCCCCGAAAACGTCGCCAGAAACTTAAAAATGAACTTTCTGTGATTGGTTAATAACACGTGGTTGCCTTCTAGATATTAACAAACCATTCGAAATAATCTTAAACTAAATAGGAATCACATATATTCATGTTTTCAGCGCACTGGTTCGATCAACTACTACTACTTAAGTAATTTTGCAAATTAACACAAAAATTTTCAACGTTTCGGTCAAATATTTAGACCATTTTCAAGAAAAAAAGATTTTTCGTATAATTGCGTCTGTAAAAATTATTAAATTAGTATACATTATGTCCAACATAATAACTAATAATTCAAATTGTTTTAAGTACGAAAGACCACATACTTGCTAAGTGAATAAACTATTTTAGACATATTAAAACTTCAAGACACATGTTGATTCCATGCTTGCAATGTATAGAATGAGGACACAGAGGTTAGAGTTTGAAGAACACAGAATCAGAAAGCATCGATCGTGCCATTGGCCGATCAATATAGCCAATCAATATTTTGCGGTCTAAATATAAAATGGTCTAAATATTTGACTGAAACGTTGAAAATTTTTTAATAAATAAACGCAAGTTGGTGATAGGTGTATTCAATTTGTAATTACCAATGCCTGAAACCTATAATACAAATATTACTAAATTTGAATTAACCTTCCTGTTCTTTCAAATTGTCAATTCAAATTCGTAATCAGAGTATAATAATATCGTATTACCAATTTTTATAAAAAAATAAGAAAACGCTGCGTCCAGACGCGCAGAGGAGACGCATCTTTAACGATGCATTCGAAATGCATTCAGAGCCGCCTTCTGAATCTTCAGGGCTTTTATCGTCGATGTGAAAAATGAATTGTCAGATGGAATTCCCATTCTATATCATATTTCAATGCACGGTGGTTTAATGTTTTTTATTCTCATTTTTCACGGAACAGTATTAATTTTTGAGTACGATCTGCCAAACATTGTATACAATTGAACTGTTGTAACTTCGTGAAAAAAACAATCGCCCGACAATAAAACCTGATTCATTTCACAGCGTGGTCTTCTGTTTTTGCAACTCGTCGTCTGTTTTGTTTAAAAAATATTTGTTCGATGCAGGTAGCGAGCGCAAATCGAAACGTATCTGGAAACATTTCGGATATCTTTATCGTGGCCGAGTCTACCGTAGACGTGAAGATTGAAATCTTCCATTTCAAACGAAACCCTGAAACTGAATACACGATTATATTTTTGTATCGTGGAATAACAATGGGGAACAATATAATACACCTTATATCACCGTAAAGTTCGCAGTACATTTTTCACTGGAAGCTTAACAAAATAACCCGGAAAAGATCGCATGTCAAATTTTTCGGGCTCGTTGTATACAAGGGAAGCTTCGATTTTTCAAATCCTTGTTTAGCCAGAAAAAAATATTTCCACGTGTCCAGAGATGTTTCAATTTTTCGCATATTCAAGAGAGCATATCCTCCTGTTTCCCAATCGTTCTATCCTGTAAAAAATATTTTCGAACAAAAGTAACGAATTATTTTGAAAATATAGTTGAACGAATTAAGGACTTTTTAATCAGTTCTTAATGGGACGGTAATTTGATATTGGTGAAACAAGAACGTTGGTTCCAGTCGCATATTATGATTCTCTTAACGAGGATTCCGGTGGACAAACTAGTGGAAATGGAGGATTCTTACATTTTCCTCTAATTATTCTGCTCGACCATCGTCCACATTTATGCGGACAGCGATCGCGTGTGGCCGCAATGAGCAATTGTCCGTCTGCCAAGGCACGCATCACGCTGTTTTATTATTTATACAAAATTCTGCCTTCGCGTGGCTCGTTTTTATTATCACGTGAGAATTACCGTTGTACCTATAGTATTTACGAGCGACTCAGGAAAAAAAAAGGAAACCAACAAAAATAAAAACGGCGATTAAATAATTAACAAATTTTTCGCTGGCAGAGACACAGAACGTACATATACCATTGTCCGTGTAATTGGCTCGCGAAACTGTTCTATTTGGACGACCTCTGACGCGAGTGACTCACAAGCAGCAGATCTGTCGCGAATAATCTTATTCAGTGCACTCTTGACTAAGGATTATTCCACGCTAAATGTATCACTTTTTCGATGTGTGTCAGGGATCTTAGCGAAACTAAAATACGACGTTAGGGGTATAGTATAGTACACTGTTAAATTCGTCTCGACGTCAGAAACAATCGTATGACGTCCAAAGCATGTAGTGCCATTTTAAAAAGTCAAGGTGACCTTTACTTTTTTACGTAAAAAGCCTTATTTATTATTTAAGAATATTTGAACACGCAGCTCGCCAAGTACTGAGAAACTTTTATCTAAAAGATTTTTTAATTGCACTACTAAAAATGCTTAGAAAATGGCGACATTAACTTAACGGACACACCCTCTATACTGGGTGTTATCGGTGCATCGGGTCTCAGTTGAATTGTCTATCGAATGGTATTCTTATCGGCGCATCGCGTGGTGTCGATCGATTGACGTATCTGTTGAGATATTGATTATGTTTCTGATGTTTTAAACGCACCGCATGGTTGCATTAGCATCGCCGTCGAAATTACAGCGTGTCGGCCATTTTTATATTCGCCTGATAGTTTTCGAAATGTAACAGAAACACGTTCGTTTTTCTATTGGATTTTTTTGCAAAAACATGACATTTGTAGAAAAATCGTACTACGTTCTAGGAAGAGATGATTTTCAAGGGAATATTTGAATTCACTCTCGGCCCGGCAGAAACGAACTTCATTAGCAGTTTCGTAGATAAAAATGGTTTCGCGCGGCCCGCGATAACAGGCAACGCTACATCATTCCCGAAATTTCGCATGAGCTACAACATTCGATTTCATTAAAATTCCCGGCCAGGCATCCAGGAAATTCCTTTGGCAAGTCTCGACCCGCGATCCCCTATTTTCCACTAAATCTACTCAATAGTGTTCATCACTGTCTTCCGCCGTGTTGATCGAGCCAAAGCGCGGGAACGCACGCTGAATTTGAACGATACTCCCGGCTGATTAAAATTTAGTGCGACTTCCAGAGCCGAAACACCGTCAAGAAGAATTACCAACTTCACGGAATCGATTTTTACAGTCCGATTTTTCGAAAAATGCGTACAACTCGCGGAATGGTGGCGCGTCGCGCAGATATAGACCGTTGAAAAACTTCGAGCGCGATTTTTTCCCCCCGAAAGCATTTATTTGAAATTGCCCGACAGCATAGAAAAAAGTTATTCGATCAATTGAAACCTCCCGATGCGTACGACTAAAGAATGGCTAACTGTCGTCGATGAATATAAAAACGTTTTTTTAGAAAAAGAAAAAAAGTAAAGTAAATAATCCTTTTACGCAATGCTCTGCTCCCCAGACTTACGGTGGAGATATGTAAAATAACCTACTCGTTTCTGAATCAGTTTCTGAATCGTTTCTGCCGAAGTTCAAAATTTAAGAAAACTGTACATGTTCAAAACTGCTTGCGTACTGGTCTACGATTATTTATATGTAATTCGTATTGTAATATATAAAGTACAGTATGTGTTGAAATATAATGTACGGCAAAATAATCTCTAGCTTTCGATTCGAATTGCATTAAATAAAACAAAAAGAATAAACCATTTTGAAACTACATCAAAATTGCTGGCCGAAATCGCAAACCAGATTCAAGCAATTTGTCGATTCTCTACTTTTTTGTAAAGCAGTTTAGGAGAGAACGATCAGTGGCGGCTCAAGTCAAGTGGAGGCCCCAAGCGGTAAAAATGTTAGGGCCCACGAACTCAAATTAGAAATAGGAGTTGCAAGAAAACTCTCTTAAATAAATTGAATTTTTTTATAAAAACAAATGAATGCTGCGAATTCAGGGCCCCACGGTATCCCGGGGCCCAATGGCGGCTTAAGTCAAGTGGAGGTCCCAAGCGGTAGAAATTTTGAGGCCCTCGAACTCAAGTTAGAAATAGAAGTTGCAAGAAAACTCTCCTAAACTTATTTAAAAACAAAAAAAGTAATGAAAGTATTTCATATCGTTACACATTACATAAATTTCTTTGACATTCGGGGCCCTAAGCGACCGCTTAGTCCGCTTACCGTTGGATCCGCCACTGAGAACGATCGAAGCAAAATCATCTGAAATCGATTTCTCGTTTGCGGAAGGTGTGGCATTAAAAGTGTTAAAGAAGTGGCTCGCATGTGTAAGGGTTAGAAACGAGCCGGAGGGGCGGAGGGGGTTGAAAGTTGCGGCGTCCGCGACAGTCTGAGGGACCGAACCGATTTAAATACGCGGCAAAAAGTTTCCGCTTGTTCCGCAAGTGCGACGCTACACCCGACAAGCAATTCCAGCTTGGTGGAGACCGTGGCGCGTGTCACTATGTCGAGGGTCCCCGAAAAACCACGGAAATCCGTGAAAGATTCCCGGGGGGTCGTAAAAAGCGTGGCTTGCATAAACGGGCGGGGGCGCGGGCGGGAAGGAGAGTGATGTAGGTCGCGGCGCGGGACCCGTCAAAGGTTTCGCAACGATATTAACGCGTAACGTTACAATAGAGCCGCGGACGCGTGCTCAATTATTCATGAAGCTTTCGACGGCGTCTGGATTTCGTTGGTTGTTTACCCGGAGTGGCTCTTTAGAACCGGAACAGAGCCTCCGTGTGCCCTTCATGCCGCGCCAAGCTCGATTTCTTCGACGCGATCACTGCTAACTACTTCGCCCGTAAATATGTGTCAGACAGCAAACCGAGGCAATCTGGAAATATTTCTTTATCCTTTTACCTTATTCAACGTCGCTTCTTGGATTCTTCTATGGGAATTATTTCGCGATCTACAGTTTAATTTAAAGGTGGCTTCCGAACCACCTTGGGCACCGCAGTATTAGATGGCATATGGAATATTTCCAGAGGAATTTGGAAATATGAACGCGGTACTGTAAAATATACAGGGTGCTCCAGTATATCGATAGACTAATAGTGGAGGGGGTAATTCTACGTGGAAAAATTGATCGAAAATACGAATTAAAGGACCCGCACTAATCATTTGGAAAATCTATCCCGGTTGAATCAGTTGGATGTTTTATATGTTGTAGCTTATGATCTGCTGAACAAAAGATGTAATGGGCACAAATCTCAAGAATGGACAGTTATCGAGTTATAATTTGAAATATGACAAATTCGAGCTGTTGAATACTCAAATCTCGGGAAGTATTTATTTTTTGGAATAATGTTTGACACAAATATAGTACGGTTTCACAAAATCTGTTAGGTGGTGTCATTAATATTTTCTTTTGAATTTTGAATGATCTTGAAAAAGTCTGTGAACAGAAATCTCACAAAAATCTTTGCGTGTCACAGCAGAGACAAGGAGCCCACTGTCCGTGGTCCGTGTGAAGATCGATGGAGTGTGGGTGCGACAAGCGTGTTAAGTAAATATACTTCCCGAGATTTGAGTATTCGACAGCTCGAATTTTTCAGGTTTCAGTGATTGTGATTATAACTCTATAACTGTCCATTATTGAACTTTCTGCCCAGTACATCTTTTGTTCAGTAGGTCATAAGCTATAACATATGAACTGATTTTACCGGAATAGATTTTCCATATGATTAGTGCTGGGTCCTTTCTCTCTTTTAAAGTTTCGCTTTCGACGAAATCTACACGTTGAGATGAAACTGTTCTGGAAAGACCTGCAAATCCAAGAATTCTTTTTGTCGCGGTCAGGCTTAGTTATTATCCGAAGCTTACTCGACTACGCAGGAACCATTGATTTTAATAGTGCTTAACACTAGAACTACCGGACAAGTCAAAATGACTAATACGAATTTTTTGTCGATTATAAATATTAAAAGTATAACTATGTTTTTTTAAGAAATTTTTTTAGTAAACTTCTCTATTGAAGTACATATTTAAATATCCCGTGTACGAAATCTAAATAAATGCCATATTGTCATTATTAGAAGGCAATGTATGCCAACTGCGTTTCGTGCTCGGTAGTTCTAGTGTTAAATGTTGCATTTTTATTCGTGATCTCGAGAAAGCAACAGCTTCGGTTTGCTGGAAATTGATATAAAAATGCTGCAAAACTAACATTGAATATCGAGACTGAAATGGTCGATAATTTGTTTGATTACGTCAAAGAAGGAGATTCGACGAAAGAATATTTTTACGGATGGTGGAACGAGCGGAGCAATAGCTGCTAGGAAATCGTTGGAAGCGTCCGCCGTCGTCGTCGGATTAATTAAAGGAAGATTAGATCACAGAGGAAGATAGTTCAAAGACAGAACAGTCAACTGCTCGGAGCAGGGACCAGCGCATGATTTCGCGTTTAGCCATAATTCGCCGGCAATCGCGGCGAGGTCGGAGCGCGCGGCGGTGCGGCGGCTCAATCGCAATGCACCTACGCGCGAAACGTAGGCGGCCATTATTAAAGTAGCAGGAAAATGCAGCGCGAAGGCCTCTCGACACAATACAAAGAGAGAACAAAGCGGAAAAACCCCCTTTAACAGATTGACTGACAGACGTCTGTGCGCGCCTATGAATATTTTCGCGTTCCGGGGGCTCGACCGATTCGCTTTTTCTTTCTCTCTTTCTCTGTCCACGTGGAAACCATGAAAAGTATCGGGTCAACGGATTCCATGAACGCTATCTAATTGTATCGATCCCGGCGAACGGTTCGTATTAAAAAGTCATTAGTCCCGGCCGCCTCGCGAAAAGTGGAATCACATTCGCCGTTGTTTTTTAGCGGTCCTAATTCAACGTTAAGGTTCTTACCGAGAGCGTTTAAAAGCCGGAGTTAATTTTCCACCGCCGGCAATTTATTCTGTTTTAAAATTCAACGAGGCTCTCTTTCCGAGCCGGCTCAAATTTTGCTCGAACTGGATCGACCCGTTGTTCCGGAAGATCAAGTTCAAATTTAGGGGCCGTATTTCGCTATTTCGATTCTCGGTCGCCGCTGGATTACAGCGGCGGAGCTCTGAAATTTCGGAAATTGAAAATTTCAAATGTGTGCCGAGAATGTACGCGGATGTCTCGAAAGTTTCTTTCGCAATTTGCACCAGGTTCGATCATTTATATAAAAAACAACAAATGTGCAATTAAATCATGCTTTCTAACGTTTCGATCCCAATATGAATCTTTTTCAAAGGGAACATTTTCGCGTCTGAATATATAAATGAAAATAAGAAAAAATAATCAATATTTTTGAAACCGTGTAACCGTAACAGAAACAAAATTAATATACGTACACGTTGTGTCGAAAAGTGGACAATTACTTAAACAAAATTTTGAGTTACAACGAAAACAACATTAAGCCATGGTGGCAAATATGTAACTGAAACAAGTGCTGTTTCAGAGGCAAGAAGGCTCTAGCATAAATATGAAACGATGTTTCATGATTGGTAGATCGATATCGATCAATGGTGGATCATATCGATATCGACCATATCGAGATCGAAACGTTAGAAAGCATGATTTAATTGCACATTTGTTGTTTTTTTCTATAAATGATCGAACCTGGCGCAGATATCATCAATTTATTGTTTATCTTAATTTCGATCGAGAAGAATTTAACCTTTATTAACATTAACTCTTCCGTGGTACAGCACTCGGCACATGCGAATCAGGTCAAAGCTGAATCCCGAACGAGATGCGTTGAAAGTACACAGAGGCTTTAGTTCTGTTCGGTTTTATTCCATGTCTCGCTCGAGGTATTCGCTTCAATAAAATAATCGAGTCGTCACGCGTTTAACCATAACGCAGCGCCGAGCTTATTAACAGAATATTCTAGAACAATATCATCCAAACATGTGAGATTTTCATTACAGGCACAGATGAACAAAATTGAAAAATCCTGTGATCACACCTGCGCGGCTCCGGGCAGGTAAAAGGTCCCTCTTTGACTTGGCAGGTTAATAACTTGGCAGGGCGCATGCCCGCGAACGCACTCGGTGCAATTGCACATTGCACATCTCGTGCCGAATGAAATCATCCTGTGGGCGCGTTCGACGATATCGGGCCAGTAACGTAACGAATCACTTAAAATAATTAGCGTCGTTGGATCCGATTAACTTTTTCTATTCCCGTAGGTGGAACCACCTCGCGCGTTTTTCGAGTTTGCTTCACGCAGAAAATTCCCGAGCCTGATAACGCGCTCTCTTATCTGCCCGAGATAAACCGTCCGGTGATTACTTAATATATCTGTAATCTGCAGCTCGAGAACGATATTTGTTATGCAGCCGTCGATCGGCTGGGAACAAGTTACGATTTACGATAGCGATAGGATAGCGATAGCACTAAAATTAGAATGTTCAAACTAATAGTCGGAAGGCCTTTTCGTTGGATTGAAAATTGTGGTTGTTATTGCGGTAACAAGAAGAAAACTAAATATATTTAATTCAACACAATTTCCGATGTATTAGCTATTTCTAGTATTGCACGATAGATAAGATAGAATCTTGGAAACTCTATGAACGAAATGTCTGGGACGTACTTACAAATATGTAGTTGCTGTGCGATAATAGGAGATTAAGATTTCTCGAACATTTTGTAACCTTGCAAATCATTTACAACTTATATTTTCACCTAAATTCTAATTGCTCGAGAAAAGATAGCTAATCAATTAGCTGTCCAAACTGAGACATCATCCGATCGATAGTATCGGTTCCCGAATCCGAATCATTGATGTCATGCCTTAAAATATCATCAAGTCATTGTCGTAGTGTAATGATTCAAACAGATTTGTGATCAGTGCTTAATTTAGACGACATTCTCGTGAAATAATGAACTAATAATAATCTCCCTAAAATAAAATATAATAATACTGTTTTCCAATATTCGTCACTCGTTTCATTCGGTTTGGTATGTTCTTCATGATTAACTAAACGCGACGTGTACTCGTTATAAAATTAAAAGAAAAATCATCAGAGTTCCTGAAGACCACGCTCACGCATTTCAAATGGCAACGTTTCAACTTTCCTTGCACAATGTACGGGACCATGGTCGCCACGCGTACGCTCTGAAGGTTCAAAACAGTTTTCATATTCCACAAACGGTATTGAACAAATTCTCAACTGACACGGAATACAAAAATATAGAGCAAATGAATAACAAACGCCGTTTTCAATTTTATTTTGTGAAAAATTCATCGGACAACTTTCTCGAACCATTGTACATGTTTCGCGAGTATCAAACTCGATAATCCTCACTCTAATCCAAGAGTGCAAACACGAGGCTGGCAAAAGAATAAAAAATATTCCTTCGTCTCCAATCTAATCGCAAACAACGCTTTATATCTTCTCTACATTCGCTAGAAGATTTAAATCTGAATCCGAAACGAAATTGTCCCGATGAAAAACTTCATTGCACAATACGAACCACTGTGCCTGGCAAAGGAACAAAAATATATCTCCAATTTAATCGGTAATAACGTTTCACGTCTCCTGTTCAGTCGTTGCAAGATTGAATTTATTGAATCCGAATTTCCCCAGTGAAAAGTTCATCGAACGAGTTTCCCAAACCGTTCCAGTGGCGTGGCAAGCAAACACGATAATCCTCAAGAAAGATCAAGAACATCCAACTGTTCATTTGATTGGCACGAACGTATTTACGTTTAAATATTTATTTATTTTTTTTATAATTCAATTTTCCACGATGACGATCGAACGGCTCTGGCAAACCAGTCTATGGGCGGACAGCAAACGCGATAATTTTCAAACAAAGATCGGAATAGAGTAAACGGGGAAAAAGAAGAGAAGTGCGGTTTCTTCTTCAATTTGATCGGTAATAAATCGAGCTGAAGAAAAGGGGATGGCAAACATTCCGGGCTGACAGCGAGCATCGCGAAATCCTGGATTCCCAGGGCTTGTTCCACGGAGAATACTCGGTCCCGTCACTGGTTCCGGGCCGGCGACAAAAAGGCTGTGTTCCTAGACCGCGACGGACTCGTCGTCGTCTGTGGATCATACGTGACGAGGATGTTATTATGAAGCATTCGTTGCATGCAAATGCCGGCGTGTCGCTCGTCCCAACCCGCCTCGGGTCTGCCTCGGCCCGCTCCGGCACGACCTGTGTTTTCCTTTTTCCACGGGCCGAGTAAAAATGAGCCCCGGCTTTCCCCGAACATTTTGTCAAAAACCTGCGGCCGGCAAAATCCCGGCGGTTCCCTCGAATTTCCTGCAGCATCGAGCGAAATAATTGATCGCTTCGGATAATCTGCAAAACTTTATAATTTTCCAAGCTGATTATCTCCGTCGACCCCCATCAATCACGCGTCACCCGGCCCCGATGCACGCAGTGCGTCGATACGGAACAGAAATTGAATTTTCAACGATTTTTCCATGCATATTTTAATATATCATTCGAATATTAATGCTCTTTTTATAAATATTCGATGAAGATGTTGTTGGCTATCAAATTTACTGTAGCTTGATAGATAGTTCTGTCGGCTTACTGGACGTGAATTCGGTTCTATAATTATCGCACGCGTTACCTTTCAGTCTCGTTTATTCATTTTTAATTGGTTTTCTTTCTATCTGTTTTTTTTTTAACTAAATATTAAAATATCAAGTGAAGTATAGAGAACATCTTCACAAGTGAAGTACGCAACAATAAACGGATTAGAAGAACGCTGATTTACAATTTTCACTGCATTCAAAATATGCCACCATTATTATTATTATTATTTTAAATTTCAACGGGATAAGAGCATAGATTATCCCGAGTCCCATTACTTCAACATAATTATTAAAAAATACCAGACGGAAATTACGAACTTTGAAGAGCGTGCTCTAAATGATATCGGCGCTACAGGTTCGATCAACAATACAAAAATTAGCAATTTTGCAGAATTATATTTTCATCATATACAAAATTTACGATCGTTAAAAATAGAGAATATTTGAAGAGTGTGTTATAAAAAGCAGATCGACGGTTGCGTAAGGAAGAGAATTTTCATTTTCACGAAAAGATCCACGTTCTAATTAAGTGGAGCGTGAGCTCGGCATGATCGGGGCTCAATCGATGTTTGTTTCAATTATACCAAGTGTCCCGGGAATCTCCGACGCGTGCAAAGTGCACGAGCATCGACAAGAAAGTTGGCTCGCGGATTTTTACGCTGTAGGGAACACGGCAGCGTGCAGCCTCGCGATATATTATACGTTCCCACGCACGATTTCGGAAGCTCGGCATAAATTTCGTCCTCATCGTGCCCGCCATTTTGCCGACGAATTGCAGTGATTCTAATGCTAATCGGACAGCACGTTTTTCCCGTGTTTCCGTGTAACCGGCCCATTCCGCGTAAATTATTCCGGCGTAAGTCCGCCTCTTAGTGTACGCACGTATTTCGTAAATTAAATTAAATTTCGACGTGTCTGCGGTGTGCGCAGGTATGTATATACATAAATATATATATATATATATTACATGTATATATATATTTATATATTACATGTATATATATATTTATGCGTATTTCTTCGTTGAGGCAAGTAAAATATGCTTCGCGCATTTGGACTGCAGCATCGAGAGTTAAAAACAGCGGCCC
Organism: Lasioglossum morio; assembly: GCA_916610235.2. NCBI lineage: Eukaryota > Metazoa > Arthropoda > Insecta > Hymenoptera > Halictidae > Lasioglossum > Lasioglossum morio. Next base: position 27,884,650 of record OU744326.1, read on the forward strand.
AGCAGTTTGTTTCACTTTCATAAAATGGAAACGTGGAAAGTGCTTTTTTTCTCCCACTCATCTTCTCTCTCTCTTTCTCTCTCTTTTTTCTCCCGCCGAGCTTTCATCGATAAGCGTCAAGGCTGGGAAACAAGTTCCAACGAAGGTAGGTATTAAAGCCATTCGTTTCAAGTTTGAAGCGTTACGTTCGCAGATAATATCCAATACCGCCGCCATTATTAACGGAAGGACGCACTCGGATATTGTAGACTGATTGGTTTAACCATTATACACTAATGGAGAGTGCATAATAGATCTCGTTCTGTTAAGTTTGATTTCGCTTATTTCCTGCGTGGACAGTTTCGAATTTTGTTAATATCTATTTCGCGCGTAAATAAAAGAAAAAAGATGATATTTTTCTACCATTTTCACGTAATCTTCCGGAACATTAATTTGGAGGAGTCGAATATTTAGTATAACAAAGTAGCACAAGCTCCGTCAATTAATGCATTAATCGGTGACTGATATTTTAAAGCGGTCAATGACCGTTATTGCGGTCATTGCATATACTCGGTCCTGTTCAACGTGTTCGATATTTATTTATTCATCCAAGTGTCAGGTTGAAATGAAACAAAATGCATTCTCAGTATTCCTGTCGGTGGTATACTACATATGTATGTACGACTGGGAAGTATCGCAGTTCTACTGGCGATCGTGATTTCGATTTTGAAAGGCAATCGATCTACAGAGTGCCTCAATAAAATGGCGCTTTCAGGTATCTATGCGTTCATTTAAATCGAGGAACACCGAGGCTCTCGCCACTCCATCTATTTCAATCTTTAACCTGTAGCGCGTCATTCGCAAACGTTTGTTCTGTCGGAAAGGTGGCATTTTAATTGAAAGGGGCCACTCGGTAAATGCAAAATCGATAATAGCCAATATCATAATTACTTCAATCGCATTTCTGCATTACGTTATAATAAGAGCGCTCTTGGACTCGTGATTCTGTCATTATGATCCTGTCGAATAATGTATTCTACCAAATATTATTGATACCAGATAGATACTCCGATATATCTGTCTAGTCTATCTATTGTTATTTTATCCACACGCCGTACACGTACACTCGTATATATATTTTTATCTTGAAGTAGAGTTACCGTTTTTATTGAGACTGAAGTCAATATCGAAATTACAAGAGTTTCCGAGCGTGCTTGAACACAATACCCATTCTATCAAAAGATCCTGCTATCAATCGAAGTAAAAATTAATGAAAGTTCGGAGCGATCAGACAAGCAATCTATACGTATTACGGATTAGCCTGACAGAAAGGTACCATTTTATAAAAGAGATTCCACCGTATGGTTCGAAAGCGATTCGGGGCGGAGATCAGGATCACGGGGATCGAAAGAACCTTACGTTAAAATTACGAATAGGAATGAATTGTCGACGATTTAAAATAAGGTTAAATAAATGGTCTGCATCGATTGCAAGAAGTATAAACAAAATTTAATGTTATTTCTTCCCTGAACTATGTGAAATTTCATGTTCTCTCAATTTCCCTGTAAACGCATAAAACTCCGCAGTCCCCGATCAAATATTGGGGCTTGTCTTCTTATTTTGAAATTCTTAAAAAAATGTAAACTGCGAATTTGATTTGGTGCAGTATGGACTGTTTTGTTATCATATTTTCATTATAATGTTTTTGTAAAAATTCTTCATCAGTCTGTAATTTTCATATTGTATCCTCCTTCGTGTTGAAATAAATCTCGTATGAGATTTTCTATAATAAAAAAAAAACAAAAACTCCGCAGTCTGGTAACAACAAATGGAAGCAACGTCGTCTCCACACGAAATACAAGATTAGTCGTCGGACTACCTAACCGAAAGAAATTTTCGGGGCAATCTTTCAGATAACCTCGAAGGATCAGCTGTCGGAAGGGGCTGTTTTCTATAACCGAACGAAAGTTTGGGGTAATCTCCCAGGTGGGCTCGGAGGATCAGCTGTCGACAGGGGCTGCTTTCAAAAACGGAAATGTACCGTGCGATTTGAAAGCGGTTCGGAGATTGGGATGACGGTAGCGTGAAGTTGTACCGTGGTCCCACGAGTTCGGCGAAGAATCGAGAGAGGCTTTCCTACTGGTCCCTTCATCCGGCCTACAATGAAGCGGCGCTCGTGGGTGGGGGCCGATGCGTTTAACCTAAAGAGCCAAGCAGGGCAAGCAGGGCAAGCAGGTGCGTTCGTTCAACCCACGACTGGTCTGCAGTTTACCTGCGGGACTAGTCTGCCAGCGAACCTTCGCGCGTCGTCGTGTCGTCCTCGTGTCGTCGTCGTCTGTCTGTCTCTCAGTGGAACGAACCTACCGGTAAGAACTCGGTCAAAAATCGATCAAAAATTCAGAGGACGCGTGAACCGCGACCTCGATCCTGTTGCGGGTACACGCGGAGCGAGGCCGCGCGACAGCTCCCCCGGCAGCTCGTATGGAAAATTTCGATCGATTATTAACAGGCCGCGGTGTCTATTGAAATTCACGCGATTAGCGCCGGTGATACGAAGTACATGTAAACTAATTTCGGCCTATACAAGCTGCACCGGCCGCGTGTTTAATCATTCTCCGCGGCTCGTCATTATCTTCCGGCGATTTGCGGGAATTAATTAGACCGGTGCGAGGCGACCCTTTGTCTCTCTCTTTCTCTCTCTCTCTCGCCGTTTGTGTACGCGCGTGTACGTCTCTCTGTTTCTATGTGCCCCCTGATCGTGCACGTGTGTGTCGCACCTCGGATATTTTCATGGAAATCGCGCGGACATCGAAGTGCACGATCGTCCGCTCACCGACGCGACGCCGCCGCCGTTGTCCTTGTTGTTCTTCGCTGGATGCGTCGGAGAGTGAAAACGTCGACTCCTCGTTTTGCAACTGACTCGCTGTTTGTGTTACGGAATTTGTATTCCGCCACCGATACAACAGGTCTTGTAACGTGTCGCCTCTCTCATTTCTTTTTTTTTCTGTTGTTGTTGTTGTCGCGGGGTGTCCGCGCCTGTGTGAGAGTGTTCGTTGATCATCCCGCGAGTAACCGAGCTAGATTGAAGTTTGGATTATTCCGGGACTGTTGCCGGTTGCTCGGAACGAACACTTCGGCCGCGATTCAAACGATTTCGCGAACTGTTCCGCATTTACTGATGCGCGCCACTGTGAGTACTGTTTAATTATTATCTGCCGGATCGTCGCCAATGTGCGTGCTCGATTCTCGGAAACTACGAAATTATCCTCGAAGAAGGAACCACGTGAAACCCTTGATCGCATACTGTGGAAATGCGAATTGTGTAACACACAAAGACGGAAACTAACAAATTCCCTACTCAGTATGGGCCTCCAACTGCCCCTTTATTTATAGTACTTAATAAATTAGTTAACTATTAAGTACTATAGAATAAAGTACTATATATTAGGTACTATAAACAGAATTATAGCAAAACCAAATATCAAAGATTGTATTAGCGTTCACTCCTTTTTTTCAAAATTGTAACCAACGTATTTAACGCTAAAGGACATTACTGTTATACTCACTTGTATTATTAGAAAATTCTGATTGTATTATTCCTGTATTCCACATTACTGTATTTACTTATATTATTCATGTAAAGCAAAATAAACCCAGTAGGGCATGCTATATAAACCGTATTTGGTTTAAAGCATTAAATAAATAATAATAAACCCAGTAGGGTTTCAAAATGCTCGAAATAAAAAAAAGAAGAAGGAACCACGCGGTTTTCACGACCGAGAGATAAATGTTTGATGAGTAGACTGGGGATCTTGGGCATTTACAGTGAACGCGAGTAGATTCTGTTCGTATAAATCGATGCGGACTAGCAGCGACTATTCGAAAATGTTGGTGTTACACTTTTTTAAATCGGTCACTTCTACCGTCGTCTGATACAATGCTACAATTCGTTTCAACTAGCGTATTTCCCTATTTGTAAAGAAACTGGAGCGTAACCACGGTCCTATTGCGAAACAGTATTTCAAACGAATAGCAACCGCGTTGCAAACGCAAATGTTCCCCCATTGATCAACAGTGGAATAACTCGATTTCTTAGCCGCCGGAAGTCGTTGGTCAAACGCGAAGGTGACAAAGGATTTAGCGTTTAACGCGGCGATCGCTATCTGCATTTGTTTCGTTGCTGAAATGTTTTATTAACCATCGTCCGTTCCTCGTGTCAACGCGACACAGATTTCCCGAAGTAAGTTACGTTGTTCTGTTGTTTTTTTTTAATTAGGAAATCTCATATGAGATTTATTACAACATAATGCTTAGCACAGAATATTACAAGGTATATTGTATGGTATAACAAAAATATTAGTTACAATATAAAAATCGAAAATCTTTAGACACGTAGGTTATATGTATTTTAAAAAACGCTGTTCTGTTGTTTTTTTTAATTAGGAAATCTCATATGAGATTTATTACAACATAATGCTTAGCACAGAATATTACAAGGTATATTGTATGGTATAACAAAAATATTAGTTACAATATAAAAATCGAAAATCCTTAGGCACTTAGGTAATATGTATGTAAAAACGCTGTTCTGTTGTTTGTTTTTTTAATTAGGAAATCTCATATGAGATTTATTACAACATAATGCTTAGTACAGAATATTACAAGGTATATTGTATGGTATAAGAAAAATATTAGTTACAATATACAAATCGAAAATCCTTAGGCACGTAGGTTACATGTATTTAAAAAGGCTATTCTGTTGTTTTTTTTTTTAATTAGGAAATCTCATATGAGATTTATTACAACATAATGCTTAGTACAAAGTATTGCAAGGTATATTGTATGGTATAACAAAAATATTAGTTACAATATAAAAATCGAAAATCTTTAGACACGTAGGTTATATGTATTTAAAAAGGCTATCATATATACGCAAGCACTAATATTAGATTCAGCTATTAAGCAACCTATGTCTAATGGCAATTGAAAACTGCTCTAGTAAAGTTTTGGATAAGTTTCTGTTCTGTTGTTCTCCAGGTAAATTTGCCCGGAAATGTATGCAATATTTAGAATAATGGTAGAAGACATTTTTAGTGCTGACTATTTTATATAATAAATTTATGATTTCGGCGCATGGTTCGATCAATATACAACAACAAATTTGCAAGTAATTAGCACATCCTCAACGTTTCGATCCCAATGTGGATCAAAATTGTGGATGCGCCGAAATCATAAATTTATTATATATTTCAAGTGCTATCGAGAAAAAATTTTACCTTTAACTATTTTATATTGATAAAAATATTTCTTCAGATTTTTAGCAGTTTTTACCGCGATAATTGAGTTGCCTGCGATTGTACCTTCGCTGAATAAATAATTTGGAAGTCCGTCAATTTGACGGGTCCCGTAGTTCCGGCGTTAATTAGAATGGAGCACGAGCACAATTTTTATTTAGAGCATTAAGATTCAAAGCAGAGAAAGGTATATTCTTGTTTGCAACAGAAAATTGGTGTGCAAGCAAAGGTTCTACCGGTTCTCCGCCGCGAAACGTTTCGAAGCGTTTCAAACGAACAACAACCGGCGTTACAAAAGCAAATGTACCCCGATTGGTTAAACAAATTTCGAATCACGCCGCGGCACAATAGGTGATTTTAATAACGCGGCGAAGTTCGCGAAACAACTTCGCCGCGGCTCGCCTTTTGAAAACAGCGCCGGCTCCACGGTGAATTTTTTTTCCGAAATGACTTTACCTCGAATATGTTCCGTTTCGCCCGGGCTCGTGCGAGAAATCTTGATTTCAGGGGAACGCTGTGTATAAGGCGTAATGCGCAAGCAGAAATACGCGTCACAAAAAAAAGACGCGTTCCTTCCGAGCTTCGGAAATTTACTTTCAAAGAGGGAACTTCGCTATGCGGAATATTTAAACCGCGCAATTGGTGCAAATTACTATTTTCCTCGACTTCGTCTCGCAGGCGAGAGTTTATTTATCGATGATTAAAAATTCATATTACGTTCCCGCCGAAAAAAAAACATATATGGTTAACTAGTAATTAAAAATTTCGTTTACGGCCACCAGCAAAAACATTTCACTGTTTGAACGCTCGCATTCGGAACACTGAAAACCGCCGAAAATAATAAATCAGGAATCGGCCATCTTTTCGATAATCGCTTTCTGGGCAATTAAAGAATATTCCGGAAAAAAATGTTCAAACAATCCGAAACCTCCGCAAAAGATTAAACTAAATAAACTTCCGTGTAGTACCGGCGATTTCCATATTGCAGCGGTGAGGATTTTTCGTTCTGGAAAAAAAAAATCGGGCCGACTATACCAAAACAGGGTGGATTCGCCGTTCGGGGCGGCCATTCGAGATGGGATTCCCGTTGGAATTTTTCCAATTAAACGGAAGTCTGTAGGGACAATAACTGGCTGGAGAACATTAAACTTCTTTTGCGTAAATTATTCATCGCGAATCGAATTTCCGTGCCAATTTCCAGCTGAACGATTAATGGAGAAATAACTCGATTTCTTAGCCGCCGGAAATCCCTGGCGGAGCGGGGAGGTGACAAAGGGTTTTGGCGAGCGTGTACACGTTTCGCGGAGCTTCGACGTACAGTAGCGCTCACTTAGATTTGAAAAGTTTTCGATCCGGGACGAATTTCTTGCGTTACGGGCTAGCATTTCTCTCGACAAATTGACTGGAGCACAGCTCGACGAAGTAAGAGGATAAATTTAGTGAACGGGGCCGAGATAAACCCCGTCCATCGAGTGAAGACGGTAAACGCTTCAAAAGCACCCCGCGAGCGTAAAAAATGAACATGCAATAGAGGAAATTTCAAATTCACTTTTCTCTTGATTTCTCACATGTATTGCCAGTTGATTGTCGAATTTCTTTTGATTAAAATGAGTCCAAACACGACGCGATTCGGTCTACTTAATTTTCCTGTTTAGCGGTTCGAGCGTCGACAGCTCGTGAGCACTTACAAGGGAACATATTCATCCACTCTGAAGGGGTGAAAACAACCCTCAAAATTGGGGGTGAAAACCATGTTTTTTAAGATATCTCGGAAACCAGTGGTCGAAAAAATTCGATTTTTTTTTTGAATTGTGTATTTTTTAATGGAAAATGTAGTCCTGCAAGAAACTTTTAACAAACGTTTTTTGTTTAAACAATATATTAAAAATTTGATGTTTTTTTGCAGTTCCTCGTATCTATTCTTAGTTAATTTTAATGTGTGATCTTTGATCCAAAATAGGGGATACGGGTTTCAGGATTTTCTTTATTTTTGCCATTTAACAATAATTATGCATAACGAAAGATAGTCTTGCACCTGGCGTGCGGAGGAAGGAATTCTGGCGGTAATTATTGAGAAGTTGGGTTTCCACTCAGATTTTCATGAGATTTAAATATGTTATATATTTCTACGGTTTGAACATCTTTTTCCTATACATGTTACATATCTTTATTACATTATTACATGTTAGATATCTTAAAAAATATGGTTTTGACCCCTAACTTTGAGGGCTGTTTTCACCCCTTCAGAGTGGATGGTTGTCGATAAAAAAAAACACGTCTCAAATATTTTTCGAAGAACTATATCTCGCACAAGTTTCATCAAAATCGTTTTGTATCAACTGAATATGTTCCCCCTTTAGTTTCCCAGGCTTGATTATATCTCTATAAAGTGTTCCGACTTACGTCGTGTTTGGACTCATTTTAATCAGAAAAATCTCAGTGCTGGATCGACACTACGTTCGAGAAGATAAGACGAAACTGACTATTTATGATTAACTATTTGAAGCAGCACGTCCGACTAGTTTCTTTTCGTTCCTCGCCCATCGGGATCGGGCTCCGCCGAGCTCGAGGCATTACGAGGCGGGGGTAGAGTGGGAATGGGTCGTGCAAATTTAAGTGTAACAGATTTTGCAAGTTTGAGCGAGCCCCGCTGTGCAGCGAGCGCGCTGAAAGCACGGGGAATGTGTAGGTACCATTGTAAACATGGACGGTAGTCGTTTTTCACGGTATTAAATATTGCGTAAATCCCGAGGCTTGTTTAGCTGCGTACAGACAGCGTTACAAGAGGGCGGGCAACGTTCAAGAAAATCGTCCGGTATCGACATCCGCTTGCTCCACCTTTCAATTACACGACCCGTTGTTTGCCGGTGCTCCGAGGATGGTAAACAGAATCGTACGTTTCTTTTCAAAGCCGTTGCCTCGCAGCGATTCCACCCTCTGACCCTGCTTTCCCGGCCCGCGAGGAGGCCCCCTCGTCGACCGGCATTAATTAGCGGCTTAATTAAATGAAGTTTGCGATCGTACCTTAGACGGCAGGCTACAAAACGGCCCGGGGATCGTAAGACTCTTGATTTAGAACAAATTTCAGATCGGTTTACACGAAACGTTCTCCTTTTATATACGCGGCAACGGCGTTTCAGTGTCTATCGGGTCAAGAATTTTTTTATTTTTTTTTTTCGAAAGCCCTCTCTTCGGGAATTAACGAACGGAGCGAAGAAAATTTTTAAAGAGCCCAGCCTCTTCCGTACCACCGTCCGGGAAACTCGGTAAATGATAATTACCAATTCCAAGAACGATATCGATCCTTTTATCATTCATTCCGCTGTACCTACTTAATTTTCAAATCAATTTAAAGGAGGAGTTTTGTTTCTCTTTTTAGCGGAAGACGGCGATTTATTTTCTTCCTTCGAGAAAATCGAATTGATTCGCTGGGAAACTGTCTTTCATCGTGACACTCGTGCTTTTCGCAGTTTCGTTTATTTCAAGCTGCGGTTTGCAGCGACTGTCTATCAAGACGCTGCTCGAAATTACGTCATTCGCGGTTGACACGATGCTGTTCTCGCGGTTCATCTTGTTTGGAAACTTCCAATGAGGTTTTAGGTTGTATGCAATCAACATACCGTATATAATCGTCAACGGAACCGAATATTTTTGAAGATGTGACATCTGTTTGCGTCCGTACTTACTTAAAATTCCTCGGCTTTTTTCCTGTCGGATTTCGCGAACGAATGGACCACTTTTAGCGTGACGTTCAAGTTATTTCCAGTTGACGGATCCATTGCACTCTCTCTCTCTTAAATCATGCCAATCATCTGCGAAGAGATCGTTCCGAGCATTTTATTATTTCACGAGAAACTTTCAGGATGTAATCTAGATATGTAAATCCTTAAGTTAAATTTCCGCTTAAAATAATCAGTACGATTTTCATGGTCGTCCAATTCTAAACGCCGATCATTCGTTAATGAGCACTGAATTTTGCGACAGATAACGGGAAGTATTATCAATAATATATGTGAAACCATCTTTTAGATACTTAGTTCTATCGTCTTAAACACCCAGCTATTTTACAGTGATTTCGAAGCAATATGAATCATTTGATGTTTTCTATTTATATACATAATGAACGTACGCGATTAAGCGAATGCACCATGAAGAGCTACGTGATAAAAGTTTGATACTGATCAATCCGAGGGTGTAGGAGCCAACAAAGAAATGCCATTCTATTTTATGCGAGTGAATTAAACCATTGTGCAATTGTTAGCATTAATCAGCAGCGACTAAGTGTTCCACAGATATCCTCTATTCAGCGATAACGAATTGATTCGTGCGTCATTCATGCGGCTACTTTGTATTTCAAGGCCTCTAATTGAAGGAATCAAACTTTAAACCCTCGCGCACTTGAAATGACGAATGCGATTCGTCATCAGCGCTCGTCAGAAAACAAAAAAAAATTGCATTGTATGTCCGATGACGATTGGCCGCAAGTGCGAATAAATTGCAGTGGAGGGAGTTGATAATAATCTTTCCGAGAAATCGAACTATCGACTGAAGCGCTGTCGAACTAGTTCGCCAAGAGAATGATATTTTTCTAGCGTGTACATTGTTTGAACATGCTAGTTTCGTCGATATATCATCAGCCAGTTAAAAAGCCAGAATAAACAAGAACTCGCGTAGATTCCACGCCTGTTCGAAAAAACTGAACGTCCGGACCGGAAGAAAAATTGTCTGGAGTGCCTGTGGAAAATGCGCCAGCTTGCCGCGCGCATATTGTTATAATTTTCGTTCGAGGAAAAAAAGACGTTTCACTTTGAAAAATTCTCTGGTTCGCAATAGTTGAAGGCACAACAGCGAAATGTTAATATTTCAAACGGAGGCGGTCGTTCCCAAAGCGCTCGCTCGCATTATGTATTTAAAAGCACGACGGAAAGTGTCCGTGTATTTTATTTCCGTTTTCCCCGGCAGGTTCCCTGTTAAACATTCCAACAATACGCGCGATGAATCACGAGTCCAATCGTCTAAACCTTAGGCTTTAGGCTTATACACTGCTGTGCAAAAGAAAGAAGCACCCACAGTATAATTATAAGATACAATGACAAACAATATCTTTACGTAGAAATTGTATTGTACAATGATTGATTTATTGCATTGAAGGTATCAGACAATCCGCATTCGAAACAGTGAAATCCTTTTTCAAAATTCACTGTGTTCTCGTTCGATTTCTCATGCTTTTCTATTAACCCTTAGCACTCGAGTGGCGCCTCTGAGGCGTCACTAAAAATTGCTGTACTATTATTTAAAATATTGTTTAATTACTAAACATTTAAGTATTGTATGAGATATTATATCAATTCCATATCTACCAAATTTAAGAAATCATACAGAATGGAAATATTCTAGGTTAGAAGAAACGTTTGATTTTCGAGTTGAAACAGACCCGAGTGCAAAGTGTTAAACACTAGCTGACCCGACAGACGTTGTCCTATCCAAATTTCAATAAATTTGTTTGTGATCGTTTTGCGAACAGATGTAATATAAATTCCTATTGAAATATTGATTAAAAGCTGCAACGTTTATTTTTGTTGTTGTTGTTGTTGTATTGAAATATGATTCAACAAATTTAAAAACTACGTGTTGTAGATCTGTGCCAATTATATGCGCTGCAAAAGTTTCATCGAAATCGGTTGATGCGGAAAAAGACGACAGGCATTGAAAGATGTAAGAAAATCGTGAAAATCTGCAATTTTTACCATCTTTAAACGTTTGTAGCTCATTGTAACGTCGCCCGATTTTAACGAAATTTTCCGAATATGTTTAATTGACACAGATCTACAAAACGTAGTTTTTAAATTTTCAATACAGGCCCACATAAAAAAGTTGTCACATGTAACTTTTAGTATTTTTCCTACAATTCCGATTCATTGCAATTTTTGACAAAAATTTGTTTCACATCCTGTAGCAAACTAATTGCTCTAGCTTCCCAAAAAGGTTCAATTCGTATAGTACAATATTAAAAAAGTTTTTTTTTTTTTTATTTAAGCTCTTTAGGCCCTTAAAAGGCCCATTTCGCTTTACAATTTATCTTTTACAATATTGCACTTTGATATTACAATGATACATATAATTAAATAAATAGTTTACAATCTGCGAAGTATTGATGAATACAAATACACGCCTTAATATTAGGTTTAGCTATAAACATCTCAATACTTAAGGGTAGTTGGTAACCCATTTTACTTAAAGAATCTAAAAGTTTGTGCCTTTGAATATGAAAATTAAAAAAAAAAGTTATCGTCTTTTTAAGAGTGTTCGAATATTAGTGTGAGTCACTGTATCTTCACCCCGTTAACTCGGCAGCTAAGAAAGTACTGTATCGTAGAAAAATTCTATTAAAATTGTGGTGGTACGATTGGGCAACCTCTTGTAAGATCTATACACCTTCCGAAAGTATCACGTTCAATGCACCAGCAGGCTGAAGTCGCGTCGGGCCCTGCTCCGTACATAATACACAATAAAATCAGGTTCTTACGCTGGCCGTGTATTACATCCGATGCATTATTCGCGAGCAAAGTGCCTGTAAAATATTCGCGGGACTAAACGGCCGGGATGTTCTATTTTTCTCTTGGATCCGGCGCTCTTCACGATGATTCATGGCGAGTCGAGGTGCCAAGAGAAAAAAAAAAAAGAGAGAAGGACGGATGACCCCCGGTTACACGACGCGACCAAGGTATTAAAAATTGATCCCATCGCCCGCGAAATTCATCTTTGCGCAAAACAATTCCCGCACGGCGCGGCCGACGCGACAACCACCCCCGGAGAAATATGATCCCAAAAACCAAAAATACACGAATACATATTCGCGAGGTTTTATTTCGAACGTGTACAGATTCGCCCGGAAAACAGCGAACCTTAATTCCGGATGCAACCTGCGGTTTTATGCAACCGAATTCACGCTTTCGTTAAATATTTCGCGACTGCGAATCTTCGTGGAAATTCTCGTTTTTAAATCGGCAACGTAACTTCTTTCTGTCGCTGGGCTTCTTCGAGCGAAGATTAAATGGAGTTGTTCACTCTCTTTGTTGCTGCACATTTTAGTTTTACAAACGACGCAATCTTCAGTTATTCGCATACAGCGGATGTACAAAGTATTCATAGGTCTTTTGAAAAGGAATGACTTTTTCAAAATTCGACTCAACGACTTGAGCTTTTCTCAGACGTTGGAAGGATTTTATGTAGGTATTTCTGTCGAGTGACTGTGTTAAGTGAAATTTGAGAGAAATTAAGAAACTACATACATTGGTCTACTCTTGAATATCCTCGTTACTGGTTCATGCATTTTTCGAAAATTCCTTGCAAGTTTTGAAACTGGTGTCAATTTTTATTTATTTATCTATTGTTCATTTTAATGTGGTCGCATTAACAGCTAGGTCATTAGCGACCACATGATTTACAATCAAAAGTGTTTTACATGTTACTTGTGGTGAGGGATACAGTCAATGGTTATATTGTGATAGGGAGTATAAAGGTGGATTTATAACAGTTTATATAAATCCATGGATTTAAAAAAGTGGAGGGCGTTTCTAATGAAGTAGTTGTGTGGGGTGTTAATTAGAACGAATTCGAAGCGAGTTAACGCAGGAGCTGATAATTGATCCTTGGATTTGTTAAATAATAATGTTGAAGGGATATCAAAGGAAGTCCATGGGGGAAAGAAGAAAAGGAGCGCGATCTTCAATATTTGGGAGAATCATGTTAAGTTCTTGTGAGATTTCTTGTATTCTCAATGAGATGGGTTTGAGGTACTATTTTTTTTTTAATCAATACAAAAATCAATTTTTGTATGATACGATACTTTCCGAATTCGTCTTGAAATCCTCTAAAAAATAGGCATAAAAAAAGCATAGGTGTATTTGAAAAAAAAAAATCGTAGGTGACCTGGAAAAATGATGAATAGAAACAGTTGACGAAAAATTTGCTGTAATCACGTGAAAGCTCTTTAGAATCCATGCTATGTCTGATAAAACCATTGTTCGATCGGACTGCTAATAACAGAGTAATCTCTAATGGTCACGATTAGTGGTTCATCCTGTATTCGACAAAAAGTAGTTGTGCGGGGTGTTAATTAGTACGAATTCGATGCGAGTTAACGCACGAGCTGATAATTGTTCCTTGGATTCGTTAAATAATAATGTTGAAGGGATATCAAACAAAATCCTTGGGGGAAAGAAAAAAGGAGCGCGATCTTCAATATTTGGGAGAATCATGTTAAGTTCTTATTAGATTTCTTGTATTCTCAATGAGATGGGTTTGGGGTACTATTTTTTTTTTAATCAATACAAAAATCAATTTTTGTATGTTACGATACTATCCGAATTCGTCTTGAAATCCTCTAACAAATAGGCATAAAAAAAATCATAGGTGTATTTGGAAAAAAAATCATAGGTGACCTGGAAAAATGATGAAAAGAAACAGTTGACGAAAAATTTGCTGTAATCACGTGAAAGATCTTCAGAATCCATGCTATGTCTGATAAAACCATTGTTCGATCGGACTGCTAATAACAGAGTAATCTCTAATGGTCACGATTCGTGGTTCGTCCAGTATTTGACAAAAAGTAGTTGTGCGGGGTGTTAATTAGAACAAATTCGGAGCGAGTTAACGCACGAGCTGATAATACGTACGAATTGGAATCTATTGCGGGCAACCTCGTCAGAAGTATCTCGCGACTGCGGCCTCCACTTGTTAGCAAGAAGCAAGGCTTTAGTCCCGAGGTTGCCGGAAGTCGCGAGCATCTGACAATGGTGTCACGGCGAAGACATTGTTGTTAACGGGAGCGACGCGTCGCTGTGACGGGGGATCGGTTGAGTCACGATCCTGGTTAATTCCCAGCGCGTATAATGCGGTCGCAATGAGTTCACGGTGATTCCCGTGCTACGCCATTGTCTCGGAACGGGCCGAATCCGCAATCGGGGCTTCTCGTTTTCCGCGCACGTACGCGAACTCGAGTTTTGTGTCGCGCTTAAAACACACTAGGTAAAACAATTATTGGAGAAGATTCCCACGATGATACCGACCCGCCGAGCAAATATCACCGACCGAAGGGAACGTGGAAACATCACCGTCGCAATGCTCCGAAATCGTCAAGATCCGGAGGAATGTGAAACTTATAAGCTCGATCAAAATCGACTCCACTCAATCTTGTACTAATAATTAGATTGTGGATTTTATGCGCTTATCACAATAATAGATACGTAAAATTTCAAACAGTGGATATATTAAAGATATTTAAGACCACCAGTGTATTAGTTTCATCTTAATAACGTAATTAAAAGGAAGATTTTTATTTGCCTCCTGTATCTTGCAATTGATGCAAACATTTTTTATTTTGCATAGAGATTTGCAGTCTACTGATAACTATTATATAGTAATTAGTTGACTACGGATTTTATGCATTTATCACAAAAACGTGTAAGTCCAATTGAAACAAGTGTTATAGGTTTAGAGAATTTAGAAACGGCATTGTATTATTTTCAACACACTAACTTTATTAAAAAGGGAAAGAACGTTTCCCTTGGTCCTTGTTTCTTGAAATTGATACAGGAAATTTTCATTTTGCATAGTGATCCGCAGTCGTAGTAATTAGACACTCTCCATTATATCTTTTTTTTCACAAGGTGGTCCACCTAAATATCTCCTCTATTTGTGATAATAATTTAGCGGAAACTGATTAGATAGTGTTAAAGAACGTTCTTTAAGCTGCAGTTCGCTACACCATTTCACTTTCGAAATGATCCGACACAGCCATGGATTTTCAGCGCTGAATTCTCTATGCAATTTATCTTCCCGGACTGCGTCCCGGATATTTATGCATTCGTTACAAAACTGAGTTACGAATATGTAGTAAAGATTTTAATCAAATTCCATCGGGTTTGATTTTATGTCGGAGGTAATCCGTGAGAGAAGCTTCGCTTGTTTGCTGAAATTTTAAATCAATCTGCAGACGCGCGCGCGTTTACGCGTGTCTTGCTTCGTTGGATTAATTCCAACTATGAATCTCGCGACTTCTTCGGACTGGAATCGAGAAATTTCGTTCGTCGATTCACCAAGAGAATTATATAGTTATTAGCAGGTTGTTTCTAAACAGTTAAACGTCTAGAATGCTGGCAACAGTATTACGATTTCTTGTGTCGGTTCGGCTCAAAGAGAAGCGTTTAAACGAACCGAGAATATTCCATTCGAGAAATTAATTAATCAATTGGCTAGCAGAAATTGCGGGAGTATTAGCGTATTGTTTCTAAGCAGCTAAACGTTCCGAAACTCTTCGAGCGGCTATAACAGAACTCAGAGCCGCGGAAAAGCCGAGAAAAAAACTATGTCAGCGTTACTTCTGCGCTCAAGTCGGGCTGACTCGTCTTAACATTGAAAGAATCAAAATGAAATTTTTTGAAGAACTCTTGTAATACAAGAATTTACAAAATTTTCCTTGGAACACTTGAAAATCGCCAATGAACGGACCAGGGCCGTCTTAAGATATTCGGCGCCCGTGGGCTACTAAAAATAATGCGCCCCTCTTCATAAGAAAATACACGGGATGGGGGTTAGGTTAATTTGTAACAGGTTATTTGGTTACTTTTGACGTGAAAAGATTTTGAATAAAAGTAACTAATAACTAAATAACTAATACGAAACGGACACTGTTTCGGAGACTTTGACTTTCGATGAAGTACACTACGTCACGGGTGTGCAAATAAAATCAAAAAGAAATATCGAAGCCTTGTTCTACAGACCTTCGACTACATCGGATAGCAAACAATTTGGAAATCTATATTTCTTTCCCCGGCTTCTCGGCGAACTATTCCACCGCGCGGCGATTCGATAACAGTAAACGGTGGAAAGTGAATAAAAGAGAAAGCGAGAAAAGTGGATCGCACAAAGTTGAAGTAGTTAGCGCAGTTTATAATGAACGATGCAGCCAGTTAATACAGCTCTTATTAACTGTAACTAATTAGACGTCAGCCACTTTTATAGCACTCTAAGGAACTTCTACTCGATTTCGTTTAATTAAGGGGGTCCACTATCCGGTCGGCACTCCCGGTTTAATATTGCTCGGTTTTTACAATACGGACAACTCTGCGAGACACGAGCGATGCGCTAACTGCACGCATTTTCATACACTTTGAAGCGCCGGTGGAATCGTAAAAACGTATTAATGTTAAATTGGACACGCGTTCCCAGCCGCGGCATTTAATTTTTTAGAAGGCTGCTGCGCCGTTTATTACAGATTCAAAGGCTTCGGCCGTGCGCGCGCGCGCGTACGTATTAATACCGACCGGTTCCATTCTTCCTGATTCATAACTATAATCTTGTAAATAATACCGCGCGTGGAGAGCGACCGACAACAATATGAATTTTCAAAAAGGTGAGAATACGCTTTGAACGTTCATTGTAAATATTTTCGCAGGCTGATAGATACGGACAGCTTGAATATTCAATTGATCGCGCGTTACAAATTCACCGCGGAATTTCGTCGAAACTTTGACCACGGTAAGAATTCATTATTAGAAATTTATACCGTATCGATCTCGCCGAGCGGCTTTCATTTCTACGAATCCTAATGATAAACCGGATACTCGTAATCTCTCTGGAAGACGGTTTACCTGAAAATCATTCGAACCGATACGAGCTAGTCTGTGGGAAGTCAATTAAGATAAGATTCTTCTTAACGCGAGTCGATTATCTTCGTTGAGATTGGACTCGTGAATCACTTTTTCCCCGATAAAATCTGCTGTGAAATAACGCATATTTCATTTTTATCTAAATAATCCGACGTCCCAAGATTTCCGTCTACGGACCACATTTTCCGAATCACTCTCGCGCCCGACAAACGGTCCATCCGATTCAATCCAATTCCACGGCCCCATCCAAATTCTTCGCATTCCTGATCGACCGGCTGCGCCACACTTAATTTACACAAGCATTTCGCCGTGGCCTCGGAAACCAATGAATCACTATGCCTCGGAATCTTCGATATGAAGATGATAAGTTCCATCGGCCGGTTCGCCGCGGAATGAAAGCTACGAAGAAAACAAAAAAAAAAAAGAAGGTTGGACCAGTTCCAATTAGACCGAGCCGCAGATTACATTTTTATCGCTCCGATTCGCGCTTAATAATTCGCACGGCAACAGAAAATTCCCGGACCCATGGAAAGCAAACTTTTTCCCGGTGACGGCCGGAAGCTCGTCTCTCTCTCTCTCTGTCTCTCTCTTTCTCTCTCTCTTTCCCCCACTTTTCTCCATTTGCTCGCTTCTTTTTCGAATGAACAACCATTCGGAAAAAGTTGCGGGTCTTCGCCGGTGGTTGTCCAATCGCTCTCCTGAATCGCGATAACTGCGAATTGCAATAATCACGGAGCGCTTGCAATTTACACAAAAACCTTTTCCACGAGGTTCATTGCTGCCAAATTTCATTTCACCGCTAAACATGAAATTTTTCAATTACAGCAAACACTTGATCTAAGAAGAACCCTCGGGTCCCTAATGTTTCTTAGATCTTAGTACTACCTAGCTCTCATAAAGAATGGTTTTCAAATCCTGAGATTATAAAGATATGACTATCTCGCCAACAAGGATACATTCTCCTTGAATCGTAGAAATTGCTTCAAGGCAAAATATTTGTATTGACGTATTTTAAAGCTGATTGAGAAAAAATACCGCAGTAAAACGTACACTCGCAGTAATAGGTGCATTCATATTTAGAAAAGGACAGCCCGTGTAAACGCAACGCGTTGATATCGGTGCGGGTTGACCGTAACGATTCTGGGTCCCATGGAAATCACCGACACGGTTTTCACCGACTTCAGATTTGACCGACAATAACTTTGTCCGATAACGCCTTTAACGAAAAACGAATTTGGCCGACAATGATTTTAGATTCGTTGTCGGTAGAAATCGTTGTCGGTCAAATCTGAATTCGGTGGAATGTTGTCGGTGAAAACCGTACCAAGGAAATTCGTGTCGGTTTTAGATTTGTTGTCGCTAGAAATCGTTGTCGGTCAAATCTGAAATCAGTGGAATGTCGTCGGTGAAAACCGTGCCGGGGAAATTCGTGTCGGTTTTAGATTCGTTGTCGCTAGAAATCGTTGTCAGTCAAATTCGTCGTCGGTCAAATCTGAATTCGGTGGAATGTTGTCGGTGAAAACCGTGCCGGGGAAATTCGTGTCGGTTTTAGATTCCTTGTCGCTGGAAATCGTTGTCGGTCAAATCTGAATTCAGTGGAATGTTATCGATGAAAACCGTGCCATGGAAATTTGTATCGGTTTTAGATTCGTTGTCGGTCAAATCTGAATTCGGTGGAATGTTGTCGGTGAAAACCGTGCCGGGGAAATTCGTGTCGGTTTTAGATTCGTTGTCGTTAGAAATCGTTGTCGTTAGAAATCGCTGTCGGTCAACTTCGTTGTCGGTCAAATTCGTTGCCGGTCAAATCTGGATTCAGTGGAATGTTGTCGGTGAAAACCGTTCCGGGGAAATTCGTGTCGGTGATTTCCAAGGGACCCAACGATTCTAATCTGGCTCGCACGCTCGGAGACTTGCGACGCCAACAAATGCCAGGAGGCGATTATTAATTTTCGGCTAATTGTTAACGTCGCCAAGGACGATCGAGAGCCACTCCGGGGCCAGATCGGAACCGGTGATAATCGATTATAACGCGAGCAACCGGTTGGGCAATCGTGCCTCGAGGCGATACGCTCCTGATTCTGGACTCGAATTCACCGGCGACCTTGGGACTCTTACTTTCCTCTGGCGTTTAGCCTTGCCATAACCGTGCCAAGAACGCAGGTTGCACGACTTTTATTGCGGATGACATCCTTTAGCCGCGCCGCCAACGCGGGAGGCTTAATAAAGCGGCCCGGCACGTGGACAATTTTTGTCGAATCGTTTTATGAACTCCTGAATTGAGACGTAAAAAGACGATCACGATTTTCTATTGCACGTTTGAAATGCCGTATGAGCTTCGTCGCAGCTGCGCGTACGTGTAAACATTAATTAAATTGTTTAGTACGTACGTGTGTGTGTGTGTGGACGTTGTTCCATTGGTAGCATTATTTGTTTTCAATCTGGATCGTAATGCGAGCAGTGTACAGCGCGATCGAGCAACTGTTTAAAAAAAGTTGTATACGAGCATTTTACTTGGTGGTCTTGTTTAACACTCAACGTACCACGGGAGCTCGAATGACTCAGTTTAGATTTTTTTATTTGACATTTATTGAAATCGCAATGGTGATCTCATTGGAATTTATTGAATATATTTTTTGACTCGTACAAATTCATCCTCGAGACTCGCAAAATTCATACCTCACTGAACGAGATTGGAAATGAAACTACGTCATCAGAATTTTAGTGGAAATAGAAATTCCACTGGTTCTTTAATAGTATAAAGAAGATGAAAATACTGAATGAATACTCTTTTCACGGTTTTCAATTTGATCTACTCGTTTGCACGACAAATGCGTCGAATCCGCAGTTTAATAATCGCGCAAGAGCATTATTCAGATAAAAGCAGCACAGGTTGGATGAACTTTTCGTTCACAGGTAAATTCGAACACTTTTCGACGTCATCGAATCACACGGATAAAAGCAGATCACAATAATCAACGTGCAGATCGAAAAACGTTCCTGTTTGCCCGATGCGAATAGTCGCTCCAGCTTATGAATGAAATACTTCATTCCGTTCGAATTCCAAGGTTCGTCCCAGTAAGATAAACAATCGTATGAAAACCGTGTTCCCGACGATATTCATTCGCACATTGATATCGAATATTCCGAGTAATGAAACCGATCATAGGAACGATCGATTTCGTTGCTAAACTCGTTGACATTGTAAACTGTAGCAGACCTAGGAAATCGCAAACCAGTCTGGCAGCTCGAGAAACATCAAAACCTGATCCGATTGACGTGGACATGAAACGTTTGTCCTTCCTCTGTCGCCCTGACACAAAATGAGATTAGCCTTTGACACGGCATACCAAAACTGAATTTGAAAATCCAAGGGCTCGATATACTTAACGGCCATTTTTCGAAAATTGTTCGATGCAAATGAATTATGTCGCGGGATTGGAAGCACCGTGAAATAATAACGGTCTTATTATTCGCCGATGTAATTTGCATTCGCGAATCAAAAATTAAATTATCAGAAGCATACAGCTGCGCATGTAGCTGTTTTTATAAAGTTGCGACAGCTATGCTGCAGAGTAATTCAAATTATATCTCGTAAACGTAAAAATAGGACTTTTGTCTATCAATCTTTTATCTAGCACTTTTTACTATGTACTAATAAACCCCATCGCGTTATAGAGAAATGAGAAGGCGCATCGCGTACCCTTGAAAACCTGGAAAAACGAGTCTAATTCCTTAAAAACTACAATTAATGTTATTGGCGCACTGGTTCGATCAATTGTAGACAATAAGCAAATTTGCAAAATATCACATGAAATTTAATTCAACGTGTGGTGTACACAGTTATATATACAAATAAAGATGTGCCGCGCGGGGTGTTGATGGTGCAATGGTGGGGGGCCCGAGGGCCCGCGGGCTGTGTTAGAGAGCCAGTGGAACACGGGGCGGAGGAGAGAACGCACCGTGCGGCCAGGTATAAGAAAAGTATTTGTATTATTGTGAACCACCTAACCTTGCGTGCGACAACGGGACACCACACAACGTTTCGGTCTGAATTTCGACCATTTTCAAGAATGTAAATTTTCTGTATTGCGTCTGTAAGAATTTATCAATTAATTAATATATGGTTAGGCAATTCCTTAACACTAGGTTTACGGAGCTTTAAAAATAACTATTTCACATTATTTTATAAACATAACAAGAATGTATCTTTATATCGAACGGATTTGTTAGTTAATATTAAATTATTAATGATCTCAGCGCAAAGGTTCGATCATTTGTTACTTGATTGTCAAGTTTTTGGTCATTAATAATTTAATATTAATAACACGAATATGTCTATCCAAATTTTTGGTCATTTTTCCAATAATACCCAAAGCAATAAGTTTGGTAAATAATTCCTCAGGGAAGCATCTTTACAATCTTAACACATTACCGACCGAGATTGCATAATTTTGGAAAATCTATGGTACATGGCTGAACACTATTTAACGGAACCTTCTGTAGCAACAACAATTTTCATTGTGAACGAACAAGTCACCCTCAATAACGTCATCTGATAGTTTCATTTAAGATTGCAATGTGAAAGAAAATCTCTATGCATTCTTTTGGTACAGCATAATTATTGAAAATCCTATTTCTCCGGATAGGTAAAGTGTTAATCGCAAATGAAGAATAGTAGAACCTAGTGCGAAGGGCGAAAGAAAAAAATCGGCGTCTGTTGGAATGATAAATCGTCCGTACCGAGCACGTCGAGGGTTAAATTCGAGCAGGAAAATCCGGGAGAGATCGAAGCAGCACTCCGCCGGGAATTTATTTGCCGTGACGAGTAATTGTCGGAACGGCAACAAAATCTGGGGAGCACTTTGTTGTTAGCCGGGAGAAGAATTGTTGAAATGTAGGGAACTCTCGTCGCGACAACCGAATCACCGTAGCGTGCACAAAACGCGGCATCAAAGCGGAATATAAAACTTCAGGGGGGGAGGTTGCATGAATTCTCGAGACGCGGCAGAAAGTTTTCCTCGAGACGCGAGCTCGCCGTTTGCAATACAGTGTCGATGACTCGGGGACATAAAGGCGCGAACGGCAAGCAATTTCTCAAATTCGCGAGCGCGACTTTTCGTTTGTGTTCTTTTTTTTCGCGAGATCGCCCCTCAGTCGCAGAGTAATTTCAGATCCACGTGGAAAACCAACGATTAGAGAGACGCAGCGAAACAAACGGCCAAGAAATCCGAGATACGAATCACACAATTTTGTTCGTTGAATCAAGAGGACCGAGTAGTGATGGGCACCATCGATTGAAACCATCGACTAAATCGATAGTAGCCAACTACTATTTTCAGTCGACTGATTTTTTAAACAATCGACTAAATTCAATTAACTGAATCAGTCGCCGAGCTATTGGTTGAATTTTAATGGGCGTGAGTTTTGAATAGATTTTATAAGATTTACTATTAAATACAAAATTTACTATCAAATATAAAATTTTGGGGCCCTCGAACTCAAGTTAGAAATAGAGTTGCAAGAAAACTCTCGTAAATAAATTGAATTTTTTTATAAAAACAAATGAATGCTGCGAATTCAGGGCCCCATGGTATCCCGGGGCCCAATGGTGGCTCAAGTGAAGTGGAGGTCCCAAGCGGTAGAAATTTTGAGGCCCTCGAACTCAAGTTAGAAATAGAGTTGCAGGAGAACTCTCCTAGACTTATTAACAAAAAAGAAAAGTGATGAACGATTTCATACCGTTACACATTAAATTTTCTATGAAATTCGGGGCCCTATGGTATTCCGGGGCCCCATGCGGCCGCTTAGTCCGCTTACCGTTAGATCCGCCACTGTATTTTATAATTATATCTGTCAATAACAGATATTTTTCTAAAAAGTACATTAACACTTTGTCTTTATATTGCATTATTATTAAAGGATAAATAATGATATGTGAGAGATGAGACATAGGTAGGTAGATTCCTTTATTTTAAGTGATAGGAGTATTATACAACTTTTACACTTTGTTCCATATCTGTCTCTTCTTTGTACTTTTGTCGATTTCATCTAATAAAAATAAACTTATTTTCTCTAATTATTATTTATATCTATATAGGTTACTTCTTCTTAAATATATTTTCAGTTTTCAATCTCTGATTATACTATAACGTTTTTATGTCTATTTCCTTCACTTTTTCCCAAGCTGACTTGGTACTCGAGAAGGGAAGGGAACTCTTCTATTTGCTTATCTCATTCTACTTAATTCTAGTTCCCCATCTACAATCAGGATTTCTTATTTATACTATTTAAAAATTCTTTTATGGCTGTAATTGAGTTGCTTTTACTTTGAGCTAGGATGCTAACAGCATCCTCTCCATGTTTTTCTAATTCATTGTTTATCTTTCTTCTTAACGTCTCTCTTTCTCTATTATATAAACTGCATTCAAAGATGAGACGCATAGACGTAGGCATAGACTATAACCCGCAATCTAGACGTAACCACTAAAACAAAATGTTCGGTCGACTAAAAACTATCGACTAAATATTCGATAGTATGTAGCAACTAAATAGTAATTAGTCGATGGTGCCCATCTCTAGGACCGAGCGTCATCGTTTGTCAAACGAACAGGCAACGCGCGGGGAAGCGGAAGAGAACGGGTCGGTAAACGTATATGACCGAATGCGAAAGCTCTGTTCGTTTTAAATAACGAAAACATCGTGCGGCTTAAAGCAAGAAAAGCACCGGTCGCTTCCTCTTGAAATTTTTATTCGCGGATTTTGGTCGGCCTCGATGAATTTAACCCTTCGCGCTCGAATCGCGGCTCTCGCATGCCACAGAAATTGCCAGAGCATAATTCGCAACAATATTCACGCTATTCTAAAAACTGCAATACCCACGGAAAGCACACGGATTCGCTTTATCTTCTTTCCGCACAGCCAGAATGGAAAAGAAAACGGATTCAATAGATCTCGAGATTTAATTCGATCCCACTCGATTTTATTAATTATTCAATCGGTAACTGTTAATAACATATTTCTGCATCTAGATGAAATTTTACGATTCTCGCTACGTTTCCCTGTGCAATTTCAAGAGCAATGAATATTAAAGATAAATATAATATCGAATATAAATTAAACCGAATCATTGCGTTGTTGATGCACATTGTGAGGATTCGCTTGTTTGTAGATTTTATTGTTCGTATATTTCGTTACATTGTTTCTATTTGTTTAATTTCTCTCTGGTTGTGCTACATTCGTGTATTGTGCGAAACAGAATTGGTTGGACCAAATTGGGGTGGAACGTCGATAATATTTGTGTGACTATTTCTGACGAATGAACGAATGATTCTGTTTAAAATCATTTCGATTGAACGAATGGGAGAATCTTAGAGAGAAGAACGACGTCTACTATGGCCGATTCAAGAAGAAGACGATGCGAATCGGCCGGTCATGACAATGTAAAGGAAAATTGGTGAATTGATAAGAGTCGATGCAGGAAGCAGTGGAGTACGGGAAAAATGTCTAGGATAATTCACGCGATTATTTCCGGTAGATCGGTCTGTCAGCGAAGGTATTGAATCATCCCGTCCAACGACGATCGTTGAACAATCTGCCCGGAGGATACTCCCCGGCATCGACGCGAGCGCGATGTTCTTATGCTCCGATAAACAAGCAGCGATTTTCATTAAGAACGTCAGCCGCCAGCGAACAAATGTTTGCCAACGTTTCTGATGGACGAGGCGCGGCGCGTCTCGACGCCGTGATTCCGTCATAACCGGTTCCGGCGCGGCGTCGGCGAACGATCGCCGTCGGAACGGCCAAGTAATCGCCAACCGTTCAATTACAATACTGACTGGACCACGCCATCCCAATTATTTATTAACACTAGAAAGACTGAAACTTAGTATATATACCTATATTGCCCAAAAGCAGTCAAAATGACTGCATTGTGAAAGAATAACTAATGTGTAAAGAAATTTGTTTAAAATTAATTGTTTAATATTTTTTATATTATTTAAAGTTATATAACAAGTTATTAGTAAATATTAAGAATAAAAGAAATTTGTTAGAACAACTTGTTAGAACAAGTATCACTGCATAAAGATTCGAATAACAAGTACTACTTTAGCTTCTAAAATTAAATAAATCGACAATTTATCATGTACTTGTATGTTATCATGTAACGGTAATCGGAAAAATAATGAAAACTGTTATTTCAATACAGAGCCGAACTGGTCATATAAGAAATTTACTCAATTCAATAATAAGAGTCATTTGATTATTTAAAATTTCCCAACCAGTCAAAATGACTACTTTTGAGCAATATAGGTATAACACACATATATATACCGGAAATGAAGGAGGGGGGAGGTAACTACAATTATTAATAAACGCATTTATATGTTGTACCAAAAGTCACAAAATTCTAAGAAATTGTGTCATTATATACATAATTGTTTTCCTAATTGA
This sequence comes from Lasioglossum morio, assembly GCA_916610235.2. NCBI lineage: Eukaryota > Metazoa > Arthropoda > Insecta > Hymenoptera > Halictidae > Lasioglossum > Lasioglossum morio. Next base: position 27,910,046 of record OU744326.1, read on the forward strand.
AATTAAAAAGTAGTCAACTATACTTAATTCAACTATTACACAAGATCACCCAAAAATGTTGTACTCCAAATACGTCCCCAGTGTAGCTGTATTATTTAAAACAATCGTGAAACGCTACAATTGTTGTTCCGTATCATGCATATATTGTTGTATTGTTGGCTCGGCGTGCAGTTAAAGTATTTAACCTTAAAATTTCCATTTTCAACTAGTTCGCGCGCAAATCGTACACAGGACGCAGACCTAGTTTCACCTTTTTTACAAAATGAAATTCACCCTTTCACAGACGAAATTCACCCTTCGCAAATCAAATTCACCTTTCGGCCGACTCGAGAGTGAAATTACACTCCTGTTTCACACTCCGACTTCATCGATTCTACCATTTCGTACAATTGATTCGGAACATTTTTATTTCGTGGATCTCGAGAAGCAGTCGTCTTTATAGAGACGAGCTGTGGCACATTATCGAGAGAAGCGACGACTATAACTGTGAAACAAGATCAAATAAAAGACACGATCTTTTTCCATTGCATCTTCGCCGCGAGTCGCATCGCGAAACGCGGTGTAAATCCTGTTCGGTGATCCGACACGTTCAATTCCGGCGCGGGGATAAAAAAAAAAAAATAGAAGAATATGGAGGTCGTGCATCGTTTCGGGGCGAACAGCGACCGGAACTGTCGGATCAAGAATCGGGAATAATGCGCGAACGGTAATAGTCGCCGACCGGTACAGTCGTCCGAGCCAATTTGCAAATAATTCGAAATTTACCGGCGGGGAACCACGCCATTTTGCCTGTCGAATATTTGATCGATTGAACGATTTCACTCCCCCACCATACTCGGCGACGCGACAACGGCTCCGATAAAATATTCCCTTCGGGGAAAGACGATTAAACGCGAATTTAGACTTTTCACTTTGAATGCTCATCCCTGGCACGTTTCATTTACAATGAAGTGTGTAAAGATTCTTTCCACCCTCGTTTCGTCGAAAATACACGTTCAAGGAGATTAGCGAGCGAGGTAGGATTAAAGCGAACTTACAGTTCTTCGTTTCGAATGTACAGGGTGTTTCAATATGATTTTATTCGATTTACTATTTTCGGACAGCCTGTAGACGCACGGAGTAAAATAGTTTACGAAACTTCAAAGTTCACTCGTTCGATGAAGATTTTCTTCTAACAAAGTCTAACGGATACGAATGTTATACCTTTCTTTTTGAATGAAATAAAATTTGATCCGTTTGTAATTAATACTTACGCATTCAAATAATGAAACAACGTAAAAGATTATAGGGTAAAGCATAACACTCGTTCATCATCTCACTTATTGAATATAATAAAACTTTTCTTTGAAATTCATTCTCCTCTTGCGGCGCACTATGGGGCAAACGGAAGAATTCTGTGTCAAAATCAAAAAACTTCCGATAGAAATGAGATACAGCGATGATATTTTTTTTAAATGAAAGCTAAAACTTGGCAGAATATGAAATAATTATAGAGATTGTGGTACGAACGTTTTTCGACCTTGAAAAAATTCGTTAAACTTGCACAAGTTCAAGAAAATTGTGGTTTTTCCAATACTACGTGCGGAAAATTTTTTTTAACATGCGACACATCATTTTTCGTAGATTTTTTCACGTTGATTTCAAGTCTGGTCTCAAAATTTGTCTACGACCTCAGGATTTTTCAAAAAATCGATTTTTGTGAAAAAAACATCAATGAAATCATCATTTTTTCGTTGAAATGATTTAATAACCCACTAATTTGAAGGTTTATTGTATTATTATTTATGGAACCGAATAAAAATAAACATAATGAAATATTTAAACTTTTAGAGTTACTTACGAAGCATGAAACACTTCAAATCTCGTGAGCGCTTGACGAATTGCTGGCATTGTCGCTGGCCCTACTTGTAAGCTGCTGTGAGTGGCTGTAATGTAATTTAAATTAGATGTCTACTCTCCATAATTATATTTTCATTTCACACAGGAAGTAAAGTAAGTATTTCATCTTGCTCTCATACTCGAACTCCAATTTTATCGTAGATGTTTCTCTTCACGACAATTTTTCTCTGTTCAAATTGCTCTGAGAAATCAAAGAAATCTAAATATGTCAATTTTTGCATATTTTGGAAAAATGTATAGTACATAGCTAAATTTTCATTTAGCATTTAGTATGAACTAACTAAGTCACCCTCAATCACGTCGTCTAATAGTTTCATTTAAGATTGCTATGTCAAAGAAAATTTCTATGCTTTTTTTTGGTACAGCAGAATTATTGAATTCTGCTGTACCAAAAAAATTCTGAAAAATATATTAATAGGATTTTAATAATTAGGCTTCCGGTCGGTAAAGTGTTAATTATAGTAGCGTTAGATAAAAGATGTTTGAAGTAAAAAATGTCTACTTCTATCTTTTTTATTTCAGCAATAGTTCTTTTTTTACATGGTACTCTATAATCGATTGAACTTTAAAAAAGAACATAAGATATCAGCAGAAGTTAAAAAATTCGTTTATGAGAAGTAAGTTAAGAAAGATGAAATACTTACCTTACTTCCTGTGTAAATGAAAATATAATTATGGAATTCTTCCGTTTGCCCCATAGTGCGGCGTCTCGCCTAAAGCATTTTAACTATTGAACGGTTCAAATTGTGTGTTGATTTCACTGCTTGTAGAGGGTGCGATGAAACAAAATGTTTGACCTTGGAAAAAGGGTGAAATTCGTGCAATTTTAAAACATCCTGTACATATCGGACGAATGATCCGTCCCAGCCGAGTTGTCCCTGCGAACGAAGGAAACTATCATTCTGTCGACTGAAGCTGTCCGTTTTGTTCCGCACGCTGACTTCGATCGATCCCGCTCGCTGACAATGGACTCGTGCCAGCGATCGTTCCTTTCGATCCGGCGGCTCAGAGTGTATAAACTCATCGAACACCCCATCAAAGACTCGCCGGGATCCGCGACAGTGTACAAAGTTAGTTTTGCTTGCGACGACGATGGCTTGCGCTGGTACTTAAATAGACAGCGTTGTTTTCGCTGTTACAACGCGCTCGACAATCACAACCGTGGAGCAGAATCGGATTAAAATCGAAACGATAGGACGGTGTTCGCGGTTTCGATTCGGAGAATCATACGAAACTCGCGGAAAGCGAAAATTCACGTTTTAACATTACAACACGGTCCCGGTTCGTTGAAACGACTCGTTTCTGATTTTTCATTACCAATGTAATCTTGAATTTTATAATTATCAAAGTTATAAAAATGTTTCAATGAGAAAATTATGAAATGAATGTCCGAACGAATTCAATCTTGCTATTATTAGACCACGGGCTTCTGCGCAAAATTGGATACCGATTCGCAGGAGCCAAACAGAAATTCTCGTTTTCCTTTAATTATAGACACGTTTTTTTTTAAATACTTTTATCTCTATCTCTGACTTGAAATCTGAACTAATCATTTTCGCGATTAAATTCGCGATCCAGTTATTATTATCAGATATATTGTTACATCGTGAACGCGCCTACTGTTCGATAAATTAGCATCGAAGGAATGGATGTAGGTATTTTCATTTCAATTAGAGAGCGACCAATCATTCTTCTGTATCTAAAACACAAAAAAAAAAATTGATAAATTCTTGCGGCGGGAACGAGCGGAACGTCGATATCGTGTTCCGTGATAATAAACAGTACGTAAATTGTAAATTGTAAATTGTAAGCCAGAAATTTGTTTACGCTGGAAAACCGAAGAATTTTTAGATAATTAAATAACAACACATCAGCTTGTCGGAAATTCGCGGAAACACCATTTTTATAAATTAAAGCGAATTATTCGTGTTACCGAAAAACGTTAATTCTCTTTACTCGGTATTCGTCGGGATTCGAAATGAAACTAAGAAAATCGCGTCGTGTAATATTAAAATATCCTCGTTTTACTTTTTTTCTCCGCGTAGCAACGTACGGGCATAGGTGTATCAGATTCGTGGCGTATCGGGTTTCCGGCGAAAGAATGGAAAGCTTTTCTAAGAGAGTCTTTTGAGAGGCAAGGATTTCGTAGTAACCAACAAGGCTTGGAACAAAAAGAGAGTTTCTCTCTCTCTCTTTCTCTTTCTCGCTCGCTCTCTGCCTCAAAGCTTCTCGAGCAGAACGTTACTCACAGTCCCGTTCGATATAAATCAGATCTGCCGCGACTTGTTTCGAGAAATCATTTATTGCTGAGGAAAGCAATTACCGATAGAAAAATAAAGACAGCGATCGATCGAGCCTTGCGGAGCGCGCCGCGCCGCCAGTTACACATACTTGATGTAAGAACGATCCCAGAAAAACCCGGGCTACCGACCCCGACATCTCTCGCAACGTTCTCCTTCGTTTCGGAGTGATTCGTTTCTTTCATTTCCCCTGTTATCAGAAAATACTCAATTCCGCGAGCGTATCGAGAAAATAAAAAAGGGGGGCGGAGCTCGAGGGTGGGGGGGGGCGAAAGGGGTGGGGAGTCGAGGATCATGCCGGGATTAATCTATCAAAAAGATTCAACTTTTCCGCTCACGGAGAAAATTCATTTCACCTGGAATCGATATTCCATAAAAAAAAGAGAAAATGAAGAAAGGAGAGGGAGAGAGAAGGAAAACGGGGAAAAATTTATTCCACGAACCTATGATTTTCTTCGAACGCAACTAGTCTGCATGTGAACCGTTAGGAATCCCTTTAAACTCGAATCGCAACGACACACCCGGAAAAACGTCACGGTTGCTGGGAATTCGATTTACATAATTTCCCGGGTCTCAGATATACCCGACGATAGCACACGAGCCTCGGTCATAAATTACGAATGAATTATTTTGTTTGCGTTGGGCCCCGCGATTAGCCCGCAATCAATTGAACACGAATTATTCACTGTGAATTAAATGCGGATTTGCGTTCCGGCTTTCGTCGCGATACCACGCGCGCATTCGTCTGATCTAAGTAAAATCACGCCCGCTGCCGTGAGAAACAGAGGATCAACTTTTAATTGTTTACTCGGTTTCCGGAACGAGTTGACGTTGATAGATTCGTGAATCGTTTCGCTACGGCGAAGACGATGGACAATTCACTTTTGAATATTTCACGGAAGGCGATTTAGAAAACCACATTTTTTTTTCGCTTCGAAGTATCCTCTATGTGAATAACGTATATTCGTGTTTTCAGCGCACTGGTTCGATCAAATACTACTACTTAAGCAATTTTGCAAATTAACACAAAAATTTGCAAAATTACTTAACACATTATCTACTGAAAGCCTATTAGTAGACTTTTTAATTTCTGAACTGAATATGAAAATAGATGAATAACTTTCTTCTAAAAAATAATTTCGAAAATAGGTATTGCACTATATTGATTCTAAAAATTTGTTAAATTATAAACGATATTGCTGTCGCTTTTAAACAATTTATTGAGAAATTCTCAACGGTTGATCCTTCATTTTTAAAATGCTATTACAAAATTGCCGGTAGGTTAAATGTTAAGTAGCAGTATTTGATCGAACCAGTGCGCTGAAAACGTGAATATATGTTATTAACAATTTGTAGATCGACATCATGGAAATATTTATCGTTTATGTGAGTTTACTCTCTACTAAACTTCTATTACGAGATTATGCGAAACAAAAATTGTCTGCATCGATTGCAAGGGATAGAAACTAAATTGAATGTTATTCCTTCCCTAAATGATTTAAATAGAGGAGACATTATATATTTACATGTCCGATTTAAAAAAATTTCCAACAATTTTGAGTTTCATCTACACAATTTTGTTATAAATGCACAAAGATCCGCAGTCCAATGATAAAAATATGATCAAGAGGATAGAATTCTAGTATCTCTGAAGAGACTTTTATGTTCTTGATAATTCAAATAATTACCTTTTGAATTTCCGAGAAATCATGATATCAAAGCCGGAAACACAGTACAGTGTAACTGAACTACAAGTCTTCGCGCGAGATAAAATTTTCTTGGCGCAATTTCCAGAGAGCCGAGTTAAACAAAAGTTTATTCCCCCTATCAAACGGTTTAATACGTTAATACCTTCGGTAAAGGTGTTATTAAGCTTATTACTATTTTTATTGCACTTTGCAAACATCTGCAGTCCTCTGCAGAGGACAATATAAAAATCAATTTTAAAAAAGTATTTCTTCATGGTGAAACTCCAAAAACTCCAATTATTCACGACACTGTCGCATAAAAACAATGTACTGAAATCTTAAAATAAATTCATTACGACAAAATCAACAGGAAACGGTATTACAACTCGAGAAGCTATTTGTATTTGTCAAAGTACTAAGATAGAAATTCGAAGTCTACATCAATATTGGAACAGGAAATGTACATTTTCTCAGCTTGAATAATTGAGTAATCGGTTCTTGAATTATCAATAAGTCGCCAGTTAATCCTTAATCCAATGTGTCGTCCTGATCAAATTTTTCATAGGATCAAGTAAAGCCTGTGTATTTTACAGATGCATATAAAAGGAGAGAGAGAGACTTGTTGCGTAAAATGAAATATTTGAAAAATCACTAACCTTCGTCGAAGCCGATTGAAATTATAAAGCGATTCATTCGGAACTTTTATTTTGTAAGGTTGCTCCGACCAGCCGGAATTTATCCATACACAAATATTCCGAAACAAAAGAATCTTGGGCTGGCCATCAATAAAATGCAATCCCGCAAACCCACATCAAATAAAATATTCTATTTCCCAAGTTGCACGCGCGAGATCAAAGTTATCGATGCACTATTCGAGATGGCGTTTTACGAGCTTCCAGATTAATCTCGAGAATCAATTAAACCGGCAAACAATTAAACGCCTTCTAGAACGCGTGATCGTTCGATTCGAGGTCGCGCCGCGATTTCGAACAGTTTCGAATTGAAAAAAAAAAGCATAAAAGAACGGGGCGGAAAACGGTTATCGCCGCGCGGGGAGATTAAATATCAAAGCTTGTGATCAACGGGCGGCTGGCTCCTAACGAGCATTCCATAATAGGAACATTTGTTTCGGAGCCGAAAACGAGGTCCGAACTTTGTTAATTTTCCCAGCGGCAGTTAGCGATCGTGATAATAAGTGTACCGTCGACGCGGTGCTCGCGTGTACACGTGTGCACAGTAGTGCTCTCTTAAATTTGCCAAATCGGGTACACTTAAATTTCCACGACTCATCCCTCTAACGAATCTGTGAAATTATTAAGAGACCTATTGGACATCGTGCAATACGGAAAATTTCATATTCATTCAAATTGTTCTTACCTTCTCGTACGTAGTACAGGTAAATTGTTGAGATTCTTCCGATTAAAATGAGTACAAACACGACGTACATCGGACTAGTTTTACAATCTAAAAACATCGAATTTAGCGTTTCAAGCATATCCAAAGGTGTCAATCACAATAGCAAATATCTATTTTGTATTAAAGTAGTTATTTCATTGAATAAAAATTTATTTATGTTGGATCGATGTGAAGTTCCTCATACCCAGTTATGTGGACAGTGGAGTGTACATCTTTGAAGATGTACCGGGGGTTCCATAAACTCCCAGGTCCAGTGGCACCTGATGACGTTGGTGACCCTTCCTCTCGCCTCATTTTCTCGAAGATATATCACAATTAACGAACAGCTATCATTAATATTATTCATATCATCATACTATGATATCATATACTACAACCATATTATTCATATCATATTATTAATTGTAATCAGCCAACAACCGTAGTCCCGTTGAAAGCACCGGTTCTCGTTAGATCACCGAAGTTAAACAATGTGGAACGTGAACGGCATTAGGATGGGTGACCGTCTGGTAAAAAACCGGAAAGTGACCCGCCCGAGGTGTTTTTCACGTGTTATTGGCAAAAGGTGGTTCGGAACCCACTATAAACAGTACGTCCCGCTGAAAAGGCGATGGTGAGAGTGGAAAGAGGGGATTGGTAAATGAATTTGAAACCCTGAGGGGACCAAATATCATGTTACTATTAATTGTAATCAATTTCTTCGACCCATATCTTATATTTAATTCACTTAATTGTATATAAAGTATTTACAATATTTACATTAAAGGGGTTCATTACATATAATTATATGTATTGTCTAGGTGTCCCCACCGAGACCTGAAAGTGGGACCACTTCCCTGTGTCTAATTTATAAAAGTGTTCCGATTTACGTCGTGTTTGGAGTCATTTCAATCGGAAGAACTTCGCCTGTCCACTGGCACCACTTGTGAAAACGTAGAGCAATATAATGAATTTGAACTTTTCTTTACGGTACGTTTATTTTTCACACGCTGTATCCTTTGAAATTCGAACGCTCGGTCGATGCTTAGCGAACTGCGTATCCCTCCCAATTTCACTCGCTATTATCTACTCCGACACCACGTCGTCGTCGAGCCGTGCTCGAGTCGATGCCTCGAAGAGGAACTCTGCTCAGTAACGCAATAATTCGACTTCCGGATAGGAAAGTTTGCGAATTTAAGTGAGCACCAGTGTATTACGATTACGCGGATCGTTGCGGCTTAATTCGAGGTGACACGTGGTCTGTTCCGGCGTGGTCCGTCCATTCCACCTTTTCACTGTCGATCCTTTCGTTCTTTCTTCGGCTCGCCTCTTATCTGGCGTACCAATAACCAGGTATGTGTGTCGCTCGATAAGTTGCATTGTTCCTGCCGGCTGGTTGCTGCTGCTCCGGTTTCATCGGTGGAAAAAGCAACTCCGGCGAAATTCGTCGCGCGAACCTTGTTTTTTTTTCTCTTCTTCTTCTCCTGCTGCACCAGCAACCGCTGCTCGTTTTCCCTTTCTCTCTCTCTCTCTCTCTCTCTCTCTTTCTCCGTTTTTTTTTCTTCTGTTCGCTCGCTGATTTTTTCCCTTCTTTTTTAAATCGTCGACCACTTCGCCCGCGATCGAAGCTTAACGAGGCTATCACATTCGCTCCTGTCTTTTTTCCTATCCGTACCCGCTGTCTCTTCGACGACCACGATTCTCCGCTGCGCGAAATTTGGAAAAAAAAAAGAGCCGAGGTGTCCAGCCGGAAAAAGGCGAGTCGGAATTTAATCGAGGCTGCAAATCCGTTCGAGGCGATGCGCTTTCGACGCGCGTGCAAGCTGCGATCACGCGACTCCTGACGCTTTTTTTGTGCTTTTCGCGCGGGAAGACGGTGCTTCGGGATTTATGGTCGTGAGCGTGGGTAGGGTGGCGCGATGACTTTCGCTCCAGTTCTACGTCCGTATTGTAACGATAAACGAAATTATGGCGCGACACGGTCGAACCGTTTCTTCCTGGGAAATTTGAATTTTTTAATCGAGTCGCTGAGCCAGCAGCGGACGAGTGTTTCCGCGAGATTCCTTATTCAGAGTTTTGGGCCTGCTTTAATGGAGTTTTTGTCGAAAATTTCTGCAAACACGGGAAAGTCGCTGCGTAACGTTGCGAGCAGCGAAGGAAAATATGCTGAATTTGTCGAGGCTTTTTAGAACCGTTCGTATTTTGATTCTTTAATTAGCACCATGATTGAATCGTGGTCGACATTCGGCAAACGATAAAAACGATATTATAGTTTGTCTCTTTAAATATTCAAACAGAAAATGTACTCCTATTAACCCTTTGCACTCGGAGCTATTTTAACTGGAAAATTAAACGTTTCCTCTGACCTACAATATTTCCATTCGCTATGATTTTTTTATATTTGATAAATATGAAATTGATATAATACCTCATACAATACTTAACCCTTAGCACTCGAGTGGCGCCTCTGAGGCGCCAATAAAAATGGCTGTACTATTATTTAAATAATTGTTTACACTATCAGATATGTCGGTATCTAACCAATTACTAGACATTTAAGTATTGTATGAGGTTATTATATCAATTTTATATTTATCAAATTTAAAAAACCATAGAGAATGGAAATATTGCAGGTCAGAAGAAACGTTTAAATGTTTCAAAGGGTTAAATGTGTAGTAATTGGTTAGATACCGACATATCTGATAGTGTAAACTATTATTTAAATAATCGTTTACACTATCAGATATGTCGGTATCTAACCAATTACTACACATTTAAGTATTGTATTTGGTTATTAGGTATATGAATTTCATATTTATCTAATTTAAAAAACCATAGAGAATGGAAATATTGCAGGTCAGAAGAAACGTTTAAATGTTTCAAAGGGTTAAATGTGTAGTAATTGGTTAGATACCGACATATCTGATAGTGTAAACAATTATTTAAATAATAGTACAGCAATTTTTAGTGGCGCCTCAGAGGCGCCACTCGAGTGCTAAGGATTAAATAGAACAAGAACTCGAACCGAAATTATGACCGGAAATAAAATTCCACTTTATCCATTTGAAATCGCGTTCCAAGCTACTTCATTTTACTTCATCCCACTTCAGATCGAGAGGTTCGCTTTAATATTTCGCAGAAAAAAAATATGCGTCATTCCGTCGCACGATCTTCGCCATCCGCCGTTCCATCGTAAGAAAAATTCCGCGGCTTCCGGTTAGAGAGCTCGAAGACTAAAAGTTTTCCAGCCGGCGTAAGCTGATCTTCAATTTGAAAGGACGCGGAAATTGCGCGACGCTATGCCTGGCAAGAGATATTTTAACTTGCCGGAAAAGGAGCTGCGCGTAAAACAATTGCTTCCAGTTTACAAAATGTACTGGGAGAATTGGTTCGGCCGAGTTTCACGGAAGTTCCGGCTTTTTCAACACGTTTTTTTTTTTTCTAGACACCATTTACTAAACTAGTTCTAGCTTTACAGAAAAATTGAAGTGGTTTGGCCCAATGATGAAAAAGTTATTCCGATTGAAACTGCGGGTGATCAGTTGCGTTCCCATTTCTATAGGTACAGTTTTTGAAAACAGTTTTTCGGTCGTGTTATACAGGGTGGGGCAATAACTATGTCCAGTTTGAATATTGCCATTATTTGTAATAATAAAGTAACCTGTAAGGTAATAAAGTTTACTTTACTACCATATTTGACCTTGTATGACCTTCAATGATAACTCGCTGAATTCATATCAACACTGGCTATCACATCGTAATAAAAAAAACACAGTATTCCATTAAAAAAAAAACAGAGATGACCTTGAAATCTCCTCTATGCCTCCAGCCACGCAGAAAATGTTTCTGTCACAATATGTCCCCCTCTATACCGTGAAAATTTTCTATATTAAATTTTTTCATATTATTCCAAATAACGGCAATATTCAAACTGGACATAGTTATTGCCCCACTCTGTATAACACGACCAAAAAACTGTTTTCAAAAACTGTACCTATACGGATAGGAACGTAACTGATCACCCGCAGTTTCAATCGGAATAACTTTTTTTATCATTGGGCCAAACCACTTCAATTTTTCTGTAAAGCTAGAAGAACTAGTTTAGTAAATGGTGTCTACAAAAAAAACGCAGAAAATGTTTGTGTCACAATATGTCCCCCTCTATACCGTGTAAATTTTCTATATTAAATTTTTTCATATTATTACAAATAACGACAATATTCAAACTGGACATAGTTATTGCCCCACTCTGTATAACACGACCGAAAAACTGTTTCCAAAAACTGTACCTATACGGATGGAAACGTAACTGATCACCCGCAGTTTCAATCGGAATAACTTTTTTCATCATTGGGCCAAACCACTTCAATTTTTCTGTAAAACTAGAACTAGTTTAGTAAATGGTGTCTAAAAAAAAAACGCAGAAAATGTTTGTGTCACAATATGTCCCCCTCTATACCGTGTAAATTTTCTATATTACATTTATTCATATTATTACAAATAACGGCAATATTCAAACTGGACATAGTTATTGCCACACCCTGTATACGGGAACCTAGCGTTTGAATAAAAAATATGAATTCCATAGAAAGGATTAAAGTTTATGTATTCGTCTAGACATAAACGAGCCGTAGTGGCCGCAGAGGGTTAAGCGCGACGTTGAACGGAGGAGGATAATAATGGTTCTGGTTAAAATCTCGCGTGCACGGAGGACAAAGAACCGATCCTGCGTCCCAATTACCCGCGCGTTGTTTCATAACCGCAGTCCGAACAATAATTAATCGGCGAACGAAGTTCGAAAGCGGAGTGTCCGCGCGGAAATACATAATAAAATGTACGCTCCCGCGCCAGAACTGTCCGAAGCTATTCGACTTCGGGTCGAAAAGGCAACACAGCCCCCGAGATATTACGTACCAGTCATTTCGCCGTGGCGTGCAGGCTTATTCGATTAATCGATCGACACTGACGTGACCCGCGACGAGGAAACAAGCGCGCGAACGTACGTGCGAGCGAACGAACGAGAGACAGCCCGGAGAAAGAGAGAGAGAGAGACGACGTGTCTCGGGTAATATTAATGACGTCAACCTCCGAAAAGAGTCGAATGAAACAAACAAAACTTTGTGTTTTTTTTTTCACTTGGTAAATCCAGTTTTAACGAGAGACCCCGTGTTCGTCAATGGACGATCTGAATAGTAATTGGTCGATTGCGGATTTTATGCATTCGTAACAGATACAAACGCAAGCGACACGCGCAAGTGAAAACGGTGGGTGAAACTGATGATGCTTCTGTTTCACGTTTGATTTATTACAGCTCTTTTTTTTTGTCCGCGCGCCCGCTCGCGCAACATCTGCGGTAATTAGTGATTTCAAAGTTAACTTGAAGTATTGCCGAGACCGGCTTCTCGCGGCGATGGTTTTACGAGTGTCAGCCTTCGGGGAAGTTTGCTAATTTTTGGAAATGTAAATTTCGTAGATTTGCCAAGTTCAATGGAAACGGTTCGATCGAAATAAAGAACAACGCTTTGCTTGAGCAAGTAAGACAAGGTATTCTTTTTACCTTCGTGTTCTTTATCTGTTTAACACATATTACAAAGATATTAATTGTGAGGATGCATTAAAAAAATTTTCTCTTGAGAATTTCTTAACACATTACCGACCAGTGATTATTGCATATTTTTGAAAAATGTATGGTACATGGTTAAATTTTCATTTAGCATTTAGTATGAACTAACTAAGTCACCCTCGATAACGTTGTCTAATAGTTTCATTTAAGATTGCAATGTCAAAGAAAATTTCTATGCTTTTTTTTTGGTAGAGCAGAATTATTGAGAATCCTATTTATCCGGATAGGTAAAGTGTTAATTGCAAGATTGGTTGTTCTTTATTTTGATCGAACCTGTGTGCTGATATCACCACAAAGAATTATTCAATATTACACAATTTATTAGAATATAATGTTAGTAATTTTAGAAATTTTAGAAAAAACGGTACCTAAAAGAATTGACAGCTTGTTGAATATTGTAAGACGATTGAGCAGAAATGTTTTCGGTTTCGAATAATTGAAGGCGTCCGTTTAATTCGGATCGATATCGAGAATATCGAAAGCGTAGAAGATAATCTGTTCTTCGTCCGTATCGGAGCTTCTTAGAAAATACAATACTTATCGACAACGGCTAGTCGACGTAATTAACTGGGTACCGCGAACGTAGTTGATCAGATTTTAATTCGAAAGTAATGAAGTTCCGTGGTTTCTCTGACCTACATCGAGAACGTTTTCCTTTCGGTTTGTTTATACATTATTAGTCTTAATTATGTTTTTGTACACTGAATGAGTTGAGTGCTTGTAAAACAGCAATTAGATTATTTCCCATTAATTCCGTCTGCTCGATGCGATGCTCGTAAATTTTCCAATCGGTTCCATAGATTTCTGTATTCCGGGGGCCGCGTGCGAATGTAATAATAGATAAGTTCGTAATGAGTTAAAGTAATAACAAAATGTTAACGCAATAACGAGTTGAATGCGAGCCCGAAATTAAACTGAGAAATTAATATCACAGCCGATGCATAACGATCCACAATGTGCCAATTAATAATGATATTAACGACTTTGTCGCTATGTAATTTGCTGGCCACCTAATGAAAACGTAACCATCAATATCAATAATTATCCCGCATTGCTAGATAAGCAACTACGCACAGATTATAATCTGTCGTAATTGCTTATAAGAAATCGCGACTTCTGTTTAGCAGATATTCATCTGCCAGCGAAGATTCGCACTTCTTTCTTTATAAATATCAAAGTAATCGCGGTAGCTGTTATTTAAGCGGAATAAACATTTTTGATTTCCGTACGTTTCTCAGAAAACAATGGTAAAAATTATTTTCCGTTGTAGTTCCCATTCATTTTTGTTCTGCGCATTAATCTGATCAATTGATTTATTCACGATCTGATATTTTAAATAAATATTTCATCTACCCATAAGTAGATTGAATAAATATATCACAGCAGGTTGTTCGCGGACGTGATTTATACGTACACGCTAATTCAATTTATTGATACGTGTCCTCATCAACAGAAAAATAAAATTGTTGCGCACGGCAGGAAGTAATTCGAGCTGCAAACAAATCACAGTGGTCTTTGGCTGAAATCGGCAATTGCGCGCGGGCGGACGGTTTAAAAACATAGTAATTCGCGTATCAGCGTCGGCTTTCGTTATCGGATGCGCATCGGCAGGATCCGAAATCGCGTGTCGCGTGGAATCGTCGCGCGTCGTTCCGCGGCGTGTTATCGCTATCATTTTGAAAAAGCGAATGGATCGCCGGCGTGGCTCGCCAGTCGACGTTTGTCGCGCCGTTGTTCGCGCGAACCGAAACGACCGGAGATCGACTTCGAGCGAACGACGTCGGCGAAAAAGAAATCGCGAAAAAGGAAAACCATAAAAATAAGACGAAGAATCTGTCGCGGTGTTTACCGCCTGTGTAGTTTTCTGGTCGCTCTAAAGAACTTCCGTTTTAATTTATTCCCGGAAGCGGGCGCATCCGTGACAGCAGCGGCCCACTCCGGAGGAGGAACAGGATCAGAAGGAAAAGTTTCCCGGCTGTTCCCAAGGATTACCTTCCCCATCGTCGGGCATGGGTTGCTGCGGCTGCTCGGACGAGACCTCGTCCAAAGTGGAGCCCACGGTAAGAATTATTTTTTATGATTCCTCCTCTCTCTCTCTCTCTCTCACTCTCTCTCTCGTTCGCGCTCTCTCGCTCAGCGACCCACACCCGCCGCTGAAAATTTCCGCTCAAGTATTTTAATATAAAACTTCGAGCTTTGCTTGTCACGGTAAACTGAACTTGCAGCTACCGTGGGACGCAGAGGAACCCCCCATTCGACCAACGGGTCTTCGAGTCAAACCCCCTCAATATGCCACTCAAGTTTCGATTCAACCCCCTTCCGACTCCACCCTATTTAGAAGCGCGATTGTGTCGCTACTTTCTCCCGGATTTTTGCAAAATCTGCATTTCGAGATTCCAGCCCGATTTATTATTATTTATCATTTTGTTCTTCGTTTCTCGAATTGTCGTCTTTTTACACATTCTCATTCGTCTAAATAAATTGTGCGCGATACACAAAAGAGCTTATCTTGTTACTTTTTCCAAGCTCCTTTGATGCAGTTTTTTATGAAAATTATTTTTTGAAGTGAAACTTCTTTGCTGAGGGTAACAATTTTCTGATCCAACGGAAGTCGAAAGTCGACGCGAAAATGTAAATTGAGAATGAACGGTAAAAAATAATTTCTTACCCCGACGGGATTCGAACCCCGGTCCACCGATTGGGAACAACCAACGATCTTTAGAATGATAGCGAACATTTTGGTATATATCGCAACGAATAAAATGCGGTACAACGTGGGGTACAAAGTAACATGGGGTACAAAGAGTGAGAGAGAAAGCATTAGCCGGGATCTATAGCGCTCTCTCTCACACTCTTTGTAACCTACGCCGTATAAAACGTACAGAATAAACAACTATACGCGTGAAAAACCACGCGCGATAGAAGTGAAACTTCTTGCAGTCTCGTAATGTTTAGAAGTAAATTAAGATTGGAAATCGTAAATAATCATAATGAAGCGACAACAAGATCAGGAACAACTAATTCAAGAAAAATAATGAAGCGGCAACAAGATTAGGAACCACTAATATAAAAAATAATGAAGCGACAACAAGATCAGGAACCACTAATACAAAAAAAATAATGAAGCGATAACAAGATCAGAAACAATACATACAAAAAAAATCATATATTGTATAGTATAAAAGAAATATTAGTTACAATATAAAAATCGAAAATCGTTAGGCACGTAGTGCCTAATACATGTATTTAAAAAGGCTATCATATATACGCAAGCACTAATGTTAGGTTCAGCTATTAAGCAACCTATGTCTAATGGCAATTGAAAACCTGCTCTAATAAGGTTATATGAATTGTTAATAGTAGCTTAGTCTTGTTACATTTTTCAAGGTTCTCTGATGGATTCTATTTATTAATTTCAATATGGAAGGATTTCTTATCCAATTTTCTACACAGTTCGTCCGAGCGTATCTCGTATCGCCGTTCGAGAATTGAAGTGCATTTCGATTATCGTCGACCATGAAGTACTGCAGGAATTGTTCATAACAAACGAGCTTGCGTTGAAATATATTTAAGTGCACTCGGCGTTACACGAGTTTGCTTAACGTCTTTCTGGTTTCCCCTGGGGGGAGTAGAAATTTTTATTCCTCGAAATTCTACGATTTGACAGATGGCTGGTTCATCTCTTGGTAACTGAAAAATTCTCATAACGAGTTCGTTTGTCGCTTAGTTTTTATTTATACTTTACTGCAAGAAGTATCGAAACTCTCGATATCAATTGTACAATAGTAACTAATACCGTACTTACTCTGACAGGAACACGGCAAACTATCTCGTGAAGTATCGACATTTCGAGGACCTTCAACAAATTGGTCAGCATTAAAGAATAAAATAAAATAAGGTCATGAGAGGTTAGGACGTATTATGACATGGATTTTGTTCCTCTATCGTTGTTTCTTAATTTTTACTGAAAAAAGAGTTTCAAATATAAATATTTTCACAATCGTTTCAGAACACATGCTTAAAACTGAATTTCATTCGATTAATATTTAGTATTGCTATTTTCAATTACTTAATCATCACTAGACTGAAGGATCTTTGTGAATTTATAAAGAAATTGGTTCTACCAAATATAAATCACAGTAGAAGACTTAAACAATTTAACAATGCCGTTAAGGAAAGTCGTAAGAATGAAATCAATCTTTATGTTATTCCTGCTACCCATAGTCAATGCAAAACATTTTTATTTTCCATAAAGACCCGCAACCTGATCATCTCATTGATAAATGATGATTGATTTCGATTGAAAGAAAATGAACGTGGGGTTCGATTGAACAAGATTCAGTCAGCTCGTTTCTCTTCCATTGCAAATATTGTCGTCGCGCACATCTTTGTGAAAGAAACCGTTAACAGGCACCGCATTAGCTAATACCGAGTATAATTTCCTACTTTGCAGGCAAGATTTATGAAGTCGCGGTGCGCTATCTCCTTCGAAGTTGTTGCAGCCACTTTTGCAACTGTCTGCACCAGATACTGGTGGATTTTTAAACTAGTTGCCGCGATATATTTATGTACATCTTATCTTTAATCGTGTCTCCGCACAGTAAGAAACAATACCTGACTGTCCCTCAGGAAATTTATCAGCTGATAAAGTTGAGCGCATTCTCGAGCACATTAGACTCTAAAAGCCGCGAACAAAGGCTGACTATAAATGCTCGTTCCGAGCGTTTCAAAATATAATCACGGAGGGGGATGATTCTAAACTGGTTCGGCGGGGAGTGGTGCGCCTAAGGGAACGTATTTCCGGACCAGTGGATCTGTTATTTCTCTAATTACATTATTTTATGACTAGAATTGTCAATTCGAACTAGTCAAAGGTATTGCAGTTCAGCTGGAAGCATTTGTTACAGTCGTGCGCTTGCAAAGACACGCAACCTATTAGCTACTGAAATGCTTTGTTACAGAACTTGATAAACGGACAGCGGATTTTATGCGTTTATGACAAAAATATATACAACTTGTTGGAAATTTATAAATACAATGCGCCCTCTTGCGTCTTTTTTTCTTATGAGGTTTTAGTTCAAGATGTACGTTTGTTCGAGTCTCAGTTAGTCATAGTCTAGCTGCCAATATTGTATCACGTGTTCCTAAGTAGTACTTGAATAAATGTAATTATATGAAGTATTAAAGGTGTAATACAGTAGCCTTTTATTGTGATAATAAACTACGAGTGCAGTAAATAAGCTGCGAATAATATTTTTCCCTAACACAACTGAATGAAGTGTTATATTATTTTGAACGTATTAAACATATTAAGAAAGAAAGTAAATGTCTATTTCACTACAGATTGTTGCAATTCAGTTAGAAAATGTTTGTTCTGCATAAATATCTGGTATCTGTTGATAAATAATGACTGGACAGCAGATCTTTATGCGAAATAAACATTTTTTTCACCTGATTCGCAACAAACTGGAGTGAGATAGAAGTTTATTCTCTCTCTCGATATAAATGCATAGAATCCGTTGTCTAATAATTCAATTATTATTTTAATACCGAATGATTACGAGAGCCGCGAATTCATTTATAGAATGGGCAAAATAAGAAATATTCATTGTTCGGCAGTATCAGAAATAATAGCGCTGGAAAGCAAAGCTCCGAGTTCTGCCGACAACAATAGTCATCGGGACGACTAATTTCAGTCTTCACTACAACTTTTTTCATTTAAAGGGAAAGAGTCTGTCGCCGACTAAGACGAAATGAAATTCTTCGTTCGTGTTGTTCCTCGTTTAGGTGTGTACCGATTCAAACTCGTCACTGTGTTAACAAATAAGTTTCGAGATGAAAATCCCTCTAAGTGCCTCCTATAATTACGTTTCGCAGCGCGATGTAAAAATATAATTTAAAGTGTGAAATGTGAAATCATGATAGAGAGAGTGCAACATAAATTCCTCAGGTTTTGTGCATATAAGACAAACAATCCAATGTCAATCTTTCATCATTATTACTCTAAAATATCGTAGAATGATCGTAGAACAGTTTCGGACCTGAGCTTTATCTTTAGTTTGATAAATAATAATATAGATTGTCCCGCACTCCTCAGGCAAATTAATTTCTATGTACCTGAACGTGTTTTGAGAACGAGAGCAGAATTTCAAACAATGAACTCCAAATGCTCATATGGAGCAATAAATCCTTTAAATCGCATTATTGCTAGCTCAACACACATTTTATAATAATATTGATTTTTTCAATGGCACGTTACAGGCATTCAAAACGAAATTGCGCTGTACTATTCGTTAATAGTATCTATATTTGCTTAGTTTCGCGCTGTCCATAATTATGTTTTTAGATTAAGACTTAAGATTAAGATTCTCTTCCGTCATACTATATAAACTGCATACATTTATATAAAGTACTTCGGCCCGTTTAAAATAAATAATAATAATAATTAACTGGAACTGTTATTCTCCATCGATAAGATCGAGTTCCCAGCACCGAATGTATTCATGAGATCGCGCGTGTTTTGCGAACGGTGTATTTCGGGAGTGTACGTGTATCTATAATCCGTTCCACGGAACGAGAAAGCCACTATAAAAATGGGTTTAAGGGCTGGAATCAATAGGAAGCGCTTATGCGAGCGTGTAGCGCGATAGCACATCTTTTATCCTCGCAATTCCTTCGGTTGTAAATACACAGAGATTGTTCGGTTGATGGCATCGGAACGGAGCGAGCTAAATTATACTTCTATTACGATAAAACCTTGAATATCTTCCTCGAGTGAAAATGATTTATACCAACAGTAAGAAGAACTTGAACGCAATTATAATCGAAGAATAATTCCGATGCTTCGCGACCGAGATCAATTTCAAAAAAAAAAAAAAGAAAATTCATTTGGAACAGAGAGCGGCGACGCATTTCGTCGATTCTTTCGGTTCTTATTCCGAGCTGATGCGATTAATAATCAGCGTTAAGCTCGACACATTTTCCGCGGCGCGACGAGGTCGAGATCTTCGGCGTCCACGCTCGAAAAAATGTCTCGATGAACAGTTAAATAAAGTATTCGATTATAATTGACAGTTAACAGGATTTGAATCATGGGATATTCAGCGAGCCCGTGCCGGGACGTATCGATTGTCGTTCCGGATTCGATTAAAATTTCATATCGTCTCGCTCGCGGCGTTTACTTTCGTTTCGAATGAAACTGCGGAGACGCTATAATTACGAGCGTCGAGCAACGTATGGTATTCACTCCGTTCATTTAAGGAGGCAGCCAGCAGTTGTCTCCGAACCCGACTAAAACGTCCAATTAATACCGAAGTTCATTACCGCGCAACGAGCGTCGCAGACTCCGCTAACCCGTCGTTTATCCACTGAATCAGCTCCAACCCCCAAACCTCTTCCCTCCCATAAGCCGATCTTCTGGCCACGTGACTACACACGCCGGAATATTGGTCGCTCAAGGCCATTTGCCTGATTGTGAATCATGCTATAGCCAGCTCCATACTACCCCTCCCTCTCTCTTCTATGCTAACATCTTGTCTCCTATCCGAACGACCCGCCAAGAGTCGATGTTCCACGGAGATTAAGAGGGAATCGAAGAATTTCCATCGTGGAATTTCATTTCGATCCCGATCCGACTGAAATTATACAGACTAATACCCTGCCATCGATCCGTTCTCGCTAGCAGGTGATTTAACACGTTCGTCGCCCAGCGTAATTCCGCTAACAAGGGAACATATTTGTTTTTTGTTATTTTTTATTGAGCCACTGAAACCTATTGTAGGTTTATTTCGGCTTTAACAAAGACACACTAGTTTTACAGTTTGAGTACATTTACAATATGACTAACCACTAGAGATGCAGATCACAGTCGTTTAAAAACTGAAAGATAAATTCGCAGGCTTTGACATTTGGTTCTGCAAAGAAGAGATCCGCTTTTAGTGGTAAGAAAAACTTAAGGTAATTATATACGACAGGTCCACGTACTCCGATTTTGATGAAATTTAAATATGTTATAGATTTCGACATTTTGAACAACTTTTTCCTGTTCCAATATAGGGGGGTCGCTTTTAGTTTTTGAGATATTTCAATTTTTCTGTATTGAATTTTTCGTATTTCTACACGCTCCGCGGCAACGTAAGCCTGTCTCGGTGCGGCATTTTGTTTACATTTTGATGCTGTAGAGATGAGAAAACGTTTGTTAAAAGTTTCTTGCACGAATACATTTTCCATTAAAAAACACAATACAAACACTAGAACTACCAAGCACTAAACGCAGTTGGCATACATTGCCTTCTAATAATGACAATATGGCATTTATTTAGATATTCGTACACGGGATATTTAAATATGTACTTCAATAGAGAAGTTTCCTAAAAAAATTTCTCAAAAAAACATATTTATACTTTTAATATTTCTAATCGAAAAAAATTCGTATTAGTCATTTTGACTTGTCCAGTAATTCTAGTGTTAATTAACTCGAACCAGAAAAGCGTCACCCATATTTGAGTGACGGGAGCCCCACGGAAGCATACCCGTCACCCAGATATGGCTGACGTGGCGACGAACGTGTTAAACGATGGATCTTCTCGATGCTACTGCAACGTTCAAAAGAAATAGGACCAGGTTTTCTACAGGAATCCCCGAGTACTCCCTGCTTGATGGCCAAGTTTACGGAGTCTGTCTATTTCAATTTCGCGCGGAACATAACTGCTGAAAAGTTTTGAATAATGCTAAGTTACAAGGTGGTGACAGCTCGAAGCCATCGGCATTAGTTTGTTCTTCGAAGACGCATAGCTGTGGTTTTGCAGTTTGTAACGAGCAACGTTGCGAAACGCGATATACACGGAAGAAGAACGTGCTTTGGATTTATTTTTGTCGTTTGTATTGATAACTAGCTCACCCGACAGACGTAGTTCTGTCCAAATTTCTATTAATTTGTTTGTGATCACGTCGACAATGTAAATTCTTATTGACATATTGATTAAAAACTGCGGCGTTAGTTTTTTTTTATTGTATTGAAATATGATTTAAAAAGCTCTCTTAGTTTTTCCCGAATTTTCCATTTTACCGGGCAACTTCTCCAATTTTTCTTTCCCTGAAACCTTATTCGGACTATTACGAACATCTAAAAAAGAAATTAGCCAAATCGGTCCAGCCGTTCTCAAGCGATAAGCTTACCAACGAACAGCATTTGATTTTTTATTTATTATTTAGATAGATTACTAGACTGCGGATCTTTATGCGTTCTGAAAATGTTGATTAATGATAGAATATAGAATTCGACTGAATTTTCCATCTGCAAAGGCTACAATCATCAAAAATCAAATCGTATCTTATATTCTACTTTCTTAAAATTCCTCTGTAACAATTGCGAATTGTATTCGAGCATCCACAGTCAAATAATTACCATTAACAGATGTTGTACCCAAGTAATTTATCGAACGTCACATTCTAAGAAAGACGACAAAGAGTATGATAGAGTATAATGTAATTTTTTCTCTCAGTACATTGCATACATGTGTTATCAGTCGCAACTCTTTCTCTCTGTTCTTAACATTGATGAGTATTTGATAGTTATTAATCTTTTGATTGTTCCGCCATGTAAACTAGTAGGAACGTAGTCTTCCTTTGTGTTGGTGGTTGAAACACTTACATTTCACATCCTTCCTAGATTACGATGCGGTATGATCGAAGAAAAATGTTATCGCTCACAAGCGGATGTTTCGTGGTTTTCGTAGAACGTGCCTTTTCTCTGACTGCAAGATCGTTCTGTATAGAACAGTGTTTTCTAATGATAAAAGATTAACATTACTAGTATACTACCATAAAGTACTTCAGAATCTAGAGAGTATCACTGTTTTCCTTTTAACACTTATATTACAACAGAGAGGCTGCGAATATGCATAAAAAATAAAAATAGTCTACTATTAATTTAAAACGATTCCAATGTCTCGACAATTTGGTATTTCGCCTATTTTTGTAACAAACGCAAAAATCGTGAAGAGCGTTTAATCTCGTGTATCGAATATTTTTCCGCGAATTCAATGTTTAAACGTTCCCCTATGGGACCACCTCGTTAATAATATAATTCATTGTTCTCCGATAACCGTCCACGGCCATTTTGTCGGTCATGCAGCCGCCAGGACGCGCTGAATTTAAGGATATTCTGGAGGTATATAATAACGCAACGAAAGTTTTGGAAATTTGACAAGATATAATTCTTACTAAATTAATGCAATTACCAAAGTTTAATATTCATAGCAAAAAATTCCACTTCAAACCCTATTTAAACCTTGAAAAAACGCAACTAGAAAATCCAGTTTTTTTATATACTAAAAATTATGTAATTGATTATGTTCAAAATTTATTAGGATTCACTAAACAGTTACAGAACAAAAAATTATAAACTGTTACTATTATTATTATTAATTATTATTATGCAAATACAAATATACAGCTGAGTACAGTACAGTACAGTGCTGTCACGTTCTTTGTTATTATCAGAACATAACTTTACGCAAATTTCACGTGTTTATTTTCAATAATAATCATGAATATTGCTTTCTGAAGTATTTTTAATTTATTTAAATATTTAGTTTTAACTTCTTATTGCGTAATTATATATATTGAATATCACAAATTTATTATCTTCAAGTTAAAATCAGGGGGTACAGGGTTATAATATGAAGACAATTTGATTAAAAAATAAATATAACATGAAATTCACTAATTAAACGAAAGCTTTTTAAATTAATCTATTTTTTAATACAAAATATACTCACGAATGGCTAATATATTGATGGATTTCGAATTTCTTGTACTTTCGTCTGCCATTGTACCTCCAAAACATCCTTAAACGATTATATTACCATTCTATTAAGAAAACAGTGGGTGAAACCGGAGCCTCTCGCAGCCGTTCACCATGGCAATTAGTGTCCTTCGGTTGTCGAAACGTGTTCCAACCCTTAACCTATTAACTGGGAAATTTAGTATTAAATATCCCCCACAGATTACGGAATTAAAATCAAGCAGTGACGAGTGACCGCGTCGAACGCAGTTAACTGGTTAAACGGATCGAAAGGACCATTCTTCTGAAATGATAGTAACTTTGTAATTTTGATTCTATGCTTTGGAAAAATTACGAACCCGTTTTACACGAAACAGCTTCGCGGCCGGTGCGTGCAACGAACGCACAAAAGATTCGCGCGGATAATGATGTGATCAATAGAGCGGAATGGCGTGCTTTTAATAAGCCCTAGAGGAATTTAATTACGCCCGGACGCTAATGCAAGGTCACCGTCAAAGAATCTAATTAATTTAGGGTGGCGGCTGCACACGGTCTGAGTTGTAACAGGGTTACAAGTTTCCCTGTGTCGGTGAAACGTCGCAGGATTCGCTAAAAGCATTAGCTCCACCCGATTTCACAGGTTTGAAAATTTACTGGGACGCCGACCGCAAACGATAGATTTCCCCCTCTCTCTCCTTTTTTTTCTTCTTCGTTTTCGCTCTCTTTTCGTTTCGCGAACCAACGTGGCGACGATACGCACGCTGGAAAACCGAGAAACAGGTCGTTGGGTCAGCGATCGACAAATTTTTCCGGGGGCCGGAATTAAATTTCTCATGCATGGGCGCACGTGTCCGGAACCGGTGCTCGACGAAAATGATAAGATTACAAGCGAAATGCCGCTGTTTCTACCGTTACCGATCAAACGGCATGCGGCTTTTACAGAATTTTCGCCGTCGACGAAGCTGCGAACTTAACCAGAACCGAATTGTTATTGTAAAGATTGGGACACGTTTGTTTGTAGCAAAATCATTTGATTAAAATTCCACTCTCTGTTTCTAGATACTTTGAAATCTTTATCTCTGCGAATCGGGTGTAATTTAACCCCCGCGAGTCACGCAGCAGGTAAATGATATCCCAACAAAAACATCTTGTAAACAGGAGCCATGTTCTCTATGGCCGTTAAAAGTTGTGAGATGAAACAAAATACGGGCAAGTTCGTTAGCTTAGAAACACCTCTTGCAATACTGAAGAAAAGCGTTTGTAAAAACTAGTTTAAAGGACGCTATTTAATTTTTCAAGAGTTACATGGAGGGATAAATTATTCAAACTTGGCCGTTACTTTTTAAATGAATGGCCATAAAAGGTGTTTGGTAGCGGCCAAGTATGAATAATTTAGTCCTCCATGTAACTCTTGAAAAATTAAATAGCGTTCTTTTAAACTAATTTTTACAAACGCTTTTTTTCAGTATTGCAAGAGGTATTTCTAAGCTAACGAACTTGCCCGTAGTTTCTTTGATCTCGCGACTTTTTACGGGCATAGAGAACTTGGCTCCTGTTTACAGGATGTTTTTCTTGGGATTGCATCAATTTTTGTTGGAATATATTATTTCTGTTGAGCCTTATTATTATTATTATTTCCTTTTTAATTCAAAAGACTACATACAACAATGTGGTTTGGTATACTCTATATGCTTTGCGTTAAGCCTTTTGAAAATTTCGTTATTTTTGCGATAGGAAGGACCGTTACCGAGATACTGCCATTTTTTAAAAGTAACTCGACTGACCATCCCCACCACTTAGGTTACGCTTTTTTTAGGGTGTAAAATTTCAAAGTTCATTATTTCAAACTTTGTTTTTACAAATTCTAATTCGTACAAGAGTCCATGGTTAAATTCAATTTAAAAAGAAAAAAATGTTTAAAAAGTAAAATTTCAAACGTTGATAATTATCTTTTTGAGGGTTTGTTATGGAGGACCTATGTACCAAATTTCAAGCTTGTAGAACATTGAGAAGTAAAAGGTTGTGATGATCTGTCAGTCAGTGACAAATTTAGCGAATTTTGTGTTCCTATATATCTCGGAACCTACTAATGTTTGAAGATTAATGTTTGGTCAATATTGAGACATGATGGCATTTAACAAGTGTACGAAATTACATATCTCCATCTGCCTCCAGTTCCGAGTTACAAGCCTCTAAAAAACGGCTAAGTTGTTTCGTGTAAAAGAAGGTAATGCGAGAACTAGGGTGGTGCACTACCATGCACCTAGATTCGTATGAACCAAAGACACCATTCGTTGTTCAACAAAATACGAAATTTTTGCCTTTTTCTTAGGCTTCGTACAGACTTGAGCGATTTTCAGTGAACAAAAATTTCTGGTTACCCAAGGTACAATTTAACAGAATGGACATGTTGCTGGTAATATTAATCAATGTTTCCACGCTGCATTTAACAAGACCCCGCATAATCCGAATTATTCGTGATTTTTAAAAGACTCTGAATGATTTGTGACTGACAAGCGTGAATATCCATACGACAGAAAATTGTGGGATAAATGAAACAGAAATATCGAAGCACCGCGGTATCCGAAATCTGAGAAACAACACTGAAGATGGTGAGAAATAAATGAAATGTAAAACTTCAGACAGGAACACTGATAATGCTTCGCGCGACAACAAATTCGTTCAACCAGTACAAATTGTATATAAAAACGACTATATCACCAAAGTTTCAGTGTGTTTGTTTAAAATGCGAGACCGTACCGAGATGAAAGTGTAAAACTATGGATCTCCTGCGGAACACTATTTTTGAGGAAGCGTACGAAGGTTAATTTCGCAGAAAACGCTCGGAACAGCTTGCACCGAGAGAAATCCACTGAATACTTATATAAATGGGAATGCATTATACAGAATGATTGACTGAGTAAGGAGCCACGATAAAGTTTCAAATTCCCAGGCAATAAATTCACCCAGCCGCTGGCGCGAGAAGTATTTCTTATAACTCACTTAAGCCCTTCGTAAAGAAAACAATTCTCTGTTTAGCGCCCGGTACCGAAACTTTGTCTTCGCGGAATTGGAACGAGCATAAACATTTCCGGCCTGCTTACTAATAACTTCTTACCAGACTGCGGATTTCACGAATTTCCAATAAATTCGACACGGTGGAAAAACGTTGTAAAGCAACCGGGACAACGTCTCCCACCCTTGGGAACATGTAATTTTTATTCGTCACGTATAGAAAACCCTAACGGGAAGAACCATAACCGGAGGATTGCTAACAACCCCCGGTGATCCTCCTAAAATTAGCATTCTCGTCTAAGTCGGCGAGGAATCCGCGTTCACCTCTGAATTTCGTCGGGAGTGAATACCGCTCGCGTTTTAACGCTTCGTTACTCGAGTGAGAAACCGTGTACACACAACGAATACGTGAAATTAACAAATAAAAACCTTCGAAATATTCGAACTGCGTATAATAGAAGGTCTATCGTTAATCGCATATTTCCTTGCAGCTTGCGAAATATCCAGCGTCGCGTTATCGCAGCTCGCCGAAGCCTGAGCAACGAAGAGTTCAATATTACGTTAAAGAACAGCGACTGGAAATAAGCGAAAAATTAGCAGCGCGATCAAGGGGTTGACGCCCGGCGAACGTGGGGGTGGCTTTAATTCGGTCGCTCGCCAGCAGATATCACTGACGAGTTTCGCGGAGTGAACGAGAGTGAGAGAGAGATAGATAGATATAGACAGATATACATACATATATACGTATGTATATAGAGCGAGAGAGCGAGAGAGGAGTTGAAAGATAGAGGGGAACAAAAAAAAAATAAGCGAAGGCTGACGCGACGTTAATAAATGGAGGTGCGCGGTATTTTTCGAGAAATACGTTCTTTCCAGCGACGATTTTCCATGTTTATCCGTTTCAGACGCCAGAAAACCAGGGCACGCCGACCAGACACTCGGAGCAGGTTTTCGTCACAGATCGATCCTGTACAGACATCGTGGCTTTGATCGTTCTGATCGCTCTCGCAGTCGGTTACGTACGTCTAGCGCTGCCTCTTCTTCTTCTTCTTCTTCTTCTTCTTCGATTTTCCTTTTTCTTCCTCGGGCCAGCTCTCTCTCTTCGGGGCTGGCTTTACCCCGCTCCCGTCCCGATTCACTCTGTTCCCCCCTCCCTATGTATTTCACCGATCGCGGATACGCTCCGCGGAGACGCAGCACCAATATACATATTTCCCGTTTTCTGCTTCCGGCGCAGGGCTATCTGGTGAGCAACGCGGTGAAGAACGGGGACATCTACCGCGTTATAAATGGCTACGATGACTGCGGACGCGTTTGCGGACGCAACACACCCGTCCAAACTAATCCTGGATTTAATTGCCCGAACGAAGACATGACGAGCAAACGGTAAGCATCATTTCTCCTCTGGCTGCAGGCAAGCACACCTCTCTCTCTCTCTTCTCTTCTCTGACAAACCCCCTGTCGTCAAAGAACGGCCCCGTAAACCCGTGAACCCCGGGGTTTCGGGGCCGAGTTTCGAGCCGGCAGCCCCGGAAATTCGCTGGAAAATGTTAAAGGCTGAGTAATTAGCTCGCTCGGATTCGTTGATGGAACTTTAATTCGTCCTGGGCTCATGAATTTCCACCGACGCGATTGACGACCCTGCCTCGCCTCGCCTCGCCACGCCTCGCCGCGCGCGCCTACGCTCCTCCGCTGACCCCGTTGCGGACCCTTCGTTTTTGCTGATCAGAAGCCCGGCTAATTTTTAGACAGGTTCTTTAACCTCCTCGTGCCACGCATTCGCGTTTCGCAGAGCTAATAATTCCCCACGAACAGCACAAAGCTCCTCTCTGTGACGCGAACCCCCTTTTTGCGGTGAACGGGGGCGGGATACGTTTCTCGATCCCCTCGCGGCGGCCGTGAACTCACGGAATACGTATACTTGCCATTCTCTTTTTAAGCGATTTACTTCCTCGAAATAACGGTCGATCCCTTCCGTTAAATCCTGCTGGTAATAGCTGGTAATTTCGGTTTGATGTGAAAATACAGTGTTCCGGGTGCGAAAAGGAACCTGAACCTTCAGCCATCCGAGAGTTTACACGTTCCAGGACATTTACGTTGGACGGGATATTAACGCGCTTAAGAGGGAACATATTCAGTTGATAGAAACTGATTTTGATGAAACTTATGTGGGATATAGTTCATCGAAAAATGAAATCATCCACTCTGAAGGGGTGAAAACAGCCTTCAATGTTGGGGGTCAAAACTATATTTTTTGAGATATCTCGGAAACCAGTGGTCGAAACAATTGGATTTTTTGTTTTTGAATTGTGTGTTTTTTTTTAATGGAAAATGTAGGGGTGCATGAAAATTTTAACAAACGTTTTTTGAAAAATTCAATACAGTATTAGCGATAGCCCTCAAAGTTGGGGGTCAAAACCATATTTTTTAAGATATCTAACATGTAATAATGTAATAAAGTTATGTAACATGTATAGGAAAAAGTTGTTCAAAACGTAGAAATCTGTAACATATTTAAATTTCATCAAAATCTGAGTGGAAACCAAACTTCGAAATAATTAGCGTCAGAATTCCTTCCTCCGCACGCCAGGTGCAAGACTATCTTTCATTATGCATAATTATTGTTAAATGGCAAAAATAAAGAAAATCCTGAAACCCGTATCCCCTATTTTGGATCAAAGATCACACAACAAGTTTTTAATATATTGTTTAAACAAAAAACGTTTGTTAAAAGTTTCTTACACGACTACATTTTCCATTAAAAACACACAAGTAAAAAAAAATCGAATTTTTTCGACCACTGGTTTCCGAGATATCTCAAAAAATATGGTTTTCACCCCCAACTTTGAGGGTTGTTATCACGCCTTCAGAGTGGATGGTTGCCGATAAAAAAAACACGTCTCAAATATTTTTCGAAGAACTATATCTCACATAAGTTTCATCAAAATCGGTATCAACTGAATATGTTCCCTTGTTAGTTTATATTAGATTCGTTAATTCTGTCGCATTTGAAAGAAAACGTTTCAATCAATTTATACAAAACATAGGTTTAATAGTTTTGAAACAGGTGATTCCCATTATTCGCAACAACTTGTTGCCATCTTGCATATCACTCGCTGTAATGCTTGTAAAAATTTTCAAACGATGCTGGAGCATTAAATTCAACAGAATTTAGGACGATTTTGATTTACTTTGGATCTACAAATGCTTAATACCAATGAAAATAGGATTCTATTTGGTAGCACTTTCTTTAAATTTGTCCAGAAAAAAAAATAGAAAATGTATAAACATCCGCAGTCTACTCATTTACAAGCAAAATTACCTGTTCATTTCGAATACGACAGAACTTTCCCTCGAAGCTGATACATTCATTTCTCCTGTTGTCAGTTATTAACTCTCGTAATTTCTCCGTTGGACCTGGACTGCAAAATACCATTGAAAACATTCAACGTATTTCGTGGAAGCATTTATTCGCGGACATTTCGAAAATCAACTGTCTAATTAGGAACGGTTTCGATACAATTTTTGCATATCGAATGTAATTTGTGTATGATATTTTGAAATCTGCGACAGTTTGTTGATTCGCCGACAAGCTTCGTGCACAATTGTTTCCATTCGTTTCGGTGGTTTTGTTATTTTTTTTTTCTTTTTCGATGGAACGTTTATTAATGAGGTTACTATAAACGAAGCGTTTCGCGCCAGGATAAATTGCAATAATTTTAATCTCCTTATCGGGGAGCCGTGAAATTCCCGTTTCGCTCTAGCGAGTTATTCCGTGTTTCTTTCGGTGTTGTTTTTAATTGATTTCATTGCGGATGGCGTTTCATTAATTATTCGACTCGTCGGTGGATGTGAAATCGAATCATCGTGTCTAGGGCGGCCATGTTGACGCAAACCGGTGTTCCGGCTATCTAATTCTTGTTTCTTTCGGTTAGATCAATACCACTTCTCTCTGCGCAGACAATTTCGTGTTTTCTTCTCCGCTTGCAGTCGAACAACTATTTACAGACACACAACGAATAATTAAAGCAAGCTGTCGCTAAAGGTTGATTTTTACCTAGAATTATTAATAAAGTTGTTTTCTCTCAAATTTAACCATTCAATTTTATTTTCAAATCGGGCACGAACTTGTGCAACCAGTGGCGGGTCTAACGGTAAGCGGACTAAGCGGACGCGCGGGGCCCCGGGATACCATAAGGCCCCGAATTTTAAAGAAATTTATTTAATGTGTAACGGTATGAAGAGTTTTCATTACTTTTCTTTTTTGTTAATAAGTTTATTAGAGTTTTCTTGCAACTTCTATTTTTCACTTGAGTTTGAGTTTGTTGCGTTTATTCTGTGTAACGAACATTCTTGTAATTATTTGGGGTAGAACGTGGCGCAGGATAAAATGATCCTGCAAAAAAAAACGATAAGGGATTTATTCTGTGTAATGACCATTGTTCCGATTATTTTGGGAAAGGGGCAGGGAAAAATAATCCTACTACAAAAACGTTCCGGGATTTATCCCGTGTAATGAATATTGTTATGATGAATTTATAGTAGAGGGGGTAGAAATATTCTGTGTAATGAACATTGTTATGATGATTTTGGTGGTGGAGGAGATAGGAAAAAATAATCCTGCTCCGAAATCCTGTGTAACAGACTACGTTATTATTTTTGAGGGGATCTGTACCCAGTGGTGAATCTAATAGAAAGCGGACTAAACTAAGCTGTCGCGTGGGGCCCCGGGATACCATAGGGCCCCGAATTTTAAATAAATTTATTTAATGTGTAACGGTATGAAATTTTCCATAATTTTTCTTTTTTGTTAATAAGCTTAGGAGTGTTCTCCTGCAACTTCTATTTCTAACTTGAGGTTGGGGGCCCCAAAATTTTTACCGCTTGGGGCCTCCACTTGACTCGAGCCGCCACTGTGTGCAATCATCTAATACTTGAAATAAAATTAGTGAAGATTTGATCCAGCCACGGCTGCCACGAAATCGATAAAGAACGCTCTCCTAGCGTTAATTAAACGGAAGAATTTCATTAAATGTTACACCGCACGCATTCCGCAGTTCTCGAGTGACAAATTGTTCAAAGACGAGCTCCACAATTTTCCAAGCTCGTTGAGTAGAAGACAACAGGATCAATGGTTGAATAATAATCATGCTTCGCTTCTCGCCGGAAAAAAAAAGATAAAACCGCGTGGAGCCGGGGTACATAAACACAATAAAATTCGAACGAACTGGTTGCACGGCCGAATATTCGCCGAGGCAAACCCGCTAAATTGTAAATCGTTCACGGTCTGAATGTTAGAGTTCAATTTACCACGTTTTCCTTCCGCGCTAACACAAAAGTGTTTCTCGCCGGATATCAATGGGAGCGGTTCTATTTATTTAGATGAAAATATTTCCGCGAATTCACGTAAACAGAATAACGACGGCATTCTCGCCGACTTCGCCGGTGCTTCGGCTGAATTTTAAGTTTCCTACGTTTTCACCTCGCGTCGCCGCGCCGCGCCGCGCCGCTTCGTACCGCTACGCTCGGCTTCGTTCCGCGCGCCGTGCCGCGCCGTTCGAAACGTGTCGGTAAAAAGTTCAGCGTCGAACTTTCCCCGTGTATCCAGTTACCCCGGCAAAAATATTCGCTGAATAAATTTGTTAGTGCGCGCTAATCCTTTGCGGTCGAACCTCGGCATAGAATTTTCGCAGCGCGCAGCCCCCTACGGCCCTTTACAAATTATTAAGTCGTTCGGAAAGTCATTTCGGTTTTCGTTGCTTCCTTTGTCGTCGTGCTTCTATTGTACAATGTATCTTGATCATAAACGTATGATGGTTTCGGCGCACAGGTTCGATCAATAATACAAATATTAATTTATAACAATTTTGCAATTCTATCTACCAGCATGGAATTAATATAGTCTTCATAGATCTTACGTTTACCTTATATAACATGTGAGAAAGTTTAATTATCCTGCTGTTTGAAACATATTTTTAAATTACGGTTATTATTATAAAGTTACATCTTGTTACAGACGCAAAATCTCTTGAAAATGATCCTCATCAGGATCGAAACGTCGGGGTTTAGAATTGCAAAATTGTTATGAATTAATATTTGTATTATTGATCGAACCTGTGCGCCGAAACCATCGTACATTTATTCAATTCTTTTGGATCGTAAAACTATCTACATATGTATCTTGATCATTTCCAGCCTTGTACAGCTTTCGAATCTTTTAACCACTTTTTTTCTGTCATCGCTTTTTCTCTTTGATTAGCGCAAGGATGAAATTCAGTGCACGAAAGAAAAAGTTCCGTGCTAGTTTACGGAGGATGTACCATCGGATTATCATTTTTTTTTTCGCTCTTTTCAACATTGTTTTATGCGGTGCAAATTTCATTACGAATCAAGTCGTAAAAAGTCCCTTAACTGCACGTTTTGCTAATATAAACGAAGAAACAAAAGATCATAGAATAAAATGTTATCTCTATATATAAAAATGATGTCCTGACTTATTTCCTTTATGATCTATACAAGGGATAAGAAAGGATACTTCGAAGTTCAACCCCTAAAGGGGTGAAAAGGGGTTGCAACGTTTGTACGAAGAATATTTTATTTGTGGTCGGATTTGCTTGATACTTGGTCTGAATGCTCTTTGATATAATGAATCAAACACCTATTTCAGCATTTTAAAAAAGTCAATCCCTAAGAGGGTGAAAGGGGATTGCAACGTTTATATAAGAAATATTTTATTTAGTAGTATATAAAGAGGTACTATAAGTATAAACCAAATAGCCTTAACCCTTAGATACGTGGTGGTTTTCCAAGAATCAACTCCTCATAAATTAAATTCAAACTTACATTCGACAAATGGGGTAAAATGGTGTGAATAAGCCTAAAAATCGGTATGGGTGTCGTTATTGAGGTTTAGGGACGTTAATTACGAAAATGGCATTAATTTTGAGATCTAAAATGGGGTCGTGACATAAAATTAAAACTCTGTAGGGGTGAATGGGGGGTTGAAAGGTTTTATGGAGAAATAATATCAATTTTCGAGGGCATTAAACAGTTTCCTGTGCGAGCGAAGCCGCGGGGAAAAGCTAATAAAACATATTCTAAATATAAACGAAATTGATTATCCGAATCACCTAATAGATTTTAACAGCCGGTCTTCGACTAAATGAAAAACTCCGCGGATCCGCAACGATCGTCTCGCAATTTTATCGTCAATTATCCGCGGGGGCCAAGCGTTATCAGCGCGGAAACAATTTTCCATGGTTATACTAACCGGATCTTGTCGAATATTTTCGGCATTTCTTTCACCGTGCTTCATCCCCCCCTCTCTATCTTTCTCTCTCTCTCTCTCTCTTTCAAAACGTGTCTGTAGATTCTCTCTCCAGCCTTTGAAACCCGGATGAAATTATTCGCCAAACAAAGTTGCTGCCGCGCTAATCCTTTCAGGCGGACGCGCAGAATTCGCTCTGGAAAATATACTTACGGCAGCAACTTAGGCGGCACCGCTTTCTAACGGACTTCAGTTTTACACAGTTTTTGCGATACACCCGCGTCCGAGGAACACGTAAAGCTGCACCGTGGCGGCCGCGGCAAAGCGGAGCTTTATTTAACCAACGCCGTTTGATAAATAGAAATATAACAATAACAACGTTTCGGGAGATATCCAGTTATTTAT
Source organism: Lasioglossum morio (assembly GCA_916610235.2). Taxonomy (NCBI): domain Eukaryota; kingdom Metazoa; phylum Arthropoda; class Insecta; order Hymenoptera; family Halictidae; genus Lasioglossum; species Lasioglossum morio. The sequence continues at coordinate 27,944,424 of OU744326.1, forward strand.
CTAGGGGTCGTTCCGTGAAAACTTACCCTGTACAAATGCGCTGGACAAACACCGGCCGGCAAATAACGAAAGCTTTTCCGCCGAGGACGGCCTAGATTGCTTGCTGATCGATTATCCTTCGATCGATTCGCGGGAGAAATTAACACTTCACCTGACGAGGATGTCTTTAACCCTTTCCCGGCCGAAGTGTTTCCTTTTCTTTTATCTGAGAGGCTGATACAATACCGTACAAGTCAATTTATAGTCCTGCAGCAATTCAGCGGATTGCGATATATAAATACAATCGGTTCAACATCTTTTTTCCTTCTGTTTAAGATGCAGAAAATAACAATCGATCAATTACGAAATTGTTGACTATGAATGACTGCATTTTACTCGAAATTTAATTGTAGAAAATATATTTATATGTATTTGCTTTTGAATATATTTGTGTTACCCAAGAAAACATTGGGAGATAGTGATCAATAGACTGCGTATTTTACTATTAAATATATTTATATTAATTTTTAAGCTGTTTGAAAATTATTATTCTTATTTGTAAACCATTGAAAGAATAATTGTGCGCCGTTGAAATGTGGATGTATGATACATCGTGTGGTAACCAGCAATATTGAACGGGCTAATTTATATACCAACCAATTATCAGTCGATCAATCAATTATGGAGCATTAAATATCAGACGCGTCAATTTAATTATTATAAATATTACAAGCGAACAGCGAAAGGTGTTTCGTTGAAAGACGTCTAAATTGGATCAATTAAAAATTAAAGGAAATGTTTAAAATGTACAGATACGAAGATGAAATGTTGCTGACTCACAATGCGGATATTGTGCGTGTATTGTCGATTCGGTAGTTCGGAACCCGGTGTAGTAAATATTTGAATACATTTGAATGAGCTTTCCATTTTATATCGATACTGACGGCAGCCTCAGTGGAAGATGAAATTCTCCTTTCAGTTAAAAAATTATATCGGCACAGAACTCTCTGCAATATACTCATCGCGATGTATTTTATTCAGTGCAGAGAAGATTGATTCGAAGACGAGCATTCATCGATTCGCCGAGTATAAACTAAACGTAAAAACACCTTACACTAAATTTGATGAAAACTGTAGGCGAGACTAGCAATACAGCAAAGAACTCCCAGCCAAACAGCGTCGCGCGTGGAAAAAAAATTGCACCGGGAACAAAAGTAGAAATTAGTCGCATTATGGCGGTGCACAGTAGTCCGGATTCAGGATCGAGAAATTCAGTGACATTTTGTTATAACTTTTGAACCACTACACATATTCCAATGAAATTTTCACCAAAAATATTTTAGAAATAGCCATTTTTAACTGTAGGTAATGAAATGTTTCTTCAAGTTGTTAAACAACATTTTTTAATTGATTTTCATTGACATTTATTATTAAGAACGAAATTGTTCAAATGTAAGTGTACAAACTAAATTTTACTTTCCAAATATGTATTGTCGATTAATGTTTCGGACATATAAGAACGTAAAATATATAAATTCGAGATGAAGGAAGAGATATTCAGACGCAATTTAGAATCAAGAATACATTAATGTCACTTTTTAATTAATTTTCATTGACATTTATTATTAAGAACGAAATTGTGCAAATATAATTGTACAAACTAAATTTTACTTTCCAAATATGTATTGTCGATTAATGTTTCGGACATGTAAGAACGTAAAATATATAAATTCGACATGAAGGAAGAAATATTCAGACGAAATTTAGAATCAAGAATACATTCATGTCACTTTCGACAAATAGTTTAAAGAAAAAATGATAATAATTTTATTTTAACGTAACGTAAGTAGGTGTAATTTAAAACAGTAAAAATATTAAAAGAATTCTAAAATACTATCATATATTATTTCCAACATATTAAAAAAAATATTAATAGAAAATGAACTGCCGTTTGGCTTCAGTTTGTTGCAAAACATTTCGCATAAAGATCCGCCGTCTGTTGATTAGATATCGACACGAGAAAGTTGATTTGAGACGAAACGTCAGTGAATATCTCGATCCGAACCACAGTGCGATGGGTGGATGAATTTTCCTGGATTCAGCATTCGGAAGTAGGCTTGTAAAAATGAATGATCCGCGACCCAGTTCCGTTGGTGCGGTGCGTGGTTTTGTTTGTCGGTTCGGGTCGTCGCGAACCAACGCGGCCCCATAAACACCGTGTCCTCATAAAATCTGTTAACGTGTTAATATCGCAGTTTCAACGTGGGAACAATAGCCCCCGATATTTTACACGACGATAATAAATGAAACAAGTGCTCGGGCCAATGAAAGCTTGTCCGCCGATTAATATTTCGGTGAGCAGAGTGCGGTAGCGAGCCGCGGATGTTCGCCAAATTGCGAAATCGCGAAGGAGGACGACGCGACGCGACGGTCGGAGAAGTTAAGTATAGGGAGCACCGGCGCTCGATTAAAACTAAATAAAAACCTCCACGGAAAACTTACGGCGGGTCGCGCGAGAAATAATGCGCGTAATTGCCGTTAATGTTCCATATAAATTTTCGGAACCGGACGGCGAACACTTTTCCGGCGGATTTTCCAATTCCGACCGACACTTTCCGCGGCCGCGGGTTCATTAACACCCACCCGCTCATTAATAATTCATTTCCCCCAGGTATCTGCTGATGACCATGGACTCGACAGGGGTGAAGTCACGCAGCTGCACGTCCAACTGCACCGATCAGTTAGTATTGCATAATGCACAAGTTTTCGCTAAACGACCGGCTGCGAGGCCATGGCTACATTGGCTACCGGCAGCCACAGTGGTCGCAGCACGCAGCCCCCGCGTCGCTCTCGAGTCGTTTGCTTGAAAAATTGTAGCCCGCCGCCGACAATCGATTTTAAATCGGCCGGCCGAACGGCTTTTCATCGGTCAGAATCGGACCGTTTTTTGACATGCTCGCAGAAAGACCGGCAGATTGTTTTTTGCCCGGTGAATTGTTGTCGCCCCGCGATCAATTAACGCGGACTGCGCGCCGCCCGGGCTTGAAATTTTTAACTTCGGGAAGCTCCGGTTACGCGCACCTTCGACTCGCCTATCAGTTTAACACTAGATTGCCCAAAGAAGTAATTTTCACTGCTTTTTAATATCAATTAGAAAAACAATTGTGTATATAATGACACAATTTCTTAGAATTTTTTGACTTTTTGTACAACACTATAAATGCGTTTATTAATAATTGTAGTTACCTCCACACTTCTTCATTTCCGGTATATACATGTGTGTTATACCTATATTGCCCAAAAGCAGTCATTTTGACTGCTTGAGAAATTTGAAATAATCAAATGACTCTTATTATTGAATTGAGTAAATTTCTTATATGACCAGTTCGGCTCTGTATTGAAATAACAGTTTTCATTTTTTTTCGATTACCGTCACATGATAACATACAAGTACATGATAAATTGTCGATTTGGCTGTATACTTGATAAGTTGCAGTTGCTCAATTAGCAAAAGTAGTACTCGTTATTCGAATCTTTATGCAGTGATACTTGTTCTAACAAGTTGTTCTAACAAATTTACTATTAACTTGTTATATAACTGTAAATAACATAAAAAATATTAAAAATTAATTTTAAACAAATTTCTTTACACGTTAGTTATTCTTTCACAATGCAGTCATTTTGACCGCTTTTGGGCAATATAGGTATTAAATGGAATCGCGTAATTAATCGCGGAATTAAATGGAAGATATTCTATTCATTAAAGTACATTTCTTAAATAGAAAAGTTGACTTTCGTGTACCTGAAAATACCGAAATTACATTCTTGCCGACCCGATAATATAGCAGCGAGCGAAGAGTAGACATTCAGAGAAAATTTGCAATATTTTTCGAGGAGCATTAACAAGTTGTTGAAAGAAATACAGTAAATGGGTAGCGCGGTTGATTACACAAGGGTTAATGCATTTCGCGTCAAGAATCCAGAATGTTCCAGAAATGATTTATTCCGCTTGCAACAGGGTATTATTCCTGAATCGATGCGTGCCGAAGCAACTGTCCGACTCGACGGGCTCCGTGATCAAGAAACTTGGTTTGGAAAATTTCTACAAGGTCGGTAGCAACATTTTCAGTAAAAGTCGAATACAAGTACGTATTGTGACCGTGTTTGAACCTAGATGTTTTGTGCTTAACCATCTCGGTGTGATCATTGGTTAGCTAAATAATAGTAGCAGCGATCGAGGGGTAGCAACCCTTAGTCAGCTAGTAGGGTGTGGTCAAATTTATTCGAGAGACTCGAAATTCCTTTCGAGAACTTCTCCGCGAGAAGTCTGTTAGTCGAAATAAATTGCTGTTGTTCATACTAATAAACAACAATTGGAATGTTCGAATATTTTGTCGCGAATCAATGCGACAAGCATGAGTGCAATCTTTCACTCGATTTCAATTGGCCACTGTCCTACGATTCACGTAGTAATTAATTCCTCCCTCCAATGAAGGGTTGAAGAGGTAATAGTCCAGGATCCATGGTCCATTTTTACAATTGATTACTGAATCTTTGTGAATAGCTTCGTTTCGATGAGATGCCCAACAATTTCCTGTACGAAAATTCTTGTGGATTGATTTGCTCCATTTTTATAATCACCCAATAAATACATGAAAAATGTTTTAAAAGGATAACAACGAATCGTTTCCTAGCAACATAATATTGATTTCTTAAATACGTATTACTTCACTCTTCTCATTAACACGGTTCATTAAAGATGTTCTTTTGTATTCTATATGTTTCATTACATTAACGTTTCAATTTAAATCCTCCAACAATTCTCGATTGTGGTAGCTAACAGGGGTAGCAGGGATAAAATATGTCGATTCTCAAAAATTTATTACTAACTGGGTTTTTTTTGTTAAATCTCAAGATAATTATTTAAATTATTCGAAATAATATTTGTCCTACAAAATGCATGGTTTGATTCGTTCTGTTTTATAAATATGCAACATCCGAAGAATGTTATATTCATTTGGACAGAGAACACACTAACCTATTATGTAATATTTTTGTCCTACAGTTAGTAATAAGAAGGGCCGGGATAACGTACCACGCAATTTGTAGGACAATGTGGCTTTTAAATTATATAAATATTAACTAAGCAACAGTAAAAAAATCAGCTGGTTAGTAATCATTTTTGATGACCTCGTTATCGATACATATTGGAAGGAGGGGACTCGTTGATCAAACCATACATTTTCTAGGACAAATATTATTTCGAATAATTTAGATAATTATCTTGAGATTTAACAAAAAAAAAAACCCAGTTAGTAATAAATTTTTGCGAATCGTCAAATCGACATATTTTATCCCTTCTACCCCTATTAGCTACCACAATCGAGAATTTTCGTACAGGAAATTGTTGGGCGTCTCATCGAAACGAAGCTGTTCACAAAGATTCAGCTTGATAGCAATCAATTGTAAAAATGGACCATGGATCCTGGACTATAAGCTAGAATCTTAAAGAATATTGCAAAACTAGTAAATTGTTATCGACTTTCGTTTATTCAAGCAGTCGGTCGTACGTTTGGTAAAAACAGAACCGTCGCATTAAGTCGATTTACAGCGGAAGGGGCCGCAGCAAAAGGGAATTAACGTTGAACCATTTAACCCCCAACTGTTAGGGTGGAGTTAATTAAACCTCGATCAGCCGAGTGGGTGGGCCACATGCTACTCATCCGACTAAACGTGTGACTATATTACTATATCCGCATTCTCGCCTAGCTCCAACGTTTCAGAGAGTCTACATAACATACCGGAAGTAACTTTTGTTTGTCATCGAAACCCATATTTATTGCGTTCTGTTCAAAGTTTGCCGGTTGAATTGCGCGAATTGCACGAAGCTTCAGATAGATTATGCGCTTGAGCGATCGAAAACACCACGGCGAAATAGCCTGTTAATCTCTCGGTAGACTGTTGATCTCAACTTAATCGAAAAAATTCGTCCACCCCCCCTAAATTCCTCCCTGTCGCGTGTTTATGAGAAACTGTGGAAATATTTCAGGAAGCTTCGAGGGATCTGACTGTCGCCTGGCGGGAATTGGTCTACCTGCTGCTTATAGCGTTAGGTATGCGTTCGGAGAACGGCCCCCGTTATCTCCGATCGACATTCTTATCATTTTTTTTCACTCGAATGACTTTCAGCTATCTCGCTCGGTATCTTAATTGCGTTCCGGTATATGGTGCAGTGGGTCATTTACATTGTCTTAATCGGCGCCATTCTCGCCTGTATCGGTGGCTCGGCATACCTCTGGTAAGCGCATCCCTTTGTTACCAGATTTATCTAGACACGATAGACCGCGTGACCGACAATATAGCCCGCACTACGTTCTCCCCATCTCTCGGTTACTCTATCACTCGCGGCATTATGTTTCTTTAGGCTCGCGTGGAGCAACGAGAAGAAGGCGGTCGAAGCGCACGAAGTACTCGAGGAGGATTCCAGCGTAACGGCCTACTTCGTCTACGCAATAGCTTTGTCCACCGTCACTGTAAGAATCATTCTTGCTCTCAGATACACTCTGTGACAGGGGTCGGCAAACTATTTTTTCTTTTGGAACCAGATCGTAAAATTTTTAGGCCCACTGGACCCCACAGTGAGTTGAAACGAGAAAAAATCGCGGACAAAAATAATTTTTGAAGTTTTTTTTGTTTTTTTTTTTTTAATTAGGAAATCTCATATGAGATTTATTACAACATAATGCTTATTTGCAACAGAGTATTACAAGGTATATTGTATGGTATAACAAAAATATTAGTTACAATATTAAAATCAAAAATCTTTAGGCACGTAGGTTACATGTATTTAAAAAGGCAATCATACAGGGTGGGGCGCCACATTTTACCATCTAGATTTACGTAATTATTATTACGCATAGCAAACAATGTTTCAGATGAAGTTGAATGGTTTTGAGAGGAGCACATTCTGATGGTACATTTGTTTTTTGTAGATGGACGTGTAAAGGACATATGAAGGTCATTAATGTTTTTTTAAATGGAATCATATATTTTTTATTGCATCAGCTGATGCTCCTTCATATTTTTTACAAAATAGTATTAATCTATTTCTGTAAAAAAATCATTAGTTTAGGAGATATTTTAATTATAATTTTGTTAGGAAATCTCGACTCTCTGGTCAATAATATGAATTCAATGTGATAGTGTAGTAGGAGAGCAAGAACAAATTATAATTAAAATATCTCCTAAACTAATGATTGTAGAACTTGGCGCCGAAATCATTAATTTCATAATATTAGTATTTTATTAGGCCGTAGTTTGCCGACCCTTGCTCTATGATAACGCTCTTGCGTAACAAAAGTATCAGAAAACAATTTGATACGACGTGAATATGACAAGATCATTTCGGTGCAATGAGGTAATTAATTCAGCACGAGTTAATTGGCTCACCGTGTACAAGTTGAAACAGTGTACGGGTGATTATGAAAGTAGTTTTGCGAAACAGTTTATTTAGTTGGATTTTTCACTCGGACCACTTCCATAATTACCACGACTTAGGGGAGCTGCCTTCGAGCTGTGGTTGCAGCAAAGTTAATGCCCCGTTCACAGACGTTTCGCCGGAAACTAGCAGCGTTTAAGCTTCGCTAGATTCAAGAAACTACCGAAATCTCGGCAGCGGCGAAAGTTCCGCGTACACAGTGTCACGATTTGCAGGTGGTCACGCTTCTGATCGTTCTGGTGATGCGAAAAAGAATCGCCCTCGTGATGCAGCTGTTTCGTGAGGCAGGGAAAGCAGTCTACGCGATGCCGGCTCTGCTTCTTCAACCGATATACGTAAGTTATATTCATATTGTATTCGTGTACGTAAATAATACTCGGCGACAACGCGATGAGGCAGTGCCGGATTAAGCTCCGTAGCAGGGGTAGCAAATGCTACGGGCCCCGCGCTTCTGGGGGCCCCGCGCTTGCAACAAAAAATTGATCTAAAATTGGGTCGATACCGTTCCCAGATATTTTTGCTAAATAAAAGGTTATTCATCGTATTTTATTATATTATCGTGCAAAACCTAGGGTCCCCTGGTAACATTTGCTACGGGCCCCGCGCTTGCAACAAAAAATTGACATAAAATTGAGTCGATACCGTTCCCAGATATTTTTGCTAAATAAAAGGTTATTCATCGTATTTTATTATATTATCGTGCAAAACCTAGGGCCCCCTGGTAACATTTGCTACGGGCCCCGCGCTTCTGAGGGCCCTGCGCTTGCAACAAAAAATTGATCTAAAATTGGGTCGATACCGTTCCCAGATATTTTTGTTAAATAAAAGGTTATTCATCGTGTTTTATTATATTATCGTGCAAAACCTAGGGCCCCCTGGTAACATTTGCTACGGGCCCTGCGCTGGCTTAATCCGGCACTGCAATAAGGTGTCTCGCGAAAGTGTGCTGGTCACTCGACTGCGTTTGCAACAATTTAATATATGAAATCATCTGTAATATTCGAATCAATGTCCCGGGGGGAAAGTCGTAAAATCGCGTTGGCGAAAGTAGAAAATGATCTGGGTCATCTTGTATGGTAACGTGAATTGATTTGCAGCATCAAACTTTTATATTAAAACGTTCTATGTATATGAAAAAGGAATACAGTAGGTCCTCGAATCAGAAAACTGCTTTGCTTGTGTTCAGCGTAGGCTATTCAGCTATTCGTGAGCGATCAATAAACTGCGGATTTTTATAAATTTATAAAGCAATTGGCTAAATATAAGACAGTGAAAAATTAGAAGAATTTACAAATAGCGTTACGCTCTTTTCAGGTGTGAAAACCTGTTAAGGGATGAAATGAATTTATATTCAACTCTTGCTGCCCACAAACGCTAAATACATTTTTAACAGTGATCAATTTACCATGAACATAATTAGTTTATTTGAATTTTCCTCTGAAATCAGTACATACATATAATATGTACAAAAGCAGAACGTATTAATAACCTTTCAGAAAACGCTGTAGAAAATATTTTCACTTTTCACAGCCAAAGGATTCGTTATCCTTACTGCTACACAGTGAAAAATTAGAAGAATTTAAAAATAGCGTTACGCTCTTTTCAGGCGTAGAAACCTGTTAAGAGATGAAATGAATCTGTATTCAACTCTTGCTGCCCACAAACGCTAAATACATTTTTATCAGTGATCAATTTACCATGAACATAATTGGTGTATTTGAATTTTCCTCTGAAATCAGTACATACATATAATATGTACAAAAGCAGAACGTATTAATAACCTTTCAGAAAACGCTGTGGAAAATATCTTCGCTTTTCACAGCCAAAGGATTCGTTATCCTTACTGCTAGAACAAAGAAGTTCATGAACTATGAATAAAGAAACCGACGTAAATGCGAATCGTGCCCAGGTGCGCTTCGCTTCAGCTTACGCAGTAGGTGATTTCTCAATTATGAACACTTTTGGAACTAACTTTTCTTAGTCTAGACTTTTCCGTAGACAAATAAAATTAGTCTACGGTGCAGTCTACGGGAATACGGATACTGTGACACGTTATAGTGATAAAAACATTACAGGCCGCGTTAAGAATAAATGAGAAAACGATTGAAACGCGATAACGAACACGAACGGGCAACCCGTCGCGCGTTTCGTATGCAGAAAGTTGCAAACGTAAATAGTTTCGCGAGCTGTATATCGAAGTCTGCCGGAAACGAGGAAAATCATATTTTTAGACCTATCTGCTGATCGGTTTGACGGTGTGCGCGTGGGTGTACTGCATGCTGTGGATCGAGAGCGCGGGCTACAGCTACAAGAACCGGAAAGATCATATCCACTTCAGGAAGGACGGCTTGTTGATCGTAAGTTCTGTATACGTAGGGATAAGTCGCGTCGTCCTCCGGTCCGGTCGCGGCTGAAGAACATTAAAGTGTGCGTAAACCGCCGCGGTGTTTTGCAGGCAAGCAGGTGGTACAATTTGTTCTTCTTTTTCGTGACCTGCGAGTTCCTCCTCGGCTGTCAGCACGTTGTCGTCGCCTGCGCCGTTGCACGGTGGTTCTTCACCAGGTGACACTTTGATCAATATCATAGTTTGCCGGTGGATTGCTTTCTGCCAGCGGGAATTTCCATGGACAGCGACACGAGAGACCTGACGCTGTTAGATCACTACGGTACACGATGGTCAAATGTTCCTAGCTGGACATAAATTAAATTCGGAAATGGCTTACGGAGATTTTTTTCACCTCGATAGCTACACCGTCGTCCATAAATATCTGACCAGCTTCGGTCTATCGAAAATATACGAAATACATTTGAAACTAGCTGACCCGACAGACGTTGTCCTGTCCAATTTTAATAAGTTTGTTTGTGAAGCAATTTCAATTTGAATCTTGAAATTCAACCAATATCAACCATTTCATTTTTATTATATAGAAGATAAAGATATAGAAGATTATATACGGCATCTCAATGTAACTTTTGCCATAGTATTTCTTTTGTACACTCGTATAAAAGTTATAATTAATAGTACAAATAATATTCAACATCAAATGCTATGAATAAGAAGTTCGTATTCATCAACGAAGTATTTGATAACTTTCGTCTATTTCCAATCCTTAACATGTAATAATGCATTACAATGCTTTTATGTCAATCATATACATTTGTATTCATTCTACTTCGAAATAGTTTAAGTTATAACGTTGATGTAAACTTTTAAATTCGATTCCGCCAAGTGGTCGAATACTTATGGACGGTATAGTACGTGAAAAGAGGCTTAAAATCGCGATGAAAATTCTTCTAACTAGACTGCGGATTTTTATGCATCTAGAGGAAAATTGAGTAGATGAAATTCAAAATTGTTAAAGGGGTAAGGAATAAATTTCAATTTGGTTACTGGTTTTTGAAAGCTTTACGAACCACGTTCATTCAGAATCGCCCAAATAGATGTTTCCCGTTTTTCCAGACTGACACCTCAAACAGTTGAACATTGATCTAATTATTCGAATCTTTCTACCCTTTCAATTCTCTTCTCCTCGGTTTTTCTATTAAAAGCATCGAATCCGCAATCCGGTTATGAAGAAATTAAATTTTCCGGGGATAGGATTCTTCATAATTAGCCTGTGGATTTGATGTATTTATAGGAAAAATTAGTAGGAGGAATTATGGGTCGAAGAATGCCCGTACGTTCCAAATACTGCTTTCTACGCATTCGTTTTAGACACAAACGATCTGATTTTAAGCTGATTTAACTTTACCCGAGGTTTTCGATGTCGAAAAAGGCATTTAATGAATTAATCATTCCTCTTTCTAGACTATTTTTATTTCGCAAGATCGGCGGTCTGTTTCAATCATAACTGTTTCAATCAGGAACATTGTTGAAACATCGTTGACAGAAGCATCATCTTCAGGAAAAACCTTGGTAGCAGATGCCACAAAAGAAAACTAGCAATTTCTGTTCATTAGCCAAGTGCAAAATCGTTCTTGATACTTGATCCCAATCGTCATCGACTCTAACTTCTGAATTGTCACCAAAAAAGAAAAAAATATATAGATTACTCAGTTGAATTGGGTTGATCGAGTAAATTAAAGCGTCGAATCGTGCTCTCGTTTGATTGTCGAAAGACGAATGAAATCGACTAAACGTGTGCTATTTGCTGACTAGTTCAACTGTCGTCTCTCCGAGGAGGATTTCCGTTCTACGTGCTGCACGCGTTCAATCCGTGATTAATTAGAACACGAGTCGCGAGTGGAAGATATTAATGAAATTCTGTAGCCAAACAAACAAAAATATTCTAGAATATTTGACTTTTCGTACTGTCACGCGACGGTCTATCAATGAAAAGGTATGTCTTACTCCATTTTGGGATTTGTTGGATCCTTCTCATATAAGAGTAAACAGTTTGAAATAATTACTCCTATTTTCCACTTTTTGCCTTGTTGTCGCTGGGACATTTTTTAATTCTTTTAATATTTTATACGTATATTGGATGATTGCAAAAGTTCGTACCCCATTCTTCTCGTGACCTTTTTTGAAAATAAACATGTAACTTCTACGAAAAAAACAGGGCATGTACAAGAATGTACAAGAATATATAAGTGTGTACAAGAAGATTTAAGTTTATACTAGAATATACAAGAAGAATCAAGAATATACTAGATATATTCATATTGTAAAACGTACAGAGATAATTGTAGAAAATAGTGGTGACTATATAAGTGATTAGTTATATGTGGGGACAAGTATGGAAACCTAGAACATTTGACAAAGGATTGCAGGATAATGGAGAAATGATTAGGCTCGAGGATGTAGTGAGCGGGAGAAAAGATAGAAAGGTTGAAGAGTGGTTGGAGAAGTTGAGGAAAAAAATAGAAAAGAGAGCATAAATAAACCAAAGAGAATACCAAAGAAAAAAATGCAAAAATTAGGGAATGGAGAGGGAAGCAATAAGTATAGAATTAAGCGGGTTAGTGATAATCAGGGTACTAAAAGAGTAGAACAGGGTAGGAATGTGTGAGATATAGAAATGAATGAGAGAAGGTATGGAACGAATGTATGAAATAAGATAGTTTTATATAAATAGGTTAATGTAAACCAAGTCCAATTTTCTTAGCTGTAAGGCTGAAAATAAAGCAATATCTATCTATCTATAAGTGATTAGAATAGAAATGCTTTATTTTTTAGCCTTCCGGCCATAAAAAAGGAACTCAGTTTACATTTCAGTCTTAACTCTCTCATCCTTCCACACTTTTCCGGGTCCATTCATACATTTTCCATTGCCCTATCCTTCTCCCATTCTTCTTTCTGTTCTTTCCCTTTTTTTTCTCTAGCTTCCTTAGCCAATCTATCGCTTCTTTTGACCCCCTCTCGCTCACTATTTCCTCTATGTACAGGCCTCTTTCAATTTCCCTACATTCCCTTTCCATATGTTCCAGGTTTCCAAAACTATTCTCGCAGAATTCACATTTTCTATTTTCCTCTTTTTCCCAATACCTGTTCCACCCTTCTAATGTCCCCCCTCTTGCCTGTGCTATAAGTGATTAATTAAAAGAGATTTTTTTTTAAAGGTAACCGCTCGAATTTTATTTTCAAATAGGCTACGAACTTTGTCAATCATCTAATACTTTAGAATATTGAACAGATCTTAATTCCTGTTTACGTCCCATCGAACGAACGTATGCTTCATCAAGCCAAGTCACTCAGTTTGATGGACGAACGGAGTAGCGTTGTCCAGCTAGGAAGCTCGCGTTGTCCACTATGGGACATGTCGATCAGTTCGACGTTCTTGGACCATTCGTAGATCCCGCACTTAAATTGATCTTACTCGCCGTTCCCCGGATTCGTTCGTTTAAACGCGCAACGGTACTAATACGATTCCGGCTGGCGGAAGAAAGTCCATGAATGACAATCGGAGGAACCAATTCCCGTGTAATCGGTTCCCAGATAATCGAATTCTTAATTGTCCCCGTTTATGTGTGCGTGCTGGGGAAATTTCCGATTAACGACCACCAAATTGCAGAAAGCAATCCTGCCGGCCGTTCGAGGAATGGGATGTGTTTGTGTGTGTGTGTGTGTGCATGGAACAATAAACTTCATTAAGGAAATATTTTCTGGACGCAGGGACAAGAAGCGGCTCTCGTGCGCTGTAACGCGGGGCTTCGGTTATCTCGTGCGATATCACTTAGGTACGGTCGCGTTCGGCGCATTGGTTATTGGTGTAGTTCGGCTCATAAGAGCGATAATTTCCTTCGTCCAAAATCGCCTGAAGCGGTACGATAACAACCTAGTGAGGGGAATATTGTGCTGCTGTCAATGTTGCCTCTGGTGTTTCGAGTGCGCTCTCAAGTTCCTCACCAGAAACGCTTACATCGAAACAGGTATTAACCGATTAAGTGCGGGGCCGTATCTCGCGCGAATCAATTCGAGCATCTTCGCCGATGCGAGTATTCATCGGAAAAAATTAGGATACGCGACAACGCATCGGTGCGAATTTTTCCGAACGGGAAAGTCGAGAATTGTGTCTACGTTTTCTAGACGATACGATGCGACCAATGAAAACTTGAGCAAGAGAAGCTCCACGAAAATTATAAACGTCGCTGCGCGCATTCGCAGGTTTTGCACTCGAAATTCGCCGTTTTGCAAGTCAAATTCAACGTTATGCAAATCAGTTTTATCCGTAAAGAATATTTAAAATTAATTATTTATATGGATTTATTTCGACACACGCGAGGGAAACATACCACTTAATACGCTTCGATAAATACGTACATGTATTACTTTCATTTAAAAAATTTGTCAATCAGAAATAGGCTACAATGAATATACATGTCTACACACAGTTGTCACACATTACAAAGTTAACCCTTTGCACTCGGAGCTATTTTAACTGGAAAATTAAACGTTTCTTCTGACCTACAATAATTCCATTTTCTATGATTTTTTAAATTTGATAAATATGAAATTGATATAATACCTCATACAATACTTAAATGTGTAGTAATTGGTTAGATACCGACATATCTGATAGTGTAAACAATTATTTAAATAATAGTACAGCAATTTTTAGTGTCGCCTCTGAGGCGCCACGCGAGTGCTAAGGGTTAATGAAATGGTAATTACTTTTAAACAAGTACTTCCTGTACATCTTTGCAATAAATAAAATTTTTAATTTCTCGACGATTAATTTACATATGATTTTTCTTATTAAAACTTACGTAAAAATGCTAATGGAATTTATTAAATATAGGTAGTGGAATTCTACGATACCGCGTGCACCATGTAAAAAGGTGTGGACAGTTGAATGTATATTCTTTATGACTAAACTATATTCAGAATGGTTTCTCTACAATGTGATTCGACGTGCTACGCTTGATGGTTTCCTTGCGACTGACTTTGGTTCTCGCTTTTTCCTTACTCCAAGATTCGCCTATACCTGAGGACCGTAAACCGCCCCTTAAACCAACAGTTTTCAGGAAGTGGCAATCGTTGCACACCAACAAATGCTTTATTTGTAAACGGGTGAAATTGATTTGCGAAACGGTGAATTAGCGCAGAACCTGTAGAAAAATAATTTCCTGAGCAGTTTCACAGTGCGATGCAAGGTATCGCAGTGTCTTTTTCGGCGAAGTGACCGAAAGAAGAAGGTATCCCGAATGAGATTCCCGAGATACGCGGCCCCGATAATAAAACGCGTAGGATAAAGGTGCGATAACGGTGTACGGTTGCAGCGATTTACGGATGCAACTTCTGCACGGGAGGAAGGAAGGCGTTCCACGCGTTGTCGAGCAACATTTTAAGAGTGGCCGCCATTAACAGCGTCGGCGACTTTGTCCTCTTTCTGGGCAAGGTTCTGGTCGTTACATTAACGATCGTCTCGGGCATTTATATGATGCAGGTACGTTAGCTTCTTGAATATATTCGTGGAGCGGTTCTGGCCGAGTTCTCGCTAATTCTCTTGCTCTTTAGAGAAAGGAGGGACTGCACCATCCGTGGGTGCCGATAGCGGTGGCCGGTCTGTTCGCGTTCTTGGTAGCGCATTGCTTCATCTCCATTTACGAGGTAAAAATCGGTTGATCCGTGTAGAAAAAGGATCGAACGATGGCGAGCGTTTAATACCGCTTCTGTCGGTTGCAGATGGTGATCGACACCATATTCATTTGCTTCTGCGAGGACTGCGAGAAGAACGACGGCATCGGCAGGCCGTACTTCATGAGCCGCGGATTAATGGTGATTGAAACTGACGGCTCGGTTCGTGTTCGATCGGCGAGCTGGTTTTAATAAGTTCGCTTTTGTTCCAGGAATTCGTCGAAAACAGCAAGAAGGCGCTGAAGCACTTGGATCAAGATCCATCCAGCCCTCATCCGTAATCGCGACGGCTAGGTTCCATGGAAGCTAGCCGGACCGATCCGAGAAAGCTTTTGCGAGAGATTGTTCCCTCGGAGAATCAGGGAACCAGCGCGCTAACTATCACAGAGTCCCGGCGAACTATCAGTACACAGTAATGCACAATTAAGCGTCCGGGGGAGGATGCTTAAGCGGGGAGGTGACAGATATCAACTTTTAACCCTTTGCACTCGGAGTTATTTTAATTCGAAAATTAAACGTTTCTTCTGACTTACAATATTTCCAGTTTCTATGAGTTTTTCAATTTGATAAATATGAAATTTATATAATACCTCATACAAGAAGCCAACAACCGTAGTCCCGTTGAAAGCACCGGTTCTTGTTAGATCACCGAAGTTAAACAATGTGGAACGTGAACGGCACTAGGATGGGTGACCGTCTGGTAAAAAACCGGAAAGTGACCCACCCGAGGTGTTTTTCACGTGTTGTTGGCGAAAGGTGGTTCGGAACCCACCATAAACAGTAGGTCCCGCTGAAAAGGCGATGGTGAGAATGGAAAGAGGGGGAAGAAGGATTGGTAAATGAATTTGAAACCCTGAGGGGACCAAATATCATGTTACAATATAAATACCTCATACAATACTTAAATGTGTAGTAATTGGTTAGATACCGACATATCTGAGAGTGTGAACAATTATTTAAATAATAGTACAGCAATTTTTAGTGGCTCCTCTGAGGCGTCACTCGAGTGCTAAGGGTTAATCGGAAATTCCACTTTTTTTTCTCTGTTTTAATTGAGTAAGATAGCGGCGGACGCTTAAGCGGTGCGCTACTGCAGTTGCCTCCTCAGACGCGACGTCTCTTCCTGTCGCTCTTCCCGAGCGAGTTTTATTAAACAGATAGCACACGGTTCCTCCGCCTCGGTTTCCATTTGCACGGTGCCACGTGCGAGGAAGTCTGCCACGAGCCGCGGACAATTTTGATCGGCGTCTGACCTCCTTTCGTATCCGGGGTTTCGGGCAGGAAGACGGAAAGCGAACACAAGATAAACGGGCCTGGGGAAAAGCTTCTGGCCGAGCCGAGAAAAGACTGATATCAAATTGAAAAACGTATCGTAGCACAGAGGCTGATCCAGCGCGAGATGCGTCGATCCATTTTTGAAAGCTAGAATCTGTTAGCTGGATTAGTGTCGTTATTTCGATTCGTGTGTCGCGAGGAACCGTTTTCGCGTGGTGCCGACTAAGCTCGTGCCACTTAGATACGAGATTTAAGGGGGTAGGCTCGTTTCTCATTTCTCGAGAATACAAAGGGTTCGCAGTAGTCAGAAACGCTGGATAAAAGAGCGATTTGGCCGCGTTCGCCTTCCACAATTCTATCTTTTTGGTGTACGAGATGTAATTTGCATTAATCTCAATTGCTTTATGGATATAGGCATACGCGCAGCTTTATGCTTCCGAATAGTGGAAATTATAGGGTAATTCAATTGTCGATCGTAAATGTATTTTTGATTACTCATGTTGTAATTTCTTATCGGCGCACAGGTTCGATCATTATGTTACAAACTTTTAATCCTTTTTTCTTTTTAATAAATGCTTATTCCTCAGTGATATACATCGGTGGTTCACTCCGTGTAAACCGATTTTGATGCTAATATCCTGTTTCATACAGTTAGCGGGTTATTTCTAACTTATGTGATGTCACCCACAAAAGGAAAGGAACGTTTCGCCCTAGACACGATGTACATCACTGAAGAATAAGCATTTATTAAATAAAAAAAGAATTAAAAGTTTATAACATAATGATCGAACCTGTGCGCCGATAAGAAATTACAAGTGGAAATTATGCCTCGTAAACGTAAGAATAGGACATTTCAGGGCGATCGCGGCATAGATTGATTTTTTAACTAGCGAGAGCGTATCTCGCAATCCTAGAAACGAGTCTGGCCTCTTAAAGAAGGAATCCGCCGACCCAGATCCGGACAGCTCAATTACTCAGTCAAACTAGAGGCAGTCCGGCGCTCTAAAATGGCTCATTCTTTTTTTCTTCCTTCAGACGCCATGCGCGCTGCCTCCGGACAGGTAGACAGATCAAATTGTCTGGGACTTAAGCTGCCCTATGTACTAGAGATCGCGGTTTTCGAACGTGTACTAAAATACACGTGTACACGTGGTACGTGAACCGTGTAGAACGCATTTAAGGATCCGTGAATGCGAATCCGTGAATACGGATCCGTGTACACGTGAATACTGCGATTACGAACTACGAATACGAATTCGCGTACTTTACACAGACTTTAACGTGCCGAACGGATCCGTGTACGCGGATTCGTATTCCTAGTTCGTAGTCGCAGATCCGTGTAAATTAAATTTATTCCTTAAATTCGTTAAATTCGTTAAATTCCTTAAATTAAAATCCTTAAATTCGCACTACACGGTTCACGTACCACGTGTATTTAACACACACGTGAAATGGGGATCTCTACATGTACACACGTTCAGACGATAACGAGCGCGCGCGCGCGCACATTGTTCTTCCACGGCGAAGAATGAACAAGCATTGTTTCCGTCGTTGTCTTTCACACTTCTGACCTGGTCAGACAGCGACCGCAGCTTTCGAGCTACAATCTCAATGTACACCCGAACAAAGCGTTGACATTCCAATAAACAATGTTCCCGCGATCACCGAGAAGAGTTGATGTATTTTTTTATAGTCGGTCGTCTCTCTACGACGTGTCCAAGCTCTAGATTTAGGCACGACGTTTCTATACATTTACATACTCACGTGTGATATCACCACCGTCGCGGAACGGTGTCGTGCATGTAGTTTGCGTAAGCACAGTGCTCCCTCGTCGGATGTTCAAGCTCTCTCTTTTCCGGTTTTAGCAATGTAGCGAGATAAGCGTGAAACAAGCAGCAAACAAGTCGCTGTCGAGGAGCCTAAACAGTTGCTAAACGAGTTTACTTAACCCTCGTCCGTACCTCGCGTCGATTCGACACATTTTTCACTAATTATGAACAAATAAGGGCTGCGCATACACCTGTTACTTGCAATTTCGAGTGGAACATTTTCCTAGTTGAATAATGCAAGGAAAAGCCGTGTTTATAATGCACGGATAATCGTTGGTGACAGACATGTTTTTCACAGGCGCTCGTTTTGATCTGCCTTCTTTTTTCAATTCGTTGGCGATCGTAGTTTTATAATTCACCTGTTATTTTCGATTCTCTATTTTTATAAATTTATCAATATATATAGGGTTGTCTGTCAATACGTATACATGCATACATACATCATCCGTACTTCAACTTATCGCAGAAATACTTCAACTTATCTTACAGAGGAACATAGAAAAATGGTCTTCAATTTTTGCATGAAAGAATTTGTACAACGTTCGTTGTTTATCTAACCATTGTACTCGTTATTTACCCGTGTGCCAATTTAATAAAGAAAGCTAAGAATTCATTCGAATCGTTACTTTAGAAAGGATTAGGAACGGATGAGGGTTATATATTTAACGATTATTGTTAAGTGTTATAATACCTTCTAAAGTAGCATTACGATAAATGTGCATCGAGTTATCGATCTTTCCGCGAAATCAGTGTACAAAAATCTAGAATTAGAATCGACGACGCGAGCTTACCACGCTGTTCGAATGCTCAAAGTGTAAAGTCATCAGACATGCAACGGGGGAGTCCTGTGCAACGCTCGGATAGTGGAGAACAGAATCGTTACGAACGAGCGATATTTTGTAAGAGTTTCGGAACGGATGCTCGATAGCCATAGAGAACAGTTTGAAATGCTGCCAGGAATGGCACGCGGCATAGATCAAAGGCGATAGCGCGAGCAAACCGCGCGCGAGAGATACGCGGCGCGATAATGCGCGACTATCCGGGTAATTGCAGGTACATCGATCGCCATGTTGTATATATATTTTTTCACGCGAGTCCGCCCACCAATGATGTATTTCCTTCACGTATGTCACGTTTTTTTTTTATTGTTGATAATAATCGATTCGTCGACAACGTGTGCGACAGCGTCCATTTCGAAACGCGAAAGCGCTTGCGGTTTCAGTTACGCGCTGATCAAATACTTGAACGATAGTATTATAATTTTAATAAAAACTCTCTGAAACTAATGGTTCAGTTTAATGTGTGGTTCAATTATTTCATCATCTACTTGTAACGCAATTCACACTAGGCCATGTTGAAACGATGCTCTATTTCGCGATTGCGAATCGTCTGCAAACAGTTGATCGAGGGAAAGAGTTCTAATCAAACGTGGGACTCACCTCGCTCGAACAGAACGCTTCGATGTTTCCACGACGCAAATACACGCGGCTCGAAAAGAAACACGGCCAGTGGCGGTTCAAGTGGAGGCCCCAAGCGGTAAAAACTTTGGGGCCCTCAAACTCAAGTTAAAAATAGAAGTTGCAAGAAAACTCTAATAAACTTATTAACAAAAAAGAAAAGTAATGAAAAATTTCATACCGTTACACATTAAATAAATTTCTTTGAAATTCGGGGCCTTATGGTATCCCGGGGCCCCACGCGGCTGCTTAGTTTAGTCCGCTTACTATTAGATTCACCACTGGGTACAGATCCCCCCAAAAATAATAACGTAGTCTGTTACACAGGATTTCGGAGCAGGATTATTTTTTCCTATCCCCTCCACCACCAAAATCATCATAACAATATTCATTACACAGGATAAATCCCTTAATGTTTTTTTTTGCAGGATCATTTTTTCCTGCGCCACGTTCTAGCCCAAATAATTATAAGAATGTTCGTTATACAGGATAAACGCAACAAACTCAAGTTAAAAATAGAAGTTGCAAGAAACCTCTAATAAACTTATTAACAAAAAAGAAAAGTAACGAAAAATTTCATACCGTTACACATTAAATAAATTTATTTAAAATTCGGGGCCCTATGGCATCCCGGGGCCTCACGCGGCCGCCTAGTCCGCTTACCGTTAGATCCATCACTGAACACGGCTGACTCCGTATAAATCCTCGAAAAGAAATGATCACAGTATGAGAACTGTGTTTCTGGCAATGTCTTTACGATGAATCGTGATTCCGGTGCGGAGACGATCGCCGAGTCAAAGCTGAAGATTTAATTACCTTGCTCGCAGCGTCGCGTTTTCTACCATCCTTTTCACTCTATAATTAACATGTAGAACAAAATGGCCCCGAGCGATCCCGGAGAACCGGGAACAGAAAAGGACAAGAGGAGTAAAAGCATAGACAGGGCTCTCGTCAGACAGTGCTCGAATGTTTCGTTATTTTTCATTTATTCGATTCGGGCACACAGTTATTGCATGAATGATTATGCGCGCCCGGAGGATCGCTCCTCCTTTCGGGCGACGCAAGTGGATCGTTTCGTTACACTCAGCTGGCAGTTAACTTGGGTCGACATTTACGAAATCTAAAGCGGACACTTTGCCGTACATATGTGTATGCTCGTCGTTCTCATTATTTCTCGCTTCTATCATTCTTTCGTTTTATACGTTTTATACGTTTCCGTGACAGAGACGCACGGCCCGCTTGACGGATCCGTGTTATGTATGCGGTATATATGTTTGACGTTCGTGTATGCGGTGTCTCTGTGTGTGTAGACTCGTGTTGTACAGCTTGATCGCGTTGGTTCCGGTGGAAAAAAGATTCACTTACAAAAATTACCTCGGGACATTGTACTATGTGTGGCGTCGTCGTCGCCTCGACGACTACAACGGGACTAGCGAACATGAGTTAGCGTAACACGGCGCTTCACCTCGCGAAGCAGCTTCTCTTGGGGGAGAATAGGCGCGCGACACTCCTCCGTTATCGAACAAACGGGCTCTACCGATCCTCGAGCCCGCGCGCGGAAGGAGGTCCCTCGCAAAACACGAAAAATATCTCTTATTTACCATATAGATAGTCTCCGCCGGGGCTAACAGGTCGCCCAGGTCGCAGGAAAGATTGCCGGGTACAGCTTGCGCGCAACGCTTCGCTAGATTACGTGCAGGTAGGTAGGCTGCACGTACGCTGCAGGCTGATAGGCTGCAGGTGTGTATGCGTGTACAACAGTTTGCGCAACTCGGAGCTCCGTTTCGCAAGGTACCTAATAGTATAAGACAGGGAGTTCCAACATGTGTATCTAGCGACTCCTTCCCCGCTTTGGTACTTCCCCCACTCTTAGACCAGAGTAGAACACACAAACAAATAGTTGGGAGTGACTAAAGGGGTCCATTCACCGTATGCTTGACTATGAATGGACACCTTAATGGTGTGATTGATTGTTTGTCATAGCAGGATAAAAAACTTTTTGATTAGATAGTCTCAGCTACATGGCACTAGTTGATCACAGCTCTGGGTAATCGTTAGTTATTGCTCATTAGTTTATTTGAACCAATGGTTTATTAGAACCAATGGTTAATCATAACTGATAAGCAAGAACTAACGATCACCTAGAGCTTGGACTAGGTATAGTGCCATGTAGTTGTGAATAACTAACCAAAGGGTTTCGACTAATAACCATTTTGCTATGATTTAGTCATATTTAATTTTTAGTAGGTTTGCGAGTTACTCTGTCTTAGACTTCACCACATCTTAGAATTCAGACAAGACCGTCCCCACTATAGCGTCCAGTGTCCCCTTCCAATAAGCGCCTTTACGATGGGGCAACGAAGACACGAAACACTAGCGAACACGACGAAGGTGCGCTCTACACAGAAGATACGTTGATGGGGGAAGCAAACGTTTAAGGGGCTTCAACCGTACCCCATCCCTGTGCCGGCCCACTAACTCTACGGGAGAAGTTTGACTAATCGTGGGGACCATGCGGTTCTAGGAGAGGAACAAGTTGGAACTCCCTGGTATAAGAAATATCCGCCACGCGGAATTATAACATTCTCGCCAAGCTTTCATGCAATCCATGAAATTCTCCTTCTTCTCTCTCTCTCTCTCTCTCTCTCTCTCTCTCTCTCTCTCTCTCTCTCTCTCTTAATGCCCGGCGACGAAGCGCGTCGCTGGCTCCCGGGGCTTTTCAGTTAAACACTGCGAGATTCAAGGGTCATGGGTCTGCTCACCGAGTCTCCATCGAGCGGAACCGTCTTAATGCCCGTTCGCACCCGCTCGAACGATTCTCCGGGAACTCGAGACTCGAGATCGCGATTGATCCTCCGCTTGTGCGGCTTCAAGGATCAGGATCGCGTCGCCTTATTGGAGCCTCGCCGAGTCATGGTCACGTGCGATGCAACCAAGGTTATTGTACAGTTTGTTCAGTCTTTATCGCGGAAACCAACCCGTCAGGTAAGGATCAAAGAATCGTGGATCGTCGGCAGTGACGACTGAAAAAGATCGTCCCTTCCGCAGGGATGTATAACAAATGAATTGATGTATCACGCTGCCGCACACGTTGCTCGACACACACTGGATGCGATTGCCGCGAGGAAGGATCGGAGCTTGATGATCGAAATATTGTGCTTTTCAAAAAAGTGTAAATCATTGTTTCAGCACAGACTTTTCAAGGATCCCCGGTAGTTTGATCGATCTCGGTCTAACAGAGATTTTCGACATTTTGATGCTCGTGTAATTGAACCCTCGATGAAAAGTGAAATAAGAACTACACTCTTTGGTCTCTTTTTATCGATCGGGTCTGTATTGATGCTCCACTAGGACCCTATCTCCTCGTAAGCTACCGTCGAACTACTAGCTTATTTATTCCCTGTACCCTGATATGGATTTACTTCTCTTTCGGATTACGTCGCTAACAGTCTACGAGACGGTACACAGTCTTCTTCGAACGAATGAATGAGGAATGAAGACAGTATAAAATTCCATGAGAGATGGGGAAAGGTAACGTTCGCTCGTCAAACAAAATTATGAAAGAAATAAATGATTCGCGATGATCCGAACCGAAAGAACAGGCTTCAACTGATCCCAACGGAGGCAGTATATAGTACTCGAGTGGTCAACGTAGCTTCGGACGCATCAAATTCAAAGTGGCGTTAGCATCGATGTCGAAAATCTCTAGATAACATGTTCATATAGTCCAAGAAATTCTTTCAACCTTCAGTGGGTAGATCGATCGCGTGTATAAAAGAAGAGGGTATGAAACGCGAAGCGAGAATTACACCGAATGACCTGCATTCGATCATCGAAGCAGTCGAGTCCCAGGATCCAAGAAACTCCACGGCCCGTGAGGATTTGTGATCGACGCGCCGGGAAAGCGTTGCTCAGTTTTCCCATGGATCGTCGTACCCAAGATCGTGATCTCCCCGACGAAACTCTTGGTGGTGAATAGACTGCGGATCTTTATGCAACATAAAAAATGTTTGCATCGATTGCAAGTCACAGGGGCCAAATGTCTTTCTTCTTTTAATTGTCTTATTAAGATGATGAACTCGTTTTCCAGATGGGATTTCTCAGCCCCCCTTAACACACTACCGACCAGTGATTATTGCATATTTTTGAAAAATATATGGTACATGGCTAAATTTTCATTTGGAATTTAGTATGAACTAACTAAGTCACCCTCAATAACGTCGTCTAATATTTTCATTTAAGATTGTAATGTCAAAGAAAATTTCCATGCTTTTTTTTGGTCCAGAAGAATTATTGAAAATCCTATTAATAGGCTTCTGGTCGGTAAAGTGTTAAGTTGAAATGAATACGCCGATGTCCTTGAGTCTTCTTAATTCGTCCACTCCATCAAATCCGCAGTCTAATGATGAGGAAGATGGTGTTGCGCGCTCAACCGGCAAGCGCGGACAACTGCCATTTGTATGGCAACGTGGTCTTTGAACGGTGCGACTCTTGCTGGCTTCTTCGAATCCAGGACTTCGCTATTCCCATTCATCCTTTCCAAATTTCCATGCGAGCTTATTCCATTGCCATATTCCACGCTGTTTGGTCCTAGAATGTATCTTCTCAGTCGACAGTGATAGCAGTGTGCACGGGAAACATCTAAATATATACCGAGCGGAGGTATAAGCCTTCGAGAACTTCCGAAAGGAGAGCTCGTGGGGTTTCCGGGATCTAGAGATCGTCTACGTCAGCTACGTTTCAAAATTTCAATTCACCAACTGTCCTTGGTTTACGCCAGATCCGAATACAAAACACCGTGGAACTAGTTCCGCTAAATCGTAATAATACTTCGCTGCCAGGGTTCATCGAATTCGAACTGGCACGATAACCGAGGCTCCAGGGCTCCGTGATCCTCCCCAGAGAGACCAAGGTTCCTTTTTCTCATCGTTTTTCTTCTTCGCGTGTAGCACCAGTGACGACGTTTCTATCGAGTTGATATATGCGTGCGCCGAATCGATATCTCCACATTATACAAATTCGATGTCGTTTCGCTTTGGAACCGCTCGTGGTCCGCCTTACGAATCCACCAGCGTTCCGCGAGGGTATGTAGGAAAATACTACGGCGATCTTAAATGAAAATAGGGTGGGTAGAGGGACAGATAGATAAATAAATGGGGGGAAGGGTGAGGACAGCTAAAGGAAGACCGTCCACGATATCGCGGCTTCTCGGTGTCCGCGTACGTCAGAATGATTTGGTTGCGTTGCTACCTCGATTTCGTTTCGCGTAACACGTTCTTTTTAAATAATGAATAATAATATTAATCGTAGTCAATAATAATAATAATAATTATCATATATAATAATATTAATAAACTCTGCAAATATTCAATATAGGTTTGTTCACACGGACTAGATACACTTCCCGGCGAGCGACCGATCGATCGATACGCTCTCTTCTTCCCTCTTGACTCGACCCTTGTGCTCATCGACACGCATCGTTCAAGGCGCGCGCTGGAGAGGGATAAAGAGGGTTAGCAGGACGAGGAGGACGAGGAGGAGGAGCAGGAGGAAGAGGAGGAGGTGGGAATGAGCCATGAATCGGAATACATTGACCATTGACGCATGCCGCGCGTAATCACCGGGGTCGTGGTTAACGATTACCACAATCTCGCGTTCGGATGATCCGTTCGCTCTCTCTCTCTCTAACTCTACGAATCGCCTTCGCCGTCTGCGCACTCGTTGCGTCGTTGCGGCCGACCATTTACGCAACCGCTAGTCTCTCCGCGTTATTAGAAAATAGATTGCACTTGGTGATAACCACGTGGCCTCTCTCACTCTCTCTCTCTCTCTCTCTCTCTCTCTCTCTCTCTCTCTCTCTCTCTCTGTTTCTTTCTCTCTCTTTTGCTCGCTCGCTCGCGCTGTCTCTCTCTCCCTCTCTCTCTTTCCCCGCATGCCCCGCTCCGTGTCAGTAATCGTTAATCCATCGCAGCAAAGGAACATTGCATCTGGCCGCGCGGCGCGTTCATCGACGAATCATTCAATCGAACAGTGCACCGCACGGTGTTTCGATCATTCGACAGAAACCGTAACTTCGGAGCGTAAGATTGGCGGAGAATCTCGCGTCATATAGCATACTATTAAAAACCAAATGTTCGAACCTCTATTGAATACAGTTAAATTTGTTGCTGGAAGAGTCGAATTCAATCGAAGAGTCGTCACATCGATGGAATCGTGCGCCATCGAATATTACTAACCAAACGGGGCTTGGAACTTTGACTGCATATATCAATTTGTTATTTTGGAAGAATCGAATTCGATCGAATTGCACTTTTCTCAAATGGTCCGTTTAACGCAAAAATGGTGTAACGTCGACGCAACGATGAAGGCTGCGACTGAAATCGTGAAGGATTGTCGAACTTAATGCAACGGATAATCTCTCCTTGTTCATCGGAGAAAAATTTTGTGATGACCGAGGTAGTTAGATTTCTGTCCTAACCACCCACGTCCGCGAAACACCGTGCGTCGGTCCGCTCGCGGCGACGACCGTTTCATCAACAGAGGCTGCAACACTTGGAGGCATCGCCTAGGTGAATGTGACAAACAGCGGGCAGAGCGGTGCAGCCCTTTACCCCGACGCTCTCCTGCACCAAATGCGAGAGGCCCAGATTCTGATTGATGTCACCATCGCTTCCGCGATGCTGATGCTTCGCGTCGCACCACTGCCGATGTTCCCGCCACTTGTCATCCGTCGTGGTGCAGAATAGCATCGACTTTGGCGACGGAGGGCTGACGCGATCGCGGGCGATGCTACCACAGGATCGAGCCTTGTACAATCGTCCTTTCCCGAACAAACCTGGCAGCGGAACGCAGAGCTTCTTGTGCACGGCGAAGTAACGGCTGAGCAACCGGATCTTTCTGTTCTTGCAGTCGTTTCTGTTCATGGAACCGTTTCTGTTCTCTTTGTCGTTGGACGGTATCTGATTGACGGGGCCGCCGTTCACGTCCCACCTGTCGTCGCAGCAGATCTCGATTCTCTGACAGCAATCCCTCTGCGGCTCCTGCTTGTTGCACCGGCCGGTTGGGCTGCAGCTGTTCTGACCGTTCGACGGCGACGACATAGAAGACTTGCCGGTGCTCAGGGACCAGCTCTGCAGCAACCTCTGCCCGAAACCCTTGGCTTTCTGCATGGTAGCCGCCGCGTGGGATATCGTCTGCGTAATGTTATGCGACCCGGTGCTACTCTGCGACACCGAGGACGACGACGACGACGATATACTCTGCACCCCCAACACGCCCGAGTTCCTCGACACGTGGCACTGATTGTGACACGCTGAAGGCGTCTCGGCCTCTTGCACCTCTGTGATCCGATTCAACGACTGACTCTCCCTTAACCGTGTCTCCCCGGCTCTTCTTCTACCGGTTCGATGCCTCCTGCCGAATATCACCTGGTTCTCTGCGGAACGATGCCTACCACCGGTCGTCGTGGTAGTCGTGGTGGTCGTGTTAGTCGTGTTTCCACTGTCGTTTTGATTCGTTTCGTTCGAAGGCTCCGCTGCGTGCTCCCCGTTCCCCACGCCTCCTCCACCTCCGCCTCCACCGCCACTCCCTCCAGGATCTTGAGAATCGCTCGAGTCGTCGTGACTGTCGCGTCTCGAAGGTAAGGATTTCGCGGACGCGCCCAGTTTGTGCGCCCTCTTCTTCCTACTCTCGCTATCGTCGTCGCTTGCGTCCGAGCTCGAGCAAGAAGTGGTGCGCGTCTTGTGAAACTTGCTGCGTTTCTGATCGTAACCTGTACTCCTGACGACGCGACACTTCGAGCTACCGCTCTCCGGAGTCGGCACCGCGACCCTGTCCCCATCCTCCAGGATCTCGTTCAATGTCAACTGAGGCAACGCTGTCGGCGTGCTGCTGGGTGACGGCATCGTCTTGTACTTGGGTGTCGTCGTCAGCGAATTGTCGCCAAGAACCACGGGATGAAGCGGTATGGACACCGTCGAGGACTCTGTTAAGATCGTGGTGGTGATAGGGTTGGTTGTGCTAGAGTCGGACGGCTTCGGTGGCAACGCTGAGTCCAGAGAAGAGCAAGCCGATCGGTGCTGCGATCCCATTCTCCACTTGTTCGGTGGTACGGGACCGACCGGTTTCATGCACTCCGTCACTGACAACGGCCTGCTCTCCGTCGTGGTCTGTTTTCTTGTCTGCCAACCAGGCGAGTCCCCGAGTCGGTTCTTCAGGTTCTCCTGGTAGGTGCAGTCGAGCTTCGTCGTCACAGGTGCTTTGTCGAACATGTTGCTCGGCTGGGGCCTGCCCGGCGTGTTCAGGTGCACCGACGGCGACGCGTCGTTGTTGCCGTTCCCGCTGATCGGACTAGACAGCCTCTCCTCCGCGTCAGTGATAACGGGAACGACGCTGGCATCCTTCGGCGCGACCCACTGCGTCTTCAGACTCGACTTCTCCTGCAGCTGCGACAGCCGGTCCTGTAGGATGTGCGAGAGCTTGCCCTCGGAGCGCGAGCCGCGCCGATTGAACGAGTTCAGCGCGGAGTTGCTGCCCTCGTCTCGACCCGAACACGAAGACACGTCGTCCTCGTCCTCGTCCTCCTCCTCCTGCACGATACTGCATTTCCGCGTGCGGACGTTCTGGAACTAGAACAGACATCTTTTTTTCCCACGGGAGGAACGCTTTCTTGGCAGAGCTCTCAGAGTCTGCCATTGTTACATATGGGCGAGCGGCTGCTCAGGGCGCGCTGTCATACGATACATACCTGCGGAACCTCACCCGGCGTCCGGGGTACGCTCAGCAATGACTGGTTCACCGTAGTCAACGAGTTCTGCTCCGTACGCAGGTTCGCCGTCGCGTCGTCCTGTCGGCTGAAACATTACCAGAAGCTTGTTAGGTATAGAACTACCGACAAGAATTGGTTCAGACTTTTCTACGAGCTAACGACGATGAGCTTACTTGGCCGACACATCCAAGATCTCCGGCCGAGATTTCTGCACCTGCTCCTGACGGTGAGCTCGCAGCTTCCGCTCAGCCAGCAGGAAATACGTCGCCGTGATGTGGTTGTACTCGTTCTTGTCCAGGGCGCTGCGAATGAAAAATTTCGTTAGACTTGTTTATTCGCTATTTTGCATAAAACTAAACACAGTCACGGCTAAGTAATTTTTAAGGATTCAGAATTCGATACCAATTAAGAAATAAGCATCGAAGCCGCAGCACAGCGTTTAATTGAATAGCTCTGAGAATATGTGTTGTTACAATACAATTTCTACATAAAGATATTGTTTCTCGTTGTATCTTGTAATTTATAATTGTACTCGTTGCTTCTTTCTTTTGCACAGTAGTATAGGTCGTTTGATAACAAAAAAAGTGTCCGACGACACTTATTCAGATTTATATGAACGAGAGTGTACGATCGATTGACACTGTGAATGGGATAAGTGGCGGGACTACAGACGCGATCATTTCGAGAGGAGGCTCTAACAGCTAGCACATTGCGCAATGGAGAAATGGGTTGATTGCCGTGATTCGAATCGGATCTACTCACTCCAATATTTCTTCTTTGGTGGCGATGTTACCGTTGACCATCTTTGTGATTATATGATTATGGTGATCGTCGGAGACCTGCTGCCGGGAGACGAGTGGCAACGCTTCCACGGGATCAGAGTCGGAGCCCATTGCCAGCCATGGATCCGCAGCGATTTCTTCGAGCGTGGCTCTGCCTTCGGGTTCTCTGACGAGCATTTTCGCGATCAGTCGTTTGCAGCTCTCGGAAACGTGCGGCGGGATCGAGTACTTGCAGTCCATGATCATCGTTAGGGTCTCGCTGTCGTTCGCCTCTTGGAATGGAGCTTGGCCGCACACCAGCATGTACAAAATCACCCCCAAAGACCAAACGTCTGTAAACGCGAACGGTGTGAAATCAATCAACAGCGTACAGTGTGCGTGTTGCGATCAATGCTAATTAGCTGGACAAAACTCGTTAACGTAATTCCATAAAAAAAAAAAAATAGATATGCTAGTCATACGAAGTAATGTCTAGACAGTGAGAATATTAACCCTTTGCGCTCTGAGCTAATTTAACTTAAAAATCAAACGTTTCTTCTGACCTAGAATATTTCCATTTGTTTCATCCATTTAATTCCATTAAATAATATTACAGGAATTGCTAGTGACGCCTCAGAGGCGTCACTCGAGTGCTAAGGGTTAACATTTCTCTATCGGTAAAACTCCGAAAGCCTTTTATCGTCGACAGGACTGTTTAAGCATTTTGAATTGATATTTTCTTGCATTTTGTAAGGAGGTCCATAAAAGCTCTTATATCTAATTGCAAACGAATGGCTCTAGCTTCCTAAAAATGTTCAAATTGTATAGTACAATAATAAAAAAAATTATCGTCTACTTAATTGTGTCCGAATATTAGTGGGAGTCACTGTACGTGACGTAAAGAAAGAGAAAAATCTATACGAGTATAATATTTCCAATAAAGAAGGTTTTGTCCAGCTAGCACCTCGAATCGCAGCACTGTGCAGCGGTGTAAGAGCGAACTTCGGCTCGCTGAAGGCATAGTTGAAATTGTTCCTCGAACTGGGAAGAGATTAAATTGTTTAGCCAGCGTACGTACCAACAGCAGGAGCATCGTAGCTATCTCCGAGCAGAATTTCCGGCGCGGAATAGGCCAGCGAGCCGCAAGAAGTTTCGAGCTTCTGGCCAGGGCAGAATCTATTACTAAATCCAAAATCGGTGAGCTTCACGGTGCCCAATTTCTCGAAGAACACCACGTTCTCGGGTTTCAGGTCCCTATGCACCACGTGTAATCGATGGCAATACGATATGGCTCTGACTATTTGCCGGAAATAGGTCCTGGCCACCTGCGGTCGATTAAAAGCGTATCAGTGTACCTTCGACAAAAGGGACTGCCTTACAAACAGTCTCGAGGCTTCCTCTCCTCCGAGGAAAAAAAGAATCGATCGAAATATATCCGGCGGATTGTTCGCCGAGCACGTTTCATCGCCGTTTTAGATTTCCTCGCAGCAGCTTTTCTACAGAGCTTCAGGACCGCTTTGTGCGCTTCGAAAATGTTTCTAAATCATTGGCGTTACGTCCAATTACTTTTCGAAAGAAGAATTCTTAATGCGAGTTATGGGAATCCGATGCGAGAACACCTATCACGACTGTTGCAACGTCGAGTGTCTTCTTTCCTATCTCTTACTTCCTCTTCGATTTTTACATCCCTTATCTTTCAGACAAAAGAGAAAACCGTATGTCGCAGTATAGAGTGCTCTTAGTAGACCAACACAAATTGTATTTGTTAGAATAATCAGGTTCGTTGATCTGAATTTTAGTTTATCAATGGAAGTCCGTTTTCATTCTGCGAATTTAACGACCGAATCTCGTTCGAATTCGACCATTAAATTTGCATCAACCTGTGCCAGTCTTTCGCGTGCAACGAGTTTTATCAACGCCATTATCTATCCCATGAACAAAAACACTTTCCGTATCGAACACTCTGAGTAGTCGCAACAACGGACGTTCTTTGTTGTTTGCCCGACTATTTTTTTGCAGCACGGTTTCATTCATTCTAAACGCGCGAAAGGGCCATTAAAACATTCCGTTTCATCCGAACGACCGTTTTTCTCTCGCGTTTCGAGTTTAATCGGCGATACACGCGACAAGACCGCGTAGACAGGACAAACGGTTCGCCGCGACGGCCGGCGGGAGGGCGTCGAATATTTTTATCCGTCAGATACGTTAGTGTCGTTCGATGAAGTTGATTCGCGAAGCCGTTACCTCCTCGCTGAGGCCGCTGTCGTGCCGCATGATGTAATCGTAGAGATCACCGCCATCGCCTAGCTCCAGGATCAGGTAGAGCTTCGTCTGGGTGTCTATCACCTCGTAAAGCCGGACCACGTTCGGATGTTGCACCAGCTTCATGCATCTCACCTGGCCGGGGCAAACAAAGGAAGATGGTACAGTGCAATGCGGCTGGCATAAACTCTGGTCAACGACCCTTTCTCCTCTTTTTCCCCCCCTCTGTGCACGAGCCTCCCCCTACCTCTCGCACCATTATCTCGTTGACCTTAACGAGATCTACAAGGTTCGAGGCGGAATCGTTCCGTAGATCTTTCCTACGCGATATGACCGTCGAACGGATCTTACGCAATCGGTCGTTAGGCTTGAACGTGGTACGATGGAAATTAGGCTCGTAGGAAGCCAAGCGATCCAACCACTGCAATGCCTCGATACATGCTCGATACCCCAAAGTGTCGGTTACAGACAAAAAAAACTATACATCTTGCAGTCTTGTAATGCTTAGAAGTAAATTAAGATTGGAAATGGTAAATAATCGTATTGAAGCGACAATAAGATCAGGAATAACTAATTCAAGAAAAATAATTAAGCGACAAGATCAGGAACCACTAATACAAAAAATAATGAAGCGACAACAAGATCAGGAACCATTAATACAAAAAAAAATAATGAAGAGACAACAAGATCAGGAACAATACATACAAAAAAAAATCATAGAAAAATTTTCATTTAAAAAGAAGGTGAGCGTATAGAATACAAAATAGACATAGTTCATAGCATTTCCCACACGCTCACCTTCTTTTTAAATGAAAATTTTTCTATGATTTTTTTTTGTATGTATTGTTCCTGATCTTATTGTCACTTCATTATTTTTTGTATTAGTTATTCCTGATCTTGTTGTCGCTTCATTATTTTTCTTGAATTAGTTGTTCCTGATCTTGTTGTCGCTTCATTATGATTATTAACCATTTCCAATCTCAATTTACTTCTAAGCATTACGAGACTGCAAGAAGTTTCACTTCCGTTTTTCACCGTTTATTCTACGTTTAAATTTTCACGTCGACTTTCGACTTCCGTTGGATCAGAAAATTGTTACCCTCAGCAAAGAAGTTTCACTTCAAAAACTTTTATCTGAATATAACAAAATTTGTTGAACGTCATTTATTTATAATCTGATAGGGCTTATCTTGCCGTTCATTGCGATACTTGAGATTCCTATACTATCTGCTTTTCTAGCCATAATTAAAACGTGTCTACCATTGTTCATGCTAGTTAATTATGTTTCAAATCAATCCTGATTTGATTACTCTATTTTATTTATCACAGCTGTGACAACAATACGAGACGCATCTAAATTCCATTCTTCTTCAATGAAATAGTTTCCCATCAATCGAGATCAAGCAGTAGTTTCTGTTTTTCAGAGAAACTTTGAAGATTAATGAACAAAATATTCTCTTTAGTTCGCCGGTCATAATATGTGGTATCAAGTGTGCGCCCGGTAAACTTTGATTTTTCAGATTTTTCCGAAATATCGTGAAATAACGTGTATCGAGACTACGTGTGCCATCGGCGAGCGAGTTCAGGTCTTGGTTGAAATTGACAGTTTTAGCACACGGCCGGCTGTCACCGTACACCGACACGTGACACGACGCGTCGCGTCGCGCCGGTGTCTCTTCGCTTCGAAACGGAAACGATTTACAGGAGGAGAGAAGAACGCGTACGTGATTCGACGGACGTGATTAGGGCCGGGCAAACAGCTCATTTTCGTTCGGTCGATGATTTGCTTTTCTTCGTGGCTGACAATCTGAATAAACATCGGCCGGAGAGCGTGCAAACAAACCGAGACGGTAGCGTTCGACGGGAGAGTGGAGAGATACTTCTTTGGAAAAATGTTTCGAATGAAATTGTCGTTCACCCGAAAGAAAAATATCTTTACACTTTGTTGAAGAACTGTATTTTACTCAGCACGATGTGACCGGTTTGAAGATCGGATGAATTCTGCTCTAGGGATGGTCAGGGAAATGGAAAGAAGGATGGCTTCATCGCAGGTCGCTCTGCTTATGATTTAAGTAAAAAAATCGTTTTGTATTAGAAAAATACATTAGAATCTGCGGATTTTCTTCATTTGTTTCCCCTACTTTGGACGCTCATATTATTAGATATAAACATAATCTCGTTGAATCATGAGCTGAGCGACCTGCGATGAACCTTCCTCTTTACAATGAGCCCTCACACAGCTCGTAACATGCTTGTATGAGGACAAAAAATGTTTTCCCGCAAACACTGTTTTCACTTGTTTTTCTAGTAATATTCTAGTAATAAACATGGGTAGAGTATACCTAACCCCCTTATGTGTGGGAAAGACCCTGAGTTTCGAAAATTACCATCGCCAGTACAAATCAGTCGACGATGGGACTTCCGTAGTAACATTTTGTAAATGTGGCACGCAGGCCCTTATTATTAGGAAGGCTCAAGCTAGAGTAGGTGAGGTAGTTCGGACAAATGGTATCTGACAAAACGTGGAACGGTTTTGCAAAGCTTCTGCGGCAGCGGGACAGGCCTAGGCAGTTGTAACAGAATTTTTTAATTGACGGAGGCGCGGGCAAGTTGGCCGTTCACAGTAACAAAAACAAACGTTGTAGGCAAACGATTTTATTTTCTCTGCGGACAATACCACCTACGAGCGGGGATACCATGCGTTACAACCCGATAGAACCATTGTTCCGACCAATATGTTCTGCAATCGGATAAATCCCTTCCAATTAATCCTCGATCGCCGCGGCGAAATATTTCCTCGCTCTATGACCAACGAAGCGAATGATACCTTTGCGTCAAAGAGAAATCTCACCGGTTCCTACCTGAATGCATGATATTAACAAGGCTATCTGCCATTGCAATCAATCTCGATTACTTTCCACTCTGATTAAAAAAAGTACTTTTACCGTAGACGAAATTTCGTGAACACTTTCCGTTTGGTTGAAAAGAAAATTATTGAAAATCCTAATGCATAGAATTGTTTGAACCGTGTTGAAACGCTGAGAACATTTTTGCTGAAACGCGTCTACACATTTTCCATTGTCCTCGCGTTTCTGAATAATGACTCCTCGACCGTAGAACGGTGCATTCCGCGCGATTTCGAGCAACTTTAAAAATAGGTGCGCATTGATCGTCTGCGGTTCTAGCGTCCACCGGCCGAAAATTACGTGGAAACGTGCAATCAAGAATAATTCATTATTTAATCCATGCAGCGCAGAGATCAGAGGATTTTTTATATACACTTATGGCGGACTCGGTTAAGTGGCGTGATTTGTGTGGACGACGAGGGAGAATGAAAAGCGGAAAAAGGTGGAAAGATCAAGGAGGAGAAGCGTAGAAGGGTGGGGAAATGAAAGGACAAAAAGGTAAGAGAAAATATACACTTATGGCATTCCTGATTTTTTCAAGAAAAATCATCTTTGAAAATATTTGAAGCAAAACCACCTTCCAAAACGGAGAAACGGTTAAGAGGTTAATGTGCTCATAATCGAGGCAGCTA
The DNA here is from genome assembly GCA_916610235.2 of Lasioglossum morio. Classification (NCBI taxonomy): domain Eukaryota; kingdom Metazoa; phylum Arthropoda; class Insecta; order Hymenoptera; family Halictidae; genus Lasioglossum; species Lasioglossum morio. The sequence continues at coordinate 27,979,870 of OU744326.1, forward strand.
AATAAGGCCCGAGAAAACCTGAACATGACAATGTCTCCATCTAAACTCCCACTTCCACAAATTACTCTGCAAAGAACGTAACTTTGCATAAACATCCGGAGCTTAACCACACGTTAACTAGTACATCAGATGATTTCTCAACCACGAATACCCACGCGAACGCAAGTGAAGCGAAACGATAGGAATCTAAAACGATTTAACGAGTAACGAGTGCAATTATAATGTAATTTACATTGCCATGAATATATTGCGATACGGACTCGCCATCGGAATCTCGAGGTAAACAAACAACGAAACGCGAAAGTGTATCCATCCTCCTCGGGCAACGGGTTCAACAGTAGAAACATGCTATTTCTCCCGGTGAACGATATTGTTTAAAGAGAAATTATTCGGTATATCTAATGCTTTGAATATCTCTCTATATGTATATAAAAATGATGTCCTGACTTATTCACCTATCAACGCCCAGGCTAAACCCTTGGACCTACAAAGCTGAAATTTTGCACAGAGGTTTCTCCTTTATGATCTATACAGGGATAAGAAAGCATATTTTGAAATTCAACCCCTAAGGGGGTGAAAAGGGGTTGCAACGTTTGTATGAGGAATATTTTGTTCGTGGTCCGATTTGCTTCAAACTTGGTCTTAATGCTCTTTGATATAATTAATCAAACACCTATTTCAGATTTTTACAAAATTCAACCCCTAAGGGGGTGAAAAGGGGTTGTAACGTTTGTATAAGGAATACATTGTTCGTGGTCCGATTTACATGATATTTGGTCTTAATACTCATTGATACAATCATATGAATGGTGAATGGGGGGTTAAAAGGTTTTATGGAGAAACAATATAAATTTTCGAGGGCATTAAACAGTTTCCTGTGCGAGCGAAACCGCGGGGAAAAGCTAGTACAGAATAAATTGGTGGTACAACCTAAATGTGGACGATTCTACATAAAAAAGAAAGTAAGTCGAAATAGGATAATGCATAGAACCGCAGTAGGAATATCTACAACAATTGAATCCCTAATTATTCAAAGACAATGAACCTGTGCGACGCTGTCGGAAAATGTCGAAGCAGGGCGTGGAGTAATCAGGAACGGCAAGAAGTCGCGAAGGCCGTAAAGGGTTAAGAAACCCGACGCAGACCAACGTCCTTTGGCAGTCGATAAAGCAGTCTGAGAGTCGCAGACTGTTACATCGGTCGCGTTAAAATAAAAAAAAAAACCACCCCGCCGAGGCCGAGCAGCACTCGGGTAAACACAGAAGGGAGGATAGAACGGGGAGCACGTGACGGCGCGGCGGGTAGGAGGTGTAAGGGAAGGTATTAGCATGCGTTTCGATTTCCTCGACGGCCTCCTTTATGCCGAGCGTTCTCATTCACGCGACAGCCGGAGGGGAAACAGCCTAGGAACAAAAGGAGGGAAAGAGGGAAGAAGGAAAGAGAAAGATACACGACGTCGGTGGCTCGTATCGACGAGCGAGAAACCGACAAACCACACCGCATCCTCCCCCTGGCTGAAAGAACGCGCGTCTAGGCTTTTCTGTTCGCTCCCTCACCTCCTGAAAGAGGTGCGCCCTCGAGACCTCGTCGAGCTTGCTCTTGTCGATGACCTTCACTGCGACCTTCTCGCCGGTGAAAACGTGCCTAGCTAGCTTCACGACGGCGAAATGACCGCGGCCGAGTGTCTCCTCCAGGTCGTACAGGCCGGCGATCTTGCCATCGTAGTTGCTGTATCCCACCCTCCGATGCATCTCTTCTTCCCTGTAACAGAAACCATCAAAAGTTAACGTCGACATTTCGAAAAAGGAACGACCAGATATGCTCTGGCAAACCGTGGAACAGTGTTCGAGGCAATGGCGACCTCCTTTTCAACCGCGAGACCCCCTCTACCGTGGTCTGGAATGCACCAGGAAGTGCAGCGACTGGTTCTAGGCTCGCGGAAGTCGTAGAGAACTGTTGCATAGGTGCTTGTTGGATGCGTTTGCTCGGGGACTGGATTCTTTGGCGAGAAAAGTGAAAATCAGGGAAAATATGCGCGTGGTTCTTGTTGGTTTCATGGCTTCGTTGTGTTCGTCAGTTTAGAAACACGCTTTCAACAATCTATATAATCTATATAATCTTCTCTATATAATAAAAATGAAATGCTGTTCGTTGATCACGACGTCACGTGAGAACGGCTGGACCGATTTGGCTAATTTTTTTTAAATGTTCGTAATAGTCCGAATAAGCTTTTAGGGAAAGAAAAATTGGAAAAATTTCTCTTTTGAAAAAAATGCTTTTTTCTGTGGGATTTTTGTATGAACTCATGACCATAACTCAAGATTCGAACGATGGATATGCGTGATTCGTTTTTTGTTTTGTTCGTTATGCTTCTAGAAAAGTTTTCAGGGAAAAAATTCGAGACAATTACAAAGGAAATTTGTACAGAACAACGTCTGTCGAGTCAGCTACTGAAAAATACATAAGATCACGGTAGCCCGTGATCTTCGACCAGAGATAACAATTCTAAGCGTAGAACAAAGAGTGTGAACAATGAGTAATAGATCGAGCATTATTCAAATTGTATCGTGTGCATTGTATACCGTCCTTGTTTTCCATTCACTGCGGCTTCGTTTACTGTTTAATGGTAAAGGGCGACATTTTGAATTACGGTTCATTGAATATTTCGTCGCTGTATCGCCGATAAGTTAGTAGTGACTAACGCAAAAGGGGCGCGGTCTCAGGTAGAAAGAAGAAGTGTTATCGACGGTCCCGAAATTTCAAGATATACGGCGCCGATTCTTGAAGAGAAGCGTCCACGAATTTATAAAGTTTACACTTTACAAGGAGGTACGATAAGTTTCGAAGTTCCAGTGCGAATAACTTAACGGTTAACGTATAGAGGCTTCGCGGTGATATAGAAGTTGCCGTTAGAGATTTACAAGAGACAAAAGTGTATGTTTCACTTCATCGGAATATGTACAGAAAGTTCAATTTCAATGAAAATTTGAAATTTGTGAATTTTAGATTAAGACTTAAGATTAAGATTCTTTTCTGTCATATTATATAATACTGCATACATTTGTATAAAAGGACTTCGGTCCGTTTAAAATAAATAATAATAAAATTTTTATTCCGTATTTCCAGGCACAAAATTCAACAATAAAATGCTCTTTACCTTGATAAGTGATTTCATCAGTTTCGGACACCCCGTAGAACGCGTGAATTTCAGAAGGGTAACAAATCACGTCGGCGATTGTAATAACAACGTGCACGTGCAGCGCGAACATCGGATCAGCAAGGAATAACGAGCCGATTGTCTGTCGGACAAGGTGTCCCGGTAATCTTGGCGCTACCTCGTGGTAAGCGATTCTCTCGAGGAGAATCGATTTAAAAAAGATAACCTGACAATGCACAATACAATTAACCGGTACAAAGAAATGTTTCAAGTGGCGCGAGCAGCGAGAAATTTCAAGACACCCGGTGTGTAAAATAAATTTCTGCGCCCACTGGACTGGTGGAATCAGGCTCAAGGTAGTCGTGTGTACTCTCACTTTTCCGTTGCACCGGCTGTTCCTTTGACGAGCGACGCTGTCTTCGCGTATAAGGGTAAACCAGTCCCGCTTCCGGTTGCCGGCCTCCCTTCCGGAAGACCGAAAGCCGACCGCGTGCATCGATCGATCCTTTTCGAGAACGTTTTGCCAGTGCAACAATTCCGAGCTATCCGGGGAAAGGGGTCGCGATTATTTTTAGCGGCGGACGCGTGTAATAATTAAAGGATCCATCGCCTACAGTGCACGGTCGATCGGCTCCGATTGATTCAGATAAGTCGATGGCGCCTGGTCACGTGACGATCGTACATTTGCGAAATTCCCTTCCCATTGACGCACCGGAAAATTATTTTCGAGCCGACGCACAGTGCGGTACTCTGTGGACAAAAATCTAAAAATTCATTGTCTAATATCCACTGGACTCTATGTTGAAACTATGTTTTAACATATAAATTATCACGTTTATCAATAGAAAATTCAAATAAATCAGTAGGGGATTAATTACAAGCGTTTTTTTTCAAGAAAATCCTATATCAAGCAATTTATTGATTCTAAGCGTTACTTACTTTCATGGTATCAAGAAAAAGAATTTTATGGAATATGTCCTATGGGATACGGTAGCTTTAAGTACAGCTAATGTGACTGAAATTTCAAAAATTGTAAGTCTCTTATATGGAGTATACTAGTAAATAATACAGGTGAAATAATGTTTCTCACCTTTTTCTCCTTTAAATAGAGATATTTCAAGAAGGGTTCAAAACATCCTGTAGTTTTTGTTTTTTCGTAATTAGTAGATATTGTACTTCAATTTTCTACAAGCTTTTCCTACTACAAACTGCTACACTCAAAGTTACTCAACATTAACCCTCAGTGAATGCTACTCTTCTACTCGGCTATGAATACTTGTCTTTTATCGATATTTATTTATGTTTTCTACACGTAATATATGTACTATTTGTCCATATTTCAGTTTTACATTATACAAAAAACATGCCTCTTATTATTTCTTTCAAATCTATGTAGTGTAAAATATGGAAAATTCTAAAATAGTCTTCCAAATCTTCGATTAGTGCATTTAAAACGATTCCGAACAAAAAAAAATATAAATTATTTCTACGCTATACGAATTCGTTTTATTTTTCTCCCAAATTCCTATCAAAATACCGCACTGTGCGATGCCGCTAAAAGTTCTCCCAGGTGTTGGCCACGAGAGCCCAAGTAATTAGAAAGATTGGAATTCTCGTGCCATGCTCCACTAACCCAAAGTGTACAGTGTACACTTTCGAGATTGTACGCTCCGATCTGACGAGAACATCGAGGTTCAAGTTCTGTCGGAAAAGAACCGGGATTTTCTCGAGAGTTCTCTTAGAAACGGCGAGAATTTCGCTCGCTGCATTTTTCCATTAACACGTTGAATGCCACGCAGATATTACAAAAATTGCCCGTGCCGCCCACGATGAACTTTTTATTACACGGTACATACGACGTTGAAATATTATCTACAACAGATAAGTTACGGTGTACAATCGTGTATAATGAATCTATCTCACGGAGGTCAACGAAAATTATTTTACGTATGCTCTCATTCTACACCCCTTCGTTGCTAATTAACGGACAGCCGATTTTACGCGTTTATAACGGAAACGAGCAGGTGTAATTCAAAACGGTGAAAACATTAGAAGAATATTGATAAATACTGCGGATTTTATGTATTTATGACACGCGTTATAAAAATTAATAGAAGCAATTTAAACGAGTAAACTGACTTGAGGAAAATTTAGAGCTCTTTGGAACAGTTTGGTATTAACATTGGTTAATTTATAGATGCGAAGCAGGAGTAGTCAGCCGATTGCAAGGATCAATAGTAGCCCCATTTAGTATTAATAGAATACTGAACTAGAATGCTCTATTTATATAGAATAATAACAAATACTTCTACGATTACGAGTTCACCGAGTCATCTTTATTTAACACGGTTCGCTACCAACGTCACTCGCGTTGACGACAGCGATATCCTACTTCAGCAACTAGGAACTCGTAATATTTCTATGCAAATTGTTGTTTTCAATTATAATGCATGGTAATCGTTCGCTGAGAAATTGGCATGAAAACTGCGAATTGAATGAACAGAATTATTAAAACTAAGTAACGACGTCGTGTTGGAGTGAGAACATTGGTATGACAGTACGTAAAAGCGGTAGAGAACTATGATAATAGTCTTACTCGGTGTTGTAAATGCTCGTGTTACCCTTGAAACAATTGTCGTTTTGATTTATGACGTTATCGATGCGAATGAAAGCCGGCTGGTGTTGGATCGTGACCTTCTCAATCTACTTCTTGCGAATACTATGTAATCAAATTATATTCGAATAATTTAGATAATAAATAATTAGAGCCATTAGTTTGCTACAGGATATGAAAATAAATTTGGTCAAATGATTTTGACGAAATTTTCAGAATATGTTTCATTGACACAGATCTACAAAACGTAGTTTTTAAATTTTCAATACAGGCCCACACAAACAAAGTTGTAAAATGTAACTTTTAGTATTTTTTCTACAATTCCGATCAATTGCAATTTTTGACTAAATTTATTTTCACATCCTGTAGCAAACTAATTGCTCTAGCTTCCCAAAAAGGTTCAAATCGTATAGTACAATATTAAAAAAAGTTATCGTCTTTTTAAGAGTGTCCGAATATTAGTGGGAGTCACTGTATATAGACGTTCCTCGAACAAAATCCGCAGTCGAACAATTACATCTATAAATCTTTTTGTAATGAGAATGAGAAGCATCGTGCCATCATAATACTGACAGAAAATAGAATCCGCATCTGTTCCACGTGGAAATAGGGCGAGAAATGAATCCGATTTGTTGAAAGGAGGCGTCGCGATCCATTTCTAACCGGAAGTCAAGAAAGGAACGTCCGATCGCGGGATGAAAGCCGCGAGTTGCACTTGACGAGGCAGCGTTCTTGCAACCGGCTCGTAAAAATAACTGACCTGTAAAATTTCGGTTCTAGCCCGTGGCTCGCAGGAAGTGTCACGGACGTGTTCGTTCGACGATCGTACGTACACGCGTCAGTTCCGGTTTCTTTTCTTGCGTCGAGAGGCATATTTGCGTCAGGACTACGTACGTATGCGAGTCGAGTGAACGTCAGAGGAGAACGTCGCGCTCACAATGTTACGGTTTTCTTCGAAAGCTGGCCGAAATTCAACTGTCGAGCTACGTACGCAACATTTTTCACTGTGGATCATTATGTATGCTGGAATTTCTTTCATAAATAAAGAACAAAACCAATCTATTATTTCTTTAGAAGGAAGGATCGATTGAATCGGTTCGTGACCTGTATATACATTAGATATTCTTTTTGACTTGGGCATTCATCATTCGCGACGTTATTTTCGAACTGTAAAAACGTGCCTCCAGTACCGTTTTTAACACAAAATTATAAAAATTTTCATAAAAATTACAACAGAACTGTATTTGTTTCGATTTGTCACAATTTTTATTATAATACGTGCTCGAATAAAGAAATTGGATAATTTCAAATGGAAGCATCTTTATAATTTATAATGTGAAAGCGCTCATTCGACCGGTCGCGGTACGATTAGTGTTAACACATTACCGATCGGTGATTATTGCATAATTTTGAAAAATCTGGTACATGGCTAAACACTTTTTAATGGAACTTTCAATAGTAACAGCAATTTCCATTATGAACTAACAAGTCATCCTCAATAACCTCATCTAATAATTTCATTTAAGATTGCAATGTTAAAGAAAATTTCGATGCTTTCTTTTGACACAGCACAATTATTGAGAATCCTATTAATTGGCTTCCGGTAGGTAAAGTGTTAATAAACTTACAGTTTTTCCACGCGAAGAGTAAAATAAAAATTGTCCAAGTCAATTGTGAGAAATCGAAGTGAATCATTTTGAACACTTGGTAGACGGTATAATTCTATTGATGTTTTTGGTAAATGCGTGAAATCCGCAGTCTACAGAGAAGACATTAGAACAGATAAAGTATTAATGATTTCGGCGCAACGGTTCGATCAATTACACACGATAAAGCAATATTACAAATTAATTTAAGCTTTCAACGTTTCGATCCTTATGTGGATACTTTTTCAAGAAAGAAGAGATTAGAATTCAGGAATCCGAAGACCGTAAGAATTCCAGTTTCCGTGAAAACCGTCTGAAATTCTATACTTTTGGCCAGCTGCTCGAGCGACGCGTCGCCCATGTGTCGACGCTTGTTTCGGCTGCACACGTGTCTAGCCGTCGATGCTCACGTAAAAATACATTTCTTTGAAGTGCACGGAAGCGTGAAAGGAAACGGACAAAGCCGTGAATAAGAAGTTCGCAACCCCCGCCCGCGTCGCCGAAAATAAAACGGGACAAAACGCGTCGCGATTGTTCGCGGTCGATTATAAAAATAGCTGGCCGGATCACGGAAACGGAGCACTTCCATGATTTATCGAGTGGTTGCCCCCGCGAACGGAGCACAGTGGGCCAAATCATATAAGCAGGAGGAAAAAAGTCCGAAATTGAAGGTAAAAAAACACAAGTATTAGTGAATGTTTTATGCATATTACATCCCACTGAGAGACAAATTGATCTGGTATTACTTTCTTCATAATTGTTTGACGATAGTCAATCGCTTGTTGCGAAAGAACGCGGACCATGTCCTATGGCAGTGTCAACTATACGACTCCCAAAGAACCAAACTAATGAGCAATTTGCGTAAAATCAAGTTCTTCCCCCCACTAAAAGCAGACATATTCTTTGCCAAACCAAATGTTAAAGCCTGCGAATTAATTCATCTATCAGTTCCTAAACGATTGTAAACTCCATATCTAGCGACTACTAAGACTGTATTTGTACTAAAAATGTAAATCTATTGTACAATTGTAAAAGCCGAAATAAACCTAAAACAGGTTTCAGTGGCTCAAATAAAAAAAAAACGTGTGTTGTGATTATCTGGTTATTATAAAAGGCTTTTATATTCATAATATGAATTCAGCAGTGGAAGATAAGTATAAAACTACAGATTTATTTCAATTTTGTTGTTCAAATTATTGTTTATAGTATTTGAAGACACCTTGTTATTCATAGTGACCCCCTTTTTGAAAAAGATGTTTGCACTTCATTTTCAACGATCACTTGAATAATTTTTGAACACGGGTACATTCATAATTTCGGTGAAATATTTTCAGAGAGAAGTATGCCGAGAGAGGTAGAAATATCGAATAGATTATCGTGTATCGCAGCGCGATCAATTCTAGTAAAAGTCATGGTAGTTGTCGAGTCGAACGTGGCCGTTACTGTCCCACTGCGATTTTTCTGCATTGAGAGAATTCACTTGCGCAAGGTAACGCTCGACGTCTCTATAAAAAGAACGATAATTAAGATATCTGTTACGGGGACGATGTCTACACGCACCGGGCGTAAAAATATACGCGGAGGAAAAGGTTTAACGCCTCTGAAATCCGCGCGCGCGGCGATAACGCTGGTCATATCACGCCGCTAAACACGTAATCAATTATAATGGTCTGGGTTCAGGCGGGCGTGAAAACTTTTTCCGCATACCGTGCATTTTAATCGAGAGCAGCCGGTTGTCTGGCTGTATCTGGCGGGCCGGTCGAAATACACATCGTGACAGAGCAACTCGACCAAAAATAATGGTCGACTAACTTTGTAACCTAGACTGGCCTCGGGAGTAGACCGGCTTTCATGTCCGCCTTTTCTTAGAACCAACGTGGTACTAACTCGCTTTTGTTCGTCTGTGTCCGATCAGACAATATGGACGAGCTTAACCCGGCTATTATAGCTTTCAGGGGACATAAGTAATAATAGGTAGGCCATCGGAGAACGAATATCTGGTCGAAAAGAAAATTTAATTACCTTTCTAATCTTCGGTAAGCGTAAACTACCACCCATACGATATTGATATCCTTAAATCCTTTTAACCCTTGTGTAGTCAATCGGGTACTCATTTACTGTATTTCTTTCATATCACAAAATTTCTCTATTCTTTACTCGCTAATATATTTACAGTCTTATAACGAAAATTTCTGCAAACATTTTGAATACAGAAAGATTTCAAATAATCTATACATTTTCGTTGACTACGCAAAGGTTAATATGTTCACTGTTTCGAATCGTACGTACCGATTTTTCCGACGAACGCATAAAATCTGCAGTCTAGATATTATTTTTCATTTTCAACGCACAGCAAAATAATTCGGTAAACAAGCAGTTCGCAATTTTGATTCGACTGTTTTCCTCTGTCACCGAAGAACGTGAATTTTAATAGAAGGTTAATATGTTCACTGTTTCGAATCGTACGTACCGATTTTTCCGACGAACGCATAAAATCTGCAGTCTAGATATTATTTTTCATTTTCAACGCACAGCAAAATAATTCGGTGACCAAGCAGTTCGTAATTTTGATTCGATTGTTTTCCGGCGGCACCGAAGAACGTGGATTTTAACAAATTGTTCAAGCACGCGCGACTTTGTACAAACACGATTTAATTATCGTCTCGTCCCATTGTCGAAATCGCGAGCGTTTGTTACAATCGACAAAGGTTTCGCATTATTTGTATTCAACAATAATTTCACGTGAATTACTGTGGCAGATAATATAATAAGAGCGATGGAAAACAGACAGCGACGTCGGCGGTATTTGTTACAAGTGGAAACGGTCGGCAGCGGTCAGACACATTAGCCAGTCGGCTACAAAGGCACGTTTGCTCGGCGGATTCGCAAAGTGGATTTTCTCGAGAACGAAGCTTCGAACAAATCGTATTCCCGGCTTGTTTTCGCGTGCGCGCGTTCACACACACAGTCTAATTAACTTGGTTACCGTCGCTTCTGTTACTGATTATGTAGACGGTTCTTTCGGATTCGTTTCGGTGGATATTATCGGAGCCCGTTCGATCGAATGGGATCTCGACGCACAGTGCGGTACCCTGTGGACAAAAATCTAAAAATTCTAAAATCCACTGGACTCTATGTTGAAACTATGGTTTAACATCTAAATTATCATGTTTATCAATAGAAAATTCAAATAATTCAGTAGGGGATTAATTACAAGCGTTTTTTTTCTCAAGAAAATCCTATATCAAGCAATTTATTGAGTCAAAACGTTACTTACTTTCATGGTATCAGGAAAAAGAATTTTATGAAATATGTCCTATGGAATATGGTAGTTTACAGTACAGCTAATGTGACTGAAATTTCAAAATTTGTAAGTATCTTATATGGAGTATACTAGTAAATAATACTAATAATATATAGTAGTTTTTGTTTTTTCGTAATTAGTAGACATTGTACTTCAATTTCCTGCAAGTCTTTCCTGCTACAAACTGCTACACCCAAAGTTATTCAACCCTCGGCGAATACTACTCTTCTACTCGACTATGAATACTTGTTTTTATCGATATTTATTTATCTCTTTTCTACACATAATATATATACTATTTGTTTATATTTCAGTTTTACATTATACATAAACATGCCTCTTATTATTTCTTTCAAATCTATGTAGTGTAAAATATGGAAAATTCTAAAATAGTATTCCAAATCTTCGATTAGTGCATTTAAAACGATTGCGAACAAAAAAAAGATATAAATTATTGCTACGCTATACGAATTTATCTATTTTTGTCCCAAATTCCTATCAAAGTACCGCACTGTGCGACGGGCCGGTCGAGTTGAATCAGCGCCCGGGGAATTATTGTATTGTGCGTTTAATAATAATTATAAATTCCCGAGGGATGACGGATATCCTGGGTACGCGTCGTAATTCGGGGGACGGGTAAACAAGCCTGTTAAATCGCGTATCGACGAACCGAACAGTCGGACTCGTGGAAAAATAAATTCACTTGTTACACGTGCGGTTATGTAAGTACGCGAAGGATTACGGAACCGCATCGGCGCATTACGAAAGGCGCCGCGATGCCGACGAGCCTTCTCGAGATTCCCTGAAACACGATTGGCCGCCGATAGAACCAGCCATTGAACCAATTAAACTTTCGAGAAATTATAAACCGAGGAGAAGCCAGCGCCAACTCTAGTTTACGGAAGTCTGGAACGGACAGCGAAATTGCAACGATTACACAACGGCTACCCGATAGCCTCTGATATGTACTCGTTTAGCAGTTAATTCCCCGACCGACTCCTCGAACAGATGTTCCCGTATTGAACAATTCGAGACATCGTCAACTTGCAAAACACCGCCGTTACGATTCAATTTACTTTTTTATCGAGTGTTCAACGAAGCGAATTGATAGCGCGAGCAATTTCTCACGAGCGGCGATACTGTGTTCATTCATAAAAGCCCGAGCGTACGTATTCAATACGATATACAGGGTGTTAACTGTATATTTCATCCACTTGCAGCCATCTTACAAAGACAGTTTCGAGCAACAGTTGCAGAGTACGGAGTGCACAATAGATATCGGTAAAAACAATTTCGAAAACAATCTGCTTTCATGGCGAAATCGTGGTCACCTTGGATATAACAAATTGGACCACCTATTTTTTCTTTTTCCCATATTTAGAGAACATCGCGACGAATTCAAACACACATGTTCCATGATATTTTTAATATAGTATTACTCGATTTACAGTATTAGATTTATCGTCGTATTCGACGTTTAACCCTCGTACGCTCCTTGGGTGAGAATTGACCCATTATCTGTTTGCAGATGCTGTATTATGTTTGATTTCTTTCTAAATGTGTTATAACTTGGTGTATTTGTTTAAAATATCATATTATATGTGAAACACAAGTCGATGACATTTCCTTTACGATAGTAACGTTATGAAAAAACAAGTGACGGAAGATACACTATTAATTCTTCACTAATGTTTATTTTCAACTTCCTCAAAAATGGTAAGATTACGATTTAACGTCTACCATTTATAATAATTTCATTTATTAATTGTAAGCTGTAATTTATGTTACACGTATATGATATCGTATACTTATGTTACATCTATATGTATAATATGATGTATGCTATATAAACCAAACAAGGTTTACGGCATTAACAAATAAATAAATATATTATAATATATAACATTAAGCGAAATGTATTACTTCAAAGCGTATTACTTACTAAATTGTGTTCAGACAGTGTAATCATTATTTGATAGCGAAAAGATTACCAAAGACAGATTCTAAATTGAGATTACAATTGTTGTTGCAGTACGGCCGATCGAAGAGAACGATTTCACCATGTGAATTTTCCGATCGAGGCTCGGTATTTGTAATTTGCTTTCAAATGCTAATTTCGGTCGGGATTTCGGCGAGTCTCGCACGGCTCGGTGGACTCGCCATCGAATCGGCTCACCCTCTCTGTCCGGATACGCGTTTGCGGGCGTATCGACGCGAAAAAAACCTACAATACGTCGACCCGTGGAAATATCTCGCCGCGACTGATTGGACTTGACGTTTTGCCGATAACAATTTGCGTCCCATGCCGTCAGCATCCACCTGCACGCGACGCGTACTCGTCGCGAGCCCGTTGACCTGGTTTAGTTCCCGACGCGGCCGGAATAATGAGTCGCGGGTGCTTATCAGCCGGCGAGAGATAAAACTTTTTACCGTGGCGCCGGTCGAACACCATGGCGGAACACGAGAAGCTGCTACACGCCCCGTCGAGTAGAAACTATTCTGTTGTACAACGCCGAAGATACGCGATAGTTCGAAAGGATTCGTGGGCGTTGCTCGAGAACGGCAGAAATCATTGTGCGGCATTGTGAGCCAGAGTCAAACGGAAATTCTTTCAGCTAACAGCCTAGGGAGTTATGCTTCCGGCACCAGATTAGGTGAAACACAGATTCTCTCCGTAATACGAACGACTGAGATCGTTCCTCTTCGCGAACATGCGACCCAGTGGCGGATCTAATGGTAAGCGGACTAAGCGACCGCGTGGGGCCCGGGATATCATAGGGCCCCGAATTTCAAAGATATTTATTTAATGTGTAACGGCATGAAATTTTTCATTACTTTTCTTTTGTTTTTTAATAAGTTTGTTAGAGTTTTCTTGCAACTTGTATTTTTAACTTGAGTTTGAGTTTGTTGCGTTTATCCTGTATAATGAACATTCTTATAATTATTTGGGGTAGAACGTGGCGCAGGAAAAAATGATCCTGCAAAAAAGAAAACGTTAAGGGATTTATTCTGTGTAACGAATATTGTTCCAATTATTTGGGAAAGGGGCAGGGAAAAATAATCCTACTAAAAAAACGTTCAGGGATTTATCCTGTGTAATGAATATTGTTATGATGAATTTATATAGAGGGGTAGGAAGGAATGATCCTGCTAGAAAAATGTTAAGGAATTATTCTGTGTAATGAACATTGTTATGATGATTTTAATAAGTTTAGAAGAGTTCTCCTGCAACTCCTATTTCTAACTTGAGTTCGAGGGCCCCAAAATTTTTGACCGCTTGGGACCTCTTATTGACTTGAGCCGCCACTGGGCCCCGGCATACATTTGTTTGTACAAAAAAATTTAATTTATATACGCCACGTATATTTTTTCTTCACGAGGTATAAACATAGAAAATATAGAAATTTAATTATACTAGATCCCGAATAACGCGAGTCCCTACAACACGCTAAAAATATTGGGACGATTTTTTCGTACAACGCGATTCTCGTACTGCGCGCAATACATATAACAAAATGTGAGAATTCCCCGTTACTTTTTAATCGGGCTTTTCACTATCCTAACAGATAAAATGTAAAAAGTCAGAGTAAACACAGCAATAACTTCCTACAATTATCGTGAACTATTGGCATTTCTATAACCTTATCTTAGTATTTTCGTACGTAGGATAATATACAAGGGATCGATTGGTTTAACGAAAAGAAAAAAAATTGAAAAGAACAGTAACTTGTCCCAGTTCCCAGAATCACCCTGTAGAGACAGCGTCCCGCAACTATCCGGCTTTACAGCGTTAAAAATAACGTTGGTATCATCAATGTTTTTCCATTCTACGTGTTTCACGAGGCTCATCAGGTAGACTTCTAAGGAGCTAAATTCTTGGCCATTCGGTAAAGAGCTGTTCGAGCCAATTGCGCTTAGCTTCGCTCGAATGATTCATGCCGCTCAACCCGTAACCCGTCGAATTAAAAACGGCATGAATCATTACGTGCGCGTACGATCGCATTCCTTCGCGAGCCGACGAAACGAGCAGAAACTTTATCGTGTCGATAGACGCGTGTATGGTGAAACAAGCGTTCCCGGAAAGAGCGGTACTCTTTTATTTCCGTCCGTTATCACTAGACTTCGGATTGTGTGCATTAGAAAACTTTATTATATTATTTTTCCAGTACATTAGAGTTATTGGTGGAAAATATAAATTTATATTCAGCTCCTGTGTCTTGCAATTGACCCGTGAACGTATTTGGTTAAGATCAAATGTTATAAAATGCAAATGCCTTTTGTGGCATGTGTACTTGACACCCGTTGCATCTAAATTACAATTATACAGATTTCCGATTAAAGAACATTACTAATGTTCTTGGAACTTCTCCATGAATATATCTCTATTAACTTGTAATTGAATAAAATTTTTCATGAAACAAAACGAATGATGAGAAAGGAAAAACAAAAGGTTAACTCTTCAAACGCTTTATTTTCCTTCTCTGTTTCCTTATTTCCTTCTCTATTCGCTTAAGCCTCTTAGATATTGAATTATCTGAATTATCCATATCAATATCGTCTAATAATATTAAGCAAACGACAAATAATATTCCGCAAAGAAAAGAAAATACGTGCGTGACTTTTCGCACAAAATAAAAGAATGATTTTCATCTGTAAACACTGTGGCGATACTGGCGTAAAGTAGAGGTACTACGAGTTGATCAAAAGAGGAGGTGCTTCATACAATTACGATAGAACTTCACTTAGGTAAGTTCGTTTAATCCTTCAATTTTCCATCAAGATCCAGAGTCTAGTTGTCACAATCGAATTCTGTAGAATTGAAGTTACGAATCAGATTTTAGGAAGAACTAGAAAAATAAGGCGAGGTGCAGATTACCTCTAGCATTGGTATTTTCATCGGTGAGTCGTTTCTCAGCGGTTAGGCTGACGGATAGGGCTCTGCGGTTTGCTATCGCACGCGAATCGAAGGAAGTCGCGATGTTACAACGTGCTGACACGCACTGAAAACAGATAATCGGGGACCCGGGCAAATTGGATTTCGGTACATGGAGGCGGAGATGCCTAATCCGGCCGTGCAAGCGGAATCACACATGGGATTATCCGAAGTAATTCAATTAAGATTCGTAGGACAATTTCGCCGCAAGGACACGCAGTACTTCCCCCCACTCGGCCGTGAAATTCGACAAATAAGATCGTGACGAAGCTGCCAAACCGACCCGTCACGCGTCGATCAAAAACGCCCGGTCAGCGAATCCACCGATTCACCACGCGATCATGGCAATCATTTTCTCGCTGAATACTGAACACCGATCTTCTGCGTGCGTGCAACTGATTTATAGCGTCGAATTACCTGCGTACCAGATGCATCACTGTTGCGCAACCAATGACGCGACTTAATCACGCGTCGAACCGATCGAATTCTCCAGACTCGTTAATTCCTCAGTTTCGTTAATTTCAGAAATCAGCTGAAATTAGACGAGACGGTTATGTCGTCTACGACGGCGTCGATATAATCGAAGTTGCAGGCTGAAGATCGCTTTCACGCTTTCTCCCAGAACTATCAATATCAAAGTCGCAGAATGCATTTCTAAAACACATTTTGTTAGATCTGTACGTCAATTATACGCATGCATTCTATCTTTATCGAAATAGAAGACGGAAGTCACGGTGTCTAGATTACCACTGTAGAAAACGTGTAAATGATTCAGCACGATGACACTTCTACGTCTGTAACAACTAGACTGCGGATATGTATGCATTTGTAGGAGAACTGAGTAGATGAAATTTCAAATAGTTGGAAAATTAAAAGAAAAATTGAAGATGTCGATATATAATTTCTCCTCTATTAAAATCATTGAGGGAAGACTTATCATTCAATTTGGTTTCTACTATCTTGCAATTGATGCAGACAAATTTTATTTTGCATAAAGATCCGTAGTCTAGTAATAACGATAGAATCGGAAGTGGGTCATTTTGATCTCTCCGACAGTGTTGAGTTTTCTACAGTCACCGTCCGTCAGTCTCGTTTCTGTTGCCGTTATCTACCGGTATTGATCAGAAAACGTTTTCTTTCGTCGCGCGGAAAATTCGCGCATCTGTTGGATAGGTCTGGTTCGGCGAACCCGATTTCTTTTTCAAACTTCTATCCCCTGTTAAACGAGCCGAGGATGTTTCAGCCGGGTGGCCCAGTTTTAAGCGAGAGCGGATCGGATTCTGCGACGACACGGTAAATTGATTTCCAGATCTCTCGATTAGTCAGAAATAGACGGGAGTGCAATCCTTCGTCGGGGAGGACGGGCGCAAAAAAAAAAATGTCATTAGCCTGTAATTTCGCCGGAGTAGGACGGGTTTCCCCGATGGATACACCACTGACATTACCAGGGAAAGGTCATCAGCATATCTAGACGTAGAGAGAGAGAAAGAGGATACAGTCTATTCCACAAGAGCGTGTCAGCGATATCTTCGAAATCTGTCACCCAATGAGGGGGATATAAGGATAATGTAAACAAACGCGGATGTCTTTAATACGCCTTGGTTGAATATTTGTCAGTTTTGTTTCTGATAGTGAAAAGAACAGAGCTTTACGAAATGAGTGCTGCGCACCTGTTTGAACTGCTCCTCAATCGCAAACATTTTCCTCCCTACACTATTAATTCTTTTCTAAGCGTACGAGACAGCACAGCGCTAATGTTTATTTTCAACTTCCTCAAAAAATGTAAGATTAGGATTTAACGTCCACCATTTATAATAATTTTTATTTACTAATTGTAAGCTGTAATTTATGCTACATGTATATAATATTGTATACTTATGTTACATCTAGCCAACAACCGTAGTCCCGTTGAAAGCACCGGTTCTTGTTAGATCACCGAAGTTAAACAATGTGTAACGTGAACGGCACTAGGATGGGTGACCATCTGGTAAAAAACCGGAAAGTTACCCACCCGAGGTGTTTTTCACGTGTTGTTGGCAAAAGGTGGTTCGGAACCCACCATAAACAGTAGGTCCCGCTGAAAAGGCGATAGTGAGAATGAAAAGAGGGGGAAGAAGATTGGTAAATGAATGTGAAACCCTGAGGGGACCAAATATCATGTTACAATACTTATGTTACATCTATATGTATAATATGATGTATGCTATATGTAGAAACCAAACAAGGTTTGTTACAGCAAGGTTTATTACTAATCTGCAAGGTTTATTACTAATCTGTAAAATGCCAACGACTCGTCGCGCGTCGTAGCAATAAACACTGCGAAACGAACACGATGCGCCGCTGCAGACTCCTCCGGGGCGAATGAATTAATTACCGGGTTCGCATTGACGCAAACTGCGTCTCGCGAGAGCAGCGCCGGTTTTTCCGCCGGTTTATCGCCGATTGCGTATCGCGTCCGCGATAACGACGTCGTTCTGCCCTCGTCGATACAAACTCCAATCGCGCAGCGAGAAAAAAAAAAGAAAGACACATGCTCGCCGAGCGACCACGATAAACGAATATTGTGCCGCCGCGGTTTATGTAAACGCGACATTACACGCGGATTATCGTCGACGATGCTTTCGGCGGATCTCGTCGATTTTTACGATCGCTCGACCGTTTTATCGTCGTCCTGCGAGAGGATCAGCCCGCTGTTAAATACTGCTCGCTCGTGTAATACTAGAAACGGATAACGCCGACGTGAAAACGAATTTCTGATTCACCGAGCTAGTCCAGTCGCCAGGTACAAATCTGTATAAGATACACCCAACAGTTATATGGAAACATTTTTGTTGTTGGACAGTATAATTTGATATATATATTTCCCTATATTCGTCAGTTGCCACTTAATTTCCTAATTTTGAACGCCTGTCTCTCGGTGCCTATTGGGTCAAAAAAAAGATTGACCAGTGAAATTTAATGCTCTTTCCAAAAATGAAAAACAAAAGTTCTGAGGACCCACAGTTTTTTAGTAACAGGCGAAAAACCAAAACAAGGTAATGAAAATCGTGGTTCTTTCCCCCTCCCCAAGTTAGCACAGGGTCCTCGAGGTCGAAAACTGAGATTCGACACCCCAGAGTACCCCTAAATTACGTGTCAAAATTTCATTAAGTTCGGAATACTTTTCAAGTAGACGCCTTTTTTCGACTTGCCGACTGGACTAAGCTCCCTTATCGAATGGAAATACGTTTGCAAATGGACCCTGTAGCAACGTTCGGGTTCATGTAGATATTCCACGTGGTTCAGAGAGCTAGGACACTGTCGGAATGATCGATCTGTTATTTATGAAAAAGTTCTTGGCAAAGATAAATGATTTCATTGGACCGGTGAACCGTGGAGCACTGTAGCGACTCAGACATGTCCAACGTTCCGTCTGGATCGATCGTATTCCCGAGATGAAAACGAATCGAAAATCAGTCGTCCCATATAGTAATGGGTACAGAGCCAAGAATAATATTTCCCCAACCCATCAGAGATGCGGCAAAAGCGCCAGATTCACCGATTCCTAGACTGCAACGAGAGATATTCCGCCGATAGGAAATTGGAGCGCAGCTATGCATTATTCCAGTGGTAATGGAGCGACAAAGTATTATGCTAGCGATGCGAACAGATCGTCAATGAACTAGGCGCAGATCCGAATATACGAACACGCTTAATTTCCGCGATTCGCTTCTTCGCGAGTTCTTTCTATTCCGTAAATAGCTTTAAAAAATAAGGTGAGCAACCTCGTGAAACGTAGCCGCGTGGGATCAACTTTCAAAACAACTTAGAACTTTAATCAGAACTTTCTCCGGCGTCGTACGAATTTATGGCCTTGTATGGGATTACCGGCGAACGCGTCTCTGCGAAATTGAAAAATATTGTTAGGAAATGCGAGCGGGCCCGTGATACCGACTGCAGCGTTTGATGATCTAATTATCGGGTTTTCGCTTGGAATTTCGCTTGTCCAAACAGAGAAGACTCGCGAACAAATGTTTACTAGAAACGGGAATTTTCCTAGCTGAATAATGTCTCACGTGGCCTGGAGAACGGTATCCGGAGGTCGTTGAAATCACAGAATTTTCTATTGCGACGTTTAATTATATTACTATTCGAAACGTTACTATATATTTCCAAAGTTTTTGCGTGCGAAGAACCTCTGTTCTTCCATTCAAAGCAGACTCTTCAACTATTGGTCGTAAATTAATTAATAAACTCCGTACGTTAATAGCCAAACCGAATATCAAAGCCTGTCATTACATGTTAACATTTTTTAAGAGCTGTGGCCTTAAAGTATAAGTGTTTGGTTTATACCTTTTTTATTATGATATTCATGTATCTTTAGTATCATATTCTGTTTTGTAAATTTTCATTTTTGTTGGAAATGTATAAAGACAATGCGCCCTCTTGCGTCTTTTTCTTATGAGGGTTTAGTTCAAGATGTACGTTTGTTCGAGTCTCAGTTAGTCATAGTCTAGCCGCCAATATTGTATCACGTGTTCCTAAGTAGTACCTGAATAAATGTAATTATATGAAGTATTAAAGGTGTAATACAGTAGCCTTTTATTGCGATAATGAACTACGAGTGCGGTAAATAAGCTGCTAGTAATATTTTTTCCCCTAACAATTTTCTCTGTATTGTATGTATTGTATTCTGTATTTCAATAATGTTCAAATAAATCTCATATGAGATTTGCTATAATAAAAAGAGAAAAAACTATTGGTCGTCCAGTACACCCGTCACGTTTGTCTCGGACGCGTTCCCTTTTGCGTCGAAGTTGAAAAAGCAGGCACGATTGCGCAACGTTTGTGTCGCGGGAACGTTGTTTCCCAATCGCCGAAGAGGGGAAGAGGAAACGGGGCCCGTACGCACGGGGTTCCGTCAAGTCCTCGATTTCCGAGACGATAAACAGCGGTAATGCGTAATGCAAACGCACCGGGCACGGGTGCGTAACAGGTAGCGACCGCGTACCGTTACCACCAGGAGATTCCTCGAGGCTTCGGATACGCGGGAAACGACACCGGTGTACGAACGCTGCTACTCATTTCGATCCTCCTTGGCTAATTAGCGCCGATTAGAAGTGTTTCTCGCATTCTGCGACAATCGAAGTGCGAAACGCGACGACGAAACGGGAAAAGACAAGGACGTTCGATGTGATTTTCTATTCGTATCCGTGAGACGATGGTGCACCATGCCATTTTTAGTCGTCTCGCACTCTTTTTGTTCACCGCCTCGACCCGTTCCTTCCGTCGTCGCTTTGACCCCTTTCTCTGGCGACGGTAAACAGACGTGTCGTAACGAGGCATTAACATTTCAGTGGTTCGTTAACCCACCAATCGAAATATCGGGCTACCCCTTTTCTGCTTTTGTTCAGTGTTAGCAAAATGCCGGAACGCTGGACATAGAACCGTCGTTCGAAGTAAAGAATGTCCTGCAAGATTAAGCAGTAGTAAAATCAATATTCGGCCGGATAAAAATGATTTTAAGATGGAGTATAATCAATTTACAGCCGGATAAAATGATTTCAAGATGGAGTAAAATTAATTTACAGCCGGATAAAATGATTTTAAGATGGAGTATAATCAATTTATAGCCGGATAAAATGATTTCAAGATGGAGTAAAATTAATTTACAGCCGGATAAAATGATTTCAAGATGGAGTATAATCAATTTACAGCCGGATAAAATGATTTCAAGATGGAGTAAAATTAATTTACAGCCGGATAAAATGATTTGACGATGGAATAAAATCAATAATAAAATGAATCGTGCGAGCGGCGATATCGTTAGGCAATAGTTCAAACTACAACTGAGATATGTATACTTTAGAGAATAATTTTATGATTGAACATTGTTCAGTTCAGTTGAATACTTTCGTAATCATTTATTCATTAACTGATTGCCCCGAGATTTCTCCTATCGCTCTGCAGAGCGATTCGAAATTTCTTTGTCGTTATTAATCTCCTAGAAGAGAAAGGAAACCTCTATCTATCTTAGGCTTAAAGTTTCTCTGGTGGCTAGACATCGATAGCGAAAACACCTTGCACGACGATCAACGAATAAACTATTCACGCAGATATGTCTAAGTCTGTTTCGAATGCAGCATCGATTTCAACCGCTCAATTATCCCCGTCTGACATGAGGAATTTCCCTGACAATGCTTATCGCCATCTTCGAAACGATAAGAACATTTGTTGACTCGTTCATATTTTTCTTTGATATATACAATTGTTTTGACTATAGGTAGAGCGACTTACACTCGCGGATTCCGACACGTACGAACGGAGAATACACAGTGTTCTCATAATACGATTGGGTTGGCAAGAAAAGTAATTTCGGTACTTAAGAGTGCAATAAAAACCCAATTTTTGTTGTTCGATGATTTTTTGCTATTTTTCTGGTGGCTTCACAATACTGCGTTCATAAAACTTTTGGTCCTTATCGGCCAAAAACTGATCCAATTGCGATTTCAGGTCATCGTCATTAGTTTATTCTTTGAATAAAATAATTAGGTTTTCTATTTCGCTTTAAAATACCGAAATTTTACTCCCTTGCTCTCATGCATTTATAACAAAACTGAACAGTGGCGGGTTGAGTCAAGTGGAGGCCCCAAGCGGTAAAAATTTTGGGGCCCTCAAGCTCAAGTGAGAAATAGAAGTAGCAAGAAAACTAAACTTATTAACAGAAAAGAAAAGTGATGGAAAATTTCATACCGTTACGCATTGAACAAATTTATTTTAAAATATATAAATTTCTTTCAAATTCGGGGCCCCACGCAGCCGCTTAGTCCGCTTACTGTTAGATCCGCCACTGAAACTGAACAGCCGCTATTTTAAACGGTAGAAACATTAAAAGAAATTTACACCTCGTTTCGATATCCCCATTCGATATTTTCAAGGCTAACGATTACCTACCGAAGAACTGGTTCCGCGTCACATTAAATATTGATGCGATTAATTTTAACCGCACGGAAGACCATATTTGAAAATATTTTGTAACCCACGGAAAACCAGTCATCGAACGACCTTCGCCGTGAAACATTCGCAGAGATGTTCTACGCGTTACCTCGTTCACCGCTCGTATACGACGATACCATTTCATCATGCCCTGCACTCGACTTCGTGTTCCATTTGCATCCGTTTCTGCGCCGACTGTTAAAACGCTACTTCGAAGGCAACACTTGGACACGGTTTATTTATGCGGGGACGGGCTCTCGCTAGGAACGGGAACCACCGTTTTTGCGGTCGCGTTAAATAAAACCGTACAGCATTTCAATGATATTGAATTAGACTTGGAAATAAAGGGACGTAATTGTGCCATTCGGATAGGCATACGAGATGTGTTGAAAAAATAACGGGAATTTTCATTTTTCTGGAAAAAAATGTTAAATGATTTATTCGCAATCGTAGAAGCTATGCGAGAGCCTGAACACAATATTATACAATGAAATTTCCGGTCCACGATTAGAACCGCTGCCGCCATTAAAAAAGATAAATTGATTTTTTCATTTTTCTGGAAAAAAAATGTTATATTTATTCGTTCGAATATATCGATATTCTGTTATTCGAGTAGCTAAATTGTTTGTAAATTGAACTAAATGATTTGTTCGCAATCGTGGGAGCTACGCGAGAGCCTGAACACAATATTATACAATGAAATTTCCGGTCCACGATTAGAACCGCTGCCGCCATTAAAAAAGATAAATTGATTTTTTCATTTTTCTGGAAAAAAAATGTTATATTTATTCGTTCGAATATATCGATATTCTGTTATTCGAGTAGCTAAATTGTTTGTAAATTGAACTAAATGATTTGTTCGCAATCGTGGGAGCTACGCGAGAGCCTGAACACAATATTATACAATGAAATTTCCGGTCCACGGTTAGAACCGCTGCCGCCATTAAAAAAGATAAATTGATTTTTTCATTTTTCTGGAAAAAAATGTTATATTTATTCGTTCGAATATACCGATATTCTGTTATGCGAGTAGCTAAATTGTTTGTAAATTGAACTAAATGATTTGTTCTCAATCGTGGGAGCTACGCGAGAGCCTGAACACAATATTATACAATGAAATTTCCGGTCCACGATTAGAACCGCTGCCGTCATTAAAAAAGATAAATTGATCGAAAACCTCTAGCTATGAACTATAAACTTTCGAGAGCTATGAAGTAATAGCTCGTAGCTAATGTGTCGATAAAGGAGCCTCGACAATGAAGTTCTCCGCAACGAAGTACTCCATTGAGCGAGGTGCACGTGTACAATGAGAAACGGCAAGAAAAATTAGCTGATGTAGTACTGCGAGTTGCATACCTCTCAATTAGAACAAATATCGAATGTTTAAAATTACCATTCGGGTCGCAGGATGTTTCCTGCAATAATGGTAAAAGCGTTGCAACCTCTTCTCCCGGATGGAATACGAGGTATGTTCAAAAAATAACGGGAATTTTGTAATATCGCGGGTTGTATCATTCCGATTCGTGCCATTTTGTTGTTATTGTATTGGTAAACATGTTTGTGAAAAGTGTCTGTACATTGGTTGCCGTATTCGTATTTACAGCGCACCTCCTTAAAGTTTCACAGCGGCGAACAAAACGTTTGCACGGAGATTACGTGATATGTGCAAGGTGGCCAGACATTCTCGTGCTACCAATTCCGGAATTACGACGAAGCATTTTTCATGTTCCGAAATAGAAGGAAACATGGATTCGATAAATTATAAAACGTGCCTGTTGTTTCAGCGAAATCAGACAGAGCCTATAGGTTGGATCATCAACAGTTACGCGTGGAACTACCAATGGCCAGAGGCTCATCTTACTCGGAACATTCCCGAGCTATACTTAGTAAACAAATTATCCTGTACTCGATGTAGAAGAAATAATTGACTCTAGAAAACTATTTGTTCTCTGAACACTGCGTAGTATCGTTATAAATAGACAGCGGATTTGATGCGTTTGTGACAAACAAAAAAATAGGAAGATGTAATGCAATCAACAACATTAGTAGAATTTCAAAATGCAGTTATATTATAAATACTGTTATATCGATAGTAATATTGAATAATTCTTTGTGGTGATTTCAGCGCACAGGTTCGATCAAAATAAAGATGAAATTGCAATTAATAAATTCTCGACGTTTCGATCCTGATATGGATCATTTTCAAAAGAGAAAAATTTTATAATGTATCTGAAAAATTAATATCTTTGTAATGTGTGTTCAACAGATAAAGAATATGAAGGTAAAAAAAATACTTTGTCTTACTTGCTTAAACAGAAAGTTATAAGTGAGAATTTTTAAAACGATACCGACACAGAAATGAAGCTGTTATATTACTTCCAATCTATTACACATAATTGCGAAAAGAAATCAATTTCCATGTCACTCTGGTTTCTTACAAGCGCTTACAATTTGAAAATGTTTACTTTGCATAAAAGACCCGCTGTCTACTTGTAAATATTGTGCCTCATCCGGCGAGCTTTAAGAGGCAGTGGTCCGTTCACACTTGAGCACGGACACACAGTATGACCACCTGAAAAAAAGAGAGGAAGAGAAGGAGGAGAAGGAGGAGGCGAAGAGAAGAGGCTCGTGGAATCAAGAAAATCCAACGGTCGATTTACGTGCAGGAATACCGCAAGCGGAGAGAGAGATGAGAGATCGGTGAAAAATGTAGAGGAGAGAGGAAGATAGGGGACAAGCTAAAGAGAAGGAGGTAGGAAGAGAAAGAACGAGGGAGAGAGATTGCTAGAGTGGGAGTGGGTACACAAAGAAGACAGGAAGAGAAACGTCAGGAGCCATTTTTACAGGAGAGTCCACTAAAACGGTTCCGTTGTAAAATATCGTATCGTATGTATAGGAGGGTCGTCTGAAAAGTTTTGAGCCTCACCATGAAGATGACGTTACTCGTTAAAACCATTCCGGTACTGCAACGTACATATATATAATATGCTTTGAAAGATTTCTGTGAAAATTTCAGTAATTTTGAAGCGCTTAGTTGTTTGTGTCAGATTGTATATTGCACGGAAAGTGCTGGTCCAACAAGACACTGCACCCGCTCGCACTTCGGCGGTCGCCATGACCAAAAATTCACGAATTTGCACTTCGACTTGATTGACCAACCCACCGTATTAACCAGAACTGCCCCCCCAGCGACTTTTTACTGTTTCCTAAGCATAAAGTTTCGCTTGGTGGACAGAAATTTTCATCGAACGAGGAGGGGTCATCGCGTACATACGTAAACGCCTATGTTGCGGAGCAAGACGCCAACTACTACTTGGAAGGGATGAAAAGGTTAAGAACATCGCTGGGAAAAGTGTATTGACTCTCGTTTCCGATGCGTCTTCTCATTTCTCGATACATAGAATACGTGCGATGGGATTTTTCAGTAGTGAAAAGAGCGCTAGATAAAATATCAATCTAGGCCGCGATCGCCCTGAAAAGTCCTATTTTTACGTTTACAAAGCGAAATGTTCATTACTCGGAAGTATGTAGCTGTGGCAGCTTTATGAAAATAGTTAGATGCGCAGGTGTATGCTTCCGAATAATGCAAATTACGCCTCGTACACCCAAAAAAGGACTGTTTCAGGTCGATCGATCTTTTATCTAGCGTTTTTTTACTACGGAAAAACCCCGCCGCACGTATTAATATTACTACCCCGTTAAAAGGGGACTAAGTTGAAAAATAAAACTTGAATTTCACCGGAAAAAAGTGCTTGTTTCCATGTTGTGCTAAAAACTTTTTCGACGACCCTCGTATGTATGTTTTTACGTACCGGTTACCCCGCTAGACAGTCGAATCCAGCGAGCAGCTGACTTTCCCTCCCGTACGATCGACTGTCATTTGTGACACAGGTTCATATACGCGTGCCCGAACGCCGCTCGACGATTCGCGGCACCTAGGGGACGACACCGTTGGGCGATTTCCTCGTCTCGTGCGCTGTGTCTCTTTGATAACGTCGATAAGAACGGATGGCTGCTGCGAATACACTCCCGAACGGCGAGCACGAACCACGTCGAGCCGTGGTTGATTGCCACTCTCGCGCACGCACTCACGGCTACGAGATGTATGTTTACACGGCACCGCACTGTCTCTTTCTCGCACTCCCGTTCGTCGACACGGTGTGGCTACTCGTCGTCGTGCACCCTCCGTCGGTTGGATATTGCCTCTTCCCGAGAGTGTTCGCCTCTCTTTTCGGCACCCCGCCCACCCGCAACCCCTCTGACCCCTTCGATCCGATCGCAAGAGGAAAAGGAAGATTTCCCTGCTCCTTCCTCGACAGACTGCTCCGACACACTTCTAAATAGCTTCTTCTCGCTCCTGCTGTGTTCCGTTCCTCGATCCCCACCACTATTTCTCTCTTTCTTACCAGTTTTAGAACGCTATCCTCGTTCGTCACTCCCTCTCTCTCTCTCTAACTCACTGTTGTCTGTCTCTGTTCGACTCGTCCCGTGGCTCGTCTCGCAATCTCTCGTTTTCTCTCTCTCTATCTTCTTGCCTGTCCTCGTCCACAGAGTTCCACGGAACCGAGCGAACCGTTCCAATTCTCGCGCACACCACACACGCTCCAGACCGATCGCTTACGACCGGTACTCACCGAATCGAGTTTTCCTTTCGCAGCCGATTAAATAAAAACCGACGGACACCGCGAGCGTCAACGACAGACGCGCTCGCGACACCGTGACACGGAAAAGCTAGGGAAACGGACTCGAATCCGATCACGAGCTACCAGCTACCTAAGCCACAACTGCACCGACATTGTGCCGCCATCTGCAAAAGCGTGCCCCGAACTATCAGCGACCAACCGCGGCGCCAAGTTTCAATCACCTTTACAAGATCTCGTTCTGCTATTTACAATAGCGGATATACAGCACATATTATGTAATCCATGATGCGTTATACTATATTGTATTATTATAATGCACCGTGATGTAATCACTGTTCAACAGCTGGTTCAACAGCCAAACAACGGACTTTACCAAAATCACGGATCTAAAATCCCTACAGACATTGCAACTTACAGATTACCTCCATGCTATAATAAAAAGTTGGTCTCGTACTCTCGTTTATCGCATAGGTTCCTTGAGAAACCTTTTTCATCGGTCTCCCACGAGCAAACCCTCGCAAAGCTGTGGCGTTATTTATTATAATTATAGGGTATTCGCCAACTAGATGTAAACAATTTACTAACTTCTTCTCTAGTTGTCGTCTATCACTATCACATTTATGTGGTTTATGTCTGACACATGTTCACAACATTTTACAAGAACCGCTGAAACATGCATTTAAGTAAAACAATTTTTACAAGATTGGGAAAACAATTTCAAGTAAATCTAGTTCAGTTTGTAAATAAAAATCGTTCTTTAAAGTCGTGCGATGCTGTCAACATTCAGAAAAGATTTAAAACACGTCTAAGCAAACCTAACCTGTACGTAGGTCCAAAGAAACCGACAAAATTTTATGAATATCCTCGATCGATTGGACCTTACGAATATTTCTTACTGGTAAGTTAAAAATTACATGTTTCATGTAAACCAATTGGTTTTTTCTTTTGATCGCTGTATATTAACAAGTGTGAATAATGCAGAGTATTCCGATTGGGACATTTCTACTTGGTACTTGGCAAGTGCAAAGACGGAAATGGAAGTTAAATCTATTACAGAATTTAAATGACCGCATCTATCATGAGCCTCTTGAATTACCAGCAGAGTAAGATAATCAATGTACATGTACAACTAGGCTCCAGATCTTTATGCATTTATAGGAAGATCGAGTATATGAAATTCAAAATTGTTGGATAACTTTGAAAATTTAAGATGTCAATATATGATTTCTCCTCTATTAAAATTACTAAGGAAAGAAATAACATTCAATTTAGCTTCTCTTTCTTGCAATCAATGCAGATCATTTTTATTTTGCATAAAGATCCATAGTCTATAACAGTTAGGGCCTTTACACGCTGTCGACCAAGTAATCATTGACTGCTAGGTACAAGAAAGTAAATATATGAGCCCGTGTGTACTCAATCGTTGCAAGTAATAATTTTTGGTCTCTCTGTGGCTGATCGACAGTGCACAATGGCTTGAAGTATTGCAAAATTACAAATTACTGTATTCAGTTTACAGCAACTGGGAGAAATGGAATATTACCCTTTTAAAGTTAAAGGAACATTTTTATACGATCAAGAATTTCCTATTGGCCCTAGAACTTTAATAGTAGATGGCGATTCTAGTACCGAAGGTTCTTTGCTAGGAAACAACGATGCGCATAGAGGATATTACATTATTACACCTTTCAAATTATCAGATCGAGAGTATGTTATCGCCAAGAAATGGTAGTTCTTAATGACATAATTAGACTGCAGATTTTGATGGAAATTAAAACATGTTCGCATCCATTGCAGAACACAGGAGCCAAATAAACATTGTATTCTTCTTGTAATTATCCTATTAAGCTGAGACTAATACATTGATGACTTTAAATATTTTTAACATGTCCACTGCTTCAAATTGCAGTGCCCATTTTTCTCATAAACTCATAAAATCCGCAGTCTAAGCATACTATATATTTTAATGCTTTTGTATTCTTCAAATTTATAAAATGCATTGTAGTTTGACGATCCTGGTAAATCGTGGGTGGGTCCCTAGAACCCTTAAAAATTCTGCTGCTAGACAGTACACTCAGGTAAAAGGCGAAGTAGAAATTGTAGGTGTTTTAAGATCGAACGAGTCACGACCACAATTCGTACCAAAAAATTCTCCACAGGAGAATTTATGGTACTATAGGTGAGAGAAGAACAATATTACAACATAGGGAAAAAATCTGTTTAAATGTTGTGTCTCAATATAATACTGATATCGATACTATTTTCCAGAGATGTAAATGCAATGGCTGAGATAGCAGGAACAGCTCCTGTATACCTTGACATGAAAACCGATAAAAATTTGCCAAAGTATCCAATAGGTAGTCAAACGAAAGTGAAATTAAGAAACGAACATTTCAGTTACATTATCACATGGTATTCTCTTTCCGCGATCACCGGGTACATGTGGTATAGGCAAATGATTAAAAAGTTACCGATATAACATATCATTCGAATGATACAAGATTAGGAAATACTATGTATAAATAGGATAAGTCAGAATTTGTAGAAGTTTTTATTTCAGAATATAACAAAGTGAATGTTTTGCATATACTAATCAAAGAATAGTATTTCCTTCATCAAAAACATCGTTTTTTTATTGTTATTATTACTGTTATTATTATTACTATTATTATTATTATTACTATCGTTATTACTATATTATTATAACAACAACAATGATAACCACTACCAACAAAAACTGTCAACAATGGTCCTGATATACAATTACAATTACAGAAGTCAGCATAGAAAATACAAATATGAAAATATACCATACAAATATGAAAATACACCATGTATACATGCTACATCGACTTTTCTTTCGTTTCTTTTTTTTTTACATCGTGTACCTACACGTAATATGTATGTATATTACTTTAACACGATTGAATAGAGAGCGACCACGCGGCCACCTTCCAAAGTTCACGGATCCCGGGACCCGTGAAGCAATTGCACAAATGATAATTGCGAGAAAGGAGGACGCCTTTGCTCGGATTTACTGTACATATACTTTGTATTCGAAAGTTGTAACAACCTTTTACGCTCTATTATCCTGCGTGTTACATTCGATAAAATCATTACAGTTTTCGAGAAGAGACTTTTTATAGATGTAAATAATCGAATCGATGGGAACGTGGTGTCGTTTTTTTGGAAATCGTTCTAGGTCGGCGTAACTTTCAACAACAATAATATTGGTTCTGCAAAATTGTAAATTGTATTGTATAAGCTGACGCGTGGAACAGCTTCATTCGAATGACACATCTTGTTTCGCTAAGAAAATAGACTTAATTTAATCGATTACTATATCTATAATGTTCTCGCTAACGCGATTTGGAAACGATATTAATTTCTCGCCAACCCAATAATCTGGCTCAAGTGTTTCACCGGCTACGGAAACGAGAAATGTGAAGATAAGGCATACGACCTCACGATATTTCAAAAGTTCTTTGTGCTTGCCTTCGGAAACTGTTATCGGTAATCATCGAAAGATGTTCCATATAGATATTTCGGAGACGTTGCTTTTCAGATGATCGGATCGGTTTGTTGTGTACGCGATAACTCCTCTCTTTCTTTTCCCGACAAGCACCAGAACAATCGAAAAAAGTAACAGTTCGCGATGCTAATTTCGCCTACGGAATGACATAATACACGTCTGCCTTTATTGTCCCGGTCGCTACAACGTTATTAAATCAAACGGGTAGATGTAACAAGCGTTAACGCTACTTCGTGCATAGGATACACCCTATATACTCGGTTACATAGATACTTAACGATCTAAACGATCCTTTTTGAAAGTATAAAACACGAATTACAGGTCGCTCGATTCGTTCGGCTCGACAACGTTCAGAACGCTAGATAGTAAAGCTGGATCGATCGAATAAAATAAATGACGATCGATTCAATTAAAATCAATTAAATTCAATTAATATATATTTCTGTAGGACGATGGCTAACTTTTAAATAAAAAATACAATACAATGTGTGTACAATAAAGTACGCATCTACCATAAATACACCAAATTTACGGACTATTGATAACACTAATCGTTTCAGTGGCGTATCTAGGAGTTCAATTTACAATTTCAAAAATTCAATATCTCAAGAAACGATAAGCTTAACGACCTGTATTTGTGAATGCATTTTTGTTTACCGTTATATCCGCATCATTTTAAGCAATTATTCCCACGAAAATCTTCCTCCGCTCCCTCTCATTCGTTCCAATAATATTTTTTACAAGACTACCTACAAACAATTGACCTGCGTCGATCCGAGACCGTCGATAAACGATTCAGCGTTTGTTAGGCACGAGCCTCTCGCGAAAGGCATTTCATTTTATTTTCTCGATCGTGTTTCTCTTCGGATTAGGAATGTGCGGGCTCGGCTCATTCGGATAAGGATAGCAAAAGTCGGAGAGATACGAACGTCCGCACAACTTTTTCCGACCCGATCCGAAACAGTCGAGCTACGCAGGTATATCAGAGTACAACTTGTACACTTGCCTCTCCACCATCGGATTCTCCATTTGCAGCTTTCTGTACGAGAGAGTCGCTGGGGGAGAATCGGACCACGTCGAATGCTAGAGGGGAGAGCATTTCGAAAGAAATACAAGCCCATCTGGCAAAGTCGGACGGCCGATCTGAACAGTAGTCAGGGTACCCGACACATCAGCAGCCCGCGCATTGCTACTTTAGATCTCTCGTTTCCTCTACAACATTTTATTTGAATCGTATCGAGCAGGTATCCGACTTGCAAAGAACACGTTCGGTAAAGATAGAGATACACGATCACCATTGCACTATACCAGTTACGAGTTTGAATTCGTCTCCCTTCTCCGGTCCCAATTCAAACGAGCAATCGGTCCGGCCGTTTACTCGTTCAGGACACAGGTCCGGACGAGGGCCTCGCAGACCGCGTACGGGTCGCAGTTGCTGCTGGGTCTCCTATCCTCCAAGTAACCCTTCTTGTCTTCGGCGACGCCGCGCGGAATACGAATGCTGACGTTGCGATTCGCGACGCCGGCGCTGAAATCATGTATACTGCTTGTCTCGCATTTCCCGGTGAGACGGCGTTCGTTGTCCTTCCCTCCGCGCGGATCGTACGCCTGGATATGCCTCAAATGTTGCTTGCTCAGTTTGTCGATCGCTTTCTCGATCTCCGCGATCCCGTTGTCCGCGCGCATCGTCTTCGTCGAGAAGTTGGTGTGCGCGCCGGCTCCGTTCCACGAGCCTTCCATCGGTTTCGGGTCGAGGGTCACGACCACGCCGTACTCCTCGGCCACCTGGTGCAAGATAAACCTGGCGACCCAGAGATCGTCACCGCCGCTAATGCCGCTGCAAGGGCCGACTTGGAACTCCCATTGGGACGGCATCACCTCGGCGTTGGTCCCAGCGATCTTGACGCCCGCGTAAAGGCAAGCCCGATAATGGGCCTCGACGATCTCACGGCCGATCACCTTATCCGCTCCCACGCCGCAGTAGTAAGGCCCCTGGGGACCTGGGAACCCGTGCTTCGGCCAACCGAGCGGCCTGCCATCGACGTCCAACAAAGTATACTCTTGCTCGATGCCGAACCACGGATCCTCGTGCTTGACCGCCTCCATCGCTTCATTGCACTTCAATCGCTTGTTCGAGGCTGTTGGGGTCTTGTCGCTGTGGTAGGTGTCACACAACACCAGCTTGTTGTTCCCCCGACGGAATGGGTCGTTGTAGATCGCCACCGGGCACAAGTAAATGTCGCTGTTCGCCCCGTCTGCCTGGTACGTCGAGCTTCCGTCGTACGTCCAAATTGGCAATTCTGAAACCAATGGAGAAACTCGTGAGAGACCGTCGAGCGAGTTACAGTAACGCTTGTCTCGCTGATTCACCGCATTCGCCGGCTTTAACGCTAAACCTACCATGGTCAAATTCACCGGTTTTTTTATGTCATAGTTAATGAAATTACAAAAACGCTTTCATAGGAAATTACCCTCGGTATTGTCATCTTTATGTCAGCACGTTTTATTATGAAAACCAATAGCGGCTCAAGTCAAGTGGAGGCCCTAAGCGGCAAAAATTTTGGGCCCCTCGAACTCAAGTTAGAAATAGAGTTGCAAGAAAGCTCTCATAAACTTAATTTCTCGTAAATAAATTCAATGTTTTTTGTAAAAACAAATGAATGCTGCGAATTTAGGGCCCAATGGCGGCTCAAGTCAAGTGGAGGTCCCAAGCGGTAGAAATTTTCAGGTCCTCAAACTCAAGCTAGAAATAGAAGTTGCAGGAGAACTCTCCTAGACTTATTAATAAAAAAGAAAAGTGATGAAAGATTTCATACCGCTACACATTAAATAAATTTCTTTAAAATTCGGGGCCCTATGGTATACCGGGGCCCCACGTGGCCGCTTAGTCCGCTTATCATTAGATCCGCCACTGATGAAAACTGTACAGAATTGAAGTAAATCCAATCTTAGCGCTGCTATACCGGTGTTTCACTTTTATATGTTTCGAGCTGGGCAAGATTAGTGGAATCTTGTATGTTCTATAGTTCTACAGGGTGTTACAAAAATTGGGCGAAAAACCTTGAACCCATCCGCGATAGTAACCTGCGAATCTCGTCCGGATCGTAGATACTCTTAATCGACGACATGTCCGGAGACATTTCCATGCAATCGACGTTTCGCAAATGTTAATGGCTACGCGGTCGCACGCGGAATTTCATGAATACAGACCAAACCGCCTGACACTGACGAACGCACGCAAGCAAGTCGAGCGCGATAAATCACGCGAACGTGTTGGCACGGTCAATTTTAAGCTATGTATTCACCGATTTTTACCGCAAACACTTGTTTATTGCTGTCGGCAATAAGAAACTTGCGTCGGTTTACAAAGACAATTTGCATAAAAGTTACCCTCTCGTCACGTGACCAGGCCGCGACGGATATGCGTCGCGCAGTGGGCAATTCGAACGAAATCGGCGACAAAGTCAAAGAACTTTTGATAGAAATGAGATCGAGCGATGAAATATTTTTTAAATTAAAGCTGAAACTTTGTAGAATATGGGAAAATAGGAAGATTATGACACAAACGTTTTTTAACATTGAAAAATAAAAATGATTTAACTTTTAACAATAAATCGACTTTTTGCAAAGGAGGTCGTAAACAAATTTTTAGACCAGATTTGAAATCAACGTGAAAAAATCTACGGGAAATGATGTATAGCATGTTGAAAAAAAATTTGTTCCGCGCATGGCACTGGAAAAACTTCGATTTTCTTGAAATTGTGCAAGTTTAACGAATTTTATCAAGATTAAAAAACATTCGTACCATAATCTCCGTATTTTTCCCATATTCTATAAAGTTTCAGCTTTAATTTCAAAAAAATGTCATCGCTCTATCTCATTTCTATCGAAAGTTCCTTGATTTTGTCGTAGAAGGGGAATACACAAGTCTTAATCTGACGACTCTAACTGTATTGTACTAACGCAATGAATTCGCAATAAATAATTGATTGATTAATGAACAATCACGGATCTATAGAAACAACAAGTTTTTAAAAAAAGTGTACCATCCTTTAGAAACTTCGTTGCTTTGGTAGATTCGTAGCTTTAGATCGAATTCGTATTCATGATGCTACTTACATACATACATATACTTGGTAATCGCTCGAATTGCGTTCGTGAGTCAAGGTTCGCTCGCGGAAAGGATAAAAACGTGGACATAAGAAGGGAAAATGCAAGAAATCGGAAAGCAGGGTCCACTATTTCGTTCCTCGTTCACGTTGTGATACCACACGTGACTAAATAATACGTTCTCAGTGGCGCCGTTAGTCGAGGTAGCTGCTCGTTGTTTTCGCAACTATACAGGGCGATCCACGCAATCGTTTCTGGCCATAACTCCGTTATTAACGCTGAACCCACCACGAGGGGTCAATTTCAGATTTATTAGACAACCAGCTGACCTGACAGACGTTGTACTATCCAAAATTCAATTAAAAAAAAAGCGAAGCTTTCATTTTTTCTGAATTTTCTATTTTTCCGGGCAACTTTTCCAATTTTTCTTACCCTAAAAACCTTATTCGGACTATTAAGAACATTTCTTTTA
Source organism: Lasioglossum morio (assembly GCA_916610235.2). Lineage (NCBI taxonomy): Eukaryota > Metazoa > Arthropoda > Insecta > Hymenoptera > Halictidae > Lasioglossum > Lasioglossum morio. Next base: position 28,015,256 of record OU744326.1, read on the forward strand.
AAAAATTAGCCAAATCGGTACAGCGGATCTCAAGTGATGCGCTTACCAACGAACAGCATTTAATTTTTATTTATATAGATTATTGAAATTGTATAGGTGTTTTCATAGGAATTTATTGAATATATTTTTTCATTGCAGTATATATTATATTAAAAATCGCGCATAATACATATAAATAAATTGAATCTTGTTATTGTTATAATACTATACACATCAGTCACTTTCGATGGTCAGTAGGTTTGCTGTTAAAGGGCTTACAAAATATTACCAAAGGAGAAAGATAAATCACTCGAAAAACATTACATCAGTAGGCCCTCAGATTTTCTTTGAATGCAACAGTGCAAGTGCAATTAGGGTTGGACGACGGCATTAAAAACCCCGGACTTTTTCGTCTGAAACCCAAACACTTTTAACTACTTTTTAAGTTAGATATGATACCATAAAGAAAAGTGTTTCAGGCCGCAAAATATATGTTTCTTACGAATTATTGCCTAATCAATTATAGTAGAAATTTCATCCCGATATCTCTTATGGTTCGAGAGTTCTAGTAAATTGTCACATTTCTTGATCCGTTATAGAGCTGAGAATCGTACATGTGGTACCTACTTGGTGCGTTTATCGAGGAGACCTCTGTGGACCAACTTTTCGAGACGATACTACAATGGTAGAGCTACAGTGAGATGAATTGAGTGAAATAAATCGCATGCACAGCAAGGGGGATAAGAGAGCGGGCCTAGTCATGGTCTCTCAGCTTCTGTTCCGAGGAAATTAGTGGAGTAGAAGCTCTCGCGCAAGCACGGTTATTTACGGTACAGGAGCACGATACAAGACTAGTATTGAATAAGCACCTTATTAACTGGGTTAAGTTCCTGCACCGGGTAACCGGAGCAGTCCTCTTTAGGGTCAACTCATTACGGTTGAATTATATCGTACAGTAATCGAAATATTGTCGTGTTCGGTACCGTTTTCTCGTCGCAAACATTTCGTCAATCACGAGTGGTGGTTGCGTGCCATTTTAGTATGTAATAATTAAACGAAAATGAACAGGTACAATTTTAAACCAGTGGACGAATTATTAAGAAGGTTTAAGGACATCAGTAAATTAATTTCAGTTTAACAAGACAATTAAAAGAAGAACAAAATTTCTATTTGCATAAAGATCCGCAGTCTGATATAATTACTGGATGAAAGCAAAAAATTTTATGTTTTAAGATAACGGCTTTGTCATCCGTTAAATTTAAATTATATTTAATATCTATCTCTATCGAAATGGCAAATAAAAACGCAGCGGGATAGTAAAATTCCATCAAAATTACGCTAAACGATATGACATTAAAAATATATAAGCATTCGATTTACAAAACTGAAGGCCACCATCGTATTTCGAAAAAATGATGTAACTATGACAAAATTAGCACGATTATCGTGTCGCCAGCAAGATATACTGTAAGTTCGCTCTCTTTTATTTTAATTTTTGAAATCCCCACTGCTTCGCAAGAAAAACGCGCTGCTCTCTATATATACATAATTCTTTTAAAATCGCTTTATTTTGCTTGTACATTTCAGAGCCAGTTTTTAACATTATACATAATCGCCTTACTCGTAGAGAGACAGGAAGAATAATCGGTGTCTGTCAATCTAGCAGCCAAAGCAAAAACTAGATATATGCGAAAAGATAAAATAAATATATATGAAGAATGAGGAAAAGAGCCGTGACTTACGTAAGTATTTATTGCGGGCACAATTATGTATGTGCAGGAAAAACGAAGGAGTTATTAAGCGGTTAAAGGATGTCGAGAATGAAATAAGAAGAAAAAAATAAATACCGGTGAGTATCAGACTATGTGTGGATTGTGGAATTGGCGAGCGAGAAGTTTAGATATGTACGTATACAGTGTGTCTCACTTAAATGTGACACCCAGAATATCTTCCTTCCGCAGTACAAATTCAAATTCATCGTGAACTCTTCAATGACTTTTGATACCATTCAAATTACACCGAAAAAATTGATTACTTTGTGAAAATTAAGAAAGATATTCTGGGAGTCATACTAAGTATGACACAAAAGCTAGACACCCTGTATGAAACGTTACGCAGTCGAACCTTGGATTACAATTTTCCTTATTCCCTTTCGTCTGGCTAGAAATTCCTCTGTACGTCGAGATACAAATTGTTGCAAAATTAAACGCGTTACTTTACCTCGGTAATTCAAATTCGAAGACGCTCGATCTCCAGACGAGTAATTACTTAAATCCCCCAGTAATAGGTATATTACTTTTTACCATAAACGCAAAAAGTTCCTAGTCTATTTGTAAAATTACAATTTTTCTGTAACAATTATACGTTACAACTGTTATTTCTCTTGTGTCGCCACACTGCCTTTCCCTTCTAGGATGCTATACCCCACCCCTTCTGTGTCACCCCTAAATTCGTGCTCCCTCCCCTCATCTGGCAACACTTAATTAGGTACTAGGAGTGGTTGGTTTGACTTGATTAACTTGTATGTATCTAATCAAATAATGAAATTCTATTTTACCAACCTGATGGGCGTTGCGGTATAAATTCTACAGTCCTGGTTTTGTTCCTCAATCCTTCACCGGTGCCATCAATCCAAATATACGTAGCTTGAATTTGATCGACCGGTTGAGGCAAGTCTAAATACTTGTTGAGCAAGGTTTTGTCTATCGCCGCGTTCGGCGACTCCTTCAGCATGGTACGTGACATCGTGACGCTGTAAACAATTAATAAAACCTTCATGAGTACAGGATACCCGAGATGAATCTGACAATTTTTCAGGCATAAACAATGGGAATCGTTAATTAGATAAATTACTATACATATAAGCCACTTACAAAGGACTCTTTCTAGGTGCAACATGTCGATATTAATGAGATTTTTAATGAGAATTTGATAGAAAATTTTAGAACAACTGCTATTCTTGGTCCTTACTTGGAACACTGTGTAGTACGTGCTAATAGTAGTAGCATTGATTTATTTCGGCCTCGCGGCCAAGAAATTCGACTTGGTTTACAGTTTTTTTTCTTTATGCCACCCATCCCTCCATCCATCCATATGGATAATAAACCTTATTGTCTATAATCGATGTTAATCTACCCTAATGCCTTACATCTAATATTGCCTGTCTCTCTCTCCTTTGGTTATTTCTTTCCTTTATTCTCTCGAAACTCCTAAGCCAGTCTACCATTTCTCTCACTCTTTTATCTTACTACATGACTAATATACATATCTTGCATATTTTCCGTGCATAAATTGCCTATACATCCGCTATTGATAACTTATCGATAGATAAGTTGCGGATGGATTTATGGCTTATGAAAATGTTCAAAGAAGGCTAGAATATAAAATTCGATGGAATTTCGTACAATTTTGATTTGTTTTAGATGTACGAAGGCTGTTACCATTAAAAAAATAGGACTTTATTTCATTCCGCTTTCTTAAAGTTTGTCTAGAAAAATTAGAAAATGCATGAACATCCGCAGTCTTTTTGTTATCATATTACCATTATAATGTTTTTGTATTTTCAATATTCTGCTTTGTAAAAATTTTCATATTGTATTCTCCATCATGTTGAAATAAATCTCGTATGAGATTTTCTATAATAAGAAAAAAAAAAAAAATTCGCAGTCTGCTTATCGGTAATGGGATGACAGGGCGTCTACTGTCTACTGGCTACTGTCTACCGTGGTTTGAGACGGTATTTGATGCAATGAACGCGCGCGCGCGCGAGCGTTCAAAGATTCCCCCGATTTATTCTCGGTGTGGCATGGCAGAAAGAGGTGCGCCCACGTATCACATCACGCAGTTTGCATGTAGCATCACGCGGCACGCACGCGGTTCGCGCGTGCACTCCAACTCCCAGCCGTGCATGCCGCCCTGCCAGTCGCCCACGGGCACCGCACGCTCGAACAATGTTCTCTTCAACTTCTACTCTTACACTATAAGGCCTTTAGCCGATATCCCGTAACTATAACGCGCGCGTGCGAATACTTACGGAGGTCATCCCCGAATATTTTTAGACGTTATCGTTATCCGTACAACATCGATTTTACTCGTTGTTTCCCTCCGATCCGATTTATTTCGCCAGCGATGAAACTCGCTGTTGTTTACCGTGGGACAGCTCGGATCGTTTTCATTCATCCTTCGCTTTGTATCACGTGGACGGTCGAAGCGGAAAATTTGCGAGAGAAGATGCATCATTCGTTCATTGGATTTTACCAATGAACGAATCTCGAAAGATTTTGTCGATGTCTTGAAAAATTTCATTATTTCAACTTCAATTGTACACTCCAAAATTTTTTATTCCTTCACACATTATTTAATTCTTTGTTGTGGCACACGTTTTATAACGTTTCGTGTTGCACTTCTGGCTAAATCACCCCATCATTTTTAATAGCGCATCCCGTAGCGAAAAATTGAACGAAACAAGTTGAGATTTTTTGACGTGTTAGAAGAATTAGTTTACCTAAATGACGGGCTAACGAAATTCAAGTCTAGACACTTGTAGACTACGAACATTGTTCGGATTCTCGTTCGTCGCTGTTAAGGTCGATTATATCAATGGAAATGAATTTCATATCGAATTCAAATTTTAAAAGAATGAGGTCACTTCAAAGTCATATTAAAATATCTCTGAATGTGTTTTAATGTCAACTAGAATATGCAAGGAAAACAATATACATTTACAAGAAAAAAGATATCGGTATATATTAAAAAAAAACAAATGTCAATGTTCTATCAGTCTTATAATTCTTTAGTGGATCGTGCTTGTTTATAGTTTTGTATATTTTCTCATTCTAGAAATAATATAAAAAAGCAGGATGTATAAAATTACTGTAATTTGTTTCTTTCAAAAATACGAAATACAGAAACAATTGGCCAACGAGACGAGACAGTAGACATAAAATGTAAACTGTAGCCATTTCGAGTGTGACGGAGCTGACGCGTTACCGTTCACACAGGTAGGCAACAAAGGACGCGCGCTGTTATTATACTGCCTCGTCTCGTTGGACATTTGGATATTTGTGTACACCATTGTCCACCATTGTATTTCATGCGAGGAATTTCCCGTGGCGATTCACTGCGATGTAATCGTAACGCATGTAAATCCACTCCACAAATGAACGATGTAAATCGACTAACCTAAAACACCTGGCGACGGTCACCATTTTTGGAGCACGGCTGACGCCGACATGTTTCAGGATCAATGGCCCGCAGAGCTTCATCAAAATACTCGAAGAACCCATTTCGAATAATATCGATCACTCGGCTAATAATATCGCGATCGCCAACTATTTTCTGCACGACGCTCAGCGTCCGTTGGATTCACTCTTCGACGAGAATGCCGACTTCTCGAAGGAACAATTCTTCGTGTAATTGGACAATTAACAGAAATTATTCTAGTAGAAATAGACTTTGGACTGAGTAAATCACTTAAATGGATTTAGTAGTGGGTCAACGATTTATTTGGACGCCGAACGTTATTTTGTATCTTCGAATAAGAACCGTGGCAAGGATCACACGGAGGATCAGAGAACTACTGGACCACCATAATATCGAGCGGCGGGGATGCTATTTATACAGGTATGTATCCCTTCCATCGGATTCCATTGGGAGCACGACCACCATAATATTTCGTTCAAATTTTCGGCTGGTTTGCTTTCCCTTAGCCAAAACTGCCGTGAGTGACTGGTCTTCACGGAACACATATCTCTTATACATGGTGGATCGTATGAAACAGACATCCCACACTCTCACAGAAATAGGGAAACCCTGTATAATGTGACACTACTATTCAAAAACTCGTATGATTAACACTAAACTTTTTTTTTATTAAGCTATGAAACCCCACATGGGATTATTAGCAGCATGCGCATGGCTGTGCATGCTAACATTACAAGGACAACTTATAGAATTGAACAATATAATGAACATTTTTGAGTACAATATTAACACTAGAGAAATAAGCAGTGGGACTTCAAGAATGTATGTATATAAAATAGGGGGCAAAGAGTGGGTAACACTAAACTTACTGACCGTCAAAAGTGACTGATGTGCAGTGTTATAAAAATAACTAATAATAAATAATTTTTACTATAATATATACTGGGCACCAATTTTAATAATTGTCAAATAAAAAGTCTGAAATATGGTCATTTGACCCCTCGTGGTGCGTTTAGTGTTAAAGGTAAAAACACACCTGGTAAAAATATTTCTACTAAGAACTACAAATATTTGCGAATACTATTTTGTCTCACGGGTGTCATATGTAATATGTTTCATTTGAAATAGTAATTTATTTCTGTACTAAATGAAATGCCAGTTGAGGTACTTAATTTTACTAATATACATATAATAGATAAGTAATTAAAATATATATTTCACAATATGAATCGGAAATACTTGATTGATCGAAACAACTGGGAATATTTGTATCTTATTGTTAGAATTCTTGTTTACATATCGCAGCTGGGATGAATATTTTTCTTCGAAATAAAAATTGTTCGGTTCGCCTGTTTTCGTCGGGACTCACCCTATAGATTTTTCCATCAGCTCGACTTTCACAACCTCTCGTGATATTACCGATACCGTCAAAGGATCCGTGACATTCACGACCCATTGTGCTGGTTTGGTACACGTGAAGCTGCTGTTCTGAATGGGGCAATACATTGATGGCACGTACGTGTCTACGCATATTCTCCCATAAATAATTAAGGCGTTCCCGTCTCTCGTGGAAACTGGAGTATGAATCCAACGATTCACATAAACGTGAACGATTCACATTTTACGTAAATGCGAATAGGTACGACTGTAAATTAACTCTACGTGAAACGAGAGATCCAAGTCACTTGATAATAAATCCGGAGTCTATTGACAATAGTAGTCAACTGCTGATTAATTGTACGTACAGATTCTTGGCCAAATTTCGAAACCTACATGTAGTCGATCGAGCATAATCGGTTGATGTTATTTACCAATTGCTTAGTTACGTTTTGTTTACTGGACGGTGCAGACGCAACGAAATGTCTCGTCCGCTCCTTTCAGATATCTATACTTATCATTGCTTACAAACGTATCGGCCTTGACTCCGATTACTAGCTGCGTGCCAGTGAAAACGCGTGGCCGCTTCTTTTTCCCATTTTCTTTCAGTTTGTTTATCCCGTGAAATGATGGTTTTTATCTTTCTTGTCGAAATGTTTCACTGAAATAATACTTGCTTACCCGTATTTTCATCGGTCGATAGCCATTATCTGTTTTTATTTGTCTCGGACAAACACGCTTTCAACGATAAAGGCACAGTGATAAGTGACACGATGGTTTGTTGATGATAAATACCATCTTTTATTCGAGATATCGCTAATCTAACGGGATCATAAGTGACTCTATGTAGTCGATTAAATCGATTCGCCAACATTCTGTGCTACCAATTAGACTATGTATATCTATGCAAATTTACACACTTGTCATCAGGAATCGATAATCTCCGATAAGATAGAAAATAATTTCATGTATCGATATACTTCAGTAGATCACGAATGGTGTAAGAACAGGTGGAATATTTTTATGTTATCAAATTATAATACTTTTCCACGATTTCTTTTTTTCAAGCCATAAACATTCGCATAAATATTTACTGTATCGTATCCGCTAGATTGCGGATCTTTATGCAATATTAAAAATTGGTTAGATCAACTGTATTACATAAAGGCTAAATACATTCGTTCATGCTTCAGTAACGTTCATAAGCTGCAACTAAATAAACTAGCGAGATTAGTAGTAAGAACTAGATCTTTTACTATTCCAATTACAATTCATTTATACAAAACATTCGATAATTTCTTGTGTTTATGAAAATCGATACATCGTAATAGCAAATAAAGATATCGTATCGCAGTTTCGCGACAACCTGTATAATAATTTTTAAATTGGTAATTTACATATGTATTATTTTTTTACTTAGACAAGTATTGTACACGCATTCAGCTATATTCACTAGAATTAGTAAAAAAAAAATGGTTTACATAAATTTAGTATCAAACAAGGACTTTTTGAAGTGCATTTTTTAAATAAAATAGTTAAAACGAACGGGATATTCATGGAACAAACTAATAAAATACGAGAATTTAACGTGCTAACAAAATCCATAAAGAAATGATTGCGCACAATTTATTTACGAATTTCTGCGAGACTAATAATTATTTATTTCGGTTTCGAGTGACGCAAACAGTCGATGACTCAACGTAGCAATCTAGAAAGCTGAGAATAGCGGAATTTTGTAGTCGGAAGAAGTGGCGACAGATCGAATTCGTGTTTCGTTGCATGCAACACGTGAGCTTATAAATTATTAGTACACCAGATATTATGCTAAAGTGTTCCACTGACCTAATCTTGTCGATAGAAATGGTTCTTACTGTGCGCGACCTTCGTTGCAAAGCTTAACCTGTTTCGAATCTATCTCTCTACGATATCAACCCCTGTCACCTCTACATGACTGATTTCAGATATAATGTTCGGACCAACATTCTGGAGAAAATAGCAGAATAATAAATCTGAGGTCGAATAAGCCGTTCATTTAATACATAAAAGTCCATTGGTTGAACAGAAAAATAGAGAACCTTTTCCCATTTTTCATGTGATAAGTGTGATTTCACGATAAAAGAAATTCGGTTCGTGTAAAGTTATTCAAACACCAAGCCAGTATTCGATGTCTTAGAACAGAAGTACTATGTCGAGTCTAGGAACTGAATAAATGGTAATCTGATGGAACAATATGTGGCGAACATAACGGGTGTAGGGTAAATGTACCTATTACTGCGGGTGCACGTTTAAAATTGAACTTGTTCGTCCGAATCTATATAATGAACATTTGAAACATGCTTTTTGTAAATGTAAATAAGGTACGTATATACATGTGACACGCGATACACACTGTATATTCGAACTTCTATCATTATGCAATACATAAATAGGAAACCAAGCGCAGCAATGCCAGGATTTTGTAACGTGTTATGACAACGTACACCAATGTCTTCCTACCATGCAACCTTGGTTCTAAAATTTACAACTGTAGAATATCTCACGGTGCACTTGAAGATGGCCATTTAACGAGTTTCCACGAACTTGACGATCATCTCGAATGAATTTTCAATTACTTTTTCATTGATAAAACCATCCGACTATTTATAACTAGATTCCCTTGTATCGTCATCAAGAACTGTCACGGAAGATACATATACATAATCTCTGTAAATTAATTTCTTGATAGCGTTGTAAAGAAGTCTACTGTATTCAGTGAAAGTAAAAATATCACATAAATGCAAATATTGAATTTGGGAAGAAGATAAAGTCGAAACACACAATTGCACGAAATCCATAATTTCGCAAACGTGAATAACAATGATCGAAAGACTAAAATACCTACTCATTGGAATAATAATTTGTTTCAAGTTCGTTTCATGATCAGGAGTAATTTTCCGTTATATATAGGTTTCGGAAAAGTACGTTTCACTGAATGATCTCACGCTGAGAGAAGTGCCCTTCGTATCAAATTGAAGGGAAGCCATGAAAGCAATTAATGGCGGTAATTATTAGACGGACGAACTGCCGGTTGTCGACATAAGAAGAACGTTTTTTCTCTCTTTACACGTTATTTCTTGATTAAAATGAAAATAATGTTATTCTTACTAACAGTTTAATTTTCACAACTATGAATTACCAGCAGGCAATTTGTCGTGACTAAAAACGAGTTGTACAAGTCGGTTGGGTAATCGAAATTCATTTCGATGTCAATATTTGCACGCTGAATAAATTCTTCTCTAAATTTATACTCTACATACTGTCGATCGCTTATCTAATCGTTCGATCATACACGGATCTTTGGCACGTGTTTGATTAGTGCGGCGATGCTTTAGAAGTTGATCATGAAGATTAACTGTGCTCTTCCTATAATAATTTCAAACACAATTTAAAACTGCTACAAACATTCGTTTCAACCCAATATCAATTTGCATGGAAGTGATTATGAATTTTTAATCGTATAGCTTATTTATCCAGAGTTCAATTATGTCTTCAACCACAAGATTTAAAAATTTACTCGTCGCGATAAAGAAATTCAAGTTGACCATTAATATCTCGATTGAAATAGAAAAACATTCGTTATTATAGTGTATGCTACTTTTCAAACCGAACAACTTTCATTACACGTAATTGCATCACCGTGTACGAAAACGCGTCGTGTAAACAAAGAACCAGGTGTAGTTATTTCAAATAATGGTCGCTATAAAAACAATAATAGAGAAGCACATTGTAAATAGCAGTAGTGGGTGTCGAAGAATGCCAAATGCAGTTGCCAGGTGAGTCGAATACAAACGGTGCGCGGCGCTATGTGTTCGGAAACAACGCGCTGTCAGTATAGAGAAACACAATGGCGAAAATAGTTCCGAGTCCAAAGTGCACTAGACTTGTTGGAGTAAACCGCACTTCCGCGTACAAGTGGTATTAATTTCTATAGTAAAGACACATCGTGCATTTGTACAATCATAGATATACACGTGTATATCAACACGATAACAATTCATCGACAGGGTGAGTCACCTAAAAGAGCCCATTCACGGTCAAGCATATTGCGCAACATTATTGACCATGAATGGTAGTGATTCACTAGTTAATGCAAGATGGATATGGATGGACATCATGCTGCACAATAATTGTTGCGCAATATGCTTGATCGCGAATAGGCCCGTTAAGACAAGCCACCCGAATAACTTTTATATCTTTTTCGGATAGGAAGAAATATTCTAGAAGAAAAGTTGTTTGGTATCGAGGGGTCCAAACTTATCTAGTGAATTTGTCTTAAGTGACTTCACTCTGTATATTCTAGCTCAACAGTTAACAAATCATTATCTTTACAATTCTACTGTACAAGGAATGTACAGTAGAACTATTTGAAATATTTTATTTTCGATACTGTCATTCCAAGATTAATGTACTATACTCCATTATTTTAACACTATGCCGTCCGCACGTTTAATCTAGATTTTTTCGGGTCGCGTCCGTGGAACTGACTTACCCGACGTTTTTCGCATGGCACCAACGTGGAGTCACATAATGTTAATATTTCTTTATTTCAACGTAGAAACAGTCGAAAATGTTAGATAAAATTTTTACATACAAGAGTTTCATTTTTCGAGAAACTTACCTTTGAAAATCCTTTCAAGTAGAACCGGTCGGTCGTGAACAGACGCGTCAGACCGTTCCCCTTCAATTTTCTCGAAAACACCGTCTCGTACGAAAGAAAATTTTATCTTACATTTTCAACTTACTTCTTACCGTAGAACCATCGAATTTTCGGCTGTACCACCTGTTAACGATCATTCAATATAAGTGTTTGAAACTCTTGAGAATTGTGGTGGTGCTATAGTTACGCGCCACAAGTTATAGTCGAGGCTAAACGTGTGCTGACGACCGGGACAGGGAAAGAGACGAACGCGGAATCATTGGATGCCGTATTATCGAAAGGCAACCGCACCAAGTATATGTATAACAACGAGTTTCACTCTCACGTGAACATGTGGCGTAGATGACTACATTGACTACACAAGCTCGTCGCCTCGCGTGTTCCTCGACATTGTTTTCCACGCGTATAAATTTATTCACGCCGAGTCGTCGTCGGAATGACAAACAGTGTTTGTCCATTGATAACAATTTCGTAGCCTCGGAAGGAGCGAGGCTTTAAGGACAGCTTGATTTTCCGCGTTCCAGAATCGTCTGCGGTTCCCGTGTCTTCGCCAGCCTCCGTGACTCATGACGCGTGAATCGTCAAACTTTCCGTCCCCGATGTGTATTTCCACGTTAAACGGCGCGGCACGGTCGATCGGTTCATTGGCGAATTAACAGACACGCGACAACGACGTACACAAACAATGATGCCAGATGAGGGGAATCACGGTGAAATGATGATACCCCCTCTCTGATGACCAGAATAATATGTGCACGCGTAGCGTGTCTACGGCTTAGTGTGGAGGACGTTAGATGGTGATGGAATAGGATAGTGGAAGGGGAAAAGGAGGAGAGTACCGAGGGTCCGTTTTTGTCCCTTTCTGGCATCACTGTACACAAACGTCTACGACGGCGGAATGCTCTGTACTTTATGCGGTCAGCGCGAATTGAACGTTAAATATCGTCTAGCCAGCTTGTTACGTTTTGGAGATCAGATACTAATAGGAACGACACAGCCGTGTCGTATGTGTTCGCGACAGTCTACTCCTACACGATGTTTCTATTTTCGAGGACGTTTAAACGGGAGTGTTCTACATTTTCCCGCAAAACGATCGATCGCGTCGTTTCAATCCGAACGTATCGGGTCGTTTCTCACAAATAGAAACACCGGCGTTCGTACGGATAACCGTTTCTCTTGACGAATTCACCCTTGCGACCTAAACTATTTTCGCGCGAACTCCAATTATCGTGTAAAACGAAATTGGGGCCATTGATGGTAAATACCAGGCGACTCTAAACTGTCGGAAAACCTTGAAAGGAGTGGTTTTTCATTGATGACTCCTTGACAAACCTACCGAGACGATTTTCCGAAAGGAAAAAGTTACTTCGAATCATCTTGGGAACCACGTACGTGTCCTTTTCCTTTTTAACCATTTGTATCGTTAACGTACAGTGACCCACCAAAGTGTTCGAACGACTTTTACGGTAGAATAACTTTTTGAAAATTCATCCAAACGACTTGAATTTCTTTCAGCAACCAGATGCACTGATTTACTAGATGACGTGCAAGACAGATTTTTAAAAATACAATCATATATTTTCTATAGATTGAAAAAACGCGCTTTTAAATCGTGTTTCAACAAAGAAAACAAACATTAGTCGTTTCAAAATGAACAATTCATCTTTAACCCTTTTGGTGCCGGAGGCCGATATATCGGCCCGCGCCTTCATTATGAGAGAATTAAAAAAAATCGTTTTTCGATTTAAATATTGTTTCTTGTTTGGTTTTTATGAGCATTTTCCCAAACCCTAGTAATACCGTGAAATTCGGCCGGTTATTCTCGCATAGGCACCTCTTTTTCGCCTGGCACAAAAAGGGTTAAGAACACCTTAATATATTTCAAAACTGTCAAAGTTAATTTTACGTGCTGGGCTTGTTGTCTTCAAACACTTTTATCCGAAATCTTGGTGACACACGTATGGGGCGGTATCGAATTCTGTTAACATGGACAACGCGTCACTTCACAATACCTCGATTTATCTTCGGACCACGTTTACGAAAGATTTCCACAAGAATCCACGGGCATAAATATCCTCTCGCAGGCACCGAAACGAATTCAAGAAAAAACCCACGTATCTGTGGCAACATCAACACTGTGTCCGCGCGTTTCTCTTTCTACAAATTGGGTACGGTAATGCGGGTTATAGACACGAATCAAGAGATATTAATACAGAGGCGGCTATCACGGTGTGTATCACGGACTAACCCGAGTTTAGCCTACTTATGGAGCGACAGTAAGCGGCTACCAGAAATCCCAGCGCGCTGATAGATCGCACGCGCGCCATGGGAGTTAATAAGATCGTTCGATCGTTGAACAATGAAACTCGTTGATAGTCGATCGTCGATCGTGTGCTGGGGCCTCGGAATCAGGTTTGTTGCCGTCTAAACAGGATCGCGTGTTCAAAGCCATCGAGAGGCCTCGCGACACACATTCATCGGTAGTTTCGGAACGGGCGCGCGTCATCCGGACGATGATTACACGTGTTGCCGCGACGGTACCCTATCAGCGCTCTTACTTCCACTCTCGTTAATACGAAAGAACCGCCGGATCGATTCGTGTGTATACACGGACATATTCTATCGCCATGGAGACTCGCGAAAACATATCCACGCGATTCCCGAGACCCGATGACCCATCGGCGATTTGCGAGGGAGTTCAGTGTGTCGGCCAGAAAAAAAGGAATCGCTTGCTCGGCCGCTCCATCGCACAGTGAGTGGTCTGGAAAGTGACTTTTCGTGGCCAAAAAACACTCCCAACCCGATTTAACTTTCTCAACAATGTCTATTAGATTGGTGCCCAAAATAAATCCGGTTTCATTCTTGAATTTCGAAGCTATGCATACCGGGTGACTACACGTGAAACTGAACACCGTTAACACCACTAAAAATTGCTGTACCATTATTCAAAATATTTAGAAATTGTAGTTTCGGCGCACAGGTTCGATCCTATGTTACTATTTTCCTAAGCAGTTTTATAAATTAATAAATCGACGTTTCGGTCTAGGTTAAGACCATCTTCAAGAATATAATTGCGTCTGTAAATAATTAATATGAGAATATATATTTCAGTGATAAAAAGCAAAAAGAGAACAAAGGGGAAAACTTTTTCTGTGCGCCGAAACTACAATTTCTATTTAAAATTGGCGATCGAGATAATAGAAAACATTTATTCAAAATATTGTTTACATTATTAAATATGTCGGTATTTTTAATCGATTACTGAACATGCAAGTATTCTACGAGGTATTATACCAATTTCGGTTCATTTTTTAAACACTTTCTAAATACCTACAATGATACTCACTTTCGTTAGGAACTGTCAGTGACCCAGTGAGGAAATGTGAGCTGTCCGTTAATATAATTTTCGAGGTAATCGAAAAACTCGATTTCGGAAGTATTTAAGTAATTATTAAACTCCGGATGTTCATGCAAAATAAATAGTTTGTGCATCGATCGCAATGGTAAAAATAATATATCGATACTCTTGAAGTCTTCTAATATTTTCACCGTTTTAAATTGCACTCGCTCGGTTTTGTTATAAATGCATAAGGACATCCGGAGTGTAGTAATTATGTTAACGTTTAAAAGTAACGGAATTTATTTTTCTATTAAATAGAACCGTTGTAAAAGGTAAAAAGAATTGAAACGTCGAGAATAAGAGCCGGTCCGGTGTACACGTGCGTTCACGATTCAAAGAAAAGACTAGTAACGTATAGTGTTTGTATAGTACAGAGTGCAGAATCGGATCGAATCGCAGTTAATGATCCGGAATAGAATGGAGCTCGCTAACGAAGGATAAACAGTTAACGAAGCGTAGAAACCGGTTAACGCAAAGAGACTGTCGAGTAGTGTTTACGGAAGTTGTACTGCGTTATCAATGTCACGGACTGCATTACGATGGACAAATAGGTATCACGGGTATCAGATATATACACCGTGTAATTCAATATCTGGCAAAACATCGACTACATTCTTTTTATTCGTACGTTTATTAACAGATTACGGGGATTCTGATCCAATCGCGTTATCATTGCGATTAAACCTGTCTAGAAGAGTATTACCGCATAATTGAACTTCAGGTGAACTTGCAGAAAAGGGTCCCCTCCCCTCAGATTTCATTCAGATTTACATATATGTACATATATTCAAGGTCATCATTCTGAATAATATTTCCCTTCACTTTTTGGCAATTATTTGTTACAATTAAAGGGAAATGTCGTTCAGAATGGTGACCTTGATAACGCATTTCAAGCTCATTCATAAATTTTAAGAGAGAACGGTTTTCGATTGTACACATTTCACGAAGAAAATTCCTGAATGAAATACAGAACTGTGAAAGCATTTAAAAAATCTAGAAATTTTACTCCATTGCTTATTGAAATGATTGGAGAAAGAAAGAACTTCTGCGTCTTGCAATTAATGCAGACAACTTTCATTTTATATAGAAATCCATAGTCTATATTTGTTGTAGGTTTCATTCCATTTTTCTATTAATTTTATCGATACCTAGTTTAGTTAAATTCTACAAGTATATACTTGAATTCTAACACATGTATATCAAATTTTTTTCAATTGAAAATGGCAAATTCTTATTTATCGAATCATAGAGTGAATTGTTTATATTGTCTACGGGCTCCATCGAAATGTTAATGGCTTCATTGCGTTAATCCTCTAAACAACAGTTTTATGGAAGCACTAAATCCTCGTCGTGAATAGTATATGGTCACGAGCCGCGAAAGTCTACAAGAAGTTAGAAACGAAAGTTACGTAAACACTTAACTGCTCTATCTCCGTATTATTATCTTTATACACGCATGTAGTGAAACATTGATTATGTTCCGAGATCTTTTTCGAGTAGACAGATAATACATTGAAATATTGTATGTCCGTGTATACACATTTGGGAATATGAAGAAAGTTTTAATGGTATAAAAAGTAAGCCTGTGAAAACATGTTATTGAAAAGAGCATTTTCAAAAAATTCATGGACAAATTTATGGGCCCCAGGATACGATACAACTAGACAGCGGATTTTATTAATTTATGAATATGTGCAATTTAAGACGGTAGAAATATTATACATGTTAGACATATTAATAAGAAAAATGAATTTTTATTTCAGTCCACTTTGTTGCGATCTAGGTAGAACATTTTTAGTTTGTATAAAGATCCGCTGCCTAGATATAACTTTCGCTGCAACCATTTTCTGATATCTTTTGTGTTTTGCGACTTGTAGGCACGTACCTAAAAGGAGAAAAGAGTTGATTTCTCCCTTAAGTTAAACAACGGACACGAACGAAACACGGCTGAATTATTAAGTGGGTCCAATGAACATTTTTGCAAAGTTTAAAAAAATCACTCTGTTCCTTTCTATTGATCGTATATTTGTTTATGAACGATGTATTAATGCTCTCGGCGCACTGGTCCGATCAATTTTTACTTAGAAGCAATTCTGCAATTTATTTACATACTGTACTATTAGTTACATACTGTAATTTTTATATAAATGCTTATTCCTCAACGAAATACATCGGTGGTTCACGATCGACAATTGAATACCTCTATCCAATTTCGACGTTTCGATCTACGTTCAGATCATCTTCAAGAAAATTAATAATTGCGTCTGTAAATTATTAAATAAAAGAATGTTATATTGACATTTGATATCAGTTGATTAACCATTGAATACGTCGAAATTTGAATATGATAAATCGCAGAATTGCTTCTAAGTAAAAATTAATCGAACCAGTGCGCCGAGAACATTAATAAATCTTTTATAGAGCTTTTGATTCGAAAAACAAACCGCGCTAATCACGACGCACGAGCTTTCTCGCAGTGCGATTGCTGTGTTCTGAGAAATTGCATGAAAATATCACGTCTACTCGAATGATAGGCCGTAAAACCATCAATCTGTTATCTCGTATTTCTCGAATAAACGCGGTTCTTGGAAGTGATCGCAGAATAATCGTAATTGCACGTGCCCGCGGTTCGACGTTACTCCAGCGCGATCCTAAAAGCATCCGCCAATGATGAGTGAAACAGAAATCGGCGGCGCGGCCGGCCGCCCGTTTCAGCAAATGAAAATTTCATACAACTGTGCGCGCCCGCTATTTTCACGATGTAGGTCAGTGTCGGAGTTTGCTTGATCCTTCTCCCGCCATTTATATAAAAATCGATTAAAATGTAACACGCCACGAACGACACGAATGATCCCCAAATGCACGCTCCGATAGCACGATAGAATAGGTATTTATTATTCGATTGTGTACAAGCAAAACTGCTTTACAAAAGTCTTTGAACAATTACCGAGTAGTAACTGTGAAAGCGATAAAGCAACTTCGTTGTACACAGTATAACAAGCCATAAGTGAAACGATACTTAAGCGTAATTATACCTATTAGAGTAGTGAACTGACAAACTTTATGGACATTGCGATAAACGAATAATCTTTTCTGAAGAAACGAAATACGCTAAAGCCTTGATCTAAGAGAACGGAAACCGTACTATCTACGAAAAACATCCCCAGAGATTAGCTCTTCTTGGATCATGTTATTTCAGCTTAAAAAACCTCCGATCGAACCGCTAGCAACAGAATAATCTAACAATTAAGCTGTATATTTACTATTTTCAGATAAGTTTCCGTTTCCTCAGATTTTTACTGTATAATAAAGCACTATTGTGTATATACTTCCGATAAGCTTTTAAAATCAAGCTTTCCATATTATCAACGTTTGTTCTATAAATACGTTGTTTTACATTCGATTGTAGAAAAGCGGTATAAATAAATAAATTTTAAGAGAGGGGTGCATCGTGTTCGTTGAGAAATGCGACGTCCGCGATCCGATCAGATATTTCAATTGTCATGCTAGAAACGTAACGGAAGAAGAGAAGAATCCTCCAATTAACATCCACGCGATTCCGTTCGCTCGAACAAAGACGAAATAGTTGTTTCGCATCGAACCGTACAATATTCGAGTGATTCAGCTGTATCTATAGCTCGATGAAATGAAATATTCATGTCGCTGATACAATGAGCGACCTGATGCCAAGAGCCGCCGAGCCTCCTCTCCACGGAACAAAGTGCAAGATTTGTTTTCTTGATCCTTTATTCGTATCAGCCGCCTTCTGCCGCGTATTGAAACTCCAGATATATTCGTAGCCAACCACTTTTCCGTCCGATTCACTCGAAACGGAACTCCAAGTGACGCTCGAGCAATCTACCCTTCCGTCCGTGAAATTACTAAGCTGTCCTCTCTCTCGCCTTCGTCTTTGTTCGGCGCAAGTTGGGCAAGTGCAAGTGCAAGGAGAACGGTCGCGATAAATCCAGAATTTTTTCTCAGACAGCACCCCAAATATTTAGCAATTTAAGCAAATCTATATAATAAAAATGAAATGCTGTTCGTTGGTCACGACATCACGTGAGAACGGCTGGACCGATTTGGCTAATTTTTTTTCATGTTTATTGTAGTCCGAATTAGGTTTTTAGGGAAAGAAAAATTGCAAAAGTTGCCCAAAAAAATGGAAAATTCGGGAAAAAATGAAAGTGCTTTTTTCTATGAGATTTTTGTATAAACTCAAGACCATAACTCACGATTCGAGCGAGGGATATGCATAATTCTTTTTTTGTTTTGTTTGTTATAGTTCTGGAAAAGCTTTCAGAAAAAAAAATTCGAGACAATCACAAAGAAAAGTAGGAAAATTCGGACAAACAACAAATTCATAATTTTTGAAACAGGGGTTTCAAATTCATTTACCAATCCTCTCCCTCTTTGCACTCTCACCATCGCCTTTTCAGCGGGACCTACTGTTTATGGTGGGTTCCGAACCACCTTTTGCCAACAACACGTGAAAAAGATCTCGGGTGGGTCACTTTCCGGTTTTTTACCAGACGGTCACCCATCCTAGTGCCGTTCACGTTCCGCATTGCTTAACTTCGGTGATCTAACGAGAACCGGTGCTTTCAACGGGACTACGGTTGTTGGCCAGTGCAAGTATGATTGGTTCCCAATAAGAAAAACATTAATGTCAACGAATTGAATTTCAAGATTCAAATTGAAATTGCTTGACAAACAAATTTATTAAAATTGGACAGGACAACATCTGTCGGGTCAGCTAGTAATATTTCAAGCAACTTCTTCCTTTACGAAAATCCTCCGTGGCTTCGTTCACGAGGTATTAATGAAAATCTCCCGAACAAAGCTATACCGAGAATTATAGAATCACATTCTGAATCAAATCCAAAATTTTCAGTTTCTTTAAGAAACGAAATAAACGTTCATCTTGCAGTTAACCCTTTGCACTCGGAGCTATTTCAGTTGGAAAATTAAACATTTCTGCCGATCTAGAATATTTCCATTCCCTATGATTTTCGAAATTTTATGGACATGAAACTGGTATAATACCGAAATGTTTAGTAATTGATTAGATACCGATATATTTAATAATGTGAACAATATTTTCAATAATGGTACAGCAATTTTTAGCCAATTTTGTAGACAATTTTATTTCGTATCCGCCGTGTAGTTATGACCTAACCAGTTTCCGGTAGATAAAGTGTTAATTGACTTATTACTGGCTCCGCATTATGCAAAGCAATATACGCACTTAAAAACATTGTAATTACATGTTTATTGATAGACTCTAGATTTTATGCTGTTTACGATGAAAATTGAATAGGTGCAATTTCAAACAGTGAAACTATTAAAAGATTTTAAGAGTATTAATATATCATTTCCACTACATTAAAATGATTGGTGAGAAAAATCAATTAATATTTATCCCCTGCGTCTTATAAATTATGCACAAAGTTTTTAATTCGAATCTGCATTGTATGTACAATTAAAATATCCGTTTAGTACGCGATCGCTAAAACGGTTCGTCGCGTGTTTCCCCGTTAACTTATCAACAGACTTTGGAATGTCTTGCTTCAAGTGTGATTCGATAACTCAAAAAGTTCACTAAACCTCCGTGAAATCGTTAGATCGTTTTCGAGCACTGTAAATCCATGCTGCGCAAATATTCGCTGAACTTGACGAGAAAATATACATATAAACGTTGTTAATTCCGCGTAGAACAAATTGTAATTAACAATATCTAATCTCACCTACTCGTGGGCCATTAGTTTTATCTTAATTGTTAGAAGACGTTCGTTAAACTTACGCGTCACCAGGAAGGTGGACGTTGCACATTTTAAAATTCTTCAATTACGAAATACAGTAATTGAAACAGCATTTTTAAAACCACAGAAATATTTAATCTCGAAGTTTAATGCAGAAAAATCAGTGCATTAGATTATTTGTTTCTTTAATCTAATTTGAATAAGTTGAATTCGTTGAAAACGATTCAACAGTTCTCATTAAAAATATTTCTATTATTTCACTAACTTTCGAATTGTATTTGACAAAAAATTGTTCAAATAAAAGTTACGCCACTTTGTCCGGAAATCCTCTATTCATTATAGCATCGCTCACTGTGTGCGCCACAGATACCGATTCAAGGTTAATCGTTTCAATGGTGTTTCAAATCTCCCGCGGCTTAATACTTACACTTCTAATTGAAAACTGAGACATTTAGAGACGAATTGTAAAAGATAAAAGGGTTCCATAAATTGCAGGTAATAAGAAAACCTCATTCAGCAGAGTGTCATATCAGGATAGCGCAACACTTCCCAATAAATCAACTTTCCAACAAGCGAGGACACGAATGTTTATGAAACACTTCGATTCTATGTATCTCTACTGGCGAAGTACGAACCGAATCATTCCGCCGATTAAATTTACAACCGGTACGAGAACGACTGTTTCCTATCTATCGTGCAATCCGATTCTACGCTTCTTGTTCTTGTTTGTTTATTTTACGTCACTTTTTCAACTGCTATGGTTATTAAACGACGGGGCCTACAGTTTAAGGTGGGTTCCAAACCACGAATCCGATTCTACGGAAACGGAATTTCTCAGTCGCGGAATATCAGTAATTTTATAACCGTTCGTAACGGTGATTCTAACGAGAACAATCGATAAGAAATACCGGAAGGTCTTAAGATAAACTACATATCAACTTTAGAAACGTATTAGACGAACTTACAACGGAAGCAGTGCGCGTAGATTCCAGTTCAACGAAAAACAATGGCAGTGTCACGCGAGATCAATGACTTGCATTAATGAGTTGCTACATTACTAATTGATGATCTCCGGAGTTCTGCAGACGGTCCGAATCACGCCAATAACCTCAGATACAGTACGGCGGGTCACGTATATAGAGGCGAGTACGCGCGACTTATTCGCCCGCGAAATTCAAACAAGAATCACGGCGATCAGCTGACGAGCATCGAACAAAGAATGAGGAAGTAATTTAGAGAGCATAGTGTACGTAAACACACGCGCGAATGACAGGAGAGCGATCGACGATCGATTTGTGTGTAACAGGTATGAAGAAATCGTCGCTCACCGATGCTATCGATGATCCAGCGGAGCTGCGTTGTGGAGCGCTAGACGATGCGACGATCTATGATTTCTGGACGCGAATGCACGCCACCCGTTCTGTCGCGTTCTCGAGTTAAAAGGCACTGGTCATAAAGGCAACGGAGCAGCTGATGATAGCGCGGCCCGTGTTACTACCGTCGTAGCGCGACCGCGATATTTATGTGGAGGAGCGTTTCAGCGCACGCGTCGCGTCGCTCGAATGGTTGCGTCGCGTCGCGTCGCGCCGAGCCGAACGACGCCGAGCGGTGCCGAACCGCGACAGCTATCCCCACTCCCATACACGCGCTCTTTTCACAGAGGGGTTACCCTCTTTTCAGTGAAAACTTTTCACAGGGGGTACACTCGTTTTTCCAGGACTGCAAGGGTACAGAATGCGCGTTCCCATTTCTCGATAATACAGTGACTCCCACTAATATTCGGACACTCTGAAAAAGACGATAACTTTCGTTAACCCTTAGCACTCGCGCCTCTGAGGCGCCACTAAAAATTGCTCTACTATTATTTAAATAATTGTTTACACTATCAGATATGTCGGTATGTAACCAATTACTATAAGTAATATATATAAGTAAATAATATATATAAGTAATATATAAGTAAACCAATTACTTTAAGTATTGTATAAGTTATTATATCAATTTCATATTTATCAAATTTCAAAAATCATAGAGAATGGAAATATTGTAGGTCAGAAGAAACGTTTAATTTTCCAGTTAAAATAGCTCCGAGTGCAAAGGGTTAATATTGTACTATACGATTTGAACATTTTTAGGAAGCTGGAGCTATTAGTTTGCTACAGGATATGAAAATAAATTTGGTCAGAAATTGCAAGTGATCGGAATTGCAGAAAAAAATACTGAAAGGTGCATTTCACAAATTTTTTATACGGGCCTATATTGAAAATTTAAAAACTACGTGTTGTAGGTCTGTGCCAATTATATGCACTGCGAAAGTTTCATCGAAATCGGTTGTTGCGAAAAAAAACGACAGGCATTGAAAGATGGAAGAATCCTTAGATTTACTGCAGTTATAGGCCGAACATCGTGAAAAATCTGCAAATATTACCATCTTAAAACGTTTGTAACTGATTGCCACGTCGATCGATTTTGACAAAATTTTGAGCATATGTTTCGTTGACATAAATCTGGAAAACGTAGTTTTTCAATTTTCAATATAGGTCCACACAAAAAAGTCGTAAAATGCAACTTTTAGAAAATTTCTTTTCACAACTCTAGCAAACTGATTGCTCTGGCTTCCCCAAAAAGTTCAAATCGCATAGTACAATATTAAAAAGGTTATCATCTTTTAAATAATGTCCGAATATTAGTGGGAGTCACTGTACAACAATTATAAATCGTTGTTGAGACTATTGTCAGTGAAACTCGGTGTCAATGAAAACGTTTGACGGTGAAATGATCGTCGACGAAATAATTGTTAGCGAGTCAGTGCTGGATTAAGCCAGCGCGGAGCCCGCAGCAAATGTCACCAGGAGGCCCTAGGTTTTGCACAATAACATAATAGGACACAACGAATGACCTTTTCTTTTTAATTATTAAACAAGGTCCATTTTCTGCTGGAAGCGCGGGGCCCGTATCGTTTGCTACTCCTGCTACTGGGGTTAATCCGGCATTGCGGTGAGTTAAGAGTAACCCGCACAAAAGCGATTATCCGGTGTGGTACCGTGATGTGTGATCGTTAATTGTTGGGCCCCATTCGATCGTTAGACGGCGGAAAATTCTTGCGTCCTCTGCACGCGTCGCGCGTCGCTCTGTGACCAGCTGGTCGACCGTCGACCGGCCACGAAAACGCCACACCACAGGAATTATTTGCGGTTCGAATGACGTAACGTGAACTTATCGAAGGCCGTAACAGAGAAAGAGAGAACCCCCGCTGCGAAATCGTATGGAAATTTCAAGGCACGACCGCGATCGCGGTTGTATGGTTGAACGGAAACGTTGTCGGTTTCGAATTCTTTGAACAGCCGGGTTATGACACGTTCGCAGTGCCATAGGTCAACGGGTACTATAACTGGACATAATTCGAGAGAAACGATTTAATCTTACATTTTAGCTGTTTATTTTATGAATAGACTCGAACAATAAAACTCATCTGCCTTCTTCTCGATAAGTTCACATTCTCTTCATCCAATTTCAGAAGCTAGATTCTACACCCGTTTCACGTACCCGATCCTTACGTAATAACAATGTTACATGCCTGCATTGTAATCACGTAATCGGTCCAATTATTTCGAACGTACTTGCAATAACTACGCTTCACGTTCAATCTTCCTAATTGTTGCGCCTTTGGACACAATCGTTCGGATGTTTGTTTGCTCCTCGACCGAAACCAACAAACACAAAAAAGCGATTGCGATAAAATGCAGTTACAGCAGTCAAACCGAAATACCTCGCTAAATGATTAATTTACTAATGATGTCTAGCATACAGAAAACAAATATGGGTATTTGTATAGTTGATCAGTGGTGAGATTAGCTGTTGACGAATAAATCACCGATATTTGAATGGGGTTGGATAGATTCGGGAATATTTATTTTTGATAACGTAAAACGCGTTTACGTTATCTGACCATTTTACTACGTTTTTATTAGCTCGCTTTTTTGTCTGTTTGTCTGTTCAAGTTTAGCTGATTCTCGTAAATCTTGATGTCCTGCGGACACCAATTAAGAAACCTTTCATCAACATCAGTTTTTTGATACAGCTGAGAAAATTAAATTTTGAAGAAAATATTGAATTTTCAAATTTAAACATTTTTGTTTGTGTTTCATTTAATTTTTCTATCATCGAAGACTGTCTTTTCTAGATCTCCCATTCGCTGGCTCTGCTGTAATTTCGTAAGAGACAAAGTATCGCCATTGGTCCCCACCGTCAACAATATAGCTACGCGTTCCCACAGCACTTATCGTGATGCTTCATTGCAACGTATTCATTGTTTGAACATCTTCAACGGTTGTTAGAATCAAAAAACCTAAGTTTTTCTCACGCAAGTGTGACCCCCAGAATATCTTCTTTAATTTCGACAAGGTAAAAAATGTTTTATGTATAATTCGAATGGTATCAAATGGTCAGTATCTCGCAGAGCTTGTTTTTTTAAAATGTTGTTTTTTTCTCATAGTTTTCAAGATCATCAATGTTCATTTTAAGTATATTAATTACATATTCGTTCGTTCGTAAGTTACTACGATAAATGTGACCGAACCTATATCATTTCTCAACGCACTATAGATTGATCGCGGTGTGTACGATACACGAGTCTCGCGCGTCGTTATGAAATCATTTAATTCGATATATTAACCCAGTGGGAACTTCCCCCCGCACTCATTTCTCGACGCAACGCAGTAGATAAACGTCCGCTGCTGCGATTAAAAAGCGAAATGTCCGATTGTTTTTCTATTTGTATATTTTTGTTTCTCAAAAGCCTCGTTAAGATTTTCGTTGACCTCGCTCGAACGTGACGAAACGTGTACGTCAGTTGGAGGGAATTGCTTGCCCGTGTTATCCACTTACATTATTGCGAAGTTTTTGTGTTTTTTTTTTTCGTTTCGTTTTAAACGAGATGCCGCGAGAAACTATTGTAAAGCGTCCAATTGCGCTTTTATTAAATTACGCGCGTCATAAGCCTATCGCGTTTCTGAATTTCCTCTTATTTTTTTGCCGTACCATCAGTGAAGCTAATCCGACCAAAAATATCTCCGTTGTTTTCGGTAACTCGAACAAATGTTTAAGAAAGAAAATGTATGGTTCAGTGGAATAACTGTTGTGACGGAAAAGTTTTTTTCCTCTAAGTCATATATTTTCCGATATGTGAAGGTCACCGGCGGTTGCACTAAGAAGACACGCTACGAAACTTGAAATTATATAATTCAGAAGTTTAAACAAACTTCGATTTTCCCTCGGTTTCAATCTCTGCCGAGTTCTTTTTACCTAGAGCGTGACCGGAAGTATAGACTACGAATCTAATTTACAAACCCGCGAGATCATTGGAAAATCGCGTGTCTGGGAATTAGCCTGGTCCAGAGATCGTAATCAATTTGCAAAATAATGATCGCATGAAATGATTACACGGTTCGTTAAGATGACGAGTTGCAATCGCGCTGATGGCACCGATGCGCACGCGATGGATAAATTCGTAAATTTAACAAATGAGAAGAATATATATTCTGCTCCGTAGAGTCGTTCAATGTCGTTCGTTCTATCCGCGTTGCGTTACTACCGAGAACCATCCGACGAGGTTGCTTTACGGAAAGAAAATGATCTAGAAAGAATGTGGGTACAGGCTTGTCACCTTTAAGCTGACCTACTGAACTCTGATAATCATTTATATTTAACACACGTGCAACGTTGTGGATATGCAACGTCCTCTGCTACATTATGCCAATCATAATCCGACCCCTCGCGTATGCGAATATACGCCTCGCACCAATGATTACATAATCATTTAGAACAAGTTTCGCCGTGGGGTTCCCAACTGAGAGGGAAGTGATTGAATGACGGATTTCCTTCGGTTCTAGGACGCTATATATAAATAATGAGTGGTTCCAGGGTGCGCAAAGCCTCTGCATTAACAACTATTACCAAAGTTTCGTCGTGGGGTTCACAGCTGAGAGGGAATTGATTGAATGACGGATTTCCGAGACGGTATATATTTATATGTATTAATAACGAGTGGTCCAGGGTGCACAGAGCTTCTACATTAACCCTCTCGCTGCCAGCCCCAAATTGGTGAGATATGCAAAAACTGCAAGGGCAGATTTGATGTTTACATATTTTAAAGGAATCAAATCTACCCTGACAGCTATCGCGAGCATCCGCTCGGAAGACCTTGCCCTTGAAATATGCTATCAAGGTCAATGTTCTGAACGACGTTTCCCTGTATAGATGTCCGTGCACCTATTAAACTGCTTTAGCTAGAATGCTTGTATTGGTAGACCCTCCTCCACCTATGCCTTTATTTCTTAATACATGGATTTAGTTCCAATTATTATGTGGACACCCTCGTCTATAATACATAATAGGTAAAGTCTAATACAAACGAATACACGTCTATCAAAATTATTCAAGTACCATATTTATTGTATAATTTCGTTTAGTTGTAAACTAAAGACAGATACTATTTATATATGGAACAGTTATTCCGAACTTTGACCTTGACAACATTTTCTAGGTCAAGATCATCGGAGTTGAATCCCCCTAAACGTAAGTTCTGTCAAAGTTATGTTACATAATAGTCAAAATGAAGGGCTTTAGTAATGCTATTTCATTAATAATTATAATTACCGACTTTTTTATGAAATTAATATTTAGTTTTAAAGAGATCGAAAACATATTTCAAGAACGTTATATCCAATTATTCTCTAGCTCTTTTCAATCTATCCAATTGTTCTCTGTCATCTTCTACATACTATTATTATCCAGCTTACAGGAAAAAATTCGACATCAACACTATTAACTGAATAGAAAATGATTGTAAAGTTAGTAAGTCGTAATAAGTAATAAAAAAAAACATTACGTACGTGGAAGACTATTCAACGTATGTAAAAGCTTCGTGTTGACATTTTCTTGAGCATTAATCAACGCAATAACGTAACGGTTTCTACCAAAGACTCCAATACTAATCAATACTTTTTTCCTATATTTACAATTATTTATAAAGAAACTCAAAGCGTACAGTGCCTTATTAATAAACGGTCAGAAAGATATAAATAATTTAAGATACATATTAAATTAAAAATTGTAGATTACTTATTGGTGCAATACACGTACATAAGATAGAAAAACTACAATGCAATTTGTTTCTTGCATATATTTCATTGTTCACCGCTTGTTATTTGAATACAGCATTTTTTTGCTAGATTAATGCACTTATCGCGGCTATCGTCATCGAGAAGACGGCAATATTAACTTAACAATTACAAAGTGTCGAACTCCTAACAAATCAACATATATATATTAATGACATTCAAACATATTTAATCTCTAACCCGGATAAACGCGTCGTGTCATATTTCTCTTTCTTATTTTTTTTTTTTTTTTTAAGGAACAAATTGTTTCACCAGTACGTATACACACTGATTAAATAATATTCATCACAAGCTAGATTGTAAGAAATATTTCATACAATTATAACACGTACTTAAGTATATAATAAGTAGAATGTGTTACACAAATGTTCACAGTCTCTAGAAACGATAATGAATAATTGTTGAATACAGATAATAGACTAGAAAAATGGAGATTGTTTCAGTCAGTTATAATAATAAGGTTCTGTATTGCATTATGTTCGTAATGGAAATCTTATTTAAATTTAGGGAAGGCTTAAAACAGGGTGGGAGATATTTAAGACAAAAATGGATTTAGTTTTCTGCATGTTTGAATACAAGTCCACAACAGCAAAGTATAAGTGAAAATTACATATCTCCCCCATTATGTCTACAAAAAGTAATGTTTACGGTTGTAAAGTATGTCACAAACATGATGATAAAACAATAAATGTGAATATCTGCCAGTAGTTGAGCAACATGTTCATAATTGTACATATTTATACATTTACACGTTTTATTAATTAAATGTTTCAACTGAATTAAATAAAATACATGTTAAAAACGTATTGAACAATTTCAACTCAATTGCTTTTCTGCTTCTATGTAGGAATTATACAAATTCGTTTTCTTTTTCTAGAGACAGTTAAAATTGACATGCCGAGTTAATAAAATTAATCTAATACTTAAGGAATGTAAGGGCAGCAGATAAAAATAGAGAACTTGATTGAAGCATTTACTTTTTGAAAATTGATTTTGCTGCTTGTTTCTTTTTTTTTTTGTCATGAAGGAAACATTAATAATCTCCAATAAATCATGTCTGCTTGGATCACTGGAAGACACAAATATATATAACTCGATGCTGAAATATTAGAATGTTTGTGTGCACGTGTATTATTCACACAAAAAAGAATTCTGTCACTGTACGAGTAAATGTGCTTGATGCTTAAGAGAGGTATCCAAAAAGTGCCCCTTTAGTTAAACATATTATTGGCAGAACCGAGGCAACTGTTTTTCAAAAGATTGAATACTTCATTTGAGATTAATCTTCTTTATGCTGTTCGCTGGATAATATGAATACCACTGTCCGTATGCACGGGAGATGACAATTCGCCAACTTTCAGGGCAAAGGCTGCTTGTTCAAATGGCTTTTGCATAGTCCCTCGACTAAATGGTCCCAAATCCCCACCTCGCTTAGCAGAACTACAGTCGCTATACTTTGAAGCAAGTTCTCCGAATGTTGCTTTTCCAGACACTATCTGTTCTCTGTAAGCTAAGTTTGCAAAACCAGTTATATTAATTTATCGAATGTAAATAATAAAGTTAACTGAAATCGGAAGTAAAGGTTACAATGAAAAATTCAACAGACAGCAAGTCTTTCTTCTTGCCACAGCAACTCACATTTAATAAGCTCTAAAGCTTCTTCTTTCGATCGTGTGATATTTTCTTCTCGCCAAGAAGAGGGTCTCCTAGACCCTGAATGTTTTACCAACAAATGAGAACATTGAACTTCTTCCGGGCCATCTCCTTTGCTACTTCCAGATGGATCTGCGGGTTTATCTGGCCTATCCCATTGACTTTCCTTTGTATAAATATTTAAATAATAATGCTGCCCTGTGAACGAATTAATTTATATTATAAAAATACGCAAACGTACAGGACCAAATCTATATGACATATCTTGTAATAAAACATGTTAGGATATGAGAATTTATAACATCTCGATATAGCTTGGAATATAACAATTACGAAACTATGATTTCTTTGTAATTCTATTCTTAATTTAATAAGAATAATGTTAGTTCCGCGAGAGATGCCGGCTGTATACCTCGTACTACCGTTTCTATAGCAAAATAACATAAATCTCTGAATAAAGTAATTATAGATTATATTAATAAATCGCAAAAGATACATTTCTACGTGGTTTGTCAAATACTATTAATAAACTGACGTACCGGTAGATCTGCTCAAACGTTTTTCCCAACCCGCTGGTAGTTCCTCGTCCGCCATTGTTATCCAATATTTTTCTACTCCTGACTCATGTCAAACATAGCGAACACGTTTTCACTGCATCTAGTTATCTATAGTTATCTACTAAATTCGAGTGCGTTCAGTTATCAAAGAAAATTACTACTCCGTTTCAGAGAGAAAGAGATAGGGCTAAAACAGTTCAAAAGTCCAATCTTTACATAAAAATCTGTACATATTCTTCTTACATGTTCTTACCCTGAAAAAGCTTCCTCCGAAATTACTAAACTGAAGAACAATGAAGAACAAGTTGAACAGGTTTGAGTTCGTGACCCTCTATATTCTATATAGTGAACAAATTTTATAGATATCGTACGACACCATGAACTTAGGAACGATAGCGCTGTAACTGTTGCAGTATTACCAACGAAAATAAAAGCGAAATTTAAAATTTGAATTGCTCACCTTAGACTATATATACTTATAGACCCGGCTTCGAACATGCTGTGTTCCAAGATTACTTCATCTACCAGATAACGGATGTGGGCAAAGTGCTATAGTCTGTTGAGAAGTCGCAGTACCACAGTACCACAGTACCATGAAGCTAAAGCGTAAGTATCTATTTAGAGGGGAAAGGGGAATCGTTGCTGTGTCTCATTGTGTACAAATATTTATGAAAATTGTATCTATAATATATATTGGATTTTGTTACTCGTTCATTTTAACTTTACTCTTATTATCTTAAATATGGCTAACTGATTTTGTCAATTATAATTTGAAATCTGTATTTATTTCCTCATAACTTTATATTTAAAAAAAAAAATAGTAACTATTGATACAAATCAATAGTATTCACCCATTGTTGGATAAACACTACTGTAGAACAGTCATCAAGAATTTACTAATGTGATCTGAAAATTATTCTTTTACAAAGGAGCGCTGTAGATGTAATCCCTTCTAAAGGCCCTACAATAAATGTACCTGTATAACTATAACTTCTGACGATCAGTCAATTTTGAGCAAAATGCATGTAATGTCTGGGAAAACTATGCATCAAAACATATTTATAGGTACTAGAGCAATCCATTTAATAGCCATAATAGTATGCATAGCGGAATTTCAATGCTTCTAATAATATTTCCATTAATTGTGTCTAGGAATAGGATAGATCAAAAGGATATATGTGCAAAACATTCATCCCCAACTAGATCTTACAATAACTCTTGCTATATATTTATATAGCATGGAATGCATTGAGTGCTGTATAAATATTTAGTCAAATAATTATTACTGTAATATATTATACTATTAAAATACTCTTTCAAGGAACATGTGACAATAATACTTCTAATTATTTATGCATTATAACTTATATTTTATGCATTTAACAACGTTACTAAACAGTAGTACATAAATTAATAAATAAATATTAAATTGTGTAAGTCATAATAAATTATAAATTTATATAAATGTACAGCTTACACACAAGTGTGCATATTATAAACATGCACAACATTACTAACACTTTGGCATTGCATTATGTATTCAATAAGTCACATTTTCTATAATTATAATTTCAAATAAAATCTTTTAGTTAAGTTATGACTATTGCATACGTAATAATTAATTTGTATATTGCACAGAAAAAAGCAATCGTATATAATAATAATAATCAAGATTTAGTGTAGTAGTCAAACATTCAATATTTAAAAAATTTTCAGATAAAATGAACATTTCCTTTTTGCTTACATATATATAAATATACTTTTTAATTGGTAGAAAAATTATAAATATTTTCTTATTGGCTGTTATCTCTGTGGGAACAGTTAAATATTTAGTATATGTATATATAAATATAGGATGTACTTGTATAATGTAACTTTCGATGTTTCTTAATTATATAAAGTATGAATTTGTAAATATATAATATACGTGTTACATTTATCATGTTTGTTTTGGTAAATTTGTTTATAGAGCTTCTTTTGTCTATTAATTCCAGCATAAATTGTTCTATATAAAGTTAATATATATATATATATATTTTTTTTTAATTATTACGATACAATTTGTACGTTTGTTTGCACATGTTAATAAAGTTTTGCAAAATTTGTGAATTTTTCTATGCCGATTTCCATATGCATATTGCTAAATTTCCAGCGCAATACATGTATAATAAGTGCTTTAGCTGATAAGTTATTTCAAATCCATAGCCCTCGCCCACAACCGTGTGCCACGAGGCGCCGAATTTCTTATCCATCGTTTCTTTGATCATACGGGAAACACTTTCGTAATTATACGCATATTTCTCCGCTGCGGTAACGCATAACTCCATTGCTTCTTGTTTCATTTCATCGGGCATATCACATTTCTGCAAGGGTAACAATTAAATTCAAACACGACACTTAGCAAACTAAATCCCTTGGTTAATTCCTTTCAGGCAGTAACCTTTTAATATTAATTCAAAAAATATATTATTAAATAGGCACACAACAATAATACCACAGCCGATATATAAAATGTTCTAAAACTATATTTTTCACGGAATGAGTCCTATTGATCAAACCCTGATGACAACATCAGGGTTTGTGACTTTTGAAAATTGTTTGCAATACCATTCGTTTATGCTAGGTTTTACTTACTCTGCAAAGAGGATACGTATGCAGAATTTTTACAACGTCATCTTTCTTCACTTCAGTCATTTTTGGGAATTAACGTTTCATAAATATTAAAGCAGATACTGTTCCTATTTGGGAGACAAAGCAGAATTTGCCATCTTCCAGGCGCACGTTTACCCCGCAACCCCTAAGACAGCGGTTCTCAAATTGTAGTCTACTCTCAGGGGTTTCATTCATTGAATTGTGTTGTATATATTATTGTCAAAAACATATTTTACAATTGTACCAGTTAATTATACATGTATGTAGAGCATACTTATTTGTCAATATGCTTGTTAATCATTACTAGAGTACGGATAATAATGAATAATTCCTTAATGAGAATTATCGAAATAATAGAAAATATTGCAATGAATTACTGAAACATTTGTATAGGTTATTTAATGAACGTTTAAAAAATAAATAGAAAGACTATCAAAAATACTATTTTCAGATAAAAATGACATCCCGGTTCAGTGGAGCTTTACAATTAACAAACCTGGATGATTTTATCACTCCATCGCAGGTAATTATTTTCATTTTCTCAGATAAATATATTATTACATTTCATTTCTTTCCTGTTGTAAGGAATGTATCAAGCCAATTGAAATTCAAGCCTCCAAGAGGAAAACTGGAGCAAAAATAAAAATAGAGGAAGATGGTATACCTTCGGTGTTGAATGAAGTATATTACTTAATTTCATATTATATGCGTGTAAAAGTATTATTACATAGTCTGAAATTATGTTATTCATATTGTGCTTAGATTGGGCAACCTGAAAGATTACAGAAAGTTGAGATTACTCTCGCCGATTGTTTAGCATGTAGCGGCTGTATTACATCTGCAGAGAGTGTGCTAGTAACGCAACAAAGTCAAGAAGAATTGCTGCGAGTGTTTAAAGAAAAGATGTCTCAGTATCAGGTAATAATTATTAGAGCCATTCAAGCATATCTTATTATTAGACTGTGGATCTTTATGCAAAATAAAAATGTTCTGTATTAATTGTGATAAGCAGAGGTAAAATAAAAATTGACTTTATTCCTTAATCACTTTGTTACATTAGAAACGATATTACAATGTTCTGAAATTTTTCGAATCTTTTACTGTTTTATATTTCACCCAACCAATTGTTTCATAAATGCACAACGATCCTTGGTCTACTTATTACGTAAAAATCAGAAGCGATATTTATTACATGTATTTTACAGGGTGGAGATGGCACATATTCAATGTACATAGTAGTCAGCCTATCAGTACAAGCTGTTTTATCCATAGCAGAACGTTATAATCTTAAACCAGAAGAAGCAATACACAAACTTGCTGGTTACTTTTACGAGTTAGGGGCAGATTCAGTTTTAGACATGACTGCTGCCGATGATTTTGCTCTTCTAGAGTCAGCCAAAGAATTTATAGAACGTTATAAGGCGGCTAAAGAAGGTGCAAAAGATCAGCTACCAATGTTATCCTCTTCTTGTCCAGGTAATTCATTTACTATTAAAAAAAAAAAATACAGCAATAACGTTCTAATTATTGTATTCGTAAATATAGGTTGGGTATGTTATGCTGAAAAGACTCATGGCAACTTCATACTTCCATACATTGGTGTAACAAAATCTCCTCAGCAGATTATGGGATCATTAGTTAAATATCATTTAGCCGAAACTATGGGCCTCCCGCCGGAACAAGTATATCATGTAACTCTAATGCCTTGTTACGATAAAAAATTAGAGGCATCTAGGGAAGATTTCTACAACCATGAAAGAAAATCTAGAGATGTAGATTGTGTAATAACTCCAAGTATGTATTCAGAATTTATGTATATATATATATATATATATATATATCTCATATATATATATAATATATATATGAGATATATATATAAACATTTATATATATATCTCATATATATATATATATATTATATATTTATATATATATGTTTATATATATTTATATATATAAACATATATATATAAATCTCATATATATATATATGAGATTATTCTCATTTATTTCCATTTTCGCAGTTGAACTAGAACAAATGCTTAATGATTGCAACTTGACATTAAATGAAATCAAAGAAAGAGAAATTAAAAAGCCATTTGGATCGGAAATGAATAATATGAAAAATGATTTATACGGTCATAACGGCTCTGGATCTGGTGGATATGCAGATTTTATTTTTCGTTATGCTGCAAAACATTTATTCGAAGAAGATGATGTACATGTTGAATTTAAAAGTCTCAGAAACCCTGACTTCCAAGAAGCGGTATTTCAAAAAAATGGAAATACACTATTAACATTTGCTATTGTTAATGGATTTAGAAACATACAAAATTTGGTACAAAAGTTGAAACGGAACAAGTGCCCATACGATTATGTTGAAGTTATGGCTTGTCCATGTGGTAAGTTTCCAATGTTCAAATAATGTTTAAGTGTTTGGAGTTAAACAGAACGCACTGCATATTATTCAAGGAAGGTAAGATACTTTATTAATCATTTCAATTCAATTAACAGGATGCCTTAATGGAGGAGCACAGATTAGACCCTTAACTAACATTCAACCACGTGAATTGGCATTAAAATTAGAATCTGTATACCACGAACTTCCCCAAAGTGATCCTGATCAAAATCAGATTGTTAAAAAATTATATAAAACTTGGTTAGAAGGAGAGTATACAGACAAAGCTTTAGCATATTTTCATACAGAATACCACGAAATTAAAAAAATGAATACAGCACTCGCAATAAAGTGGTAATTACAGTAAATACACTTTGCATTGCTGTTATTTTGTTATATATAAAGATGAAGTACTTACAACTTTTGTAATATTGTAATATTTCTAATAATATATAAAAAAAATATGTATAATAACGTACTGTATACGTGCTTTAATAGTACGTATATTATCGAATTTGTAAATATTTGATAGAATAAAAATTTGTAGGAGTGGAATAATTTCGATAAAGTATTCGTCGGACTAATTCAAATAATAAAGAATTTATTTCTGTTTGTTACTTCGACTCTCAAATAATAAACAAATCTCTGTTCAAACTATTATTTAGTTATACATAAAGATTTATTCAACAATGTTTAACAGAGTACTTCATTCCGAGAAAAGACCGATTGAAATTAGGTTGATTTTTTATTTATATATACACGCTACCGCGCGGTTGTCGATATATGACTTACCACGGGTACGGTTGCCATGACGGTGAATTACAAACATTTTCTCTGAATGCCAAATAGCTCGATCTACAAACCAATTTATCTCGGAGAGTAGTTTAACGAGTAAACGAAAAAGTAGATATGGCGATGAATAATAATATAGACAATGTTTTAACCGTTCTGGGTTGGGAAGATGGATTCCGAATTCCCGTTTCAAATGCGGAGAACAAACAATTAGAAGAAGAAGTATGCAACTCAGTTTCATTACATTACTTTCATTCATTTGGAATGGATCAGTTTTTTGTTTTTTTTCTCTTTTTCCCACACATTATTGTTAAATTCTGGAATGTATATTGTTATATTTAATAATCAATACATTACAATTATAAATATATTATAAGTTAAATATTAAACTCTGTTCATCTCAGAGATGTATTATCTTTTTTTTTAAAGAAAAGATTATTTATCATTAGTGGACTAATGGGAATTAATATATGCAATTTGTTTGTGGAACAAAGATCGAAAGCAAAATGAAACTAAAAGAGGCTTTAAGTGGAAAACTTGAGGCTAAGAAGGAAAAACTTACAATGTTGAAGAACCATCTAAATACTTTAAAAGCGGAGCAAGATATGAATCAAAAGCTTTTAAACACGCATTCGACACAACTGGAAACCGAAAACCACCATTACCGTCTAAGCTGTAGTACAGAATCGAGTTTGCGGCAAGAGGCCCGAAATTTTGAAAAGGAATGGAAGAATGTGAACGAAACGGTAGCGAATATTACAAGGGAATTGGAAAAAATGACGAAAAAGATCGAGGCGTCGAAAAACACGGTGAAATACGACGAGAAAAGCCTGAGAGAATGGGAGGACGCATTGAATCAAAACGAGGATAATAATCAGCTTATAGAACAATATTTGAAAGAAGATGCAAAAGACTACAAGGTGAATATGATATTGGATAATCAAAGATAATGCAGAATAATATGTATTCAACATCTATTTTGCGCTTCAATAATGAATAGATGATTTTTATAAATATTGATTGATCACTTCAGCGACCTCAATTTTAGAAAAACTTGTTAAATGCTAAACAAAAAATGTTTCAGATATTTTTCCATTTACGTCGATGATTAACCCTTGGAAAGAGGATCTTTGTCCTCACCAGTAAAATTGAAATTTCTCAAGACCATTCACAGCTTTATTTATCAATTTTTTGAGACCACTTATTTTGTGAAATAAATTAAATTGACCTTGATGGACACTTTATAAAAATCACCCTGTACATTACTGAAACTCGCAAAGATGTTAACATTTCTTAGAGAGTGCAATTAAACTCTTGTCACAGAAAAATGTTAATTGTTTCATTTTTCGCGGCGCAGGACATGGAATTGAAAAGGCAGAAACTATGTAAAGAATTGCAGTCGTATCGCGAGGCGATTATTAATATAACTAATCAGGGACGGGAGACCGAAATTGTTCTCGATCGAACGACCAAATTATACAATCAAGGGTTGGCGGATTACCGTCAAATGTTCAATCAATGGAAAGAGAGTGTAATCATGTTGCAACAAAGAAACGACGATATTCAACGTGTTCTTAAAGTATAACTGGATTGTACATTCTCAACAGTATAATTTTCACTAATATAATCGATGTTCGAACATATTCTATTTCACTTTCCTATTGAATAGGATACTGAAACACTGCGTGAGATTACGCAAGAAAAGAAGAACGCACTCGAGGAATCAGAGAAATTTTTGAAGGAACAAAAAGAAAATAATAGACAGGTTGAAGAATCGATTAAACGATTGGAGAAAAATCTTTGCAATATGAAAGAAGATCAAAAGAAAGTCAAGGAAAAGTTCAGAACTTATGAGGATCAAGTAAGAAAAGTATTAGTTGTGAAGACTAGTTTGTTTATCGAATGAAATTTTTAATGTGTCTTTCTTTGAAATTTCAGCTTACTATACAAAAAAATATTATAAAAGAATCCAATCACCGCGTGGAACAAGTGCGAGCTGATATAAAACGTAAAGAGATTGAGATTCAAAATAAACAAATGAAAATAGAGAAGTTAAACAAGCAATTGGCTGAATTAACTACGAAATTGCAAGATATTGGCGATCAAGAATTAAATATTAAGGAAAAAGCAAAAGA
The DNA here is from genome assembly GCA_916610235.2 of Lasioglossum morio. Classification (NCBI taxonomy): domain Eukaryota; kingdom Metazoa; phylum Arthropoda; class Insecta; order Hymenoptera; family Halictidae; genus Lasioglossum; species Lasioglossum morio. Next base: position 28,053,040 of record OU744326.1, read on the forward strand.
ACTGGAAAACATGTACCAGGTATTTATTAATTATTGCATTAATAATAATATATAATTACTTTGTATATACATATAATAATAAAACAGTTTCACATAGGAACAAGAAAAGAAGAAAGTTGCAATGCTTAAAGAAGTAAACCGATTGCAAAACGCGAATTTGCGCGTTAGAAATCAGATAAAGAAATTAGAAGACGAGAAAAAGATTATAATAATGCAATATCAGAATGAGTCTAAGAAGGAAGAATATTTAGACAAATTGTACATCAAGGATGAAAAGATTTTTGAGGATCAGAAACAAGTATTGTATCAAGTTGATTTCGAATTACAAAAGTCCGAAATGAAATTGGATAGACTAAGAGGTAATGAACGAGATAAGTCTGAAGTAGAAAGAAAACAAATAAAAATTGAAGAACTACAGAATGCCTTGAACGAGAAGATGAAATTATCAAAGCTGCTGCAAAATCAAATCTCAAGCTTAGAAGTATGTCAACTTTGAGTAGCTTTTTGATTAATGTGGAAAAACTAATTTTTGTTTTCACTCCGCAGTATGATATGAGAATAATGTCCAATAGTCTAACAAGCGACAACACTGAACTAGATTATCGAAGAAACAAAAGACAAGATTTAGTTCTTTTAATGGACGCAGGAGAGAAACGACTGAAAGCCGCTCAAACTAGTTACGAAGAGAAACAAGTGGAAGAAAGTGTTCTACGACTGAAAGTCTCACAGGTGGAGAAGATGATGTCTAATATTGGAAATACCGTTTATGACTTGGAGAGATATCGACTCGAATTAGAAGCAGTAAGTTCTCATTCCAATATAATATAGTATTAATTAAATAAAAAATCAGTTATCTATTAATATGGTGATTGTAATTATTTAGGCAGTGAAAGAACGTAAAGCAGAAATAGCTATACAAAAAGAATCATTTATCATTGAAAAGAGAGTTGCTAGTGCTGAATGTTCAGAACTAAAAAATGCTATAGCTGAACGAAAAATACGAATAAAACAACTACAGGCAAGGTATGACAATGGTATAGCTATGTTAGGTACTAATTCCGATGGTACACCACTGAATACTACCCAATTGAAGATTCAAAATGCACAAGAAAGGTATCTTTTGCAAGAGCAAGGCGATAAGTTAGATGAATCTATAACAAAAACTGAACTTGAAATACAAGCCATGGAAAATACATTACGCGTAATAAATGTTTGCAACGATAAATATAAGTTAACGACTTTGTCTACGGACGAAACAAATAAACCAGAACAAGAAGAACATAGAAAATTGGATGAAGAATTGCAGAATGTCGAGCAAAAGTTGAAACAAAAGAATCGTGAACTGCAGTTATCAACTGATAATTTACAGGTATCCAATAGTATAGTACTTTAATGTGTTTCAAAACGTATGTATATTAATTTTTATAATGAAATGACTTCTCAACAGAAAATGCAAGATGAATATGTTCAAGTCTTAAAACAGATTGATGAAATTCAAGAACAGAAAGAAAATAAAAATCAATACATGATTGAATTAAGGCAACAAATTCGTGATCAGGAAGAAAAGATATTTAGAGCTGAAAAAAGTTTAAAGAATGTACAAAAAGCTATTCAACAAAAAAGTGTGATCACAGGGGATAAGACAGTACTTATACAAGAGGTAATTTTATATAAATTATAAATCACAATTATCAATAAGATTATATACAAATGATACTTGTATTTTATATAGAAAGAAGTAGAACTACACGAATTGCAAGAACAAAATTCTATCATTTTGCAAGATATTGCAGAATTTACAATTCATCACATGGAAGCAGAACCTTATATCAAAAAGCTTCTAGCCGCTAAAAACATAGAGTTACCATCTATTCCATTACCTTCGCAATCGCCAATGTCCAGTCATTCCTCCAGTCATTCTACAAACTCGGTAGAATACGTATCAAATAGTACAAATCGTAAAAGTGTTATTTCATCATCTAGAGAATGTATTGGAAAAGTTGTCAACATTATTCCTGAATTTCAAAGTATGCTCATAGATAAGTAGTTTGTTATTATTCAATTGAATTTCATTAGCTGACTTTTTGATACGAATATTATTTCAGCAATAACATCAAACACCTCATCCAAAAGGATTATAAAGCATGAACAACAATCTGTAAAAACAGTATACATACGTTCTTCAAAGAAATCCTTGTAATATAAGCTTTATATGTGTATTTATACGTTTTTATTATTTTTAACTTTGCATAAAATATAAAATGGTTAAAAGAAATTGATCTATTGAAATATCTGTTGAAAAAAAGCTTTGATCATATTGAAAATAATAATAATAATTGTGGTTGATGAATTCTCACAATAGTGAAAGTTTTATTTGAAATATTTTATTGAATTTAATTAATTTTTTTCTTTATTTGTAACGATCAAATATTAGTTCTGAAAATATTAACCAGTCAGCCAAAATTCCATGCGAAATCAAGACCAAACCTTGACATCGTTGAAGAGGGCAGGTCAGTCGCACTAAAAGCGGAAATCCGAGCTAACTATTCGAAATGATCGGAATATGACTGTATCTTACCTTACTTCTATAGACTTTACATTTTTAATTTATTATCACTATATTTTCACTTAACTATCCGCAAAAATTGGAGTGACAGATATATGTACAATTTTGCAATTTCTTTTCCATAATAGTTATTAAAGACATGTTAAAATATAAAGAAGTTATTTCTCTAATTTTATTTTTCTCTCTTACACTTCTTAATAATTGGCATATATTTTTACAAAAAGACGTCAGCGTGACTTGGGTGGTCCACGAATATCATGCCAAATCGCCAATATTGATTCACGTTTGTGCCAAAAATTTGCACTACCCCACGCTTGCCAAAACCTATCATCAAATACGAATAAATGAAAGAACATTCGCACATAAAAGAGAAAGTAAAATGTTTTACAATTTTTTTCCACTTACATGCCAAATAACACTCCACCCAGGTGAGCTGCATGATCAATGAATTGCCAACGACAAAGGGCGCCCATTATATCAAATCCCATTAGACATTTGATTGCCTATTTAAACGTATTTACAATTATAAAGATAGTAATCGTCTATTCGTTGAATTTACTACAACTCAATTAAAATGATTAGCGTACCGTACTGGCTGCGAATTTATACATTGGAAGAAAAATAATAGTCAGATATATATCTGGAAACTGGGTACATGTATATCCAAGAATACCCATTATTGCTCCTGACTGTATCATAAATAATTATTATTATAGCAAAATGTTAGACGATAACTGCACTGTATGTACTCACAGCTCCCAAAGAAGGACCACGTAAGCCGAGTGCAGCTTTGTACACATTACTCGTAAAGCTAGACACCACTGCACTAATCAAATAAAGTGCCACAAACTGTTCTTTACCCAAAGCTGATACAGCCAAGGAACTAAAGCTGTGCAATACATATAGATTACCAGCTAAATGTATAAATGAACTATGGGAAAATGAAGACAGCAGCATTGGCCAACATATGATACCTTAATCAAAATTATAAAATTTCATACATCCTGTTAGCTATCTTTCCGCTAACTTTCACACTATTTCTATGTTACTTACGAGATTCAGGATTCGTACAAAAGTATTTCAACATGACTGTTTGTAATTTAGGAACTCGCCATGCTAGAAATACTAAAATATTTAAAAAACATATTGGAGCAAATACTTTTTCCCCATCCGACAAATTCTTCCACCAAATTTCCATGTCGCGTCTCCATCCTATTTTCTGGATATAAGTAATACTTTAATAATACATAATACGTATGATCTCATTTATGTATATATATGTTTTATTATACGAACGTGTATTCCCAATTGTTCATAACGGTTGATTAATCTATACGTTCTTCCCCTGTAACTTTCATAGCCCCAAATAGTAGCAGCGATAAGAGTTGTTCCACTAAACTGACATGGTGAAAACGGTGATACTTATGACACAAGAAAAAAAATAAGATATGCTTGAATTATTTTAATATCAAAACAACTACTATCTCTTTATTTAGTATGAAAGTTTGCTACTGTTTTTTATCGCTTACCATAATAGTGAAGGTAAAGGGCTTCCATAGCTTGGACAGAGGGACATGACCCTTTTCGACGGTTTCATTTCGCAAGGTAATCTTTCTTCCCACGTTGCCTCGAAACTTTTTGAATTGCCTAATTTGATTATATACTGGCGATGGATACAACTTAGGTTTCAGTTTCACTGAAGTAAAAATGCTAGAAGTGTACAGTAGATTAGTAATTGTTTATGTGGTCACATTGTTACATGTAATCTGATTATAGAATAAATCAAAATATGCCTTACCATTTACATACATTGTCACCTAAACATAGAAATGGTCTGACAGCCATATCACTGATAATTTAAAAATCACGAGAAAAGACAATCGATCCACGTTCCTTTCATAAAGTTTATCTTATGCGTTACAGAGAATCGATTTCGATAAAACTGAAAAATTTTACCACACTAAACGAAGGTTAAGCGCTACCAAATGATGAATTCGTTTAGCCAGAAAATAATAATGGTGTAAAAGATCTTTAACGGATATCCATAAATAGTAAATATTAATTTATTTCTTGCCAATTGTTATAAATTGGTTGCATATTCCTATACTTATGCATACATATATAAAATTCATATGTGAACTATTGTTCCATTGCGACCATTGTAAATGCGGTATTATTTAACATATTAAACATTCATGAAAACGATTCGTGAAACGATAGGTACATACATAGCAAAGTGTATTCGCGATTAATCGGCCAATATCACGGTTTTGTCATTCCTTCCAAATGTTTACGAAATAATGCACAAATGTACTTGTATATCTCGCTTTTATATCGTTATCCACTATTTGAAATGATCTCGTGACGTCAGTTGTGGGCATCAGATTCTCCGTTATCATGGAACATTTGGGTCCTATGCATATCCTATAGCGTAGTGATGGGCACCATCGATTGAAACTATCGACTAAATCGATAGTAGCCAACTACTATTTTCAGTCGACTGATTTTTTAAACTATTGGCTAAATTCAATTAACTGAATCAGTTGCCGAGCTATTGGTTGAATTATAACGAGCGGGAGTTTTGAATAGATTTTACAAGATTTACAATCAAATACATTCACTTATTAGCGATATCGAATAATTCGTTCAATAAGCACAAATAACAATTATTATACTAAAAATATTATACAATATTATAAAATTTTAATCATAATCTAAAGGAAAAGTAGTATTTTATAATTATATCTGTCTATAACAGATATTTTTCTAAAAAGTTCGTTAACACTTTGCCTTTATATTGCATTATTATTAAAGGATAAATAATAATATGTGAGAGATGAGACGTATAGACGTATAGGCATAGACTATAATCCGCAATCTAGACGTAACCACTAAAACAAAATTTCAGTCGACTATAAACTATCGACTAAATATTCGATAGTATGTAGCAACTAAATAGTAATTAGTCGATAGTTGAAATTAGTCGATGGTGCCCATCACTATTCTGGAGCTATGTTCGCGACGAGTCCACTTACGGACGCAGGCGTATCAGAAATTGGTTGTCGACAAAACGTTTAGAGTTTCGTCTTTGTAAGAATGCTTTGTGCCGTAAACGCACTGACAGTGTCGCGTTACGGTTTACGGTGTTGAGCAATTGTAAATATGTCACCATGATGGGAATATTGTATGAGAAACGGCCACTAAAACGGCCTAGACTTGGGCCGCCTGACGTATATCCTCAAGAACCGAAGCAGAAAGAAGACGAGCTCACATCTATAAACGTAAAACATGGATTCTCTACGTTGCTTCAATTGTCTGATGAATTTGGTACTGCAAGAAATTGTAATGTCACTGCCGCCAAAGTGGGAGCATACTTCAATGGGATCCTTGCGAAGAAGGAAGAGCTTTCCACAATGCCAGACACAGGTAGAAAGAGGCAACAGATCAATCCGAAGGATAATTTTTGGCCGGTAACAGCGAGAACAAAGAATGGCATTGAAGCATGGTTTAAGGATCTCTCCGGTTGCAAACCGTTAATTGCTCTTGCGAAAAGAGCTCCAAACTTTAATAAGAAAGAAGAGATATTCATGATGTTATGCGAATATCAAGTACCGATGCTAAGGGCAGCCTGGTTTATTAAACTTAGTTCTGCTTATACAGTGGCTGTTTCCGAGGCTAAAATAAAGAAAAGACAATTGCCTGATCCAACTACAGGTAAACAAGCACATTATTTGATTAATCAAGCATTCCTTTTACAGTTTCTTTTTACTTGGCCGACTTCCTTGACAATGTTTACTCTGTGTGCCTTGCAACAAGTTCCCTGGTAAGAATATAGCTGTAAGCTGTCCAATTGGGTCGTTCCACATGCATTTTCAATGTATGTCCTAATACCAAAGTCCCAATAATACTTCTTGTGAAACATAAACTAAATGATTAGGCTGTGAATGACTCAATTGGACAACTTGCTGCCGAATTTCTTTCGAATTCCTGCCAGGAGAGTGGGTAAACATAGTTGTTGTAAACATTGTCGAGAAAGCTGCTGTTGGTCAAGTAGTATGGACTACTGCTATTAGAGTATTAGATCGACGCAAAGCAGTTTTGTTAACTTGGATTACATCCTTTGTTTCTTTCCACAGAATGGACAGGGACTTTGATTAAGTTTTTAAAGGATCAACTTTCCAAGCTACAAGAGTATTATTACATAAATAATCATGGAACAAATAGTACTAGTAATAATGGTATTACAAACAGTTCTTGTAACGGTAACGGTTCTGGAAATAGCAACAGTAACAACAATACTAACAATGTTAACAATAGTACGAGTAATAACAATGGAGTTCCTAATAACCCACCGACTACACCAAATCCTACTAATCAAACAACACCTGGTAATGCCATGAACGAGGAACATAAGTTAGCACTGAAACAATGGCATTATTGCGTGCAATTAGCAAAGTATATGTTCGAAGAAGGTTTATTAGATAGGCAGGAATTGCTACAGTGGATTTTAGAATTATTAGATAAAATTAAATCGTCTCCTTCGGAGGACGGTATTTTAAAGCTGTTGTTACCATTGGCGCTGCAATATTTGGAAGAATTTGTGCAGTCTGAATTACTAGCCAGACGTTTAGCATATTTGTGTTGTCGTAAATTGGCACATATGTGTAGCAATGTGGAGACCAATGGCAATCCTCAAAGTCCGTCCATAAACAAAACTGACGTTAATAGTGGGAAAGACACTGCCACTGTTAATCAAACACCAAATCCGTTAAGTGCTGCTTTTAACGACTACTTGATATGTCCGCATCACAGAGATGTAATATACAGTTTGTCAACAATTATACAGGTAATACTAACGCAATAAGAGAAATTATTATTATGAAAAATATGTATTCTAATTACACAATTACATTATAATTGTTTATTCATTAGGTAATCACATTAGAGTGCCCAACAGCATTGGTATGGAACAGTGTCGGAGAAGGAAAAGCTCCTTCCGTATTAAATGGTTCCCCTTTGGACTATTTGTCTTGCCCTCCCACTGCTTTGCCATGTCCACCAGCGAGCGCGGCCAATCCAACTTTAAAGCAGTTAAAGATCGCCCAAGAAAACATTCGAGCCAGATCGCAGGCTGCGGAAGGTAAATGGTCATGCGATAAATGGCAGCAAAGCAGTGCTGGAATAACGACTACTAAAGTGTTGGCTGCTTTGGATGCTCTGGATAGGCACAGTTTCGATAGGATGGATTCTACGAACTCGTTGGATACGCTTTACGCTAAGATATTCATGTCACCACCGAAAGACAACGCCAATGAACGCGACTCGAAAACCGAATATAATCCGCAACAAGATTCTGCTGTAGTTGAAATTTTATGCGAATGGGCTGTTAGCGCTGAACGATGGGGAGAGCATAGAGCAATGGCAGTGGCCAAATTGCTCGAGAAACGACAGAGCGAAGTAACTGGTGAAACGAATGATAACGACGATAAAGACAGTGTTTGTAGTAACGGAAATCCACCCGTGCTTCCAATTTTTCAACCATTGCTTATGAAGTTTTTGGACGTGGACGCCCCGGTATTAGATAATACATCAGTTCAATCAAAAGTACAGTTCACGAATTTGGTTCACTTATTTTCAGAATTAATTAGGCACGATGTATTTTCACACGACGCATATATGTGTACACTCATTTCTAGAGGAGATCTTATACAAGGTATATGCATGTAATATGTATAACAAACGTTTTGCTGCATGGTCTGTTTGGAAATATTCATTTTATAGAATTGTTGACACGATAAACGCTTTTAATTAGGTTCCGCAGCAAGCAAGCCTGGAACACCGAGTAATCGAGAACCAATCGACGAAGATAGTTTGTTTCCGGGGATAGATTTAAAACCGGCAAAGTTAGAAGTACCGGATCACGGGAGAACAATGGATTACGATGATAGTAAGATCGACGATGATTTGGATAAGATATTGCAACACATTAAAGAGGATCAACAGAATAGTATGGATGCTCCTGATAGTCCTAAAGAAGATGCATTAGCTGGGCATAGTACACAGGAAGGACTGGATTCGAAGATACCATCCAGCCATAGTAGACATTTGTTGTATACAACGCATTTTCCATTACCACAGGTAGTAATTTCATTTTTTTTTCTTTAGAAATCGTATATAACTTCGATGATAACGGTAAGGATGTGTTTGAAGGATGAAACGTGCAGCCAACACGATTGCAATCAACGTCATGTGCTGCTTTATGGTGTGGGGCGAGTTAGAGATGACGCAAGGCACGTTGTCAAGAAGATGACGAAAGAGGTGTGCAAACTATTTGGAAAAAAGTTTAGCATCGACGTCGCGGAAGGTGGAAAAGTGAAGAAACATTCCCGCAGCGAGTTCAATTTCGAGGCGATCACGCTGAAGTTTCAAAACTTGAGTTATTTTGATCAGCACGTGGTGACCTGGCAGTGTGCGACCCAAGTGATTGAAATGTTAAACTCGTTTGCACTAGCTGGATCATCTTATTTACCGGTGCAAGAACATGTAGCCTTTCTCTTCGATCTAATGGAGCTGGCACTAAATATATATGGTTTGATCGATGTTTGTATTCAAATTCTAAAAGAACTCCCAGAAGTTGAGACACAATTAACTGCAAAAAATAGTCAACTTGTTCGAAGTTATACCACGAGTTTGAGTCTCTATGTTGTAGGTGTGTTAAGGAGATACCACTGTTGTTTATTATGTACGTATAGCTTTTGAAAGCGACATTACATCATCGAATTCGACTTGTTCAAACAATGTTATAATTGTTTCTTGCATTTCAGTATCTCCGGAACAAACAACAGCTGTGTTCGATTTACTATGTAAAATTGTAAAGCATGTGTCGAATCCTAGCGATTGTAGCTCCGCCGAAAGATGCGTGTTGGCGCATCTCTACGATTTATATTCATCTTGTTCGTTACTAAAGACTAAACCACACGGGGTAGAAGCTTTCAGTAATGCCTATCCAAAGATTCGAACTGCTCTTTACAGCACGTTGCAACCAACAACATCGAGTCACGTGTACAATTCTCAATTCATGGTAGACGTTTTTACTAGCCCGAAACGTGGTGGAAAAATCGAACCGCAATGGGCTAGACAGTTGAACGAGACACCAGCGAATCGTTACAGTTTCGTTTGCAATGCGATCGTTGCAGTTTGCAGCGAAACAGACAATGACAAATTGAACGATATCGCGATAACTTGCGCTGAATTGACTGCTTGCTGCAATGCGCTGAACGCCGAGTGGCTTGGAGTCCTGATGGCGCTCTGTTGCTCATCAAACAGTTCTGCCTTCTATATTGACGTTCTAAATCAAGTTGACGTGCAAGACTTGAGCATACATAATTCCCTCGCTGTATTTACATCGATTTTAATTGGTAAATATTTTCTTTATACATTAGGGTGGCTCTTATTTTCTACTTTTGAATTTCTTTTGTGACACCCCCCACAGTTGTTCCAAATAATTAGAAAAAAAAATCTGTGCAAAGTTTCGAAGTAAATTGTTTAGAAGATATTCGAGAGAAAAAAAAACGATTTTATCAGCATTTGGGAAGATAGAGCTGTTGGTTTACTACAGGATGTGAAAAGAAATTTTGTCGAAAATTGCAATTGGTCGGAATTATAGATAAAATACTAAAAGTTGAATTTTACAACGTTTTTTATGTGTGCCTATATTGAAAATTTAAATAATGTTTCGCAGATCTGTTTCAATTGATTAAACTTTATTTTTTACAGCAAGACACTGTTTTTCGCTAGAGGATTTTGTCGTTCATATAGCACTGCCGTCTTTAGTTAAAGCTTGTAACGAGGGTCGTGGGGATGCTCGTGAGGACATGGAAGCTGAAGCTGGAGCACGTCTAACATGTCACTTGCTTCTGCGACTTTTTAAAACAGTCGAGTGCCCGCAGCCAGCTCTCTACTCAGTGAGCACAAGTCCTCACCCATTGCCGAATGGAAACTCTAGGGGTTACAGTATCAAATTAAGTTGTGACAGACACTTGTTAGCAGCTGCTCATAACAACATTAGAGTCGGACCAGTCTTAGCAGTACTGAAAGCTATACTGGTAGTCGCCGACGCAACTGCTGGCAAACAACCACCAAAGAAACCAGACGTACCGATGAATCATTCGAGCAAAGCCGGTGGACCAGCTAGCGTGGGAGTTGGTGTTGGTGTTAGTACAGGTGGACCAAACGAATTATCTATTAGCCATATCCTCGGCACCAGCGACATTCTAGGCGGTGGCGATGATTTGGGACTCGATTTAGCTATGTCATCGTCCAGCAGTAGCGCTGGCATAACCACAGAAAATGTTAAAGGATTGTCAGATTTCGCGCAACACGTGCTGAGACAAATTTGTAGCCAGGAATGGGTTTTGGAGAGATGTTTGCAGAATCCCGAAGAACTTTGTCATCCGGACATGTTATTAGACAATATGTTAACTCCTCGCCAAGCTCAAAGTCTACTCCACATGATTTGCTATCCAGAAACCTCTACCGATGCATTTATCGACCAGAAAACCCACATCACCAACATTTTAGAGAATTTGGAACAATGGAGTCTGAGAATGTCCTGGCTTGATTTGCAGCTTATGTACAAACAGTTCCCTCCAGGGTCAAATGATCTTTCGCAGTGGTTGGATACAGTTGCCAAAGCTGCAATCGACGTATTTCAATTAAACACTGTGTCGAATAAACCCGACAAAAGATCTGGATCTATATGGCTAGTTGCTCCGTTGGTTTCGAAATTGCCGAGTGCTGTACAAGGCAGAGTTCTTAAAGTAGCCGGGCAAGTATTAGAATCCGGCAATTGGTCAAAAACAGCAGCCGGTCGCGAAAGAGGTAGATCGAAGTCGCCGTCTCTTTTCAATCACCAGCCGTTTCTTTCGTTGGTTCTGACTTGTTTGAAAGGTCAAGACGATCAAAGAGAAGGTTTGTTGATGTCATTACACTCGCAACTCTCGCAATTTCTGAATATCAGTAAAGAAGAGAAGAACTTCGCTACCGAAGATCCGAAGACGAGAGAGGTGTTGCAGGATGCGCTTCAGCTAAGGTTCAGTCTCGTTGGTGGCGTTTTCGATAGCATTCAGAGGAACACCACCGTTACCACAGACTGGGCTATTCTGTTAGTCCAATTAGTTAGCTACGGTGTTATAGATTTAAGTAACAATTCGGAATTATTTACAACTGTCATAGACATGCTGGCAACTCTGATACATTCTACGCTTGTTTCCGATTCGCAATCCGAGAAAGACGAGAATAAGAAACATTATCAAAATCTAATGAAAAAGTTGAAAAAAGAGCTAGGCGATAGAAATTCTCAAAGCATTCGATATGTCAGACAATTGCTACCTCTGCCAAAACTGACAATGGAAGTTATTAACTGTGAACCTGTTGGTTCCTTAACAGACACGAAAGGCAACAAGATAGCTGGGTTCGATAGCATCGATAAAAAACAGGTATGCTCAAATAAATTTAAAAACAATTGAAATATTCATGCAATTCGTACTTTCATTTCACTTTACCATCTTCTACTAGGGTCTCCAAGTGTGCGATTCACAAAGAGTGTCAGCATGGGAAGTACTAGAAGGTCACAAAAATCCAGCACCGATATCTTGGGCTTGGTTTAGAGCAGTGAAATTAGAACGTAAACCCTTAACGTATCAGAATGCGCACAAACTTTTACGATACCATACTCACAGCCAAATCAGGCCGCCTAGCCACTACTTGGACCCACCACCATTGCCTCCGGAAGATCTAGAACCAGATAAGAAGGAATCTGAACCCGGCAAAGCCGATACTCCCGTGAGCATTGATTCTCCGGGAAGAGTGGCGAGCGGCGTTGGTAGTAGCGGTATCGGTAGCGCTGCCACCAACGGTAAAGGAAAAGCTATGAAGACCAGAAGACACAGAAAGAATAAAGGACCAGCGACACCGACTGCCCCAGTATCGCAACAAATTCAGGTTTATTTACATTTTAATGTTTTAATTACTTTAAGTACTAATATACTTGGATAATTAATTTAGCAAAACTACACAGACAAATTACAGGCGAATGTTCAGCAGAATATCATAACTAGACAGCAGATCTTTATGCAACAAAAAAATTTTCCATCTGAATTGCAACAAACTGGAGTGAAATAGAAACTTTTCTTAAATTGGTTTATTTAAGGTCGCATTTTTGTTACAAATACATAAAATCCGCTGTCTAATAATAACGATAACCGGTTTAAGTCCTTGGTTTCAACTTTTTATTTTCTCTAATAACTTCTCATACGTTATACAGCAAGCACCAAATCAATTACAACAAATGGCCTTCGGAAATCAACAAGTACCTGTCACCCAACAACCTGGAATGTTTACGGGTCAGCCACCACAGCACCAGCAGCAGTGGTACGCGAATCAGCAAACTCATGCACCAGCCCAACAATATGGATACGGACAACAGTTACCGCCAACCCCAGTAGGACAGAGATACGACAGACCGGGCATGAACAATCAGTCGAAACAAGCGCTTTCTCATATGTTGCGTTTACGATTGCCGTCCAACCAATTGATGAGTTCCCAACAGCAACCAAATGCTGCACCCGTTGGTGGACCTGGAGCTTTCCAGGGGATGCAAAGACAGCAATTCATTAGGCAACAACTAAGAGCTCAACATGGAGCTCCTAATATGAATCCGCAACAAGGAATGTTTGCTTCGCAACAGCCACAACAACAGCAACCACAGCAACAAGGGATTTACTCTGGAATGCAACAAGGTAATTAATTAACATTAAATAACAAAGATGTGCAAGTACCTGAAAAATGTTGGGTACCTGATATATTTTATTACTGAACAAAGCCTATCTTTAACATATATTCATGTTTTCAGAGCACTGGTTCGATCAAATACTACTACTTAAGTAATTTTGCAAATTAACACAAAAATTTTCAACGTTTCGGTCAACTATTTAGACCATTTTCAAGAAAAAAGATTTTTCGTATAATTGCGTCTGTAAAAATTATTGAATTAGTATAAATTATGTTCAACCTGATACCAAATAATTCAAAACGTTTTTAGTACAAAAAACCACATACTTGCTAAGTGAATTAACTATTTTGAAACTTTTAAAACTTTAAGACACATGTTGATTCCATGCTTGCAATGTACGGAATGATGAAACAGACGTTAGATATGTAAACCCTATCTTTGCATTATCGAGAAATGAGAAGGCACATCCCGCACCCTTGCAATCCTGAAGAAACTAGTCTACCCCCTTAATTAATTAGCGGTTTGATATTTCTGGTATATTCACTTATTTTATGTATTATATTTTGTCCTGCAGGAATGAATCAAAACTACGCGGGATACGGTGGTCAACAAATGATTCCGCAACAACAACCACAGCCACAACAACAACAAGCACCTCAACAGGCGCAACAGCAGCAGCAACTACTGCAACAGCAACAACAAGGTTTGATGAATCAACAACAGAATATGATGTTCACTAATCAACAACAAATGATGGGACCGCAACGTGCGCAAGAATATATGCCGCAACAACGTATGCAACCTGGAGCTGCTAGGCCGCCTTATCTTCAGGTACGTCTTGAACAATATAGAATAAACATAATCTGTAGTGGAAGTAATAACTGTGTAAATATCGAAAATATTCTTGTTTGAAATAGGCTCCAAATGTTACAATGAACACAATGGGTCCAATGGGAGGTGGTGTGCAGAATCAACCAGCTCCACCATACAGACAAACTAGTGGAAAACCTGGCGCGGTTGGAGTAACTGGGGTAGGCACTGCGAATGTTGGATTGCAGCAAAATCAACAATTCCAACAAGTAAGATATTGTACATATTATAGTATATACCCGAAGATCAGATTTAGGATAGATTTCGGTAAAACTACTAAGAACAGAGTGAACAAACAAATATTCATGCTTATCCGTGAATCAAAGGATAAAATATTGTACGAAAAATTCGAAATAATTATGGTGGGTTTGAATTGTAGCAGCAGGTAATCAATCAACAACGTATGAGACAACAGATGCTTGCAATGCAACAACAACAACAGCAAGCACAGCAACAACAACAAGCGCAGCAACAACAACAACAAGGCAATGCCGGAGGACAACAGCCGACACCTCAATTAGTGACGCATTTGCAACGACACTTAAGCCAACCACCGCAACATTACCAGCATCAACCGCCGCCTTATTAGTAGTTTAATATGTACATAAATTAATTGATACATTGTACAAGAACAATTTCTATGAAGTGTGTACATCTGGATTGCAAGAGTTTAAGTAACTTAATTTGTGGTATGAATGTGTAAAGCGTGCCATGCCAAAGGCAATAAAAACGGAAACAATTTCAGACATTGGAATTTGATTTCCTATGCATTTGACTTTCCCAATAAACTATAATGTAACCAGCATGAAATATAATCCATGTCGATTTGTTGAAATAATTGTATAATTCCTGTACCTGAAAACAAAATAAACTGACAACAAAAGACCATTTTACAGAATCAAGCGAGAATAGCTTAAATTTTCCACTCGAACGTTTCAATCTGGAACACTGGAAATTTATAGTTTAATTATTTTTGTACAATAATACAGGGACGAACATTAATGATCGAACTGATTTTACAATAGAATAACGTTCTTCTTAAAAGTGTATCAAACGACTCGAGCTTTTGAAGGAGTATTATACTTATTTCATTCTTTTTACAAAATGAAAATTTAACATTATCTTCTTTAATTTTATATGTGACAAGTACTTTGAAAAATATGTAAAACCGTTTGGAGGTTTGAATTTGAATTCGAGATATCAATCGATATATCGATGTTTTCATCATTCATATTTGAAGATCGATATGTATACAAAGCCTACTTCGAATAGGCTGTGCTATCGATACTTTATGATAATGAGAACTATCGATAGTACCTCGATGGTTCTCCATCACAAATGTAAACAAGTTATTATTTGAATATTGTTGATAATATAACTGGTACGTAATGTGTTCTGTGTTGAACACGAAAAAATATTTCAAGTAAACAGTAATCTGCGTTGAAAATCATACGAACATCAATGATGGACCAGAAAGAACAGATTTTGTGTGACATTTATGATACCTTAGTGCAAATAAGATATCCTAATATTACAACAGTGACAGTTGAAAATATTGAAAAAACAATTCTTGAAGGTGTAAATCGTATTTCCTTATTATCTTGGCTTCTATCTGAAGTGGATGAAAAATTAGCAGCCGAGCTGCAACAGTTAAAAGGGCCAGACTTAGAAGGTTTTTATCATACTATTATTATTATGCAAATTAGAAAATTATTTGCATCGATTCCATCTACATATTAAACACATTATTTTTTTATAGCTAAATTAGTACAATATTATTCGAACATTGGGCTTTGCAGGGATAAGGATATTTTGCTGGTAAGCATTTAAGCAGTTTGTATCTTTTTGTATCTTTATTAATTAAAAAATAAATGTTCCTCTGTAGGGAAATTGCAAGCTGGAAGAACAACTTCCAACTTTAAGCTTATTATTAGAATTTATTAAAGTGATGCTGATCAAATCATCTAACGACGAGGATATTAAAGAAGTATCCATTGATGATATATTGCAGGTATACAAATTAATCTATAAGATGCAATTCATGTACATTTATGAACATAATTATTATATATATATATATTATATTAGGTCTTGAAGAATGACAGTTCAGGTGCAAAACTGTTAGTTACCGATCCTAAATTAGATTATTCCAAATCCCTGCAGTATTTTGATGATATACAGAAAGTTTTGGATGAACATCAAAATTTATGTTCACATTCAGAAGACGATAAAGAACAGAGTATGGAAGAAATTGAATCATTATTAGAGGTATTTTAGTAGATTGGTTTTACTAATTACTAGACTCCCGATCATTTATGCGATATAAAAAGTTCGTGCAACAATTGCAGACACATTAATTGAATGAAAATAATATATCAGTACTCCTAAAGTCTTCTAATCTTTGCATTGTTTTAAATTGCTCCCACCAATTGTTATCAGAAGTCCATAAAATCTGGAGTCTACTAAATTACAATAGGGAAATATGCAAATCCACAATACAAATTGCAGGAAGAAAAAAAAGCGATGTCCGAGGATGATAGGAATGCGATGTTTACTTCAGAGGAAACGAAATTCTTAGAAGCTTTCCCACTCGACTCTTTGCCAGTAGCAAAAGAAAAAAGTATAAATGCTCTTTATTCCATGGATTCGGACATTAAAGATCTATACACAAATTTTTCTTCTTTAACAGAGGTAATTTTCTCCAAATATTTATGAAGCTTATCCAACGGGATCGTTTTTACATTGAAGTTAATTGAATTTCCAGTTTTTAAGAGCAAAGGATGAAATTTCTGATACTACTATACCAGATGGAATCGAACAAATGACACTACCATTAACCAAATTTATCGAAGACATTGTTATTTCCACAGAAGCAGTCATAAACATGCATGATTCATAATATTACCCTGTCAATTTTTATTTTTCTAAAATAAATTTATATTTAACTAGGCCAAGATATTTTATTTCTCCTGAAATGTTATGCCAAGGTATACGAATAAAATCACAAGATTTCTTTAAAAGTCTTTATAGGTGTAATTAGAAATACATTACAGTGGGGTTTTTACGATCTGGGTCGTTCCTTCTTTTCTTTGTATAAAGCAAGTAGAGAAACATTAGCAACTTTGACAACTTTAAATCGGACTCCTGGAATGTCACCAACAGCATGACCTTTACGTCCAAATCCTGCTACCAAAACTTCGTCGTTCTCTTCGATGTTGTTCAAACAACCATCTCTGGGTACGAAAGCAGTGATCTTTTTACCATTCTTGATAAGTTGTACCCTGACACATTTACGAATAGCTGAATTTGGTTGCTTAGCTTCTACACCGCTGTAACATAAAAATTAGATATCAGTAATTGCATATTTCATTCGCTATATTTACGTATAATATATAGGGTGTTCCGGAAGCGTATTCTACAAGAGGCAATTAGAAGAAAATGTTATTCGAAGTTCGGTTAGAAACGCTTCGTTACAACCGGCAACACCCTGTATAAATCATTTTAGTATGTAAACATACACTTTTTCCAAGACAATGCCTTTGGCATGGGAAGCACCACCGAAAGGATTAGCTTTCCATCTGGTTCCTAAATGAGCTTTCTTGTAATCTTTGTCATTCCAACGTTGATCACGTCTGTGATTGACGTGTTTACGTGCTGTACGAAGACCACGAGGTTTACCTGCAAACGGTTTTAAATAATTAGGTTATGATTCAATCCTATTCGATCATTTCCTTAAATTTATATCTAATCCCAGCATATATTATCTATTGTTAAATATTATATTGCATATTAAAAACGTTGTTTACTGTAAGACAATGAATGTATTCTTTGTGTAAAGTAGAGAGTATTCACCAACTACCACGTTATTTTTAATCGAATTCGAAATACTCTATTTACAAGTTAGTTATAGAATTTTCAACAAAATTATAGCTAAGGACGATAGAAAGGATTACATCAATCTTCGCATGTCTCATAATTTCTATTTAATAACTGTAAAAACAATATAATTTCAATATTGATTACACATACCCATCTTGCTCGGTGTGCTGTACGACCGGAAGAGACCTAACCTCCATTAGCGGAAGTCTGACAACTGCTGACAACCCAAAAGTATTATACATCCTTAGACCTTAGACCATATATACATATAGAACAACGTGTCGTGTTCCAAGATTACTTCATCTACTAGATGACGGATGTGGGCATAGTGCTATAGTCTGTTGAGAAAGTGTACCTAGAGGGGAAAGGGGAACTGAAACTTTAATTTTCAACATTATAAACTTTGCGACAACTGATTTTTACGAGTGTACACTCTATGGTACAATTACACTGTGCTCTATGAGCATTTCACGAGCCCCTAATATTTCTAGGGAGTAGTAGAGAGTTAGGGGGGTAAGGTAGCCTCTAATATTACTAGAATCTTACTAGAAAATCAGGCGAAAACAGTATTTGCGGGAAACAATTGTTTGTCCTTATACGAGCATGTTACGAGCTGTGTGAGGGCTCATTTGATAGAGGAAGGTTGATCATAGGGCGCTCTGGTCATGAGGCTTGTCAGAAAAATCGTTTTGTATTTTAAAAATGCATGGGAACCTGAGGGTGGTTGTGTCGATTTTTTTCCCAAACTTTGGACGCTCATATTATTAAATATAAACATAATCTCGTTTTCTCATGACCAGAGCGCCCTACGATCAACCTTCCTCTATCAAATGAGCCCTCACACAGCTCGGAACATGCTCGTATAAGGTGGTATAAGGACAAACAATTGTTTCCTGCAAACACAGTTTTCATCTGATTTTCTAGTAAGATTCTAGTAATATTAGAGACTACCTTACCCCCTTAGGAACTTTGAGTTAATCGTTTTAGAGAAGTTGGTAATACATTGGTCTTGTGATCTAACAGCTGAGGGTGGTGCAGTTCTGTAGGCGCAGAAGTTAATTTTCTGACAAAGGTTTATTGAAGTGCGAAGTATTTAGAGATAGACAACGAAAATGGTTGACCGTGCGCATATTAAAGAGATGATACCCGTCCTACAGGACGAGAAAATTGGTAATTATTGTAAGACAGTTGAATTTTAGTTTGACATTAGCCCCTCCCATAAAATCTAATGTATTTGTTATTTGTAAAACGTCCGTATTTCCTTAATTATGTTTTATTTATTTATTACAACGATGATATTGATCAATATTTTAGATATGCTAGCAGCCACAAGTATTCTTCAACAACAGGCTGCTGACATTAGAAATCAAAGAATCACTTGGCAATCATATTTCCAGTAAGTATCATAAGTATTGATTTTAATATAATTTACTTAATACTTTTGAAATCTATTGTGACAGTTTCGTGATTTTAAACTATAATGTAAGCTTTTCTCTGTAAACACACAAATATGTATATAGCTGTATTTTATATTTTATAGATCTCAAATGATATCGAAAGAAGATTATGATTTTATAGTTGCGTTCGATACAAGCGATGCTAGTGTCAGGGAGACAAAACTAAAAGAAAATCCGCATCAAGCAGCTAAAACTTTTCTAAACTTACTTGGTCACGTTTCAAAAGATCAAACTATCCAGTACATTCTCGTAATGATCGACGATATGCTTCAGGTTTATCACTTTCTTTGATGTAGTAGAATGTATATTATTCATTTGAATGGAATAGTTTTAAAAAATTATACCTTTACAATTAGGAAGATCGTAGTCGTGTAGAAATTTTCAAAGAACATTCGAATCGGAAGCGAGAATCTGTATGGGGACCTTTCCTGAACTTACTGAACAGACAGGATGGATTTATCATGAACATGACTTCTCGTATTATAGCAAAACTTGCTTGTTGGAGTCATGATTTCATGGAAAAGACGGATCTTCAGTTCTATTTGACATGGCTAAAGGATCAACTGAAACTCAGTGTAAGTTCTAAACATCTATTCAGAGATATTACTTATGCTCTTATGTTAATCTATTTTAAGTTATACGATTTAAGAAAGAGAAACGAATTTGTCAAGAAAGAGATTCTATGTTATACGCTTCTTATCTGTTGCTTAGCTTCTATTTTGATAGAATGTGTGTGCACAATACAGGTGATGGGTTTTCACTATAGTACGTTTTGTCCATCTCCCCCAACAATCTATAGAAGCATCATCTATAACTAGAGATAAGCAAAAATTGTACAAAAGAAAATAATATAAATATTGTTTATAAAGACAATATGCGTTATACACACTGCAGATTTTCAGTCAGATTTTTCTCGATTTTCAATAGGAATCACTTCGCATCCGCTTGTACATGTTATTCGAGAGGACTCGGTATATCCATTTTATACATTTCTAATTATCACATAACATGTCTGTTCGTGTATGCACATATGAAATTATAAACTAATACAACTAACCATTGTACAGAAATTTAGGTATAACGCGACTGACTATGCAGCAGATCCGTGTTGCTTTGTTGTGAGGCCAAAAAATAGGTAGAAAAAGTTTCTAATTTAAGTAAAGATTTATATGCATGTATAAGTCGCATGGGTTTTAGCTGGAGGCTCTTGAAGAGACAGACTTGCATGCGGGAGTAAAACAACCGAATACTGTGGACAATGAGGCATATGAGCTACATGAACAAATGAATCCGGTTGGTCTTATAATAACCGATTATTAATATTATATATATATACCTAAACTGTTTTTATATTATCATGTAAATATTGTATAGATGATTGCACAAGTTCACGTGCCCGATATTCACAGATACCGCAAACTGTACTGCACAGTAGAGTGTAAAAAAGAAAATTATATACTCCACCATTATTTTTTACTTGTATTCTTCAAAATTTAACTATTAAATTTTATTTTCAAATCGGGCACGAACAGTTATGCAATCATCTGATATAAAAAGGTTTTCAGAAGTAGATACATGCAATTATTGTTATTTCGAATAAATATAATTACTTGCAGATATTAATTAGTCGCTGGACCTTTTTGAAAGAGGAATATGATCGTTTACTGCCCACTGAAAGTCAATAATAGTTTAATAATCTATATTTCATTTTGTTTGTGCACACACATGATTTTCACATTTTGGTTGATTCTATAAATCTATATAATAACTTAAGATAATACAAGTGTTTCTGTTTTTTTTATTTAGAATAATGAATACATTCAATCTGTGGCAAGGTGTCTGCAAATGATGCTTCGTATAGATGAGTATCGTTTTGCGTTTGTATCTGTAGATGGAATTTCCACGTTGCTTAGCGTTTTGACAGGCAGAGTAAACTTCCAAGTACAATATCAACTGATATTTTGCCTGTGGGTACTTACTTTTAATCCGTTACTCGCAGAGAAGATGAACAAGTATGTATGCGCTATAGTACTCCGAATAAATTTTATAGAAAATCATTGAATTTATGGTACAACGATGACGCTTACCTTTCAGATTCAACGTTATACCTATCTTGGCTGATATATTAAGCGATTCTGTGAAGGAGAAAGTAACACGTATTATTTTAGCAGTGTTTAGGGTAAGTTTCACCATTTGTTTCACTTATTATTAGACTGCGGATTTTATGTATTAATGAGAAAAATGGGCACGTACAATCTAAAACAGTGGACATGTTAAAAATATTTAAGGACATCGATGTATTAGTTTCAGCTTAATAGGATAATTAAAAGAAGAATACAATTTGTATTTGTCTCCTTTGTCCTGCACCAATACGAACATTTTTTATTTTCTAGGAAGATCCGCAGTCTACTTATTATACTTGTACTTATTCATTATTGACATTCCACAGAATCTTATTGAGAAAGTCGAAGACGGACAAGTTGCCAAAGAACATTGCATCGCTATGGTACAGTGCAAAGTATTGAAACAACTGTCGATTCTTGGACAACGTAAATTCGATGATGAAGATATCACTGGCGATATTGAATTCTTGAACGATAAATTACAAGCGTCTGTACAGGATTTGAGTTCCTTCGACGAGTACTCGACCGAAGTAAAATCTGGCCGCCTCGAATGGTCTCCTGTTCATAAATCTGGCAAATTCTGGCGAGAGAACGCTAGCCGGCTTAATGAGAAGAATTACGAATTGTTGCGTATTTTAATTCACTTATTAGAAGGCAGTAAAGATCCTCTGGTCCTCAGCGTAGCCAGTTTTGATATCGGAGAATACGTAAGACACTATCCTCGTGGCAAACAGTACGTTTTCGTGTTTTTACACTCGTTCAATCGTTTATAAAATGCTTCTATGTGCGAACATTTTTTTCTGTAATGCTTGCAGTATAATTGAACAACTTGGAGGGAAGCAACGAGTGATGCAACTTCTTGGACACGAAGATCCTAATGTGAGATACGAAGCTCTTCTCGCGGTACAGAAGCTCATGGTGCACAATTGGTGAGTTATATTTGAACTTATGTTATTCTTATCAAGTAGAAGAATAATAATTATTAATTAGTTTGATCGTCTAATTTACAGGGAATACTTAGGAAAGCAATTGGAAAAAGAACAAACAGGAGCGTCAGGTCCACCAGGCGCGAAACCAGGCGCACAAGTTCCAGCCAAAGCTTAAACGAACGCGTAGCCATTGTATATGCGAGTTTCGCTTAAAATCTGTATATTTAATCTTCCTTCTATATTTTCTCTCGTACAACATATGTACTTTTATTGCGATAAAAATCGATATAGCAAATACTAAAGTAAAAAATTCCATTGAAGAAATTACATTCCTTTGTATTCCGGCAGAGTAGATACAAAGAATACACAGAGACATATACAAGAAGATTTATCGCCGTTCGGCGGCTTTCAAATATGCAGATCAGTGATTGTACAAATACATCGTCTTAATAATAAGATGGTCGTGTGTATAAATTGTAATGGAATTTGTAATTAAGATGTTTAACGGAATGTTAATAAAAAAAAATAAAAGTATTATTATTACTAGTAAAGTAGTAAAAAAGAAATACATGCAATCTTTATTTTTCTTTTATTTCTCTGCGAATGACAGTTTCACGTTGATATTACAAGATGTCAATTGCGTTACAAGATAACGAAAGATGTATGGTATATCTACTTCTCTTACGGATTCATCATCGCCGCAAAGACGACATCTTGTTTTATTGCCAAATCCTGACGCGCTTAAAGTTGTTTCCATTACTGGACCTAACAATGTCCCACACTTTTGGCAAACTAAAGTCTGTAATCAGAATATCATTAATAATTACTACTAATTCATTAACTAGAAAACTTGCGGAGATTGAAAAGCGTACCGTAGTCTTATCTGAACAATGGAAAAGGCGATCTTGTAGCAAAAACGAACATCCATGAGATATTAACGAATCTCGTTCCATTTCTCCAAATCGAACACCGCCACCTCTTCGTCTACCTTTTATAGGCTGCCTTGTCAACACGTCTATTGGACCAGTGCTTCGAACCTACAAAATAATACATATAATCCGTAATAAGGTCGACTTTGAATACTACGAGTAGACAGCGGATTTTTATCCAAAATAAAGATTTTGCACCTGAATTGCAGCAAACCGGAGTGACGTAGAAAATCTTTTCTCTTAATATGTTCAATAGGTTGAAAATGTTTTAAATTATAATTTAAGTTAGGTGTATAAGTAATAAGATTTCTCATAAATGCATCAAATCCGCTGTCCGAGGAATTGAAAGTTTACTTACTTGCCACTTGTCCGAAACCATATGCCTCAATCGTTGATAATGCACAATTCCGAAAAAGATATCGGCAGTCATTTCTCTGCCATCTATCCCAGAATACATCCTTTCAGTTCCATAATAATTGTAACCTCCACGTTCCAACAATTTTCCAAAATATTCAACAGCTGTTTCATTCTCGTTGAATCGGAAAGATGTTGCATCGTGTACTAGTCCATGTACTGCTGCTGATTTTCCCGCCATTACTTCGATCATCATAGCTATATTTACACGGATACATAATAATTTAATTGGTTTCGTAATCGTAGAATCAAATATTTAAAAAGAAAAAAATGGTTTCACCTATTGTCATACGACTTGGAAAACCATGAGGATTGAACACGATATCAGGAATCAAACCAGTTTCTGTAAATGGCAAATCCTCTGCTGGCCATTTTTGAGAACAAATTCCTTTTTGACCTGCCCTGGATGCGAATTTATCTCCAACACTTGGATTTCGCTAAAATTTCGGAATAATTAGTGAAGATGAAAAGTGTGTAACAGTTTTAACATATACGAAATAATGTTTTGCTTACTGAAATGCGAAAAGTAATGCAAGCTCTGCGTGGAATGTGACTATGTAATGAACCACACAGTTTTACAGTATCGACATGAGCATCTTCTTTCCCATGATATTTACCAGTAGTGTATGTCGACTTATCTGCATCGTAGTAACTTTTGAAGTAATCCTATTAGAATTTATTTCGAATTGCTAGAAACTTTACAGGTTTTTATTAAAGGAACTTACCAATAATAAACATCACCTTCAGAAATAATAGTACCGGGTAAAGGAAGACCGTCGGTGTCTAATTTTTCTGCTAGTTCCGGTTTATCTGGATTTCGTGCAAAATAACTTCTTTGATCTTCTAGATCGACAAACTCAGATTTGTAAATTATTCCGTGCGCGAACCCTCTATCGTAAGCAGCTTTATTAATAATCATCGCATCTTCCATATCGTACCCCTATCGAATGTACAGAATGCGTTCAGAAATATATTTGTTGCCACACTATAACTATTATTATTAGACTGCAGATCTTTATGCATTTATGGTTTCTAAAAATTTTCAAAAAATCCTAGAACATAAAACTCCACAAAATTCAATACGATTTTTATTTATTTCAGATCTGCAAAGGTTACTACCACTGGAAATATGATTCTATTTTATTGCACCTTTTTAAAATTCATCTAGAAAAATTGAAAATTGCATAAACATCCGCAGTCTAATTATAATCTACTTACTGTGTATGAAATAACAGCTACTATTGCGTTAGTACCCATGGCAAAATCATCAAGATTTATTTTATCGTGGTGTACAGGACGGAAAAGTGGTGTTGCAGGTGTTTGAAGTCTATATAATTTCGTTTCCGATTGTAATTGCCATGTATGACATGGAGTACCCATTGTTTGTTTACCCATCTATAAGAGAACATAATTAGATATTTATTACTAATCCTATCTAATAAGAGAATACTTGTAAAAATAACACCTTACTTGACACTGGTACATATTTCTTGGACTCTGATTACAATCTGGCATTGGGATAAGACTTGCTAAATTACTTAGAAAGGCTGTTTTCGATAATTCTTGATGCGACGTCAACTGTTGGCAATCAAATAAATAAAAACCCGGCAAATAATGTAAAATTACATCGAAAAAAATATACATGTTTATATTACCCCTTCGTAAGCTTCTTCGGGTGTGACACAGATATCTAAATAAATTTGTTCAAACGTTCCTATATATTCGATCTTCTTAGCAATCAAATTCATGACTGGTCTCATCATACGTGCTGGATTTGTGAATAAGTACAATCCTGGGTACTGAGCTGGTACATTCTTTTTTGGTACCAGAGCTATTTCCATTGTAGAGGGTACCTAAAATCATATAGCATGAACGAATCAATCGAAACGAATAGATTAATCCATCAGGTAAAATTTGAAAAATTACTTCTTTCCCATTTATTTTAAGCAATCTAAGTTTATCTGTTATCCTAGCAACTATATTGTCGTTTATCACTCCAATCAATTTCCCATCCAACATTACAACATACGAACTCTTCCAATCATCGGCAATAGATAACGGGACCATCCCAAGATCCATTAATACTATAGGAATATTCGCCTTTAATTTCGAATCTGGGTGCTTCGTAATGATACAATTCATTGTTAAGTGATTCAAAAGTCCACAGGGCGCACCGTCCGGTGTATGAACGGGACAAATAAAGCCTATAGTTACATAAAAGAAAAAGAAATGATTATTAACTCTGTTACTAATACGATCATGATCATCGTTAATTACTAGACTGCAGATCCTTATGTAAAATAAAAATGTTTTGTATCGATTGTGGGAAGCAGGAATAGCATTAAAACATTCTGAAATGTTTTTACTATTTTCATATTTCACTCAACCAATTTCTTCATAATTTGCATAAAAATCCACAGTCTATTGATTACAATAGACAGTTACCCCACGCATCTGGCAATAATTGTCTGGCTTCGGTTGTTCTCATTTCTTGGAAAAAAGAGCCTCTATGGATTGCACGAAAATGACTCATATAACGCATTCTGTTAATATTTTCAGCGACAATTGTAAGACCGCTACTTTGCATAAGTCCTAAACCCGTAGCTGATCTTATATTTCCAGTTGCTAAGAAATTCTCCATTTGCGATTCAAGCGAGCTTGTATGTTTCATTATATTTAACATTTCCTCTGCATAAAACGCAATTTGTATAGAAACATTTTATAGACAAATGTAATTTGCATTAAAGTAGAATTTTGTTAAAATACTTACGTATGGTTAAAGTGTACCTATTACCAGCGCTTTTTGCACGCTTCAAAATACCCATTTTAAGACCCGTTAACCAAGTATATAGTTTCTCTTTCAGAACTTGCAGATACAGGTGGCCACCGAGTAAACATTCTTGCATCATCACAGCATCGGCTCCCTCGATGGCACACTTATTATTCGCAAGAGCGAATAGCTTTTTCGTCATAAAAACCAGTAAATAAAATTTATCCAAAGGATCATTTAGGTGAATTGCTATACAATGTCTGAAAAAATACATCTATTAATCATATAAAATAATGCGCACGCATACACGATGTATTTCTAACGCTCACTTAATTATGAAGTCGCAAACATCTGTATCAGTAGCATCTTGAGGTAATTCGAAGAACTTTATTCTAAACATTCTTCCTATATAAGCCTTGCATTGATCATGGCTGTGTAGATTTTGCTTGTGTATTTCTCTGAGCATATTTAAAATACAACCTTTATAATAAAGATCATCCTCGCTACCGGCTGTTAATACGTTATAAATAAAAATATCTGAAACGTCTACTAAACATTTTAGCATCAGGACTAGAGGTACATAGTATAAAATTTTTCTGTATGTGAACATTAACTTGGCAGATCCATCGGTCACATAGTGCAACGTATTGTTCTGTAAAACATATATTTTAATAATACTATTAAATCAACGTGAAAAAATAGTGAGAAGTCTTTTATCATACAACATGCATACCGTCGCAGTATTATCATCGCGCACACTCCTTAGAAGTAGACCAAGATCGCTAAATTGTACCCCACGAGCTTTCCATCCGGATCTTCTAATAGCTATAGGATAATTCCTTCTTGTCATTAACAGCATTCTTATGAGTCTCTCTAGTCCTTTAATTATAAAATATCCACCCCATTCTTGTTCGTGTTCTCCATGACTAACTAATTCCTTTGGACTCATTTTATTTAAATGACATCTATTCGACTGTAAAATTAAATATAAAGTAAATACGTAGGGTGTTGTATGTAAAGTATACATTGAAATATTTTGAAGTTTTCTGCGAATATTAATAACTTTAAAGAGAAATGTTGTTCAGAATGATGGTTTTGACAACATATCTAAAACTAGTTGAAACTGGTGAGAACTTTATCAGGAATTTTGATTGTCCATTAAAATATTTCAATATATTTTTAGTGTTTCGTTTAAATTGATTAAATTTATAGTTGCTTACTTTAACCATAATTGGAATCTCTCCTAAATCTCTTTCAAGAGCTTCTTGAATTTTACCATCAATAGACCAGCCCAGTTTAACTGTCATCTTTCCTTTGTAAGTACATCCTCTCTGGCGGCACTCTGTCGGATAAATTCTATGATTCTTTACTCCGATAGTCCCGACAGGAACAGAAGGCTGATGAATGGTCACATCGTCGACCCACAGTGCCACTTTTTCTTCGTTCGGAAGGTGAATATAAACAATCGGATTATCTCTAACACCTTCAGAGAGACCATCTTCCAGCATATAATTAAAAGAGTCTATATGCGGTGTACCCAAATTTTGTAGTAACTAAAATGAATAATAATTCATATTAGAAATATTAGATATGGTCATGTTCAGGAAACTTCAAGATTTAGTAAAATTAGTAGAAAACAATGTTAATAGTTACAGCATTTTGCTCCTCCGGTGGTTTACCAAAAGTTTGCGAGGTATTCGTTAGTTTCGGTTCAATTAGCATTTTCCTGTTTGCGTAAAATAACACTTCACTCAAAATAACAACAATGAACACATAACCATAATAGTGTATAAACGTGCTTTAGATAGATTCAATTCACGTGGAGCGCCGGCACTGTTGCATCGCAGTACTATCAACTTATTAAAACGGAAGTTTCATAAATTTATGTTGCACGACTGTGAACTAGTGACAATCGACTAAATTCAACTATCGACTAATTGGAAAGGCCTTCGATAACTTCGATTAGACACAGTACGATTGGAAACTTAGCTATTGGACACTGGGTTATACTTAACCTTACATTTATTAAAAAGAAAAGAGAACGCAAATAATGAATTAATTACTTGTAGAAAGTATTGACTGAATGCATGTAATAAATAATCAACATCTGAAAATTTTTTATATTTTTATAATGCGAAGATAAAATGATCTCGTTCTAAACTTTCTATTTTCTCCGAATTTGTCGAGAATATTGTGACAACAATGACAAAAGTAAATACATATGAAATTTTTAATCAGGCTGACGATAAATTTTATACACTTTATATAGAATGGCTTAATTCACACTTCGAAGTAATATTATTAGAACCATCGATGTTACCATTAAATGGCAAGGTCTGTATATGCACTTTTATATTTGAAATTCCTACAGATATCTTTTCAGTTTTTGTTTGGATTAAAACACTTTTACATTGCAGATGGATACCGAAGATATAAAATGCTTTTGTAAGGAGTTATCTAAATCAGTTGAAGACTATGTGCAAGAGACTAAGGAAATATTTTCTGGAGAAAGGAAGGAAATTAAATTTCTTATCAACGAAAGTAGAATAGAATGGAAGAATAATTTGTGGATCCTTGGAAAAATTGATTTAAACCCAGTATCCGATATTAAAATGATCTCGGAGAGCTTTCAACGATCTCTAAAGTTTTATCAAGGTATTCAGAAAAAATTAAGTAGTATGGAAGAGGAAAATAAAACTTTGACTGAAAAGAATATAAAACTACAGTTAGACATAGATAAAATGATAGAAGCTAAAACTGTTATGGAACAAGACATGTATAAAAAATTTCTGTTACTTCTAAATGCTAAAAAGAAAAAGATACAGGAACTAGAATGTAAAAAGGAACAGAATACCAAAGAATTGATTTATGATGTGGCTACCGATGAAAGCGAAGAGTCAGATGTAGGAGATGCTAAAACAACTAGGAAGAGAAAAAATGCTGATGATAAGAATTCTGCATTTCTGCAAAGGAGAAAATGTGCAACCAATACAGTTACTAGTCCCAAAGCATCTACTAGTAAAGAGTGTATAAATGATGATATAGAAATGCAAAAAAATGTTAAGATAGGAGAGAATGGAAGTATAAAAATTGGTCAAAGTTATATTGCTGACTCTAGAAAATCAACAACTAACTCAAGCTTAAATTTAGATTTAGATGAAACAGAATCAGACGAAGATTTATTTTCCTGTTGAATTTTTTATACATAAATTGTAAATATAATTAATAATTAAAAACTGTTTGTCTACGTTTCTGATATAGATAAACAGTTTCATTTTATATAAAGTGTTTTATGCAATAGTAAGTACTGTGTACTAGCCAAATTCTATACTATGAAAAATACATTTTGAATGTACTTGTTAATCCAAATTATGTTTACAAAGCGATAGTCTTATTCTTGTTTATGAAATCATTCCAAACGCGGATGTTGCGAAAATAACAACAATTTATACAATATATTTTAAAAAGTTTATGATATAAAATAGCACTGTATTGTAAAAACCTGTTTTTGTGCATGTTAGTCTTGTATAAGTAAAATTCAAGCAGAAATACACAGATTTTTTAAATAACCAGATGATTTCGTCTATTACTTTAAATTTTCGGTTCGGAAATCGAAAATGAATAAATTGTACATAAAAATAATTTTTAATAAAATTGATTATATTTTTCAACATAAATAACATATATATATGTATATATTCTTATTAAAATTAAGTTGATCGCTCGATGAAACTCGGTAGCACCTTCTTTTTCAATACTGTAACTTTTTATAGCTTTAGAAATCTTTGGAGAAAAGTTAATCGTAACTCGTGTACACTCGGACCTCGATTATTCTGAATTCTTTATTACTTGTACACGTTCCACGTGTAAATAGCAACGAATCGATGAAGGTTAAACCTAACGCTGTAACTAAGCAACAGTTCTATTGTTTGCAAACTTATGTTTAGTCCGGATAATCGAGGTTCTAGGTGCATTTAAAATACAGTAATGTCGCGTTCTAAATCTCTGAGGATCTCCACCATCACTGTCCTTTCGCTTACCTCTTCCACTGGGGAGCACCCCCACTCCTACTTCCCTTGTACTTTATAAAAAAATAGTTTCCCTACACGATCCCTGTCTCTGCTCGGAACAGGCGATGGGAGGCTTTACTGTAGACTATTTAATTGGAAAACGTTTCTCTGCATTTTACGAACTTGTAAATGCTACGAATTTATAAAGATTTACGCGATGGCGATTCTTGAAGGAACAGTATAGTGTCAATGTCGCGAATCATGAGAGAACTGTCGATCGTTTGGCTCTGATGATAGCCGAGGGTGAATAGGGGAGGATAGTGTTGATGGAGATGGAGACGGCGTAGTAAACGGAGTATAATAATCGTAACGATAATAAGCAAACGATTCCCATCGAGTTGGGTGTTGTACGTCGAAAGATGTGGTGGTTGTAACCGGTGTACCAGTAGAATAATAACTCCTTTCAGGCACGTTCGGAACATAGTTGTATTGGGGTTCCAACAGGCTCTGCAAATGCCTGATATAAGTTATGGCATGTCTGAGCGATTCTATTTTCGATAGTTTCTTCCCGGGTGGTTTACAGATTGGTAATTTCGATCGTAAAAGTTCGAACGCGCGATTCATGTCTCTCATCCTCGTTCGTTCCCGGTCGCAAGCGGATTTCTTATAATCTGAAAACGAAGTACCGACTAGATTAATATTTATATGTAACGACAATTCGTTTTTTTTTACATCTTTCCGCATTCTTCTGTTAAGGAATGTTTGAATCCCACCCTTTTCGGTTTGCGACGATTCACGCTGCACCGATTTAATGTTCGTTTCATGAAGAATTTCTAAGTGCGGATTACTATTAATCACTTCTGGTTCCGGCACTCTTATCACAAACACACGATTGCCAATTTCCTGACGACCTTCGAAATTTCTATGCTGCCATCCTCTTCTTCCTATCTGCCGCCGCGGTAAGATTGAATCTTCTACAAGCAAGTATTATATTTGTATCATATCGTAACGTTTTTCAAGCTCGCTATACACTCCGCGATAATACTGTAAAACGTTATACAAAACCATACAAATTTTCCTTATCAAAAAGAATTTGTCCCTCCCATCGGTAGATAATTATATTTACTTCCTTGACCTGAGGTCATTTGAAACGATAAATAATATCTTAGGCATCATCCCTTTTCAGGAAATACATTGTCATTTTATTAATCCTTTGGTTACCCTGGACAAAATATCTCGCGCCCCGATACTTCCCGATAAACGCTTTTGACGAGATATCTCGCCCACTATAGACAAATAGGACCGATACGGGAAGTATCGGGGCGCGAGATATCTCGCCAAAGACGTTCATCGGGAAGTATCGGGGCGCGAGATATCTCGTCCAGGGTAACCAAAGGGTTAAAGAAAAAAAAAACAATACCGTTTGTAAGATCTCGGAAAATGTGACAAAATAAAAATATCTCTTACGTATAGATATATTTCTATAGGTACCTGATTCGTTCCCAATTAATTGACCCTGCAAATATTGATCGATCGGCGGTAATTTCGACGGGGAACTATCTTTCTGGTGCAGCATTTCTTGTTGTTGCAGTTCAGAATTCTTGTCCAGATCTAACAATATCGGCGAATGAGCACAGTCTTCGTTGTTACTATCGTTTTCCGACTGAAAAGTACGATTCTTCCTTTAGCGGATAGACGAACTTTTAATCACTTTTTAATCGAACACCATAGGATCGCTATCAATTCAATGGTTCGACAATCGTTTCAATAAACAGTCGCATAAAAATTCAACGATTTGAAACTTCTATCCGGATAAGAAGTTTTTCGAAACGAAACTTTTCGCTCTTTCAAAAAGGGGTTGACAGATGTTAATTGTTACCTCATTCCTTAGCGGTTCGTTCGTATATTCTTCTAGATCCATATCGGCGAATAAATCGTTAATCAAATAATTAATCACACCCGATCACCGTCGGCTACACCTAGCCGAAAAAAATTTTAAAGAACTGATCTACCTTCGAGAAACTATCCTAAGGCATACACCATGCAGGACTGTCGAACGCGTTTGTCGTCAGATAAGATGTGGATCGGTCACAGACAGTCGTTATTAATGTTAATTTTATCCATTTATTAAGTATTCAGGTGTTCCGACAGAGGCACTCAATGTACGGCAAAAGAGACCAAAGATCTGTTCGAATCATCCTGCGCTATCAAGGAATTTCGAATTCCTTGTTTGTAATTATGCATTGACTATACTTGTAATTGTTGACGAGCAGAAACATTTTTTATTATATCGCGATATTAAAACCGTTGTAATTTTGATATAAAAGCGATTCCGTTGAATGATCTCGAGTCGTATTGTTCCTATAACATCGTATGAGAACCTCTGGGATGATCGGAATAAAAGTGGGAATACAAACATCGAAACATAATAGACGCCTGCCCGATGGAAATACTAATAAGCTGGCTCCATGCATGTACCCTAGGGTGGCTCTTACATTTACTCTTGAAGAAAACTCTTTTTGTGGCATCCCTCAGGATTGCTCCAATAAATAAAAAAATAATCTGCACAAAGTGCGCGCTCGATCGAATAACGGGAGATCGTATCCCCTGGTCCTTAAACGTTAAAATAATTAATGAAACGCTCCCAAAATCGATTTTCTCGAATATCTTCTAAATTACTGACTGTATCGAAAAATATGTTAGACGAAACCTGTAGATCTGGATCAGAGTTGGGCGCTATTCGAATTGTTACGAATAAATTCATTTATCCGAAATAATCATTCGAATAAATGCCTTTTTAGCCGAATATTCCATTCGGAAAATCATTATTATTCATTATTGTAGAAGGTATTTGAATAAAAAGTTATCTATATCGATAATAAAGCTACAATACGATATATCATTTATTATAATTGAACAGCGGATTGTATGCATTTATGACGAAATTATGAGTAGATGTAATTTAAAACAGTGAAACTAAGATGAAGAATTTATGAATAGGAGTTATATTATTTCCTACTTATTAAATAAATATCTGTTCGCTTCGCTCACCAACCCCCGCGACTTCGTCACTCGGGATTTTTGCGCGACGGAAGTATTTTATATAACAGAAAGATAATAATTTGCTGGGGTGAAAAGGAAGAATTTTATCCTTCACCAAACTGTTGGTTAAGGCTTCGTTTTTAAATTATTAACGAAGTTAAGGAAAGGTAAACATTGTTTAAAATGAACTATATATCAAGAAAATCAGAAAAATGTTTAAATTATAAAACAAAATTTTAATTTGTGTAACTTTGAAAATATGATTATAAAAAACAGACTAAGAGCTTCTCGATATTTCTCTAAATTTCATCCCAATATCTTTTATGGTTTCAAAGTTATAGAAAAATGCAAGTAGACACCCCCTTGCCCTTCCGTGACGATGTCCCTTCACTATCGCGCTTTGACCGAGGCAGGTATTTACGAGGCACGCGTCGACTCTTCGCTCAAAATGAATTTTTGCTGACTTCGCTATTGCCAAATATACCGATATTTTTCGACCTGTTCACGTTTTTTATACATTTCAGGTAGGAGGAAAACTACACTTCCCTTAACGTCCCCTCCTGAAGGGGTTGAAACTTACCTGGGGACAGGGACGGGGTTTTTATCCGCAAAAAACGCCTGATCTGGCAGAGAAAATTTTCCGGGTATGGGCGAGGCAGACAATACATGTTTTTTTAAACGCAGTTCTCTTTATAAGACCTTAACCCTTGAGAAAATGGAATCCGAAAATTTTTAAGACTTTAAAAAAGCAACTATATATACATGGAAAATAATCTACAATCCAAAAGAAAAAAGTTCCGCATGTTAAAAAAGCGCATTTTTTGCTAATATTTATAGCTTGTAAATGATGACGAAATTTCTTTGGAAGTGTTATATGACATTTAAACAACTAGCAAACACACTATCACAGTTGATTGTTTATTAAAGTAAATGTTCTTCCTTCAGAATTTTATTTGAATTTCTTCATGCTAACTATGAAATCGTCAAATATAAATAACATACAAATATTATGTACCATAAAACCAGTTATTTAAATACTATTTTATGAAATAATACTTAATTTGTTTGTTCCAAAATTAGGCTATCCATCACATTTTCTTACTAAATAAGTACATTATAACTTACACGTAAAATATTGAAGGTATATATAAAAAGAAATGTGCTGTTATAAGATAAGTTTGTATTTATTTCATATGGTAAAAAATTACTTCTTTTCAACTTTTTTGTTTGCAGCAGCCTTGGCTTTCTTTACCTTCTTTTTTAATCTGTAAAATACATCTGTCCTCAACTTGTTTCGGATTTGTCTGGCTTTTCTTAACTTAAAACGGTCAAAGTCGCTAAGTTCCAAACGCTGTAATCAAAATGGAAAAATTAGTTTTCTGTAAGTACTATAAAAGCATTAAATACATAGTTATTGCTACTAAAACAAAATTAAAATTACCTTCTTTTTGGCTTCTACCTTTCTTGCCCACATAGTCTGTTTCCAAAGATCATTGATGTTCGCAGTTTCCCATGCTTTGCGTACAACGCGAGTAGATCCAGTGTATGGGAAACGGATACGGAATTTGGTTAAATGAAGTTGATTTAACCTCATTCCAGTACGCGGTACATTTGACGCAGGTCCATCAACCAAAACCTGAAAATATATTCTGTTAATACGGAAGCTCACAACATTCGTTTCTTTCAAAACGTGACAGATTAATATCAGTTACAGTATTTAGCATCAATAAAATATCAGCCGGCAATTCCTATCAATACAACTGGGATCATCATTGTTTATTTAAAATACAAGAAATAAAGACACTAAATGTATAATTCTTACCCGATTTTGGTCAATGACATCTACAATTGCTACGAGTTTGCCCTGATACGGGCCGTCACTGATATAGGCAACGCGGCCCGACTCGACATACCTCTGGAATGGCTGTTCAAAAATAAAAACGTTTTCGTTTATTAAATTATTGCATAACAATCATTTTATAATGAATGTAATTGGCCTTTGGTTCAATAACAGAAGACATACACACATTCGTTTACAGAATCGTAAGTATCCCTACCATGTGGTTTAACAGCGACGCAACTGTTAGGTTATATGGAATAATAGTTTATATCTTTTGCACGGTGCGAAAAATATGTAAAATAAATGTGAACACATGCTATCCAAATGAAAATATTTTCGAGAAACAAGAGCTTGTTTGTTAATGTTACAGATTTTAAGCGTAATATAAGGAAATTTCAAACGATACTGCACTTACCATGATTGCCCGGAAGTAAAAGACCAGTGCAGCTTATAACCGCATGAAATACTAGTGGTGCCAACTGTTTCAAATAACTTAGTCCTAGTTTCGATGCAGAACAAGTATCATTTCCAACGAAATTCTCTAAACATATGGCGCGATCCACCTCCGAAGAAACAATCTTATTTTGCAATGTAAAATAGAAAACTGTAAAAAAGAAAGTTCACTGTTTCTCTTACTTGACATTGAAATCTTACTATCCGTGTCTCTGACACGTAAACTTATCAAATATTTGAAAGAAACATTTGATGTTTTCATCAAGTATATTTGAAGTTCGCCTATCGACCAATGAAAACGAACGAAAACTTTCAGTTAATTTTATAGCGTCTCTCGGTAATCCCGCTATGTCTCCTGTGTAGCGCGATACAAGAGAGTCAATATTCTACAATATTCTACGTATAATTACAGCACGGTGTCACAACGCCTGTTACACGTGAGGATCATCTAACCTTTCTTCTTATTTGTATACATATGAAACTCGAAAATGAAAGATCACAAGAAGAATTTAAAGAGGAAGCAAAAGGTTTTGAACATTGAAAACAATAAAACTGAAAAAGAGTCTGTGAAATATGAATCCGAGGAAGAACCGGTAAAATTTTCTTTCTATACAATACATTTCGCTACGAGTGTATAAAAGTGTGACTTGAATTAATTGTATTATAATTAGACAGTACAGATCTTTGTGCAAGAGAAAAATTGTCTACATGAATTGCAACAAACTCGAGTGAAACAGAAAATTATTTTCATGGAAATTCTTCTAATGTTTATACCGTTTTAAATTACACTTACCCATTTTTCTCATCAATGCATAAAATCCGTTGTCTAATTATAATTGATACTTGTATTCATTTATTACATTTCTTTGAGTATATTGTGTACACTAATAACATTATCGAATGTATTTAGGATTCGGGTACCGAAGATTTATTGCAGGCTGAAGTGAATAATAACGATGAAAGTTCGGATGAAGAGATTGATGAACATGTAGATATTCCTGACTCTGATACAGAGAAGGATCCAATTGTCTTTGAATCGGATGATGAAGAAGATGAATTAAGTTTTGAAAGTGATTCAGATGAAGATTACTCCTCAAATGACTATGAAGATACATTTGACGAAGAAGATGAAGAGGAAGAAGAAGAAGAAGATGTGGATAAACGTTCGAAAAAGAAAAATGACAATTTGGCAAAAGAATCTAAAGCTGTTAGTAGTAGCTCTAAGTCTAAAGACAATAAGTCCAAATTAAATGGTGATAAGCCTATATCTGCAATAAAAAACAAGGATAGGACAGACAAGTCTTCTACGAATAAAGTTACCACATCGAATAAACCAGTTTCGTTGAAAGTTTCGGAGAAAGATGTAGAGTCGAATAGTTTGAATGAAAAGATGAAAAAGTCGTCGAAAAAAAGTTTAAAGAAATCTACAAAAACAGATAGTAAAGAAAATGTACTTGATGATACAAATAGCAAAAACATAAGTAACATTGTACCGACAGCAAGTCAGAAATTAGATGAATACGAGTACGATAGTTCAGACGAAGAAGATATTCGGAATACTGTTGGAAACATACCCATGAAGTGGTACGATGACTATGACCATATTGGTTACGATTGGGATGGTAAGAAAATTATAAAACCCCAGAAAGGCGATCAGTTAGATAATTTCTTGAAAAGAATGGAAGATCCTGATTTTTGGAGAACTATAAAAGACCCGCAAACTGGACAGGATGTTATTTTAAGCGAAGCAGATATTGATTTGATTACGAGAATTCAAAAACAGAAAGTTCCTGATGCAACTTTCGACGAATATGCCGTGAGTATAGATTATAAATATACAAGTTCGAAGACTGGATTTATTACAAACTACTTTTCTTGTTACAGCCTTGGGTAGATTGGTTTACTTCGGAAGTGATGAAGATGCCGGTGCGTAAATTTCCTGAACATAAGCGTTCATTTTTACCATCTAAACCAGAAGCGAAAAAGGTATCGAAGTTGGTTCACGCCTTGAAAATGGGCTGGATAAAGTCGACCGCGGAATTAGAAAAAGAAAGACAGCAAAAGAAGAACGAACCACAATTTTACATGTTATGGCAATCGGACGATCAAGCTGAAGATATGCGTAGAATTCATAAACATATTGCAGCACCGAAGAGGCATTTGCCTGGGCATGCAGAAAGTTATAATCCTCCGCCAGAGTATTTGTTTGACAAAAAGGAGCTAAAAGAATGGAATAAGTTGCAGACAACACCATGGAAAAGAAAGTTACATTTCATTCCACAAAAATACAACTCGCTTCGTGAAGTTCCTGCTTATCCAAAATATATTAAAGAAAGATTTCAGAGGTGTCTTGATCTATATTTGTGTCCCAGAGCGTTGAAGATGAGATTAACGATAGAACCAGAAGCATTGGTGCCACAGTTACCTAGTCCGAAGGACCTACAGCCATTCCCTACAACAATGTCTATGATATTTAAAGGACACACAGACATGATCAGAAGTATCACTGCAGAGCCGATAGGACAATATATTGCTTCTGGTGGCGATGATATGGACCTAAAAAGTAAGTTTTGTATTATAAAATCGGATATTTCGTATGTAACAACCTGGTAAATAACGTTGCTGATTTACAGTATGGGAAATAGCAACAGGCAGATGTGTGAAGACAGTGCCTTGCGGTGGAGTAATCAGATCTGTAGCCTGGTGTCCAAATCAATCATTGTCTCTTATAGCAGTAGCAGCAGATAAGAAAGTTCTTTTAATAAATCCTGGAGTAGGAGATCGCTTAATTACTAGCAAAACTGATCAGTTATTAGAGATAATACCACAAAGCGACGTTATCGGTATAATTTCATATATATTATACAAATTATTAATAGGTATACACACAGATGAGATTGAAATTAATCATATTCTTTTTCTTGTATTAGTTAGCGATAGAGTTAAAACTGCTGTACAATGGGAACAAGCGGAAGGAGAACATCTTAGAAGCGGTATTAGGATCATTTTAAATCACTTTAAAATAGTGAAACAAGTAACATGGCATGGTAAAGGTGATTATTTTGCCACTGTTATGCCAGATGGACAAAATAGATCTGTTCTAATAAATCAATTATCAAAACGAAGATCTCAACTTCCTTTCACTAAGGCGAAAGGTTTAATACAATATGTTTTATTCCATCCAATTAGACCATATTTGTTCGTAGCGGTAAGTGAAACTTACAATTAGATATATATGTGTATACGAGAATCTAAGTCTCATTTGAAGAATCTTGATAAAACAATTGCAGACACAACGTAATGTACGAATATACGATTTAGTAAAACAGGAAATGATTAAAAAATTATTATCAAATTCACAATGGATATCGTCAATGGCAATACATCCAGGTAAACAGTTTTAAAATGATTTGAGTAACATACTCAAGTATATTTAGTATTATAATTTCTGTTTATGTATTTTTAGGCGGCGATAACATTTTAGTAGGCACTTACGATCGCAAAATGCTTTGGTTTGATCTTGATTTGAGTACAAAACCATATCAGACATTACGTTTACATGGTACAGGTGTAAGGGGAGTTTCATTTCACAAGCGATATCCACTTTTTGCGTCTGGTGCAGACGATAGGGGCCTTATTGTATCTCATGGAATGGTGTACAAGTAAGATTATACGTTAATAATTGCTTCAAATCGTTACTGGTCATATATTATTTATTTCAATATACATTTTTAGTGATTTACTGCAAAATCCGTTGATCGTGCCACTAAAACGATTATGTGATCACGAATCTTACAATGATTTTGGTATTTTGGATGTCATGTTTCATCCCATTCAACCATGGGTATTTTCAGC
Organism: Lasioglossum morio; assembly: GCA_916610235.2. Classification (NCBI taxonomy): domain Eukaryota; kingdom Metazoa; phylum Arthropoda; class Insecta; order Hymenoptera; family Halictidae; genus Lasioglossum; species Lasioglossum morio. The sequence goes on from OU744326.1 coordinate 28,092,969, forward strand.
TGGTGCGGACTCAACGATAAGAATGTATACTTAAATCAAATATTGTATCTATATTTTTAATTACAAAAATTCTGTTGTGCAAATAAAATTGTAGAATTTTGGACATACAATATTTTTCTACCAACGAATGAAAGTTCGAAGTTACACTTTTGCTATCTATTTCATTTTTGTGCGAAACTTTATAATACGTAATTAAACGTATAGGAACATTTTTATTACAATAAAATGCTATACAATACGAAAGTTTGTAGAAGATTCTACGATAAATACTCTATAATAAAAAAAGAAGAAAAATCTTTATCGATTTCTATACAGTATTATTGGCAAGATTTATTATAACTAGTTGATCAAACTTGTAGGATGACAATTGATAATGTCATTAATAAACAAATGACGTATGTACGAGACAAATTGAAATATGTATTGCACATTGCACTATTAACCATAATAATTGCATAAATATCAGCTGTCTAATAATGATGTATAATCAACTGTAAATATGTCTACTGATTTGAACCAAGTTTAGTTTCGATGAACAATAATGGAATGACGATTGCTAAATTTTATGAAATATAAAACACCCTGTAGCTCTATAAATTAAAAATTCTTAGAATATTATTAATAAATTTATGAGTACAATTAACTAACATTATTAGAAACATATATGCATACGTTACGTATGTATTGCATGCACATAGTCAAGCATACTATGACGGAGGTGGAGAATGACCCAAACATTGCCACTCGGGTTCTCCACACTCGCAAATTCGACCTGCGTGTCTAACTTGGAAAACTGTAACTACACCTCTGTTATCGTCGAATCTACAAGTAATATGTAAATCATGAATTAAGAATGTATAAAATTGACTGCCCCATCGTTGTCTCAAATAAACCGATCTAGGATCTTCGCGGAGTACATTTTCGATAGCTATCTTTTGGTCGTTAATCTTCGTTCCTAAAATTTCATTTAATTGTATCAGAGCTCGATCATTAAATTTCACACACAGAGGTGTACGAGGTCTTGATATCCACTCTGGAATTCTTACTTCCGAAGAATAATTAGCTTCGGTTGCTCTAATTTCAATATTTCTCGGATCTGGAAATACAGTTGTTGCTGAGTTTGTGTCCGCAGGGTCCTGTAAATTATTGATCGACGTAGTTCTTGCTACTTCAACGTTTGGTAAACTTTGAGATGGGACAAGCGTTTGTGACTCGAGACCCTCTTCTCCGTCAGGAGCTTCCCGTATTCCCATTCTTATAGGCGAATTGTCAATTCTCGCATTTAAAGACCTCCTATAAATTAAATCTAAATCGGTACCGCAGACAGTACTCGGCCCGTCCGCTCCATCTAAAAGTCTAGAGCGAGAAGCGTGCGCTTCTATGTAATTCGGCCCAATACTTCTTGGAGAATATGTTGGCTCAACGTTAGCGCGACTGCTTATATTAGTATTTTGTAATCTATTGCTTATGTCTACTAAACTTTCCGATTGCTGTTCCAAGTTTGACGAAAGTGTATTTTGTTCGGTGGATATGTTCATATTTGTTCTCGCATCGGTCGGAACATCGGACAAAGTATGATATGTTCGGTGAATACCGGTTACGTCGACGTTGTGTTGTAATGTGCCGTTATTATGTAAATTAATGTCGCTTAATTCAGAAAAATGTCTGATACTATTATAATTCTCGAAGTTTGAATTCCTTTGAAACTCTTCTGCTTGTAATCTTAAAGCAATTTCTTCGTCTCTGGAAACATCTGCATCTTGATTTGTTTCGTTGGTATTCTTTCTATAGAAAGAATCTGAAAGTAGACTTCTTGTTTCGTGCGCGAGATCGATGTTAGAGTTGAATGTTTGACTTCTACTTAAATTGCTAGTTTCTTCTATACAACCGAATGTATTATCCATGTTAGATTCCTGTGGTTCACTGTTCAATTTCTCAAAAGAGAACGGACTGTCGTACTGTGGTATATAAGGTTTTATATCCAATACAGGTGACTGATCTACCATGTCTACACCTTCGAAATAAATTGTATGATTTTCTATTCTTGTGATCTTCACTAAGCTTAAACCGATAGGACATGGACGATGCGGGGATCTTGTGGAGAACACACCGGTTTTTGTACCGTTCAGTCTTGGTGGTGCAACCTTAGCCCGAACATGTGTTGATTCGTTTCTATGGAAGTAGAATAAAACCCTGCAAATAGAAAGCAGAATCAAATAGTTGTTCCTTAATATTATAAACATATAACAATTTAAAACAGTGAAAATATTAAGACTTTAAGAGTATAATATATTCACCACATTAAAATTGTTTATGGAGAATTATAAATTTGTATTCCTGTATTCTGCAATTGATACACAAACTTTTTCCATAGTCTAATAATTACCCTTTGTGAACATATGACAATTTTTCATATTCCTAAAGAACCAAAATGTCGACATATTGGATGGTTCTATTTGTTAAAGAATGGATTATACAATTACTTACCACATATGCGAAAAGTCTTGTAACCCTTCGAGAGCATGGTCAGGATTAGTGTATATCGAATTGTACAACAACAATTTCCCTGGTACTTTCCCACAAATTCCTGTTTGTCTAGGAGTGCCGCGTTTACTGGGAAACCAAGTAGATATTATTCCAATTGGTTTTAACTTTATAGCATCGTCATCTGCACTGGTACTAGGCTTCACATCGTCTAAAGATATAACTTTTGCTTCGGAAGATATCTGTGCTCCATTCTTGTACGATTCTAATAGACGCTTTATGGTATCAACATCTTTTTCGTGTATGTAGCGAAGTGTTTTTATTTGCTGCCTATAACATGATAAAAACAATACTGTAGTTAATATCATTTAATACCATAAGTATGTTAATCTAGTTTCAATGTTATAATTAGACTCCGGATCTTTATGCATTTATGAGAAAAATGAGTAGGTGCAATTTGAAACAGTGAAAAGATTGGAAGACTATAAGAATTATTAATGAAAAATATAAACTCATTTTTAGGTCTTGTATCTTGCAATTGATGCAGAAACTTTTTATCTTGCATAAAGATCCGCAGTCTAGTTCTAATGAAGTTGAATAAATATATTGTTATGTATTAACTCATTGAATTAACAAATAACCATTTTTTGCTTTATGTATGTACATGCAGTTATACGCATATGCTATTTATTTTACTGCATTGTACACATATTATTTAAAGTGTACACATACGTGTACAACTTGCTTGCATACATACACACCCAAGTTTGAATAGAACTTGTTGATATCTTTTTAAATAATTCATTAAATTTCTAAAGACATAGCGTAAATGAAAGAAGTCGGACGATACCTTAAGTTATTTATTTCTTTTCTGGCTGTATTTAACTGACCAAGCAAATATTTAGCATTAAAATCGGAATTTTGACAAGCCAAATCCATAACTTCGATCTTCTCTCACGAGCACGAGAGAAATCACCGGTTGGATCGGACAGAATGAAACGAATGCATCTGCATCGTGGATCAAGAAAATGCTACAAGACGAACTCTGGTTTTTAGTGTTCGAATTAATTGAATAGGAGAGAAACGGATGTAGAGGCGACAGCGTCGCTCGAATTCCGTTCATTCAGTCATAGATTACAAATAGACTGCGGATCTTTATGCATTTGTAATGATTTGTAGCAAAACTGAGTTATACGAAATTCAAAATATAATTTCTCCTCTATTAAAATTATTACGGAAAGAAATAACATTCGATTTAGTTTCTATCTGTTGCAATCGATGCAGACAATTTTTATTTTGCATAAAAATCCGCTGTCTAGTTATAAACTTATATATATATTTACGAAAGTACAAAACAATTAAAATTTTTCTATAAAAACAAATAAATGTTTAAACAACCTCTTATACATACATGTTTCATCATTTATTCCCTATACTGTACATAACATTTGCATTTTTCATATTAATTAGATTCGCATACATTTTATAAAATAGTCTTTAGTAAAATGTACAAAATTAAATAAAGTTTTACTAATTATTAGTAAATTATTACTTCACTGAGTAATATGTTCATTTGTTGATTTAATTTTACCAAACAATGAATTGTACAATTCATCTTTTGCTTGGTCCGACCACGTATCGTTAACAGTGATAGGAGCCATGAAATTGACTAATTTATTATGTACGTTGTATCTTATTCTTCTACCCTTCGTAGCTCTCGTATCTATTTTCCTCTTCATTTTGCTTCTCATGTTTTGTAATTGAATCCACTGTTTACTGAGCTGAATAGGATCCGTGACGTCTGCTGATTTGTGTTCAATTAAATCCCGTAATAACTGGTGGTAAAAGTCATCGTCATCATAAATCTCAGAATCATATTCTTGAACCCTTCTACCCTCGTCATCTTCAACTGAATCTGTTTTCCCAACAATTTTGTATTCTGAACGTTTCAACTGCGTTCGGCTGTGTAACTTTTTCTTGTCACTTAATGCAAACTCAATTTGTTTCAAGGTAGATTGATTCGTGTCTTTGTTCAATTTACCGCTTACTAATTTCGTCTTTTCATTCCACTTTTGTATCACAGAGTTTCTGTAATCTGTATAAGATTTATTACTATCGTTTATTATCTTCTCATAATTGTTCAATTTTAATTTCATGTTGAATATCTTTTTAGCATCATGTGCTTTATCTTCATCAGAAATCAATTTGTCATCCATATTATTTTCATCTTCTGTATCCGAAGGAATTTCCTCGTCCATTCCATCATCGGAATTCATTATTTCATTGTCTATATCGTCTTCTGCTTTTCTCTTCCGATTTTGTGAGGACAAATTTGTTGTCTCAGGGTATTGTTTCAAAAGAACACTTTGTAATTGTAACAGATTATTTAAAAGCATTTTTAATTTATTTCTACTTTCATTAGTTTTCTTCGTATATTCTACATTTTCCTTGAATTCCTTATAAATATCATGTTGAGGCATTTGATTACTTGTAACCAGACATTTTTGTAATTTGATTCTGACTTCTAATAGACTCTCCCACAGTTTTAACTGGTTTCTAACGCAGTTACCCTTTTCAATATCTGCCCTAAGGTTTGTATGAGAAATTGTTTTAAAATTGCTTTTCTTTTTTGTTTTAACATTTACATTGTCATCGCTTTCTTCGTCCATGTTAGATCTTATACTTTCATTATCATCAGTTTCATCTTCTGTACCATCATTGTTCTCACTGAAGTCACTGTTTTCGTTAGCAACATCTTCGTTACTACTGTTTTCATTATTGTAGCTTTCCTCTTCGTCATCTTCCGAATCATTCATTTCATTTTCTCCTTCTTCATCTTCTTCTTCTCCATCATCATCATTTTCTCTTGTATCAATCGAGTCACTGTCATCGGAATATACATCTTTTCTCGAAACCTTTCTGCCTTTGTACCTATTAAATTACAGAGTGTATTGTAAATTAATCGAGATGTATTAGCAAAGATAATATGCATGCTTTCCAAAGGAACAAATTCAACCAAAACAATTTCTTCTTTTCAAAATAACAACGCAATAAAACAAAAGACCAAGTTTATTTCATACATAAAATACAATTAACCCTTTGCACTCGGAGTTATTTTAACTTGAAAATTAAATATTTCATTAGTAGAGCAACTTTTAGTGGCGCTTCTCAGAGTCACCATTCGAGCAAAGGGTTAAACACAAGTCCCAAAATTTCAATATTCCATAGTAATGTACTATTTTTGTCGTTTCATCTTAGAAGCACTAATAAAACTACCATAAGAAAACTTATTACTTACCTTTCGTCTGATTCGTCAAGAAGATCAATATTCCTCCTTCTTATCTCTGAAACCTGAAAATTGCTAGCGGAATTGTCACTTTCATCGTCATTGTCGACTACTTTAGCTCTCGTATCTTCATTATCATCGTCAGAATCAAAATTTGTTGGTGCTGCAGTAACTAAAGAGCTTATTTTGGCAGCCAAGCTTTTCTTTTTCATTTTCAAAGCCATTTTCAAAACACGTTTGACTTATTTACGCTACGACAACGTTAAGCACGTGTACTTTCATGATGTAAACAAACATAACCTATACGAAAGTTAACACCAAGCTATTAATAACATAACATTGTCATAGTTCAAGTAGCATTAGTATTATAAATTAGAAGTCTAATACATTGTTATTTAACAGCAACAAAAGAAAATTGTAATACACTGATATCGTGTATTTGCAACTTTATATAACTCGATGTTCGATAAATTCATATATCGATATAATATTATAATCGATCATCGACGATCGATATATCGTGAAATTGTATAATTGCGACCTGGGAAACTGAATCGAAAAGTATCGATTTTTTAAATTTGAAATGAGGTATATTGATATAAAAGAACGATACACCTTTCTAATTTTCTCATTATGTATTTATTAATTTTAGTCTAATTATACAATAACGTGTGAAGTTCTTAAAAAATGCAATACGCAGAATAATAAAAGGTTCGATGCATATTTACAACTTTAATGTTATACAATATGTTACTATATATCAGTCAGTTTATGTTTCTTGTTTTCATCTAGACCATGGTTGTTCTTTTATTTATATACAATATCTAAAAATCTTTCTGTAGTATTTATAGTAGCTGCTAGGTGTTTAGCAGAGTTTGTGCGTGAACCAATTGTTACATGAATATAATTCTATTGACTTTGTAACCCAAAAGACAACAATTAATAGAACCAATTGATGCACATAATATATTAAATAAACGTTAGCCACAATCAAACATACAGATAACGATACTACTAATTTAAATGCACAAGCTGAAATGTAATTTGAAAAATCATCCGAATAAAAGAATTTGATCTTTTTAAACAGTATCACAGTGCAGGTTTCTCGTCCGTTGGCTCTTCTTTTATAGGATGACTACATTCCATCAGGGCAGGATTTGCCACTGCAATAATATTGTCTCCGCGCGAAGCTATTACCTAAATCCATTTAAAGTGTTCAATCACAATCGTGAATCGTTACACATATAATAAATTAGTCTTATAATGTGAAAACTGAACGGAAAGTTTCGAATGGTTTTTCGTATAGTAGAAATACCTTGAGATTGAAATCACTTTCTTTGTCAGTATTGTCTGCTTCAGCTTCGTTGGTGTCCTGTAAAAATTACTCTGGTTAATGGGAGAAAACAGCTTACTAGCAGAAACTATAGATATTGCTTTATCGATTCACAATTTTCTTACATGCATCGACGAAGATTCCTCGTTCGAGAAGGAAAGCTGACTGTCCGTGTCGCTTATTTCTTCGATACTTCCGCTGAATATGCCATTGTTATTCTTCTTCCTCCAAACTGGACTAAAACAATGCAAATGTCTCAACATCAATATGTACATAATTGCAGCTACACCGCGCCGAGAGTTCATAAGAAAGTCGAACGTAGAACGAAGAACAGCATAACAGTGGAGTGGATAGAAAAATATCACGACTTTACTGTTGTCACGTCCGGTGGTTCAGCTATTGATAATAATCGATATAAATAACCATAAATACAAATATTTCTTAATTTCGTTTAATATTTTCTCTAATAATGTTGCGTGGGAAATACTAGAATCAAATAATATAATTATCATATACTATATCATATTTGCGAGCGATAATGAATTATTATCAATGGCTGGACCACCGGACGTCATACTGTGTACATGTTTCCAAGTTAATTTTTCCATAGAACTTTGAATTGTATTGTAAGAATGGTTAATTATGATTTCGTTTCTAATTTGTTTTAATCAGCGATAAGGATTAAAATTGATCGTTCGATAATCACCTTGATGATCTATGTCTCCTGAGTGTTGAATTATTAATGTCTATTTCAGAGCAGCGAAGGTCCAGCTCCTCCTGAAACATTTAACTGCTATAGACAATATAAGTATAGCAACAAGGTAGTTCTATACGCATAAAAAAAACGAGAAATTAACACAAGTAATTCAGTTAAAATATTAAACGAAGATACGACTCGTCAGGACACTAGGAACAAAGCATAGAGTCTTAACAAGTGTGGAAGAAAGCTATGATGTATTAACATTTATAAAATTTTGACGTGTAATAGACTAATGATAACAAACGTCTTTCAATTTCTCTAGTTCACACATTAAGTAAAGAAAGAGATATTTGTGTAAACTTATTAATAAATAGTTTGCCACGCTCCAGAGTGAATTATTTCCATGTTAAAGCACAATTATACTTTCACGTAGCACCATTTGGAAGCACGAGGAAACGTATTAGTTGCAATTTATGCTTCATTACCATTTCTAAAATAATTGTTCGCTAAGAAAAGTAAATAACTATATTAGAACAAGAAACACAATAAAACGTGAAAGAAGCGTGTCAATATTTCTATTAGCGTTTCACTTACAGAAAACAGCAGTCTAAGTTCTTTTTTTTTTCTGGAAATAAAGTAGTAATAAAGCATGCGATCTGTATTAGGAAAAGCCATGCATGTTATGCAGAAGCTATACTTGACCTTTTTTCGGCTGTCGTTCACGTGTGTGACAATCGATTGGTAGTTTAGGTGTTGCAATTATTTATGTGCTGGATGCATAGTTAGTGGTTAGCGCTCATGCGTGTACAGTGGTTTTCGTTAATATGCCAATGATTCCAGATTGAAGGTATCTGAAACGTAGGAGCTGAACGCGAACATTGGAATATCCTTCTCTGTGGCCGCGTACGGTGAATGGAAAAGATACAATTCGGCACGGGACCAAATCCACGGTCCCAATCACGTTTGCAACTATTTTCAACTGGAATCTTCTGCATACAGCTTAGTTTTTATGGTCGAGGTGCGCTAACCTGCGTCCCATCTTCATTCTCACCCTCAAGCTCGAGCTTTTGTCGTTTCACACGCTCGTTTTCGTTTTCGTTCTCTTCGCCGTTCTCACGCGGTCTTGACACGGATAGGCTAAAGCATTTCAAACAGAAGTGTAAAACAGTGAATTAATGCGATTACATGTAACACGTTCTCGTCGACATTCTATATCAATTTCAATCAGTTTGTATATGCTACGAACTGTTCAGACTACTCAACATTTTAGAGGGTCTTCTGTGCTTTCAGGTCTCCGATTCAATCTGCATATGGTCAAGTGTTTCTTTGTTTAACGAAAAATATGTAAATTAAAGAACGCGTTAGTCGAACGTAAGTTTCAGTTAATAATCTGGAATATTATAGTTTATTATTATTAACCCTTTGCACTCGGAGCTATTTTAACTGGAAAATTAAACGTTTCTTCTGACCTACAATATTTCCATTCTCTATGATTTTTTTAAATTTGATAAATATGAAATTGATATAATACCTCATAGAATAATTAAATGTGTAGTAATTGGTTAGATACCGACATATCTGATAGTGTAAACAATTATTTAAATAATAGTACAGCAATTTTTCGAGTGCTAAGGGTTAAAATACTTGACAATCTTTCGTTTCTTGTCATGTAACTATCGAGTGTTGCAGCAAACGTAAAAACAAAAAGAAAGCGAGGAAGGGAAGTCAGAAGTCTGACCCGAAAGGAAGAAAACGCTCTTTAAAGTTACTCGTATCTCTAGCTCTCTCGATGTATGTACTTTCTACGACAGCGTTTCATTTGTTTGTATCGTTGGATTAAAGTCAGCGTGAACATGTTAGCAAACGTTTAAAGCGTGTAAAGGGAATGATTGAACTGATCTTCCAGTAAAGGTACTTACTAATGATTTTTTGAATAATGATACCCAGAATCTCTGACAACCCGCCGGGCCAAAGGAAAAAGTTCGTCCCTTCTAGTAAGAAGGGCAGGTACGAACCTACAAATCTGTGCGGCCGCTTCGTTTACCGACACTTCGTGCAATGTCAGTGGTTTCTCTGGTTTCCTCTTGCAGTCGAATCTTCCGTAAATTGCCGCGTACTTTCGGATCTCTTCCATTCGTCGTGGGTCGCTGTCGGGCATGGCCATTACCATCTAAAACAAACGTAACCGATTTGCTCATAAAAAAGATATACGTGTGATTATTTTTACAAGACAAATTACGCGTAACGAAATTGTTTACTCAGGTGGCGGATCTAATGGTAAGTGGACTAAGCGGCCGCGTGGGGCCCTGGAATACCATAGGGCCCCGAATTTCAAAGAAATTTATTTAATGTGTAACGGTATGAAGAGTTTTCATTGCTTTTCGTTTTTGTTAATAAGTTTACGAGAGTGTTTTCTTGCAACTTCTATTTCTAACTTGAGTTCGGGGGCCCCAGAATACCATAGGGCCCTGAATTTCAAAGAAATTTTCTTTAATGTTTCACGGTACGAAGTATTTTCATTACTTTTCGTTTTTGTTAATAAGTTTAGGAGTGTTTTCTTGCAACTTCTATTTCTAATTTGAGTTCGAGGGCCCCAGAATACCATAGGGCCCTAAATTTCAAAGAAATTTGTTTAATGTTTCACGGAACGAAGTATTTTCATTACTTTTCGTTTTTGTTAATAAGTTTAGGAGAGTTTTCTTGCAACTTCTATTTCTAACTTGAGTTCGAGGGCCCCAAAAGTTTTACCGCTTGGGGCCTCCACTTGACTTAAACCGCCACTGTGTTTACTTTGTGACAAATTAAAGAAGATATTCTGGGGGTGGATCATACTTAACCGAGACATGCTATTTTCTATAAAGATCTGCAATCTAGTTGAAGGTATACCGGTTTACCTCCAAATTCTTGCAAATCTTCTTCTTAACGTTATGAGGTTTCGGATCGACCGGACGAATGGTAGCGGCAAGTCTTTCGGCTGCCTCCGCTAATCTCTGTATCTGCGACTGTAGAAGAGTCGGGGTAGGTTGAGTTGGACTCGCAGGTGCGCCACCGCCACCCCCAGGACTAGGAGTCGTGCCACTGCCACACGATGATTCGCAAGTTCCCACCTAAGAAAAACAGTTCTTTGTATCATCGCTGCAGTGATCAATATTTCTCACGATTATTAAACCGTTCGCTGCCACGCCGCACAATATTCCAAAACGCCGAAAAACTCGCCGTAGAACTATTTTTCGACGCAATACGCAAAGCGTTCGTTATACATATGTACATATGCGTACGTATAGTACACTTCAGACTTTCAAACACGTTTTTTTCTCCAGAACTATATTTTCCATATTGACGGATGTAATAACTCGAAAAACTAACTCCGATATTAACTCGAAATTTCAGTCGCGTATAAAACACACGCTCCCCAAAGCTTTGAACAAGAACTAATTATTAGACTGCGGATTTTTATGCGAAATAAAAAATGTTTGCACTAATTGCAGGAGACAAATAAAAATTGTATTCTTCTTTTAGGTATCCTATTAAGCTGAAACCAACGCATTGATGTCCTTAAATATTCTAACATGTCCGCTGATTTAAATTGTAGTACGTACTCATTTTTATCCGCAGTCAACTACAGCAAACGGCCTGTTACTGTCCAACAGCCGTGTTTTGCACTGACAGTGATCGTAAACGGACGCTATCTTTGATTAATAATTGCGTCTATCACGCCGAGCGTGGTAAAACGTGAAAAAAATTTAAAAAAAAATTAATAAAAAAATAAAATATATATAATTATTACGTTTGTTTCTTCGGTGGAAAATTTCTGTCCTCTCGTATAAATTGCATTGTTGAATCAACTTCTTTCGAAAAAAAATAAAAAACTACTGGACCAAAATGGACCAAAATCTAATCCAAAAAGGAACCAAAAATTAACGAAAAATTTGATACCATACAAACATACATACTAACACACATACAAACATTTTGATAAAAATAGTCTAAAATGACTCCAATGACCATGAAACGTGAATATCTGCTAAAAAATCGATTTTCGGGGAAATTACAATAACTTCCCTATGAATCGGGAAGTTAAAAATGTTATTTAATTAGTTGTACTATACCTGCAGTATGCCGGGGCTATGGACAGTTGTGTAGGGCAAGGGTGCGTTGGGGCTGGGACTCTGCCGGAAGGTGGTGGAAGCAAGCGGTGCGGTTACGCTCGTCACTGACATTATAGGGCTGGTGCTTCTGCAGGGCAACGGCGTAAGGGACACGTGCGACGAGACGTAGGGCGTTGGGGTTTGCGTCTGCGAACTTGCCGCGAAACCTTGAAGATTTTGCACTTGCGGCCTGGGACTTGCGCAGGCAAACCCTATAGTCGGTGGATTCTTGCAGGTAGCATTCGTCGATACCACTGGCGCCTGAAAAAGGGCTGCGACAGAAACGAATTAGTATGCTTTGATAGAATCGATATTGTCTTCGGACGAGACGTAGGAAACTTGTAAAATTTTTTCGACCAGCTGCTTCCTCAACCTGACCATTACATTTTCGATTGATGGAATACATTCTCGAGGAATTAGTTTAGTTCAATTGATTTGTTTAATTTGCTGCGTCTAGTAATTAGGTTGGTGCACATGAAACTGCGATTCTGTACGAAACAGTGGCGGATCTAACAGTAAGCGGACTAAGGGCCCCGACACACCATAGGGCCCCGAATTTTAAATAAATTTATTTAATGTCTAACGGTATGAAATGTTTCATTACTTTTCTTTTTTGTTAATAAGTTTATGCGAGCTTTCTTGCAAACTTCTATTTTTCTAACTGGAGTTTGAGGGCCCCAACATTTTTATCGCTTTGGGACTTTACTTGACTTGAGCCGCCACTGGTACGAAAACGAAGAAACAAGCCTGAATCGTAGATCTGCACAGATGATTTCTTTTTATTGTTACAAACAACGAAAATATTCGAGGTGGTCCGCGCTGTATATTCGTAAAATGATTTACAATGAGCAATAGAGCGAATTTGATGTGCACCAGATCGATAGATCAGATATTATGAGGTATTTTACAAGGGTTTGTCAGCCATTCTTGTAGAGCTTTCTGAAGTCTTCTGACATGGAGGGGTTTGCTGGCCATACCGACTAGTGCCATAATTTCCAAAAACTCTTCTTCCCCGGCATCGCACAATTGTTGCAAATCGTCGCCACCTACGATAGTACAGAAAATCGTGCGAGTTATCAGCCAACTTCTTTCTCCTCTACACATTCATTATTTTATTTTGTGTTTATGTTCACAGACGTACAGACAATGTTAGCGACAAGTTGGCTCGAGTTTGCCAGTTGATCAATTTAGAAATGAAATTGCTTATTATACTATTTATGCTGGGAACAGCCTACGTGTACCTTACCCATTTCTAGAAGAGTGTCGTAATAGCCCAAGAGGGACGCCTTTTGCATGACCCTATATAGCTGTAGCTCTGCTTCGTTCTGAGGTACGGACGTCTGCACCACTAAATCATAATAAAAATTAGTTATTCATTATATTCTGAATCATAGTTCAAAGAAAACTGGCCAACAACTTGGACACAGACACATGCTTGTTATGTTTACGAAATAATGTGGAACAGTTACTTGAGAGCTCCGTAAAACGAGTGTTAAAAATCATTTATCTCTATATATAAAAATGATGTCCTGACTTATTCAACCCCTAAGGGGGTGAAAAGGGATGGCAACGTTTGTACGAGAAACATTTTAATTGTGGTCGGATTTGCTTGATACTTGGTCTTAATGCTCTTTGATATAATTAATCAAACACCTATTTCGGCATTTTAAAAAATTCAACCCCTAAGGGGGTGAAAAGGGGTTGCAACGTTTGTATAAGAAATATTTTATTTAGTAGTATATAAAAGGGTACTATAAGTATAAACTAAATAGTTTTAACCCTTAGATACGTGGTAGTTTTTCAAGAATCAACTACTTATAAATTAAATTCAAACTTACATTCGACAAATGGGGTAAAATTGTGTGAATAAGCCTACAAATCGGTATGGGTGTCGTTATTGAGGTTTGGGGACGTTAATTACGAAAATGGCATCAATTTTGAAATCTAAAATGGAGACGTGACATAAAATTAAAACTCTATAGGGGTGAATGGGGGGTTAAAGGGTTTTATGGAGAAACAATATCAAGAACTCGAGTAATATCATAATATTACACTATTGTGTGTTTGTACTTAACATAATAATCATTTATAAGTATACTGTACATATATAAGTATAATGTATACAAAATTACATCGTGTGGAAAATTTTTGTAAATTTTAGGAATTTTAAAACTTGGACTATGTTCGAACAATTATTGAAGCAATCACTCAAATTGTTAGGGATAGCCAAGCGTCTTCTTTGGAAGGAAAAAAGAGAGCATTGCAGGATTAAATGCTGAACTGATAGTGGTGTATTACATCGAGTACATATAGGAAGGGGGTCTTTTAGAATTTTATGTATGTCAGTCAAGCTAGCGACGAGGTGATTACGAATTGTCTGAAAATGTGAATTGTCTGAACGTTCGGCAGGTTCGGTTCGGTAAAGCGTTCGGAATGGAACGGAATGGAACGAAACGGAAAGGAACGGTGCGCGACGCGACGCGACGGGGCAGTATGCGGGCAGGCGGTCGAGCCGCCAGGGTGTCCGACTAGTTTCTTGCAAATTTCGAGGAACTGCGAGAAAAAGCGGCGTGCACACACGTACAACGTATAAATTAATACCGGTACTGGTGGCATGGCATCGGGACGTTGCCGGCCCTGGGCTTCGGTGTGTCTCGAAAGAAAAGAGGAGCGACAAAGAGGTAAAGATGGGAATTAAAACAAAGGGAGCGAGAGGCGAAACGAAGGGAGAGAATCGGAGAGGACACGTAGGATGGAGAGGGAAGACGAAGAAGAAGAGGAAGAAGAAGAAGAAGAATGAGAAGGGGAGGAGGGAGGGGGGAGGGAAACGGGCGAGAGGTCTAAGGGATGAGAAAAGAAAGGAGAAAGGGAGAGGAGACCGGGAGAGAGAAAAAAAAAGAGAGCGACAGGAAGCCAAGAGGGAACGAAAGGGAGAAGAAATGCAGAAGGAGATACGGAGCAATACGGTGGAGCGGGGCTGAAAAACCTGGTCGGCAGGTCTTATTACGAACCCGAGACCCGGTCTCACGCTTATATACACCGACCGAGATACGAGTAAGTCCCTGACAGCAGCGGGGTGACTCGTTCCGCGAGATTTTTCTGACGTTGGCCCCGCAGCCACGAGAACCAAACGGATACGAAGATCTTTCTAATGAGACACCGCCGATTCTCTGCATGTGCATTGGTCTTCCGAGATATCCGACCGGCGGCGCGGCGCGGCGCGCGACGACGCGACGATTTATGAGACACGCTGAAGAAAATAAAAAAAGAAAAGGAAGAGGAACGATACCGACGAGGAAACCTTACCCCGCAACTTAAGGGTAATTGATACGGTTTGATGAATACAGATTTATTTCGATATAAGCCGACGACGAGGTTGTTTTTTTTTTTTCGATATATGAGAATCACCAATCCTCCTTCTTCCGTTGATGTTGTTCGATTCGATACTGCTGAGTACTCGAACGAGAGGATACGTCGTATTCCGTCCTTTGCCAACGAAAGATATCGCTGCTCGGCCGACAACTTTATGATCTGCCGGACAACTTTATGGGCCCATAAAATCTCGTACCACTCCAAGTCAACCCGAATAGGTACCGACGTCCGAAATACGACGAAAGCCGGTACCGACGGATCGTCTTATATCGGAATAAAACTGTATACGTGTCTTTTCATGAATTTACTCCCACAGCAGCGAATCGTTAGACAGTCGTTGACTCTCTTCCCCTGTAAGAGGAAGGATCTCTGAATGATTTGATTTGGTAAGTTGGAAAGATCAGCATCGAGGTTTCCGCGACTAAGGAGACCGAGCCAGACGAGGAGGTGGGAAAGAACAGAGAAGATTACCTCGGTTACGGAACAGTTAATTCGTTTTCGGCTAGAATGACAGCAGGTTTTCATCGGCGGAGCTCTCTATCCCGGTCAAGTAGAGTAGGTATACCTGTGACCGGCAGTCTAGTCCAGGCAGTGCATTTACATAACAGCTTTTTTGGCACGGGATAATCGTTTTTGTTAGCGGGGAACGCGTACGCGAGTCGGAGGCAGAGTCGCCACGACGGCATGGCATGGCATAGCGTCCAATAACGCGCACCAGCACCAGCATCAGCACCAGGGACGCGCTAAGAAAAACCTGATCCTACCGTGGCCTCCTCAGCCTCCCTGGGAACGGCGCGTATGCGCTCGCGAAAGCGAGAACAAACGAGAACGCGAACGCGGACCGATCCTCATCGTCACCGACTTTTCTCCGTTCCGCCATTCGCCGACTCTTTCTTTCACCAAACAGACCAGCCAGTAAACTTCGCTCGCCGCTTTCATAAAAACAAAACAAATCCAATCCCATCCTGCTTGTCATACGTATGACCCGCCCATTCGTCAAATCGGTTAACTCCGCTGCTTCGATAATATCGGCCGAGCGCGAAACACAAGCGTGTACAACAGTTTTCTCTGTATCTCGATCGACAATTGTTCAAAACCTACAATTAATGTTATTGGCGCACTGGTTCGATCAATTGGAGACAATAAGCAAATTTGCAAAAATTACATGATAATTTAACTCGACGTTTCGGTCTAAGTTTAGACCATTTTCAATATTGCGTCTGTAAGAATTTATCAATTAATTAATACGAGGTTAGGCAAATGCCTTTCCGAAAAAGCAAAAAACACTAATTTATTAACAATGAAAAACAAATGTATTAACTCACATGCTTAGAAAAATGTACTAATTTAAATTCTTAAGAGTCAAGAAGCGGTTACAATTCAAAGTAAACCGTTGCATCGATCGATTAATTATGTGCAGTGCTATTCGCAAAAATAACCTCGGCTATGTATAAACTTAAGAGCCAAAGAAAGGAATTCTCGGCGAAATTCTTGCTTCCTATACATACAGTGACTCCCACTAATATTCGGACACTCTTAAAGAGACAATAACTTTTTTAATATTGTACTATACGATTTGAACTTGTTTGGGAAGCTAAAGCAATTACTTTGCTATAGGATGTGAAAAGAAATTATGTCAAAAATTGCAATTGATCGGAATTGTAGAGAAAATACTAAAAGTTGCATTTTACAACTTCGTTTGTGTGGGCCTATATTGAAAATTGAAAAACTGACATTGACGCATAAAAACCATTCAATGTCGTGAGTGTATCGCCATCCATGATAAATATGTCTCTTACATCGATCGTATTATTGTTAATAACAAAAGTTTAATGTTCTCGGCGCGTGCGGCTTTACTTTCTAATAGTTGTAAATGCTTGATCACGCGAGGGGAATAAGAGATTCCGTCGGGAACAGGTTGAAACGGTTCAAGAAGGATCGATAAGTCATTCGGCGAGTAATGGACAGGAAGAAGGAAGAAGCTGAGGACTATACGGGACGACGACTGTGCGAGATCGAAGCCTCGAAAGGGAAGAGGAAGGGAAAGAGTGGCTGTGGATGTGGATAGGCGAAGAAAGCGACGTAGGTTCCAGGGTCGGTGCCGGTCGAGGTAGAGGTATCTGCGGATGAGGGGGGTGGTCCAGTGGTCCAGTGGTCCAGTGGTCCGGGGTAAAAGACGTTCGGGTCGGTGAGACTGCGAGGAGGAGGCCGCGGGGTGAGAGCTGAACGAGTGGTATAGGTTCTTTGTCCGATAGCTCACGGTGCGGACGGTGTTCCGATGTAAAGCAAAAACGGGTCTAGTTTCTTAGAAGCAGGCCGTTCTCGCGCGGCACCGGCAGAGGCAGCGGTAGCGGCAGTGGCAGTGGTAGTGGCAGCAGCCAGCAGCCAGCAGCGGTGGCGGCGGCGGCGGCGGCAGCGGTTAGTATTTCGCTTTTTGCCGGCATTGTAATCAAGGAAGGGTTAGGTGAGTTTTTGTCTAGTGCCTCTGCCGCTGCTTGGACAAAACACCGGACAGATGGACTGAGTCGCCGTTTCGATCCCCCTACCTTATACCTTTCCTTTCCTTTCTATCTCTTTCTCTATCTAGTTTCTCTCACCCTACACCCCTCTCACCCTCCCCACCCCAACGTCACCCTACTCCCTACGTGCTTCTGACTAGAGTCGCCCCCCTTTCGCATAGTCGCCCCCTATTTCTTGGTTCTCTAACCCCTCCCCCTTCCTCTCCTTGCTCTACCAGCAGCTCGGTTTTTATCCTTCGCGATACATCGCGCCACCACCCCTTCTACCTAGACCTCCTTGTTTTACCTTCGCGTTCTCGCTCTTGTCACACTCTTCGCTACCCCTCTCGATAGGCCCCTGTCGATCGCGAACCTTTTCGACCACTTTTCTTGCTCCTTGTTATCAGGAAAATCTTAGAACAGTGTGTCGCTTCATCAGAATGTACGATTTGTTTTCCGAAAATCATTATTTACCGTCAGTCTCGTATTTCATGGCACACACTTTCAATCAGAAATTGGTCCATTTGTAAAAATAGTTATTCGGATTTGTAGCGTGTGATACCAATTGGATCGCACTATAATAGCAAAACAATTACTATTTTACTATAAGGAAGAGGAGGTCCGAAGGGTGGAAGGGAAGTAGATAAGGGGTACAGGAAGGGGGGGATAGAAGTGATAGTTGTAAATAATAAATAATTTAATAAGTCTATTGTAAATATGTTTCGCTTTTCTCTCTCTAAAGTAGGCTAAGTTTAAATATAAATAGTATGCAAGTTAGAAGTAAGGATGGTATGTAAGAGCGGATAGAGACGGAGGGGAGGAAGAAGGGAGGTTTGGAAATATATTTGTAATCCCGAGGGGATCTAATAAAGAGTTATACATATATATACTATTTTACTATAAAATTTTTATTAAAGTCGTTGGGCCTAGTTTGCCGACTTGGCTTAAATGTTGTAATCTTTTCTAGATATTAGAACCTTCGGTCTATCAGTGAGCATCGAGAAACGTGCGAGTAGAAAGAGTTGATTAGGCAGACGAGCAACTAATCGATGCACGAGCTTTAATCGTCGCAGTTCGGTAGGTATGGTGGCGAACAATAAGATGAAGGGTAAGTAAATGTATTTTCCATGAGGGGGTAGCAACGGCTCGGTCGACATTGGCTGGGGTACCGTTTTTCGGGCACGCAGGGTGGGGACCGGATTCCGACCTCCTCTCCTGGGCCAACCTCCATCGTTTTCCATCCCCTGACCGTTTCTACCGGGGACCCACCCTTAAGGGCGTTTTAAAGTATGGTCGACCGATTCTGTGCCCTCTCCGAGCGCCATTGAAAAAAAAAAACTGTCGGGCCGTTAAAACCGCAAAATCCTTCAACGTGTCCTCGGGGTACACAGAATATTTTCTTGTCATCAGCGCCGAGAAAGAATCTTGTTGCTCGCAACGGTTAGATTCTTAAACCACTGCTGGCCAAAAAGTATTCGAATACTTCAAGACAAATAGTACAATGATAATCCTGGTGTAATTTTAAAGCTTCAGACTTCTACTTGGATTAGCCATCATTTATTTCCGTGACAGGTGGAAAACTGAAGACACAGTTTCTTTAGAAAATATTACCAACAGAAGCTTCTCTAGAAATGTTGATAAATGTTTGTTACGTGGACGAACCTTCTTACAATACTTAAACGTGTGGTAGTATATTCATTGTCAGTCCTACTCATACAATACTTTAAATGTATAGTACGTAATTAAAATGTGTAGTAACATGTTCAATAATATAAACAATATTGTGAATAATGGTACAACAATTTTTAGTGGTCTTTCCGAGTCATTTTTCCACCCGAATTGCAACAAACTGTTACGTGGACGAACCTTCTTACAATACTTAAACGTGTAGTAGTATATTCATTGTCAGTCCTACTCATACAATGCTTTAAATATGTAGTAGATAATTCAAATGTGTAGTAACATGTTTAATAATGTAAACAATATTGTGAATAATGGTACAACAATTTTTAGTGGTGTCTTTCCGAGTCATTTTTCCACCTGAATTGCAACAAACTGTTACGTGGACGAACCTTCTTACAATACTTAAATTTGTAGTAGATATTCATTGTCAGTCCTACTCATACAATACTTTAAATGTATAGTAGGTAATTAAAATGTGTATTAACATGTTTAATAATATAAACAATATTGTGAATAATGGTACAACAATTTTTAGTGGTGTCTTTCCGAGTCATTTTTCCACCTGAATTGCAACAAACTGAAGTGAAATAGAATACGATTAATTGTTTGGAAATGTTAGAACAGGGTTTCGAAATTCTTCCAATGTTATTACTGTTTCAATTGAAACGCATAAAATCCGCTGCCTAATTATTACAACGCTTAAATTAGAGCGCAGCTTCTTCCTCCTCAGCAGAATAGTAGTCTGTGTGTTCTACAGATTAGAAACGAGACCGAAGCATACAACAATTTAAAACGAATCCGGTTTGGTTGGGAATCGATGGAGGATTCCCTCGGCTTCGTCCGCGGAGAAATTCGTCCGGCGTAAAATACCGCGTAGACGAGAAAGAAGATACTTAATCTACGGTGTTTTTGCGGAATCGATGACGGTGGCGGGCAGCGCGCCGCAAAAATGGGCGATCACGGGCCGAGATATAAAATGCAGGATCGCTCGCGGAGAACAAATGAAAGAGTTCGGAGGTCGAGCGAGAGATAGCTGTACCGAAACAGCTCCGGTAAAAAGCCGCGCGACAGGCTTCGACCGAATAAACAGGATAAATCTGGATTCCTTCGTAAATAGCGACGAGTTCGCCTCGATATATGTATATATGTATACATATTTGCACGATTCGATTTTTTGCCCTCTCGCATTTCTACCTGCGACTACGACGGAATAACGGACGGAACCTATTAGCGAGATCGTAACGTTCCAATCGATTAACAGTCGTGCGCCTCTCCCTAATTGGCGACAAATGGTAAACTGAGATCTTACTGTCATTCCCACCGAGTGATCAATCTCTCGCCGTTCCGCACTGTATACTGTCACGCCACTTCCACTTTTCCAATCTCTTAACGCTTTTCGTTACAGTGTTATTATTTAATCTACACTGGGCTGGACCTTATTTTACAACTACGAAAACGGATTCATCGAAGAGTGATATGTGTATACGAAATCAGGCACACCGAATGCGAACTTCCGAAATTATTGCACCCCTAAATGAAAATCGTACATTGAAACTTTTAGTTTAATATTCCATACCTTCAAAAATATCATTACAGTTCGTATTTTGTACGAACGAAGATTATTTCACATTAGTTAGCCTGACTAATTAAAGTCTATCAATTACTTGTCTGAATATACATAAATATAGATAGATTTGTACGAACGAAGATTATTTCACATTAGTTAGCCTGACTAATTAAAGTCTATCAATTAATTGTCTGAATATACATAAGTAGATAGATTTGTACGAACGAAGATTATTTCACATTAGTTAGCCTGACTAATTAAAGTCTATCAATTAATTGTCTGAATATACATAAGTAGATAGATTTGTACGAACGAAGATTATTTCACATTAGTTGGCCTGACTAATTAAAGTCAATCAATTAATTGTTTGAACATACATAAGTAGATAGATTGAAAAGTATAAAGAAAACGGATGAGTATCATATATGCAATTAGAAGGAGGAGTGTTCCCACGGCCACCTAGCGAATAAACGACTTTTTCAGTAAGGTTTTTTTCTTCGAAGCTGGCAAAGGCGCGGGGAAGGCTCACAGGCGACGCACCAAGGGCTACTTTTTTATATCGGAAGGGTTGAACGATTGTTTAATCCAGTAGTCTCGTTCTCTGGCACGTCGATGCATCGTCTCCATTAATATTTATCAAAGTATGATTCTTCCATTTTGTTTGTAACAATTTGTCCATTATACGCAAATTGTATAATACATGGACACAAAGCGTTTTATTTGAACACGGTTGTTGGTTTGATATTTTTTAAGAATAAATGTTAAGTTTATTATATTACAAGATCTTTTTTGTAATATAATAAACTTACTAGATTACGAATTTTATAAATAAGTACACGTACAATGATAAATGGCATTTATCTCTTCTATTATTATTTCTTTTTATTTGTGATACCCCTTTATCAAATATTAGCGAAAATGCTTTTTGACATCGCTTTTGGAAATACAACTCTATGTAAGACAAAAACTGTATATTTGTTATACGTGAATATTCGTGATTATTCGCGGTACTTTCTCATTCTTCTATTCTTCTAAAATTGAGAAAATCTTGAAAATATGGGCGCATACATATGTATAGTTTTGTCCACTACTATAATACACGTGCGAGAGGTGCGGATAGAAGGACCCGCGGGAGTCTCGGTCTCACCCTCGCGGCTAGCAAGGTCGAAGAGTGATAAAAACACGGAAAAAAGGGGTCCTACCGGGGGGAACAAAAACCGCTTGAGAAAGGAAGAGATCAGATAGAGGGAGAATGAGGACGGGAGGGCGCGGGAAAGAAGCGGAGGGAGCCGCGAGAGGGAGAAGAAATAGACAAAGAATTCTTTCGAGGTATTTGTTCGTCTTTTTTTTATTCTTTCTGGGTCAGGCCTCTTCCGAGTTTTTTTTTTTCTCGTGACTGATGTAAAAGGGTGATGATATGCATATGCTCGGGGATCGAGAATCGAGGGCCGGACGAGGTGGCGCGGCGGGTCCGGCCCGACCCGGCCTGGCCGCGCCGCACACTAATGCCATTTGGCCGAAAGACGGAACAAACTCTGTGAGAACCAAACTATCCAACAAATTTGAAAATTTGTGGAAGCATACAACAAATTCTTTAATAGATTTCGATCTGAACAAACAGTTCCAGTGTCAAGTGTCGCAGGAGTTCGCAGTCAAAGCCTGGTTGGAAAGAACTTTTGAGTTAGTTGCACAATTAGCAACAATTTAGAATGTATTAATTAACAATTAAAGAATTTAACCTTTATTAGCAGCAAGATTCGTGTTGACGTTTTCAACGTGAAACAATGATGGCGCATTAAACTTTAATTCTACTATTCGAAATACCTCTCAGTCATCTATTATAAACACAATCAAATTATAATATTGTTCACTTATTTTTAATATTTTAGATTCTTGCGTCTGCGTTTACATGTAGTTGAAATTTTTTAATTCGTTTAACTGCTCCAGGTAATAAATGAAATTCTAATGAAAACTTTATGTGCCTACATTCGAAAAATTGACTTTTTTCCTGACATACATGCAACGAAATTTACATACACATACATAGCACTCATGGTAGACACACAAAGGTGTGGCGTTCGCTCGTGGGACACCGTTTCCCGCGGTTTCGGCAGGTAAAACAACGAAGGACGCAACGTGCATCACTCCTCGGGATTATCGTTTAGAACGAAAAAAAAAAAAGTGGGGAAAGGTGCAGGAGAAAATGGTGAACAGTCTCGATCCCCTCTTCTCGCGTCTACGACCCGATACGTGCGACACACCGAACGCACCAGTTCTCTCCTCGTTTTTATTAATTTATTCAACTACGAAACAACGATCAAGACCCTCCTCTCCCTCTCCTCTCGTGGGAATATCATTCCCAGTTTCTCAGCCTCGGTGCTGCATCGTTCATCCGCTGTCGAACAAAGCAACAACGATACGTTTAGAGTTTCGAAGGAGGAAGAACAGCGGATAGTAAAAGGAGTTCGATGCGTGTGATATCATCTT
Source organism: Lasioglossum morio (assembly GCA_916610235.2). Lineage (NCBI taxonomy): Eukaryota > Metazoa > Arthropoda > Insecta > Hymenoptera > Halictidae > Lasioglossum > Lasioglossum morio. The sequence goes on from OU744326.1 coordinate 28,116,527, forward strand.
CAAGTTTCGTGTAAAACAATTTTTTTTTTCTGATAACAAGTAGTTCTGTCAAAGAGAGAGGCAATATTAGACGTAAGATACTAGGATAGATTAGATTAGATTAACAGAGATTATAGACAATAAGGCTTGAGATAAGGATGGAGGGATGACATATTTAGTAGAATTGGAAACCAAGTGGAATTTCTTGGCCGCGAGGACGAAATAAAGAAATACTACAAGTAGTTCTTTCCTGTTGTAAATATTGTTTCTACTAGCTGTCCCGACAGACGTTGTCCTGGCGAAATTTCAAGAAATTTGTTTGTGATCGTTTTGTGAATTTGTGAACAGCTATTGGAGGAAATGTTTAAACAAAGTAATAATGAGAAAGAACGTACTTCTGAGTGATCGTTGTATCTATTAACTATTGTGGCCATGGATATTCAATTTAAAATGATGACTTCTGCAGTTCGCCTGAATTGTCCGACTTTCCTTTGTAATTGTCGCGAATGATTTTTTTCTGAAAACTTTTCCAGGACCATGACGAACAAAACAAAAAAAGAATTACACATATTCATCGTTCGAATCGTGAGTATTAGTCTTGAGTTCAAAGAAAAATCCCATAGCAAAAAGCACTTTCATACTTTACCGAATTTTCCATGTTTCGGGGCAACTTTTCCAATTTTTTTTACGCTAAAAATCTGATTCGGATTACAACGAACGTTAAAAAAAAATTAGCCAAATCGGCCCAGCCGTTCTCACGTGATGTCGTGACCAACGAACAGCATTTCATTTTTATTATATAGAAGAAGAAGATATATAGTAGGTTAAGGTAGTTGTAAGTTAGATAATAAGTTAGAGATAAGGCTACAGTGTAAGAGCGAAGGGAGTGTTCAAGGAGGAAAATGTGAAAAAGGATTATAACCCCGAAGGGAATCAATAAAGATATATATACGCATAATTACTAAAATATTTATTGTACATCATATTTAAGTTATGCATAGAACTGAATTGCGCCCTCGTCAGTTTCACTCTTTGAAAGAACTACTTGTATATATATATTCAGTTCTATGGATAACTTAAATATGACAATAAATATTTTCGTAATTATGCGTGATTTTGTAAAGAAAAACAAAAGACAAATCAGAGAGCCGAGTCTGATTACATCATACTCTCGATTGGGCAACAATTGGTTCGATGCATTCGAAACGGGTGACCGGCGCAAATATTAGCGGTGCACACGCAGCTGCTTGTTCTAACGAGCTTTTTGATCCCGCTCGTGAACCCTGCCTCTATCTTGGCCAAGGTTAAACGGGTGCCTGAATGTAATCTGAATACGATCGAAAAGTTGCGCGCCTCGTAGGTGGATGCACTCTAATACCAGCTAATTCGGGTGACAAACTGAAACTGGATTCTAGACGGTTCAAAGGGGAATCTTCCGGCGGCTTGTCTCCCATTCACTGACCTTTCTGACATCTTTGCTCTCGAAATCAGAAGGTCTCTTCAAACCGCGGGTAGTTTCTACACTCCCTGACAATGCCACCAACAAAACGCTATACGGGAATCATACAAATCTAACCTCCAGCCATCTTTTTTTTTCACATAGATTTCTACTGTTTTTCAATTGTTTTCCGATTTAACACGTTTTTAATTGTTCTTCGTTAACTCCACGCGGGTCTTATTATTTCAGCGAAAAAAAAAATGTCCAACCGAACCACTAGAAGCAAAATAATCTGAGCTGATCTGGATGATGTAAACAAGTCATGTAATAATGAAAAAAAACATTGTGCTACAAAACAGAATTTTATGCGGTGTATTATAATGAAGCAGTTTACATTTCGCTTACTTACAATCGAGTAAATTCATTACCCTCTTTTATGCTATGTTTTTCTGCGGGTAACGTGAGAATTGAAAAAAAGAAAAAATGAAGTGTAGACCGTGATCCACGCAAGTGACACACAAGTCGTACGCGATTCTTTTCAAAGGAAACGTAAACGGTTTCTAACTAATTTCGTTTATTAATTCAGTAGCGAATTAATAAATCTAATAGAGAACTAGGGAATGTAAACTAATTTGTTGTTGTTTAAATACTGGGTTGATTGTCGTGATCGTTAGCTACGAAGTACACCACAATCGATATATTTATTATTATTATTGTTTTTAGAAATATGTTTCAAGAAGTGCGCAGTCTTTTGTTATATGAATGAACGATGTTTTCTTCGTCGGGAAAGATGAAAACAATGTATTCCGCAATTCGAATTAATTTATTAATGTCTGCCATTTAATGGAGAACTAGGGAATGTAAACTAATTTGTTGTTGTTTAAATACTGGGTTGATTGTCGTGATCGTTAGCTACGAAGTACACTACAATTGATATATTTATTATTATATTTGTTTTTAGAAATATGTTTCAAGAAGTGCACAGTCTTTTGTTATATGAATGAACGATGTTTTCTTCGTCGGGAAAGCTGAAAATAATGTATTCCGCAATTCGAATTAATTTCCTAATGTCTGCCATTTAATGGTACCGCGACGTCGAAAGAATGGAACATTTTGTGAGGAAAAGAGGCCGGCGGACATGGTTCCGCGAGCGAGAGAAGGACCGCGGCGGAAAAAGAACGAGAAAAAAGGGACTCTTGGCTCGATAAGTTCTAAGTAAGCGCGGGAATCCAGCAAACTTGCCGTAAAAACATCTAGATTTTTTGTCGGGTCGCATAGCAGCGAAGCGAGCAAGCGACCGTTTTTACTCGCGTTCGAGCTCAAATTTATGGCGCACCGAATTATGCTGGTGTTTCGAATAGGCCGCGTCGCGTCGCGTCGGCTGGCATACTAATTCTCGGCGAAGCGAACAAGCCGACCGACACTTTGCTTCTCGAATCTCGGCGAACCGGGAGTAACGCGAAAATGATTCTCCCCTCCATGCCGGAAAGCGCGAGCATATTTTCCAAACGGTGTTCCCGTTTGTTCGACGAAAAACCGGAAGAAGCGCGAGGAGATAGTTCGTCGGCCGAGTTCCCCGAACGTTACGAAACATTAATTCGCTCGGCGCGGCGCGGCGGTAGAAACGAAGAAACGGAAGTACGCGAAGGAACAAGAGGGAGAGAGTATTTATTTGTCGAACGATCGGATCGGGGAACCTCTTTCGCTGACCGGAGTTGGCCAAAAACTTTTATTCAAAACACGAATTTCGTATAAACTAGGTTTCTCCGAGTGGGCTTCGAAACTCGCTTTATTCGAGATTTCTATTTACATGAACATTTTTTTTTTGCTCGACTCTGACGCGAACTCTAATTCGACCAGAGATTACCAAGCAATTTCCGAGTGCGTACGAGGAGTTCGCATTTGTGTCCGCGCGCAATCGTTTCGCCACGCGCGGCTCCGGCAAAAAGACTGAATCAAAGAAAAAGAAGATGAAGAAGGATAGAGATGAAGGAGGGGAGGGGGGAGAGGGAACAGGCAGAGATAGAGGATATGAAAACGGAAGGGAAAAAGGGCGAAGCAGCCATTTGCAGCGTGGACCGACTGGCGCGGCATCTCCGAGCGATATCCTCTCTCGCAATTTCAACTTTCGGAGAAACACAGGGCAAAACCGCGAACCGTCGCTTTTTTTACCGTTAGTCTGCTCTCTGGTCAACTGTACGTTGCTTGTACGGCCATATATACCAGCGACGCTTGTGTTCGTCTCGTAAGAAACCGACAAAAACGCTTCTCGCAATAGTTGCTCGTCGATGGCGAAAGAAAAACCGTCTTTTTTGCGTGGCGCGCCGTTTTTTTGCCAGTTCCCTCTGACTCATGCCTCCTCCTATTGCGAGTAGACAAAGCCCATCCACTCCCTTTCTCTCTCTCTCTCTCTCTCTCTCCCTCCATCCTCTTTTTCCACTCTATCCCTTTCTATCTTTCTATTCCTCTCGTTTCCCCTCTATTCTTTCCTGTCTCCTTCCGTCCCTCCGTTCTACGGACACGTATTTGATCTTCTTCGGACCGTTCTTTTGTTTTAACCACGCGAAGTTCATCCACTAACATCAAGCGGCCCACAAATTATACGATTTATCATACTTCACGTTTCATGACCAATCGCACGGACATTTGCAAAAACAGATCGCATTCGATAGTGTCCACAAATGATCGTTCAATCGTAAACTCAATTGATTTGCAATAGATTTATCGATGTGGTGGATTTAAGAAGACTGGAGTTTAAACAGTCCATGCAAATCCATGTAAAACTTGTAAGAATACAATTTATTCTAGAGACACTTGAAAGATCGCATTGGATAGTGTCCACAAATGATCGTACAATCGTAAACTCAATTGATTTGCAATAGATTCATCGATGTGGTGGATTTAAGAAGACTGGAGTTTTAACAGTCCATGCAAATCCATGTAAAACTTGTAAGAATACAATTTATTCTAGAGACACTTTAAAGATCGCATTCGATAGTATCCACAAATGATCTTTCAATCATAAACTCAATTGGTTTGCAATAGATTCATCGATGTGGTGGATTTAAGAAGACTGGAGTTTAAACAGTCCATGCAAATCCATGTAAAACTTGTAAGAATACAATTTATTCTAGAGACACTTGAAAGATCGCATTCGATAGTGTCCACAAATGATCGTTCAATCGTAAACTCAATTGATTTGCAATAGATTCATCGATGTGGTGGATTTAAGAAGACTGAAGTTTAAACAGTCCATGCAAATCCATGTAAAACTTGTAAGAATACAATTTATTTCAGAGACACTTGAAAAATTACAATTTGTTGTTCATACTACTGAAAAAGAATTTGGCTTGAAAGGAAAGGAGACGATGTAGTCTTCAATCATACAGGCGGAAAGCAGGAAAATAAAAAAGAAATGAAGAAAATGGTGTGAGAACTGGTCGTTATCGCACAGAATATATATTCTCATTTTTCTCGTATACGAACTTATTACGGGAGTTACGTAACGATCAACCGACAGATTTCAAAATCATTTGAGAATAGACAAATTACGTTTATGTTTATTTGCATTCTCCTAGAAACGTAGGATGTATACCATCACTTTGATAAAAATTCATGAAAATAGCTAAATTTTGTAGCGTTCACATAAGACTGTCACCCACAAGTACGACTTGGATTTCTTCAGAAAATTAGAATAGTTGAATCAATTAGTTTACTAAACGAAGCGAACTTGAAACGCTGAAAAAATTGATCTGAATTACGGAGAAAATACTAGAAGATAATTTTCACAACATTTTTATGTCGGCTACTATAAAAAAATTCAGACAGTTCCTTTTTATAGAGCTGTATTAGTTATTATACATTCTGAAAATTACAGTTTCCACGTTTTTACCGCCTCAACTGATTTTACGCATTTCTGACAAAAATGAGAAGGTGTCACTACATTACTTTCAAACTATTAAACGTACTAACGAAGAAAAATAAACTACCATACATCAGTTCGTTGCAATTCAGGTAAAAAATGTTTATTTTGCATAAAAAGAAGTTGTAAAAACTTCTCTGACTGCAATTCTCTCAAAAATGGTAAGTTGATCCTTCTAACATCTCGAAAATAATTCAAAAATCCCCGTGAGTCACCGCGTGCTTCAACGATTGTGTTTTTTTTTAATTAGGAAATCCCATATGAGATTTATTACAACATAATGCTTAGTGCAGAGTATTACCAGGTATATTGTACGGTATAACAAATATATTAGTTACAATATAGAAATGGAAAATCCTTAGGCACGTAGGTTACATGTATTTAAAAAGGCTATCATACATACACAAGATACTAATATTAGATTCAGCTATTAACACTAGAACTACCGAGAACTAAATGCAGTTGCCTTCTAATAATGACAATATTACATTTATTTCGATTTCGTACAGGCGATATTTAAATATGTACTTCAATAGAGAAGTTCACTAAAAAAATTTCTCAAACAAAACATATTTATACTATTAATATTTCTAATCGAAAAGAAATCACATCAGTCATTTTGAAGCAACCTATGTCCAATGGCAATTGAAAAGCTGCTCTAGTAATCTTTTGGATAAATTTGATCCTCTGATCATTATATAAATTTCAACGATTGTTTCCAGTGTTTTTCATGTGAAACGTACCCCCAGCTTTGACACACACAGAGAGAGAGAGAGAGACAGAAAGGAATACGATAGAAAGTGACTTACGCGTGCCGTTGGTGTTTCTGCCAAGTATTTTCGTGAGAGCTGCGTTGACAGCGTTGACAGCGTTGACAGCGGACACGGGAGGGATGGTGGGTATAGTGGACAATCCGGGAGCGGATTGTTGGTGTTTGGTCGGAGGGCTGGCGACCACGACCACGGGATTCTGTATGGAGCAGGAGTTGACGGAAGCTAGGGAGGTCAGAGGACCGGAGGTAGGGACAGCGTTGATGGTCACCGTTGGTACCGGAGACGGTGTCCCGATGGCCCTGGTCGTGGTCACCGTCAACGGTGCGTTCGTCTCCTCCACGCGACTCTCCATCTTCGACTCTCCAGCTCTCTTCCTCTTCCTGTTCCTCTTCTCAGCTGGCTGGAGGAAGACACCAAGGTCGGCACCCTGTCACCCTTTTGTTTACCGCACTCACGACACTCGGAGAACAGTACTTGTTTGACTCATCGAGAGGTATCTGCATTTAACAACCGGACCCGCACATCGAACCCTCTCCCGCCCCTTTACATGACCTTTCAATAAATACGAACCGATTCAAGACGCGAATGATCGATCGTCATGATCGAAGGAGACACGAGAGAATGGGACCAAAGAGGATCAGGATCACGAAGAGAAAGGCTAATTTGATTATATTTGAATATAAATTTTCTATGATGCATAAAATTAAAACTAATCTAGTGGACGGAAGCGGACAGTTTCGTTGTCTGTTGTATAAGATGTTAACGGACGAAAGACATGCGATTAGTTGAACGAACAAATGATGAAAACTCTAATTTTTTAAGTGAAACGAGTATGTACACGTATCTATGCAATCGTTTAAACCGGTGTATTCGAGGTGAAGGCCGAAAACGTTTCTGGTTAAAGTTCTGTGTGCGTTCGAGACGCGCCGATCGATGAACGAAAGGATATAGTTATTGAAAAATAACGTTGATACTTGGAAATGCGACAGCGTGGCACTCGCAACGATGACGCGGCGCGCATTGCCGGCCATCGAGTGGTTCCACTGCGTGGCTCGTGGCTCTGCCATGCCCCTACCACTCGACCACACACAACGTGCAATATTCCCCTTCCTCTACCACGTTCAGGTGCGGATATCTCCCACCCCTTTTCCCGACGATTCCTCCCTCCATCAGGAAGATGAATAACGATGGGCATTACCGTGTTAACCGCGCTACGTAAATCCTCGATTCGCCCGATTATTCCCTGGCCCGCGGATAAACAACCACCAATTTCTCTTTCAACCCTTAACAAACCTTTCGGATCGAGACTGGAAAAATTCGGAAGCTGCTACAGTGCATTCGCGGTCATATACAGCCACTCATAAATATTCCGACGATATTAGTAGTTGCAATAATGATTGCTTCGTTTACTTAACACATTACCGACCGGTTATTATTGTATAATTTTGAAATATTTATGGTGCATGGCTAAACACTTTTTAATGAAACCTTCAACAGTAATTTTCGTTGTGAACCAACAAGTCACCCTCATTAATCTCATATAATAGTTTCATTTAAGATTGTTATGTAAAAGAAAATTTCTGTGCTTTTTTTGGTGCAGCACAATTATTGAAAATCCTATTAATAGGCTTTCTCTCTTTCAACCCTTAACAAACCTTTCGGATCGAGACTGGAAAAATTCTGAAGCTGCTACAGTGCATTCGCGATCATATACAGCCACTGATAAATATTCCGACGATATTAGTAGTTGCAATAATGATTGCTTCGTTTACTTAACACATTACCGACCGGTTATTATTGTATAATTTTGAAATATTTATGGTGCATGGCTAAACACTTTTTAATGAAACCTTCAACAGCAATTTTCGTTGTGAACCAACAAGTCACCCTCATTAATCTCATATAATAGTTTCATTTAAGATTGTAATGTAAAAGAATATTTCTGTGCTTTTTTTGGTGCAGCACAATTATTGAAAATCCTATTAATAGGCTTTCGGTGGGTAATGTGTTAATTAGGATACGTTCATAGAATTGATCCGATTTCGATTTCCACTACAGAGATACGTACAAAAATCAAATCAACTTTCAAATTGATTTTCATTAAATATGTTTCTATTATATAAAAAAGTTCTGCCATGCAAAAACTCCGAGCGGCGAATCCGCGTTGCGCCGCACAGTGGGAAAACTTGACCTAACTCGATTCAAAAAGGAATAGCTTTAGATAGAAATGAGGTAGAACGATGAATTTCTTTTTAAATGAAAGCTGAATCTTTGAAGAATATTGAAAAAGTAGGGAGATTACAGTACGAATGGTTTTTAACCTTGAGAAAATTCGTCAAACTTGCACAATTTCAAGAAAAAGTCGTTTCTACGTTACCACGAACAGAAATTTTTTTTTTTTTAACATACCATGTATCATTATCCGTAGATTTTTTCACGCTGTTTTCAAATCTGACCTCAACATTTTTCTACGACCTCTGGTTTTGTTAAAAAAATCGAATTATAGTTAAACAGCTAAACTTTTATTTTTTCAAAGTTAAAAACATTCGTATCATAATCTCCCTATATTTTCCATATTCTACAATGATTCAGCTTTCATTTACAAAAAAATTCATCGCTCTACCTCATTTCTGTCGAAAGTTATTCCTTTTTGAATGGAGATAAGTCAAGTTTCCCCACTGTGCGCCGCGAGGATTGGTGAGCGAAGCGAACAGGGGGCGGAGCCTCCTATTAATTAATAAGATTATATTTCATGAGTAATTTTTTACGCTCTTGAAATATTTTCGAATCAAAACTTAGCTCTATCTATGAGGACACACGGCGCGATGGATCCAAAAAAGTATTGGAACACCAAATTTCTGATTCTGGAGAAATCGTTATACCTACCATACATACTTCGCGACTTTCTCACGAAATAAAATCATAAGCGAATTTTGAACTAGTAGTTTACTTCCACTGGTATTACACGAAAATCCGCCGGAATATTGATGCAAAATAAGAGGAATGATTTCAGCATAGGAAAGTTGTGACATAAGTTACCCTCTTTGTCAGCTTTATCATTTTCTGTACATAGGTATCTACATGCTGGCTGTGTATGTAGAACATACATACATGCCCCACCTTAGCCCTTGATGCCGATGTAAAAACTGTGCTTCAACCATCCCTACCATCTTCGCCGTCTCCGCGAAGCATGAGTGGTGGTAAGAGAGAAGGAAGACGCCTTACAAAAACCTACCCCCTCCCCGCTGCCATCGTATGCACCCCTCGGAAAGATTATAGACCTCTTTACCCCACCATCGACTGACGAACCGTCAATATTTTTGCGAGTTACTCATCCCTCGAGCTCCGGATCATTTGAAAAATTCGTATCTATACTTCGTTTTCTTGCTGCCACCCTCCCTGGCACTCTTGCTGTATGCTGTTTCTTCTTTTGCTGATCCGCGGCACGCTGCTTTTTACGTTGCTACAGTCTTGCGGTCCTATTTTTACATGTATCCACCCCCTACTGTTACCGCAGCTCCAGCTCCCTGCCGTTTTCACTCCTCGGTGCCGCTCTATCTTTTCCACGATGGCAGAAATAGAGAGACACATTTTTACTCGAGCGTACGGAAAAAGCTGGGAAAGTGCGGTTTTGCAAGGTAGTGGGCAGAAGTTTTTGTTCCGCCATCGTTCTCGACGACAGCGTTAAGGAGTCGGTTAGGAAAGATAGACCAGGCGTTCGTTAGTCTTGACAAAAAAGTTCCCGGTTTCGCATCAAATGAACGGAATTCAATTAAATTGATATTTACATTAAGGGAGTAGACTCGTTTCTAGGATTGAGGGATGCGCCTTCTCATTTCTTTGTAATGCAAAAATAGTGTTTTCCCCAAAGATCAACCTAGACAGCAATTGCCCTCAAAGTCCTACTTTCACGTTTACAAGGTGTAATTTTTATTAAACGATAAATTCTTCTCGATCGAAATTAAGACATATAATAAATTTGATGATATCGGCGCAGGTTCGATCATTTATAGAAAAAACAACAAATGTGCAATTATTAAATCATGTTTCTAACGAATGATCATTTATGATCGAACCTGGCGCCGATATTATCAAATTTATTATATGTAATTTTTATTATTTGCGCAGCTTTGTGCTTCCGAATAATAAAAAATTAGGTCTCGTAAATATAAAAATAGGACTTTTGAGGGCGATTGCGGACTAGATTGATCTTTTATCTAGCGCTATCGACTACTGAAAAAGCTCATCGCATCCATTATCGAGAAATGAGAAGCCGCATCCTTTGCAGTCCTGGAAACGAGTCTACCGTCTTAGTGAGAGTTCGTTAATTAGCATTAGCGGTATACGCATCGGCGCACCTAATGGTCGGCTTTGCTTGTAACAAAGAAGCCGCGCCGGAAAGAAAAAAAATATATGGTCGCATCTGACCTGTGAAGCGACGATACAAGTCCATGAATACGCGGCGCATGCAAATTTTCGAAGCCTGAGAAGTAAATCGTAAAGGGTTCGGAGCAGACGGTGGACAGTTTTTTTGGTCAGATGCTGCTTCGTCCGACCGTAGGAAAATTATAAAAAATTGCGAGGTGCGTGTATTTTCTCGACGATGGTACTCTATAGGGCTGGGACCGTGAGATTTTGACAAGGTGCACATCATTCTCGAATAGATCCCCATTTTTTGTAGGATCGCTATTCGAGAAAATCATTTTTACTCGATAAGGAAACTCGTTTACGGAAAGCAGGTTGTTATATCATGATTGAGTAAACGCAAGACTTCTCCTTTTTGTTTTTTTTGTTTTTTAATTTAATTATTATATCATATTTTATAAAATCGACAAAACGATTAAGCGTTGCGTTCATTTTAACAGTTCACGACGAAGAAACGGGTTAAATAATATTTAGGCCTCGCTCTCGATACTACACAGTAAGTGTTACGCTTTACTTGGAAAAGAATGTTCTTACCATATTATTACATTATTACATAAGACTACTTAATGCCTTTTAATCGCCTTAAAATCGCTGATAAATGCACATTGATATAAATACACCAAGAAGACTGACAATACCAAAATATCGAACAAAAAATAGGTATTACATCTGAAAATATTTCCGACGCGTAAAAAAATATGGAAATATTGAAATGCTTAATTCAAATTATAATTACCTTCAGGAATTTGGAAAATGCAATCGTAGACATTCTTGTAAGACGGTAAATGCAAATGATGTGAGTAAGATGGATTTCAATATGGTAGAAATATGATGTAGTAATCCATTGAATGCATAGAAGATAACGTAAAATTATACACAACCATATTCGTACCACACAGGACTGCCTGCTTTCTGTTCTTTATCAATGGGAGGATCCATAATCGTTTCCTCTTGCCCTACTTCTTTCATTTCGCTATTCATATTTTTTGATTCGTTTATCACTGCTGAGACCTTATTATATATAAGAACTGGGCGGGGTTCTACTTGTACTTCTGGTCTCGGGGACTCGTCCATCAATACTGAACGTCTGTCGTCACTTTGCTCCTGTAACCGTTTCAGCTAATTAGTTTACTGTTACAAAGTTGTTTGTTATGATATTGAAATAGTACATACTGGTGCAGTAGTCGATGGAGGGGGGGAGTCGTCAGTATAATACACAGTTCTTCTTGTTCCTGGATGACCAAGAGACAATGCGTCCGATCCGAGACTCCTACAAGCTGATCCTTGAAAAGTTACAAATTATATACTATACATGATTTATGATGAGTAGACCGCGAATCTTTATACGAAATAAACATTGTCTGCATCAATTGCAAGACACAGGAACCGCTTAGAAATTTTTCTTCTTCTTTTAGTTTAAAAAAATTGAAAATTACATATCGATGTCCTCTAATATTTCTAGTCTTTTCGCTGTTTTGAATTGAAATAGAATAGTGCATAAAATCTGCTGTCCAATGACGACTCAAGTCAGGTAGGAGAGAGAATCAGACAGAAAATTATTGTTCCTGTCAAGTAGTTATTTTAGAAATTTTTTTATTTATTTATCAGAGGATTTACGGGTAAAGATGCGATACTTTAGATGCCTAAAATCTGCGATTTTTTCTAATCTTACCAGCTAAATGATCTTCCGTACTAGCATCTGAATCATTTCCTCCAGATTCTGATTCATATGTTTTCCCTTCTGAATTCTTAGAGTCTTCTGCCCAAGATCGCCGATTCTAGATCATACAAATAAAAATAAAGTTAAAAATTAACTTTTCTATCTATGTACGTATACCTGTACTTGTTTGAATTATTTACCTTACTAAGCAGTTCTGACCCAGCTTTTCTGACTCTTCTCACTAAATTGGCTCCGAATCCTTTCCTTCGTAAAAAGAAATTAAAATACATTACTATTACGAAACGATATACTTGTATCTATCTACGAACACACAACTTACTTCTTTGGAGTGCAGCTTTCTAATTTTCTGTAATGTTCCATGATCTTATCTTCTAATTTTTCCTTTTGTCTGTACAAGTGATTCACTTTGTCCCTATAAAAAATTCCAATAATTACACCTAGCTCATTGAATCCAATTAAAGTTCGTTATATTAAATACCAACGTGTACATCTTCTCTTCCATATGATACTGTTCTTTATCTTCGAGAGATCTAGTTAAAAGCTCGTGGTACTGAGTAAATAATAAACTAATGTGATCCATTAACGAACGCTTGTCCTTGTCTAATCCAGCGTTCATATGTAACAACATCTAAGAAGAAAATACAGACTAAGATGGTAGTAAATTTCAATATAAGTTTAAATATTGTAATTCGTAAATAGAAAACATTTAATCTTACTTCACAACACTTATTGAGTTTGTTAAATTGAAGTTCCAGATTAGAGCACCTTTCGTCCCTACTGCTAAGCTCTCCTTGCAATTCTGTTAACTTAAGACTCAATCGATTCGTTTCAATTTTATTTTTCCGGTAATCTTCTTGCAAGTTTCTATACTCGATTTTTAATTTTTCTGTAGCTGTGTACAAATTTCTGAAGTCATCCTGGAATCGTAATATATTAATAAACTGATTAAGTAAATCATTTACATACATAGAATACTAATTTCTACCTTCAATTTGGAATGTTCTCCTCTTAGGTTGTTCAAACTCTTCGCGTTATTTACTAACGACTCCTTTTCCGCTTGAAGTGCTTTATTTTTTCCTTCCACACCTTCGAAAGACTCGCGTAATGTTCTAATCTCATTCTTTACATCTCGTAAATTTGATTTTAAAGCGTCATGTTCATGAAATAAATTTTCGTACTCGTTATTTAATTGTTCATGTAAAGATTGCAAGGTGTCCTGATCGTGAAGGAGTTGCATATGCGTCTGGTGCTGAGCCACGCGTTCTTTCAACAACTATATTAAAAAATATTTATATATACAATACAGAGCAATTAGTTTGTGTTATGATAATCCTTTAAGCAACAGCTATAAGTAATGTGTTTCGTATATAAGTGATGTACGTGTATAATGGGAAATCCACTTGTTTAACTACTTGTGGATCAATCAAGAATAACTTACCTCGTCTTTTTCAGCAGCAAGTTGTGAATTTGCAAGCTGCAAAGCAGTATGCTGTGCTGTTAACGAATTATTTTGAGATTGTAACGTTGTCATTTGAACTTGGAGCTTTGCATTGTCAGATAAAAGACTCTCCGATGCCGTCTGCGTGCTAACTAATTTCATATGCAAATGTTCTTGTTCCTTCTGTAACAATGTTGAGTACAAAGATTTGTATTTGAAAATATATTCTCTTATTTGCTTATATTTACTGCATACAGTACAGTTAGTTAAGTACCTTCAGTGACTCCACAGTTGCCTCTAACGTGTTGTTCAAACTAATTGTCTCATTGGTTTCAGGACCTGCAGATTCAGAGACTGAGTTCACACACGAGTAAACATTATTTGTCTGTTGAACGTAATCAACAACTTCTGGAATTTGTGCAATCCTGTAATTATTAAATCGTAATTAATATAGAAAAAGTTGTAATTCGATTCATTGAATTATTTACGAATTAAATTACTTTTGTATGATATCATCCAGTGGAAGCGACAATAGGATATTATCAGTGAGCCCAAGTTTCTCCAGAACTGTATATAATTGCTGAGAATTCAATTTTTCAGCTACCAAATTAGATTGTAAAATCTCCAATGTCTCTCTGTCGATAGCCGCCCGCGAATCCAATTCCTTGCTAGATCTTTCAATTTCCTGCAATCTGTCAGAATAAATAATTTTGCAACAAACATTCTTCACATAGATTGTTAAACATATCTCGAATTTAATACTGCATATGTACCTTGAAATTTGTACAACATGATCGTGTAGTTCTTGCTCAAGCTGCGTCGCTTTCTTTTCTAAAACTTCAATACTGTTCGCTGCTTTGTCCAATGCAACATCTTTTTCCTAAAATTTATTTATATACAATTAACCAATAAGCTAAATGGAACATTTAATATGTTCACCAGAATATTAGTATTCAAACCTCTATGGTTTCTCTGTATCGATGAATATCACGTTGTGCCGTGTCTTTCTCTTTTTCCAGCGTTACAAGTTTTGATTCAAAATCAAGACACTTGGTGCTAAGTTCTTTTATGTTATTCTCCATAATCTTTAGCTCTTCCGCTTTCTGATTAGCGAGTTCTAAGGACCGTTCCAAATCATCTGCACGCCTTTGTACACTTTCTAATAACGATTGGACTCGCTGTTTTTCTTTCACCGCTGTATCACAACTTTTTTCTAATTCTATCATCTTTGTGTGTTGAACCTAAAATTAAGAAGTGGTACTTAAGGGTTAAAATATTTGACGTGTACAGTGAAACAACTTGTATGTCACCAACATACTTGAAACTCTTGTTGTTGTTTCTCAGACGATGTTCTTTGACTTTTTAATGAACTTTGTAGTTTCTTGTTTTCCTCAAGCGCCTGCTTCCACACCAATTCTAGATCTGCATTTTGTTGGGTAAGCCTTTCACTATTGTCATTCAGTGATTCAATTTTTAGAGACTGTTTCTTTTTCTCTTTTTCCAGCTCCAAAACCCGAGAAGAGTTCTCATGGAAAGAATTTTCTTTCAGAGAATCTATCAAGGTAAGTAATCGTCGATTTTCTAATTCTAACTTCAACGCTCGCGTTTGAGCATTATTTGTCAATTGTTCGGACAATCTATTATCAGTGTGCGCTAGATGAAATTAAAAATATATATTAAACATAAGCAAAATAGCGTAAACATTTCTCACGTTAAACAAAAAAGTGTAATTTGTTTTTACCCGGCTCGTCAGAATCACTTATGGAATCAGCTAATGCAGCTTCGTTCGCTGCAGCTTTTGTTAATTTATGCAATTGAGTATTTTCTTCGACAAGCTCTTGATACTTTTCTTTATCCGCTGCGCGTTCCTAGAGGACATAATTTTGCGTTTTAATCGAATTCTGTTATACATGAAATTTGAACTATTCAATTATATATACCAATGCCATGTCGTTTAATAGTTGTTTATATTTAATTATTTCAGATTCAAGTTCCAACACTTTATCTGCTCTTCTTCTTGATGAACTCAATTGATCTTCCAGCATTTCTCTGGTCTCCATTAAAACTCTGTAACAAATCAATTTTTGAAGGAAATTTTAGTAATATCAAATTTCATATTAGGGTATAAATACATGAATATTTTATAAGATATATAAGATATATAAAGATTTATTTATATAAATCTTTTAAATCCTTTATAAGATATATAAAGTACCTGTTATCTTCCCTTATCTCTTCTATGCGAGTTTTATAAAATTCGATATCGGTAAGTTTTTCTCTGTATCTTACTACTTCCTGCTCTAATCTATCAGCACGATCCGCTCTTTCAATTACCGCGTCCAATTCATCTCTGTAAGATTTTGCTGTGCGCGCTTCATGCATCAAATCATGATTCTCTTGCTTCAATTTGGTCACCAACAGTTTATGGTACTCAAGATCCTCTTTGCATTCTAACAATGCTTCAGTTTTCTCTTCCCTAAAAATAATATAATATAATATAATAGAATACACCAAC
Organism: Lasioglossum morio; assembly: GCA_916610235.2. Classification (NCBI taxonomy): domain Eukaryota; kingdom Metazoa; phylum Arthropoda; class Insecta; order Hymenoptera; family Halictidae; genus Lasioglossum; species Lasioglossum morio. The sequence continues at coordinate 28,132,698 of OU744326.1, forward strand.
AGTATATTCTATGTCAGCGATAAACATGTTAAACATACAATTCTTGTCGTTGTTTTCTAACTTTGGATTTCCAATCTGCCAATTCAACTGCATAGTGATGGTTATCTTCACGTTCCGATTTAGTAATAAGATTGGATAACTGAACTTTATTTATATCTTCTGCTTCTACGCTATTAGAGGAATCATTTCTTTCTGCGTTTTCATTTATAGCTGTATCCCTGCATCTCTATTATTTAACAATATTTTTCTACGTTATTAATACTGTAGTGGAATAATATTAATTGCTAGACTGCGGATCTTTATGCATTTATGGCTTATGAAAATGTTCAAAAAATACTACCAAATAAAATTGAAAATTGCACGAACATCCGCAGTCTATTAATTATTATTTATGCAACATACCTGGCGATACACGTCTAACTCTTGTTTCAACTTTTTTATCTGCATAAATAAATTAGTCATATTTACATTTTCCATTGCATCCTGAGTCAGAACGATATCTTGATAATCTGTGACCTAGTAATATAATATAATATTAATGCTGTTGACTTACTTAGACTTAGAATGTTACATTAAAAGTACATACTTGTTTAATGCATTCCACTATCGCAAGTTGTGTGTCAACGTGCAACGCCTTTATTTTTGTAATAAATTTCTCTTTGTTAGGACATTGCACAGCACAACCAAGAAGTAACAACAATAATAATTTCATTTCTGAAACGTAATGTTGTGGTTCTTTCCCTAAGTTTGTTGTATCTGGTACCCTTAGAACTAAATGACCCAGTTCCTCTTCGTAAAACTGCTTTATATTATCTACTATAACTTTCAGATTTTTTGCACGAATTAATGGACTATCCTCCGAAGCAATAATTTCATCGTGTAATGGCTCAGGATCTCTACAAACGTGTAACACAATATTATTGATTTGTTCTATCAGATTTTCAAGAGCAAATGAAAATTTATGAATATATAGACATATTTACTTACATTTGTAAAAATACATTGTGTAACAACATACCGTCGACCAAGTCATCGTAACTAGTTAATAAATTAGGATCCTCCAAGCAACTGGCAAACTATTAGAAACAAATTATCAAGTATACATGTACTTCGTATGTTTAAAGAATAAATTATAAAAACAAACACTTACCCACGTTACCAGTGGACCAGATAATAAATCGTGAATATCCGTGGATGTCATTCTTGTAGATGTTTTTACACTAATTGCTCAAGCAGGCAAATAAACGATCTCCTTATTCATATTGTGAAAACATTAAATTTCACACATGATAAAATCCATTATATTATCTGTTCATTGTATCCTATCTTTCCTATCTAATACAATGCTCATTGTTAAAATTAATTCGAATAAATCGAAAAACTGCATCTCTACTCGACAATAGAATAGTTTTCTTCGAATGGCCAAAATGATTACCAAATATACGAGAAATTGTGGAAATTAATTATCTGGATTGTATCTTTCTACTTATTGTACCTAATAAGTATAACTCCCTTCGTTGATTCCTAATGATTGTTTGAATGTATAACTAATGCACTTTGCTTGATCTGTTTCTTGAAATTTATTCAAAAGATATGTTTAATATACAATGTACTATGTATGTAATTACAAAAACATTTTGAAATTTAAAGACCACTTCGCAACAAAGGAGGAACAAATCAAAACGTTCAAATACAGGTTTCACTTCACGAACGGTATAAAACGATACCATCTATCGAAACACAAGTAAGTACTAGTACTATATACAAATGCATAAAGCGAAATGGAGTTTACGATGCAAGCTACTAGAAAAAATTTTTCTCATTTCGCAACGCCATCTACTGTTTCCATAGAAGAATCACAATCTTCATTTACATACAGGGTGTTTCAAAAATGATGTACTTCCTTGAAAGAGGTGATTCCAGTCACAGATATTGCTGTAATTCTATTTTATAAAGTTCAAGGAACAGGAATATTTCTTTAGTTTTTAGGAATTCTTATTTATTTATTTGTGGCACGAAGATTCTGGCATAAACTCGTCTAAATCGCGTGAAATGAAAATGGTACTGAGGTTATTATCTATATGGATGTAGTCGGTGGGAATGTGTACAACAAAAGGCAACATTCCGAAACAGAGAGAACCACTTTTAGAGAGAGACGAGACTAATTGTATGAATTTTATAGCTCAGACCTACCATAAATGTAAACCCATAACGGTACGGATCATATTCCTTGAGAAAATAAAGTACCTAAGCATTGTAAGCATCGACCCACGGACCATCCAGGTATGTCTTCACCCGGCCCCCTTGACTTAGGCCCGTACCATGTGTACGGAGTATGGCGCATTAGGGCGATTCTCGTATTTTTGGGCCTTACATTAGATTTAGTGATGGGCACCATCGACTGAACTATCGACTAAATCGATAGTAGCCAACTACTATTTTCAGTCGACTGATTTTTTAAACTATCGACTATATTCAATTAACTGAATCTATTGGTTGAATTGTGAAGGGCGGGAGTTTTGAATAGATTTTATAAGATTTACTATCAAATACATTCACTTATTAGCGATATCGAATAATTCGTTCAATAAACACAAATAACAATTATTATACTAGAAATATTATACAATTATTAAATAACAATACCTGCTCCTTTTTTCTTAAGAATATGTCTGTGGCGCCTTCAATAGAAACTCTATAACATTTAATACCCTTAAATCAACGCTAGGTGGTACTATTGATATTTGAGAGGTCTGTCGGTAAAAATTTGCTATGAGTTACAGCATTTTGCCGCTACACGTAACGGCGCTATTTTCATTATTATACGGAGCAAATGATTCTTGCCGAAATGTGCACGGTACCTTATCCAACAATCGGCAAGAATCATACGATACTGACATAATCGTAAATATTTATGTTATTGATAAACAAACTTGTGTCGCACGATATTCCCTTAAATCTCCATAAACTTGAAATTAGTTTTCTTGCGTTTAACCATACGATTTCTGTCATAATAATCCACGTATCCTTTACAATAAATGTGTATAGTATTCATTGCATCGACGCGACGCCATTGATCGAATCTAACAAGTGTTTGTGCTTCGGTGATGGAATGACTATAACAGGCTGTCGATAAGTGTATCAACTACAAAGTATCGATAGCATGTTAACATTATCGTCGAGAATATTTAAAAGACGTTGTTTACGGTTACTCGTGTCTCGAAAAGTGTATGGAAAATAAATATCTATGTGAGGAAAATCCAAACGGTACATTACAAAGTTTCGACGCCGAGTCTTTCCATAGTGCGCAACAGGTTAGACGTGCGTCTTCGGGAGGGGCTAGGGGCCAATCAGCTATCTTCCCGCCATTTCTAATTCCATTCTCGACGCAAGTGTTGACGCGTTGTTGTGATCCTTTTTTCTTTGGCTATTGTCGATTTCCTATGACACAACCTGTGTTGTTTCAATGGATTTTTAAGTAGCGATCGCACTCGCCTAGTTCGCGAAACATGCGTACCCGTTGAAAATCGATATCGTGTTGGAAAGTGGCGTTGACATTTTACCGCGTCATCGCAGCATACGTTTCGTGAGAGGGAAACGTCTATTTCGAAGTGGTTTTCGTTTACTCCGAAAACAAAATGAATACACCAACGAGAAGGGACTTTCTTCGGAGGCCCGATGCAACACGTAGAAGATCCGTCAGACAAGCTTTGGCAGTGATCCCTGTCAATAATTCGTCGTCGCCTGGTGAGTTACCGACAGTTTGTAGACCCACCTGTTTGTCCCTCTCTCAATTCTCTCTCATGTTTCAGGAGAGGCTGTTTCTACCGAAGTCAATGCAATGGACAACTTTTTAAACAGTCGACACGGCTCCGACTCCTGGAGCCCAGCACCCAGCCCCGATGAACTGGTGATACAGAAGCGAGGACGTCGTCGTAAGACCATAGTCTGGTCACCTGACCTCGATACGTGCAAACGAAACAGTCTCTTCAAGTGAGTATCTATGTATCGATACCACCAGTGAGATATGAGGATAATTAAGGATATTTTTACGATCCACTTTAATGCACAGAACTCATTAAATGTCAAATACATCTTTTTTTAAATTCAATCTTATTAAGAAATCAAATTGCTATAATTGTATTTTACGAAGCTCAAAGAATAGGAATATCACAGACGAGGTATAAGGATAGACCTATCATTCAATTTTCATTTCGTCTATTTCCATACAAACACAGTGATCCAGCATGCGAAACAACGATGCACTGTAAAACAAATAATTAGTACCCGTAGACCAAATCAATTGACTCCACCTACCATTCGATCATGAAACGAAGGAGCATCACCTCAGAGACATATAGCATGAACTAGGGATAGCAAATAGTAAAGCATAGATCGTTTCCAGCTTCTATATGCCTTCTTTTCATGGTTGAATGATAAGTGTTTTTGATTTTGCTATCACATCATTCGATTGATGCTTGATTTTTTCAGTTTAAGTTCCAGGGACCGGACTCCTATGAAGAGTCCAACAAAAACGACCATGCTATTGAGAAGCACACCAAGGAAGAGGCTCTCGCTGGGCAACCCGAACGAGTCGGAGTTCACAACGCCGGAGAAAAAGAAAAAGTCACAGCAGTTGACAACCTCGAGTAATTCTCAGTCGCAATTCAGTGGTAGCTTGGCGAGTGGTTTGAGAGGTCTCAGTCGCGAGCAGCTGGTAGATATGATAATGGATGTAGTTGCTGAACAGGAAGAAAGTGGGCTGCCAGAAGGGGAAAAGCTGCATAATATTCTTCTAAAGAAAATGCCAGTAGCGGATGTGCAACCGCTCATAGACACCCTAAATAATTTGAAGCAAAATATTCATTTGAGCTTGTTGCCATCCAAACTGGATGATTCTTCGAATAATTATGCGCATATTCATTTAGATGTTTTTCAGGTGCTTTGTATGCAGTGTTTCTTTTTTTTTAATGTTGCTTGATGGTTCAAGCTGTATCGTTTGAATTTTTTTATTAATCATGTGATGATTTCGTACAGAAAGCTATTATAGATCAGGGGAAGCGATTGGTGGAGTCTCAGCATTGGGCATCCGTGCTTCAGTATGTGCACGCAGCATGGAACATCACGAAGCAAATATCGAAATGCGACAATCAAAACGTTTGCGATGCGTCTCACAAATGTTTTAAATATTTGACACACTTTTGTCACCAAGCTTTGAAACGAGGAACCTTCACCGGACCCGCATTGGATATGTTTGCCGATAGGTATTATTAGAAAACGATACTCGTGGTCAGGGAACGAGGTCTAAATAAACTATTTTTCAGACTTGACGCGATGCTCGCCGATTGTGAGGATATAAAGATTTGTCTGCAACTAATAAGCGAGGCGAAGAACAATGAAACTTAATTATTTTCTGTTAAGGAGAAAAACGAACAAAAAAAAACAGATGACACTTGAGTATTCTTTTTATATCGTTACTATTAAGGACACAAGAGGCCATACGTATTACAAGTCTTAACATATATATTATATACATATATATTTTTAATATATACATATTTTAATTTTGATACACCGCATGCGAAGACCCTTGATTTTAACAGTCTCCACTGTTAGATTATATATTTTTTTTACCGAATATTTTTTTACAACCGCTTTATCAAATACACTAACTGATATTTGCTTGAAATGGTATTAACGTAGACGTAAGAGTATTTTTCACTTTTATGCTTAGCCGTTTGTTTTATAATCTTGTGTACTATTCAAATTAACATTGTCGGACAAAGATGCGTCGCTTGAAAAGCATACTATTGTAATCCCAGTAAATTCTAATTTATTACGGACACGTGTTATTGTAAGTGCCTTATATTTGTTTTGTTATCGTACTCCGTGGATGTGTTTCCTTCCTCTCTATCTTAATACTTTTAATGATATTTGTAATGAGATTTTAGCGTTTATTTAATATGTACCTCGATAGTATTCTTGCTAAGAAGTAATCGGGACAACTTACTTACCCCGAATTATCGGCTGCGCCCACCTGTACTCTTTCACAACAATAAACTGTGTTTTGTAATGATTTCTTCTTCTATTAAAAACAATTTATTCGTCATAATATATCATGCATTCTTACATAATATATCCATTATTACTTCTGAAAGGCACATTCTTTATTTACGAGTAAGCGTCAGAAATGCTCTGAGCGCGGGTGCATTCATTCATCTGTACATTCTTAAACAGTACAACAAGATGCGCTCAGAACCCGTCTGACAGTGAGTCATTCGAACCTGGCCTGGCTGACGACACTGTCCCACGTCCGTTTTCTCTTCTGCCAATCAGCAGATCATTCTCATAGATCCTGAAATCATTTTACCCGCTAGCCTCAACTTTTTAAGAAATTCTATTTCGACTAAAAAAAAACAACTTTCAACTGTAGGAATTATTTGGGGCTTCAACGTAGAAAAAAAATGGACACAAATGACTACACAAAACGATTCTAAACTCTCTCTCTTAAGTGCAACAGTATATATTTTTATAAAAAAAAACTATTCTATCTTTTATTAAAAACAAACCTGTAGGCCTATCCGAGAATGTTTGCGGTACAATGATGCACCGTTTGCTTCAGATATTACTTATATATATATTTAAACGTCTAATGATATTACAAAAATATATACCACTGTATTCGGGGGAGGTTGTAGAACCGTTCAATGCCAGAAACTCGCGTATAGCTTCTACGGTTGAAGCACAAATAATTCTCAAAGTTGGAAATCGGATATCTTCAAGATTGAATTTCTTGAAAACCGAGGATGGTGGAGAAATGAATTAACAAGAGTGCTCGATCGTTCGTCGGAACGCAAGAAATAAGAAAAACCCGTGAGACAGTGTGATAATCAATTATACAATTCTAGTCGCGCGTTAGATTCGTCATGTGGTCCCCGAGCGGTCCCAGGGGTTCCGTATTTCGCGCATCATCCTCTCTTGGTTCACTCTCGGGGTTCGAAGCGCCTGACCGGCAAGATTACATTCTACATCGTTAGGAACATTTTCGAAATCCGAAGTCGGCTCGGTCGGATTTGGAAAATTTCGCTGGTGACGAACGAAAACGTAACAAATGATCCGCAACAATAATCTGACTTCATCTAAACGGGGCCGTTTAGTTGAAACAAATCAAACAGTGTTAAGTACGCGTGAAAGGATGGAGGGAGGACGGGTTAGGGGTGGCTGAGTCCCTCGCAGGAGCTCCAGGATCATTCGAAAAGTTCTTCCATGAACGAGAAAGATCGACGCAGAATATCCGGAAACCCGAAGCTCGCGCGGCGATTCAAAATAAAAACGTTGCTGTTCGCCCGTAATACTTCTCTTAGAATTAATTCAACGGCGGGCCCCCCGTACGTTCGTATCGTTTCTCGTGCCCTACGGCGTGGAGGAACTTTCCAAGTGATCATCAGCTCGGGAGCTCGACACGCTTAAGTGATCCGTATTTAAAGTGAACGCTTCGACTGTCAGCTACGGGAGTCGTCGACCTAAAAGCGGAATTGCCGAGAGGTGGGGGCGATTTTCGGGGGTCGAAATTGATTTCTTCTTTTGTACTGTTTCGTTGAAGGAACTGACTAACGCGCGGGGTACGAGGACGAACGATTCTCGCGAGACTCAGGGAGTAGACTCGTTTTCTTGATAATGCATGCGATGGGGGTTTTTCAGTAGTCAAAAGCGCTGGATAAAAGTTCTATTGTTACGTTTACGGGGAGTAATTTGCATTATTCGGCTGCACGTAGATGCCGCAGCTTTATGAAAATAGCTACACGCGCAGCTTTATGCTTCCGAATAATGCAAATTACTCCTCGTAAACGTAAAAATAGGACTTTTGGAGGGCGATTGCGGCCTACATTGATCTTTTATCTAGTGCTTTTGAATACTGAAAAACTGCATCGCATGCATTATCGAGAAACGAGAGTTTACCCCCTTAATAGTAAAACTACCGACGTCGGTCGAACATGACCGACTCCGTTAGAATGATTTCAATCGCAAACACGCTCTCGCAGGAAGCTATCGAATAAGCGCAAATTCTAAATAAATTCTCGACGTTTTGATAGGGCAGCACACGTTAGGCGTTTTTAGTAGTTTTAGTGTTAATTACGCTTGATCCTCTTCGTGACGCAACGAATTCATCGGAGGAGTACTTTTAACTAGCACTGTGCGTCGTTGTGTTCCGCTCGATCGCGTACGAAGACTATGTTCCCCGTGTATACGTACGTGTGTCTTAATAGTCTTGTTTAATTATTAATTTGTTTCTTCGATCTTGTTCCTCGTCGCTGTGAACCGCGACTACTTTTATTGGTCGACGCCCTGACGTCGCTTCAACGAGAATAACTTACGATAACCCCATGCTCCGGGCTCTCATTAGCAGTTAACCGGTTTTCACTTACAAAACATAAAAAATAAATGAAACCTATAAACGCGTCGAGAGGAGAGACAGTCTTCTCTGTCTCTCTGTTCCTCGCTCGGCCCGTTTCCGGATGACAATGGGACGCGATTAAATAAGATAGAACGTTGGTAATGCGACACGACGATGCAACTATGATACTTAACGAGATAAAGCTGCGAATCGAATACTGTGGTAATGATCAATCATCGGATTATCAAGTGGTGACAGGGCTCAGTCCACCTTCGCCGGCTGCACTCGAGGATACAACTGAAACACGCAACGACGATCGATTTATAATCATTAAACTGCGGATTTGATGCATTTATAACCAGTGTTGGGCAATATTTAAATAGATGATTATTTCAATAACAATTTAAATAATTATTCCATTTTATCGATCGTAATGAATTAATAGAAAACTTTATGCTATCAGCGTACAGGTTCAATCATAATCATAATTATGAGCGAACCTGTGCACCGATAGCATACAGTTTTCTACAATTTAACTAATAAAAAATTGATTTAAATAAATCAATTTTTATGTACCAAAATGTGAACTGAGAACAAAAGCGGGTTTTCAAACAATTAAAGCGAAATCTACTTATGGATTAATTAATCCAATGAATCGCATTATCACAAAATCATGCACTATTTATAATCTTATTGATTTTTTCAGTGATTCTTTACAAAATTTTCAAATGCAACTACGCAGGATTATATGATAATACCATATCGATTGTACCATTATTAAATTTTTCTTTTTGTGCATGTCCCTTCTTTGTTATTACACGAGTAGTATTGTATCTTGGATGTTTAAATAAAAGGCAAAAATAATTATTGAAATCTTCAACTAATATGTTTGCTTATTTCTTCAGAGGACTGCCACTTACGCCGAGCAAATTCCTGGGCACGTAGCCTTCCTTGTGGCCCAGCTTGCTCCACCACCATTCTCTCTCGTTGTCGTCGCCTTTCCGAAGCACAACCAAAGAGTCGCCGTTCTTCAGGGTCAGCTCGTCGGTGTGCTGCGCTTCGTAGTCGAACACGGCGTACACTTGACCATTGTTCATGATGCCCAGCTTCTCTTGAACACCTGCGACGAGAAAAGTTCTTGTTAATACAAACCCCTTGAACAATCCTTTACCCGAAGAAGCTGCTGTCGAACGTAATTTGTTGATATACTGACTGTATAAGTATTCCGAGCAGCCGTCGAAGCCCTCCTCGTCCTCCTCGCACTTTTCCGCGGCAGTTTCATGGTCGGAGAGGGTGGTGGCGAAGATGCAGGCTCCGTGCTCGACCAAGAACCTGACCATCGACAAATTATTGCAGCTGGCGGCACAGTGGAGCGGCGTCCTGTCGAATGAAATTACAATCAAATCCAGCCCGCTATTAAATTCTTCAAGATTTCAACCGACGAGTTCTTACCATCCGTCGCTATCCTGTGCGTTGACGTCGCAGCCAAACTCGACGAGGAACTTGACTATTTCCAGATGACCGGCGCAAATGGCGTTGTGCAGTGCGGTGATGCCTTCGTCGTTAGCTGAACTGGGATTAGCGACTTCCTTCGCGGTCTTCTTCACCAGCTCGAGTTCACCTTCGAGGCTGGCGTCCAACAGAAGAGCCAGAGGATCAAAGGACACTCTTCTCGAGAGATTCGCCTTCCCCGTGCTGGACTTCAGGTTCCCCTTCTTCCTCCTCATCACCTCGTTGCCCTTGTCCACATCCAAATCCGTTCTTCTGTCCGGATCCTTCTGCGCTTTCGCCTTGTCCTCGATGTTGATCACGTTCAACGCGTCGATGATATCCGACTCCTCGAGCTTCTCATTGCTGATCACGTCTTCGATACTCTTCTTACAGTTGTCCGTCGTGTCGATGATCTGTGGCTGCTGTTGAGGCTGTTGCTGCTGTTGCTGTTGTTGTTGTTGCTCGGTTTGCATCAGATCCGCCGGGATCTCGGTCTCCGGGAAGAGGAACGCCGGTGGCATCTCGATCCGCCGGTTTATCGACACGTGGACATTCGACTTGGCGTAGCGTAGCTTCGGCTGCTCGGAGATCGGCGCCTTCTTCAGGGTGAGAGGCCGAGCTTTGATGATCTGGTGATTGCAGAACGGCGTCTCCGTCGGTGATTCCGGTGGCTCCGATGTCGGGATCGGAGGCGCGTCCTCCTCCTTCTCCGTCCTGAACAGAATTCGGGCGAGATCGTTAACGAGAAATCAATTCGCTGCTCGATCCTTCCGCGGATCGACAGAAATGCGTTAATCGTTCCCGAGGCGCGGGAAGCGGATAAATTTCAGTTCCCCGTCTCTCGGACTCTTTTTATCCTTGAACCGGTTCCGACCCGCTAACTGGGTGACTGTTCGAATGTCAATGCACGCATTAGCATAGATACAAGATCATTTCGAGCGACGCGCGAGTGATTCGGTCTTGATAAAACGCGCGAGATCCACGGAAGATACCGAGCGAACTCGTTTCAACCGGATATCGTGGAAATTGATACGCGGGTTCCGTTTATAATCGAGAAAAGGACGAATTCGAATGGAAGGGCGCGAGTGTGTGCGCGCGCGCGCGCCTCGCAGACAAGTCGATCGGAAAACAAGGCCTCGATCGATCGAAGAGCTCGCGAGTACTAAAAGCTGTTGTCTCCACGGCACACAGCAGTCGTTCTATTTCGGTGTCTTTTATTCGAGACAGGCTTCGATTCACCGGCCAAATCGATCACGGACTAATTTACATTTATAATTAACCCGGTAATCGTTTTGTCATCCTGTACCCGAAACCTTTGCCGTCCGCCATCGTGCGCTATCGATCGCACCACCCCCTCGATCATCCCACATCTGCAGGACGCTCTGACAACCCTTAACGATCTACCCTTCTTCTCTGACACTCTGCGAACCCACGCGAATTAAACTCCTTCAACTTCGAAGGAGACTCGGGAGACTAACACTTTTAATAAGTCTTCGATTAGTTTGATAAGTCTTCCAACTTCTAGGAAGACTCTAGGATTGTTCCCACGGGAAGGGGGGCGAGTAAGCCTGGTCGTCGGCTGCTCGTCCTGTTGTTAAGGGGGGTTGCCGGGGGATGTCTAATCAAAAAACAGCGGGGGCCCAGATGAGTACTACGTGATCCTGGGCCCCTGCAGTAAATGTCTAGGGACGGCTATTGGGGGTTTTAGTCGGTAACGATTATACCGAGACCGACATTGGTTCATCCTTGCCTTCGGCGGCAAGGATGGTTATCCTTAATCGGATTTCCCCCAATTGAAAAAAAAGGAAGACTCAAGGACCTCCAACCTTTCAACGCGGAGTTCCTCCAACCATGACAAAGACTCAAAGACTTGAACTTTGAAAAGTACTCCATTTTCTCCAACTACGAACAAGACTCAAGAAGATCCTTTTAAGAAGTCAAACTTCCGAAAAGATTTGTACTACCCTAACTCCGAGAAAGACTCAAGGCCCTTTAATCTTTCAACATGAAGTTCCTCCAACTCTGGCGAAGACTCAAAGACTTGAAACCTTACCGAATCAATGGGAGAATTCGAGGACTAGAATTTTCAATAAACTCAAGTTCCTCTAACTTTGAAAAGTACTCGATTTTCTCCAACTGCGAACAAGACTCAAGAAGTTCCTTTTAAGAAGTCAAACTTTCGAAAAGATTTGTATTACCCTAACTCCGAGGAAGACTCAAGATCTCCTCCTATCTCTCTAAATCGGAAGGAGGCTCAAGGATTCAGAATGTTCATTGTTAGGTATACGAACCTCGGGCTAATTCCCATGGTGTTCTTGCAATCGTCGCCGGCGGTGTCAACCTTTTCGTGATGGGTCAATCTGGGCGGCGGGTTCGGCTTGCTGGGCTTCGGGGGCAAAGCCGGCTTGGTTTTATCCTCCCCCCGGATCTCCACCAGGCTCTTTCTCTCGTTCTCGCTCTTCAGCCTGTCGAACTCGAGCGGTTTGTCGGCCATCTTCGTCGGGATCTCGAACTTCCCGTTGTGCTCGTGCTTCGCCGCTGAACTCTGCTCGTATTTACTCTGATTGTTCTCGAACTTGACCGGTTCTTGTTTGAACTGTTGTCCGGCGGACTCGTACTTGCCGGGAGGATCGTGTTTGAACGCCGTGTTCATTTCATACTTGACCGACGGTCGGACTTCGTGCTGATCGTGTTTGCCGTACTGCTGTGTATTCTGATTGGAATCATACTTGAGGACATGGTGTTGCTCGTGCTTCGTCTGAGAAGCCTCGTACTTGCCCTCCAGCTTCGCGTTATCGTACTTGCTCGTCTGATTGCCAGGCTGCTCGTGCTTACTCTGATCGTACTTGCTGTGCTCGTACTTCGAGTGCTGGTCGTACTTGATCTGATGGGGATCGTACTTGAACGCGGGATTTGGCTCGTACCTTTGCTCCTGTTTGTGCTCGAACTTCTCCTGGCCCTTGTTGTCGAACTTCTTCTCGGTTTGATCGATGCTACCCGACGCGGGGCTGGTCAACCCTTGAGTCTGGTTGTACCTCTGAACCTGATTACCAAAGTTCATCCCGCTCGACGAAGTGTGAACGCTAGCTGGCAAGCTGGGGGAGTTCTGAGCCTGATACGACGAAGAGGACACGTGGCTGTTGGCTTGGTGCTGGACGCCCGGATAGTTGTGCCTCGAGCTGTACGTTTGCTCTTGATTGGAAGCCTGATTGCTCGACACCGATTGGTTCGACTGCTGCTGCTGCTGGTTCGCGTTCTGCGTGCTCAGACCGACGAAGTTCTGAGCGTTCACGTGTCCACGACCAATCAGACTCAAAGTCTGCGGCATCACGGGGTGGATTTTCGTCGAGGAGGTCTGATAAATCTGCGACTTCACCGAGAAACTCGGCGCGACGCTCGACACCGGCTTCTGGTGGGTCTGCAGGTTCCGATGGTTCTGGGTCTGCGTGATGGACACGGTTGTCCCCAAACTGGACGCCGAGGATCCGATGTTGTGCTGCTTCTGCTGGAGATTCCCATGCTGTTGCTGTTGCGTTTGAGCCTGCTGATGGTGTACCCGAAGATTCTGAGACAGACCATCCGGGCTGAAGTTGTGACCCGAACCGATCAGATTGTTGTTCGTACTGTTCGCGTTGTTGTTGTTGTTGTTATTATTGTTATTATTATTGTTGTTGTTGTTGTTGCAGCTCTGCTGTAGGTTCACGGGCTGGCCGCCGATGTTTTGATTGTGCTGCTGTTGATTCGAGCCTAGGAGTTGCGATTGACCTGCAGAAATTAATCGAATAATTTGTACACGTTAGTTATTTCTTGTTTTCACTGTTCGAACATCGTTTAGGATGGTCCGAGCTTCGAATAATATTGTTATAAAGTGTTCCTGGATAATTTCCCCTGTATCGAGAGAGAGTGTAAAAGGTTTGTGGAGGGTTCTCCAGGGTGTACGAACCTTGGATATGCGACTGTGACTGGCTGTGCGCGATCTGGTGGCCAAACTGTTGGAAAGTGACCCTCTGACCCAGCTGGGACGCGCTGGCCGAGTGCTGGATCTTGTTCTTGTTGACATCGTCTTCGGCGGCCTTGAAGTTCACCGTGAACTTGGTGTTGTACGGCAACGTTTGGTACTTCGGGTCGTTCTTGTTCAGGTTGAAGTCGTTGTCGTTCGGTATGTGGGAGTAGGGTTCGATCGCGGCTATGTTGCCGGCTGGCCTCGACTTCCCGCCGCTGTTGAAGTCAAGCTTCGACTCCGTGAACCCGGTGTTGGCGTTCCCACGGTTCCCGGAGCCTAGCTGTTGGCTCAACCGTTGGTTCAAGGCTCTCTTGCGCTGAAGACGACCCTGAAGCTGCGCTATCCTGGCGTCGATCGACGCCATTTCCGCTTGCCGCTGCGCCAGGGCCAATCGCTGCTGCGACACCACTTGGTTCTGCTGCTCGTTCATCTTGTTGCGGTACTGTTGGCCGAAAAGTACACCGATTTTACACTATCTGATGGACCTAGGATTTACTCGGGGAGAATTGACATACTGTATTACTGGTTATGTTACTTATATGCCTTTGAAACAGCACGCGTTTCACTTACATATCTGCCACCATGGACTAAAGTTGTTTTTCGTGTAACTCCTCAATATTTGTTTAAATGTTTGTCTACTTTTGATACAACATGTATGTGTACTATTTCTGTTTTCTTTTTCCGTTGGAATTACACGGTTTATCAAAAATATTGATCATATTATATTTTTCTATATGTTTTTCAGACGCAAAAATGTCTCTTTGAAAAAGATCCACATCGGGATCGAAACGTTAGAAACATGATTTAATAATTGCACATTTGATATCATCATTATATATATTACTTATCATTAGACTGCGGATGATTATGCAATTCTCAATTTTTCTAGACGAGTTATAAGAAAGCGCAATAAAATAGAATCTTATTTCCAGTGGCAGTAGCCTTTGCTGAAATAAATATAAATTCTACTAAATAAATAAATGCATAGAGATCCGTAGTCTACTTATTCTGCAGATCAACCTCCCGTTCGAAACCTTATTCTTATCGATACCGTCTGCATTCTTTTATATCCATGACGTACTTTTGTACAGAGTTTGAAAAAATTTTGACAAATTCTGGAATACGTATCGAAGTCTTTCTACTTTAATATGTTGTTACGAATATAGGTTAAGATATTGAAAGATATCGATACGTCCAGCTTCATTACACGATCGTACCACTATCGAAGAAATGAAACTGTAAGTGGAGAGACTTCGTCGTTTGCGGACCTCGTTCAGCCAAAGTGACGAGATCTTTCGATCAGAAAAGGTCATCGACGTAGCAGCTTTCGCATTACCGAAATCGAACTGTCCAGTCGCGAGTGGTAATGCAGAATTTACTGCAAATGGAAGATCGGTGCAGCAGTGATAATGCAGGGGCTAGCAGGAGCTTCGGCCAACGTTTTTCGGATCGAACGATTTCCTCGGAGAATTTTCGGGAATGGGGGAAGGGGTGCACTCACCATAAGCTCCCTCCTGAGCTTCTCGAGCTCGGCGCTGGCGGGTGTCGACAGGTGTCCGCTGCCGGGACCACCGACGCCACCGCCGCCCACTCCTCCTGGGCCACCACTTCCGGTCCCGGTGCCAGCAGCGTTCTGTCGGCCCCGCAGCTCCTCCAGTTGTCTTGTCAGCTCCTCGACCTTCGCCACTGCCAACGACAGCTCCTTCTCCTTCTCGTTAAACAGCGCCCGGATGCAGTCCAGGTCCGAGGCTGCAGCAATTAAATAAAAAACAATCAAAACGATGCCATTTTCTCTGCAAAAATACACTTCAACTGACCCGAACGCTCTCTTTTAATCTAGAAGTTGTTCTCGTCCTTCACAATTGCTGCAGACAATTTTTATTTCTCGTAAAAATCCGCAATTTACTGGTGAATTCAATAATGTACTTCTAGACTGCGGATCTTTGTGCAAAATAAAAATGTTCTTCACTGATTGTGACCAGCAGGAATAAATAAAAATTGACTTTCATCCCTTTCATCCCTAAACATTCTTGAATATGTAATTGCATGAAGATCCGTGGTTTAATAATGTAAGTCGGCGAAACTGACTATTAGACTCTGGCATTACTGCAAAAATCCATTTCAACTGACCCGAACGCTCTCTTTTAATCTAGAAGTTGTTCTTGTCCTTCACAATTGCTGCAGACAATTTTTAGTATTCGTAAAAATACGCAATTTACTGGTGAATACAATAATGTACTTATAGACTGCGGATCTTTGTGCAAAATAAAAATGTTCTTTACTGATTGTGGCCAGCAGGAATAAATGAAAATGTACTTTCACCCCTAAACATTCTTGAATATGTAAAATTTTTTACTGCTTTATATTTCACCCAATCAATTTCTTGTAAATGCATTAAGATCCTCCGTGGTTTAATAATGTAAGTCGGCGAAACTGACTATTAGACTCTGGCATTACAGCAAAAATCCATTTCAACTGTCCCGAACGCTCTCTTTTAATCTAGAAGTTGTTCTTGTCCTTCACAATTGCTACAGACAATTTTTATTTTCCATAAAAATCCGCAATTTACAGGTGAATACAATAATGTACTTATAGACTGCGGATCTTTGTGCACAATAAAAATGTTCTTCACTGATTGTGGCCAGCAGGAATAAATGAAAATTGACTTTCATCCCTTTCACCCCTAAACATTCTTGAATATGTAAAATTTTTTACTGCTTTTATTTCACCCAATCAATTTCTTGTAAATGCATTAAGATCCTCCGTGGTTTAATAATATAAGTCGGCGAAACTGACTATTAGACTCCTGCATTACGGATTAGAAAGGGTTGAACCGTGAAAGAGGTCGTAGGGGTTGAGGCGGTGGTTTAACCCAGGAGTCATTCGTTTACGGAACGACAGCGTTCGCGAGCGATAATCGTTCATCTTCGTGCAAACGGCGCTGCTTTGTGTTTCGCGTGAAAACGATTTAATTTACTCGGCGCAACGGCTTTAATTTCCGCAAAGGCGGATCCGATAGGCTTCTCGCGTAATCTCCGGCGTCTGATGTCGGTCAAGTCGCGTCTCGAGAACCGGAAACCGATCCTGTAGCCTCGACAAAGACGACAGGGAGCCTCCTCCGGTGAAACCTAACGATCTTCTGCCCGGTCAAAGCGATAGGTTCGCGCGACTGAAACTTTCTTTTAATTATTTCCCTCGGCCTTTGACGGCTGGCCCCCTCCTCGGCCCTGTTCCGCGAGCTTTCTCCTCGTTTGAAATTCGCTCGGCGTTATCTCGATCCTTTTCGGCTCGCGATCTTCAAAGTAAAATTGTTAGAAACAAGGGGCGATCGAGCCGCGACGAGGAATCGAATCTTTCCAGACGTTGCACGCGTCCGAAACAATTCTACCATCTCGGAAAAGAGAAAACAAAATTACCGATCGATCGAGGTATCCGCTCGATCCTTACCGGCCACGATCTTCAGGACAAAGCAATTGTTATCTCTATCTCTATTCTCTATCTCTATATATAAAAATCAAGTCCTGACTCACTCACTGATCAACGCCCAGGCTAAACCCTTGGACCTAGAAAGCTGAAATTTTCCTTTATGATCTATACAAGGGATAAGAAAGGATATTTCGAAATTCAACCCCTAAGGGGGTGGAAAGGGGTTGCAACGTTTGTATGAGGAATATTTTGTTCGCGGTCCGATTTGCTTCAAACTTGGTCTTAATGCTCTTTGATATAATTAACCAAACATCTATTTCAGCATTTTAAAAAATTCAACCCCTAAGGGGGTGAAAAGGGGTTGCAACGTTTGTATGAGGAATATTTTGTTCGCAGTCCGATTTGCTTGAAACTTGGTCTTAATGCTCTTTGATATAATTAATCAAACATCTATTTCAGCATTTTACAAAATTCAACCCCTAAGGGGGTGAAAAGGGTTTGCAACGTTTGTATGAGAAATATTTTATTTGTGGTCGGATTTGATTGATACTTGGTCTTAATGCTCATTCATACAATCCGAATGGGATGAATGGGGGGTTGAAAGGTTTTATGGAGAAACAATATCAATTTTCGAGGGCATTAAACAGTTTCCTGTGCGAGCGAAGCCGCGAGGAAAAGCAAGTAAATAATAAAATCGAGTCTGTCTGTTTGTGACATTTCCACTAAAATTCATTAAAGAATTATTCCTATCTACTGATAACTATCGTAATAGATATCATTTTCTAATTAATTTCGTTAAATTATTGTTGTCTAAAAATAAAATCTCTCTATCCGAGACCACCTTGGCGATTGGAAATATAATTACGTTAATAATCAAGCAGGATTTGTTGCTGCTCGTGGACAAAGTCGCGGGTACAGCTAGTTATAGAAATAAGAAGCGATCGACTCGAGGAAACGGGTCTTTGCTTATCCGATACAACAATTGTTTCGTCCCGAATGAGAAAAGAGGGAGACAATCTTGCCGATCGTACGTTTCAGAGCCGGCGATCCTCTTCTCCTCGCCATCGGTAATTGTAAGTAGCTTATACTCTTACTCGAGGGAGCTCGGGAAATAATTCACCGAATAATTAATCGCTTACGAACGGTCCCATTAGCTCGGAAATCCCCTCTAGTAGACCATGAATCGTCCACTTAGAGGTAATTGAAGAGTTCCATCCGGGCTACGCTAAATTCGCAACTTTATGCATCTTTGCCTCCCATTTTATCTCCGGAGAGGTATAATCTTCCGGACTGTGGGACTCCGTGCAGCTACACTGCATTAAACAGCTCCGGGACGTTGACAAATCGTGGATTTTAGTAATAGAATTTCCTTCCAGACGTTCCAGATCTCTTCGCTTTACAATTGCAGATCGGACAGATGCATTTCGAAGAAAGTACCGCGGTAAAATACACTTTCTCGTGGATAAGTTGCATCGAAAGACTCGTGCTTTCTCTGTTTGTCTCAGAAATCGAGCCGCAGCGAATTTTGTAATACGCATCGTCGCATCGCTTCGCAAACATCGGTATCTCTTTATTTGATTTTCAAATGTACGGTGCGCCGTGTTAATGAAATATTCTGGAAGAGAGATAAAGAGAGATAACGTTCGTTTTCTCGTTTGTACATGCTCCTCGAGGTTGAAAGGAAATTGCTTTCGACTCTCCGCGCACGGAGCTTTCGAAATGAGTTTCGATGCAACAGTTTGATACACGAATTATCCGATCTTTCATGCGAAGAGGTCTGCATTTAGGCGATCCGCGATGCTAAACACGATGCCACGCGATTTTCTCGGGACTCGATCAGAGAAACGTGTTTGCCCGGTGTAATCGTTTCGATCGTTTTCTCCCACGGTATATATTCCGGCTGGTTTTTTCCTCGATTTTCCTGTCTGCTGCTATTGTTATTTACGTAAGAAAGGGATCGCATTTCCGCTGGCGAAATAAATGAAGCGAGGAGAAAGAGAGTTGCGAGCCGGTCCTCGGCTAAGATCCTGTCGGATCGAGGATCTCCACGCTCAGCTGGAACGGGTGGTAGGAGTTTAATCGATCGTCGGAACGATTCTCTATGGTCGGACGATGCCGGGACGTGTTTTCCAGCGAATCGAGTCGGAAAACGTCGCGAACGTGGCCACTCGACCGCGATCAACTGTCTCGGTTTCGATATCGCCAGGAGAAGAATGGTCTCGGGAACCAGCAAACACCGCGTTACCTGTCCGGTCCACGGGGGTGGCAAGGGGTAAGAGGAATAGGGGTTTGTTGCACCATCCACTACCGGTCTATTTGCCGAGAGAAAAGGACGCGGGAGCTACGCGATTCGACTGGTCCCGTTTCGTTTACTTATCTTCGGTCTCTCATTCCCTCGGATATACAGTCGGGTACAATATTAGATCGACTTTCTTAAAAATCCCATAACTTTGTTAAAATTCGGCCAAAGGACTTGAATGTTTTTAAGATGCTCGACCGACTAGTTTGCTAGAGGATGAGTAGAGAAAAATAGTGTGTAAGATTAGGGGTAAGGTAGATATAAGCTTTTGTAAATACAATCCTCTCTCTCTCTCTCTATCTTTCTTTTCTATTATATAAAATAGTTCTGTCATGCTAAAACGCCGAGCGGGTTGCCTTCCGAAGGGGAACCGAAAATTGACAAGCGGGTTGCCTGTCTAAGGGGAACTGAAAAATGCAAGAGCGGGTTGCCTTCCGAAGGGGAATCGAAAATTGAAGAGCGGGTTGCCTGCCGATGGGGAATCGAAAATTGACAAGCGGGTTGCCTTCCTAAGGGGAACTAAAAATTGAAGAGCGGGTTGTCTCCCGAAGGGGAACCAAAAATTGAACAGCGGTTTGCCTCCTGAAGGGGAACCGAAAAGTGAAGAGCGGGTTGCCTTCCGAAGGGGAATCGAAAAGTGAAGAGCGGGTTGCCTTCCGAAGGGGAACCGAAAATTGAAGAGCGGTTTGCCTTCCGATGGGGAATCGAAAATTGACAAGCGGGTTGCCTTCCTAAGGGGAACTAAAAATTGAAGAGCGGGTTGTCTCCCGAAGGGGAACCAAAAATTGAACAGCGGTTTGTCTCCTGAAGGGGAACCGAAAAGTGAAGAGCGGGTTGCCTTCCGAAGGGGAACCGAAAAGTGAAGAGCGGGTTGCCTTCCGAAGGCATATATTGTATTTTTCAGAGAGAGAGAAAGAGAGCAGGAGAGAGAGTGAGAGAGAGGGGTAACGGGAGAGGAGGAGGGGGAG
This sequence comes from Lasioglossum morio, assembly GCA_916610235.2. Taxonomy (NCBI): domain Eukaryota; kingdom Metazoa; phylum Arthropoda; class Insecta; order Hymenoptera; family Halictidae; genus Lasioglossum; species Lasioglossum morio. Next base: position 28,153,280 of record OU744326.1, read on the forward strand.
AGAGAGCGAGGCGCCGCGGGGGTCGGCGAGCGAAGCGAGTAGGGGGCGGAGCCCCCTAGTATATATATATATATATATATATATATATATATATATATGTACAGAAAGTGTCCTTTTCTTAGTTGAATACACCGCACCTCAGTAGAGTAGATAAAGAGGGAATCTGAAAAATCGACCTATAGGGATCGAGGATAGAGCACGTGTGCAAAATCTAGACAGAGTAGATAGAAAAGAAATTAATAGTAATTGTTAGAAAAGTTAATAGTGCTGATAGAAAAAGGATAAATTAATTAACTTTAATTGTCGTTTCTTTGATTTACAGAGAAACAAATTCTGGTTGATTATTGAAAATCCTCAGTCAATTGTCATATATATATATATATATATGTAACTAAATAAGTTAATTGTAAATCTAAGGTTAAGTTAATACATAGTAATTAAGGTAAGTTAGATTATGGGTAGGCTAAGAGCAGTTTGAAAAGAAGCGAAAAGGAAGAAAGGGGAGTTATGTATGAGAATTGTAACCCTGAGGGGAATCAAAAATAAAAAGGAGTAGAGAAAAAGTATAGATTGCAATTGATAGTGCAATAGTAATCTTACAAAATTTAAGAAATTATGTGTCATCAACTTTTTATCTGAGCTTGTAACGATAATTTCAAAAATGCGTTTTGTAGATTTCGATAACTTATACGCATACTGAAAGTTTTATCAAGATTCTATTTGCTCATTCTCTAGCAAACTAATCAGTCCAACATCTTAGAAACATTTTTGTAAGAGTGTCTTATTACTGTTCCCGACTGTAGTTCTTATCTCTGGTAGCCCCTTGTTCGAAAAATCTATTTCTCCGATTGTTATGGACCCGTGATCGAACGTCGATCAAGATTAAGCCGATCGATCGGCACCTCGGTTTTTTTTTCTTCCAGTTAAACTTGCTCGCCCGTGGTTCACGGTGTTTTTGTTTTATCCGAGAGGAATGTTCGAGCTCGAAGACGATGACGCAGAACTGCCTCTTTTCCACGGATCGGTTGTGGGACAATCATTTTTCTTATCGGTTAGACACCGCGGTTATAGCCGCCGTCGATTGCAACAAATTTTATCGCTTGGGGCGAAACCGTTTGCGCTCGGTCTGTTCGTAACAAGTTTTCGAATTGTCTGATCTGGTACGGTATTAGATAAATTATGTTTTATGGTAGGTTACCGCTGGCCGAAGTGAAAGAGGAATGAATCAACATTGGAATTGGTCTGGCAGGCGGACTATGTATATTATTCATGCTTCTATGAAACAGCGGCGATTGCTTGGACTGTCAAAATTAATGTATATCAATTTCATACATTTATTACTGCTTCTGAAATTATATATTCTGTAGATTGTCTTCAATTTACAGATTGAGCCTTCACTCTGCGTTCAGGGGTATAACAGGGGAATAAATTACTCAATTTATTATTCGTATTTATACAGAACTTTTGTATGTTTAATTCAATTTTTTAATTTTTTTATACTTACTGTCATGGAAATTAATAATTATTATAATTGATAATATCTACATGCTGCACTAAACATTGCACCCTGTAACAGGGGCATAAATTATTCAATTTATTATTTGTATTTATACAGAACTTTTGTATGTTTAATTCAATTTTTTAATTTTTCTATACTTACTGTCATGGGAATTAATAATTATAATAATTGATAATATCTACATGCTGCACTAAACATTGCACCCCGTAACAGGGGTATAAATTACTCAATTTATTATTCGTATTTATAGAGAACTTTTGTATGTTCAATTCAATTTTTTAATTTGTCTATACCTACTGTCATGGAAAAAAATAATTATAATAATCAATAATATTTACTTTACATGTTGCACTAAACATTTCACCCCGGAATAGGGTTATCATAATCACAGGGTGTTTCTGGTGAATGTTGAGCCAGCTTTCGAGCTATTCAAGTTTTTAATTGGTGTTTGTATTTAATTTGGAGCAGGGTCGAAGATCAAAATCCACAGGATCAAGTGCCAGTTTGATTTTCCGACAGCGTTCAAGTAATTTTCGGCGGTATTTCGTCGGGAATCACAAAAATATGAAGAGGTCAGGGGACGATACCGGAAAAGCGTAAAAGAATGCGTAAGAGGGAGCCCCATTGTCCCCGTCTCCCCTTCGAGGGAACGATCGACGAGACCACGCCTTATTAGACCCTGTTCCATGCATTCTTCGGTGCCCTTTTTCCCCGGCATATTGCCCGGCGACTTTCATATCGTTTCACATAATTTTCATATCGTTCGGGTCTCCCGCGATCCTCGTCGCGAAAGCGTCCAGGAACGCGCGAAATTTATTTTCCAGGGCCACGACGCGACTCGGCGCGCTTCACAAGAGTCGCGCCGGCCGGTTTTCCAGGCGGAAAATTAAGTTTCCGTGTCGCTGCGAGCGGCGAATCGAATCGCGACGGAAGTCAATCGGCCGTCCGCCACTGTGGAGCAATTAATTAGCGAGTAATTGGAAACGTTAGCCGATGTTCACGGCGCGAAAGGCCGCGTTACGCCACGTTGTGTCAATCGCCGCGTACCTCCGTGGCGCGAATCGGAGAGTTTTCGTGAAAGAAAACAAGACTCTCTGAACAGCGGCGCCTCGGCCAAAGGGAAGCTCACCCGTTTAATTAAACGACGCCATTTTAATTGGCGCGTACGATTAAACAGAGAAGCCGGATGGATAATTTATCGAGCTCTACTCTCTCCTGGTCGACGATATTTTCATTGTCACTGTTAACGATCCTCTAGCAGCCCTTTAATCGTCATCGATATTAATTAAATCCGGCGCGGAGGCAGTCGATCAATTATTCTATCGGTTCGTCAACCTGTACTCGAATAATGTTCACAACGATTGATGGGGCGCGATTCGATACGGCGGAGAGATATCATCTGGTTCAATGCTACATATTTTTCGATTGTGTATCAAGGTCGGTCGTTATCTCGCTGGAGTTTCTTTATGGATTATTGTGCATTCATGCGTGTACCGATGGTACTACGGAGTCAGTTTAAGTGTCAATCAAAATGGAGTCGTCAAAATGCAACTGCTATACATTGTTTCATAAAAATGATGACACTGAACTTATTGAAATATCTTGCTATTTTTATAACAATTCATGATTGAACCAAGATATCCACTTAATCATTTCTAATGGAATTATCATTGCAACTTCAATTATTATAACGTAAAAAATATGACTGATAGTGGTACGGTTTCTTTCCTATGTAATGAAATGTACTATTTCACTAAATCTTCATCTTCACAATCATTGAACCTCTTCACCATATCATTTGGCAATGTACCTTATTGGAATCACAACGAGTTGGTCTTATGATGGGATTGAATAAGCTCAACTTGTTCCCACCCTTGAATGTTAGATCGTTGCTCTGTAAACCGAACATTCAAGCGTGTCATCTTCATTTGAATTTCTTCAAACAATGTAATCTACAAATTTGAAATTATGTATATGTCAAATACGCTGTTTTCCTATTGTTCCTAATGTACAGTGGCGCACCCAGGGGGGAGCCATGGGGCCAAGTCACCCCCAAGAAAAAAGAAACAAAACACTGGAAAATTAGCTAAACCGTAGAATAGCTGCTTCCTCTCCGATTCCGATGATATTTGGATATGTTATATGTAAAACTAAACATTTTGAATAAGTAAATATTTGTTATTAATATTGTTTATTGATATAAGTAAATATTTGTGGCTACCGTTGACAGATATTTTTTCTAAAAAAGAAAAAAGGTCATTTTGTTCAACTCGTCCCCCCCAAGATTAAATCCTGGGTGCGCCACGGCTAATGTATATATCAAATACGCTGTATTTATATTAATCCAAATGTAAAGCTTCATAACCCCTAAAGGGGAGTTACATTAAGCTCAATAAAAAAGATTTTAAAAATTGGACCTCTTCGAGGAAGCAGCAGGAAGAATTAAAAACAGCGTCGATTCTGTTTGTTATCACTGAGCGCAGAAACGTCGCCGGTTCCTCTGAATAATTAACGCTCGTCTTATTCCGGCAACGTAGCGTGTCCAGTTGTGTGTAAGTAGTTGCGTGTGTGGGGCGGCTGGCTCTATTAATCGGTTCGGTGGTTGATTTACGGTGTCATTGTGGTCACCGTGCGCTGGTGATTATCGATTTCGCGAGAACGCGGCATACATATTAAATTGTGGCTGGGAACGGGGCGCAGCTGCCGGCTGCCTTTCCGGAATAAACGGCCCACCCGTAATTGGAGGCGAGGGCCAATTAGACCGAGTCGAGGAGCAAGGCCGTTTCTTCGCGACAAGCGCGAACAAATGCCGCAAAGAAGGGAACAAGCCTAATTTCCCCTCGAGTTATTCCCTTTTCGAACGGCAAAGCCACGGAACGGTAGAGAAAGAGAAACGGCTCGGAACGCCAAATTTTTCAGCCGTATTTCCCTTTAGGACGTCGCGAAGAAGGATGAGAATTGCTTCATCTCGAGTTTATTAGCCGGAGGAATTCTTTTTCATTTTGATAAATGAACAGCTCGATCAATCAGCAGAATACTCGTCGTTAGACTGCCGGGCTTTTTGTAACAAAAATTTGACGCGAAGAAGAACTAATAATTTATTATCTTTCTTATCACGTCCAATAGGATGAAAATAGTATAACAGTATTTTTCAATTCTTCTAACGTTTTCATAAATGCATAAAATCCGCCGTCTGCTCATTACTATCAGTAGACTTCTATGCGAAATGAAAATTTACAATAATATCGATTTTTTTAATGGCACGTTACAGGCATTCAATACAAAATTGCGCAATACTATTTGTTAATTATACCTGTATTTGTTTAGTTTCGCGCGGTCCATTCTTTTGTAAATTTTAGTTAAGACTTAGGTTAAGATTTTAGGTTAAGACTTTCTTTTTTTTTTGTTATGTCTTCTTTTTGTTTTTATCAATTATACTGTAAAAACTGTATACATTTGTATAAAAGGACCTTGGTCCGTTTGTAATATTAATAATAACAAATAATAAAATTATTTGGACGATAGGAGATGCTATTCGTTAGAAAACTCTGGGGTATAGCGGGCTGATGAAGAGGCGGCGCGTGAGGCGCATAATTGTCGGAGGGTTGACCGTTAATTCGGAGGGGTTGATTCCGAGTGCATGATCGTGGCCGAAATGATGTATCGTCGCACGGAAGAGTCGAGTCGCGTCGATTCGCGGGATTGTCCGACGTCCTAGAATTCCATTATCGAATTCTGGTATCTATAGCCAGATTACCCAGCTGGATGCCGGCTACCGAAACTCGCGGAGCCTGTCACCCGGCGTCAGGACCCGATACGCGTCGATATTCCTGTCGCGGCTACGACGTTGCGGATGGTAAATGGATTTCTGATGGCTGGGGAGAGCTCTGCCACTCGTAGAATGACTCTGGAAACCCGAACCTGCAACTCTTTTTCTCTCTTGCCTTTTTGAACGGAACATTCCTGCGAGAATAGTAAACTCCTTCGCAATTCTTCGAATTACAATAACGCTTTCGTACACTACTATTGTACTGTATATATATATATATTTAATTTAATTTCGACCTCGCGGCCAAGAAATTGGATTTGGTTTTTTAGATCTACTATATCACTCATCCTTCCAACCCTCTATCCATTCATTCTTCCACCCATTCCTCCATATTCTATGCCATTTGTTAATCTAATCTAGACTAACATAGCCTAATCTGATCTATTCTAAACTATCCTATTATCTTACACCTACTATTGCATCTCCCTCTCTTCTTTTGGTTGTTTCTTTCCTTTTTGTTTCGACACTCCTAAGCCAGTCTACTGCTTCTCTCACTCTTTTGCTTTGTACTATCTTTTCTATACTTAAAATTGTTCTTTCCATCTCGTCACAGTCCTCTAGCAGATGCTTTCACTACTATTGTACTATTATACTACTATTTATTTTACGGTTGCAGGGATTAAAAATTTCTTTGTTCTTTCTTGTATTTCATTGTTTCGTAGTTGTAACTGTTGTAAGAACTTTAATTTGGTTAAATAAGATAACTTTATTTACTCAATGCAAACAAAACTACAAAATTGGATTCCAGTGTGTATAAGAGAAAAAAGGCTATATTGTAACAAGGTAGAACTAATGCTGTAGCGTAAACGACAACGACTGACTGGTTCGTCTCTGGAAAAGCCTTCGGTCCCTTTTCTTAAGTGGGGGTGCCATTAAACCCTTTTTCTATATAATATTATCGTTGGATTCCAGCAGTAACAACTGAACGGACGTGAAAGTCAAGAACAATCACGATCCCGGGGTTGTTGGACTGCCAGTTAATTCGACTAGCAAACGCTTCCACGGTATTTAATTTGATTCGCAATCGTCGACGATCCGTTCCGTTTTTCAGACACCGAGTTCCACTTTTTCCGCGTTCCACCGATTCGACTAAACGTTTGCTGCGGACGTCTGCCGCTTCGAAAGTATCCTTCATCCCTGGGGGGCAGGATTCTACGAACTTCCCGAAGTTGTTCGGAAGCGAGCCGAAGTTTCTCGTAGTTAACTCTTCTGTTTAGACTGTGCCAGTCCGGTAGAACGTTCTGTGAAACGCGTTTCGAAACTTGTCCGACGACGTGCTCGATCGAGACACATTCGATTATACGTTCTCGTGCCTGGCAGAAAGCATGAGATCCTTCTGGGAACCGCCGAGGATCGCGTGTTGACTTTATGCAAATCACTTCTTTTTGTTAGATTCTTCCGTAAAGAGCAGAATAAATAACGAATTTCTTCGGTCTGCTGGAAAATTGCTCTATTACATTAACGATTCCGATCTTGCTCACACATCTGGATCGAAATTCTTCAGAATAATTACTGGGGACTTTTGGTACAATTTAAAGCAGTGCACATATTAAAAAGATATTTCAGGACATCGGTGTATCAGTTCCAACTTAATAAGATAATTAAAAAAAGAATTTTTGATATCTTTTCCGTGGTTTATAATCGATGCAGATAATTTTTATTTTGCATAAAGATCAGCAGTCTATTGATGTTGTTACTGATGTAACAGTTACTCGTATAATTCAATTGCTAGAAACTGGGTAATTAAAAGACGATTTGGTGCAGTTAACGTGCAGTGGCGGTTCAAGTCAAGTGGGGCCCCAAGCGATAAAAACTTTCGGGCCCTCGAACTCAAGTTAGAAACAGAAGTTGCAAGAAAACTCTCCTAAAGTGATTAACAAAAACGAAAAGTAATGAAAACTCTTCATACCGTTACACATTCAATAAATTCCTTGAAATTCGGGGCCCTATGATATTCTGGGGCCCTCGAACTCAAGTTAGAAATACAAGTTGCAAGAAAAAACTCTCGTAAACTTATTAACAAAAACGAAAAGCAATGAAAACTCTTCATACCGTTACACATTAAATAAATTCTTTGAAATTCGGGGCCCTATGATATTCTGGGGCCCTCGAACTCAAGTTAGAAATAGAAGTTGCAAGAAAAAACTCTCGTAAACTTATTAACAAAAACGAAAAGCAATGAAAACTCTTTATACCGTTACACATTAAATAAATTCTTTGAAATTCGGGGCCCTATGATATTCTGGGGCCCTCGAACTCAAGTTAGAAATAGAAGTTGCAAGAAAAAACTCTCGTAAACTTATTAACAAAAACGAAAAGCAATGAAAACTCTTCATACCGTTACACATTAAATAAATTCTTTAAAATTCGGGGCCCCACGCGGCCGCTTACTCCGCTTACCGTTAGATCCTCCACTGTCAACGTGGACGTTTCTCAATAAATTCGTCGCAAACTTTAATATCCCATAAATGCATAAAAATCCGCTATGCGACCGCGCGAAACTGGAGCGAACCCCTTTCCAAGTTTCGTTTCGGACTTCCGAAGTGATTACTTCGCGTCCGAACACGTTTCCTACGGGTTTTTTTTTACGTGGATCGCAAAACCGCAATAAAATCAAAGGCCCCACGGTTGCGAATGAATCCAGAGACACGAAGAGGATGCAAAGGACATTGAGAGAGCTCTGCGATGTTTCCAGAAAAACGCGGAACTTCAAGGAGGTTACCGGTCCCGCGTGAATATCAAATTTCCAGATGGGAAACTCGTACGCCCGCAAAAGACACCGTTGGTCCCCGTCGTCGACGGGAAAACTTTTTCCACGAGCACGTTCCGTCCTTGTCTGGCGCAAAATTTTCAAGCGAGCCCCCGGGAAATCGGAAATCGGTATACGGCCCCGGCGGCGGCGGCGGTTGCGATCAAACTTTTGCGATCGGGAAATAAAAATCTGTAGCCGCTGGATTACGATACTTCCCGCTGATAATATCGAGTTTTTTTTTGCGAGGCTTTTTAAGAGTTCGAGGAGTCGATATCGAGACAGGTTGTTCCGGACGCCTATGGCGGTGCTTGATTTTTGTATTTGCAGTGGAAACCACCCTTGTGTTGCCAATTCGGTGCTCGCGTGCCTGTTTCTTGGTTTCACTTAACAATCTTTTATTCGTCTTGTTTTCATGCATATGTGTAATACTTGTAGTACAACGTCTATCAAAAATTACATGACAATTTTAGCTTTTCAATTTTTATTTCATTCAACGAAATACTGTCATCTATCTTTCATTAAATAAATTACTTTAACTGCACGGAATTTTTAAGCAATGAAAGCGTTCATATTGTTTTTGTGCTACTGCAGTAGTGTAAAATAATCTCTTCCATGAGATTCAAATTAGATTAATAAAACAAAAATTGTTTCTGAGTCTGAACGTCCACCTGAGTCGTTAATGGCGCGAGTGGGTTAACTGGCAAGGCTGACCTTGTTTTTCAACTGGTGTAGTCGGAAGAATGGTTCGGAAAAGGGAGAGCGAGGCCAGCCAAGCGCCGAGACGGATCGAAAGGGTTTCGGGTCGCATAGTTGCGTCTCTGAAAGATTTATAGCTCCGGATGCATCTCTCCGAGGGCACAGTTTCTTTTCCGCGTTCCATCTTGTATCCCCCGCGGCGCTCCAGCGATCGGGAAATCTCGTTTCCGCGGGAAATAGAGGCTCGATGCGACGGCACCGCGGCTTGCCTAAGGAAAATAGTAAAAAAAGATCCGCGTCGATGCCTAAGCAACGCTCCGCGCCTCGCCAATAAATTCTCGTTTATTGTTTTACTGTCTCCTGTTCCGAAAAGGTCGAGCGAATCTTCGTCTAAATCTAATGAACGATTCCTACCTATTTATAACCTTGTTTCGTAGTCTACATTCTTGATTGTCTCTCAGAATATTTGAAACATCTGTTTCAATATGTACGCATTCGGTGAAGAAATTAGTTCTCATGGCTGTTTTAAATTCTAAAATTCAATTGTTTAAATTCTGTCGTAAATTCTTGTCATAATAGATTCGTTAGTAGAATTGAGTCAATGTGTACAGAAAGTGACGAGGATTTCTTTCCAGAAATCGAACGTGCTTGTTTCGAAATAAAGAACCACTTTATGAAGAAAAGAATTGAATTGTGCAACTAAAAATGACAATTTTATCAATCTGTATTAATTCACTTCTACTATAAGATATGCACATTAGCGTGGACTTTATTTTTCGATTAACGAATTTTTTCCTAAAATTGTGCCACTAGACGAATAAATAATTTGCACAAAATTTAAAACTGATCGAATCACAGGACTTTGATAATTTTTTAATTTTGTAACTCGCTCTTCTCCACTGCAGTATATTATTAGTATATATTTTTATATATCGTTGAATTTCCCTTTTTAAGCACTATAACAATACCGAAACAAAATGTAATATTGATTTCAAAAGATAATTCGTGACTGAAATCTCGAAAATTGACCTCGAAAAAATTTGTGTTTCCTTTGCATTATATTTAATTTAATAAACAGTACAACTTTTGTCTAAGAAATTTCTTTATATTCTTTTCTTTACATATAATACAGTGCATCATACAAAAAGCTATTAAAACTATTTTTATAGCAGTAAAAATAGATCCCTCTAGAAAATTTCGTTGAAACATTGTTTTAGAATTATTCGTTGAAAAGCGAGTTACATTATTACGTTATTAACAAATTTTCAAAGTCGATGCGGCAGCATTTCCCGTTATTCGATCAATTTCCAATGTTGCACAGAATATTCTTTCATCCAGTGGTACAATTCTACAGAAAAATCAGCGAAATAATTTTCGCCAAGTATAACTAAGATCCACCGTAATGCACATACAGATACTGCCATAAATTAGTTTAAAATTGTACCACGTCGCGAATGACCTTTGCTGTTAACGCAACGTTTGAAATATCTAAGTTCCCCCTTGGTTTTTTGAATGATCGTCTTCGAATACAAAGGAATCGGACTGCAAGAGGAATATCTCCATTTTTCCTCGCGATGCAAATGGGTTAACCCAGTTGAATGAGTTTGGCAGCCAGCTCGACATCCCGGTCACATCCGACTCTCTTGCTACTGCCAGATTTTTTGACAGAGCGCAATTATTATGCAGCTGCGAACGGGGATCACCGGCTAATTAGGGAGCTCATGACCGCGTAATCGCTAATTGGCGGAGGCCGTGCAACCACGAGGATGGATTCGCTGTTCGTCTCAGATCCCCTCCCGGCCGTAAATTAAAAATGCACGGATTCGCTCGTTAGTAGCGCAATTAAAAATAGCGGGGCCGGTCCCGCCGCCTTTTAATTCAACGGACATTCGAGCGTGAATTTTCTTCTTCTCGGAACAGGGAACAAACGGCACTAGCCTGAGACAGGACACGGGTAACGCTTCCGTGCTCCACGGGGCTGCTAAAAAAGGTAAAAAGGTAGAACCTTCCTAAACCTGTTCGCTGCCCGTTGCAACTCAATTAACCGGCACGTGAGACCCTGTAAACTCGTAAGTGCATAAAGCATGGAGGGTAGTTGTCTGAACCAAAAACCGATCGGCTGGTTCGAAGGTTTTATGCACAGTGATTCTTGTTGCGTAAAATTCCAGCTCTGAACAAACGTTTCTAACTAGGAACAAACAGTTTAAGAATAGGTACGAAATAGTAAGTAATGCAACTAAGAAAATCATGATTTTCAAATTGGAACAGTTATGTCTGTTTTCGTTTTGAGCTAGTTCATATTTTTAGTGGCAAGAACAGTGCACGTTACAATAGCAACAAGAACTGATTGAGACATCCGTAGTATCATTTTATAGAGCACAATCGAATTTATAATAATGAATTTATAGTAATATAATAATGAATCTTGACTAGATGTTGTAATCTGATTGTATCATAACCGTTCCTATCTGTTATAATTTCGGACGCAGTTTTTCTTCTTTCTTGAAAAGGATCGAAACGTTGAAAGTTTCAATTAATTTGTAAAATTGCTTTATCGTGTTTAATTGATCGAACCGTTTGCGCCGAAATCATTAATACTTTATCTGTTTTAACAATCTTACGATCGACAACGTTAACAACATTTACAATCGAATTTACTTCGAAAACTATTTTTCTAGATGCTAGAACATGTCTCTACTATTTCGATGGAAATTTTATAATTTCCTTTTAATCTTCGTTGCGTGAATACTGGATATTTTAGTTATGTCATTATTCTTGTTAGAGGACGTTTTGTGCTCATCATCCTGTAACCATTGAAAACAGAGGATGACACAGTGTTGATTCTTTCGATGAGGCTCTTTGCCAAGGAAAGGACGATTCCGGCGGGTACATCGAGAGATTCTCGACACGCGAGAGCTCTTTTAATTTTGTCACCAAAGGTCGTCGCATCATCGGATAGATTATGATTTCCGGCGCACCCTGTATACATTCTTCAGATATTGAAAACGTACCGTATTCTTGGCACTCGTGTAAGAATTTCTCCTATCCGCGTTGCATCCGAAATGGATCAAGGCCTCGGCAACCTGCTTCCCGCGTCCATCCCTACGTTAATAATTTAGTGGGATCTTGTCTCGATGCCTCATCGGGACACCAGAACCATCGGAACGTCTCCGTCAACTACCTTCTTTAACACTAGAACTAACACTAGAAACGCAGTTGGCAAACATTGCCTTATAATAACGACAAAACAACATTTATTTCGATTTCGTGCAAGTTTTATTCAAATATCTACTCCAACAGAGAAGTTGTCTAAAGAAATTTCACGGAAAAACACATTTATATACTATATGATATCGGCGCTACAGGTTCGATCACAGATACAAAAATTAGCAATTTTGCAGTATTATAATTTCAACGTTTTGGTTCAGTTTTGAACCATTATATACCATTTATTTCGATTTCGTGCAAGTTTTATTTAAATATCTACTCCAACAGAGAAGTTGTCTAAAGAAATTTCTCGGAAAAACACATTTATACTTTTAATACTTCGAATCGAAAACAGTTCGCACCAGTCATTCTAACTTCTCCAGTGGTTCTAGTGTTAACGAATCACATTTTTCACTGATTATTCTCACTGTTTACTAGAACATGTGTGGAACACTATTTTTTCATTATTCTACTTTCATAGATATTCTGCGAGGTCGGAAAAGCTGAGCGAATAGACATTCGTCCTTCTTCTATTTTGTAAATTGATTTACCAATCTCGACATACTGTATAACAGTTTTGGTAGACGCGGCACTGAACGTGTCAAATGAATTTTCATTTCTCCGTGTTATTCTACATTCGCTTCGAAAAATCATGAATGATTTAAAGTCTAAGAGAAACCACGATGAATGGATGTAAGGATTGCGAAACGTCTCTCAGACGTCATAATGAAGTTTGACATCGAAAATCAGAGAAACGTCGCCGAGACGCGATCTTAGGTTCGCCGACCCCGTTTTCGGAACAGCGACTTCTATTACGGGCGCAATGAAAGCCACCAGCGAGTACGGTGAAGACAGCTAGCGAACTTCAAGGAGCACTGTAAAATTCCGGTGGGTTTGATTCAAGTGTCGCGTACCGGCTCCCGGAATAATCGCGCACTTCATATTTAAACGGTTCGATCGTTCGAAAGCAGTCACGCGACGGTATTCTGGTCGGTCGAAGGTGAAACTTGAATGGGAGTTCGGTTAAGTAAGATTGACGAGCTAAAAGAAGAAATCCAATTAAAGGAGACTGGGAGATTTCATAGATTCCTATATTTGTCCGGGTATCCACGGCGACCCCCGATATCGCGAGTAATCGATTCGCGTGTCCTCCCAGAAACCGCTGCTGCGTCCTTCCACGTCGTCGATAGATTTCTCCGGTTCAATGGGATCGCGCCATAATTCTCCCGAGTTTCTACGCCCCGTTAGATTTACGCGATCGAAATTTTAATAGTCTTCTGGATCGAGGGTGAGAGGAAGCAAGAAAGCTGCCACTGTCCCGAACAGGGAGACGCTTTATCTTGTCCCGGGACTGGGGTTCAAAAGCTCAGACCCTTTCATGGGATTAGACATTTTTTTTCCAACCCTTGTGGCTGTCGATCGAAGGAGGGCTGATCGGAAAGCTTTGTTTATTCGACTTTAGTCGAGTAGAGAAAAGACTTATCCGGGAAACCAGAAGCTAGGATGACTTCACTTCAATATTCAAGCAATTGTTTGGACCAGCAATATGAATTATCAAACGTGTTTCAATTATTTTCAGCAAAAATCGTTGTATAAATTAAATAAATTTGTCTCAGTTCCTGGTGCTCCGTTTGAACTGAAGGCATCTTTCGTGAAATGGAAAGAAAAGATCATCGAGTTCAGATGGAGCACCTTTAAAGATCTGTTTTAAAAAATTGTATGAACGGTTCCAGGCACTCTCGTGTGTACGTGGTGTATAAAAAGTAATGATCATCCGTTCTAGGGGTGAATTTACACTTTTCTTTTACAAATTTGTATCGATCCAGACGCGTAGATTCTCCTCTAGGATGGATCACCATTGCATTTTATACATCGTGCGCAATCATAAAAATTCTCCACTTTCCGAGATCTTCAAGTAGCCAATGACAAAAGTCAACGTTCCCTACTCCGTCTTGACTTTGCCACAACAGTTACAGTTTAGTACAGTTCTAACCGTCTTATTGATTAGTACCATTTCACTTATTTTTTCACAATTATCAAGTATGTATAAATACCTAATTCTCACAACTATTAAACAATCAGTTTAATGAATAACAAATTTGATTACTTTAATTTTCACAGACACGAACATTTCTTGATAATGGTTCAAAACTGAACCGAAACGTTGAAATTACAATACTGCAAAATTGCTAATTTTTGTATTTGTGATCGAACCTCTAGCGCCGATATCATATAGTGCATATGCAAAATTGACGATCGTTAAAAATGGAGAATATGTTCCCTACAACAACCGAAAAACGTATTACATTGAACAAACAAAGAAAAACTTGAAGAATTTCGATCGGAATTAGAACGGCCATTTAAACCATGAATTTTCCGTGGCGTCGCGACGCGGCGGCGCTCGATTTCGACACTCGACAAATATTTTGCGCGCACGTCGCGCGAGGATACTTTACGCTGTTTGCTGGTGATACCGTGCGAAAGGATCGCGGGTGTTTCGCCGTGAAAACGCGCGCATACGTCCCGTGTCCCGTGGATCAAGCGGATTACCAGCATCGGCCGATCCTGAATTATAGTCAGCGTGGCGGCGCCGCGCCGTTTGACGCACGTGTCCCCGGATAATTTCGTGTGACGCCGTAATAACGAAATCCCCGGCCGATAATCCGTTTCGTGCGATAATTAAGAGGCCGCTAATCGCGAGCGGCGTTTCCTGCCGCGCTAATTCCATTTTTCCTCCCCTCTCGCGACACGCTTATCCCGTATCGATTTCCAGCTGCGTACCGACGGAAAATTAAGCCAATTTTCACTCGTGGACAAACAGGGAAATTATTCAATTTGCTGTTGCTGCGCTGCCTAACTTTCCAAACTAAATCGAGTTTGCGTCGCTTTGGACATTAGGCAGCAACGAACAGATCTATTTGATCCTTACCAGAGTCCGAAATTTTTATATGTATATACTCGCATCTACCTCTTTTTTCGCCTCATTTTGTCGAAGATTTATTACAATTAACGAACTGCTATCCGCATTACTTATTAATTGTCATCGATTCCTTCGACCCATACCCTTATAAAAAATATATTTACAATATTTACATTACTTTGTTGCGTTACATATAATTATATGTATTGAGGTATTAAATTATCGATCGCCACGTTTTGATAACTAGGTAATTTCTTATCGGCGCACAGGGTGACATCACAGTTAGAAATAACCCGCTAACTGTTTGCAACAGGATACTAGCATCAAATTGGTTCAAACTTAGTGAACCTCCGATGTATATCACTGAGGAATAAGCATTTTAATTATATAGTTTGTTGTAGCATATGATCGAACCTGTGCGCCGATAAGAAATTACCTAGTTATTATATGTACATATTGTCTAGAATGTACTCGCATCTACCTGTAATTATTTCTGTGTTCCAGATTTCTCACTCTTTTACCAACACTCTCCCTATCAAAATGTTGTTAATGTTATCGATCGTAAGATTGTTAAAACAGATAAGGTATTAATGATTTCGGCGCAACGGTTCGATCAATTAATCATGATAAAGCAATTTTACAAATTAATTTACACTTTCAACGTTTCGATCCTTATGTGGATCATTTTCAAGAAAGAAGAAAAACTGCGTCTGAAATTATAACAGATAGAAACGGTTATGATACAATCAGATTATAATATCTAGTCAAGATTCATTATTATATTACTCACTTGCTTGATGAAAACTTTAACATTGATGTTTGGTTCTGTGACACGTGCTATTACTAGGTCGTTTCACAGGTTACTGAGGCACAGCCACGAGGCACAAGAAACAGAACCAATCAACGATCAATAGATCAAACCTAACCAATGATATTTGGCGGTTATTTCACTCTCCCTATCGCCTATTTCGGCGGGACCTACTTTTTATTACGGTCGGTTCCGAACCACCTTGTGTTGTTGTTCCGAATCACCGTTGTTGTCAACTTGATTACTTCGATTACAAATCTTCCGCTGTTTCAATAGAACTAGACACTTAAAGATTGTACAAATTAAATGGAAAGGGGTTTCGTACAGCTTGCATACAGATGAAGGGATTAGCGATAAAGGGACTCCGGCAATTCTAAAATGGTAATAACGATTCTAAAATGTAAAGCGGTAGTTCGAGCAGGAATAATTTAAAATAATTTCAAGCGAGATTTAAATACCGGAGCGACTTTCATCACCGGAGCGTACGAAACGCTGATCTCGAGGATGATCATGGCCCAGATATGAATCGGAGGGTTAAAAGCAAGTTTTCAGATTTTCGCGAGGGCTTTTTCAGCGAGATGCGACACCGAGCAACGTGTCAGGCATTTCTAACAGAAGGACGAGCAATTTATCGGTCCTCGAGGCGGCTATCGAATGTCGTAGCAGGCTTGGTTTACGGTGTCTCGTAAAATCGTGAACAGCCATCACGGTTTCGTCGCATTTTCTGAAACTGTACGCAATTTCGGATTTTTCCCGAGGCCATCCCCATGGTGCATCGCGGGGTCATGACCACGGGTTCCGAACGGTACGGTCGCTTCACGGTTTTCATCATCGTTACCGGAAAGCTTTGTATTTGTTCCTGCAGAACGGACCTGGACGACCCATTTCTCGTCTCGGATTTTTCTGCTGTACATTCCTCTCTGCGATGTACATACCGTCTTCAGGAAATGTCTCGGATTCCGTCTTGGAAAATAATGGTACATGATCCGATATCCTAAAAGTCAATGAATACTGTAAATGTTCCTGCGATCCCCTACACTGACTTGTTCAAGAAGTTTAAAAAAAAACAAGCTAAAGATTGTACTTTTGGAGTTATAAATAATCAAGGTCTCTTTAAGGGAACAAAATACTTTCAAAAGTTCTTTAATGAAAGCTCAGTACCCTGGTTCGCCCATTTAAAATTAGAGAGAAGTTTAGTTGTCACTAGTCAACAGAATGCGTTCCGATCATTATAACAAAGATAAATAATCAATTATATCGATCGCAAATATTTAATAAGTTTTAAATTAATGTTTTCGGCGCAAGAGTTTCGATCAAGTTTCGATCGAAACTGTTGCGCCGAAAACATTAATTTAAAGATTATTATAACCTAGCTGCTTCACTAGAGCGGGTAGGTATTATCAATGATGACCATTGTAAATGCAATCAGGGTTGTGAAACCCTTGGTCACATAATATGGCAATGCGAATTGTATAATTCACGAAGACGGAAATTAACAAATTCCCTACTTAGTATGGGTCTTCAACTGCCCCTTTATTTATAGTACTTAATAAACTAGTTAACTATTAAGTACTATATATTAGGTACTATAAACACAATTATAGCAAAGGCAAATATCAAAGCTTGTATTAGCATCCACTCCTTTTTCCAAAATTGTAACCAACGTATTTAGCGCTAACGGACATTACTGTTATACTCACTTGTATTATTAGAAAACTCTTATTATATTATTCCTGTATCCCACATTACTGTATTTACTTGTATTATTCATGTAAAGCAAAATAAACTCAGTAGGGTTTCAAAATGATCAAAATAAAAAAGAAATATCCTAAAAGTAATTTTCCGTAGAAAATTTTACGAGAGGACCTTCGGTCTTTCAGGCTGAAGACAATCGTTCACCGGTGCACCGTTGAAAGATCGATTCAGGGAGGAATCTTGAACTCGTGCGTCGTACACGACGAATCAGATTCTAAAACCTAGTGGAAATAAACCCTGTAACTTCGCAGAGAACTGTTCTTCCTGGTTCGCGGCTGCATTAAAAATTCAGAGGGTTGAAAGTTGGATATTCAAATCGGAAGTGTCCTGTTCGCAAGCTCCTTCAGGAAAGAATCACGCGCACGACGAATTCCGCCGAAAAATCTGGCCGGAAATTTGTCCCGCAGCACCGGCAAAAAGTTGTTCTTCGCAGCCCCGTGAAAAATTCAGCGAAGTTGGATCTTCGAGGCGGAAGTGTTTGCAGTGGCACGGGGGACAGGGGCATCGCAGAAGTTTGGCAGAGAAGTCCGGAAAGGCTTGCGAGAGCCTCTGGAGATCGGTGTCGAGTTTATTTCGTCCAGAGGAATCCGAGAAAAAGTTAATTAGTACCGGTGCCGCGCGTCGATCCAATTTACGGTCCTCTCGGGTGGCGGCTTTCGGCGAGCCACCCCTTTAACGGTCGAGGGGGTGGGTTGATTCCGGTGAAGGAGGACTTTCGGGACACCCCATGAATCAAGCAGGACCCCCGTTATCTCTTATATTAATCGAATCCAGGCCGGGAGAGAGATTTATCGGAGACTCTTTAAGTGGTTGGAATCTTAAATCGTTTCCAGAAGGTTTCGCAACCCTGAATTCGGTCGCAGGAGCTTTCTCTCTCTTCTTCCTTCTTGTCTCCCTTTTCCTGGAGGTGTCTTGTGGAAAGATAAAGCACCGTGATGCCCCCCCACCCCGATTTCAGCTCGCGCGAAGAGAAAAATTAGCTCGGGAATGCTGCGCGAAATTATCGCTCGTTATCGTCCCGGCAAAGTACCTTGCTCCAAAGTACCCCCTCCCCCGTTTCTTCTTTTTCCACGTCTAACTGTTTGCTCGACGGCTTCCTTTGACCTGCTCGAATTTCAATTACCAGCCGACTCGATTTTCTCTGTAATTTTTACCGCCCCTCGCGCCCCGCGTGGCCGTCGCTCGCAATCCACGCAGCCCCTGCCACCCTCGACTCGTTATTAAGACCGAACCTGTAACCCAGATCCGAAATCTGGAAACGAATCTGCGGAAATAATCAATTCTAGCTAGGATATTCCCCGTGGAAACCCTCCGGCGGTCGCAGGCCTGATTTTTTGCTTCAAATCTGCCTAAAAGATTCGAATACCTTTGATCGATGGAACTAATTCGCCAGACGTCGACGTAAATAATAAATCCAACAGCTTGAACGTTTCTTCTCAGAAAATAAAACTATTATTCTAGTCGGCAATTTGGCTGCACAATAGGGTGGTCCGTAGTTATACTTGGTGAAAATTCTTTTTGGTAAGAAAATAATTCCTGCAAAAGATAAAGTTGATCGGATAAGGAGAAGGCGTGCCTCATTGACGTTGTAGTTGACATAAACATAAGAAATTTTATAGGAAAAAAAAGAAAAGAAATTGTTTTTAGATGTTTTTAGTATTGCTGCAGTCTTAGTCTAGCGGTCTCTAACCGTCTGCAGAATTCATGAGGGACTGTGATAGGATTTTTACACTGTTAACCCGAAACACGAGATTTGAACGAAAACGGACTTGTTAGCGGGAAGATGGCGGACAGCAATTAGACAGGCTAATTAATGTGAAATAATCTTAATTCGTACGAAGTACACTTGTACTTGAATGCACGTAAGAAATTATGATATTTTTCGAGATATAAAATATTTAACTTGAATGTTCATTATACTCTTCACATTTAGCAAGGCAGTTACTTCTACAATTTAAAAACTTCGCGCTCGATGAGACACGACTTCCCGACGTCCGCTAGCTTTAAAACTTTGGATATATCATTTTTTTCATGAAAAGGAACAATATTGGGAGGAGGTGTGTCCAAAATTTCATGGTCGAAAAATAAGTACCACCCTTCTGCACAAGGAAAAGGAACGACAGGACGGAGGGTGTGCGACTGTTAGAGTATCGATACTATCGATCGCCTTTCGACAAATATTGCCCCGGAGTTCGGCGAAGTTGAACCGAAAATCCGAAAGTAGAATCGTGACTTTTGTCAGAGACTGTTGACGCAGCTGCGGTTCAACCGATTCCATGTATAATTCGATTCAACGCGCGTTGCTACCACGTGTCTCCGTCGATGCAGATACAAACTGGCGAGATTCGAGAAATTTGTGAAAATTGAAATCCTTTATCCGAGTATTGTGGGTCCACGGCAGGCGAGTTTCGAACGGAAAATCGGTTACGTCGAGAGATCTGATAAATTTCCTCGGCACGACCCCATTAAGATCCGCTCCGATGGAATATTAAACGTGTCCGATTTAATATTCGGCGTCCATTCCGTGCTTTTTTCCATCCGTGAAAATTCATTCCGTCGAAGGTAGTCTAATATCCAGGAGGCGATTCGAAATGCCGCGTGGTATACATACGATATGGAAAAGAGCTAAAGGACGAGAAGCACGGTTCTTTGCTATTGGTTGAAAAAAAAAAATGAAGAAATCATGCGTGCAGCCATTTACACGGTGGGATTGATTCAAGCCGCGCATTAATTCGGCTGGGTCAACGCCTGTGGGTATCTCCTTTTAATTAAAACCAGCGACCGCCATTCAGCTGGCCGTTCAATTCAAGGGATTCCTACTTTTTCGAATAAACCGAGTCGCGCGTGAAGCCTCGGGATCAGGGGCTCGGGAGGGCCACTCTTATTTCGGCTCAGAGTTCGTCTGAGAGTGCAGAACGTTGAATTAAATCGTGGACGAACCTCCGAATGAAATCATCGGATCGCGTTCTAGTTGCGCGAGATATCCGGAATTTTAATGAAATTGCACGAGCTTCGAATTATCAAAATACCTAATTTTTTCACTTCACGTACATCGGTTTAACTACCTCAGTTACGAGGGATGAAAGTGCCAGAGGTAACTTCTCCTTTAACACTAGAACTACCGAGCACTAAACGCAAAAATTGCCTTATAATAACGACAATATAACATAACAATAGAACGTGTTTTGAGAAATACAGCAGGATTTCAAACAATGAAATCCAAATCCTCATATGGAGCAATAAATCCTTTAAATCGCATTATTGCTAGCTCAACACACATTTTATAATAATATTGATTTTTTCAATGGCATGTTACTATTCGTTAATAGTATTTATATTTGCTTAGTTTCGCGCTGTCCATAATTATGTGAATTTTAGATTAAGACTTAAGATTAAGATTCTTTTCTGTCGTATTATGCAATACTGCATACATTTGTATAAAAGGACTTCGGTCCGTTTAAAATAAATATTAATAATAACATTTATTTCAATTTCGTGCAATGTTTTATTTAAATATGTACTCCAACAGAGAAGTTGACTAAAGAAATTTCTCGGAAAAACACATTTATACTTTTAATATTTCGAATCGAAAACAGTTCGCACCAGTCATTCTGACTCGTCCGATAGTTCTAGTGTTAAAAACGTCTAGCTCGAATAATGTTGCAAGTATCGGTACGGGATAAATGAGATTTCATGCTCGAAACTTCGCAGTTTAATTGAAAATAATACTAGCCACACCGACATTGCTTCAACTCTGAGGAACGTCCCACTGTAAAATCGATTTGGAGAGGAAAGAATACGCTTGGACGCCACCGTAGAAAAAAATTCCAGGCCTATTCATTCCCGGCTTTTCATCCCTTGGGCGCCGAGGGACTCGCAGATTCCGTCCGAGGAGAATCGGAAGTCGACACGGTTGCAGCTGGGTGGCCCGTAAACTTTCTCGGGCAGAGGGGGTGGTTCCCGAATATGAATACGTATTTGCGCGTAGAAACGTCGACCGTTCCCGTGGAATATTGGGTCAGAATAATATAAAGTTTGGGGGGAGTTTGCCGGGCGCAGCTCGAGACGACGGAACTCACCCGACTGTCTTGGTCCCGTAACAAATACAGTTTACGTTTCTACAGCTTCGCCTGCAGTATTTTCCTAGCTCCTAATAACACTAACTTCCGAGAGAGAGAGACAGAGAGAGAGAGAGAGAGAGAGAGAGTTCCGACTCACCCCGCTCCTGGTCTTCGGCCACTGATTACTCGCGTATCAAAGTCGAACGAATGCGAGACACGTGCTCCCCTCCTTGATAAACCGAGCCGGAAAACTTCGCAAGATGGAAAGAAAATCCAGATCACGAATCGAAAAATTAACTTCAATGCAAGGGAACTAAACAATACGATGGGATGAAATTCCGACGATAATCATTTGATCATTTGATTAACAATAGAACTACCGGACCAGTCAAAATGACTGGTGCAAACTTTTTTCGATTAGAAATATTAAAAGTGTAAATATGTTTTTCTGAGAAATTCTTTTAGTGAACTTCTCTATTGAAGTATATATTTAAATAAAACTTGGACGATATCTAAATAAATGCAATATTGTTATTATTATAAGGAAATTTGTGCCAACTGCATTTAGTGCTCGGTAGTTTTAATGTTAAGCATTGGCTGTAGACAAGTAGAATTGTATTTGGGTGTCTACACCGTTTGAAATCATTTTTCTTCCGACGCTATTCGGTCGAAATCAGTGAAATTGAAAGCACACTAGTTAATAGAATATACAATTGCCTCGAACAATTTTAATTTCACACAAAAACCTCCGCGGTTTAATGTATTTTCAAAGAATTCCTCAGAAGTATAAAATCCGCACCCTCGAACGGTGTTTCAAACTTTCAGCTGAAACGCGTTTCGCGAACGTTGCAGCAGTGCAAACAGCGCTTTGAACAATTTCTACAATTTCGTTACACATCGAAATGTTGCATGGACCAGACGAGAAATTTTTCATACGATTCACATTTACACCAGTCGAAAGCGACTATTCTCCCGTACAAAATCACCGTTCCCCCGTTGTTCCAGAATTTCTTTTGGCCAACTAATCCAACGTCAAAGCGAACAATGATCCTTTTGACTTCAATCGCTTCGGGAACAGAAGAAGAATCGCTGTACAGCGTTCAGGCGAACAGCGAGAGATAGCTCGGATTTTTCTCTTGAAGATGCACCTGTTGCTTTTTTTTATCGGATTAACATTTCGAAGCAAGGGGACGATAAACGTCGAACGTAACTCGGATGTTACACCTTGCCCTAAAACGACGTGAATTCTGACTGTAGGAGGCTTCAAAGGCCACCTGATCGGTCTGTCAATAGACGTTAGGATAAGTCAGGTTGAAAAGGCGCGACCCTAAGTTGTTCCCTCGGTGAAAATCATCCACACCCTCGGTAACCTTTTTTTTTTTCCTTTCATACTCGCCTCGTTAGGTCGGTGAACTTCTCGCAGAGATGTCCTCACTTTCTCAGTATTACAACTCCTACTTCACACCGACTCATTCCTTATCTTTTAATCTTATCCATTATTCTCTGTAGTTTACATTAACACTTTAACGACCGCTCACACAACATGTGTGTGATAGCCGGAACAACCGTTTTATGTGTAAGACATGTAAAATACCATTACATGTAGGTGATTGCTTTAATAATTATCATACAAAGGAAAAATATTCAATAAAGTTCTTTATTGATAATAATTCAATAAAGTTCTTTCAAATTAATTCTTCAAAAATACTGCCGGCCCCTGGCGACGTTTCACTGCGTAGACGAGCGGTCGTTAAAGTGTTAATATAAACTTATATCCTATATAATAAATATTATTTAGAATTACTGTATATATAATTCCTATTTAATTCTTATTTACAGTCTATAATTCTACATCCGATAGCACCCTTGGCAACCTTATTGGAGCCCGAATCACCAGTGATAATAGTTCCCTTGGTTGGAACTTCGAGGGTGGAGCACTAACGCGATCGCATTAGGAGAAATTTCGACTCGTTACCATTGCCGGCTTCTTGAACCCATCACTGCAACCCTTCCGAAGTGTTCGGCAAGCGTTTCGTTGTCCGCGGGATTTCCAGGATCCGTTCAAACTCGGTTCCCGGCCTTCCGTCCATTATGTTCGCAAGTTTTCCTATTCGAACGCGTCTTTCGAGCAGGAGTTTCTCGCTCGCGAGTTCCGCAAGGGTTGCGAGGGACTGGCGAGATGCGCAATCGAGCGAAACGCCGAGAATGGAGGGCCGAACAGGAGTCTTTGATCGCGTTACGCCCAGAAATTCGCGTAATCTATTTCCTATAGAGCGCGGAACTCGCTCCTCTTCGTCAATAGCATCCCCTTCAACCCTCTCTCACCCCTTCTGCCTCTTCGCCGTCAAGTTTCCGCCTTCTCCGATCCATCGCGCGCGTCCCCCAACCCCCCCTTTTATTTCCCCATTGTCGTGCTCTCGTGATTCGCATAATTATAACGGAGACGGAGGGACCAGGGGGTTGGTGGAAAATAAATCGGAGGGGATTGATCCGTCTCACCCTCCGCGACACGTCTCCGCCTCTTACCACCAGCACGGGGTAATTGAGTTCTGACCCATCTGCTAGTCATAGCTACGGCTTGATTGCGAGATTGCTTGACAAACGTTTCGACGAGCCACCGGCCACCCCCGAACAACCCCTTGGAACCATTCGAGGCTTCAGACAGGGGTGTGGCTCGCGAGCCTGCAAATAAACCCCTGTCCGTCAAGCTTCTTTTATGCTAAAAACCTGTAACTTCTGCAGGAGTAAATTCGGAGCAGTAAATCTCATTTCTCTACGAAAAAAAGGGATTATGATAATTTAACCCTTTGCGATCGATGCCGCCATTGCCACCACAGTGGCGGCATGATGTCTTTCCTGATCGCCTGGCGCGGCACGGTCTACAAAGCTAGCGATAATGAAAGACGATCCTCCCGATGCCAGATTCAAATGTTTGGATCAACTTGCAATGTTCATCGATCATTATCAATGTTTATCGATCTCTTCGGAGAGGAGAAATTGCCGGGCAGTCAGTTTCGACTGAGCTCTCGAGAAACATTGAGATCAGTAGTAAGCTAACAAGACTGCACGTCGCTCACGTTATTTTATTTAAAAATTTACGAAATAAAAAGTGTAATTCACAAAAATGGAAGACTAGGAATGATTTAGAAGTTGTATTCAGTAATGAATATGCACAAATGAAGATACGTGAGAAACACGCACGTACTGCGATACCTGTACGCAGGAGCGAGGACTTCGTATCGGTAATTGTTTTGAAAAATATCATACTTTGGGAAATTGTAGAGATTAAAAATTCTTGTTTTTATTATAAGACCTATTAAACACATCAAATCAGTTTCAAATAATTCTGTGTGTTTCAATATCCATATAATTCACTTTAAATCCCGCACGCAAAAATGACTGCAAAACGCTAAATTTGCTCCGACCTGCTGCTACTCAACCAGCGAAATTTGTCGACCGCAAAGGGTTAAAAAATCTATACAATAGATTCCTTTTCGTGCGGACCCATTCTTTGCCCCCTATTTTATATACATACATTCCTGAAGTCTCACTGCTTATATCTCTAATATTAATATTGTACTAAAAAATGTTCATTATATTGTTCAATTCCAGTTTATAAGATGTCCTTGTAAGGTTAGCATGCACAGCCATGTGCATGCTGCTAATAATCCCATGTGGGGTTTCATAGCTTAATAAAAACAAAAAGGGTTAAAAAATCGTACCGCAACGGGTCAAGTGATTTTCACGCGTGCAATACTCATAGCTCGCAATCGCGCGGAAGCAGCGAGGAGTTACGTGAATAATCACGTTAAAAAGTGACAGCAGGAATAATTTTGCCTGTCTGGAATCGCGGGTCGAGCCACTGTGCGTTGTCGAGATACCAAGGGCTGGTTCTCCGGCGATATCGATATTCACCGTGGCCATATAACCGAAAGGACTCGGGCTGAGAATTCCTCTTCGTTCGCCGTCCTCTTTCCCTCCCTCTCTCTCTCTTTCTCCTCTCTCGTTTCCTCACTCTCTCTCTCTCTGTTTCCTCGACGCCGTGTTTCGTTCCGGCCGCGCCGGGATCGAACTTTCACTTTCGAACGCAATATGCTGCCGGGCTGCCGGTGAATTGGATTAACGAGGTTTATCATCGCTCGTTTTATAGGCTATCCTAGCGGAATGGATCCGCCGTATGGGACAACCGGAATTGCGATCGATCCCGCCGCGATTAGTTCCCTATCGAGTACCGCAAACAAATTTGCAGACTTTCGAAATCTCTCAATTTGACTAGTCTTTCTCTCCGTCCTATCTTTTTCTCTCTGTCTCTAATCCGTACTCGTAGAATTACTTGGATGGGAGAAAGGTATCTGGTAGCTGTGAATAAAAGGTCGTCGTCCATCTAACCAGCGCAACACTTCAACGACAATCGAGATCAGCGTCGACGTGCTACCGGAAGGAGAAAGAAAAAGGAAGAGTCGTCGACGATGTCGCTGTCGAGTGGACTGACACTTCTATTAAAATACATGGAAGTAATGTGAATATATTGATGCTGGTCCGACGCGAGTGCAGCTAGATAACCGGCGCGGCGACCTTAATCGTTCCTGCGACGTGGACCGTCGCAAAAATCCGATTCGAATATTGCGGAGCACGCGTTCCTTTCGTTTCACACCGAAGAAGTTGCACGAGCAGAGCGAGACAGTTATTCTCTGATCGACAAACCTTTTGTAGTTAACATATTTCCAGAAATTCGCGATTTAACACATTCAGAGATATCTTGTAATATTTTTAAAGGAACAGTAACAAATTGTTAAAAGAAATGCAGAACATTTTTATATTGTACTAGCTTTCCCCCGCCACGCGTTGCTGTGACCCAGTAGTTTTTAAAAGCATATATGTGTTGAACGTGTTGTGAAAACTTTTCCAGAGCCGTACCGAACAAAACAAAAAAAGAATTACGCATATCCGTCGTTCGATTCGTGAGTTATGGTCTTGAGTACATACAAAAATCCCATAGAAAAAGAAACACTTTCATTCTTTCTCGAATTTTCCTTTTTTGCGGGCAACTTTTTCAATTTTTCTTTCCCCAAAAACCTTATTCGGACTATTACGAACATTTTTATAAAAAAAAAAATAGCCAAATTGATTCTGTCGCTCTCAAGTGATGTAGTTACCAACGAACAGCATTTAATTTTTATTTATATAGATATTTCCAGAAATTCGCGCTTCAAGATATTCAGAATAATCTTCTAATATTTTTAAAGGAACAGTAACAAATTGTTAAAAGAAATGCAGTAAATGAGTAGCCGGGTTGGCTACACGAGAGTTGAGAGATAAAATCAAATTTTATTTTATTCCTGCCTGCCACATTCAATGCGAAACATTTTTATATTGTACTAGCTTTCCCCCGCCACGCGTTGCTGTGGCCCAGTATTTTTTAAAAGCATATACGTGCTGAACGTGTTGTGAAAACTTTTCCAGAACCATGGCGAACAAAACAAAAAAAGAATTACGCATATCCGTCGTTCGATTCGTGAGTTATGGTCTTGAGTACATACAAAAATCCCATAGAAAAAAAAACACTTTCATTCTTTCTCGAATTTTCCATTTTTCCGGGCAACTGTTCCAATTTTTCTTTTCCCAAACACCTTATTCGGACTATTACGAACATTTTTATTTAAAAAAATAGCCAAATTGTTGGAACTCAACGATGCCATTGCGCTTAGGTATAATGGTTCAGGTATAAGGGACGGTGGGGCCCAGCCGGGGGCGGAAGGTAAAAGGTAGTACGTTTACTGTTCGTGTACTACATTGTGAATCACACGGATATACTGTGGCGTTGTAGGATTGGCACCTTAATAATAAAATATATGTGAAAAGAGTGTGTTTCCCCTTTTTAAAACAACGCGTACGGAATACAGGTCATATCCAAGTTGTGATCATCCCTGGATCAAGTTTATTTTCCCAACACAAATCGATTCAGCCGCTCGCAAGTGATGCGGTTACCAACGAACAAGATTTAATTTTTATTTATATAGATAGAGATAAGAATCCACAGTCTACCGATAACAGTACCAGTTCAGCTGAACTTCTGTCGACGGAAACAGGAACACACTGGTAAAATCCGAAAGTGGATTCAATTCGATCGCATGAAACGATATAGATTGTCGCTTTTAAACGGCCTGCGTGGATGTTTGATAGAAAGAGACTTATTAATCGACTTACTCAGCGTGGCGTTGTTAGCACGCGACTGGTCGGTCTGCGATCTGAGCAATCGCAGCCGATTCAGCTTGCTCTGTTGTTGGTCCAGCCTGTGCCTCAATCTGGCGAGCTTGTCCTGCTGTGCTGGCTCCTGAAACAGTGAACAGGCATCGGTGAATACGCTGCAGAGTGTCAAAGTGAATACACTCTAACGAGCTGGGTCGCCGATGGGATCGCGATCGGATATTTCGCTAGGGGTCCGAGTCTCAGGACATCCTACTCTAATATCATGGAAAGTATCGTAACATAAGCGAATCTTACGAGTAGACTATGAATCTGCGGAGAAATTCTTCCGGAACAAGTTTCAAGTCAATTCAAGTTCGTTATCACAAGACCGCGGATCTTCATCTCTATATACAGGGTGGGGCGCCTCATTTTGCCATCTAGATTCACGTAATTATTATTACGCATAGCAAACAACGTTTCAGATGAAGTTGAATGGTTTTGAGAGGGGCACATTCTCATGGTACATTTTTTTTGTAGGTGGACGTGTAAAGGACATATGAAGGTTATTAATGTTTTCTTAAATGGAATCATATATTTTTTATTGCATCAGCTGATGCTCCTTCATATTTTTTACAAAATGGTATTAATCTATTTCTGTAAAAAAATCATTAGTTTAGGAGGAAGCTGAAATTTTGCACAGAGGTTTCCTCTATATCTATGTATACAAGGGATAAGAAAGGATATTTCAAAGTTCAACCCCTAAGGGGGTGAAAAAGGGTTGTAACGTTTGTATGAGGAATATATCATTTGTGGTCGGATTTGCTTGATACTTGGTCTTAATGCTCTTTGATATAATTAATCAAACAGCTATTTCGGAATTTTAAAAAATTCAACCCCTAAGGGGGTGAAAAGGGGTTGCAACGTTTGTATGAGAAATATATTGTTCGTGGTGTGATTTGCATCATACTTGGTCATAATGCTCATTGATACAATCATAGGGGTGAATGGGGGGTTAAAAGGTTTTATGGAGAAACAATATTAATTTTCGAGGGCATTAAACAGTTTCCTGTGCGAGCGAAGCCGTGGGGAAAAGCTATTGCTAAATAAAAACGTTCAAGATACTGGTACGAGCAAAGATGCACAGTCTACGCGCAACCGATAAATTTGTTGAATTTATTCGAGGCGTGAAAAAGTGTTACGACTACTCAGAATCATTCGAGACTTGTCCGAGAGTCGTTCAGGAGCTGTTTTCTTAAAAAATTACTACAAGTTTTACAGTGTCCATAAAGGGACGCCCACGATGAGAAAGTTAATTTGCTATTCGTCAGCCAGTTTTGTGTATTAGCATATATTAAGAGCCTTTGAAAAGCTATCGTGCGAGGCAAGTTTCTGATGGGGAAGTCCCACAGGAATGAAAGCCATTCGTTTAACCCTAGCCGATCATCTTAAACATTTCGCAAGAGGTTTTAAACATTTCGTAACATATCAACAATCTAATGCGATATATATATATATATATATATCTTGCTAGAAAGATTAATTGTTTAACAATCTCATCACCACGTCACTTTTGTCAATAGATACTGTTCTAATCACTATAATTTAAACGCTTCGTTAGCCAGAGTAAAATTTATTAGAGACAGCACTTGTGAATGTGGAGCTGAATCCCAAGATCTTGATCATGTAATTTGGCAATGCCCAAAATATGAAGTTGAACGTGAGACATTACTTTCAGATCTATTTCGACACAAGTACTGTCTCCCGACTTGTATAAAATACTTCGTATGTGGTCCAAATATTAAAGGCCTGTTAATTATTTTCGATTTCGTTAAGCGTTGTGCATTAAAAATATAATTTCATTTCATTGAATGCACCTCTGGAGTTACAAATTAATTAATTCATGTACTGAACATGCTATATAAACCATATTTGGTTTAAAGCATTAAATAAATAAATAAATAAGATTAATCGTTATGCTCGAACAGATTGAAAAAAAAAGAATTCTAGGCGAAATCGTTCTTACAGTTCAACGAACGAAACTGTGTGCAATTCAATTTCGTACGGTTCCCGGAAACTTTCTACGAAACTGGGCGAAGATCTTCTGACTCCGTGAATTATATCGCGAGGCAATGATACGAAACGGGCGGAAGCAGCGACGAGATGAAAGTGGCACGACACCGGGAAAAGAGAAACGGAAAACAATCGAGTGGTTCATTCGCTAATGGCCGTGAATACACTCTTTCGCTTCCGGAAAGACGTCTCCTCGGTCGATTAGTTTCCCCTTTTGCAGTTCCGAGGGACAGCATTTCAGCCTCTCGCCGGAGTAGCAACGCAACACGGTAATCCGGAACCGTAGAAATTACAGAGCGAGATCGTAATAGAGAACGTGTGTGCGAGAGAGAGAGAGAGAGAGCCTTTTCACTACGGGAAATAAGATCTCCTTTCGTTTTCACGGTGTACATTGTCGGCTGTTAAAAAGTCCGCGAGCTTAGGCGAAAGCCGGTCCTCGACGTTCGTAGCCGGAACGAAGCGGATGGAAGATCAGCCGAGAGATCCGAATGGAAACTCCCCCATCTTCGTTGGTATTGAGCTCGCACGGCCAAGGATTGAGCCGCGGCGGATTAGGGCTTTCAGGTCCTCGGAAAATCCCGGTGGAGTTCTGTCGTGGGATCCCCTATTACTTCGAATCGTTCGCGGTCTCGCCCCCCGGGAAATGAAAAAGCTTCCAGCTTGGCGCAAACTCTGCTTTCCCGCCACATCCAGGCGAGTTTAACCGTTTCCGCGAGGTGCGAGCAGCCGGAAGAATCAATCAAGTAGCCAGTCGATCGAGCAATACGGTCCTCGGATTGCGGTGAGATCTTTCGACGCGAAATAGATCGCTCTTTGATGGTGACGCGAAAGGTAACGGCTTTACTAGATGTTGTCGCATTCAGAGATTTCTAGTTTGTGAACGAGCTCGAGACCAGCGAAATGACGACTTAAACTACCCCTAATTTACCGTGCTCTATGTATGGAATCAACCATTTCGAACAGAATACCCTGTGCGGATAATATACTAGAAAACGTCAGATCCATGACACGATATTGAACTGACGAAATTTATGGATCCAAAAGCCTTTGTTTTATAAAGGAACTAGCTTTCCCCTGTCACGCGTTGCTGTGGCACAGTATTTTTTAAAAGCATGTGCGTGCTGAACGTGTTTGTGATAATCTATTTCGATCAATTCCATTTCGCTTTTCGTGTTGCTCTGTAGTTCTCTCTCTCTCTTTCTCTCTCTCTCTCTCTGTCTCTCCCTGTCTCTCTCCATCCCACTCTCAAATTGAACATAGATGCTACCAGTCAGTTATAAGCAGAAACGTGCCCAAAAGAGGGCGAAAAATTCGTATTTGGGCTATTTGTGACGGCATCAATTAAGAACGGCAGAACGTTGAAAGCTGGACTCGGAACCATCAAACGCGGCGTATCTTCAGGAAAGTTTCAGAGCAAACCGCATTCCAAAAAGTCCAATCGTTCAAAAGTTATAAGCAGAAACATGCCCAAAAGAGGGCGAAAAAGTCGTATTTGGGCTATTTGTGACGGCATCAATTGAGAACGGCAGAACGTTGAAAGCTGGACTCGGAACCATTAAACGCGGCGTATCTTCAGGAAAGTTTCAGAGCAAACCGCATTCCAAAAAGTCCAATCGTTCAAAAGTTATAAGCAGAAACGTGGCCAAAAGAGGGCGAAAAAGTTTCCTCTGTTCACTAATGACTATACAACTTTTGAACGAATGGACTTTTTGGAATACGGTTTACTCCTGAACCTTCCCAAAGAAACGCCGCGTGTAATGGTTCAAACCGCAGCTTTCTACGTTGAGCCGTTCTCAATTGATGCTGTTACAAACAGACAGGCAGACATAGACAGAGATTCGAGACGAGCGAAACGATGACTTGATTTATCGTCCCCGAATAAATCAGCAAAAAAATATTCGTATTTTTTTACTAAACGGCTTGAAAAACAGGAAAACGGTGACATAAATGGCACCTAATTCTGCATGCACAGCATCGCACGACATTTAACTACACCACTATGCTCCGTGCCATCAATGCCGAAGAGCGATCGATCCGAAATGGGCCATAAACGATTCGACGGCTCATGACACGGAAACTTGGAGAAGCAAAAAGCGGTTGGAAGGAGTCCGGGAGAGCTTTCATCGGCTGATTGCTGCTCTCCGCGCGTTTCCATCGGAGCAGACGTTCGCTAACGAGCCTTAAAACAGTCCGGACAGCGCGGGAAAGCCAGTCGATTAATTAGTCGCCGTTCGATCGACGCCCGGAATCGAGTGTAACAAGTTCCTTCAGGACTTCGTTGAAATCGCATCGGTAGTGTTCTCGCGTGCGCGACTATCCTCGGCTCAGTGACGCGTTAAATCATCGCGATCATTTCGCCGAAAACTTCGACAATTTTTGCTGTCCGACGCAGTTACAGATCTGAAGAATGAGGCTTCAATATTGTAAGGAATAGACGAGTTTATTATATGCTATCGTTGTGTTTCGATCTGTCTTCTTTTTCCAATTCGTTGGCAATCGTAATTTTACTGTTGTTATTTTCGATTTTATACTTTTATAAATTTCACTATATATATAAAGGGTTGTCTGCTAATACGCATACATACATACATTCAACCGTACAGTTCAAGCCATTTTCTTTCAGGATTTCTTTAAGCTCGGACACCATAATCATATTTGCGAAATAATTCTTACACGAGATATCACGACTTAAACCAAATCGCTGCACAAAAGATCGTAACATAAACTGAACCGAAAACGATAGCAATCCCACTTCGGATTTTTGTAAGCGGATTTTTGTATTTATTATAAGCAATTGTTGACAGATGTGTTTGTCACAGGCGTGTTAGTTTCGATCTGTCTTCTTTTTCTAATTCGTTGGCGATCGTAATTTTACAATTCTGTTGTTATTTTCAATTTTCTACTTTTATAAATTTCGCTATATATATAGGGTTGTCAGCTAATACGCATACATTCATTCAACCGTATAGTTCACGTCTGTCAACGATTGCTTATAATAAATACAGCTATTCTTTACAATATCGTTTTTCTTGTACACCCGGGAAGCAGTATGCTTCGTCGAAAGTCAATAGATTTTCTAGCACGTTCGAAAAGTGTTTTAAGGAAATTATGTAACTTCTTGCATCGCAGAAGTTTTTCACCTAGGTGTACAGATAACTTTCGCACAAATTTCATTTCGTTATCGTCTAGATCAGTACAGTTATTAATATATCAACATAATTAATCATTCTATTGAGTTATTCCGAAGTCTATCCACGCGTTTATGTTGATCGCTTTGAATCGTGTCATAACCCGATCAAATCTTCGAGCAGTCCTCGTACAGCCGCGTTCAATGGTACTTAAACGAGTAAAGTGACTGGATCTATAGGATTCGATCCTTCAGGACTAAACTTTCAAGATTTTCGCTCGGTGAAACCGGTTTAAATGGGTGCAGGATCTTGAGAGAGCATTCCGTATGAAACTAGGTCTCGCTGGGAACGAACTCGGCAACGTTCTAACCGGGTAACGCGTATTCCGCGTAAAGGAGGGATTCCCTTTGCACGTCTAGACGCAGCGTTTTGTCGTAACAAGACGCGAGCCACTGTGTCTGCACACAGTAGGCTGGAATCGTAACATTTTACTATAACGCGTCAACCATAAGAGATATCAGAATGAAATTTCCACTAAAATTTATTAAAAAATTATTCCTATCTACTATCGTAATAAATATATTTTTTGTAATCATTTTTTAATAAATTCTTTAACCCTCCGATGTCCGACAAGATCCCTACGGACCTATGACGTTTTGAACGATGCGGCATTGCAATACGGTTTATCTGAAAAGCCATCAGCCTTCAACCGAACAGTATACAGGATAATATTCTCTATTTTTAACGATCGTAAATTTTGTATATGCTCTATATGATATCGGCGCTACAGGTTTGATCACAAATACAAAAATTAGCAATTTTGCAGAATTATAATTTCGACGTTTCGGTTCTGTTTTGAACCATTATCAAGAAAAGTCCGCGTCTGTGAAAATTAAAGTAATCAAATTTGTTACTCATTAAACTGACTATTTCATGGTTATGAAAATTAGGTGTTTATACATACATGGTAATTGTTAAAAAAAAAACAGAACGAAATCAAATTCAATGGAATGTTACTAGTCACTAAGCCGGTTGGAACTGTACTAAACTGTTACTGTTGTGGCAAAGTCAACACGAAAAACAAAAGAATATCGGAAATATAACTAGCCAATCGTATGTAAGGAATACAGGATGGTTCGTTTAAATAAGAACACCTAAATATCTCTTCAGGTTATTGTGATGCAAAAAATATTTGTTACGTAATGTGCATGGTGACACCAAATATTTGGCACGAATATTTATTTCCGAGTGTCATTTTTTTCGGAGTATATATCCATACACATTTTGCAGCATAGAAACAAACATAGAAACACAAAAAATCGTAGTAACACCATTACGGTTATCAATAAAAAAACTATTACACGCATCTCACGCCATATTAACACATTACCGACCGGTGATTATTGCATATTTTTGAAAAATGTATGATACATGGGTAAATTTTCATTTAGCATTTAGCATGAACTAACTAAGTCACCCTCAATAACGTCGTCTAATAGTTTCATTTAAGATTGCAATGTCAAAGAAAATTTCTATGCTTTTTTTTGGTACAGCAGAATTATTGAAAATCCTATTAATCGGCTTCCGGTCGGTAAAGTGTTAATAGAGGAGGTCCCTGGGGACCTTGTCGGGCTTTGACCGTTGAAAAAGTTGTTGGACATCGGAGGGTTAAATTTTGTTGTCTGAAAATACAATGAAAAATCGTTCATTTGTTACTTCACTCAAGACCGAACGTTAAGAGCCACCTCAACGCCGCGTCGTTTCGCGACGTAATCGCCGTGTTCTATCGATCTATCGCGTTTCCTGCGTGGAAGATGGCTCGACTGGTTCTCCGTTTAATGTCAAGGCCACCGTTCGCAAGGTCAACCTAACGGTAATCAGCCAGGCTGATCGTTCGTCCTGTTTTTTTCCATTCCCGTGGCAAGCCAGCTTCTGTTTTCGCGCGAAACGTACGGGACGCTAATCTTTCGTACGCGAGCGGAGAAATGAAGTTGTCCGACGAGGAAAAATCGAGAAGCACTGGCTGGCCGCGATTGGGGATGATAAATCATTTTCCAAGGAGATTTCGCAGTCAGCACGTTCGCGGGATACTCGGATGCGAGCTTAAGCTCGTAATTCAAGATTAGGGGAGCTAAACGCGAAATATTCACCGGCCACGAAACTCCGGGCAACGATTACGCTTTATTACGCTCCGCGATAAATTCCGCTCGGGGCTTTAGCCAGCTCGCGGATCACGAAAGAATCCTTTACTGTTTCTTGCTCTCTCTCTCTCTCCTGCTCGGTGCTCTCTCCGCTCGAAAATTGGCCCGCGGAGAGCCTGGAGTTGGTGGGTGGCCATTACGATCGCGAAACGAGATGGTCCGCGGAACGATCCGACAGTGATCCCGCCAATAATAACCATAAACTGTCCGCGAGTCTATCATTACATTGAATTATTCATGCCGTCGTACAGTGCGGCATGTAAATGGACAAAAATCAAAATAATCATGGTTCGATTCTAATCTAATTATCATAAATCTAATTATAAAAAGTAGTATCCAAGAAAATCAATAAGGGATCAATAACAGCCAAGAGTTTATTGTAGTATAAATACTAAAAAGTTAGATTACTCATGCCGTACTTAATTGCTCTTTTAAGTTCGTTTTTGTTTTAAACTGTTTGTTACAACTTAGGTATGGAGAATTTGGCTAGAGGTATGCATAACTTTAACTGGTAATTAAGGAACTGCGTTTTTTCCTTAAAAAAAAGTTGTCGTTTCAAATCTTCACGGTTTACTCAGTCCACATGTCACAGTCATGGAACCAACATGCTGTTCCTCGACTCTTAAGAATTTAAATTAGTACATTTTTCTAAGCAAGTGAGTTTATAGTTTTTCGTTATTAATACCTTAGTGTTTTCTGCTTATTTCGGGAAGGCGTTTGCCGAACCATATATTAATTAGTTGATAAATTCATACAGAGGCAATACGGAAAATTTACATACTTTAAAATGGTCTAAATTCAGACCGAAACGTTGAATTAAATTTCATGTGATATTTTGCAAATTTGCTTATCGTCTGCAATTGATTGAACCAGTGCGTCAATAACATTAATTGTAGTTTTGAACAATTGTCGATCGAGATACAGAGAACTGTTGTTTCTTTCCTTTTTGTTTCGACACTCCTAAGCCAGTCTACCGCTTCTTTCACTCTTTTGCTTTGTACTATCTTTTCTATACTTAAATTTGTAATTTCCATCTCGTCACAACCCTCTACCAGATGCTTTAATGTCCCCAGGTATCTCTCGCACATCATGCAGTATTTATTTCCTTCCTCTACATTCCCACATCTCACTCTCGCCATCAGGCTCTGACTGTCTCCCTCTCCTCTTTTCTCCAGGTACCTTGGCACTCTCGCCTCGTATATATATATTTATATCTTTCACAGAAACTAGAGTTTTTTTTATAGAAAATCTCATATGAGATTTATTACAACATAATTACAAAACAGAAATACACTACATATAATACAGAGTATGAAGATTACAAAACAGAATAGGTTTCTTGTAGAAATACAGATATTATAATATTAACATATGATTAAAAGGAACAGTATATAAACAGAGAGAGAAGAGTGAAAAAGTACTTATACTTTCAGGCCACAGCTTTTAAAAAATGATAACATGTAATGACAGGCCCTAATATTAGGTTTGGTTATCATTACTGAGACATCCATTGGAAGCTGGAAGTCTATTTTACTGAGTTTATTAATCAATGAGAGTCTCTCATCATTGTATAAATTACATTGCCACAAAACATGATTCAGCGACTCATCCCCACAACTACACTCAGGATCATTAATGAGAAACTAGAG
Organism: Lasioglossum morio; assembly: GCA_916610235.2. Classification (NCBI taxonomy): domain Eukaryota; kingdom Metazoa; phylum Arthropoda; class Insecta; order Hymenoptera; family Halictidae; genus Lasioglossum; species Lasioglossum morio. The sequence goes on from OU744326.1 coordinate 28,190,064, forward strand.
TTCATTATTTTATTATATTGCCACTGTCCCTGAATTTCTATAAATCTAGTAATATTCAGGGTCACGTTACCCTCTTAAATCAACGTGTGCGCAGTGGACGTCAATATAAATAGTCTATTCCCAGACTGCACTGAAAAACCACGAAGATAACGTCGGCTAATTTCGAAGATAAAAGGCTGCATATCGCAGCGTCGTCGTCGGAAGTTTTCCGAGCACTTCGGGGAATGAACAACAATAGTATCCGTCCGCGTATCAGTTACGTTGGGTAGTTTTCACGCTCCATTGTCGCATGAACGATCCTAGCTGTTCGAACCATTGTCCTCTAGAGAAGTCACCTCTCTGACCGTAGAGTTGCTACAAGGTTTCCGACGCGAGTTTCCCGGCGCGGCGCGGCGTCCCTTTACAGCCCTTCGGTTGTTCGTTACCGTGTGTGTATCCATTTAACACGGTGCTGCAGGACGTCCGGAACGCGCGATTCGCGAGAGAAACTCGGCGAATAAATCGACCCGGCGAGGCGCGGCGGCGCGGGGGAATGCGCGACGGAGGAATTCGGACGGAAAAACCGCGACGGAATCGCAACGGAAGTGAACTTCGCCGGCAGACGGAAACGGAACGCATCGGGAACAAGAGCGAGAGACATTACCGCGGGCTTTGTCGAGCAATTTCCAGAACGATTTCCGCGTTCGGCTGCTCGGCACTCGGAAAGGAAAAGGGGGTCTCATCTCTCACCTGTGCGCCTCGAAGCACGGCTAGACGGGCCTCTCTCTGCTCCAGGAGCCGTCTCTGCTGGGCAATTTCCCGCTGTTGCCTGGCCGCCATGCTTTCAAGCTCGCTGAGCACCAGCACAGCACCACCCCCGCCCACTGGTAACTGAAACAGAATCAAGAGTTCATCAGGTAAACGAGGGACGAATGTCTGCGCCGCTGTAACTGCTGCTCTAGACGAGAGCCGTATCGTTAGAGAGAGGCGAGAGCTTCTATTCAAACGTTGTACCTACTTCTCGCCAACAATGGTTATTACGATGTACAACCTTCTGTATTTCGAGACTAAAGAGTTACAAACAAGATCCAGAACGCTCGACCTCGTAAGATAGCTTCTTCATTTACTCTGGGAGCACCGAATTGCTCCTGGAGGCGTGGCCTCGTAGCTTCTGAGCCTCCCAGAGACCCGTTAATACTGTAGAGTAATAGAGAAAAGCGATACGACCGTCATCTATTTCGCTTTTCTTGTGTAGAGAAGGCGGGACAATTCGGCCCTGGACTTTATCATTATCTGGAATCTATCTTCTATACCAGGGATCCGGAAACTACGAGCCCAAATCCGATCCGCGAGGTTAATATTGTTCTTTACATGAGAAAATTCAATATAAATCAAAGTATACTGCTCGAGAGTGCAGAATAAATTTCTCAGGTTCTGTTCAGATAAGCTAAATAGTCCTATGTCGTTCTTTGATCATGATTACTCCACGATATTAACTGAAATGAACCTAGAAACATTGTCTGCTCGAAGAATAGTATCTGACCAGAGTTTATATTACATTATACTACATTTTAGTACATTATAGTTTATATTACATTAGCTTCATTTTTAATCTACTTGCGCAAATCAATTTCCATGTACCTGAACGTGTATCGAGAACTAGACCTCGATTTCAAACACTTCAAGCAAGATCTACTTATGGATTAATTAATCCAATGAATCGCATTATTGCAGTCTCGAGCACTTTCTATAATCGTATTGATTTTTTATTGAGTTTTTACAAAATTTTATTGTAGGACAACACCATATCGTTTGTACCATTAATTTTTGTGCATGTCCCTTCTTTGATATTAGACTAGTAGTCTTTTATCTTCCTCTTTTTTTTATTGTAAACATTTATGTAAAAGGGGCTTCAGCCCGTCTGTAATGAATAATAATAATAATAATTATTATTATTATGTGAAATGAAAAACTTATGTAAAAATATCAAAGAGTGGCTGAGAAAGGTGGATGAATGGAGAGAGGGATGAAAGGAAGAGAATGGAATGGATGGTAATTCTTTCTCTCCCTCTCTATTTATTTATGTGTAGGTTAGGTTTAGGATTAAGATAGTTTTAAGTTAAGTTAAGTTAAGTGGTGATTTAGGTGATTTAGATAAAGGTGATAAGGAAAGCGGCGAATGAGAAGAGGAGTAGTTGTAAGGATTTGTAACCCCAAGGGGAATCAATAAAAGTTATTGTATATATATATGTGTGTGTAAAAATATCACTTTCTATTAAAAAACATTAGGAACCCCTGGTTTGTTATTGCTCTATGGTCCACCAGACCTAAAAATTGTACGATCTGGCCCTTTCCAAAAAAATTTTACCGTCCCCTATTCTATGCAGAGTCTCACAAAGGATATCTTAATCAAATGAAGACAGTTTCACAGCGTCTACGAACGGAAAACAGTCGAGCTCTCGCCCGAGGCGTTCCGCGAGGGTTAACGAGAGGACTTTAGTACTTTCTCCCTTTGCTTTTCTGTATCGGATTGTTCGCAGTTCCTAATAGGACCGTGAGCCTGCCGAAAGAAGGACGCGGGTCGAGAAGCGAAGAAGGTTTCGCGGTCGACCGTTCGCCAAGTTTGTAAACGTTTCTCCCAGGGAAGGAGCTTTCCTTCTCGGCGAAAGAGCTTTCGGTAAAAGTTTCTTGAGTTGTTTCGGGGGAGTCGGGTTTCCAGGGGCAAAAGCTCGTTGTAAACGGGACACGCCGGTTTTCTTGTCGCACTGAGAATCTCGGTTCCGAAAGCTCGTGCCGTTCGTTCGGACGTACGAAATGTCGCGGGGAAACCGCGAGCTCGTCCCACGCGCGGATTCCTCCTCGGCAATGAAGTCCGACGGATAATCGGGGTTACACAATGAAGCGGCGCGCGGTTTGTTCGATGTCGCGAGTTCGTTCGAAATGTCAGCCTGCCATTTCGCAACAGAGCGCCGGAGGGGAACAGAGCAGAACTGTTAGGCAAAGCGCAGAGAGATAGAAGAAAGAGAGAGAGAGAGAGAGAGAGAGAGGAGCCAGAGAGAATATAGCGTTGAGAGAGTAGAGAGAGAGAGAGAGATAGAGACGAGGATTACGCGATTTCGCGACTCGCCGGCAGGAATAAATGGAAAAACGGAATGGGCAAGAGAACGGCGGAGGCGTAATGCCGCAGAAAAGAAACAACGAGGCGAACGGTGGTAGGTACAGACTCTCTTCTTTCTTTTTCCCTCTTTCTCTGTTTCTCGCTGGCCGCTCGGAGTTCTTTTTGCTTGACCTCGTGCACCATCTGGAGAGGACCGGCCGCCGATACCAAGTAGAGTCCCAAGGCCGACCTGGCCCTTCGAATTCCACAGCGACAAGGACTCCCGGTAACCTTCGTACGTCAACCAAAACCCGCTCCGCGACGAATGCTCGCGAATCTCCTCGCCGATTCTCTCCTCTGTCTCTCTCTCTCTTTCTCTCTTCCCGTTTATGCCCATCTGGGAAAATTTCCTCTTTGTTCGCGAGCGAACACCGAAGGCTCCTGCGTCCTTCGGTTCTTGTATATTCGATGAAATTAATTAACACTAGAACTACCGAGCACTAAACGCAGTTGGCAAACATTGCCTTGTAATAACGAGAATATACCATCTATTTCGATTTCGTGCAAGTTTTATTTAAATATGTACTCCAACAGAAAAGTTGTCTAAAGAAATTTCTCGGAAGAATACATTTATACTTATAATATTTCGAATCGAAAACAGTTCGCACCAGTCGTTCTGACTTGCCCGGTAGTTCCAGTGTTAAAATCTCGACGGCAGATTCAGCAAAAAGCCGAGCCAGCAGGTTCGACAACGGGGGAATCTCTTATATTTAAATAAGCCGGTTAGATATGGCCGCGACGATTCGGGAATAGGAACGATTAATCTCCGGAGATTATAGAGAGTCACTCGGGAAAGATAGTAGGTTTGTATTCGACGGTGAGAAATTCTAAAGACCCTCAAGAATGGAGGGACTCTCGCGAGCTGGGACTCGAGTAGCATTCCGCTCTTTAGCACCTTCGACGAGTCTCGCGGAGGATCCGGCCGGTTTAGCTAATCACTAGAATCATGTTCCATACAGAAGAAGAAAAAATTCGAATAAAAGTAATGCCCACTATAATTTAAATGCTTCCCTGGAGAGAGTACGCTTCATTTCGGATGGTTCTTGTGAATGCGGTGCAGAGGCACAAGACCTCAATCATATTATCTGGCAATGTCCAGAATATGATTCAGAACGAGAACACCTGTTTGAACTGCTCCTGAATCGCAAACATTCTCCTCCCTACACTATTAATTCTTCTCGAAGCGTACGAGACATCGCAGCGCTAATGTTTATTTTCAACTTCCTCAACAAAATGTGTTGGTATTCCTAATCACACGCATCAACGTAAAGTCGAGTTTCATGACAGTTGGTAAGACAGATAGAAATATAGATTAACGGATAGATCACATCGCTTCATCATAATGTATTATTCTACTTTATTATTCTACCTATTAATAAATATATATATAAAGAAAAGTGTTTCTCCCAATCACTCTCTCCAACAAAATGTAACATTAGGATTTAACGTCCACCATTTATAATAATTTCATTTAACAATTGTATTTATATTTATATATTTATGTTACATCTATATGTATAATATGATGTGCGCTATATAAACCAAACAAGGTTTACGGCATTAATAAATAAATAAATAAATAAAAGTTATGCGTCGCAATCCTTGGAATTTGCGAGCGATCTAATCGTAATCTATTCATAATCTAATCAGCAACCTAACCCAGACCACGGAAGCGATCATAAACGTTTTCAGGACTGCGCGCGGCCGGTCGGGTTTTTCTGTAATTGGTATACCTGGCTGCGCATCCGCCCGATTCACCGATTGGCCGAGGATACTCTGGGGATAATCAATCTTGAGATACTTGCCGCGTAATGCTAACCTCTCTTCTCCTCCATTCGCGGGTTGTTTCGCTACGATGAAAGAACTGGAGAGTAAGAGAAAGAGAGAGAGAGTGATAGAGTTCTCTGAAACGAAAGGATCGCGGCGGTATCAAAGTTTCATTGGGATCGATTAAAGTTTTACTGTGACCGTTCCAACCGCTCGGTTTCCCCGCGAGCAGGATACAATTTCGTAATTAAACGTTCCCCGGACAAACGACCACCGATCGGAGGAATTGGATTCGCCGCACACCGGACTCCATTAAAATTTCAATCTCTCCTACGCGTACTTCTTAACGAGCCGCGCTCGCGTCCCCGGCAAATAAAATTCCTGTCGGATAAATCGGCCGCGGACGCTCGCTCGATCCTGAATAGGGTATTCGGAATAGTTCCTTTGTTCCATACTGAAGCGAGGAGGCGCCCTAGATTTCCAACAAGGAGAACGGTTCGAAACTAAATCAAAAACTGCAGGGGAACATGATTTTGTAGCCTCCCGACTGTAGAAATTACACTGTTAAATTCAAAGAGTATTGGGCCCCGTTCTTGATTTGTAGTAGGCGTGGCCTGTGTCGAGGGGCGTGGCTTCGTTGCTCTTCACTTTTCGCAGAGAAGACATGCTACATATTTTTGTGGCGACTGTAGCAACCTTCAGACAACACTCACCAATGTGGACTTTCTCACAAATGTGAAGTTGTCGATTTATTTATTTTGTTTTAAGAAAACAAATTTTAAAAATGTTTAATCAATAAGTTATTTTCTTCGGAGTAGGATCAAATATTGAGTTCAGGAATTGTTATTTATGTTATTATATTTTCAAAGTTATTAAATTATTATTAAACAAAAATGAACTTCAGTCTTTATATATTTATTAGAGGATATAATTTAAAAATCTCTAAAGATCCTCTAAATTTTGTCTGCCTATGCGTACATATGTATACCGTGTACGATAAGTGTGATCAATTTTCAGGAGCGTGGCCCGTTTCGATGGGCGTGGCTAATCCTGGAGGGCGTGGATTCATGGCCCCCAAGTTCAATGGAGCGAGAGCAATGTCTCACAGAGCAATCTGTGCCCATGCTCTCGCTTCATTCCGGTCGTTCCGGTCGAAACACGCTCGCAGGGCCGAGCTTATCGTTCCACTGGTCGCCGGAAATTAATCCTGGGGCTTCCCCAAGGCAGCAGTTTCGAGTGCCGTGCAACGCGAGCCCCGGAATTTACAATTCTCAAGGAACGCTCGGTTTTATCGCATTTGGGGGCACGACTCGCCGTCGGATTTCCTGAGAACGGGTTCCAGCCGAGACGTTTGTATGCGGTTCAACGCTTTCCGTCGACGTGGCGATATTAATTGACTCGGTTTTCAACGGCCTCCAAAGAACCCATAGCGCAAATCCCGAAGGGGAAGCGTGCAATTGTTTAAAGTACTTTTGCTCGTCCGCGTGAATTATTTTGCGAGAGCTCCTCGCGTTTTCTGCGTTTCCAACGAATCTATGGAAGACGTTCGCTATCTTCTGTCACTGCTCCTATCGATGACAAAAAGTTAACGAAGTCGGAAGCTAATATTATTCCGTTCGCCGCATTACCAGCGTTAATGTAATATTCGATATTTATTGAAGATCTATCAGCGGACGATCCGGGAATGTCCGCACGGCTCGCCTTGGGATCGGTTCTATTTATGGGGTTGTTCGCGATGGAGCGGCGTTCGTGAACTTGGTGGCGGCCTCGGAATCAATATTCACGGGATCATCGAGGCGATTCTCGTTTTACGGCCGCCGTAAAAGGAGAGAGATCAGGGGAGTGACATTCCGTACTTCGTTATCTTTATTAACGCAACCTTCCGCCGTCGCGAGGCAAGGATTTATAAGCCGTGGAATCTCGGAACTTCCGCTCGCGGGTCCGAAGGACTTGAATAAGTTCTTGGTGACTCGCCGGCCCTCGGAAATAATAAAGGGAGAACGGGGCAAGTCGATACTTTTTCAATCTCTCCTTCTTTCTTCGCTTGAATCGTTTATGTAAAACTGGTAATGTTTAGAAGCAAATTAAGATTGGAAATGTTGAAGAAAAAACAAGATCAGGAACATCCAATACAAAAAAAACAAGATCAGGAAGAACCAATACAAAAAATAAGATTAGGAACAACCAATACAAAAAAACAAGATCAGGAACAACCAATGCAAAAAAAAAACAAGATCAGGAACAACCAATACAAAAAAACAAGATCAGGAACAACCAATACAAAAAATAAGATTAGGGACAAACAATAGAAAAAGCAAGATCAGGAACAACCAATACAAAAAAATAAGATCAGGAACAGTCAATACAAAAAAACAAGATCAGGAACAACTAATACAAAAAGCAAGATCAGGAACAACCAATACAAAAAAATAAGATCAGGAACAGCCATACAAAAAAATAAGATCAGGAACAACCAATACAAAAACACAAGATCAGGAACAACCAATAGAAAAAAAACAAGATCAGGAACAACCAATACAAAAAAACAAGATCAGGAACGAACAATACAAAAAAACAAGATCAGGAACAACCAATACACAAAGATAAGATCAGGAACAACCATTTTGATTCTGAATACGTTAAGAAGAGAATACGTGCTCGGTGTGAACCGTTGTTGTTGCGTCCGTGGACTTATATTAAATCCTTTCAGGAACAGATTCCGCCCCGCGAGTCGAGGAAGAGCTGGCGAGGGAAAACTCGTGCGCTTACGCGGGACAAAAGCGCTTTTATGTTTACGTTCGACATCGCGGCGGATGATTCCGCGAGGCAGAAACCGCCCCCGACGTTATCTCCGGGGGGTTTTTTTTAGCGCTCGCTGTAAATCTCTTCGAGCTCGTTACGTTTCACAGCGAATAATTTCTCTGTTGAGGAAATATCGTATTTTTGTACGCCACCAGGATCCCTTCCGAGCTGAGTTTCTCTCGGTGTTTCAGGCTTCTCGGCAGATTGGAGGCGGCGAGATTGCGGCGTGGAGGACAAGGGAAACACATTCGGAAGCAGTCGCTTTGAAAATTAGTCGCAGACCCTTCACGGACCACGTGAACTTACGGTCTGCTCTCGACGCGTCGCGACGCAACTAGATATTTAACCTGCAGTGGAAATCGCGGTAGTTTTGCGCTCTGGGAAAACTCCTCGAATTTCTACTCGCAGATCATTCTATCCGATCGCCTCTACCGCAGGCACGCCGTTGCCATAACTCGCGAGTCCCATCCGAATTTCACCGACGACGCGACGTTCCTGCAAAGCATTCCCCGCGAATCCTTGTCGTCGCTTCGAAATCGCCAACTTCGTCTGACAGGACCGTCAATTTTCACGATTTCCGTTTGTTGGTGCACCTTTCTTATTCAGTTCATCTAAATTAGCCCGAAGATGTGATAACAAATAAAACAATTCATTTCCTGCTGCTAGATTCGGTCATTCAGATGATTAGAAACATTCTCTTTAAAACTATGCTTTGAAAACTGAGACTGTTTTAGTACCACTCTCACTCGAGCATCGAAAAGATTTATTTGAAAGCTCTCCTCTCGGAAACTGACGATGTTTGCAGGCTTTGTTTTCATGTCAGGATTAGAAATATTTTATTTGAAAGCTGTGTTAGAGAAACAACGATGTTCGTAGGCTTGAATTTATCGCGAGAATTAACAATATTTATTCTAAAACACCGGTCTGAAACTGGCAACGTTTCCAGGCTCATTCTCGAGGCAGCAGTAATCGTCTTTATTATTGGAATATCGACGTTTCAATGTTTTAAGGATTATTACAAGACCCTGCTGGAGTAAGTTAAACTAGCCACCACATTTTCAATGTATTACGTATGTATGTTCGAGCAAATGGATTGCAAGCCGCAATGCAATTTTGTTGGCGACTGCTTAATGGAACTATGCTTAATGCTTAATGCATCTCTCGTCTGGATTACTTGGCAAAAATCACCAACGCGTTAGCAAAATTATAGAACACCGTGCAGTTGAAAGTACGAAGTTCGTTAGTCATGATTTTCTATGCTTGTTACAAACAGAAATGAACGAAAAGCATATTTCCAATTCTAATAGCCTTCGATGCTCCGTAAAAAGCGTGACACCTTGTTAAGTATTCTCCATATAAATTCGCAGTCTGCACATTATCAACGCATTTAATTCTGTGCGCGATCTCTTCGTGTGCAATTTTTAACATCATTTTTCTTGTCCGATCCCACACGTTAATTTTCATGACAACTCCACGGTTCTCCACAATTTCGTTTCCCACCTGTTCGGTTTTTCCTCGAACGGGCAAAATCCGCGTTTGCAACGAATAAACGAAACAAAAATATGTGTCAGGAAGACAGTGGACAGTGCAGGAAGCTGCGCATAAATTCGCGAACGCGAGCGAAGTTATGGCCGGATGAAAAACTGACGTGGTAATTAAAAAAGCGACAACTGCAGTGCACGTCGAGTTCAACGATCGAGCGTCGATACGGATCGGTATATTCGAAGTCGTTCTACTTCGTGCAAGCTCGAGAGGCTCGCTGGCGAAACATCGCGTAAACCGTCAGCCTGGTGAAATCTACGCCGAATGTAATCCGCGAACCATGTCCGAGCACGTTGGCAAATTTTATGCAGAAAATTCGTAACAGATCTCGGACACTCGCTCGTTCCTGCGTCCGCAATATCTGCCCGCTCGGGGCGAGAGAAACTTTGCTGCGGCCAGCTATCCATAATTACAGGACGACCAGTGCGCGTTTCCGGTTCGCAGATTAGAGTATTTATTATAGAAATTGACCGCAAACCCACCGCTACTGCTAACCGTTCCGAAAAAACAGCCGAGTTCTCCAATACAGAGAGGCTTGTTGCAACATGATACGCTCGAGCCATTTTGGTTGTCGGTAGATACCGCGAGTGCATCAATCATCGTGCCATTATTATCATTATCTTGTTCGACTCCTCTAGTTACGGTACTACTCAGAGACATAAAATTCATTTTCAGACGAGCAGAAAATTGTTGTTCTTTCCATTCGGCTTTTGCTTCCTTCAAGCTCAATCCATTTCCTACTAGTATTAACACTTTACCGACGGGAAGCCTGTTAATAGGATATTCAATAATTCTGCTGTACCAAAAAAAAGCATAGAAATTTTCTTTTACATTGTAATCTTAAATGAAAGTATTAGACGACGTTATTGAGGATGACTTACAAGGAGAGTGCACCAACGACGTCTCACCGATTTAGTTGAGACTCTGTATACTTATAGATCTCGATCTCCCATTTACGTATATATACCATTATAGACGCTAACACTCAATAGTTGTCGAGATATTCATAAACAAAGTTCTTACGTATGCTTTTACGACACGTACCACTGTTGTAATTAAAAATATGTAAGTGCAATATTATTAAATTTATCGTATACCATATTTTCTCTTCCCATATTTACTTTATTTTTTCTGTTTTCAGACACAAGGGGATACTTTCTATTTCATTAATTTCGGCTAATTTATTTATAATTTATTAATACGTTTGTTCTTTAACTTGTTGTTGAATAAATAATATAAATAAATATGAAAAAAAAATTTTCACCAAACGAGAATCGAACCCTAGCCCACCGGGTGGAAGTATACCTACTCTACAACAGCAGATTTAAGCAGTAATGTAAGAACTTTGTTTATGAATATCTCGACAACTATTGCGTGTTAGCGTCTATAATGGTATATATTCGTAAATGGGAGATCGAGATCTATAAGCATACAGAGTCTCAACTAAATCGGTGAGACGTCGTTGGTGCACTCTCCTTGTTAGTTAGTTCATACTAAATGGTAAATGAAACTTTAGCCATGTTTCATACATTCTTCAAAAATATGCAATAATCACCCGGTCGGTAATGTGTTAAGAGTGGGGAGATCCCCTGTTTCCTGTTGTACTTCTTTTTTTATTGGAAATCTTAAAAAAGATTTATTACAACATTGGATATAAATGTACAAACATACAGGAAGAGAAAAAAAAGCAGTATACAATACATAACGAGAGGTGTGATCACAATAAAAAAAAACACAAATATAAAGATCTGTGAAATTACATTGTCACAATAGGATAACACCTAGACTCGCATTTCTGAATGACTGTGCTTTAAAGTTCTTAAAAAAACAGTCCATCTTTAAAATAGCTTATGTTTTAGTTCACGATTATTTATAATTTGTATTATATTATTCAGAATATCATAATGCATTGAAAAACAATGTACGGCAAAATAATCTCTACCTTGAGATTTAAATTGCACTAAATAAAAAAAAAGAAACCTAGACTCGCAGATTACATTTGTTTAAAAAGGTTATAATATGGTGGCAAGCCCCGATGTTAGGACCCGACAAAAACATAGAAATATCCTCCTGTTTCACTTATTCGACTTTAGAGAGATTGATAAACTTCGCTGAAACTCTGATAAAACCAGCCAACTGTCATGGTAACGAGGCGGATCTCGTCTCCGAGGCCGTTTCAGCGTGTTCGAGCGCGACGGTAAAGAAAAAGGGCTTTCGGAATAATTCATATCTGGCCGTAAATAATAGCTCGCGATGCATGAATAATATTTGAATCTCGTTCGAGAGGCATCGAATTCATTTGCACGGCTAATATATCCGTCGGTGTTCGCGTGCCAAGAAACGGTACATACAAATGTTCCGCGAGTCTCTTCGCGGTATCTGCTGGTAACGAGGCTCGCAACATTCGCAACACATCGGCTCGCTCATTCCGGAAATATTGATGCTAACAGAACCGTTAAATAGATGATAAATAATGCGCCGGCAGGTGATCAACGGCGAGATATTCAATCAACGAAGTGGATGTACCGACAAATGGAGTTCCGAACGCGAGCGGAGGGCGTTCGTCGCGCTAAGACGATTTAAAATAGGATTATAGTCGCAGGATCTATTCGCTCGGGGACTGGAAATAGGATTACAGTCGTGAACGGTCCTATTCAGACGGATAATCCATATTGTAGGAGCTTCAGGGGCTGTTCGTTACAAGTCCTCGCTCGTTATCGAGCGATGCGTCCCCCTCCCTGCTTTTGTTTTTATCCCGCGCGAACGCCGCCATTCATTTTTCGAGTGAACCGATCAAAAAGAGAAGAATTCAAAATGCTACAGGTGTGCTGCGCGCGCTGTCCGGGATCCTAACGTAGTCGCATTTCTTTTTTTTTTTTATTGAGCTTAATGTAACTCCCCTTTGGGGGTTATGAAGCTTTACATTTTGGTTAATATAAATACAGCGTATTTGACGTATACATTAGGATCAATAGGAAAACAGCGTATTTGACATGTACAGTGACTCCCACTAATATTCGGACACTCTTAAATAGACGATAACTTTTTTTTATTATTGTACTATAAGATTTGAACATTTTTAGGAAGCTAGAGCCATTAGTTTGTTACAGGATATGAAAATAAATTTGGTCAAAAATTGTAATTGATCGGAATTGTAGAAAAGATACTAAAAGTTGCAGTTTACAACTTTTTTATGTGGGCCTATATTGAAAATTGAAAAAACTACGTTTTGTAGATCTTTGATAATTCTTCTGTCATTTAAATTTTTCAAACAATCTAATATTTCAATGAAACGACTAGAAACGTTTGTGTATCGAAACCTGTGGCTCGTACAGATAGATCTATACTTTTATTCGGTGTAACGAGTTCTTCGAGTTCTCCGGCACGTCGAATGGCTATTAATAGCGAAGTTCGCCGGAGATGATGGACAGCATATTGATCTTTCCGATTTCGGGTCGGGTCACAGGCGGATCCTGTGATCGCCCATCAACGGGAGCTCCGGAATCCCGTTACAGATCCTGAGCAAACCCTTCTGGTCACATAGCGCAAACACCAGTTAAATTAAAGTAATATCTTCGCAAAGAATCGTTCCGTCGGTATACAAAATCTTCAGAGGCCATTCCGGCGTTTAAAATCTTTGGAGCCGAGGCGTAACGCTGCTTCGATCAAACACGGATGACACAAATGATTTCAGATAGCTAATGCAACATCGTATTAGTCTAAAACTACAATTAATGTTATTGGCGCACCGGTTCGATCAATTGGAGACAATAAGCAAATTTGCAAAATATCACATGAAATTTTATTAAACGTTTCGGTCTGAATTTAGACCATTTTCAAGAATGTAAATTTTGTTTATTACATTATTCAGTATTATATCGTATTAGTCTGTTTAGAATCGTCGACGATCGCCAACGCAAATCAATTCAATTCACTCGTCGGTGCAAAAGAGGAGAGTAATAGTTCGAGAAGCATGAAATAATTTGAACCCTGTGGAGCCGGTACTCATGAACCGGATCACTTTGATATCCGGCGGATTTTTCAGTTTAGTGGTCCAGTAGTGGGCGTGTTAAAGAACCGATTCCGAACTATGCGGAGCTTTGTACATCAACGTAGCATTGATTAAACCGCGAGCAGGCGAGCCGTGAAAAACTGGGCTCGTTTTCAAAACGGAAAATAGCAAAGCCAGAGTCGACGGCCGATTACGCTTCGCGATGAAACGCAGTGCGTTTGCCGAAATAATCGGCGCGATCCGAACCTCGGGTGTACGTAACTGGAAACCGAATCCGACAGCTTTACCTTCGAATCAGATCGTGGCTAATCTGTCCAATACCATCCTAGATGCGTAAATACTTAAATAGCTACGATTAGACCGCAGGGCTTTCTGCTAAATCTACGATTTTCTTGCTAACTTCGAGCAAGTTGAACATTCGCGTTGAAATCTATATAAATTACAGTAACTTCCCTATGAATCGGGTAGTTAAAAGGGGGAATGGGGGGTTAAAATGTTTTATGGAGAAAGAATATCAATTTTCGAGGGCATTAAACAGTTTCCTGTGCGAGCGAAGCCGTGGGGAAAAGCTAGTAATATATAATATATATAATTTATAATATATTTTTTAATTTATATATATATATATTTTTTTTTTATTGGATTCCCCTTAGGGTTACAATTCTACCATCATATATATCCCCTTTTTCCCCATTTTCTCACTTAACCTCTATCATTTTGTAATTTATATATTTATAATCTATATGTAAATAAAAAATGAAATGCTGTTCGTTGGTAACCGCATCACTTGAGAACGGCTGGACCGATTCCGCTATTTTCTTCTTTGAAATGTTTGCAATACTCCGAATAAGGTTTTCGGGATAGAAAAATTGGACAAGTTGCCCGGAAAAATGGAAAATTCGGGAGAAACTAAAAGTGTTTTTTGAATCACATTTCACACTTTTAATGAATATTTCAATAGGAATTTACATGATCAACGATCAGAAACAAATTTATTGAAATTTGGATAGGATAACGTCTGTCAGGTCAGCTAGTACTCAATATAAAAAAAAGCGTCTCTCGGTAAGCTGACGCAGTAATTTCAAGGATAATCCTAAACGAGGTTAGCTTTCCGTCAGCGTAACGAGCGAAGACGTCTGGCCGTCGCCTGCCGAGCGTAAATTCAGGATAGAAGGTGTCGGGTCGTGTCCCACGTCCTGCGAAGATTGCAAGGTGACGGGGCCTGCGAAAAACAAAGGGTCTTACCTCGTTGGGTAGCTTAGGGTTGCATTCGGGTATCTTGACGGCCTGCTTCTCCTTCACCGAGAGCAGCTTCGGCTTCTTCCTGGACCGGCCGTGTCGGAGCTTCACCGTCACGGTTTTCGACTTGTTGAAGCTCTCCGCGGGATAGACGCAGGCCAGCATCGTGCCCTCGTTCTCGCGACTCGAACACGTTGTTCGCGTGTCCCTCCGCGAATCAGCCGTGTCGCACTCGAACACTACGCGGCCGTTTCCCGTGGCAGAGATTCGCGGCCGTTCCGCCGCGGTTCCATCGGCGAGCTCGTTAATCCCGTCGGATTAATTAAGAACCCGCGAAACCGGCTCTCGCTTTTCCCAGTTGCTTCTCTTTTTTTCCCCTCTTTTTCTTTTTTGCGGACCCGAATTCGCTAATTGCTGCTCTCGCGTTTTTCGCGGTTTTTCGGCTGCTACCACTCTCCCTCCGTCTCTCTCTCTCTTTCTCTACCGGTGGTTATTCCTCTGGGCCGATGTTACGGGGTGGGGGCGTCCTCGTCTATTCAGAGTTTAGACATCGTCGTCTATTCAGAGTTCGGACATCCGTCGTCGTCGTCGTCTATTCAGCGTTTTCAGGCCGCTTCTCTGAAATTAGGCACGAAAACGGTTGTTCGCGGTCAGAGGGAGAGGCTCTCGTGAGAAAACGCGATTTTGTTCGGATCAGAGTGTCTGGGTTAGGCGAGTCTCTGCGAGTCGAGGGAGCATGGCCAATCGAATCGGACCCAGCGATAATTAACGATTCGAGTCGCGCGTGCTATAATGCCGAGCGACCAACCACGGCGAACGCCGCCCGAGAATCCAACCGACGCGTTATATTCCATTACGGATGCCAATTAAAACCAGTCCGGACTGCTCCGCTCTCTTTATCTTGCTCACGACACCCCCACTCTCTCTGCCCCCCACTCCCCGACCCCGCAGAACGAAACGACAAGTCTGGAATCGTGGAAACGTGTTTGCGCTAGTTCGAGTTCGGCTGCAAAATAATACTGCTGCTACCGTAAAAAATCGGCTTATGCTAGCTCTCACTTCAGTTACAATATACAATGTACTTGTTATATTCGCTGATCCCTCGAACAGCACCAGTGCCGAACCTCTACCAATCCAAGTGATTTTAATTTTTATAATTTATTTAAATGTAGCTAGTCTTCGAGTTACTAAGATTCCGAGTTTGGCTTTGGGAATACTATATTTTTGAGGGTACTTTTATCCCTTAAACTTGAATTTCCTCTGATAATATATGGTATGATAATGCGGGCTTTATTTTTATAATTTATTTAAATGTAGTTGCTAGTCTTCGAGTTACTAAGATTCCGAGTTTGGGTTTGGGAATACTCTACTTTTAAGGGTAGTTTTATCCCTTAAACTTGAATTTCCTCTGATAATATATGGTATGATAATGCGGGCTTTATTTTTATAATTTATTTAAATGTAGCTGCTAGTCTTCGAGTTACTAAGATGCCGAGTTTGGGTTTGGGAATACTCTACTTTTGAGGGTAATTTTATCCCTTAAACTTGAATTTCCTCTGATAATATATGGTATTATTAATAATAAAAAGTATAATAATAAAGTAATATATTATTCATGTAAAGCAAAATAAACCCAGAAGGGTTTCAAATGCTTACAAATAAAAACAAAATAGTTAACTTCGAGGATGTAAGAAAATGAGTACAATACACGGACTCTATTTTATCGATGTGTACCTGTGTGTAGTTTGTAGTTTTATGCTTGTTGCGTGTGACTAGTGTCTTTTGTCGAGAAGTCTGTTAGTCTTCTACTCGCAGCCATGCGAAACGCATGTATATTTATATAGTTAATTATAGTGTGATAATAATACTACGTTGATTTTATTATCCCGAATCTCCTGACAAGAGGACAACTGTTCGGTGGATTCCGGAAGCAGAAAAGGAAAAATCGGCCGCGGACAAATTGAATTCGAAAGGTTCCCAGAGCGAACACCGAAGGTGCAAGGGTATACGGCCGAGAACAGGTAATGCGACTTTTGTTAACGATGTTCAGATCGGTTGGTGGTCGAGCAAAGAGGGAGGATGCCAGTCGAGAATCGATTCAAACGCACTGCTCTCTACCTATTGTCCGTGTAGCATGCTGGCCGAGGTCCACGCGACGGAGATTGATTCACTACCATCCGTCATCGTACGATTCTCAGCGACGTGGTTTAAAGCTTTGTCTTTTTCACGAAGAATTATCTACATGCCGACAGCTTAAGTAGATTTATCGGGGGTTGAATGATATCCCGACAGTGTACCAGAACGTATTCGTCGACAGGTGCGACAAGTTGACTAACTAGATTTTGATAAGACCTGCCGAGCGATGGACCCTAGGTGAGAAGACAGTGAAAACCAATTCGTGACTAAATTCTCAAACGACGAATCCAGGTGAGTCACAAAATTTCGGGGTTTGTTCAAATTTCAATACGTTGTATTCGTAGTCTTTTAGTTGTGTGTTGTTCATTGAATCATAATGAAAATGATTTTTTGGGAACTTGTAGCGAAAACATAAGAGTGTCTACGAAGAATGTTGTTCACTGTTTGTTTTGCCATTGTTTCTTCACTTTCTAAAAAACTAAACCCATACTTAACACTTTACTGGCCTATTAACAGGATTTTCAATAATTCTGCTGTACCACAAAAAAAAGCATAGAAATATTCTTTGACATTGCAATCTTAAATGAAACTATTAGACGACGTTATTGAGGGTGACTTAGTTAGTTCCAATGGCTCACCCAGGATTTAATCTTGGGGGGGACGAGTTGAACAAAATGACCTTTTTTCTTTTTTAGCAAAAATATCTGTCAACGGTAGCCACAAATATTTACTTATATATTTAGGAAAAAGTTCAAAATATTTATTTTTACATATAACATATCCAAACATCATCGAAATCGGAGAGGAAGCAGCTATTCTACAGTTTAGCTAATTTTCCAGTGTTTTGTTTCTTTTTTCTTGGGGGGGGACTTGGCCCCATGGCTCCCTAACTAAATGCTAAATGAAGATTTAGCCATGTACCATACATTTGTCAAAAATATGCAATAATCACTGGTCGGTAATGTGTTAACACGTCCCGAAATTATTTGATACGAGGTATGGCCTAAACTTGGAGCAAGTTGACCTAACGAATCATCGAGGAAGTTAGGTGTCTGCACGCACTTTCCGCGGAGAATTCTCGGAGATTCATGGTAAAGGGGGCTCGGAGTCGGTTCTGCTCGCGGTTCTCGGTTCGGTGAAGCACCCTCGTGTTTCTGGGTCACGTGGTTAGGGGCTTAAGACTCTGTTCTCTGTCCTCGAGCAGTCCGCCGACGCGATGCTTATTTTTAGTGGAGAGCACGTCGGAACTGATAGGCGTTCGCGAATCCTGTTCGCTTAATCGGCGTCCTGCTCCCCGTTGTTTCCGTTGGCGAAGAGGACGTCCACGCCCCGCCCCTCTATCGATTTCGGATACACTCGTTTAATAAACGATGCTTACGTGCCCGCTAAGACTCTCCCATTAAAAGTCGACCGGCAACGTTTCTTGCGTCCCCCTCCACGATCTGAATTTCAAATCCGCTAGGAAATCGCTGCGACATCGAAAACGATACTAATTACCCCGTTAACCCCTAGTCTGGTTATATCCGGCAGGGCCTCGAACGGTGATCTCAAATCGAATCTATTAAACGCAGCGGAAGATCAACCTGGTTCGAACCACTTACGCGAATCGCCGCTTTCAGATTGAACAATCAACTTTTAACCCTTTGCACTCGGAGTTATTTTAACCCTTCAGTGTCTAAAGATACCTAAAAGTCTCGCAGTTATTTGTTGTTCCTTTCTTTTTTTTAATTATGTATTTCATTTAGTTTAAAATTTTCAGAATTAACTTCTTTATTTGTTTTTAATTACTGACGGTACTTATAAGCACCTTTTTTTTAAACACCCGAGAATATCCAAAAAAAAAAAAATGTAAAGTGGGTTTTCGTGTTTCTTCTGACAATAATATATAATAATTTTTTAGTTAAATACAAAGGGCACTAAAGGGTTAACTAGACAATTAAACATTTCTTCCGATCTAGAGTATTTCTATTCCTTATGATTTTGGTAATTTTATCGACATGAAATTGGTACGATACCTCGTACAATTCCTAAATCTCAAGGGGGTAAGGTAGCCTCTAATATTACTAGAATCTTACTAGAAAATCAGGCGAAAACAGTGTTTGCGGGAAACAATTGTTTGTCGTTTTACGAGCATACTTGGAGCTGCATAAATGTTCATTTGATAGAGGAAGGTTGATCGTAGGGCGCTCAGCTCACGATTTAAGTAACAATAATCGTTTTGTATTAAAAAAAAATACATGGGAACCTGAGAGTGGCTGTCTCGATTTTCTAGTAAGTTCTAGTAAGATTTTAGTAATATTAGAGGCTACGTTACCCCCTTAAGTAATTAATTAGATACCGACATATTTAATAATGTAAGCTAACAACCGTAGTCCCGTTGAACGCACCGGTTCTCGTTAGATCACCGAAGTTAAACAATGTCGAACGTGAACGGCACTGTGATGGGTGACCGTCTGGTAAAAAACCGGAAAGTGACCCGCCCGAGGTGTTTTTCACGTGTTGTTGGCAAAAGGTGGTTCGGAACCCACCATAAACAGTAGGCCCCGAAAGAGGGGGATTGGTAAATGAATTTGAAACCCTGAGGGGACCAAATATCATGTTACATACATATTTAATAATGTAAACAATATTCCGAATAATGATACAGCAAATTTTCAGTGGTGTCTCTCAGAGGAGACAATCCGTGGGACGTTGCCGAATATCGTTTCTCCGTCGACGAGTATGCGCCCGTACATTTTTCATCGGAGCTATTCTCTGTCCCGGCGGAACGAGAGCTCAGCTTCCTGTTGAAAACAAAAACGGAGAGCTTCGTCTGGAAGCTCCGCGTCAACGAAGCCGCGCATAATTGCGAGAAACAGGGATTTGAGGCAGTTTCGATGCAGTCGCGACGTCAAAGGGCAAAGGGCTCAGGACGGCAGGCAAAAACGCGGAATTTTCGTTGATCTCGTTAGGTTGATCGCGTCGTCGTCGGATTTCCGCGACGAGCATCATCTTCGTCTCCTTGGATCGCAGGATCAAGGGACCCGTTTAGTCAAGACCAAACAACTGTTCGTACAGCTCTGCCGAGCATTAGGGATTAGCTTAACCGAGCGATTCCGAAGAGAACGGCGCATCTAACAGGTGCAGAAGTGAATAGGTGATGCGGGTCTCTGATAGGCCAGCAAACGCTGAAACGTTAAACACGAATCGCTCCATGTTGCAAATGCACGCAAAGACTTCCTTTTGCACTATTCCGCCAGCTGGTTTTTTAAGTGTCACAGTAATGAATAAAATCAATCATATATATTATGTAATTTCTGAATTTCTTTTCATATTTGTTCTATTAATGTTGCTCGAGAGCTATAACGATATCAAATATCATGATTAGTATTTAATATTGAATTATCCTGTGTTATACCACATTACTACATGGGATTGCTAACTCGTGTAATTTATTTCAAAGTTAAACTTATTTTTAATTAAGAGCTTCATCGAACAAATTATGAACACAGCCAAAATCTATTTTATTAAATATATTATGCGAGCGTATAATTAAATGAAACATCTGTTGACATTATTCATCACCCAAGAATGTAAAAGATAGTCAAGAAGATAGCCAAGAATTAAAAAGATTTGCCGAAGTAAAATATTTGTCCAAGCAGATCGCGAAGGATTAAGCTAGCAGGTTTAGATCTGGAATGATTTTTGTTCCCAGAGCTTCTGACGGGCGCCATCATTCACGGTATATTAGACAGCACGCGTAACTGAATAAATCGCTACCGGTATTCAATGAGCACCTCTTGAATGGGCCGACCTAGGTGGCATAGAGCTCTTTCCCCATAAACTTCTCTGATTCATCGTCCGGTCCTGCTACTTCTTATCACAGTCTCTTGTGGGAACATTCAGATCCTTTGAGAAGCGCTGGAAGACTGGGATTGATAAAGTGTGATTGGCTGGAGAAGAACCTCGAGATTCTGGGATCGCAGCTCGTTCTTCCAATGGGAAGTCTGTCGAAGTACACGCAGAAGAACTAAATTACAGACTGTCGCTAATGTGGGTAGTTCATTCCTCTGTAACGTAGAGCCCGTCAAAGAATTAGCACAGAAACTAAATTACAGAGACTGTCGTTAAGCCTCTGCGAATCCTGATCACCGGTGATTCGGATTTATTTTTGATCGCTCTAATTACAAACGATAAAGTAGCTTTCTGTCACTCTAGAGCGATTGAAATCATTTAAAAAAGATTGGTCGAAGTTGTTGGGACTCAAAATTTTTACTGCTTGGGGCCCCGAATTCACAGCATTCATTTCTATTTTACAAAAAAATTAAATTTATTTACGAAAATATTAAGTTGAGGACAGTTTTCTTGCAACCTTCTTTTTTTAACTTGAGCTCGAGAGACCCAAAATGTTTACTGCTTGGGGCCCCGACTTCGCAGCATTCATTTCTTTTCTACAAAAAAATTCAATTTATTTACGAAAATATTAAGTTGAGGACAGTTTTCTTGCAACTTCTATTTTTAACGTGAGCTCGAGAGACCCAAAATGTTTACTGCTTGGGCCCCGAATTCGCAGAATTTATTTCTTTTCTACAAAAAGAATTCAATTTATTTACGAAAATATTGAGGACAGTTTTCTTGCAACTTCTATTTTTAACTTGAGCTCGAGAGACCCAAAATGTTTACTGCTTGGGGCCCCGAATTCGCAGCATTCATTTCTTTTATACAAAAAAATTCAATTTAATTACGAAAATATTAAGTTGAGGACAATTTTCTTGCAACTTCTATTTTTAACTTGAGCTCGAGAGTCCCAAAATTTTTACGCTTCTTGGGGCCTCCACTTAACTTGAACCGCCACTGAATAACAGTAGATTATCAAATAGACTACGGATCTTTATGCGAAACACAGAATTGTTCGTACTCCGAGGGTTAATACGAATTCGAAGTTCGTACCGGAAGAATAAAGTCTAAAGAAAAGAATTGAATTACAGAGACTATATACCGGGACCACCGAAGGAGCAAGTCCGTTGTTCTATTTGCTGTAGCAGCAACTGGCGAAGTACCAGCAGAAGGATTCATTTGTAAGGGACCTAATCTAAGAGAGGTTGAGCCTCGACGAAGCCAGAGCGCCGGCGATAAACGGTGCGGGATCAGGACCCGTAACCCTCGAGAATCCTCGGAAGAAAAATCGAGGAGCACGCTGCCGGGTTCGATTCGTACGTTGGCTGGTTCGTTCGAGGCTCGCGACGCTACTTGTAACTGTTTCCACGAGGATCTCCGCGAAACAA
Organism: Lasioglossum morio; assembly: GCA_916610235.2. Taxonomy (NCBI): domain Eukaryota; kingdom Metazoa; phylum Arthropoda; class Insecta; order Hymenoptera; family Halictidae; genus Lasioglossum; species Lasioglossum morio. The sequence goes on from OU744326.1 coordinate 28,211,962, forward strand.
GCACCGAAGAATGAAACGGAGCGCGGTGCACGTCGGATGTCGGATCTTCCAAGAGCCAGCTGCCTCTTTCCCGACCACGTCGAAGTCAATTTACGCACCGTTGAGCCCACCGTTTCGTTCCCGAGCACCTCTGCTGTCTACATCGGCGCGTACCGTTCCGTTTGACATGAGCGACCGAGCTTAAGCTCCGTACACATTGTCGCCGGAGATGACAGACGTATCTTCCGGTACGTCCCTTGAATATTCATCGACGGATCTCGCTCTGCCACCGTTATTCCGAATGCTGCTGCGTTTTCGCGACACGACACAACAAATATTCTACGAACCGTTCCTTCATAATTCATGCGAGGATTCCGGTACGAACTTCTGCACTGATAGAAATGTTTATTTCGAATTTATAGTTATACTAGCTTTCTCCCGGCACGCGTTGCTGTGGCGCAGTATTTTTTAAAAGCATGTACGTGCTGAACGTGTTTGTGATACTCTATTTCGTTCAATTCCATTTCGCTTTTCGCGTTGCGCTGTAGTTCTCTTTCTCTCTCTGTATCTATCTGTCTGTCTCTGTCTCTCTCCATCCCACTCTCAAATTGAACATTGGTGCTACCAGTCAAAAGTTATAAGCAGAAACGTGAACAAAAGAAGGCGAAAAAGTCGTATTTGGCCTTTTTGTGACGACATCAATTGAGAAAGGTAGAACGTAGAAAGCTGCGGTTTGAAACGTTAGACGCAGCGTTTCTTCCGGAAGGTTTTAGCTTAAACCGCATTCGTTAAAGTCCATTCGTTGAAAAGTTGTAAGCAGAAACGTGGCTAAAAGATGGCGAAAAAGTTGTCTGTGTTCACTAATGACGTCACAACTTTTGAATCAATGGACTTTTTCGAATGCGGTTTACTCCTAAACCTTCCCGAAGAAACGCCGCGTGTAATGGTTCAAACCGCAGCTTTCTATGTTGAGCCGTTCTCAACTGATGTCGTTACAAACATACAGACAGACAGACACGATTTTATCTATATAAATAAAAATGAAATGCTGTTCGTTGGTAAGCGCATCACTTGAGAACGGCTGGATCCATTTGACTAATTCTTTTTTCTAAATGTTCGTAATAGTCCGAATAAAGTTTTTAGGGGAAGAAAAATTGGAAAAGTTGCCCGGAAAAATGGAAAATTTGGGAAAAACTGAAAGTACTTTTTTCTATGGGCTTATGGTGATGTCACAGAAAACCAATTTTACTTTAAATTGGATATCCATGACCACAATCGTTAATACATACAATGATCACTCAGAAATATGTTTTTTTCCTCATTTTTACTTTGTTTCTACATTTCCAATAGCTTTTCACAAATTCACAAAACGATCGCAAATAAATTTATTGGACAAGACCATCGTCTGTGGGGTCAGCTAGTTATATATAAAAAATATATAATATATAAAAATGATATCGTATCTATTCAAAGAATTAAATCATCGGGTTTAACATAGAGGTAAAAATGACATTTCAGTACTTTTCTCAGATTTTTCGAACGTGTTCACTGTATTGCATTCGATCTTCACAGGTCTAAAGTAGACGATACTTCAACATCCACTCCGAGCTGTTTCTCGATCGACGAAATCAAGACAACACTATCTCTGAATCACGGAGACCCGCTATCGTTTCATCGTCAGAGGAGCTAGGAGGAATTAATATTCTGCCGAGCTCTCAGCGGGCGCGCACGTAATTCGCCGCTATACAGATGATAATTCGACGATGATATTGCGCGGGAATTATCGTCCACGGGCCGGACAATGAAACGCGTGACGCGCCCGGTAAACCAAAGTCCCCATAACGGACGAGCGCGTGGACGAACGGTGGCGATACGGAAAACGTCCACGGCGAAATACGAGCATTAACGTTCTGCGAAAAATGACCGGTGTTTTAATCCAGGAGGGCTCTCTTATCCGCGGCTTCGCGGCTCCCCATTAATTCGGGTAATGAAGCCGCGCTACCATAAATTCGTGCTCGCGGAAAAACGAGAGGAAAAAAAAAATCCATTCGTCGAAATAACGAACAAAAAAAAAAAAGGCCGACCCCCCGGGTAAAAAGCATTCGACGACACGACTGGACAGAGAGAAAGAGGGAAGATATTCGGCTCGTGTTTTACGGCACGACCCCGGAAGAATTTGCGAGCGCAAAATCGACCGGAAGCGACCTCGAACGGAGCCGAGAGATCGCGTCCACGGATAAATAGATCCTCGGAACAGAGTTACAGCCCGCTGTCCGAGGATGGTCGAGGCAACTCTCGAAGTCGCAGTTTTATCCGGACATCTCGAGACACCAATTGTATTAGCTCCCTGGGATCCACTCTTGAATCGGTTTTTCCGCGACCGCAACAAAAACGACTCTAATTGGACCGTTCGAGACGAAGCGCTCTCGAAAACGCTCCCTGGACTCCCTCCCCCTCTCTGGAGCTCTTGGATACCGCATGGCAATTACCGAGCGGTGTATTGGAATTATTACGAGGTCTCCGTGAAACGTAAATCGGGTTACGGAAACCGGCAGCCGGCTCCGCTCCGCTCGATGTCGACGCGATAATCGTCGAACGGCGACCCTGTTTGTCCTCAAATATTCCGTCACCGACGTGATTCGCCATTTACACGGCTCGTCGCGCTCTCTGTCACCGTCCACCTCATTCGCGTGCACAGAGTTTACCTGCAGATCCGCAAACCTTCCGAGAAAATACGCCCAAACTTCCTCTCGGCGGTTTCGAACGGTTTCAGGCAACAGCTCCGTCGGTTTGCAACTGTTTTCCAGGGGGAACTGTTGAAATTGCAACTAGAGGCGGTTTGCACGGTATCTAGTTACTCGCGGTGGTCATGGATCTAGCTAATTTTTCTAGCGTGACGAAGCGCAGTGGATTCAATTTCATAATAAACATTTTATAATAATATTGATTTTTTCAATGGCACGTTACAGGCATTCGTTACAGCATAATTATGTGAATTTTAGATTTAGACTTAAGATTGAGATTCTTTTCTGTCATATTATATAATACTGCATACATTTGTATAAAAGGACTTCGGTCCGTTTAAAATAAATAATAATAATAATAATAAAGGTGAATTTCTTTTCGATCGAAATTTGAATATAACAAAAATTTTTAATGAGTTTGGCGTCCAGGTTCGATCAGTTGTTAGTACTACACTATTTGCAAAATATCACAAAATCTATTTTTCGACATTTCGATCTCCTTTTAGATCATTTTCAACGAAATTTATAAAAATCGAAGTTTGAATATATTATGAAATTGATGATTTCGACGCTAGGTTCGATCATTTATAGAGAACAACAAGTGTGCAATTATTTAAACATGTTTCTCGACGAATATGTCACTTATATCGATCGTATCATTGTTAATAACAAATGCTCTCGGCGCTACGGTGCGATCAATTATTACTTAGACAATCAAAAAACAATTTTGCAGATTATCAAATAATTCAAACTAGAATCGAAACGTCGATGATTATTTGATTATCAGCAAAATTGTTTTTTGATTTTCTAAGTAATAATTGATCGAACCGTAGCGCGGAGAGCATTAAACATTTGTTTCTCGACGTTTCGATCCCTGTGTGGATCTTTTTCAAAGAGACATTTTTTGCGTCTGAAAAATAGTATATATATAATATACTTTTTTTTGAAAAACCATATTGTGACATAGCCGTTCGAACCAATAAAAGAAAAGCAAATTAATATATGTACTTGCTGTGGCAAAAAATAACAAAACATTTGAACAAACATTGGTGAGTTACGACTATGCGAACTCTACCTCATGGTGGCAGATATGTAACTAACAATAAGATATGTAACTACATTGATTGGTTAGTCGATATCGATCGAATATGATTCGCAATATATTGGGCAGCAAATTTGAACGGTGTTACTGAATAGACATTATAAGAACATATCAAACCAACACTGTTTAAAATTACCAAAACAAAACTAAAAATAACAATTCTTTAAATTCAATTTCATAATACTTCAAATATTTTCTCACTCCTCAGAATAAATGAAAATTAGTTTCTTAATAATATCACCCTACTTCGAACTATGTTTGCGTGAAATATATAAATGCTTTTTACGTGTTATGCACGAGGGTATAAAATCCAAAGAATATTAGAACTTTGAAGCTCGATATAAAATTTTCCAATGTACACGCGCAATACTCTACCACTAATGTATACATGGATTGCTAATTAGGTAGAATGATTGATAGATCCTGGACGTTTCTATTCGAGTAAAGATCATAGTCTACTAATTACTGGCTCGAGTCTACGTGTACACGTGTGCCCCGCAGCTAATGAGAGGAAGGAACCAATTCGCAACAGAAAATACGTACGTACGTACACCGTAGGGGTATACAGAGGACGTTGAGAGAGATCAATCGGCTTGTCGATTGACGCCGGACATTAAAGGAAGAGGTCGCCGCTTAAATAAGTAATCCCGAGTCGAGGTGCGCTTCCCGCGAGAATTTGTCTCAAAGGCGAGCATAATCGATCGTGATGCGCTTCCAAAGGAAATCCGAGATATACTAGTTGTATACAGAGGAGAAACATCCGATGTTTCGTCATTCAAATAGAAGTTCTAACTTCAAAATCCAATTGCAATCGTCTATATCACTCGTATCGCAACAAAAATTACTACAATGAATCGTAGTATTCCAAAATCATGCACTATTTATAAGCGTATTGATTTTTTCATTGAATCTTTACAAAATTTTTTAAATACAACTACGCAGGATTATATGATAATACCATATCGATTGTACCATTATTATTTTTTGTTATTAGACGAGTAGTTTTGTGTTTTTTTTTTATTGCAAACACTTATGTAAAAGGGCTTCAGTCCGTCTATAATAAATAATAATAATAATAAAAATAGAAAATTACACTTTGTTGCATCTCGAAACGACGTAGAACGTGCTCCAATAATTTCTCAAATTAATTTACCTTCTAAAACTAATATTATTCTAATATTCTTGCTGACCAATATAAACCGCTCTCTTCTAATGAATTTTCTCCCCTATATTCTAAATAAAAGAAAACAGTTTTCTCTAGAAACAGCCCTTAAAGGAACAGCATCCCATAGTCAGACCAGGATATCAAAGATTTCGAGCAGAGACTGCCTCAACCTTTCTCAGCGAGCGCTGTTTAGGCGAGTGCCGGATGATGAATGCTCTCCGGAGACGGGGATCGATGATGCGGAGATTTTTCTCGATCCTACGAACCGTCGGTCCTGAAACGAGTCTTCGGTCTGGACGATTTAAATTCATAACAGCCTCGGCTGGAGAAGGCGTCGGCTCTTTCAATCTCCACTTCTCTCTCAACTATGCACTGCTTTTCAAAAGAAACCCCGAGCTCGCCGACAACCACCATTAAACTACGGATTTCATGCATTTACGACAGAAGCGAGGAGCAATTTCGAATGGTAGGCAGAATATATTATTTCGAATTCATTAAAATTATTGAGAAATTCAAGCGCTTTCTAGCTGCTCTGTATTTCTTCCTATCGACATCTTGCATTGAGATCGGTTCTTTTATAAGAACTGTACCCTAGTAGCACAAAAAAACTAGATAGATATTTTTTTCAGATATTGGAGAAATATTTTTTAAGCCACACTTTTTCATATGAGAAAAATATTAGATCTGTATATTGTATACGTGTACAAGAATAAACATTATCTGTATATTGCCACGAATAAAATCCGTCCATTGAAAACACAGTCATCGAAACGTTGAACAGACGCAAAGTATACACAGAGTGGCCGCGCTCGGTCTTTCTCTTTCGAAAATGAAGACATTGTTCTCGGAGCATCAGCCGGAAGGTAGAAGAACAGCTTTTGTCGAGAGAGTCGACTTTGCCGAGCCCTCGAGAAATTCTCCGGAGAAAAATTCGTACTCGGAATGGAACGTCCATCATCCTCGATTTTCACCGGAGCACCAAGCGTCTCGCGGTTAATCGATTTCTCTTGTATTATACGAAGAAATCGCCGCGCCGGCTGATCCGCCGCGACAGGAATCTGTTAAGACGCGACTTGGCTTTCGTTCGTTCGTCTCCCGTTTCATCCGGGATGTCCGAGAGCGGCGTCGTGTTTCATTAATCGGTTGCCGGTGTGTCTCGAGGCTCGGGGATTAAGAGTCGTAACGGAAGTCGGTGCTCTCTCCTCGGCGACGGTGAATGGAGGATGCCGGAGCAAATGGGAAGTTGGCTACGACTACGCTACCTGTTACTCGCCAGCGACGCTATAAAGGGTAAAACGGCGATTTATAACCGTAGACAATTTATAGCCGTCCGTGAATTATATCGAAACCCGCTCGCGTTTACCGTAAACGTGGTTAACACTAGAACTACCGGACAAGACAAAATGCTAATTTTTTGTCGATTAGAAATATTAAAAGTATAAATATGTTTTTTTGAACTTCTCTATTGAAGTACCCCTAGTAGCACAAAATATTGTATACACATTCATATAATATTAAAAAGAGATTCAATCTTTTGTTAATATTCAAATATACATACAATATTTATTTTATAATAAGTAACAAATATTTCTTTTTAAATATGGAGGAATCTTTATTTTATATTAGAAGTAGAATATTTTGTTCCTAATATACAAATAATATTTAATTCATATTATTTTATTTAATATTTATAATTTAATATTTAAATAATATTATTGATTTTATTTAATATGAAAAATAGAATATTTTTTCCTAATATACAGATAATGTTTATTTTTGTACATGTATACAATATTCAGATCTAATATTTTTCTCATATGAAAAAGTGTGGCTTAAAAAATATTTTTCCAATATTTGAAAAAATATCTATCTAATATTTTTCTGCTACTAGGGACATATTTAAATATCCCGTGTACGAAATCTAAATAAATGCTATAATTGTCATTATTAGAAGGCAATGTATACCGACTGCGTTTAGTGCACGGTAGTTTTAGTGATAATACTTTCAGTGATATTCAATTCGTGAAATTGCTTGTAATTCAACTATTCTTTTTGATATTATACATGTAAAGAAAATATACTTTCTTTAATTTAACACTAGAATTACCGGACCAGTGAAAATGACTGATGCGAATTTTTTGTCGATTAGAAATATTAAAAGTATAAATATGTTTTTTTGAGAAATTTTTTTAGTAAACTGCTCTATTGAAGTACATATTTAAATATTCCATGTACGAAATCTAAATAAATGCCGTATTGTCATTATTTGAAGGCAATGTATGCCAACTGCGTTTAGTGCTCGGTAGTTCTAGTGTTAAACATTCACCTGCTGGCTCTCCTGAAGCCTGGTTTTCAATAATTCCAAAAGACGTCGTTGTTCCAAGGAACACCGGCAGCTATACAATTTTCCAAAGATCGTTCAAGCTTCGCGTGCACATTATCCGGCAGAGTTACGCTTATGATAGTCGAAGACGGAGGATTTTCTTTTCCGGTAGCGTTTTAGCAAAGTGTCAAGAGAGACTGTCACGGGTGACGATTGTTTATACGTATACGTGACCGCAAACCGAGCCCGGTGATATAGAAAAATGGGACAGCAGAGTCGGAGGCCATTGTTTGGCTCGCCGGGGTATTGAAAAGAGGAAAAATCGGGTTGCCCGCGGAGAAAGAGAGAGAGGGAGAGGGAGAGAGAGAGAGAAGCGAAGTTCAGAGTGTCACCGATTGTGGCGGAGACGCGGCGTAGGAAAAAATAGAGGACGCAGGCTCGAAGGTGGAGACGAGCTGCGCCTCCAGGACAATGCGACGGGGGCGACGCTGCCTTTGTGTGTAAAACGATTGAGGTTTCGCGCTGCTCCGCCTCTTTTTATCTTCCGCGACGGCGACGCAATCAGGAACAGGCGACGGGACGCGTCAGGTTCAAGGTTCCTCGCTGCATCTCTAAGCAGATGGGAGAACGATCGTGCTTTCGCGAGTCGATGCCGGAGACAACTGATGTGTATACGGTTTTCCACTGGGGCCGACTCAACAACCTCGAAAATTAAATGAAAACGAATTTATTTCGTGAAACAACAACCAAGTTGCTCAGATTTATAATATTGATCTTGCAAAAAAAATATCTCTCTCTCTCTCTCTATTCTCTGTTTCTATATATATAATATATAATATATATAATTTATAATATATAATCTATTATATCTTCTATATAATCTTCTATATATCTTCTATATAAATAAAAATCAAATGCTGTTCGTTGTTAAGTGCGTCCCTTGAGAGCGGCTGGACCGATTTGGCTAATTTTTTTAAAGAAAATATTCGTAATAGACCAAATAAGATTTTAGGGAAAGAAAAATTGGAAAAGTTGCCCGGAAAAATAGAAAATTCGGGAAAAACTAAAAGTTCTTTTTGAATCATATTTCAATACAAAAAAAAAAGAACGAAAATCGCAACTTTTAATCAATATTTCAATATGAATTTACATTAACGACGTATGTTTACAAATTTATAGAAATTTGGACAGGACAACGTCTGTCAAGTCAGTTAGTATAATAAAATCATGTCTGTCTGTATGTTTGTAACGGCATCAATTGAGAAAAGGCTCAACATAGAAAGCTGAGGCTTGAACCGTTCGACGTTTCTTCGGGAAGGTTTAAGAGCAAACCGAGTTCGAAAAAGTCCATTGGTTCAAACACACGTTCAGCACGTATACGCATTTAAAAAATACAGTGGCACAGCAACGCGTGGCGGGGGAAAGCTAATAATATAATAAGTATGTACTCTTTTGATATCGAGAAAGGATCTTCCATCACTCTTTCATTTTTGTTCATCGAGAAATGAACGACGCGGTAGACAACGCGCTATACAAATTCGTGAAGGATGGTATCAGATTAGGGGACGAAGCGGCTGGCAGGTGAACGATCACGGGATCAGCATTGTTTATCTTGTACAGTTTTGTGCAGTCGAACAGGTACGCCCATAGAATCCCATTGCGAGTACCGAATCAGTGGCGAACAATGGCCGAGGAAACGCAACGATCGAAAGGAATCCTATCAAAATGCATTTCCTTCTTTGCAGCTTATCTCCGTATAGCCGAGATAAAGAATAGAACCGAGGGAGAAACTGGAGAAAGAGACCGGAGATGAATCGCCGCGAAGTGAGTCAGCAAGAAATAGAGATAGCACCGGTACAGAGAAAATGTTTGACGGGCTTCCATTATTTCGAGCGTTTTAACCCCTTGGAGAGGGGCTGGGCCTAAGTGGCAGCTTATCGATCCCCATCACTCGTCAAATCCAACACGATTTTATACAAATATCTTTCGGCCGAAACATTCGGGAAAAATAATTTCTCGCCTCCGAGATTACAAATTTAACGACGTCGCGTTTGAAAAAGCGCACCGGAAATTGAAAAGATCTTGCCGGTGGATCATCTTTCGCCAGGAATATTTCCTCGGATTAACACAGACGGCTTGTTTTTCGAATGTAAAAATTATGGCGGTGACAGATTTAATTTACAGAGCATTGAAAATCAATATATTTCGCTTGAACCACTTAAAAAATATTATTTCTTGTAGCTAACTATTTCGAGATCGATATGAAGACTGGATTGTAGCCAGTAAAAATTCGGAAGAAGGCAAATATAATTAACAAAGATAAGACCCCTCGGTAGGAGCATCGCAAATAAAAAGAATCTCACTGTTGCATCACGTTTCGCCAGGAAACGTCTCGGAAAAATTACGACTCGCATTGCGACGTCCTCGAGATAGGTATTGGAGACTCGTCTTTCGTTTGCGTTATAAAGAATTTAATTCGTAAAGCCTGAAGTCTCTAGAAAAGAGCATCGAAAATGCATGGGTATGCACGCAGATAAGTTCCGGAGAGCCGAAGTATTTCTCGGCTAAGCCGTAATAGCCGTTCCATATTGTCCGAGAGGGAGGGAACGGCTGAGAACGTATCTTCCGCGTTTTATCACCGGAAATAAGGGGAGAAGTTTCGCGAGACGCGTCCCGAACGGGTTACCCCTCGAAATCGCATTTTTCATGGCGCGAGACCGTATCTTCTTGCCAGCGTGAGTAAAATAAGGCGTGTACGTCTCGGCTAAGAGGAATAGACACGCATTTGCGGGAAGATGCACGCGTGCGGATGCACTTTTCACGACGCAATTCGCGTCAGACGTCGCGAGGGTACGTGGCGACTGCGTTATCCGGATCTTTTCTCGGTTTTATCGGGACCATTTTTCGTATGAAACCCCATCCGAGAACGGAAACTGGGTTTCTTTGGAATCCAAAGAAATTGATTGACATTTTATGATGGACATGCTTTCCAGTCATTTCCAAGCAGTCGTTGTTAGTCTTCGGATAATTTAACAAAATTAAAAAGCTGAACCACGGCAACGCGGATTAGTATTGTTTTCGTGAAGTATTGCGAAACTTTGTTGCAGAGACGAGTGTGTCGGGATCTCCGAGGCTTTGTGAAGGTGTTATCAACGAAAAACGTGGAGCAATCAGAGCGCGGCTACTGTGGGCGGATTTCGGCTCAGCCAATCCCAGCACTTCGATCAGCTGGACTGTGTTTTTCGGTAATAACTCGTGAACAAATCCGTAAAGAACATTTCCGCATAGGAAAAGTTACTCCAAATGACATCAGGATTCTCCCCCATGATGTTCAACATTTTTGGAATACATTAAAATTGAAAATGTCAGTTATATTTCCTAATTATACGGTTGAACGTATGTATGTATACGTATTAGCAGACAACCCTATATATAATAAAATTTATAAAAGTAGAAAATCGAAAATAACTACAGAATTGTAAAACTATGATCGCCATCGAATTAGAAAAAGAAGGCAGATCGAAACGAACGCGCCCGTGACAAGCACGTCTGCCAACGATTCCTTATAATAAATAAGGCTATTCCTTACATAATGCATTTGAAAAATGTTACTAATTATTCTGTCGTGACGGCTTTCTCGCTAGTTACTGATCCACCACCTATTAGTATATTAACGTTCCCCAAAACGCCTTCCAACATCCCGTTGTCTAAGGCAGGACCCGCTAGATAGCCTTACTGATGAGTCCTCTAGCGGGTCTAGGACGAAACACCACCTTTCCTTTTTCCTCTACTATTCGATAGCATACGTATGACAATTGTTTGCAGATTTGCTACAGGTAGAGATAATATAAATAGTAATAATGATCGAACCTGTGCGCCGCAAAAGAAATCCATATATAATATAAAATGTCGATCGAAAAATTAAAAACCCATTATTCTGTAGTTCCTTTGGATTGGATTTTCAATATTGTTTATGGCATCCTCTTTCAAAATGTCTATTTATCTGAATAATTCATTTCTGAAGTGTCAAATACTTTGAACGCCTATGATTTATTTAATTGAATCGATAATCGCTGATGGGCTGACACAAAAGGGTCCGACGACGAAATTCGACCGGTGGCGACAGTCAACTATCGATCCTCGCCCTGTATCGACCGGATGTTCCACTCTACGTTCCGCGGGCCGTGACGTTCGCCAACGATTCGCGTAAATGTCGCTGCGTCTGACAGACGGCAGAGCAAAATTACCGGGCATTTTGCCCACCTCGTCCCTTAGCCGTGCGAATTATTTTCCCTTTCCCTCGATGGGACACGTGCCCCCCTTCTTATTCCGCAACCCCCGTCGCTTTTTCCAGCGTTTATCTTCCGCCCTGTCCCTCCGGCGACAAAAGAACCGTGTCCCGAAAGGTAACGCGACGCTCCGGTAACGTCGCCCCGATTGTTTTCCCAGGGAAGTTGAAACTGAGGCGTATAACAGAATTCCAATAACGAGGCGATCGTCTTCAGTGAAAGACGCGCCTTCGGAAAATGTCGCGTCGGTACCATTATTCGACGTGGAACAATGTTAAATATAATACGACCCTCGAGAAGAGACCATTGCAGCTAACAATTTAACAGAACCTCGATAACGTAAGAATAATAGTTTCGATCTCGGTCTTGACGGTCCTTGTGGTCGTAAATATTTGTCCCTATTCAAATATTCCATTGACAACCAGAAAATCCCGCAAAAAAACGAATCGATTCGACCTCCTTCGTCTCGAATAAATTTCCATAGTGAATGTCATGTTTTTTCTTTCAGTTCCTGAGAACCGAACCGGGGAAACGAACGAACGCAACAGAACTCGCGCGCGACGTTGTCTGTTAAACGTGCTGATCCTTGTTCCGTTTCCAAGAGCAGAACCGAGAACGAAAATACAAATTGTTTCCTCACTAAACGTTCTCTATGGACTCTATTATGAATACCCGGAGACTCGCAGGCTCATCCCCAACGTTTTCTTCGCCGTATCGCTTGCAACAAACATACGGTTCGCGCAAGAACATTCGCGCGTAGCGAACAATTGTAGCTGAAACACATTTAATAATAATATTGATTGTTTCAATGGCACGTTACAGGCATTCGAAACGAAATTGCGCTGTACTATTCGTTAATAGTACCTATATTTGCTTAGTTTCGCGCTGTCCATAATTATGTAAATTGTAGATTAGGACTTAAGATTAAGATTCTTTTCTGTCATACTACAGGGTGTCCCAAAACTACCCTAGGAGCCGAAAATGGGAGGTTCCCTGGGTCATTTTAAGCGATATTTTCCTTTAAAAAAATGTTATCCGCGGCTTTGTTTAGGAGTTATTAACGAAAAACACGGACCAATCAGAGCGCGACCTAGACACGAGTTGGTAAAATCGGCTCGGCGCGCCAACTGTCCATTGGCCGACTGTGCCAACTCGCGTCTAGGTCGCGCTCTGATTGGTCCGTATTTTTCGTTAATAACTCCTAAACAAAGTCGCGGATAACATTTTTGCAAAGGAAAATGTCGCTTCAAATGACCCAAGGAACCTCCAATTTTCGGCTACTAGGGTAGTTTTGGGACACCCTGTATATAAATTGCATACATTTGTATAAAAGGACTTCGGTCCGTTCGAAATAAATAATAATAATAATAATTGATTCGCGGTGTTTTATTGCGCGTGATGGAATATTATCTTGGCTCGAAAATCACAGAGTCGGCCGATCGCGTGGCTTTGATCGACAGGCCACGCACCCACGCTCTTCGGGAACCCGTCGGAACGAGCACTCTCTCCCCAGGGACGTGCATGTGCACGGTTGTTTCGCAGTAAAATGGTTGAACCTCGTTAGGAAAGCGCGACGCGCGATCGATATTCGTCCGCGGAAAACCGTTTCGCGAACGCGTCGCTACGCCGCGCCGTCGAACCGGATACAAAGCGGCTGGCGTATTTTCCGCCGGTAATAATCGAGACCGGGGATCGATTGTTCGGGGACGGGACACACGTCGCGTCGATCCGCGTCTCCGTAAATAAACGGGGCCGACGTCGAGCACGCAAAACCCCGGGTACCAGCGAGATTGAGTTTCAGCACGGTTGACGGTCCTTTCCGAGCCTTTCTTCCTGCCTTCTTCCAACGTAGACGTTTAGGAAACGAACCTGTCCGACGTCATTTTCCGACGTTAGATCAATGACGGCCTCGTCGAAACTTTCAGCCTCGGCGAACTAACTATGTACTGCGAGGAAACGATAGGAATGTCACGCAGCAAACCGCGACGCCGCACAGTGGGCCAAACCAGGACAAAAATCGTGTGCCTCGTTGTGCCTGAACGAGACTAGGATAAATCTTCTTCGTAACGCTAGAAAGACGGAAACTTAGTATATACCTATGTTGCCCAAAAGCAGTGAAAATGACTGCATTGTGAAAGAATAACTAATGTGTAAAGAAATTTGTTTAAAATTAATTTTTTATATTATTTACAGTTATATAACAAGTTATTAGTAAATATTAAGAATAAAAAAAATTTGTTAGAACAAGTATCACTGCATAAAGATTCGAATAACAAGTACTACTTTAGCTTATTGAGCAACTGCAATTTATCAAGTATACGGCCAATTCGACAATTTATCATGTACTTGTATGTTATCATGTGACGGTAATCGAAAACAAAATGAAAACTGTTATTTCAAGACAGAGCCGAACTGGTCATATAAGAAATTTACTCAATTCACTTCTCTACCTTCGGAAAAAGTATTATCAAAAGTAGGAAATATCATGGATAAAAAAAGAAATAGGATAAAACCAAGTATTGTAGATGAACTATTATTCTTAAATAGTTACGAATTTAATAAAGAAACTGCTTAAAACCTAATATGCAGTTCTGATTTCCAAGATTCGAGTACTACTTGTGAAAGTTTTGATCACTTTCAACATCGAAGTACTTATAAGTATATTTTCGAAACTTGTAAGTACTCGTTCCTAGGTTCGATAACTACTTGTATACAATGAATACTTTTCAAGTGTAATCATTGAAACTTTTATTGCTTTTAGATAGTAATCGAAACCCATGGAATGAAACTTGGTTATCGAACTTGACTCGGATTCGTGAGTACATATTGAACTCGATTTTTTTTTATTATTATTGAGCTTAATGTAACTCCCCTTTGGGGGTTACGAAGCTTTCCATTTGTGTTAATATAAATACAGCGTATTTGACGTATACATTAGGATCAATAGAAAAAAGCAGCATATTTGACATATACATAATTTCAAATTTGTAGATTACACTGTTTGAAGAAGTTCAAAAGAATATTGAACTTGATCCCATACCTAGCGAGGAGTGAATCATTGCGTTTGTTGGATGGGGATCTGTGGAAATCGCGAAAAACGACGGTACACGATCCCCGGGGGAGTGTCCCGGTCCTGATCCGCGGAAAGTCGGTCGCGTAGGGCGGTGGTTGCGGCGTCGGTGGTTTATTCGAGGCTTTTCAGTCGCGAATTTAACGTCGCGACGCCCCGGCGACCAACAAACATTTCGCCGTAGGGGATGGATGGCCGCGATGGGCTGCTTTTAGTCGCGGCTTTATCTGCCTATTGTCCTGCTAGCTCGCTCGCAGATAACCGGCGTTCGCGCACGCACACGCGAAACCGTAGACTGGACAGAAAACGTGTACACACGAGGACGCACCGAGAGTCTGGCGCACGCATCTGCTCGCCGAGTAAATAGACGGGAACACGCGTGTCGAGGTAGTCGGGGGCCCCGGCACCAGCAACAATAACCGACCGGATTTATCGGCCCGTGAATTCATAAGCCGCGTTCAAGCCGTTGCGGATAAAAACCTGTTGAGTTCCATTGAATTCCGCGAGAAGATCCTCCCCCACCCCGACATTGTTCCCGGTGTGTTCCGAACGCGGCCCGAATATCGCCATTGTGCGACTCTCGCTTCCGACCACCCGGAAGTTGATGGAAATGCGCCGCAGAACGCGGACGGAACCTCCCATTTTTTCGCCGTTCGAGTTTTCGGGCCAGCGTGGCCCGTGCTAGCAACGCGCAACGGAGAAATATTATTCGGCGAGTTTCTGTCAAGGTAAAGCATCCGGCCTTTTACCTTACCTCGCGAAATCCCAACATCTAAGTATATTGAGAAATACCGGGTTCCCCTTCATTTTTATAACATGCTGTGCTCCCTTCATGTCCTCCCTTCTGGTATGAAGGTATGTACCGCCGCCTTCGCGTTTAGGGAGTTAGTTCAAACCGTGCGCCCGTCTTGTAGACACCTTCGACAACGTTTCCTTACACATAAATATATTTCTTCCACCGTCCTCGTATATAATTATTATACGTAACTTTTCAACAGTTACGATCGAATGCTTGG
Source organism: Lasioglossum morio (assembly GCA_916610235.2). Lineage (NCBI taxonomy): Eukaryota > Metazoa > Arthropoda > Insecta > Hymenoptera > Halictidae > Lasioglossum > Lasioglossum morio. Next base: position 28,227,650 of record OU744326.1, read on the forward strand.
CTAATGGATTACCTCCGAAAACGAAATTTCCCTTAGGCCGTCCGCACGCGGGTCGATCGATGATTTGGTCGACGCGATTCCAGTTGCGTCTTGAAGTTCGTACGTCTTGATGAATTCAGTTTTGTCCCTTTAAATTCCGAAGAGTTGACTAAAGCAATGACGAAACGTGCTGTCTTATCAAGCATCGCGCGTTGATTTGATCTTTTGGGATGGCTAGCATCAATAACGGTTACAGCTAAAATTTTGATGCAGGATCGTTGGATAATGAAATGCGATTGGGATGAAATGTTACCTACAGATCTTCGAGAACGATAGCTCGAGTATTGCAGTTCGCTTTCTGAGTTATCAAAGTTAACAATTATTTGATCCTTTGGGATGGCTAGCATCAATAACGGTTACAGCTAAAATTTTAATTAATTTAAAACAAATGATCTTGAACCCGTTTCTGAGAATAGAAACCACGCCTATTCGGGAGAGGCCACGCCTATTCGGGAGAGGCCACGCCTACTCTACCGTTTCTTTAACCGTGTTGCGTCTCCATTTTCCAAATCGTCTAATTTGCGTAATAAATACTGCAAAAGGCGTACAGTCGTAATAAGGACAACAGCCTGTAACCGTATCCGGACTTTCGCAGCGCCCTTTCCCAACGATATCATTCGCATTAGGGATCGCAGGGCGGATACTAACAACAACAGGCAACACCTAAGCGAGCAGAAGACGAGCACATCGAGACGTAGTCGCTGAAACGTAGAATCCAAATGAACCCGGCTTGCGCGACCGAGTGTTAATTACTCAAGGCATCCAGGTCCCAATTAGCGCAGCGCGATCCGTTTCCAAAGTGGCGACGCAACTGGAGCGTCCTTTTACGCACAGCATTCGCGCCTAACGACCATGTCCTCTTTTTTTTTCTTCTCTCTAGCCGACACCGATCGTGCTTGCCATTTATTATTATTAAAGAAACGGTGGGTCTCTGGAATCGTTTCCAGATCGAGCATGTTGCGTCTTCCAGTCCACGGAATATCCTCCGGAGTTTTCGTGCTCGTTGGCTGCCGGCCCGGAAACAATGAATTCCGTTATGGTTCTAAAAGCCCGCAACAACGGTATTACCACCGCGTTGTTTCCATGGCCGCGCCGCGAGCCGAACCGTGACGACGCGATTTTCGTATCACCTTTTATCAGCCGCTTCCTCCAACCTTTTTCTCATAATTGTGCGTCCTCGTAACCATCCGCCCTCCCACTTCGCCATTCGTGCTTTTGCTAATTAGCCGGCGACAACTTTCTTAACTACCTCGCGCACCCCATTAAGCGAAAATTCACCGGATTAATTCGGTCGCATCCTCCATTCAGCCCATCTCGTTTCATGCTCATCCTCTTTCTCGCCTTATTTTTTCGCCATCTCCGGAACCCCCGGTTGAACGTCCGAGAGAAGACTTGGTTCGCGTGCAACAATGAAATCTAATTAAATCGAGCGGAACACGACAAAAGCCGAGCAGCAAACAAACTCGAGATAAAACAGGATCCCGACTCGGGCAAGTAGATCGGCCGAGTGAAACAGCACTCCTCCGAAAATTGCAATCATTTAGCAGCCGCCTTTCGGAGTTCGTCGCGCGTTCCATGCAGCAGTCCATAGACACGAGCCGCGTCGGGGCTTCTCCCAACAGAAATTGGCTCACGGAGCCGTTACAGCACCTGCCGGGCTTCCGTTTAGCCAGAGCTGAATAGTTTGGTGAATGGACGCGTTGTAGCCGGGACCGTCGACCGGTGTATTCAATTTGGCGTCGCGACGCGACGTGACGGCCGCTCGTCATCGCGCGTCCCGTCAAAACTGACGTCGGCGAGAGCGTCGACGAAGCGAGGGTGCATTCGCGTGTAGGATTCTCCAATTTCCATAAATCGCCGTGCTCGGCCTTCGGACATCCTCTCTCTCTTTCTCTCTTTCTCTGTGTCAATCTCTCTCTGTCTCTCTCTCTCCCGGTGGCATAGGCACACCGTCGAGAGAGCAATTTGCGTAACTGTCTCGAAAAGTTACGAGTCAGCTTGCACCCTGTCACCCTGTCCGGCCGAGCGAGCGTCGCTCACGGACTCGTTCGCCTCCCTCGGCTCGCCTCTCGTCTTCCCATACCATACCATATCCTGCCGTACCACGCCATTCCGCGTCCATTTGTCAACGAGCAACCCAGCAGAGCGCGTCGACCCCCATATTGCCCGGCTAACTCTTCCCGCGAGATTTTTCTCACCGAACTCAACGTGCACCCTGCCCTCCGACAATATTACACTCTCCTGCAACTTTGCGAGCATCCTCTATCTCCGATCCGAAAGGGAATCGATTCCGACAGATGATGGATCAACGGGAACGCTTTCGGACACCACCGCGTCTGTGTCGATTCTTGTCTTCTACTTCCCCTTCACGTTCTTCCCTCCTGATTTCTTCCGATACCACGGGCTTGGGAGACACTTTTCTTATGAATATATTAGTGGAGGGGTAAACAGGATTCGATCCGTTGTTGTCGGGTTTTCTTTATGGTTAAAGCAAGCTTGATACTAGTTGTAACTTGAAACCGTTGATTATGGTACTCTGACTTAGGTCTTAACCCTCATCCGTCCCTCATTTCGCGAACTGAATCTGTCCCTCGGTGTCAAATTGACACAGTGATTAAAAAAACGATAAAATAATAAGACAAAGAGTTACTTTTCGATGTTTTTTTCATTCAAATTGATGAGTTAACATTTACATGTTAGTTCTTCAACTGTACAAAACTATTAGGGGATGAATTTGTATTTAACTCCTGCTATCCACAATCGCTGCTGAAAATTTTTATTTTGCAATAAAGATCCGCAGTTTACTGATCATCTTTTTTTAATTTAAGCTATTAATAATTTTATTAGTACTCAACATATATATATATATATATATATATATATATATATATATATATATATATATATGGATTAGGTTAAGTCTAGGTTTTAAGTTAGTATGTAAGTTAGTTGTAAGAATAAATGTATAAGCGCGGCGAGAAGTAAGGAGTTTCGTTATGCGGATTTGTAACCCCAAGGGGAACAAAATAAAGCTTATATATTATATATAATATATAATAATTTTATTAGTAATTAAGTTTTAGTTTAAGTTTGGTGGAACGGTATCGCCTTAATTGTGAAACTTCAAAGTGAAAATGATTGCTGGTTAGCGTTGGCTAGCTTCTGGGGTAGTTTTTCGCGATTTGCGAGACTCGACCCGGTCGGGAAACCGACGAGGTGAATACAGTGAGGTGTTTCAGTTGTGATCGAGCTAGACAAAGCGTGTGTTCGTCCCGTGGAAGAATACCAGCTCCGGATTTCTGTAACGGTATCCGCGTCTTCGCCGATGTAGGCCTGTAAATGGCTGCTCGTTAATCGGAGCTTCCGCGCGGGATCGGTTTACAACGGCGTCTCTCTTTCTCTCTTGTCCTCCCACGCGGAACATCGTCCTAGAACGGAATCTACGCAATCCCTACGAACTGTTTCACCGGTGTCGGGCCGTGTTCAACTCCCGTCTGCGATTCAGGTCATTGCGAATCGCTGGTATCGTTACACGACACGGATTCCTGTTCAGAGAACCGTCACAGAACACGATCGCTCTTTCTATAAATTCAACATTCTTCTCTTGTTCGAATCCTTTTATCACTCTGGATCTAAACCTTGGTTTGCCCACCTCAGGCCCCCTAGAGAATTGATTTGCTGGGTTAATAGACTTCGATCTGGACACTACCAACTGAGGGCCTCCTTTTTTAGGATTAAACTTGCTGACGACACAAGCTGTCCATGTGGTTTTCTGATACAGGATCCTAATCATATATTATTTTGTAAAAATATTTGTCCCTATTTTAGAAGTACTTTGATTCGAAAACTTTGCAACAAGGATTACTTTCCACCCTATAGAATAGATTCCTTTTTATGCGGGCCCTCTCTTTGTCCCCTACTTTATATACATACATTCCTTAAGTCTCACTGTTTATTTCTCTAGTTTTAATATTATATTCGAAAATGTTCATTATATTGTTCAGTTCTAGTCTATAAGTTATCCTTGTAATGTTAATGGCTGTGCATGCTTCTAATAATCCCATGTGGGGGGTTTCATAGCTTATTAAAAAACAAAAACATTCTTCTCTACGTGGTACACGGTATTTAAGTACACGGCTAAAAGTGTACTATTTCACGTATCCATAAATACACGTGTACTATTTCACGTATATTTAAATACACGTGTGTTAACGTGTTTGAATTTGTTTTAATTTTTTGGATACAGTTACTAATTTTCGAAAGCAAAATACGGCTGTACATAAATTAATATCAATGTTCTAAAAATTATACGAATTAAAACGAGGATCCATTAATACACGTGTATTCAAATATACATACGTGAAATAGTACACGTGTACCCGTTTACTTAAAAGGACACGTACTGGGGTACATGTATTCAAATACACGTGCGTTATTAATACACGTACAAAACCACGATCTCTAGTTTGCAATCGATGTATCGTATCGATTGACTCACGATACACACATAAAAATACAATCGAACACATACAGAAGATTTTCAGAATCTCGCTCCTACAACTGTTTTAGAAAATTACGAAGCACAAGGGGTTAATGAAATTATAAGGAGAACGGACACGGAGTCCCTGATAAAAATTCGATCAATGCTTGGACAGTGTAGCACGACGAAAATCTATGAAAATCGATGAAAATCACGGATACGTCGGATCCCGGCGGTCCCTTTGATCACTTTAGCGATCGAAAGATGCGAATTCGTGCGCGCTCACTATGGCTTTCCTTTCGGCGCATTGTAGAACATTTTGCGAGGAAACGACGAACGCGCGGCTGCCAATCAGAGTGAAATTCATGGTCTGCTTCCATGGCGACCTAAATTTTTGATGACCCGTGGTGCTCGGGACGGCGGCATTGGCGTCGCAGCGTGAATTCGCGTCAGTCACGAACAATCGGGCTTCACGGGACTTCGGATATATTTTCCGACGCATATTTTACGCGATTGGGAGATTCCGCCGCAGATTTACCGCGCAAACGGCCCCGGCACGCTAACAACCGCGGATGGGTTAATCCCTCTGATCGATCCATCGATTCCCATTCGCAGTTTTTCCCTTGGTTCGTTAACCCCCGACACACGCGTCATAGCGTGACACTCGACATTTTTGCAGTATCTATAATACAAGTAGGGCTAATATAGAAAAAGTAATAATGATCGAACCTGGCGCCGCGAAAAATAAAAACTATTATGATCTAATATTTCGATCGAGAAAAATAATACAATTGTAGTATCTATACTGTCTCGGAAGGAGACGCATCGTCCTAACGATACTAGGAGGAAGGAGGTGCCGGAATAGCACAGCGCTGTGCGTGAAGTTGAATTAATTGAAAACACTCTTTTGAGCACGTGTATGATAGCAATGAACAATGGACTGTATTTTAGAGAAGAAAGTGTACAACCGAATTTACAGACTGTTGAACAACGAATGCCCAGGAGGCCCCGGGGACAGAGTGATCGGACTTTCTGGAAATCGCGGATTGGTTCTTGAAAATCATCCGATGATCGACGATCGGTGATTGGGGCGCGATCGATGGATCCTGAAAGGGCAAGCGGGGTGACGCGGGTTCGCGCAGCGGTTTCGCGAGAGCTCGCATTCGGTGGCTGACGTCACTACGAAGAGAGAGAGAGAGAGAAGCGCGGGACGAGGAACCACCGCGAACGTTCGCGCGATCGCGAACATATACAATTCGATCAAGATTTTATCAATTTTCTAATTACGTCGCAAGAATTTTCATCTGGACCTTTTCACTGGTAGAAGCGACCCGGCCAATAAGCGCACAGTGCGCGAAAACCGGCTGAAATGGTAAAAATTCGATAACTCAATGAAGTAAAGTCTGCAGTAAAGTTTTCAAAAATTGGTATCTCTAGGTTGTTTTGGACGTAGATGTGAAATCTTTAATAAAATGATGAAATTCAAACTGTTCGATTCAATATGGTGTACCGAAAAATCAAAACTGAATGGTATATTTTGAAAATTGATATATATATATATAAGTTATTGGGGATGCTGATTTTGAACTTGTATTTGAAATTATGAAATTCAAAATAGCTGATGCAACCCAGCAGAATCCGGACAATGTGTACAAAAATCGATAATTCATTGAATACTGAATGAAATTATTTGATTGAATTGGGCAATATAGGTATATATACTAAATTTCAGTCTTTCTAGTGTTAAACTGTGTCAACGACACCCTTGCTCCAACATAGTCTCGCTCGGCGCGATCGGAATGGTAGACGCAGTCATAAATCAGAAAAGCTAAATTGGAAGCAAGTCTAGATTGCGATTCTTGTCCGCTCCATGAACAGCCTCTTAGACAAGAATCAAGGGATTACTGTATCTGCTGCGTTCATTGTAACGTTCTCCAAGCATTCTCGTGGCCGAAAGGGTCAACCGTCGCAACTCGTAAATAACAAGTGTTTAGATAAGCGCTCCGAACATGGTGCCCGTGTGTTTCTGGGACAATTCGGCGTGCCGGTGGCAGGTCGATTTCCACGGGTTCGACTCGGTTGCATCTGTCCCTCGAACGGTACAGTTATCCACGCGTCGAAACCAGCCCCTCCCTTCGCCGGCCTCTCGAAGTCGTGGCAATCAAGCCGCGAAATATACGTCGCGCGGGACTGAATCGCAGTTTCGGATCGGAAAGAGGTCGGGGGGCATCGGCGGGGAGTCTAGTTGGAAAGACTTGGTAATTACCCGGTTAATTATCTCGGTGGTAATTGCGCCCCATTGAAGTCGCGGCTCACCGAGACGGGGCGGGGGGGAACGCGGCGGCGGTTGGCTGGTTTTCACGGTGGAACCAGGAGTTCTCGATCGTTTACAGAACGGGGGCTGGAAACAAGCGGTTCCCTGGAGATCGGGAATTCATTAAACGGTCGGGCCAATTGTCGGCCGGTTCCCGTCGGCGACGTTCAACTTTCCGGACGGCTTGGGACGGATGTTCCGAATAGTTATCCGACGACGAAAGACGGACCTCTCCTCCGAGGATCTTCCGAGGCGTTAGGAAACTCGCCGAGACCCGGAAGAACCTGTGTGTCTGTGTATGTGTGACGGAGAAAGAGAGAGAGTTGGTCTCCTCACGAACCGGGTGCTTAATCCCTTTAAAGCGTCCAGGAGTTAAACCGGCTGGCCCGAAAGTCGAATCCACGAGGGAAACGAAGTGCTTCGCCTCCGAAGATTCGATAAGGAGCCGGCTGAGGTGGCTTAACTCGCCGAGGATATTCAATTCCGGATACCCCGCCGCGAGGATAATTGTTATCCTGTTTCCGGACGCGACGAGTAGTCGCCCGGGATCCTTATGCAAATTCCACTGGTCCTAGATTGTTTTAGTAAAATTGGAATGCTGATTTGGCGAGCATGTTGATTTGCTATTCGACGGTTCAAATGCCGCAGGGAATTATTCGTTCGATTATACGAAGAGATGCATGGCCGGTTCTATTGTTCATTTAGGTTGGCAGGCTGTGCAGTGCACCGGTTTCCAACCTGGGAGCCGCCAAAATTTTTTAATAAAAAATTAATTAGGAATTTTCAGTTTTTTTTCTAATAAAGTTTTTATTAGTTAAAACGTGTCTATATTGTTATATCGAAAAAAATATCTGGGAAACGTAGAAACATGAAGATTTTTCGTGTATTCGGGTAAACACCGTTTAATATAGAATTTTTCTAGGAATAAGTAATGGAAGCTAAAGAGAAGAATTTATCAGTTGGCCACTCTTTCACTGGTTCTAGATCCGACAACTTCTAACGAGATTTACTTCCCTCAAACGTATCGCAAGAAGTCTGATCGATGTTCAGCAAAAATCAAATATCTAAAACCGCGATGATACAGAAACGATTATACTCTAACCTTTCCAGTATCATTTATCAAACTTTTAGAAATACAATTTTCTCAGGTATTCCTATCACATTGTACAAGCCTCGCAATATGGCAATTACGAGAGATCGAAGGCGATACAAAGAAACGAGAAATAAAAGGAAAACAAGTGAAACAGAAGGAAAACGGTATCGGAAAGAAAATGAACCAGTGTTTTCTTAACCCCGTGCAATATAATATCGAGTCGGTCACGCGATGAACATTCTGGACAGAGTTTATATAAAAATCCCATAGAAAAAAGCACTTCCATTTTTCCAGGCAAATTTTCCAATTTTTCTTTCCCTAAAAACCTTAATACGTCAATAATGCAACTTCCTATTGAAATATTGATTGAAAGCTGCGACATTCGTACTTTTTTGTTGCATTAAAATATGATTCAGAAATCACTTTTAGTTTTCTCAAATTTTCTATTTGTCCGGGAAACTTTTCCAATTTTTTTTTACGCTAAAAACCTGATTCGGACTATAACGAACAATACAAAAAAAAAAATTATCCAAATCGGTCCAACGAACAGCAACGAACATTTTTATTATATACATTTTCATCATTATTATATAGAAGAAGATATGTAAAGCAAAATAAACCCAGTAGGGTTTCAAAATGCTCAAAATAAAATAAAAAGATTATCCGGGACAAATTCTACCGATTGTATCAGCGAGGAAAAGACGAATAAGGGGTTTACGATCTCTCGATGCTGTGTTTTGCGAGTTTTCCGGGAGCGAGGAGATAGAAGACGTTAATCGAATAGAACCGTCGACGTGCAACAGTTTCGCGGCGGTTTGAATTAGCAGGGGTTGGTTTCTAAGAAATCCTTCTCGCTTCTCGTGGCTGGCCGGAGCACTTGTTGCCTCGAATCTCAATGCGCTTTCGGAGGCAGGATGAAACACGGAGCGGCGGCGCGGCTGGCTTCTCGCTCGGATCGAAGCGTAATTGCTCGACGGGACCGCTCGAACCGGTTCCAAGAACGGAAAACCTTAAGCGATTTACTGGTTAGGGGAAAAGGGGCGCGCGCGCGTTTAACGACGAGAGCCAGTTCGATTCCAGATTCGAGAACGATACCCCCGGCGTCCCTATTCCCTCGTTCCATTAAACTTACCCGATACAATATACCGAAGGGGTGGAACTTCGGAAACTTATTACGTGTTTTCGACGAGATCGTAAGTCTCGCGTCACAGTTATCCCGGTGGAAAGTTCTCGCGCGAGCCAATCGAAAACCCGTCCGCGGATTACCCGCGCCCGCGGCAATCATCGTGATTACACTGCCGATCGAAATAATAATTGTCTGCATCGATTGCAAGAAATAGGAACGTAATTCAATGATTTGTTCGTCCCTTAACCCTCATCCGTCCCTCATTTCACGAACCGAATCAGTCCCTCGGTGTAAACTTGACACACTGGTAAAACATAGTTTACATAACAAGGTAAACATTTATTTTTCGATATTTTTTTTTAATCGAAAACTGATGAGTTAACATTTACATCTTAGGTTTTCCGGTTATGGGTTTCGCATTTGAAACATTACAGGCACGAAGTTTCGGGCTTTATGTATGCAAATAATAGAACAGTATAACTCTGTTTTTTTCACAATTAGCAAGTATGTATAAATACCTAATTTTCACAACTATTAATATAATTTCGAAAGTTGATTCACTGTGTGCTTGTATGCAACAGAAAATCAGGCTTGGTGTTCTAATTACCATTGAAATAGTCGAAAATTCAAGTGTCCATTATTGTACGAACCATGAACGTTATGCAAATTTTAAAGGGTCGGTATTTACGTGCGATGTATGCGATTGACCCCGATGGTTTAGAGATCGCGAGTTGTCTGAACGATCTCTCCAAGCATTGTACGCGGCTTTAGCCAAACATAGAAACGCGGGCCGCTCTAGAAAGCGTCCCCGACGCGTTTACCGTCGGTTTTTCCGCAACCTTTTCTCTCCGGATACCTCGGAACGGTTCCCATCTTCGCCGCGTCTCGTTGATTAGAATCTCCGCTGCCGCGTGGCGGACAGACAGCCATTTAGTAATTACTTCATATTCCCCAGGAGCATTTAGAGCACTCGAAAAATTCCCAGGACCCCGGATATGCTCGTCGTCTGCGAGCCTTCAATCTCTTAAGACGTCGAAGCGATTACCTAGATTTTCCACTTTTCTTCGAAATCGCGAAAATTCTTCACGAAACGCGGGCCTTTTTTAATAGTACATACCCTGAACTCTTATTACGTTGCACGGGCAATGTATTGTCTCGATTCTTCCATTTCAAGTACGTGGAAAACGTGTATCGTTTCATTATAAACTCGTCGGTATACTCCATTGCAATTTTGGCCCTTTGCATTCGCAAGATTTCTCCTGGAATACGAGGATTCTTAAATTCTGAAGACCTTTGATATTGCCCGCCCTTTGTGCATTCTCTATGTTCCTTAGAAGTTGCAGTGATCTTTATGCATTCCGATTTTTTACCATTGGAATATGCCCATTCTTTATATTCCCAAGGATCTGAGTATCGTTAAACTGTTTGCCCTTCGGATTCCTAACAACCTTTCTCGGCTGTGTGGCCCTTTGTGTATTTCTAAGGACGTCTGACATACTTATTAAACATCTTAGAACTCCCAACTACTTCCAAGACTTCGATATTGTGGTGGGCACCCTTTGTGCTTTAGACATTTTCTATGGCCCTTGGGAAATTGTGGATATTCCTACAGAAATTCTGGGAACTACGTGTGAAGTATAACATTGTTACATCATCGTAGCCCTTTCGTATTTCTAACACTATGGAAATATTGCCCTGTGCGTTCCTAACAGCGAACACGAAGGACCGAGGTTGCCATCGCTAGGTTAAACATTAATAAAGTCGTGATTAGACTGCGCGTCTTTATGCATTTATAGGAAAAATTGAGAAAATGAAATTGAAAGCTTTTCAAAATTAATGATGTCGATACACATGATTTTTTCTCTATTAAAATAACATTAACCCTCATCCGTCCCTTGTGTCAATTTCCCACAATTTCTCCGCAATAAGATACAACACTACTCGTGTAATAACAAAGAAGGGACATGCACAACAAGAAAAATTTAATAATGGTACAATCGATATGGTATTATCATATAATCCTGCGTAGAAACAATCAATACGATTCTAAATCGTGCATGATTTTGTGATAATGCGATTCATTGGATTAATTAATCCATAAGTAGATTTCGCTTTAAGTGTTTGAAAACCCGTTCTTGTTCTCAGTTCACGTTCTGGTGCATAAAAATTGATTTGCGCAAGTAGAGAGGAACAATCAATACGATTATTAATTAAATAGAAATTGCAATTTCGGCGCACAGGTTCGATCCTATGTTACTAATTTCCTAAGCAGTTTTACAAATCAATATTAAATTTAAATTAAATTTGTTACTAAGCAAGTAAGTTTATACCAACAAACAAATGGTTTCAGTCTTGTAATTTTCTCTTTTGTTTATCTTTTTGCTTTTCAACACGGAAATGTATTTCTCCTATTAATTTTTACAGACGCAATTATATTCTTGAAGATGGTCTTAACCTAGACCGAAACGTCGAATTATTAATTTGTAAAACTGCTTAGGAAATTAATATAGTAACATAGGATCGAACCTGTGCGCCGAAATTGCAATTTCTATTTAAAACTGCCGATCGAGATAAAAGAAAACATTTATTATTAATTACATTAAAAATAAAGCAATATCTCTATTTCGCAAAGAGATATCCGCAGTTCAATGATAGGGGGCACACTGTATCGAGCTTTGATGGCCGGTTTGGGACGTTTGGGTAGCTTTCGGTGGCTGATGTTGGACTTTTGGTTGGAAGCCGGCCGTGTAAGGGGGCCCATAAAAAGCGATCGTATCTGTCAAGAGAGCCGGGAAAGATTAGGAAAATTCCTCGGGAATATCGTGTACGTAGGTGCGGAGAAGAACGTGGGAATCGGGTACGATTCCACGCCGTTAGACGTCGGAATCTAAATAACGGCCGGACGCCTCACGACGTCGCCACCCCGGTCACCCTCCTAACCTTGATTCCCCGAAGACTGTACACGTTCCTATTCGAGGCTCGTAGCTCATCTATTAAAGGTCTCCTCCTCCCGGTCGCGCTATCGCGGGGCGGCCTTTATTATCGCGCGAGCTAAAAGGCTTTCCTGATCGATCCCGAAACGCCTGGGAATCGTAAAAACCTTGGAATTAAATGTCAGCCGCCGACGGTACGGGCCGCGGCGAATTTAGTCGCGGAATCTCGGTCGGCCCCGTTGCTAACCCCGTTCTTTGTCTGGTCCGTCATCCGAGCGCGAGAACTACCCCCTCAGCGTCATAACGCGATTATACGGGGATTTTTCGAGCACTCGCCGAGAGAAAGAGAGACAGATGGAATAGAAATTATTCGGACGCTCTTCATTTTCGTCGAGAAATGTCAGAGGTGAGAAAAACCAGCCCGCTTCGAAAGAGATTTAAAGATCGTTCGCGCTTGGTCGCTGCATTTCCCGAGTATCGTTCTTTATCTTCAGTCGTAAAGAATAGCCATTCAAAACAAAATTGAGCAATACAACTTGTTAATCGTACCTGTATTTGTTTAGTTTCGCGCGGTCCATTCTATTGTGAATTTTAGTTAAGACTAGGTTAAGATTTTAGGTTAAAAGCCAAGAACAGGCTGTGGCCCTCTCGGAACAAGATCGGCAAGAATGAATCTATAATGAGTATTTCTAGCATGAAAAAAAAGGTTAAGATTTTAGGTTAAGACTTTCCTCTTTTTTTCTTTTTGTTTTCATCAGTTATACTGTAAAAATTGTATACATTTGTATAAAAGGACCTCGGTCCGTATATAATAATAATAATACTCGAGAAATTGTGTGAGCATTCTTCAAAAGCAGAACACGCCGGTCTATCATTGTTAATAATGCTTTTTATTATTGCGAGTGAGAAGAAATACTATACCTATAAAAAAAGTGGACAATAAAACTAGTTGAAGAATAGTCTGAACTACAACTAAACAGGATTGCGGGTGAAAGAAATATGAACCCAACGACAAATACGAAGTTGCGAATGCAAGAGAATGATGTATCATTTGCAATCATTCTCAGCGCTTTGTACGCGACAATGGCCGGTGAAAATAGTAGATTATTGTTCGGCACTTCGTCCGCGAACAATACTACTCGTTTTTACGATCGGGTTCCTGAGTCCGATAGCCGAACAATTTTTCGGGCAGTATTTTTTTCCCCGAGAGGGTAGAGGAAAAAGCCCATCGTTGGCCTGCCGGAGCAAAAAACAGAAGGAGAAAGCTCTCTCGCGGTGGCGAATGGCCATGACCGAACCGGGCCGAGCCGGGCCGAGCGTAATTGTTTACCGTAAACCCACCCCCTCTCGCGGAGGCTTTCCCGGCGCTTTTCACGTCGTCCAATTACATCGTGACGCTCTTCTCCCGTCTCTATAATTCGAGGCTCTCGCGAACCGCTCGCGAGACCACCGCCGAGTAACAAGTGTTTGCGCGCAGCCGAGCGACTGTCTAAACACGAAAGGGGTGGTGGTGGTTTCCGCTGGAAACTTTCGGGAAAACCGACGCGACGCCTCCAGGGTAATGATTGCGAGAACACATACGGTGACCGTAGCTGAAAGTTCGCGAAACAACGCAGAAACGACTCGAAAAAGGAAACTTCCCAAAGTTTGTGCGCGCGCGTTGACGTTTTGCGCATCGAAGCGAGGGCTTCGCGTATGTACCAGCGAATCGGCGGGTTCTTAAATTTTTTATTTGCGGTTTTACTTATCCAAGTCCAATAAATTTTTAAGAATCACAGAATTTTTATTCCGTCGGTTATTCACCTTTATATTGAACGGGAACGGATTCACTAGGTCGAATGTCGCGAATATTGCGGCAAACATCGTTTTATCGTTATTATCGTATACTTGTACCGTTTATTAACACATTACCGACCGGTGATTATTGCATAATTTTGAAAAATCTGGTACATGGCTAGAAACTTTTTAATGAAACTTTCAATAGTAACAGCAATTTTCATTGTGAACTAACGAGTCATCCTCAATAACGTTATCTAATTATTTTATTTAAGATTGCAATGTAAAAGAAAATTTCTATGCTTACTTTTGTTACATGGCTAGAAACTTTTTAATGGAACTTTCAATAGTGACAGCAATTTTCATTGTGAACTAACAAGTCATCCTCAACAACGTTTCCTAATTATTTTATTTAAGATTGCAATGTCAAAGAAACATTTCTATGCTTACTTTTGGTACACGGCTAAAAACTTTTTAATGGAACTTTCAATAGTAACAGCAATTTTCATTGTGAACTAACGTGTCATTCTCAATAACGTTTTCTAATTATTTCATTTAAGATTGCAATGTAAAAGAAAATTTCTGTGCTTACTTTTGGTACATGGCTAAAAACTTTTTAATGGAACTTTCAATAGTAACAGCAATTTTCATTGTGAACTAACGAGTCATCCTCAATAACGTTTTCTAATTATTTCATTTAAGATTGCAATGTAAAAGAAAATTTCTATGCTTTCTATTGATACAGCACAATTATTGAGAATCCTTTTAATAGGCTTCCGGCAGGTAAAGTGTTAATAAGGAATAACATGAAAGTTTGTATACATGCAGTTCGATACGACAGTCTCTTCTCCGATTACGATCTACATGTAATTGTGAAAACACTGTCTGCGGTCGTAAAGAAGTGTGCTATTAAAGACTGAATTTGTGAACAGGTAGAATCTGCAATAGTATATGCACGGACACTGGCCTACCTGAAATATCAAGGCTTCGAACGTGCGATGATATTTCAACTGTCTACACGGGACTGAATGAAACGACACGCGGATAAAACAAGCTGTCTATTCGAAGACGGATTGTCGTGTAAATTGCACTTCGGGCATGGCAGCTGGTGTGTAACGCGCAGTAGATTTGTGTCAATCAATCGGTGGATTCTCGGGCGGTAATAAAAACGTCAATAATGTGACAGAATTAAAATCGACTTTGAAAACATCGAAACAACTTCAAGTTCAAGTTCTATCCTTATCTCAAGTTCTATCCTTATCTCTAAGCTCGAGCTGTCAAGATACACCCTCGACTACTATAAAACTCGACGTGATTAATACAAAAATTAGACTCGGTCGTCGAAAATTATCGCGTTTTCAAGAGCCTCGTCCCTCGGACTCGACACGAGTGATTCCCAAGGGGAATCGTGTGGGGTGAAGATTGCGATTCGGGGGCTAATTAGGGCAGTCTTACTGTGAACCATTGCAGAGCGCAGTTGCCTCGGATCCCGTGGATCGCCTCGCGGATGATCATCGGAGCCGGCGGAACAGCTGTCGCACGAGGAAGTTCGTGCTAGTAGGAGAGATCGCGACGACGAAGAAACGAGGAGAGCGAGAGAGAGAAGAGAGACCGAGCGACGAAGAGACAGATCCCCTGGCAGACGGTGCCGCGCTCGTCGACGAACTGGTGCGTGGGTTCTTGAAGCGGCGCGGCGCGCTCTCCGGCTCGGCCGTGATCGGATCCGCTCGCGTCCGCTCGACCCCGCTCGAGAACAGAGCCGAGCCGAGCCGAGGTCGAGAGCTCCGTGCTGCTCCGTGCTCGCCAAGTACCGGGCCGCGACTACTTTCCACGGGGATACGCGTCCCATGTCCCGCGTCGACCCGGAGCCGAATTAAGTAGATTAGGATCGCCATTCGGGTCTGCTCGGCCACCCACGAGATCCATATTACGATCGATCTATCCAGGACCCAACCCTCCTCGATCCTTTGTACCGGCACGATCCCCGCGTAATTCGGTTTACGCGGCGATTCGCGCGACCACCGGGCTCCCATCACCGCGACAGCATCATCGACAATGAGTCCGGGGTGGCATTATGCTGTGCGTCGTCGTTCGTGAAACTCTTCGATCACCTCCCTCGCGCGGCCCCGGTCTTTCTTTAACAATTTATCGGCGGTGATACCGCGAGCAAAAATTCCTTGAAACTCCTTTTTCAACCCTTAAGGGCGGAGTCTACGAGTTTTAGCAGACGACACTCGCGCTGCTAGTGTGCGTGCGCGCATCACTAACTACTATACGTATACAAGAATTGCAAGGGTCCGGGATTAAACTTCTGAATTCGTAATAATGCAAAGACAGCTACTAGAATTGCAAGGGTCCGGGATTAAACTTCTGAGTTCGTAATAATGCAAAGACAGGGTTTCTTAGTAGTCAAAATCGCTAGATGAAAGATCAATCTAGGGTGCTATCTGGTTGAAAAGTTCTACTTTTACGTTTACTCTCGATATTTATGAAAATGTAATGCCCGTATCGGCGTCCATAGCCTCTCTGATCGACATGCTTCCATGTATCTCAAAACCATTGCTCGTAAACGTAAAAGTAAGACTTTTACGTTTTTTTCACGAAACGATCACAAACAAATTTATTGAAATTTGGACAGGAGAACGCCTGTCGTGGCAGCTAGTTATTTAATAAAAGGTACTCTTTCGGTTAGAAAGATATTTTGCATCACTATACTAAACTTCTGCCAACGAAAGAAATTCTATAAAATGGAAGCTATTACTACGTCGTAAGAAACGTAGAGTTTCGTAATTATTAATTCAATGTGTTCGTTTAGCTGTTTTTGTTGTGTCCATAAAAGCCATTCAATTTTCCGAAGCCGCGTATAGTCTCCAAGAGCTACTTCCCCGAGTCTGCCATCCGAAAGCCGCGTTAAACGCGTCCCGTAAAAATCTATGAAACTGATGATCATTAAAGAGAGAGCCCGCTACACTTTTTTTACGAGCTCGAAATGATTGAAGTTTTTTTTTTTACGAGCGAACTGTTTCGTGACGATCGAAGAGAGTGAAAATCTGCCGAGTGCTCGGCTCGGGATGTTTACCGGTATCAGGGATAACTTTTTCATTGAAGTTTTCTAGATCGAAGTGCGCGCGCTAAATGCGACGACCTGTAAAACTCAAGGACGCGGAAATAGTAACGCCCAAGCATAATTTACGAAGACTGGAATTGAAGCTCGTTCCTCGTGTCGATAATAATAACGTTCCGCCATCGTGCGGAATGTTTCTTTTTATATTATTAAGCTATGAAACCTCACATGGGATTATTAGCAGCATGCACAGCAATGTGCATGCTAACATTACAAGGATAACTTATAGACTAGAATTGAACAATATAATGAACATTTTTGAGTACAATATTAACACTAGAGAAATAAGCAGAGGGACTTCAAGAATGTATGTATATAAAATAGAGGGCAAAGAGAGGGTCCGCACAAAAAGGAATCTATTATATAGGGTGGAAAGTAACCCTTGTTGCAAAGTTTGTGAATCAAAGTATGAAACCCCACATGGGATTATTAGCAGCATGCAACATTACAAGGATAACTTATGGACTAGAACTAAAACAATATAATGAACATTTTCGAATATAATATTAACACTAGAGAAATAAGCAGTGAGACTTCAGGAATGTACATATGTATATAAAATAGAGGGCAAAGAGAGGGTTCGCACAAAAAGGAATTTATTATATAGGGTGGAAAGTATCCCTTGTTGCAAAGTTTGCGAATCAAATTACTTCTATTATTATCATAGATCGGACGTTGGCATAATATATGATTAGGATCCTGTATCAGACAACCACATGGACAACCTGTGTCATCAGCAAGTTTAATCCTAAAAAGGGAGGCCCTCAGTTGGTAGTGTCCAGATCGAAGTCTATTAACCCAGCAAATCAATTCTCTAGGGAGCCTGAGCTGGGTAAACCAAGGTTTAGATCCAGAGTGATAAAAGGATTCGAAAAATTTTATGCCCTTGTACCCTGCCTCTTTAAGAATATAATTTTTTATTAGCTCTTTAGCTTGTTTTCTAAAACTATTGGAAAAGTCGGAGTAGAGGACCAGGATATTAGTATATTATATTCCATGTGCCATTTAAACTGTGGTGCCAAGGTGGTTCGGAACTCACCTTAAAAACTGTAGGTCCCGTCGTTTAATAACCATAGCAGTTGAAAAAGCGACGTAAAATAATGAAACAAGAAGAAAGAAGACTAATGACCTAGATGTTAATGCGACCACATTAAAAAAATAAACCATTAATAAATAAATAAAGAAGAAATAAGAGGATATTAGTAGAAATAGTCAGCAAAGATGCTTCTTTAGGTGCGGAATGTTAAATGCCATCGAATTTGAACAAAAACCAAGTTACTATAACCGCGGTAGCATGAATGTTATCCTTACGAATACTGGTTCGGAGCGATGCATTAATTCGCAGTTCTTGCTTCCTGTTCGCTTGTTATCGATATTAAGTCAGCAGTGATGGTCGCATTTGAATCAGTCGACTCCGATACTCTTCTTTATACGATCGAGATGACGAAGAGAAAGAGAGAGAGAGTGAGAAAGAGCTAACAGGAAGAAGAAAGAAGAAGAAGAAGAAACGGAGGAAATATACGCGGCAGCCTAATAATATCCTGGATGAATAATTCCGAAAGCTTTCCTATTCGATTCGCGGCATTCCAGGAAGAATATCCTTGCCCGTTTCTTACAGGTTGCCGGGGATTAACGAGGCTTTACGAGATTTTTATGCCCCCGCCGGGCGGCGTTTTCTTGCGGCTAATCGGAGGAAGCGTTGCCCGACTGGTTCGCTCGATTATCAGGGACCGAGCGAAAGTTTCTTCCCCTCGTAAAATACCGACGACGCCCGGTAAAAAACACCGTCTAAGAAAGTGATCGCGATACCACGGAGAAAAACGTCCGGCTCTATTCCGTTAACTAGCCCTTTATTACTTAAGAAAGGACGCGGGGGCGATGGAATTTAAAGGAAAACGCCTCGACGCAATCAACGAGCTCGCTAGACTGCCCCACGATTCTAAAACGACACCAGCAACAATATCGTATGGTATATCAACAAAAATGTACGAGGTTTTACCATATGAAAAATATCTAAAAAAAATGGCTGGGTGTGTAACGTCAAACGGTGTAACGATTGGTTCTCGCGTCTTGCGATTAATGAAGAAGAATTTTTCTAATGCATAATGTTAAACATAGATATACTAAACATAGAATTATGTTTAACTGCAAGTTCCTATAGAGGTCGATAATGCAGGAACCAATTACAATTAGAAGCGACACCAGTTACTATTAATGATGATATACGTCTGACCTGTCATTCAGACGTAGAACCTCTTTCTGTATATTCACACGTATTATATAATAAACTGTTCACTCTGTTCATCACGTAAAATATATCCGCTGGTTGAATGCTTTTAGTGCCAGGCGGAAAAGAGGTGCCTATGCGAGAATAACCGGTCGAATGTCACGGTTTAACTAGGGTTTGGGAAAATGCTCATAAAAACCAAACAGAAAACAATATTTACATGATTGAAAAAGCAGTATATTAAGGACGAAATAGAGAACAAACCAATGACACTAGTTTTTCTAAATTCATTGAAAAGAAAAACGATTCTTTTAAATTCTCTCATAATGAAATTAGACCATTTATAACGTATTATAAATTTATTTTGAGATAGAGTTCTCCCGCAATGGGAATAGTAAAGAGCTACAAGGCGAGGGCCAATATATCGGCCTCCGGCACTAAAAGAGTTAAAGTAAAACATACTGTACTTCCATGCTTAATCAACACATAATGATCCGCAGTCTGTTAATCAGCCATGGTATACGAGTCACTTCGACTCGTAGCTTGAGGAACGAGGATCAGGATGAAAGATTTTCGGCTAATTTCGTGATCGATCTGCATGGAAGACAGGAGACGGGTATCTAATGCGTCTCTCTTAGACGTTAAACGAAGTTGGAGCAGCCCCCTGGGAAAACCGCGCCGAAAGAGACAGAATTTGGCGATTAATCCGCGCACGCCACGGTTAATTAGACTTAGCCTTCGTTGGCTCGGCGGCGTGGCGTAATCCTGTGTGTCGTCTGATACGCTTCCACGGAAGTGCCGTCGCTTTAACGTCGAAAGACGACCTTGTGTCCGCCTTGACACCGATGCCAACGGAAGCGCCGCCATGCTAATAAGCGTGTCAGGTTCGTCGTTTGTCGACCATGCGTCAGAGGACCGTGTCCTGATAGATCTCTGATAATCAGAGACGAACCCCCCTCCCACTGTTCGAAACTTCAATCGCGCCGGCTAGACGCATTGTCCTGCATAATCATCCAACGATGCATCCGACCGTTCTACCCGCTCACGCGTCTCGAATAGTCTCGGTGCGTGCCGACTAATACTGCTCCGTCAACTATTATCAATATTAGATGCTGTTTGTATTAGAGCTGTGACTTATGAGATACCCGGGTACTCGGGTTACCCGTGAGATATCCGAGTAAACAAAAGTTACTCGGGTATCCGGGTTACCCGTGAGATACCCGAGTAAACAAAAGTTACTCGGGTACACGGGTTACCCGTGAGATACCAGAGTAAACAAATAATTACTCGGGTACCCGGGTTACCAGAGTAAACAAAAATTACTCGGGTACCCGGGTACTCGGGTAAACAACATTACCCGGGTATCTCATGAATAGACTACGGACCTTTATACAAAATAAAAATCGTTTGCATCAATTGCAAGAAGCAGACGACATATTGCGACTACTTATTTTCTTGAACGATTTTAACAAATTTAAATTAATATATCAACGTCCTTAGGTTCCTTTAAGTGCTGTAGTTACACACCCAACTTTATGCGGAGCTATTTAGTTTATACTTTATACAATCGAATTGCATGAGTTTTAAACAGAGACTAAAGAGACTAAACAATTTGGGTTAATTTCTTGCGGTAGCATTTATCAAAACCAATTTTTGAACAGTATTGTTACAATATTAAAATTAGATTTTTTGCATTTCTCAATACATCATCTGAATTTTTTAAGTTGATACCAATCAACCATCAACAACGAAATCTTCACATTAAATTAATAAATACAATTCTTAAAAAATACATTTTTGTAAAATATGAACTAACTTAATAATCAAGTAAAGCATATAGCGCGATGGCACAGGCAATAGCTCTCGTAACCAGTTGTGAGACCTCATGAGATACTCGGGTATCAGGGGACACGGCTGTCTTTTGAAATACCCGGGTATCTCATGGGTACTCGGGTACTCGGGTATCTCATATATCCGGATAAAAGTTGGAGGTCTACTTTGTATCAAAATTATTCACTCGACACGATCTTATAAGACTCTAGGATCTCTCATCGACGATCCTCATCGACGAGAATACATGTCAGAACTATTGAGAAATATTCTTTTTTTTATATTAAGGTTTATCGTCGCATGAACAGCTAGGTCATTAGCGACGAACTTCTATTGTGTTTTTTAGATTTTGTTAAGGTGGTTAATATCTTTAAGGAATTCAATGGTGTCTGTTACATGCTTTTCGGATGCGAGGGCCGTGTTCTGGTTGATCCCAAATTTGAGTCGCTGCGTGGAGAATTTTTGGCAGTCATATAAGATACCGCCGGCCAGAAAGTACATTGCAGAAGAAAGGTAGGCAGAGCCGGAGCCCCTGAAATTCGGTGCAAAGCGTACGCGTATCTCATTTCCGATCCCCGTTTCAGCCGGGCCAGCTGTTCGACGAACTACCGCGATCGTGGGTAGGATCTTGCCCGGTTAATTTCATATACGAAAATTGGCCATCGCCCTTAATCTCGTTCAGGAAACGACGACGTTCGAGGGAAGTGGTTCGCGAGGGAGCTGGCCATCCACCGTGACAAAGGGGCCAGCAGAAGCTCTTCCATCTTCGAGGCTTCGAAACGTATACGACGCGTCGCGAACCCGGCAACAGTTAATTTAATCGGCGATGAACGCACAGTGGCGAGCTCGTGGGAGAAGAGGCTGACGCCTGGTTCGTTAACTGCGGGAGAGAGACCGTTCTTCGTATTGTCGCGTTCGGCCGATTACAAAACTCCCCCGCGCCAACACGCGATAGTCGCTGTGTCTAGAACACCGCCATGGAGTTTCCAACGACGCACGGTGGCCCAGGACAAAAATCGTGTGCCTCGTTGTGCCTGAACGAGACTAGGATAAATCTTTTTCTTAAAGTATCCTTAAAGTTATGAAACAAACCCCGTTTGCCCAGTTTTGCCGATTGAAAAGATATTAATAATATAATACTGTATGGATTTTCATGCAGACAGTTAAGTGCGAATACGCAGAACCAAGAAAGGCTATTTATATGAATCTGTTGTAAGTTATAGTTCTTAAAGTTATGAAACAAACCCCGTTTGCTCATTATTGCCCATCGCAAAGATATTAATAATATAATACTGTATGGATTTTCATGCAGACAGATAAGTGCGAATACCCTGAATCAAGAAAGGCTATTTATGTGAATCTGTTGTAAAACAAATAGCATGAATCAAGTTTATTTCATGTGTTCATAACATTTTAAAGTTAATAACAGTTATTAACAAATAAATACAGTTAAAAAGAAATATACCAGTTGATGAGCGCAATATATTGGTGGACTATCTCGCACCAGTATTTCCCACCAGAACTTTACATACGCTTTCAAATATAATTAAAATAGCAATTAAACCAAATCTAGTCACTATTTAATCTGCATTAATTAATATTGTCTTTATGAAATGGCTTCCATACTAGTCCACCATTGTTAATTTTACAATTTCAATTTGATATTCGAGATAAGCGACCCCAAAACACACATTGGACTAGCAATATTCAAATAATTTCATCCTGGATTCTGCCAAGTTGCATCAACCATTTCGAATTTCATAATTTCAAATACAAATTCAAAATTAACATCCCCAATAACTCATATATATCAATTTAAAAAAAAAACATTCAGTTTTGATTTTTCGATCCGCCATATTGAATCGAACAGTTTGAATTTCATAATTTTATTAAAGATTTCAAATCTACGTCCAAAACAACCTAGAGATACCAATTTGCAAAAACTTTACTGCAGAATTCATTGAGTTATCGAATTTTTACCATTTCAGCCGGTTTTCGCCCACTGTGCGACGGCTTCGAGGCTGGACGCTCGCGTTAGTCCTCCCCAATTACGGGGCTTCCGGTTTTAACGCAATCGACTTCCCCCTCAGACCTAACCCGAACTCCCAGAATCGTACCTGAACAGGAAGACGCGTGTCTTTCCAACCTCGAGACATTTACGAGCCGTTTTAATTTGCCAGGTGGCAATCCTTTTGCAAACTAGTGGAACTTGCTGTGCGTTCCTAATTCATTCGCGCGTACACCGATCCTCCAAATGAATTTGTTCCAGCATGTACCAGAAAGCATTTGCTTCGATCTAGTATCGTAGTTTTACTTATTACAAATATGCACTCGTAATTACGAAAGTGGTCCAAGTCATCGCATTACTTTCGTCTAAATGTATTCAATGGAATTTTTACGATATTGTGAGAAATGAACCGTCAGATTGTACTTGTTTGTTTCAACATTATATGAAATTGATTTAGTGTGAATATCCTTTACCTTTAAATATCTCGAAACAAGAAATATACGTGTTAGAGCAGTTTCATAATTATGGGCAGGCACGTATACGCGATGCTGTCTTAAAATGGATAGAGTATCAATCTTCACCGTTGTAAACTTCGTCAATCATTATTCTCGCAGACCATTCGACTCCGTAATTGATTAAATAAATCAACGTCTTCTACGATTCTATTCGCTCGTGAAGCAAGCTTCCGATTCGTAATTGTGTTTCACCGCGCTATCGCCGCTAATAGATAATTAACCCCTGACCTTACGATATCGAGGCGCATACATGGTAATGATATCGTACCGAATTGAATTAGCCGCGCGTACTTTTCGCTTCGTTTTTTAACGCAGGCACCATTCTCCCGTTGTTAAATCAAATCCATTTTCCACGAGCTTGCACACCGATTTTTCCATTGTCAAGCAAAACTTCTATTCTTCCTCGCAAACGTATAGACTCGCAGGCTTTTCAACGTGAAACTCGATTGCCCGGCAGAGATTACACTGCGTCGCGTTCAAACGAAGATAATACAGTTGAAAGAATTGATCAAATAAATTAATTATAATCCGCGGAGATGTCCCGCAACGCGACGAAGAGTTGTGCCCGTGTTTCATCGGAGCCCCTTTCCATGCCGGCGCACCATATTAACAGAACTCGTTTATCGAAACGCACGGAAACCTCGATAATCCACGGAATATTCGGAGCAGCTTATTGCCGACCATTTATCGTCGACTGCTTCCCGAAAATCGATTCAAAAGCCGAAAAGTAATAATTTGTTCGCCGTTCGGATCGCGCACGCACACAACAGGGATAATGAAAACACGCGGAATCGCGTAAATAGCGCATCGCCGGGGGCCGCGAGGGAGAAAGGAACCCGGAGAGAAAGAGAAAGAGGAATGGCAAACGAATTTCACAGCGAAACGAGCACAATTTTCAGTGCTGATAAGTTCCGGCGAAAGGACGCGAAACAGGATTTTTAAAACGGTCTGATGAACTCGCATGGTCCACGAAACTCTCTCTCTCTTTCTCTATCTCTCTTTCTCTTCGATTTGCACGCCGTTGGTCAATTTGTTTATTCGATTACCGAACGGCGCACGCAAGAATCAATTTCCCCGCGAAACTCGGGCAACGCTGTTTCCAGCTGGAGAATTTACGCGAATTTTCTTTTCGCCTGACCCAGTTTCGGCGACGGATAAGCACGGGCTACGGCTCTGGCCGGCTTGTCCAGATAATGAATCGCGCGCAAATGTCAACCCAGCTGACATTGCAGCTCACTGTCAACGTAGCATGCTATTTGCATAGGTGTTCCTCGTGCGTGGACCGTCGAGAATCCTGGTATCGCGAGCGATATCTCGGAATTCCAAAAGAAGATAAATGGATGCCTCTCGAAATACGTACCTCCGACTATTTATTTAGTTTGTTAGTCCACCCTGGCGTGTCGCACGACGATTATCCATCAAAATTTGCACAGGAACATTATGTGGAAGACGAACTGCGGATTCGACGTGCGTGCAGCTACAATTTCAACAATTCGAAACAACTAAAGAACAGTGTCAATAAAGAAAATTTGTACTTCATACAATGATCCGGAGTTTAGTTGCAGTTCTCGGGAGAACGAGCAGGCGATCCAGATCTAGTAGAGCACGATGGGGTATTTGCCGGATTTCAGCGGCCACAGCTAGTTCAAAATTTACTCAATATTGAAGCTGTTGTAACTTTGCTAACATTTATCCAAATTTGATGAACATACAACCATTTTAAGCTTGAGATTTCTACATTTTTTTACTGTATGCCGTCTTTACTGAAACGGATGTTTTGAGTGCAAAATTTGTCCATAAAGAGAAATGTATCAGATTGTAAAGTTTGTAGCTATTTTTCAATCAATACTGCGGATTCTAATCAACATTTTAACGTTGTTCGTCTGTTTTATGTACACTATCGAAAAGTGTAATCATTTACAATTAAAATATCTTTTTAAAATAGTTATTACAAAGAATAATCAATATTTTTACGTTGTTCGTCTATTTTATTTACGAACAAAACGAAAAACGAATCACGCATATCCATCTTTCGAATTTTAAGTTATGGTCATGAGTTCATACAAAAATCCCATAGAAAAAAGCATTTTCATTTTTTCCTGAATTTTTCATTTTTCCGGGAAATTTTTCCAATTTTTCTTTCCCTAAAAACCTTAAGACGTCAATAATGCAACTTCCTATTGAAATATTCATTAAAAGCTGCGACATTCGTTTTTTTTGTTGTATTAAAATATGATTCAGAAATCACTTTTAGTTTTTCCCGAATTTTCTATTTGTCCGGGCAACTTTTCTATCTTTTTTCCGCTAAATCCTGATTCGGACTAGAACGAACATTACAGAAAAAAAAATTATCCAAATCGGTCCAGCCGTTCTCACGTGATGTGACCAACGAACAGCATTTCATTTTTATTATATAGAAAGAAGAAGATAGATTTAAACAATTGAATTTTGACTGTTGAAATAGGGCAAACACCCCACTGTGCGGAGCCTTGAATCCGAAGGTGCACGCTTGTTCTGCCATCCTCGACGCGTGTACGCGTGTGCATGCGTGCTCGATCGGTCCCGATTGACGTGGGAAGATGGAAGCGCGTAATTGCGCGAGCCCGAACGATTCGGGTTTCTTTCCCGCGGCGAATTCCGCCGGTCGGAAACGCGATCGTTTCGTTTCGTTTCGAAAGCGAGACGGGCCGGGCCGTCGTCGCGTCGATTCGGTGGTCCGTGAACGCGATACAGAGGCGTGCAAGTTCTTGCCAGGAAATTCGGTTGTGCTACGAAGTTCTCGCGAGCCGATTAACGAAACTTCCCGCGAGCTAGTGCCAGTGTTCGCGTTCCGTTTTCGCGTGGAAACTCTTCGGAAAAACTGGAAATTTAATTACGCTTGAAACGGGACGCCGCGCGGCAGCGTTTCCATCGGCGCGTCTGTTCCCCGCCACGGGAAAATCACGATTTCCCACGGTTCGAACCGTGACATCACGTGAATCGTCGGTCTCCTCCTATTCGATCCGCGGTCATTAATGGATTGCATGCAGTTAGAGGAAATTAGCGTGCTGGAAACGACGCTAACCACCGCCGTCGTTTAGATTGAATTTTTATTCTATTTTCATCCTGCCGGCTAGGGGAACGGATTCCTGTTCCGTTTACCATTTCGTTTTCATAGACCGCTTGGAAATTGATACGGACGCATTAACCAATTAGAAACGTATCAAATAGTCGTAACTCGGTATTTATCCGATAACGTTGAATAGGAGAGCTAGAAACGTTACACGGGGGATTATTCGTTGGAATAATCTTGTCTAATGGATACTTACGAGTAGACTGTGAAACGCGTGTATATTTATATAGTTAATTATAGTGTGATAATAATACTACGTTGATTTTATTATCCCGAATCTCCCAAGTCTGTCAATCTGACAAGAGGAATGATTTAATGCATTATATTCTTCCATTTTACGAACATATGAAAATGCAGATATATTTAAATTAAATTTTTTTAAACTAAATACCATTTTAAACGGTAATTTGCAGGAATTTAAATACGTATTTTCGGCCAATACAATGAAAGTCATGTTAAAGTGATTAGAAATCATCATATTTTGAGTAGTTTTAACAAAATAGATGATAAAAAAAAGGATAAACAACATGATTAAGAATTTAATGCTTCTAAATGATCGAAATGTCACACTGTACGCCGTGCATACGCGCGAACGTGTTAATTCGCTGGAACGCAGCCGTGGGGCTAGTCGCCGATAGCCAGAAACGCAATGATCGCGGGAAGTCGTTACCAGGATCATTTCGCCGGGTAATCCGATAGCAACGATACGGCAGGTTGTCCTCGCGTCGGAACGAGAGCATTACCGGGGTCGAAACAAACTCGAAATATCGCCGGCCGGTTTAATGCGGTTCGCTTATTAACCAGACCGCCGTTACTTTCGACAGAAATGGCTTCTTACGTAACGTTGCTTAATAAACGAGCAGTTGGTTGCCGACTCGGCCGAGTGCTTCTAAAATCGCGGAACACGAAACGCGGACCGAGCCAGAGACCTCGATGAAAACCGACGGAGGAGGAAAACAAAGGGAAACAAACTGCGAACCGGTTGACGCGCTTCCATCGTACACGGTAATCATCCTCGACAGGATCTGGCTCATCTAGCCGCACGCTTCCATTAACCCATTTGCATCGTAAGGAAGAAACGTAATTATTCTCATTACCCATTTGTTCTTTTTTCTTCCATTTAACATTCTACCGATGAGATACAGTCTCTACTGGATGAATTTCGTTTTACATCCACCGGTTGCTCGAGCAGACACTTTACAAATAGAACTTTGAAGAAATCCATTATTTTTCGAGCACAGGCGTAGTACTATACCAGGGTGTTCCAAAAATGTTAACCCTCAACCGTCCATCGTGTCAATTTTACACAGTTTTCCCGACATAAATTATACCGTTCTGTTACTGGTGCTTGATCGATTGTAAAATAAAAAATATTTATTTTATATTTTTCCTTTGGATCTTTGATGGCGCCCAATGGACCAAAATGAGCTAGAGCTGGCCCTGCTGTTATTTGTAAGTAAATTTGTCCGAAACCTGATGACTTTTATTTTTTTAATGCGAAACATACAATCGCAAAAATCAAAGATGCAAACGTTAACTCATTCAATTAGAATGAAAATACCATCGAAAAGTAACTGTTTGACTTGTTGTTTTATCGATTTTTTTTAGCACTGTGTCAATTTGACACCGAGGGGCAGATTCAGTTCGTGAAATGAGGAATGGATGAGGGTTAAAGTAACTTGTTTCTTTGCGAACATTTTTTCCGCGACCCCTCGGCTATCCAAAAAAACTAAAGATAAAGAAAAATTACTGCGACAGCAGATTCAATAAAAATTAGCTAAGATCTTTGAGCATTAAAAACGTAATATTCTACGATGTTGTAGCTTTAGCATTCATTGTGTTTTCTTCGAATTTATATAAAAAGAATAGACCAAACAGCCTGCGACGCCTCCTCTTCAAAAATAAGATATCGTTTTTCGAGTAAAAGATTGCGACAACGCACAAAAAACAAAATAAGATCGAGGAAAATAGTAAAATAGAAAGAAAAACAACATAGATTGAGGAATCATTGTTAAAGTAATTACGGTGTATTACCCAGCAAACAGTTTAACAATTGTGCTGTTAAGTAGTTAACGAAAAACACGGACCAATCAGAGCGCGGCTATGGCCGAGTGCAACGTCAGGGTTGGCCGAGCCGGAATCTGTTCGCAGTAGCCGCGCTCTGATTCGTCCGTGTTTTCGTTAATAACAGCTGAACAAAGAGAAAAACAATTACTTCGAATCGCACAGAAATTCCGAGCGGTGTGGAAGTTTAGAACAACCTAAAGCTCGCTGTTCGCACGCGCGAAGCTCGACGGTCTAAATAGAATTGAAGATCGAGAGCGCAGATAGCTCGGAATAAACGAAAATGAGGGAAGAAAGAAAACAAAAGGTGAGGTTCAGCAGGTAACGAGCTTGTAGTCGCACGCGACAGCGCAGTGGAATGTAAAGTTCAGGTTGGTAGATTCGTTGAAGGTCTGCGCGATGCGAGTTCGCTTTGAGGAACGAAGGGCTAAGAGTGAAAGAACGAATTACATCTAGTTGGTCGGTTCGGAGCTATTTTCGAGGGAAGAGGGACTCTGCTCGGTGGAAAGCCATTCTCCGTGACACGAGGACTTTGCTCGCGCAACTTTCGCAGCGGGCAAAAACGCGTCCCGCTCCCGGGTGATCAGCATTTAAGGATATTCTGGAGGTATATAAAAACGCAACAAAATTTTTGAAAATTTTCACAAGATATAATTCTTACTAAATTAATGCAATTACCAATGTTTGGGTTCGATTCATCGTTTAATATTTATAGCAATTTAAAGTTTGCACATTTGAACGCGTCTTCTTATGGCGAGAATTCATAAAACTCTACTTCAAACCCTATTTAAAAAACGTAACTAGAAACTCCAGTTTTTTTATATATAGTAAAAATTATGTAATTAATTATGTTCTAAATTTATTAGGGTTCACTCAACAGTTACAGAGCAAAAAATTATAAACTGTTACTATTACTATTATTATTGTTTCCAAACGTACACAATACTAGCAACTCTCAAATACAAAAATACAGCTGAGTACAGTGCAGTACAGGTTTGTCACATTTTTTGTTATTATCAGAACATAATTTTACGGAAATTTCACATGTTTCTTTTCAATAATAACCATATTTTTAACTTTTTGTTGCGTAATTAATTATATATATATATTGAATATCACAGGTGATATTTAAATATGTACTGCAATAGAGAAAGTTCACTAAAAAAATTTCTCAAACAAAACATATTTATACTTTTAATATTTCTAATCGAAAAGAATTCGCATCAGTCATTTTGACTGGTCCGGTAGTTGTAGTGTTAACCAGCGGGGGAGCTGTTTCGATCGCGTTGAACCGACCGCGATCGAGCGTTCCCTTTAGCGCCTCCGAGTCGCTAAATGGTTTCATTAGGGGAATTTCTAGGCCGCGAGCTGGCGAAACTCTCCATGGCGCATGGCGGCGAGATGCCATCGAGAAGATAGCGAAGAGCGTCCACGAACCACACGTAATTTCGAAATCTGCGCGGCGCCGGAGCGAACCAAACGAGTCGGTTAATTAAACCGGCTGAAATCATGAAGATAATTGCGATGGGTACGGACACGCCGCTATTCCCGCGCTGCATCGCGGCAACGTGTTTCCACAGGATCTATCTCGGAGATTGATCGCCACCCGACCATGACCCGCGATATTCGGCGTACGTTTCATTGTCGGCTGACAAATTAAACTCTCCTCCGGCTCCTACGAAAGTTATTTGGATGTTAAGATGTCGGAGACACACGCGAAAAACGGGTCACCGCTCGCACGCACTCTCGGTCCTACCGTGCATGGCGTTCTACAGTTTCTACGCCCTACGCGGCGGAACGTTGCTCCGTCTCCCCGTATATTACAGCCGCGGAAACGAATTCTGTACAAGGGAGCATGTAGCGAATTTTGTTCTGAATTATTAGTTTCGGAGATAGCACCGTCGAGTTTCATTTTTCAGGTGGAATTACGTGCTTTTTGTACAGGGGATACGGCGTAAATAAATAACCGTCGTGAGACGAGGCTGAACATTTTCGGGTGAAATTCTTAATTACCCGCCCGTGGAACGGGCTACCTCGAGCGAATAACATTTTGCTTTTCTTCGAACAATATTTTAGCTTTAGAGCTGACACTACGTAAAAATGTTCATAATACATTTAAAAATTGTATTATTGCCAACTATTTTTTTTTTATAAATATGTTTATTGGTTTGTAATTGTACATTATGTTACATAGTAATTGGTACCTTAATAAACATATTGAAAAAAGACCATTCGCTATTGTTTTTAGTATCTAGTTGATTGTACGCGTACAATACTCCAAGATATACAATATTACTATAATTATAAGTGTTGGTTTAATCATGTAGAAATTATAAATAGGGTTATGTTGGTTCTATAATATATGAATTTTGTAGGAAAGCGCATATTATTGCCAACTGTGAACTATAGGAGCGAGATTCTGATAATCTTCTGTACCTGTTCGATTGTATTTGTATGTGAAGCAAACGTAACCAATGGCGTAAACAAACAGCTGACGCGAGGCCTTCTTTTTCAAGAAGATTCGGAAAAAGAGACAAACGAAACGAGTGTAAAACATTCGAGCGAGAAACGTATAATTACTAGAATCAGAATTGGGCACTCAGAAATAACTCATTGATTTTTGTTAAGTAAAAAAGAAAACACGATCTGCGATATATATATAAAGTACCAATTAATATTAATCACCTTATACTAGAATGCAAAATATTTGAAAATGAAAGGAAAAATGCTAAGCTGCCTGGATCCTTACCCATTCTGTTAAGTTCTGAGAAGCACATTGCCGGTCTTGCTCAATATATACAAAGATACTAAGATGTACAAAATATTGTAAGAAACTGGGGATGAATGGAAGAGAAGGAATGGATGGTTAGGGAAGGGGGGAAAAAGGGAGGAGGGGGTGGGTGGGAGGGGTAGGTTAAGATTAGTTTGTAAGTCCTTTTGTAAATATAGTTTTTTTTCTCTCTCTCTCTCTCTATTTAATTATATATATAGGTTAGGTTAAGTGTTGAATAGTTTTAAGTTAAGTTAGGTTAAGTTTAAATGATAAAGAAAGCGGCGAATGTGAAGGGGAGTAGCTGTAAGGATTTGTAACCCCAATGGGAATCAACTAAAGTTATATATTGTAAGAAACTGTACCGTGTTGCTAATGACCTTAGATGTTAAAGCAACATTAAATAAATAAAAAGAAAAGAACTGTGTTATCTTAGAGTGTTCTTTCTACGAAACTATTTCTACAGCCTCGTACAAAAGCCTCGTCGGTACATTCGAATGTGATTCAACGGCGCGCAAACGCGAGACCGATCCGCGAAATAATTTTCAAGCCATCCGATTAGGAGCGAGAACCTCTCGCTTATTAAACATCTGGAGCGCGACGGCAGTATTTTAATCGCGTCGTCGCGACGCCCGAGGGAATCGACGCGACGCTTGTCTCGTTTCTCTCCGGTGCACACGTCGAATGCTCGTTACTCGCGGCAGGTGTTACGTTTGTGTTTTATCTATGGAGGAAGCGCATTCGTGTCCGGGAGTCTCGTGACGCGAAACAACGATTGCGGCGAATGTTTCTCGCCTTCCACGGCGAAAAAGAAAGGGCAGGAACAAGAGAGGAGTACGGGTACTCCACGGAGAGGAGGCTGTGCTGCGTTCGTTTAACCGTGAAAATTAAACGAGCGGTAGGATGATATTGTGGCCCTCGGTGACACTTCCTTCGGGAACATTGGACTCTCTGGATGCCTGCGACTTTACGATCCCGTGACGACGAGAACGACGAAGAAAGTGACTCGCGGGAAAAGTTTCGGAATGGCTGCATCTCGTGACGATGGCTCGTCGAGCTACAGTCCGCTGCTGCGAAACTGAGCTTGGTCTGTCTTTCCTGCTACACGGTCATATTTCTACTGCTGTTTCTTACTCTAATAAAATTGCGGTTTCCGCGGAAGTTAATCCATCTATTTCATTCATTTTTACTATCTTCCTTTCTGGAGCAATGATTATTGTTGCTATCAACTGTGCTCTATCTGTATGTGTTGTAATTTAAGTCTGCTTATGGGTAAGAGCGTTAAAGAATGAACACTGCTAAAGAAGACACTGTGTCTTGACAACAAGCATTGACGACACAAGTACAACAAGTGTAGCAAAATGTCCATATTAACCCTTAGTATTCGAGGCGCCGCTAAAAATTGCTGTACTATTTACTAAATAATTGTTTACACTATCAGATATGTCGGTATCTAACCAATTACTACACATTTCATATTTATCAAATTGAAAAAATCATAGAGAATGGAAATATTGTAGGTGAGAAGAAACGTTTAATTTTCGAGTTAAAATAGCTCCGAGTGCAAAGGGTTGAAGTATTAAATCACATCAAAAACAAACGCAATGCAAATACATCTTGAAAAGGATTCAAACTACTTAGAATCGAAACGTCGATGATTATTTGATAATCTGCAAAATTGTTCTTTGATTTCTCAGTAGTAATTCTAGATCGAACCGTAGCGCCGAGAACATTAAACTTTTGTTATTAACAATAATACGATCGATATAAGAGACACACAACTGTCAACGATTGTTTGTAATAAATACGGCTATTCCTTACAAACAGTATGAAATCTCTACCACTTGCATAAGTCTTTTACCTACAAACGTTCACCTCAATCAAATGGCCAAGCACATACGCAAAAGGAACAGCGTGTTTGAACGTGAAATACGAGTGACAGTGGAAAACCAAAAACCGCATTCGGTGGTCCCGACATACGCAAGATCGTTTTATAAATATTCTACTCCGCGGCGAAAGAGGATCAACATTTCGTTTGACGATCGTAAAATCCGCTTTTGACAACGTTGAAGATTTTTCATGCAACCCGCGCGATGCATGTCTCTTCGTAGAAATTAGTAACTAAGCGACGCGGAATTTAAATGACCTTTACGTATGTCCGCGGCTTAATTACCTTGTCCTCTGTAACCCAACGAGCTAAAAAATTCCTCTCTTCCTATTCGACCACCTACATGGTTCTATCGTTCCACGCGTGTGAAATCGTGAAATTAGGAACGAGTTGGAAGAAGACCAGGAGCGTAATTAACTTTCAGCTTCCAATAGATGTCTCAATGTTAATAGCCAAGCCGAATATCATCCAAGCCTGTCATTATATGTTATCATTTTTTAAGAGCTGCAGGATTAAAGTATAAGTGTTTGTTTATATCCTTTCTACCACTCATATGTCTTTATTATAATATTCATGTATCTTCAGTATCCTATTCTGATTTGTAAATTTTTATTTGATAATTATTTACAAAAGGTCTGCGTACTCCGATTTTATGATATTTTAATATGTTATAGATTTCGACATTTTGAACAACTTTTTCCTTTTCCAATATAGGGGGGTTGCTTTTAGTTTTTGAGATATTTTCAAAAGACTATCGTTAATACTGTATTGAACTTTTCGTATTCCTGCACGCTCCGCAGCAACGAAAGCCTGTTCCGGTGCGGTGTTTGTTTAGATTCTGACGCTGTAGAGATAAGACAGAAACCAGAGGACGGAAAGAGCCGGCCTGACACCACACACACCTACCCAGTGCATACGAAAAATTCAATACAGTATTCGCGACAGTTTTTTGCAAATATCTCAAAAACTAAAAGCGACCCCCTTATATTGGAAAAGGAAAAAGTTGTTCAGAATGTGTTGCTGCATAACATATTAAAATTTCATCAAAATCGTACGCAGACCTTTTGTAAATAATTACCTTTTATTTTCTCTGTATTGTATTCTGTATTTCAATTATGTTGAAATAAATCTCATATGAGATTTTCTATAATAAAAAAAAGTAAAGACCATGAGCGAGACAAATGGAAATAGTGTTTACGTTTGGAAATTAGCAGGGAAATCGGCGCGCAGCGTTTGCCATCGAAGAGGATCCTCGGCTCTCTCGGGAATCAAAAATTCAATTACCGTGGCAGAGGAGCGCATACGTCGTGCCATTGTCTCCGACTTGATCCGTTCCGTGATGGTCTTCGCGAGCCGAATGCCTGATTCTTGAGCGGGCCGACAATACCGCGGCACAATGGGGCCGCGGATATTCCCTCGACCTATATTCCGGCCCGGCCGTTTGATATTTAAATACACGCCGCGCCGGCTGGATGGAGGAAGGAAAAAAAAAACAAATTCGTACCCCCGTAACCCTGGGGCCCTTTATTTCAGCTCCTTGAATCGCAGCCCGATTTCCCGGCGTCTTTTCGCCGAACAAAGCCCGGCCCCGGACGCCCACTCGAGCGGTTTTCAATGGAAACGGATCGCGGCCGCGATCGAATCGATTCGCCGTAATTCGAAATACCCGCGAATCCCTGCGAAACTAAACATCGCTTGATCTTGGCGACCGGTGCCCATGGATGTGGATTGTGCCAGCTAACTTGTTGTTAAACTTGGTATTTAGGATTTAGCTAAAAATTAAGTTTCCTCTGCACCGCTATCCCTTATACCTGGGTCCTCCTACCCCTCGACCAATAATAATATAGTATATTATTAATTACGACCATTATTACGACCATTAATTATAGTATATGCTGAACACGTTTTTCTACCCTAAAGTCAGTCGAACCGAACCACTTGAGCGAGAAGCTTCATCTGTATTCTTGTTTTTTTTTTTTAATAAACTCTTTATACCGAGTTTTCATATTTTCTGTACTACGAATCCTTGGTATTACTTTATTTCATAACCTTGTAGAATAATAAACACTTTGTTCAACCCTTCTGTCTATGGTAGATCGCATCCGAACGCATAGTACAATTGTAGTCTACTCGAGCGAACTGATTGCTCAGTTTTGCTTAAAAAAATACTATGTAATATGTTGAATTGCAAGGGATTGTTGTAAAGAGGAATTCTCTTCTAACTTGCAGAGTGCTTGTCGGAGACGTTTTCATTCGCAGAACTTCTTTCGAGAAAAAATGTAGGAACGTTCCGCTGGCCGGAGTATCGAAACAGTCGAACTTCAGCCATTGTATCGCTGCTCGGCTATATAGTTTCAAGTTTCTAACGGGTTACGTTAAAATCGCTGACACAGATTTCACTGACGATTCACCGGATTTCACAGTTCTCTGTATCTCGATCGACAATTGTTCAAAACTACAATTACTGTTATTGGCGCACTGGTTCGATCAATTGTAAACAATAAGCAAAATTTGCAAAATATCACATGAAATGTAATTCAACGTTTCGGTCTGAATTTAGACCATTTTCAAGATTGTAAATTTTCTGTATTGCGTCTGTAAGAATTTATCAATTAACCATCCTCCACACGGGTAATTTTTTGTACGATTCTAAATGAATTTGAAATAGGTACTCGGGTACCACGTCCTGTGGATGAGGGTTAATTAATATATAGTTTATAGATTTATTTGAAGTTTGTCAACTTCGACGTCAATGCGGCACGCCTCCTTATCCGATCAACTTTATCTTTCGCAGGAATTATTTTCTTACCAAATAGCACAATTTTGGGGGGAGGCGTGAAAAAAAATCTCGCAAAAGAATTTTCACCAAGTATAACTAAGGATTACCCTACTGCATACGGTCGAGTTTAGAGTAGCCGTTCCTAACGACCGTTTTGCTCGCGATGCTCGGATCGAATGGATGACCCCATCGGTAGCCCCTTTTGCAAACCGGTGCCAAGGGAAAGAGTTAATCATCGTTTCGTCGGGGAAACGAGCGTGACGAGGGTTGCGAGAACGGCGGCAGCTACCGGCCGCGGGGACTGACTCATAATTCAGCGTTTATTGAACAATGGGCCGCGGTTACTATAGGAACGTGACCACGAAACGACAACAACGGCACGCAATCGCTGCCACGATAGCCCGGAGCTGTGGCCATCGACGCCTGGCTCCGTCGAGCTGGTCAATTTGTATACACTCGGTCGAGTTGTCGCGAGGAGAATGGCTAGTTGCTCCGAGATCGACCGGGAATAGCCCGTCAGGTTCGCCGGAAAAGTCGAATTCCGTACAGCACCATGCGAAACTGAATTTCTGCTCGACTTTCGCGCAATCGAGTCGCTTACGATCCCTCCACTTTCTTTTTGTGCTCAGTTTTTGCATAGCGATCCAAGTAGGCGTGACCTACACTCGGAACAACTTCTGTTTCATACAGGGTGGGGCAATAACTATGTCCAGTTTAAATATTGCCGTAATTTGTAATAATATGAAATTATGTTATATAGAAAACTTACACGGTATAGAGGGGGACATATTGTGACAGAAACATTTTCTGCGTGGCTGGAGGCATAGAGGAGATTTAAAGGTGACCTCTATATTTTTAAATGGAATGCTATGTTGTTTTTTTTATCACGATGTGATAGCCAGTGTTGAGACGAAGTCATTGAAGGTCATACAAGGTGAAACATGGTAGTAAAGTAAACTTTATTACCTTACAGGAGATGCTCGAATTGGTGATCGTGTGCATGAATGCAAAGTTGCAATCTTCGTTGCACAAATTGAACCGACAATGAGCTAAGAGTTCCAACGTTTTTCGTTTACATGCGACGAACAGACGAGAACATTAAAATGTTATTGGTGAACCGCGCTAATGACGTTACTCGATTAAATGGATTCCAGGAGGGCGGAAGTTTATTCAGCATTCCCGTTGGGATAAGAATTCTCCGATAATCCATTTGGCGAACAAGGAAATCAGCTCTCGAGTGCCAGCATAGAGGAGCTCAATTTTCTAGCTTCCCGATTTATGGATCGGCCTGTATTCCTATGTAGAAGCCAGCCTCCGCGTCAGCTCCTATCACTTACGGGCCAGATGCGCCCCTTTGTATCGACGATAGCCCGAGACACACACGTGTAACACCGGTGACAGGCTGCAGGCTATGTTCGCCAATATGTTGCGGGCCCTCGATAGTGTCCGACTCGATTTTTCGTCACCCGACGCCGGAAGAAAGATCCAAGGAAGCCGACGCGCGCGGCGTCGCGCCTCGGATAGACGACGACGCGACGGTGGTAGCCTGATCGAATACGTGTCGGAAATCGAGTTCGAACGCGCGGGGATTAAAGCGGATAACGAGATTTTCCGTGTTTGCAGAGAACGGCGCGGGGCCGGTCTCTGTTTTCAGTGAAAACAAACCGTGTTCGTTCCTCGCGCGGGACCTCGCGGATTATTTAAATTAGCTGAAGCGATCGCGGGACATCCCTTCCTGGCGTTAACGCTGACAATTATTTTCTCGTTCCGACGCATCCCGTTCCTGTGCCACCGATCGATGCATCATCTTTTCTATAGCGGATGCGCGGCCGCGCGTCGATTACCCGGAACTTCCGACAAAAGCGGATTATGCCGCGGTCGAAATTCTGACGGGACCCCGGATTTCCGCGGCGGACAACTTCCATTAATTACAAAAGTTTCGACGATCGGGGATCCGATACACACCGGAGCGGTGGTGTCGCGCGTGCTACCTCGTCGCGGAACGCACTCTCGGGTATCGTGATCGATCGCGTTACGATTCCATCGCGGTCGGATAAACGATCCATATCTGCGGCAAACTGTTCTGCTCCGATCCAGACGAAAGTGAAACTCGTGTATTCGTTAATACGTTATTCAAATGTTTTGCGGAAGTCAACGTACCACCCTTGCGGAAGTCAACGTACCACCCTTGCGGAACATCTGAAAGTATTTAGTAAATCTCATCCGTCCTTCATTTCACGAACTTTTTTTTTTATTATAGAAAATCTCATATGAAATTTATTACAACATAATTACAAAACAGAAGTACACTACATATAATACAGAGTAATTTCACGAACTTAATCTGTCCAAAAACTGCTTGCAATAGATAAGTGTCACAATAACATAATATAATCACACAATTTATTTACGTAATATAATTTTTAAACGGAAAAAAGATAACATGTGTGTGAATGTGCGTGAGACCGAGTGTCCGCTGTCTCGAAACAGGTTTCAATGTTTTTATCAGTTGTTCTTGATCCATAAACAGAAATTTACGTATGTTTCGCTTAATAAATTGTTATTAATCCTACATTTTTCAAATTCATTTTCAACCAAACCTTTTTTCCGTTTAAAAATTGTATTATGTAAATAAATTGTGTGATTATATTCTGTTATTGTGATACTTATCTATTGTAAGCAGTTTTTCAATGAAAACGACAAAAATACTAAATATTTTAAAATTTTACAGAATATCCTAACTTTAAGCCTCTTGAGCCAGGGTTTAGAATAATTCGATTAGGCTAATATTTTACACACTTGCTTAGAACGTGAAAAGGAATAAAATTAGAGGGCGTGTTAACATTTTATCGCTACTTCGTCTTTTAAGGGACACCCTACATTACGGTTGTCGCATTAATCAGGCAATTTTATCTGATAACAATTCCCGTGTTTGCGGTCAAAGCGTGGGAAACGGGAATCGCAATTTGATGATGTGTCAAAAAGAAAGTTGGCATTATGATTGGAATAAAGATTTAAATCGATAAAATTTTATTAAAAACCACGCAATTTGTAGGACAGTTTGGCTGTTAAATTATATAAATATTAACTAAGCAACAGTAAAAAAATCAGCTGGTTAGTAATCAGTTTTGATGTCCTCGTTATCGATACATGTTGGAAAGAGGGGACTCGTTGATCAAACCATACATTTTGTAGGACAAATATTTTTTGAACGATCGTCGTTATTAAAATAAAAGAGTTACGTTGTCAATGTTCTCGTGATTTGGAAAAACATTATATGTTATTAATGTTTGGTTAAAATGTTCATACAATAAATATATATATATATATATATATATATATATATATATATATATATATATATATCAAATACACTAAATGCTGTATATTTATTAAACGTTTAACAACGTAGAGCTGATTATTACAACACAATTAAAGCGTTTCCAGTTTTCGTGCTGAGAGAACAAGGATCGAAAAGAAGGGAAGTTGAAAGTGGATCGAAGGGAGGAGGGAAGCGAACCACGCGCGATATCGATCGTGAAAAGACGGAACTCGAAGGTGGTCTGGAAAGTGTACGTGCCAGCTCGCGACCTGACGCGAACGTTATTATTGGCACTCCGGCGACATAATCGATCTCAGCCGGTGGCAAACCGTTTCGCGAGAGAAAAATGTGCACGGGACAGCAATGCAGCGCTGTACGGCTCTTGGTTCGGCTCGGCACGCGGTCTCGTTTCACCGCGAAACTCGTGTAATCCGTTCTTCGTGGCACGCGAGCCCGCGTAATATGCACGTGAACACGGAGATCTGCGACCGCTGAAAACCATGACCCCGATTCCAGCTGACGAGCTAATAACAACGTTCCCCGCGTTCCACCAATTTTTCGTTTACCTCTCGATCAGGCCCGTTCGAACTGCCCGCTTCAATAATCGATACTTTCGATTCCGTGTCGCTTCTTTCGGTAATTCAATTTTTACCGATTCTTTGCTCTTTCCTTTGATTAGCACAGTGTGGAATTTATGCATCGATAAGGTGCAACTTAAGGTAGTAAACAGATTTACCTTTTCCAACGTGTGAATATTATTCAAGAGAAATGTGTTGTTACTTATTTAGTTTAAGTATGGGCCAAACCGATGAAAAGTGTGTCAAACTCAAAGAAATTTCGATAGAAATGACATGGCGCGTTGAAATTTGTTTAAATTAAAGCTGAAACTTTTCAGAATATGAAATACTTATGGAGACTGTGGTACGAACGTTTTTTAACTTTGAAACAATTCGTTAAACTTGC
This sequence comes from Lasioglossum morio, assembly GCA_916610235.2. Classification (NCBI taxonomy): domain Eukaryota; kingdom Metazoa; phylum Arthropoda; class Insecta; order Hymenoptera; family Halictidae; genus Lasioglossum; species Lasioglossum morio. Next base: position 28,268,013 of record OU744326.1, read on the forward strand.
ACAATCTCAAGAAAATTGTGAGTTTTTTTGGACATGCTACATATCATTTCACGCTGATTTCAAATCTGGCCTCAAAATTTGTCTACGACCTCCGGATCGTCCAAAAAAACGAATGGCTGTTAAAATTTTTTATTCTTTCCCCGTATAATCCCCATAATTATCTCATATTCTGTACAGTTTCAGCTATAATTTAAAAAAAATTTCATCGTTCTAGCTCATGTGTATCGAAAGTTCTTTGATTTTGACACAGATTTCATAGTGTGGCGTTAGCCACAATCAAACCGATGAAATCTGTTTCAAAATCAAATAACTTTCGATAGACACGAGATACAGCAATGAAATTTCTTTTAAATTACAGCTGAAACTTTACAAAATATGGGATAATTATAGAAATTATGGTTTAAACGTTTTTTAACCTTGAAAAAATAAACAAATTTAACAGTAATTCGATTTTTTGGAAGATTCGGAGGTCGTAGACAAATTTTCAGGCCAGATTTGAAATTAGCGTGAAAAAATCTACGGGAAATGATGTATAGCATGTCCTAAAAAAAAAATTTCCGCCGGTGGTATTGGAAAAATCACAATGTTCTTGAGATTGTGCAAGTTTAACGAATTTTTTTACAGTTAAAAAACGTTCGTACCACAGTCTCCATAATTATTTCATATTCTGCAGAGTTTCAGCTTTCATTTAAAAAAAATTTCATCGCGCTATCCCATATCTATCGAATGTTCGTTGATCTTGACACAGAATTCTGCCGTTTGCCCCATAGTGCGGCGTCGCGCTCTTCACAAGGAGTCGTTTACAGAGAGACAGGCAGAGAGTAGTTGGTGTTATTCGTTGGGATCCGCGATTACACAGGCTGCGCCGAAATTTACCAGCGACAACACGTTCATTGTGCTCAGGGACAATGGCTGGGGGACCTTCTAGGGCGGCGGCGGTGCGGCGGCGGCATGCAGCGCCTGGTAAATCCGTGCAACAGCTGGAATCGTCGCAAACGACGCAGAAGCGGCCCGAGCCGGAAGTGAGGATCGTTACACGAGGCGGTCAGGCCTGTACAGAAATTTCGCATGGCTCCCGAATCAGCAAGGTCCCGTGTCCTCCGATTCACCACACTATCCCCACGATCGATACCAGCGAGAGACGACTATGCAACCGCGTTGAATAGCGTAATAAGCTGTGTCACCTGCTGGGCCAAGAATGTTTCCTTTCCGAGACAAACAAGCCGAGGCAAACGAGCTATTCGACCCTTTTTCTAACCCTTCAGCTACGGCAGACTTTGATTCCGCACGTCACAGAAATATGTATTCGCAGTATTGAAATTCGCACGCTGCGAATGGGAACATTTTCAAGAAGCTTATTATACCGCGAATCAAACTGGAAAATAAAACTATGTCGGGTTCCTACGTCCAACAGTATAAATAATCAATTGTATCGACCGCAAATGTTGAATATTTAATTTAATAACGCTTTCGGCGCAACCGTTTCGATCAATTAGTAATTCTATTAGCAATTTTGCAATAAACTTTTTTTTCTTTCCAACGTTTCAGTTCTGGTTCGAACCTTTTTCATAGAAAATTTTCGTCTAAAAGAAAATATATATATTGCAAAATTGCTAATAGAATTATTAATTGATCGAAACGGTTGCGCCGAAAGCATTATTAAATTAAATGTCCAACAGTATATCAGAAGCAAAACTTCGCAAACGGTAACAAAAGGGTTAATCGCTACATACGCCGTTAAATTGATCCTGAAACTGGCGATCAATTCCGAGAGTATCTTTTGCTAGCATACTTTCCCTGGATCAATCGCCCGTAGCAATAAGATAGCAGTGTTGCAACCTTGTTTGTGAAAATGATGGCGTTTTCCCACCAACTTTCGTTGAACCAATTGGTCGTGGAATCGAGACGATAAGACTTCGGCCATTTTCCAATCAACTTTCACTATATCAATTGTCCGTGGCTCCACGACAAGAGAACTTCAACCACTGTGCTCTCTTGTTCTTGAAAAATAATAGTCTGTAGATTACTCGCTAAGAAACTTTCGAAGAAACTTTCACTGTATCAATTGTCCATGGCATCAAGATAGGACATAAAATATTGTAGCCTTATTATATACACTCTACAGCAGTAAATTATAGACATCTATTTAATTAATACACTCTGAGAGGATCAACTGTAGATATAAACTTCGCAGTGAAGGAAGTGGACTTGGTTTACAGTATTAATCACGCTCTTATCTTTACACCTCCACGCCGTTGTTCTCGCACAATGGTATCCGTGTAGCCTCACTCTATCTAGTATAACATTATCGTGACCCATATATCGGAGCGTGTAAGCGTGTTAATACAATTTACCTAAGCGTAATGCTTATTCGGGCCTGTTCAGTACCAATCTATCAAAGCCTGTAACCAATCCGTTCGGAATACTCGAGTAACTCGATGGTAAAAGAAACAATAAAAACAGTAATCCTCGCTCGATAGAGCCAGCTTCCTCATGGAGGTAAGTGTTCTGGGAATTGCTAGCTGTTATCTATCTTTAGGTCTCGTGTTTTCTTTCGGCAAAAAGGAACTGGGAGCTTCGTGCAATTTTCTGGACAACTAAACATCTAAAATTTCTTTGTATGCTCCCTTAAATTTCAGACTGCCTCTCATCGAGCAACGCAACCAGGAAAACGCAATGTTTCTTTCGCAGAAAGATGAGTCTGAGCGAACGAACAGGCCAAGAAAAATGGCGGCCATTCGAGTGTAGGGACCAGTCGAGGAAACTCGAAGTCTTTAGAATAAGTGTAGGAAATACATATAGGAATCCTCCTATAAGAATATGTAATCGCGACATCTGTTGCTTTCTACTATATTGTAATGAGCATGACACTGTTGTGTATATCCTAATGCGTGTTTATATTGTATCGCAGCGTTCCCCTTCTTCTCTGTTAGACCTTCGAGTAGGACGGACGTGTACGTTTCAGCCAGTTCAAACTACATTGTACAATTCAGCGCTAATTACGTGCGTAAGGTTTGGAGGAAACCAGCGTTAGTTGGAAGAAATTTTCCCCTTCTCCCAAAAAGGGAGTTAGAATAAGAAGACGGGACGACCGTGACTCTGGTCAGTTGTCCTAGAAGAGTCGTTCGCGATTGTGAAACATAGACTTCAAATAAATTTCGTAAAAACAAAATATCGTGAGATCTATAACACTTAACCCTAGGAAACGCTTAACCATGTTCTGTGGCAGTGCAATCTATATAAAGATCAGAGGATCAAACATGTCCAGAACCTTACTGGAGCAGGTTTCCAATTGCCATTGGACATAGGTTGCTTAATAGCTGAACCCAATATCAGTGCTTGTATATATCTAATAGCCTTGTTAAATACATGTAACCTACGTGCCTAAGGATTTTTGATTTTTATATTGCAAATAATATGTTTGTTATACCATACAATATACTCTGTACTAATACTCTGTACTAAGCATTACGTTGTAATAAATCTCATATGAGATTTCCAAAATAAAACAAAAAAAACATTTAAACCTATACGAGTCTCGGTGGACGAGAGTTTCATAAGCTGGAAACGGCCGGACACCGCAAACCGAAACGGAAATCCAGCCGGCTAGATCCGTAACAGAATCTCTCTGGCAAAAGCAGCAGACTGTAATCCTTATTCGAACGCAGCCCGCGAGACCGTCCGTTGAATAAGAGAGTCACACGAAGAAAAAAAGGCGAGCAAAGGGCCGAGCCTAGCGTAAACATGGTTTTCGTCTGAGGCGACAGGTTCGTGCCTCGTTTTTCCTCCCTCGGGGAACGACGCGGACGGGGGGGAACACTGTTACGTCACTGGAAAGAACCTGCCAGACAGGGCAACTGGATAGTCTCCGAAAAACTATCTCTTTCTTCCCCGGGACAGGAAGCAGAAGGAAGGTCGGGGGCTTCGAAGCAGGTACGCTGGAATTCCTTTCGGCAGTTGCACCCCCGGAATTTCTTCCCACGGCCACTAAACTCGAAATCCGCCTGCGTTCTGAAGTGGCCGACGATGCACGATTACGCGTTACCCTAACAGACCCTCCTCTTCCTCCCTCGCTCCCTCTCTTCCTCTCTCTTACAAACTTCTTCCCTTTGACGCATTCATTCTGCGTCAAAGTCGGATTCCGGGGACAGCCGAGGTGTTTCTCTCGAAACAAACGCTCGGAACGAGCGGTTCTTAAAAGTGCAGTGGCGTACTGCAGTTCATACAGCCTCGGAGATGTTTTTTATGCACTGAACTTCGCTGGCTAGTCACAAAATTATCGCGAACCTGATGTTCGCTTGTTTCGCAGCAATTGATTTTTTGGGTGTCTTCAACCAGATACAGTTTTTTTTCTTAAGGAATTTGCTAATTCTTTTGGCACTCTAACAAAGTCGTACATACAGTCAGGGACGAAATTAAGTGGACAGTTAGTGGAAATAGGTAAAAATAAAGTTTTACAATAAATTTGATGATATCGTTGCCAAGTTCGATATCATCAAATTTATTTATTATATGTCTTAATTTCGATCGAGAAGAATTTATCGTTTAAAAATAAAGTTTAGTCGAATTAACATAACTGTTATAAACTTAAGTTTTATTTATTATATATTCTTGTAGTGTATAGATTATTTAACGAATAATTGAAGTTCATATTTACATCTTTGTGTAAACACGCCGTGCCATAACGAAAACGTCAGCTATTTATCAGGAGACAAAAATGAGTGGACACTCAATGAAATGCGTCCAAAAGATTCCAATATTAAATTGCTTGAATGGCCTGCCCAGAGCCCTGATTTCAATCCTATAGAGAACTTATGGAGTTTACTGGACGCAAAACTTCCATTGGACCAGCGAAATAATAAGGTCGATTTTTTCAAAAGGTTACAGTCTGAATATGAAAAAATTAAGAACGATTATATTGAAAAGTTAATACAAAGTTCATTGAGTGACCACTCATTTTTGTCTCCTGATAAATAGCTGACGTTTTCGTTATGGCACGGCGTGTTTACACAAAAATGTAAATATGAACTTCAATTATTAGTTAAATAATCTATAAACTATAACGGTATATAATAAATAAAACTTAAGTTTATAACACTCATATTAATTCGACTAAACTTCATTTTTACCTACTTCCACTAACTGTCCACTTAATTTCGTCCCTCATAGCAGATAACAGACGTACAGAAGTGTAATAACAGACAGTCACCTGGGTTTCCGGACAATTAATTTCAGAATTGCGGAGGACCATTTTTTATTGCGAGAGCCACTGAAGACCGCGATTACGAAGTTGCCCAACCCCGTAAATCCTGCGACACCTGGCCGACTTTAAAAGCAATCGAAAGTATGGCTCCTCGCTTACCACCGCCATTTTTTTCAATCTCCCGCGGACATCGCAGCCAGGAATTTTCTCAGCTGGAAAAGACCCGACAACGTGATAAATTCGCCCAGGTACAAAGAAGCGGATATCTATTTGTCTTCGGGAGCGCAACCCGCTGAGTTTCGACGTCCATTGCTTGCAGGAAAAACCGTCATTTTATCAAACACGTGTCATGTTTAGGGTGCGGAGAAATTTTAGTCTCCCGCTACTTTGTTTATCTTATTATTCATCTGGCTTTTTCACCCTCGCAGTATCCTCAAAAATCGATCGTTCGACACAGAAGCGAATTCATCGGGTCACACTTTGTTTCAAATGCATCGGATCAAGAATTAAAAAAATCATTTTTGTAGGAAACGTGGAACGAGGACTGCAGAAACAGCTCGGATGGTTTCGCCAAAAAAAAGCCTGTTGAATCATTCAATTATTCAAGATGGCACACCCAACGACACACGCAGTTGGCATAATTCTTTCTACATATTTAAAACTGAATACATACGGCGACACATCGAGCGAGCCACATTTTGTTAAGATTTATGAGATGCAACTAGGTTAACAAGGTACTCGGTGCTCTAAACTTCAACTTTTCAGCGTCTGGTTTATTAAATAAGTTTCTTTATTCTCGCTGAATTTTCTCGGCGGACAACGCGCTCAGCCATTCGTATAATAAGCGAGATAATTATTTCGTATAAATACACTGCGGATTTTATGCTTTCATGGTAAACGCGATTAGGTGCAATATATTTTTTTTATATTGTTTATTTATAAAATTTATAACAAATTTTGTAGTGTAGGTCTACATTTTTGAGGAAGGTAAGGTGCAATATATTGTTTCTAACTAAAACGATTAACACTTTACCGACCGGAAGCCTATTACATAATAGGATTTTCAATAATTCTGCTGTATCAAAAAAAAAGCAGAGAAATTATTTTTGACATTGCAATTTTAAATGAAACTATTAGATGACGTTATTAAGGGTGACTTAGTTAGTTCATACTACATGCTAAATGAAAATTTAGCCATGTACCATACATTTTTCAAAAATATGCAATAATCACCGGTCGGTAATGCGTTAAAGTAAGAATGCGAAGTGTGTATCTCATTTTTATTTTGCATAAAGCGCAAAAATTTAATCGAAAAGATCCGCTGGTAGGAGATTGAAATTTCTAGATCCGTTGTTGTTACCGCAAACGAATTTCCAAAGCAACAGAATCGAGGAAAATTGTTTCGAGTTCTGGATTCCGATAGATCGAAGAGATTTCGACGTTATTTCTAGGGGAGCATCGATATTCGAACGGGAGAAGGACGCCAGAAGAGTAATTGCAAGGATAATATTTTCGCTGTCCGTTTTTCGTTCGAGTTTCCTCGTTTCCGAGGCAGGCGAACAACGCGAGAGAAATGCCACTGGCAAAGAAACGTCTCTGTTACGACGTTCCACGATGAACTTTTTTTTTTATCAACTCGTTTATTTCTGGCCGGTTAACCGACGCGTTTCTTTACGCTCGCCCCGTCTCGTCCCTTTGTCCTGGCTTCGATTAGTTTCCGGGCTTGAGTAGGGTCAGGGTTGCCCAGCACGCGTTTGGAATACATTTTGGGATTGGCCCACGGGCAGGAAATCCTTCCGCCACTGTGCACTCATTTCCGGAATCGCTCAGGGAGAGCCGCACTCCACGCTGTCGATTTCCACGCCGACAATCGTTCGCTTTTCCTGCGAAACTTTCCCTCGGAAAAGCTTTTAACGCTGAATAAATTGTAACAGTTTCTTTAAAATAACGTAAAAACCGAGAGGTCTCCAATTAATTATATAATAGTTAATGGGAATTTGCTCAACTATTCCAAGAGAGATTTTATTCGGAAAAATATTCTGGGATAACCGAGCAGTCAAAGTGTCCGCTTCTGTAATTCCCATGCGTTGAAATTTCAAGTGAACTTTATTGCAGTACGTGTCATCGCATTTACTTAATAAATGGCCTCCTAGAAGTTATATTATTATATTGTGCTGAATTGTGCTGAATATTACAACCATAATATAAAAAATAAAATGAAAAATTGAGAAAAACGATTTTTTGAGTAGCCCCCACTTTTCATTTTTTTCAATTTTCTCAATTGTGCTAAGTTGTGCTAGGCTGTGCTAAGATTGTGCTAAAGTATTACTTAAAAAAATAATAAATAAAGAAGTTCTAGTGAATAATCGTTTTGGACATCTAATTAACGTTTAAGTAAGTAACGATCATCCAAACAGCATATAATCATATATCTCAAGCAATACTTTAGCACAATCTTGGCACAACTTAGCGCAATTGAGAAAATTGAAAAAAATGAAAAAGCTTCTCAAAAAATCGTTTTTCTCAATTTCTCATCTTATTTTTTATATTATGGTTGTAATATTCGAGCACAATATGGCACAATTCAGCACAACTGATGAAATTATTTAAATCAACAAGATTATAATAAAATATGTTGCAAGAGTTAGGATCCAATTCTGTACGCATTGTGGCGACAAAACTCGATGCGACGTATTTGTTGCAGTTTCGTTCCAGAATTCGTTGACTAATTTCGCTCGCTTTGTCGAACAAATATCGCAGCTTCATGATTCGAGCGACGAGCGTGATGCATGAAATCAAAAACGTGTTATTTTGAGTAGAATTAAAAACGGACCGATGGGATTCGCGTCGCATCACCGATCCGCGCGCGCTCGTGCTGCATTGTTTTCCGTGAAAATGTAATTTCCGAGATGGATGGATGACAATCAACGATTATCTCTGCGCGACGAATAATATTCCGAACGGGACGAAATTTTCGGAGACTCGACACAAGCGTACGATATTTTCGTTTAATACAATTAAACCCGTATTTGACAATCTGCCTCTCTCGCTCCGTTTAATTTCAGTTCGCGTTTCGTCAACACCCAGTCCGACGTATTCGAATATGTATCAAAAGAAAAAAAAAAAAATGTGTAATTGAACCAACCGATTGCGTTGTTCCTTTCGTTCCCTGTGAATTGATAATATTTAAACGGTTTGTGCATACTGTGCACGAGCGTTGTACGCGCACTCCGCAATCTCGTAACTGTAAATCAACGCGGTCTGCGTCCATTATCGATCTTTCCCTTTTGTGTATACCTACTTTCCGGCTCTCTTTATGTTTGCGCACATAATTTCGTTGTAACGGGCTAACCAAAAGGTCTTCCCGTATTTTTCCAAGGCTCTTTTACCGCACGGCAGAAATAGGAAAGTTTCTCTCACAATGCACCAGCAAGTTATCGAACAAGCGAAACGCTATTCTTATAAACTTATAATTTCCAGTCGGACATTTTAAACGATCAGCTATTTATATCGACTTTTTCGAGGAAAATAGGAGTTTCGCTATGCGGTTCGAATATTTGCATCAACTGTTGTATAACTGCAACTGTTTCCATGATCTCGATCGACAACTTGTTAATAACATATATTCGGGTTCGATCAAATACTACTACTTAAGCAATCTTGCAAATTAACAGAAAAAATTTTTCAACGTTTCGGTCAACTATTTAGACCATTTTCAAGAAGAAAGATTTTTCGTATAATTGCGTCTGTAAAAATTATTGAATAATATTAATTATGTTCAACCTGATACCAAACAATTCAGAATGTTTTTAGTACAAAAGACCACATACTTGCTTTAACTATTTTGAAACTTTTCAAACTTTAAGACACATGTTGATTCCATGCTTGCAATGTACAGAATGATGAAACCGAAATTGGCATCAGCTCTTGGAATTCTCTCGCAACACCTCCGGGGTCTATTCCAACTACAAATGCGACCGTCTGATAAAAACCGCCTAGTCCCAATCTTATGTGGAACTCGAAGGGAATAAGAAATAAGTCTGGTGCTCAGGGTAGACCGTATTCTGGCCTATCGTCGATATTAATAGTATCAAGTTCGACATCAGGAAGAGAGAGAGAGAGAGAGAGAGGATCGAATTGACGAGGGTCAGGGCCGGTCTGGGTGCGGTATACTGACCGCGCTATACTGTTCGCAGACCACAGCATCGCCACCCCCGAACAACGCCCCGGGAACACTGCTCCCTGGAGCGGGTATAGCATCTTGGTCTGTTTGCGAGGAAACCCAGCCGGACGTATCGAACGTTATCGGACACCCAGCCCGACGAGATACCATCTGATTTCTGACCGTGCCTATTGCACTTAACCTACCACCCCTTCACCGAACTGGCCGGATTCTCTGATAGCGGTCACTCGAGAGGGCAGCTCGTGCACTAATGGAAGACGGTTCTGTATTCTAGTTTACACTTTGAGCACCGAAGTACATCTCCACCTAGATGGAATTATTCGGCCAGACTTAACGGGGTAACGTAACCTCTGAATATTACTAGATTTACAGGGTAAAAACAGTGTTTGCGGGAAACAATTATTTATCCGTATACGAGCATGTTATGATACATGTGTGAGGACTCATTCTAAAGAGGAAGGTTGATCGTAGGGCGCTCAGCTCATCATTTAACGAGATTATGTTTATATCTAATAATATGAGCGTTCAAAGTAAGGGAAAAAATTGAGAAAACCACCCTCAGGTTACCCATGTGTTTTTCTAATACAAAACGATTTTTGTTACTTGAATTATGAGCTGGACGCCCTACGATCAACCTTCCTCTATCAAATGAAACTTTGTGCAGCTCAACATATGCTCGTATAAGGACAAACAATTGTTTCCCGCAAACACTGATTTCATCAACAAAACAGTGTTTGCAGGAAACAATTGTTTGTCTTTATACGAGCTTACATACGAGCTTACATACAAGCCCGTGATTGCATTCAATCTCCCATATTCCGTTCATGAAGCCAGAGTCTATAGCAAGTCTAGAGCCAATTTTAGTGAAGCTAGTTATACCAGATGGCGGCTAGTCAGGACTGTCAACGTGGAATCATAACAACAAAAATATATAGGGCTTGAATCCACTCGGGTCTATTAATAGCAATAAAGATATTAATAATAAAAGAATAAAAAAACGTGGAATCATAGTAAAACTGAAGCGTTAGACTGATACATATGTTTGTTTATCAATGTTACCACAATAAAAACTTTGTTTTCACGCGGAGATTGGTGACACTGTATGTATGTATGTATGTAATAGTTTATTTGTTCCCATTATGGGTTACAAAGAGTCCCGTTCCCTTTACAATTTCGTTTCGTTTCATCTGTCTACATAATCTATCAAAATATAAAATATCAAATATAAATATCCAACATATAGACTAAAAATATATAAAATAAAATATAAATATATAAAGTATAAAAATATAAAATATAAAGATATAAAAAAAAGTGAAAAATTGGTGACACTGATAAATAGCTTAGGAACAGATGTGTCTATACCCTTTTAAGAATTCATCTCTGATACAACCACGTGGAACTGCCGCTCACAGTTCAAAATTATCAAATACGCGAAATTAAACGAACCTACTGCTTAAGTCAATTTTAGAACTGTCGAAGCATCGCAGTATTTACTTTGGGTAGGCGCTTGTATCCAAGTTCCGCCATCAGTTTTATCAGCCCGTATAAATTTCGGCGAAACGATGGGCCAAGATGGCGACAGCAACGGGTTCTAAGAGGGCCTCGCCGGGGCGTCGAATATTGCTTAAATAAATTCCAGGTAAGAGGGTAATAATAAAGGCGGAGTTTCACAGAGGCGGGTCGAAGTGTCGCATCCTTCGATTACAATTTGGCGCTTGCTCGACGCGTTAACCAATAACCGTGTCGAAGGGTAACGGCTGGAAAAGGATTCAGCCGGAGCCACAGGTTCATTACAAACACTGCCGTTATGGGATCCGTTTTTACCGCGGCTGGTGCGAGCGCTCTTTACTCGCTAAATAGACGGCACGCCCGTGTTCCACCGCAAGTCCCTGGAAAATACGGCGCGGCGTTATTACGTGTTCACCCGTTAATGGGAAATTGAATCACTCTCGAGCCTCCGCGTTGTATACCGGCCTGCCGGTGTGGTTAAGCTTCGACAATTTTCAAATAAAAATCCCCTCGCTGCAGGTATCAAGATCATTTAACGAGAGGAACAATGTTTCTCGAATTTCTTCTTCTTTTTGCTTTTCGTTTTGCCGGACCTCTCTGATTTCATTATTCTGCCACTCTACCCGGTTACCCAGTTTGCGTGCACTTCAGAGAAGATTCTTTATACTACAAAGGATTCATTTTCTTATTACTCCGGATCCCTTTCGTACCGAGGGCAACCAACATCGACGGGGGCCGAGTCAAAGAAGCTGCAGCTAAGCAGAGGTTTGTTACTGCGGTTGGGAACTTGTGCGAGCTGGAAATTGAATAATATTCTTAACACTTGGCATGCGGGCAACGTACTTTTACGTTTTTCGCAGTGTGTCACTGGAGCGCGGGTCACGTAAAAATACGTGTTTAGTAGATTGTGGTGGATAGCAGGTATTGTGTAATTACATCGTGTGACATTGTATGTGTGTTGTTTGCGTTGCTAGGCAACGTTTCGCATTTTTTATTCACTCAAGTTTCGAATTTTTACAAGTTGGCGGCGAAGTATACCCGCATGCCAAGTGTTAACCCTTATCAGTCCCTCATTTCGCGAACTGAATCTGTCCCTCGGTATCAAATTGACACAATGATTTTAAAAAAAGGATAAAATAACAAGTTAAACAGTTACTTAAAAAATTTCTATGTTTTCTTTCATTCAAATTGATGAGTTAACATTCACATGTTAGGTCTTTGCGGTTATATGTTTCGCATTAAAAAAATAAAAGTCACCAAGTTCTGGAGAAATTTACTTACAAATTACCGAACGGTATAACTTATTTCGGGAAACTGTGTCAACTTGACACGAGGAACGGATGAGGGTTAAACAGCGAGCGAGTGTTCTTTGCGGTGTTGCTGGATGCGCGAGCAGCGTTCTCGGGGATCGGTTGAATTTCGTCAGTGTATTCATCGGCGGACATATCGCAGCGGATCGATAGCCGGACGTCGAAAAAAATTAGCGGAAAAGGCCGCAACGCGTGGAAGTCGACAGTTCCCAATTTTCAATTAGCATTCCCGTTCCATGGTGTCGAGTGCCTGTACACTGTTGCACGTCGCGCGACGCGATGCGACGGGTCCACCGCTGGTTTCGGTGTGCTCCATTCATGTTTCCGATCAATAGTCGGCAAAGAGGAATTTTAATTGGTCCGCTGAACAATCAGGTGAAAGAGACCTTTCGAAAATTCGACACGGTGTACAATCTTCGGGAATCTGTGAAAAGTGGCGTTGCTCTTTTACCAGTTAGCCTCACGAACATTCCTCGAAAGAATAAACAATTTTTGGAAGTCTTTGGCTCGCGGTTGGAGCCAAAGGAAATGTTTAACTTCCAACGGTCCCTCGATGTCAAATTGACACAGTGATAAAAAAAATGTTTTTTTTAGTCAAATTAATTGATGAGTTAACATTCACATCTTAGGTTTCTCGGTTATGTGTTCCGATTTAAAAAAAATACAAGTCACAAGAAGTTTCGGGAAAATTTACTTACAAATAACACAACGGTATAACTTATTTCGGGTCAAATTGACACAGTAATAAAAAAAACGAGAAAATAACAAGACAAACAGTTACTTTTCGATGTTTTTTTTTAGTCAAATTGATGAGTTAACATTCACATGTTAGGTTTTTGCGGTTATATGTATCGCATTGAAAAAATAAAAGTCACAAAAAGTTTCGGCAAAATTTACTGAAAAATAACAGAACGGTATAATTTATTTCGGGAAAACTGTGTGAAATTGACACGAGGGACGGATAAGGGTTAAGCTTCCATTTGGTACAGCACGCTTATTGAAAAGCTCTGTTCTCCTTCATCCATCTGAATCAACTTGAATTTCTTCAATTACGATTATTAACTTTTAACAATATGTCATATATGCGTAAAACCATCAGACTAATTATCACCAAGGCATTCAGCTGACTATTGCGGTTGGACGACTTCGGACAAGTCCTCTGTTGGTCGACGAAGAACACAGTGATCACATCGGCCGAGCTTTTTATCCAGATTTGCTGGGTAAAGAGCGAATAATTGCCGCCTCGCTTCTATCTCGTCGCGCCTCCCATGGGTTTCCGCGTTTCCATGAAACTCCCCCCTCCCCCCCGTTAATATCGTCAACCAACGTGTACGATAAAACGAAAAAGATTCGAGCCGCTCCCCTATCTTCGCGAAACGGAATACACTCGATATAAAACCTAGCGGTAATCCATTTGCCGGGTTATTCAACCTCTCGCTTGCTGTTCATCCTCGCTCGTCCTCGCTTTAACAGCTTTCCCTATCCGCTCCGGATATCAGGCCGCGTTTCGAACCTTATTGCGCCACGCTGATTTTATTTCTCCGCTCGTCTCGACCCGCTTCTTCGTCACGGACAACTGAATCTCTACCGCTGCGGTCGATTCGCGTCCCTTATTCCCCTTCCCATTATATCTTTTAAACTTCGTTCAATTACGCTCTTTTCTGATCTGTTGGTCTTCTGCCAAAAAGTCGATATGCGAGACGCTCATTTGCCAAATTGATTCGTGCCGGAAAATCGATAGAGAAAATCGTTAAAATACATTCTATAAAACTATACACAAACACTACTCTGTTTTGCATGTTGTTGTTGATTTTTATTTTTGTTTTTTTATCATGAAGGTTCGCTCTCAATACAAAAATTATCTTTTCTTTCTTCCTTTCACACCCATTTACTTAAATAGTTATTAAATAGTTTTTTTATGTTGTGAGGATGACCGAGAAGGTCGATAAATACGCGTGTGGATTCGAAATCTACGATTACCAGGTCCAGTGTGTCTTTCGAAGAGAATAGACACGCCTTTCTAGTGGAAATAATATATGTTTTTTTTTTTAATTTGGAAATCTCATATGAGATTTATTGCAACATAATGCTTAGTACAGAGTATTATATAACAAAGTACAGAGTATATAGTATAGTGTAACAAAAATATTATAAGCAATAGAAATATCAAAAATACTTAAGCACGTAGGTTACATGAATTTAAAAAGGCAATTATATATAAACAAGCACTAATGTTGGGTTCAGCTATTAAGCAACCTATGTCCAATGGCAATTGGAAGCCTGCTCTAATAAGGTTCTGGACAAATTTGATCCTCTGATCTTTATATAGGTCACACTGCCAAAGAACATGGTTAAGCGTTTCCTGTTCCTGGTTACATTTACAATTGAGCTTATCGATAATGCCAATGCGAGCAAGTGAAATAATATATGTTAAAGTGAAATACTATAAGTTAATTTTGTGAGTGTTTATTTCGAAGCCCAATAACCTACAGTTGTGACGACCATGATTGAATATATATGTTACAGCCAATCATTAATGAAATTGAAAAGAGAAAGTTGATATTTGTCGTAGTTGATACCTGATTCTCATTCACATTACGTATAAAGATCCTAATAAAATGCACTGCGGTGCGATACATCGCAACGAAGATTCATTTTCACACCTGGTCGAAGAACAGTGACACTCGCACGTTGCCAACGAGGTAGTCAACCTGTTCAGGCAATTTATTTTATACGAGAAACGTTTACCATCAATCAACCGCTTGATTGCTTAATCGTTTCGGCCCGCGAACGGCTCAATTAATAGTCTAAGTGTTTTTCGAACAGATTTTTCAGCAATGAAGTTTAATCGATTCTTTCGATTATTATTTCGACAGGAATGATTAAGGTGCATTCTGATGCAGCTGAATTATCGAGAAGCTTTCTAATACACTTCCGATAGGTAGGTTAACGAGTGAATAATTGATTATTATGATAATGCACGGTTTGATCGCAGGTGCAGTGAAATCAAGACTGATATTCGGTTGTTTAATATTATATCCGCTTAATGATACGATAAATCCGATGGATAATTCACCGGTCGAATTGCTGTTAGTAATTTACTGAACGGACAATGTACATTAGGAACACCCGTCAAAAATAATAGTACGGGATCGCATGAAAATCGACAAGAATAAAAATAGTTAGGACGCTATACGGACAAGAAAAAATGTTATTTAATATGAACCAACAATTTCAGCTGAAGAAAAATATGTTCGCAAGTTGCAGGCATATTGCAAACGTGTATTCATACTATTTTCGTTTCACGAAACGCAATAAAACGAACGGAATGAAAATGCAATAAAACCAGCGCTTACTTCCCTTGTTTAAAAACAAACGGTTGGAATGTCAATTTTGCATATATGTCCGTAGATCTTTATACTATATATATAGCGCACACTGTCTGGCTGAAAAAGTTATTTTAAATATCAATTCAAAACGAACCAACAATTCCGGATATAAAAAAGAATCATATACTCTTTCAAATCAGAAGCAGACTGTGGACGTTTATACATTTATAGTATTTTTGTTTCGTGAAACCCACTGAAATAAACATTTCAATAAATCTCGAAAATGGCCGCCAGAAACGGACGAATATGCATGCGTGCCCGAGGTCTGGTTAAAAATAGACCCGTGTGCATTCATTGTACACTGCGCGTTGCAAACCGCAATAAACGAACGGATTCCAGAAAAGTGTAACCGATATACGGGTTACCAAATAAATTCCTCGACAATCTGTATCGTCCGAAATATGAATCCGAGCCGAAATTCTGCCTCTAGCACGAAAACTATTTATGTTAACAATGATGGAAGTGGTCCGCGTTCGTCTATCACTTCGACAGTGGTCTGAATAAGAAAAAAATTCAAAAATATGATGGATTATTTCTATAATAATGATAAAGAATGATAGAGGTGAATTTCTTTTTGAAATGGATGATTTCGGCGCCAGGTTCGATCATTTATAGAGAACAACAAGTATGCAATTATTTAAACATGTTTCTCGACGTTTCGACAAAGAGACATTTTTTGCGTCTGAAAAATAGAATATGTATAATGTTTTTTTTTTTTAAAACATATTGTGATACAGCCGTTTGAACCAATAAAAGAAAAGCAAATTAATATACGTACTTGCTGTGGCAAAAAGTAACAAAAACATTTGAACAAATACTGGCGAGTTACGACTATCAGAACTCTACCTCACGGTGGAAAATATGTAACTAACCAATATTTGTTCAAATGTTTTTGTTACTTTTTGCCACAGCAAGCACGTATATTAATTTTCTTTTCTTTTATTGGTTCAAACGGCTGTGTCACAATATGGTTTTTAAAAAAGAAAAAATATATTATACATATACTATTTTTCCGACGTAAAAAATTTCTCTTTGATCCACACAGGGATCGAAACGTCGAGAAACATGTTTAAATAATTGCATACTTGTTGTTCTCTATAAATGATCGAACCTGGGGCCGAAATCATCATATAAAGAATGATATAAAGAATGATACAGCCTTGCAGTACTCGAGAAATGAGATAACGATTCGCGAGGACCAACTCGAATGGGCACGCAGCCCAAGTGTCCGTTGAATGGACAGATCAGACCAACGAAACACTTTCATGATTAGCGGGACATTTATTCTCGGCCATCGAGTTCCGCGAACATGAAAGGATCTATCAACGATCGGATTTTCCTCGGCGAGTTTCCGTCTCCGCGAAGGCAGACGAAAATCCGCGTTGCATTTCGGATAGCATGGCGCTGAAGAGGAGGATCGGTCGAACGGGAACTTCTGATTAAAGTGAGTGCAGCCCGTCAACGAGATAGAGTATCGCAAATAGAAGAACCGGGGTGCATCGAAACAAGACCTAGCCTGTCTGACCCGCAGCTTGCATCGTTGCACTGGCGAAAAAAAAAGAGATGCGGAGAGAAAAAAGAAACCGCGGGAATATTGCACCGGATGGAAATCATATCTGCAAGCCGAAAAACGTGCCTCAAAGGTAGCACTAATTGCACGGCAATCCCAAAGAAGCAACGGAGGCGTCTGCTGCATTGTTCGCGGTGCAACCGCGCGACAAAGAATTCGATCGATGCTATACAAAGGAACTGTAGTTTTCTAGGTAAATATATCAACGAGGGGACCAAACTCGGACGACCTTGACCTTCACATATGTTGTCAAGAACAACATTTTGAACAACTTTTGTCGTTATATGTATCCGTCGCTCGATCATAGTTTTCGAGAAAATTATCATCTACAAAACACAGATCTACAAAACGTAGTTTTTCAATTTTCAATACAGGCCCACGTAAAAAAGTTGTAAAATGAAATTTTTAATATTTTTTCTAGAATTCCGATTCATTGCAATTTTTGACAATAAATTTTTTCACTTCCTGTAGCAAACTAATTGCTCTAGCTTCCCAAAAAGGTTCAAATCGAGAGTACAATCGTTTTTAATTTTTCGCGATCGTCATATTAGATAATAGGAATTTTATTTGCGGCGCCAGGTTTGGTCATTATTACTTTTGTATTAGCCCTACTTGTAGCAATTATGTCAAATTTGTCATGCGTGTGCTCTCCAAATAGTAGATAAGTATTGTATAGGACGAAACACCACCTCACCACCTTTCCTTTTTCCTCTACTATTTGGATAGCACACGCATGACAAATTTGACATAATTGCTACAAGTAGGGCTAATACAAAAGTAATAATGATCGAACCTGGCGCCGCAAATAAAATTCTTATCGTATAGTACAATATTAAAAAAGTTATCGACTTTTTAAGAATGTCCGAATATTAGTGGGAGTCACTGTAAGTCCGAGAGACGGATAGTTGTATTGACAAAAGTTGTTCAGAATGTTGTCCTTGACAACATATATGAAGGTCGTTCGTGTTTGGTCCCCTCATCGATATATTTACCGTTTTCTACATTTGACAGTGTTCGAGCACCTCACACTGTCACAGGAACACCATTTCCGCCAGGAGTGCGCCCTTTTTCGCGATCTTTCTGGAAAGTTTGGATTCCGGTAAAAAGTTATTATCGGACCGCGGACTTTTATGCATTTCTGAATAATGGACCTGCAACTTTGTGGAAGGAAACGTTGGAATTAACGAACTTTGATAACGCTTCCAGGCTGTTTTCGCGATAGGAGTTTTAGTAGGCCGCCAAGCGAATTCTCTTTTCATTCTGGATTTTCGAAAATAATCCGCGAAGACGAGAATTTGCATGAAGATCCGTCGAGTTTTATTATTCGCGTTTTCGCGGAAGCTCCCATTTTTTTCCGAGCCGTTTCACCAGGAGAGAATGTTTTCGACTGGCAGATTCATTGTGGAAAGCATTGATATTGATGTTTGTTAATGTAGAATGAGAAACGGTTCTGTCGTATAGAAGAGTAAAGCGTTCGATCATCTGCAAACATTGAACACATTATGTTGGCAATCACGGTCGTTATCTTAATCGTTCGAAACATTAAAGGATCGTTTCGGTGCTTCGTCACGCTACTTAAATTGTTTCAGGACTTTCACGCAACGATGAAAAGTACATTATTCTATACTTGTGGAAAGCACGAGGCAGTGTATCATTCCGTTGTTTTCTCAACTAAAACGATGGTTTTCCATTGTATTTTCTTAGCGTACATATATATACGATCATTCGTTTTACGTTGCACACTGTGGCTTTTATTCAATCTCTTTTGCCAGGCGTGATTTTTCGAGCACGTATACCGGCATCGCTGCTCCGTGTTCATCGGCTCGTGTTCCTCCAGAGAGAATCAGGCCGCTTTAATAAGCTGCGAGCTGTATCGTTCCGTCCACGTTAAATAATTTCGAGGAACGTTAAAGAGCCGAGGGCCTGGGTGGCTCGTTTGCCGGGACCAGCTTGAAAATTAAGACTCGTTACGGATCTACCCGGAAACACGTCCGTCGACGAGCAGAAACGAGGTCGTCTTCCTGCGGCCGGACAGCTTCCGGTCTCCTCGTTCTCGTCCACGGCCGCCATCGATCGAACTCGCGGAATTGAAACCGAGAAAAAGTCGATCAACGGCTTCGAGGGTTGCGAGGATCGATTCGGGACGCGTTTGCCTAGACTACTGATGGGAAATATCGATAGCCGGCGCACATCGCCGCCATTGATAGTCCGATAGTTGAAGCACCATTGATAGTTGTCAGGAGTCATCGATGGAGATAGGGTGCAATACCTTTTACTAGCTGCACAGGTCACAGGTCTAACTGTGTCAGGAATCAAACGGGCTTGCAATCGTGAAGAATCGTTTCTATTTAGAACCTAGCTTTTCCCCGCGGCTTCGCTCGCACAGGAAACTGTTTAATGCCCTCGAAAATTGATATTGTTTCTCCATGAAACCTTTCAACCCCCGATTCACCCCATTCGGATTGTATAAATGAGCATTAAGACCATGTATCAAGCAAATCCGACCACAAATAAAATATTTCTCATACAAACGTTGTAACCCCTTTTCACCCCTTTAGGGATTGAATTTCGAAATATATACTATCAAATTAACATATAAATAGTAGTATATAAATAGTATTATAGTAAAGGAAACCTCTGTGCAAAATTTCAGCTTTCTAGGTCCAAGGGTTTAGCCTGGGCGTTGATAGGTGAATAAGTCAGGATATCATTTTTATATATAGAGGTAATAATATTTTCTCTACTACTAAAATCAGTCAAGGAAGAAATAACATTCGATTTAGTTTCTGTTTCTTGCAGTCGATGGGGACAATTTTTATTTTGCATAAAGATCCGCAAGTCAATTTATAACCTATGGCTGTTAGCAAACAATTCACATATAATAAATTACTTTTATAAATGCTCTAAGAAAGGAAAATGATTAGAACTATACAAATTGCGGAACCTAGAATTTTCAATAACAGTGAATGACTAACGATGAATAAACTATCGCCAGGGCTCTTGGCCGACTATCACGGTCGGAATAGCAGTCAAACGCGCGAAAAAAAGATTACGTAGCCACCCCCCGGAGCGACAAAAGGACGCGTTGAAAAGCGCACCCTCTCTCCGAGAATTTAAAGTTTCAGCAGCGGGTCGCGCGCGACACCGAGTTTGATAAAATCCCCGTTTCTCGTCCGCGCGACGCGCATATTCCTGTCAGTTTTTTACTCCCCCATCTAATTTAACTTGCAAATTCACCCCCCTCCCGCGTCGACAGGCTTAAGCGATATCAGCGAGCGCAATTTTAAACACGTGTTCGCGGCGATGGGACAAGCTCGGATCAAGATATTCGCTCCGGAAGGACGTCCCTCGAACCTTAAACTCTCCGCACAACCTTTTTCCAATTTCTAACCCGGTCCTCAATTGTTCGCGAACGTTGATATTAACGCCGTTCACTGTCAAACGATCATCCCCTCCGTAAAACCACAAAATCGAAGTAATTTAATCATTGCTCAAGCAACCGTAGTACAAACAAAATTAATTTTAACGCTAGAACTACCGAGCCCGTTGAAATGACGGATTTCATTTCGTCTTTTAAAATTTCCGAGATTCTGTAAATATTTTCTAATATTATTCTTTATTCGACTACTACTCCAAAAGCCGTTTCAAATACCCGAATAAATTCAATTCTGTTAATATGGATTACGACGCGTGTTAATATGTTTAAAGTTAAGACAAAGAAGTAAAGTGTGTCGTGAAAAGGAGGAACCAAGTTACCCTATCCAGAATCAGAATAGTCCACACTAAGGGAACTCACTCGTTTCCGATAACAAAGGATTCAATACCAATATGTGAAACATGTAACATACCGACAAAAATATAATACTATACGAGAAAGATACAAAATAAGAAGAAAACTGAAAGAAAATCTTGACGAAGGCAAAATACAAGACCTACTGGAATTTATTAAAGGATCGAAAATCCAGGAAATTATACTAGAATGATACATCTGTTCGTCGCTAATAACCATGCAGTTGATGCAACATAAATCCCTTATTTAAAAATAAAACTCTATAACTGTCCATTATTGAGCTTTGTGCCCATTACATCTTTCCTTCGGTAGATCATAAACATATGAAGAATCCAACTGATTTTACCGGGATAGATTTTCCATATGATTAGTGCGGGGTTCTTTATGTTATTTAAAAATAGGGTCCGTATACATATCTGGTGTTAAGGTATCGAGGCGGTTAGCAGCGAATAATGATGACTAGAGATGGAGTATAGAGGGAGAACGGTCTTTCCAGCTGCACATTATATTCGAGATTCATGAAAAGCGGGGGAGGGATCACTCGGAAAACGCTTGTTAAAATCTCGAGCTCGCTCGAATCGAGTTTTGTGCGCGGGTATCTAGATTTCGCGAGGCTATGGGAAGAGAGAGAGAGAGGGGGTATGCGAGGGCCGTCGAGCGAAAAATCAGCGATTTCTCCAGCATACTCCTCGCCTCGGATCGTCGTTAGGCGTCCCTCAGGCAGAGAGCTGAATCTGTATCTGCTTTTCCGCCTTGGACGGGACGAATCAATTTTCCGTCGGACGATCTCGTCGGCTGCGTACGGACCGAAGAAAGGGGGAATGAATATCGACGAGCGGATAGCGCGGAAATTGCGCTGCCGGGACAAAAAAAAAAAAAGGAGAACGACGGCGACGACGGCGAGGACGATGCTACGGGAATGGCGCGACAGTGACGAGGCACGTTCTTCGGACTAAAACTATCGTCGAATGATGCGGCTGCTAGACCGTGACGAATTTCCCGCGGATTATTCGAACGTGCACGCCGGCACGGAATAATGCACTTCCTTTCGATCGACTCGAGCCACGTCTGCATCCGAGATTCCGCTCCACGACTTTTTAATCCCTCGTTACGCGCGACGATCGATTCCGTCCAGAACGACTCACGAGAAATTAACAGAAAATCGGCGAAATGTTACACCGTAACGTAATTTCACCCGCTTCTTATCGCTCTTCGTTTACGGGGCGTTTTCGAGCTGATAGCAAGATGTACCGATAGAAAAAGAATGGTTTCACATAAAGACGGTTCTATGTTGAAAAACATAACGAAACTGTTCGATCACTTCAATTTATGATGAATTACTAAACGTTTCTATTAAATATATTTGTATTAAATATAGACTTTTACATATATATATAATGTAAATAAATGTAAATAATAGAATTAACTAGTATGTAAGTAGTAGGCAAGGCGTTTAGGTATAAGTTCTCTAGGTTAAGTTTAGGTTAAGAGAGTAGATTTAAGAATTATATTAGTAGTAGGTTGTATGAAATAAATATTTATAAAGATTTATATATAGACTTTTACATATAAAATGAAAAAAATCATTGACCCAAATTGTTTAGTTCGGAAGCAACGTTTCATTTTGGAATTACAATAGCTCTGGTACCTTCAAAGGATTGATTATAGATAGTAAGCAATAATGGATGGCAGTGTATTGTACTGCTAATTAGACCTCGTTTGATCAATTGATTAACCTGTATCACAGTCAGCACAGAACAACGCTCGTGAAGGGTGTGTATACACAATAAGTAGAATTGGTTGACCATGGCCAGACACGTCAGCCAATTCCTACAGAATACATAGTATGCGTGCTTAATATATTCATCGCGGATTTCTCTGGAAAATAATTATATGTACATATAATATGTACATATTATAAAACAGTACATATTATAAATGCATAAAATCCGTAGTCTCTCGAAATTCTGACGAAATGGAAATCCTTATTCCAATTTTTCAAGAACCAGTTAAAACATTTTTATTTCGCGCGGAAAATCGTTGCCGGAAAGGAACACCGATTGATAAATGATCTACGCTAACTGTAAGCATGATTGCACACCGAAAGCGTGAAAAATCAAGGAGACTCGTGGGATTGTGTAATGTCTGCGCGTTTTCCTTGAACGTCGGACGACGAATAAAGACCTCTTCCAATTGAACGGATTACGGTGCACGATGGGATAGGGATAGCATCCTACAGATGCGCCATATACAGACGACTCGCAACTGGCTACAGGTGCAGTCCGTTCTAGCGGAGGACGTTTGCGGTCATCTAACAGTACGAGGAAATCAGTGAGACAGTTACAGTCGGGAAAGGACTCCAAGGATCGAGTCGAACTGTAGTCGGACAGCTCCTCAAGGAGGAATTAACGCGTTGAAGTTCGTGGTTTGGCTGCTGGTAATCTCGCGCAGTTCCGAGATACCAATACACCGTTTGAGATCCTTGTTAATCCGAGCCCCGAACCATTCGATCGTAAAAAGACTGCGGATCTTTATGCGTTTACAAAAAAATTCAGTAGAGGAAATAGGAAATTGAAAATTGTTGAAAAAATTTCATAATTGACATTTTCTACTGACATTGTCTAGTCGTATGTAATTGCATCTGTGATCCTTCCCGAGGATCCTTTGCGTATCCTGCGTCTAATTGTGCGTTTGGATCAAAGGACCGTAATTATACATATTCAGACGCCGAGCACAATATGTGCGACAACGAGGTGTGTTCGTAGAGCCTGCGCGTGTCGTCTTATTTTAATCGAGCATCGCTGAATTCTCGCGTGGATTTTTTCAAGAGAACAAAGAAATAGCTTGTTTACTTTGGTCGAATACTTCGATTTCTGAGAGGTGCACCGCACTATGGGCCAAACCGATGAATTCTGTGGCAAAATCAAATAACTTTCGATAGACACGAGATAGAGAAATGAAATTTTTTTAAAATTATAACTGAAACTTTACAGAATACGGGATAATAATGGAGATTATGGTTTGAACGATTTTAACCTTGAAAAAATAAAAAATTTTAACAGTAATTCGATTTTTTGGAAGATCCGGAGGTCGTAGATAAATTTTGAGACCAGATTTGAAAAAAAAATTCCGCGCGTGGTATTCGAAAAACCACAATTTTCTTAAGATTGTGCAAGTTTAACAAATTTTTTCAAGATTAAAAAACGATCGTACCACAATCTTTATAATTATTTCATCATTCTGCGAAGTTTCAGCTTTCATTTAAAAAATGTTTCATCGCTCAATCTCATTTCTATCGAAAGTTCTTTGATTTTAACACAGAATTCATCGGTTTGGCCCCTAGTGCGCCGCTGCGGCTGTTAAATCGACGTTGTTCCGTAAGATTTTTCGAAGAGTAGGTACTAAAAGAACAGCGATCGGCCACGGCTCGAGACCAGATACATTCTCCTTCCGCCATTCCCGTT
The DNA here is from genome assembly GCA_916610235.2 of Lasioglossum morio. Taxonomy (NCBI): domain Eukaryota; kingdom Metazoa; phylum Arthropoda; class Insecta; order Hymenoptera; family Halictidae; genus Lasioglossum; species Lasioglossum morio. Next base: position 28,292,434 of record OU744326.1, read on the forward strand.
TCTTACAGTCCGTGGATCGTTCTTGATCGTTATTTATCGGGCCGGCCGCGTCGTGCTCTTTCGCTGGATATCGATGCAGCGCGAACGGATCGAAGTGCAATTACCCAATAAACGTACCGTAGGATTTCCTCCGGACGGATCGAGTTATTTATCGCGCGAACTCGAGCCACGATAAACAGTCTTCTCCGCGAAGAGAGGATCGCGAGAGAGATCGAGACGGTCGGCGTTGTATTTCAACCGGGTCTAACCCGGACCTTAAACACGGACGCGCGAGAGCCCCCCGTTTCCTCTCGCCAGCCCTTTTTCATCCCGGGGGAGAAGAAATCGAAGAATCGGGAACAACGGACGCGGCTTACCTGCGAAATCCCCGCGTTCCCGTTAGTCTGCGAGCTGTATTTCACCGGCGCGAGGATTAAGACGGACGTGCGACAAGACCGGGGCGGTTCGATTGCCAACAGGAAGTTACGTTTTATCGATAACGCGATCCTCGCGGCGCACCGGGTGCGCCCTGCATTGCGAAACCTTTCTGCAAACCTTTCCTCTTTTTTTTTCTCTCCGAGATCCCGTCCGAAACCGAACCATGTCGATTTTGCACGTCTGCCAGTCAGGTTCGTGTTAGACAGCTTTTGCGAAGCCGACATTGCGAGAATTTGCTAGGAATTTTGTCCGCAGTTCCTCTACGTACATTTGATACTCTAATTGTTCCTGAAACCTCAAAGCATCTCGCGCGTACGCGTATCGGTTCGAGCAGTGGTCGGCAAACTATTTAGTCGGACTCAGATTTCTCACGAGAGTCAAAGAACCTTGCACTAATCATATGGAACATCTATCCCGGTAGAATTAGTTGGATTTTTCATATGTTGTAGCTTATGATTTATTGAATAAAAGATGTAATGGGCACAAAGTTCAATAATGGACAATGGTTTTGCATTAGAAAAATGCCACGAATATGTTGGCAAAGGTTCTAGAGTTTCAAGACACCTTAAGGGGATATACCCCACAGTAATGGGGATAGATCTGGGACATTTACAGGTCAGACTTTGGGTCAGATTTAATCATTTTTACAGACGCAATTATACGAAAAAACCTTTGTTCTTGAAAATGGTCTAAATAGTTGACCGAAACGTTGAAAATTTTTATGTTAATTTGCAAAATTGCTTGAGTAGTAGTATTTGATCGAACCAGTGCACCGAAAACATGATTATATGTTAAGAACGGTGTAACTTATTTCGGGAAAACTGTGTCAAATTGACACGAGGGCCGAACGAGGGTTAAAGTAAAATAAATAAATTAACAAGAGCCGCACGCGACTCGCGTTCAGTATTTATTTCTATCCCGCTCCAAGTTTCATGATATTGAGTGACTTTGCACGAGCAAGGTTGTTCCTGTAATGTGTAATGGAAGAAGACGCGGTGCTTCGATGGGATGATTTGTTTACAGTTCACCTTGTATAGCAAGCTCTCGCACGTAATCCGGACACGCGGCACGCCCTTTTAACGACGTCTCTCATGGTTGTATCATCGTTGACGTTTCCCGTGTCGTCGTCGTCGTAAAACAAAGTCGTATCCAGTTACCGTTGCACATACGCTGTCTTGTTGGCTGACCGATTCTTGTATGGTGTGCAGGGTGTGGCGTGATTCGCTGCGTCGACCACTCGGATCGAACTGGAATCCACCACCTTTCACTGCCTTCTCTCGTCAAAAATAAATATCTACCATTATTAACCCTTTGCACTCGGAGCTATTTTAAATTGAAAATTAAACGTTTCGTCTGATCTACAATATTTCCATTCTCTATGATTTTTTCAATTTGATAAATATGAAATTGACATAAAATTAAATGTGTAATTATTGGTTAGATACCGACATATCTGATAGTGTAAACAATTATTTAAATAATAGTACAGCAATGTTTAGTGGCGCCTTAGAGGCGCTACTCGAGTGCTAAGGGTTAACATCAGAATGTTCGAAACAAATGAAACTCGTAGTAGCCACATACCCTTCCACACAGTCTTCATACCGAGCCTCCTAGAAGTTAGCCCCCCACTTGCTGAATTAAATAATTTTATCAGTTAAATCTTTACAAAATTTTCAAATGCAACTACGCAGGATTATATGATGATACCATATCGATATGTACCATTATTATTATTCTTTCTTTTTGTGCATGTCCCTTCTTTGTTATTAGACGAGTAGTTTTTTAGCTTTCTCTTTTTTTTATTGCAAGCACTTATGTAAGAGGGCTTCAGTCCGTCTATAATATTTCTTATTAATTGTTTATCCATATTCATGTAACTTTGTGTACGTAATCTATGGACCGAAATAGGGAATACTCGTTTTTGGAATGATTTTGTTTTTGTCATTTAACGATAATTATAAATTGCACGACATTTTCCAACCGCAGAACATCGGTACATAGTTTTACAATGTAAATTTCATAATAATTGGCGTGTTACGCCTAATTAATGTCCCTTATCGGTGCAAGATCCATCGGCAGCATCTTCGAAAAATGATCTCGAATCGATAGAACATTGTCGGATTGTTCAATCCATGTATATAACATACTTTTCATTACATATATTTTTTCTTTGGTTCTTCAGACGTAATTTACCTTTGATAAAGGTTCAAACTAGAACCAAAACGTTAGGCATACTTGCAAAATAGCTAATTGATTAAAAATTGATCGAAACTGTTGCGCCGAAAGCATTAATTGAAAAATTATTGTCGGAAACGTTTCGATTGGCAAGTCCGCAAAAACGGACCCGTGCAAAATGTTTCTCGGAGCAACGGCCAGGAGAGCGACGCAGGAAGCGCGAAACGTGTAATTGGCCCTTGAATCGGAACGAAGTCGGTGGTGGTAGAAGAAGCCAGTGTTGGTCTCTTTCGCAAAACGACCGCCACGGGTGCGCAACCTCCCGAAGCGAGTTCTCTAGCCGAAAGAAAACGACGGTCGATCGGTTCGCAATTATTGGCGGAGAGAACGTAGCAGGATATTGGAGAGGAGCCGAAGACTTTTTCTCCGGTGCTTCGCGGAGAACTATGCTGCCGCGCGGAATCTTCTCGATCCTGGAAGAGCACGACCAATTCGTCGACTGTTTACTTCCAGTTCTCGACTGGCTCAATTCGGTCGTTCGTTCCTCGACGTTTCTTCGACAATCCTGTTTGAGTTCACTTTTAATGAAAAGCCTGTGACGCGGGCTGCGGCTCCTTTTAAACAGCCGCGAGAAAGTCTTCGTTCCGGAAAAAACGGTGGTCGAGTTTGGTTCGTGCTGCGAGAAATGATCGAGGCGACGCACAGTGGGCCAAACCAGGACAAAAATCGTGTGCCTCGTTGTGCCTGAACGAGACTAGGATAAATCTTTTTCTTAAAGTATCCTTAAAGTTATGAAACAAACCCCGGTTGCCTATTTTTGCCGATTGTAAAGATATTAATAATATAATACTGTATGGATTTTCATGCAGACAGTTAAGTGCAAATACCCTGAATCAAGAAAGGCTATTTATATGAATCTGTTGTAAGTTATAGTCCTTAAAGTTATGAAATAAACCCCGTTTGCCCATTTTTGCCGATTGAAAAGATATTAATAATATAATACTGTATGGATTTTCATGCAGACAGTTAAGTGCGAATACCCAGTATCAAGAAAGGCTATTTATTGTTTACATTATTAAATGCGTCGGTATCTAATCAATTTCTACAGATTTAAGTGTGGTACATTTTATTTTGAATGATTCCAGGTCGGAAGAAATGTTCCGTTTTCAAGTTATAATAGCTCCGACTGCAAAGGGTTGATGAGCGAATAAAATCGTACAATTATTGCAACTTCGTAGTGGAGAGTCCGAAGAAAGACAGTTCGGAGCAGCGTTTATTATGGCTCTCGCAATTTCGGCACGAACGTAAGCTAGCTGGTCGAGATTGCGCCGTCCACGTGAAATCGAGCGCGATTCCTTTCGCGAATAACGCGTCCGGCATCCTCTAATTCGAGAGCGTATCGATCTCTATCAGCGTGGCGTCGAGCTGAGCCGAATTATTCCGACCAGCGAAACGCCGACCCTTTCACGCCGTTCTCAACCTGCCAGGATAAACGGCCGATACGTCATAATCTGTCGAAGGGCTTACGACCTCGATCGTGCCGATATCCTCCCCGTGAAATGTTCGATAAAATGTGTTAATAAGAGCATCCATTCGCCGACGCTGTTTTTGCCCCCGCGTTAATTCTTTTCGTACACGGAGCCACCCGTTCCGACCATCAATCTCTATCTCTCTCTTTCTCTCTGCCTTCGCTGCTCGGACGCGATGGGTTTTATTGAAATAGAAAAAAAAAAATAATAGCTCGTTGCATCAACTTTCCACGTGGTCGCGGGTTCGATCCACCTCTGGAAATATTCCATGTGCCATTTAAAACTGTGGTGCCAAGGTGGTTCGGAACCCACCTTAACACTAGAACTACCGGACAAGTCAGAATGACTGATGCGAACTGTTTTCGATTCGAAATATTAACCCTTTGCACTCGGAGCTATTTTAACTCGAAAAATTAAACGTTTCTTCTGACCTACAATATTTCCATTCTCTATGATTTTTTAAATTTGATAAATATGAAATTGATATAGTACCTCATACAATACTTAAATGTGTAGTAATTAGATACCGACATATCTGATACTCTAAACAATTATTTAAATAATAGTACAGCAATTTTTAGTGCTAAGGGTTAAAAGTATAAATGTGTTTTTCCGAGAAATTTCTTTAGTCAACTTCTCTGTTGGAGTAGATATTTAAATAAAACTTGCACGAAATCGAAATAAATGGTATATCGTCGTTATTATAAAGCAATGTATGGCAACTACGTTTAGTGCTCGGTAGTTCTAGTGTTAAACTGTAGGTCCCGTCGTTTAATAACCATAGCAGTTGAAAAAGCGACGTAAAATAAACAAACAAGAAGAAGGATCAACTTTCCACGAATAGCTGGGATTTACGGTTAACGCCCAGGATCGAGGAGACTGAATCCACCATTAGCGGATAGGTCGCGGATGTTTTATTTCCGAATTATTAAAATTATCAAGACTTTCATCGGCATGCTATCTTTAGCAGCCCGGTTCGCGGCCGAGCAAACTGTTACTGCGAGGAATCGTTGAGGTGGTCGCTAATCTAGTGTATAATTACCAAGAAGACGTTCGACCGTCGCGAAATGACGGAAAGTGCCCAGGGGTTCTATTCAGGATGTTCGATGCAACTTTAAAGTCTCTTTTATGCATCCACCCACACACGGCTAATTCATATCTCATTACGCCCTCTTCGATAGCGTGCAAGCTGTGCGCACAATATTTTTCTCGTGTTGTTACCAGCAACGAAAGTCTTCGTGGTAGACAGACGCGCATACTCTGTGTCAACGGAATGGAGTAATTAATTAATTTCTTTTATACTTTTCCAAACGATAATCTTTGATTAAGTAATGTGTGGTGGTATCAACACACAGGTTCGATTATTCTCGTACTTTTTTTTAACGTTGTTAGGCACCTCCATATTTGATAAATTCTTGAACCAAGAATTGTTGTTAGTATCAGTAAAACCGCTCATATTCTGTGACAACGGAATGGAGTAATTAATTAATTTCTTTTATACTTTCCCAAACGATAATCTTTGATTAAGTAATGTGTGGTGGTATCAGAGCACAGGTTCGATTTTTGTAATACTTTTTTTTTTAAGTTGTTAGGCACCTCAATATTTGATAAATTCTTGAACCAAGAATTGTTGTTAGTATCAGTAAAACCGCTCATATTCTGTGACAACGGAATGGAGTAATTAATTCATTTCTTTTATACTTTTCCAAACGATAATCTTTGATTAAGTAATGTTGTGGTGGTATCAGACCACAGGTTCGATCATTTTAATACTTTCTTTTTAACGTTGTTAAGTACCTCAATATTTGATAAATTCTTGAACCAAGAATTGTTGTTACTATCAGTAAGATTGTTGTTATTAATCCGATGATTCTTCAATTCATTAAACATTACACCTCCATTCTTCATCTCCAACAAATTGTTAAATTTTTTAATATTCTGTTGTTTGTATTCTTTATATAATTTTGTACATTTAATTATCTTCGAGGTGGACAATCAACTTGGCCAAGCAAAGAACAAAATGGCGTAACTAATTCGATGTATCATTGTGGCTCTTTGGACACGCCAGCATTGTGTACAATTTTTCCTTGCTATTGGAAAGTGTTCGACGTGGACCAATTAACTTTGCACGGTCGGAGCAACGAACAGAATGGAAGGGACTAATTTGTATCGCATTTTGGTCTGTTCGGAAACGTGCGAGCTTCTCTCGTAGGCCAGTTTTTCGTGTCGTTGGAAGCGAGAAGGGTCTCCGGAGTCGGACAATTAACTCCGCGTGGCCAGGGTAACGAACAGAACGTAGTAACCGAATAATTAGCTCGAGCAAGCGAGCGAGGCCGGTCGAAAATGTGGCCAGGCTATCTCGCCGTCCGATCCCTTCGATCCATTCTCTTTCTAGCCAAGGTTCGCGAGTCGTTGAACTCGACCACGACCCCGCGCAACGATTCGACTCGCCGACGCGCTGTTCGCGGCATTCCTTTCCCGAGGAAAGTAATTCCGTGAGAAAATCGAGATGCCCGGTGGACACTCGACCATACACGGCACGTATGTACACAGTCGACGACGACCGGTATCGACTTTTTCCTTTTTTTTTTTCTTTTTTCTACCGACAAGATTCGCCGGGGTTCTAGGCCCATTGAAAAGGCGATCCGTTATTCCGGGTATGGGTATCCGCAAACCGTATCATAGTCCGCGGCGAGGACCGCGAATGGACCTCCGGGACGTTAATCCACGTTAAAGGATTACATAGAGAGGCCAGCGGGAACGGGATCGCGGCTCTCTCTCGCTCCTGTAACTTCGATAATAGAAGGTCGTTCGATAATGGAATGGGATCGCTGTATCGATCCGTGCGAGGAGCTACAATAGAACCTTTCGCGAACGTTGTCGCGCTGAGACCGCCTAATTAACCTCCCTTCGCTATTTATTGTACGGTTATCGTGGATCGAAATTGTTTAACTCGTCGTTTCCTAGATGAAGCAACAAGTTTGTCGTTTATTGTATGTAGTTCGTTCGTACAATGGTTCTGCAGGATGTCCGAAATTTTTTATTGGGCTTAATGTAACTCCTCTTTGGGGGTTATGAAGCTTCACATTTGGGTTGATATAAATACAGTGTATTTGACATATACATTAGGATCAATAGGAAAACAGCGTATTTAATATATACATAATTTCAAATTTGTAGATTACATTGTTTGGAAAAAAATTCAAAAGAAAATTCTCTCTGTTCATATACTGTTCCTATTAATCATATGTTCGTATTATAATATCTGTATTTCTACAAGAAACCTATTCTGTTTTGTAATCTTCATACTCTGTATTGTATGTAGTGTATTTCTATTTTGTAATTATGTTGTAATAAATCTCATATGAGATTTTCTATAATAAAAAAAAAAGATGACACGCTTGAATGTTCGGTTGACAGAGCAACGATATAATATTCAAGGGTGGGAACAAATTGAGCTTATTGAATCCTTTCATAAGACGTTGTGATTCCAATAAGGTACATTGCCAAATAATATGGCTAAGGTCCTGAACCTCATAGCCAGAGTTACATTTGGAATCATTTACAATATTTAGTCGTGAAAGGGATGCTGCAAGATGGTAGTGATCTGATCTACAACCATTGAATGTAACAATATATGATGTCCTAAAATACTTCCTCGAAAAGGACGATTACAGAAGTCATCTGAAAACAATCCTCGTTCGTATCTAGTTTTGCTACCAAACCGTGAAATCCTTGGAATATAATTATTAATATAATTATTGGAATTAACACTTTACCTACCGGAAGCCTATTAATAGGATTCTCAATAATTGTGCTGTATCAAAAGGAAGCATAGAAATTTTCTTTGACATTGCAATCTTAAATGAAATTATTAGATGACGTTATTGAGGATGACTTGTTAGCTGACAATGAAAATTGCTGTTACTATTGAAAGTTCCATTAACCCTGATCCACACGGGTAATTTTTTGTACTATTCTAAATGAATTTGAAATAGGTACCCGAGTACCACGTCGTGTGGATGAGGGTTAAATAGTTTTTAGCCATGTACCAGATTTTTCAAAATTATGCAATAATCACCGGTCGGTAATGTGTTAAAATATCGCTGCGACGAGGAACTATTTACAATCTGAAACGACACCGAGAAATATGAAGATAGATTCTCCAATTTCGTGGGAACGTCGATTAAATCGTTCGACGAGCTTTTATGTGCGGAGAAGCCATTAATAACTCGAGTAGGAATATCAGATCTACCATCCATTCCGAAGAAATACTACGTTCCACAATAATTAGACTGCGGATCTTCATGCAAAATAGTTGTCTGTATCTACCCCGAGAAACGGGAATCGCCAGTACTCTCATCTTCAACCTATTAAACATATATCAAGAACGAAACTGAATCTCTATTTCACTTCCAGTATCTTGCAATTCGGATAGAAGATATTTTATCTCGCGAGAAGGAAACGTAACGAGCGGCAAAATGGTACGAAGCGAATTTGGCTGAACGAGATAAAGAAACTCGTTTGGATGATTTATCAGCCGTTAATTGAATTGTGTTACGCATAATACGTTTCGTGAATTCCATCCACTGCTCGATCATAAATATCCGTTGTCTACTGATTAATTATAAACGGAAGAGCGTGATGGAACAGTAAGACGAGCATTGTTTAACACGACTCGCAACTCATGAGCCTCGTTATTCCAAAACCACGTTTCACCAAGCGAACGGTTTACAGAAATGATTTCCTCGTTAATAACACTTCGCTGGCACATACGACCAATTATAATCGTGCTCTCATCGACGGAATGATCGGCAGATAACCGTGTATTAACGCGCGTTAAGTTCCCGTCAAGATGATCCTCTCGGTTATGATTCTGGCTAGCCATCGTCAATGGGGATCCAATTTATCGGTCGTTACCGGCAAAAAGTCGATACTGAATTCTCTCTGGATCGGCTCGGCAAGATTCCGGTCGGTTTTCCGGGATATCGAGGTACTGAACTACAATTAACGTTATTGGCGCACTGGTTCGATCAATTGTAGACAATAAGCAAATTTGCAAAATATCACATGAAATTTAATTCAACGTTTCGGTCTGAATTTAGACTATTTTCAAGAATGTAAATTTTCTGTATTGCGTCTGTAATAATTTATCAATTCATTAATATATGTAATATATATATGTCTCTTATATCGATTTGTATTATTGTTAATAATAAATGTTTAATGTTCTCGGCGCTACGGTTCGATCAATTATTACTGAGAAAATCAAAAAACAATTTTCCAGATTATCAAATAATCATCGACGTTTCGATTCTAGTTTGAATCCTATTCAAGATGTATTTGCATTGCATCTGTAAAAATATATATTTATTGTATAATTTTCAAAATATACTATTAAACTGCTTGAAAATAACAATACAAATTGTTTGTGAACATTGTTCATAAAACTAACTTACTTGTTTTTGATGTGATTTAATACTTTAATATGGACATCGTGATACGCGTGTTGTACGTGTGTCTAGAATCGAAACGTCGATGATTATTTGATATTCTACAAAATTGTTTTTTGATTTTCTCAGTAATAATTGATCGAACCGTAGCGCCGAGAACATTAAACATTTATAATTAATATATGGTTAGGCAAACGCATTCCCGAACAAGCAGAAAACACTAAGGTATTAAAAACGAAAACAAATGTATAAACTCACTTGCTTAGAGAAATGTACTAATTTAAATTCTTAAGAAATTTTATATGATATTTTGCAAAATTGCTTATTGTCTGCAATTGATCGAACCAGTGCGCCAATAACATGAATTGTACTTTTGAACAATTGTCGATCGAGATACAGAGAACTGTTATCGAGGTACTGCCTCGAATTGTTTCGATCCGAAGAACCAACCCCCACCCGTTAATCTCTCTGGGGTCCGCTTTATCGCGTAAATTGAAGGAGCTCCCGGGGATAACGAATAAGCAGAATAAACGAGAGGTTGGTCCAATTAAAAGCGCAGCGATCGGCACGAATATTTAATTCCGTTTTTCGACGGGGGAATCGGGGAAACGATGACAATTTCCGGATCGCGACTGTGCGCGCACCGTCGTTTGATTGTCGTTATTGTACGCGGATCTGTTAATGGCGCGGTGATTATCGGGGCTCGCAATTAACGCGACACTTGGCGCATCGTCGTTCCCCATGAAATCGATTCGCCTCGACGCGTCTCTTGCTCTGTCGAGCAGGGGGACTACCCCTTCGATTCTGCGGTCGGCCCGCGGAACGAAACGACTAGACGCGCTGTCAACCCGGGATCGAATGACCCGCAGCTATCCGCGAAACCCGCCACCGAATGCTCGATCCAGATCGCGATCCCTGTTCCAGCCCCGGTGTCGAATTGCCGCGGCAGATTCGATGACAGCGACAACGATCGGCCGAATTAACGCGATGCCGTAAGCAACTTCCCTCGAGGACGACGGGAAAGGTACTGTCTTTGGTTGTCGTTGGCTCGTAACTAGAGATCCCTATTTCACGTATTACATAAATACACGTGTACTATTTCACGTATATTTAAATACACGTGTGTTCACGTGTTTTAATTTGTTTTAATTATTAGGATACTGTGAATAAGTTTCGAAAGCAAAATAGGTCTATACATAAATTAATATCAATGTTCTAAAAATTATTAGAGATCCTTATTTCACGTGTATCTAAATAAACGTGTATTTTACGTAGACGTATCTCAATACGTGTCATTTTAAATAAACAGGTACACGTGTACTATTTCACGTATCAATAAATGCACGTGTACTATTTCACGTATATTTCAAGACACGTGTGTTCACATGTTTTAATTTGTTTTAATTTTTAGAATACCGTTAATAATTTTCGAAAGCAAAATAGGACTACACATAAATTAATATCAATGTTCTACAAAATTATACGAATTAAAATGAGCATCCATTAATACATGTGTATTCAAATATAGATACGTGAAATAGTACACGTGTACCCGTGTACTTAAAAGGACACGTAGTAAGGTACGTGTATTTCAATACACGTGTGTTATTGGTACACGTACAAAACCGCGATCTCTACTGTCAACACGAGAATCATCGCGGTTCAGGTGTTTTCGGACACGTCGGTGCAACAGGCTTGTTAATCTCGCGCTGACATCTGCTACATTTCTCTACATGCAATTATCGGCTCCTTGAACCTGTCACTCGTTAATCCTGAACCATAGCTTGACCCTCTTAATAAATAAGTTACACAAGTAGACCGTAACTAACTTAAATGTTGTTACTTTTGGACAGGATTGCGGTTCGGCTCCGATCGGGGGCTAAACAAAAGTGGCACGTCGGACAGGGGATAGTGTACGAGGCAGCATCGCGGCCGTTAACTTGCTAACGTCAATATAGCGTTTCAATCGGGACTCTAATCGGTTCGCCGACCCGCAGACGGTGGACAAACACCGAGTCGATGGAAATTGCTTCGGTACTTTCGGCAACGACGTCGAGGCTGCGGCTGATTTCGCGATTACGCGCGTTTCCGGGAGCAAATTACTTGGGTCGTGGACCTAGAGATCATCGACCCTTTCCACTATGGGGGATAGTAAACCGTGCGAATGCGATTTCACGTTTTTAATCGATCGAACCGAGTTCAGTTGAACAGGGGCCATTGGGCTTGGTCATCACTCCGGACGATCCTCACCTCCGTAAAGGGGTAACCTAACCCCTAATTCTACAGCACTTATCAGTGTTTCCAACCCCTAAGCTAGAATCTGAGAGTGATATCTCCATTTTTTCCCCTACTTTGGACGCTCATAGATATAAACATAATCTCGTTAAATCATGAGCTCCCCGCGCTTTGCAGAACCTTCCTCTTTAGAATGAGCCTTCACACAGCTCAAACATGCTCATATAAGGAAAAACAATTGAATCCCACAAACACTGTTTTCTGTGTTGTCATCTAGTCGAACTAGCTGAACTCAAATTGGCTCAAGACTTGTTCTCTAAGTCACTCTACATCTCTTACATTTGTTCTACACTCTGTATGAATGAAATATGGGAAATCACGGGGTTCAATTACTTGTCCTCATACGAGCATATTTTGAGCTGCTCAAAGGTTCATTTAATAGAGGAAGGTTGATCATGGAGCGCTCAACTCATGATTTAAATTAAAAAAATCGTTTTGTATTAGAAAAATACATAGGTAACCTGAGGGTGGTTGTCTCAATTTTTTCCCCTACTTTGTACGCTCATATTATTAATTATAAACATAATCTCGTTAAATCGTGAGCTGAGCGCCCTACGATCAAACTTCCTCTATCAAATGAAGGTTTGTGCAGCTCAAAATATGCTCGTATAAGAACAAACAATTGTGTCCCACAAACACTGTTTTTACCCTTAAATCTAGTACATAATATTCAGGGGTTTCGTTACCCCCTTAAATCAGAGAGAAAATCAAGTTCTAAAATAACTTAAGTGGAGGAGACTAAACCGTGAGGATGTGATTTGACCTTTTTAATAGCGGAAACACCGTTCACTTAACTGGGGCCATCAGCCTTGACCCCGACCGTGGTTAGCTGGAAGAGAGGAGCATATCGAATCGAGGTAAATCAGAGAGGAATATAAAAGCACGAAAAAGAATAGTGGGTCCAGAGGCCATCCATGGACCGTGCCAGAATCCACATCGGTTCGTGCAAGCCATTACAACCAGCTGGCGCGAGAAATCGTCCGAGATGCTCGGGGCAATCGAACGTGCACGGAACAGAGAACTAAATTGGCCAAAAATTAAGGTCCAGATTAACCGACCCGGGACGAAGGGAAGTCTACCATTTTGGTGGAAGATCGAACTCCATCGTGTCCGATCCCTGACAAAGTGATTCCTTCGAAAGCGGTCCGATACCTCAAATTTCTCGGCAATTTCTTCCGTCCACGATACCGTTCTTTAATTCTCGTCGTTTCTAGATAACTATCAATATTGCACGGAACAATTAAAACCGGCAAGAGAGGAAGAAATGCGAACAGTCAGTTACGAGGTCAGTTACGAGGAACTGGGACTTCCATCGGTCCTCTCGACTCGCGTCACCTCGAACGTCGAATGCACGAGTCAGTTGCATTCGTTCGTGCATTCGGAGTATCGGACACGTGCCAGCAGGTTGGCAAACAGCAGAATTCGGGTCTCCTCGATATTCCTCGCGTCAGCGTTTGCTGGAGAGACGTCTCAATATCTGTCTGAAGAATATCGGGATTGCTAGGGGTTGGTGGTGTAGTGGCCATACACGAATAGCAAAAATATAACATTATTGTTGCGGAGGTAAAATTTTTTCTCGATCGCACTTGAAATATATAATAAATTTATGATTTCGGCGCATGGTTCGATCAATTTTAGAATACCAACGGTTTCCATACCAAGCATCCTTGACATCGACGCAAAAAAAGTTTGGTTGTTTGTAAATGTTTCGCCATCCATGATAAAGGTAAAATTTTTTTTTTCTCGATAGCACTTGAAATATATGATAAATTTATGATTTCGGCGCATGGTTCGATCAATTTGAGAATACCAACGGTTTCCATACCATGCATCCTTGATATTGACGCAAAAAAAGTTGCTGTTCTTCCGAATTTTCCTACTTTCCTTTGTGATTGTCTCGAATTTCTGTTTTCTGAAAGCTTTTCCAGAACTATAACGAACAAAACAAAAAAAGAATTATGCATATCCATCGTTCGAATCGTGAGTTATGGTCTTGAGTTCATACAAAAATCTCATAGAAAAAAACACTTAGTTTTTCCCGAATTTTCTATTTTTCTGGGCAACTTCTCCAATTTTGTTACGCTAAAAACCTGATTCGGACTACAACGAACATTAAAAAAAAAAATTATCCAAATCGGTCCAGCCGTTCTCACATAATGTCGTGACCAACGAACAGCATTTCATTTTACCACGATTGTTTTATTATATAGATTGTTGCGGAGGTTTCGTCCCCGTCTCGCCGACGAACAGATTGCAATTATCAACACGTAACAATGACACTTCTTTATTCTGCATAAAACGGATAACGTCTTAGAACAGTGCAACGAATGATAGGAGCCCTCGCTTCAACGACTGCATCCTTACACGACTACGACATCCTAAACTAAAGGGTACTAACGCGGGGATAAGACCTGAAGTCGTTCCCGTTCGACGATTTCCCCGAAGAGAGCCTCTCGAGTCGAAGTGAACGGCGGTATCGAAATAATCTAAGCTATTCTAAACTCGACGTGCCGCGTTGCAAGGGGTGGAAACGGTTTGTCGAGAGGCAGGTGGCGTCTCGCGAATCTCGCGGAGGCATTCAGGGGCCGTAAAACCGCTCGAAGTTCGGCCGTGAGTGGTCCTCCCGCGTCGTCGAGACACCGAAAAGCTAACCACAATGCGAAATAGGTCATTTCATCCCCTAAGACCCTCTCGAGCGGGTCTCGTGACTCGAGTGACGGAGGCTGGAAGAGTTTCTAGGTCCGAGACCCTCGACACGTGATCCCCCATTCTTCCCTCCGTCTCTTCCCTCCCCCTTCGATCCCCGTTCATCCTCCCTAGCCATTTCCTTTTGTGTTTCTCGGCCTCTTCCACCGCGACAGGTAGCGGGGTCTCTTTATCCGGGGCGAGTCGACAGGTAGAGCAAAGAACGCAGAAGAACCAGAAGAAGAAGAAGAAGAAGAAGCCAACAGCAACGTACGAAGAACAGAGCAGAAGGAGAAACAGAGCGAACCACTGCGTTCCCCGACGAGAACGCCGCGACGAGAAGAGATTCAAGGAGACAAGGAGGAGACCTTTCCGACATGACGGAGGACTCGGGAGGAAAAGGGTCGCGACGACAAGCGAGACGAGGAACGAGTGGCCCGAGGATTACTCCGAGGGGGACGCGTTACGTCTAATTCTTGCTTATCCACCGCGTTCCACCAGAGGTTCCCTTTGAACCGCGGACCAGGCCTCGGGCTCGCGATCACCGCAGCAGCCAAGCGATGAGAACGCTGTCATCCAGTTCGTTAACGATCCGACGAGGTCGATGACGTCGGACGCTGGACACAACCGCGAACAAATTCCTCTAGTCTCAACCTTCCACGATTTTGTGAGACTGACCTATGCTCTCCGAGCGTGTTCTCCATTTTGTCCCTCGCGTTCAACTTGTTCGTAAACGTAACCGACTCTTCGCGATTTAGCTTCTGTTCTCGTGATTTGGTTGACGGTCCAGGACGGTGGAAACGCGATTTAGCTTTCGTTTCTCGAATTCAACTTCCAATTTAAGATTATCATTTATTTCTCTACGCCGACCGTACGACTCCCCTTTACTTATTTTTCACGATTGAAATCGCCTCGATTCACGTCGCGTGCGATCGGAAGATAAACAAAACCGTCGACTGGATCGTACGATTCGTGCGATTCCATCATGGATATACGGATATATATAAAAATAATTGCTTTTTTTCTAAGTATATAAAAATTTAAGTAAAATTTAAATAATGTAAATTTCATGTAATTCATAATATCTTAAAGAAGCTACGTTTTGATTTGAATTATTATGATATATATGCATGTAGAATGTTTTACAAACAAAATTTCTGTTCGAAACTCGTTCAGATCTTTTCGGAACGATAGAAATTTTTGATATGCTCCTTGAAAACCAGCTGATCAACCTAGCAAACCGAGGAAAATGAGCTTTCAGGAGCTTATAGTGAAAAAAAAAATAGTAAAAAGTTATAAACAAGATTAGTAGTGTAGATAGAGAAGTGATAATAGTAAACTTTAACCCTTAGCACTCGAGTGGCGCCGCTGAGGCGCCAACTAAAAATTGCTGTACTATTATTTAAATAATTATTTACACATAGATCATAGAGAATGGAAATATTGTAGGTCAGAAGTAACATTTAATATTCGAGTTAAAATAGCTCCGAGTGTAAAGGGTTAATTGTCGTTTCTTTGTTTACAGAGAAACATATTTCCGTTTCCTTTACCACCCTGCATAATAATTGTCTTATATATATATAAAAAAATATGTGTGTGTGTGTGCAGATGACATTCGCGTCCCTCGCATGAATCGTACGATCAAGACGTTCGAACTTGAAGACACAACTGGCATCGCGTCGACCAAATCGACGATCGACCCGTATGGGATTACGAGCATGCGAAATTGACAGTCGCGCCTTCGTAACTCAACTTCATCATTCGGCAAGGAAGCAGTGTCGCGTCGCGGCGGATCGGCTCATCGAGTAATTCGCAGTCTATAAAAGGCGAAAGCCGAGAGTCCGGATCCATCTATCGGAAATCTGGCCGTATATAGATGCAGAAATGCGTCGCGCGCCGCGCAACTCGGTCTGAGAGACCTCGCGACTACCCGCCGCCGACTGATCTGTAATTCAAGCGAGCCGGGAATTTGCACGTCAAAGTCGCCTTATGAGTGGCCGATCGAATCTGCCGGGCCTAATATGCATGCATACTCGCGACATTGCGCACGCTTTCCCGCGACCTCTGGATTATCATAGTCTCGGCGTTCACATCGGCGTTTCCATCGTCTGCAACGTTTCCACGAAGGTTCTCCAACGCTCTGCGGCAAACCCTATCTCGGAACGCGGAGCAATAATGGCGACGCACAGTGCGGTACCCTGTGGACAAATATCTAAAAATTCATTGCCTAATATCCACTGGATTCTATATTCAAAGTATATTTTAACATCTGAATTATCATGTTTATCAATAGAAAATCCAAATAATTCAGTAGGGGATTAATTACAAGCGTTTTTTCCTCAAGAAAATCCTATATCACTTACTTTCGTGGTATCAGGACAAAGAATTTTATGAAATATGCCCTATGGAATATGGTAGCTTAAAGTACAGCTAATATGACTGGAATTTCAAAATTTGTAAGTCTCTTATATATAGTATACTAGTAAGTAATACTTTAAATAGAGATATTTCAAGAAGGGTTCAAAACATCCTTTAGTTTACGTTTTGTCGTAATTAGTAGACATTATACTTCAATTTCCTACAAGTTTTTCCTCCTACAAACTGCTACGCTCAAAGTTATTCAAACATTAACCCTCAGCGAATGCTTTTCTACTTTTCTACTCGGCTATGAACTTTTTATTAAAATCATTTATTTACTTGTTTCTTTTTTATCGATATTTAGCTATCTGTTTTCTACACGTAATATATGTACTATTTGTTCATATTTCATTTTTACGTTGTAAATAAAACATGCATCATCTTATTGTTTCTTTCAAAATGTAGTGTAAAAGAATGGAAATTTTCAAATAGCATTCCAAATCTTCGACGAGTACATTTAAAAACAATTCCGAACAGAAATTCCTATCAAAGTACCGCACTGTGCGACGGTCCCCATACAACGTGGAAATCTTCTATGTAATTCCCAGTTCCCTATAACGCGGTGCGAATTAATCGCGTTGCAGGAGGGTCGCCCTGCTTCGTTCCGTTCTGCTCGTCTACCTAGATCGGTGAAAGAAGCCATTAGCCGCACGCAGTAGACGGCGCACCGCGCGCGGTTCGTTCTTTTGCTCTGTTTTACTTTCTAACTCCTCGATCCGTGTCTGTGCTCGGGCCTCGAAGAAGGGAACGTGTCGAGGCGAGCTGCACGAAAGTCGTGACGGCATTCGTGCGCTCTTCCCTGGCCCCGTATAGTACTACTCGCAACTCGCAACCTACGCCGCTTCGCTTTTCAACCCGCGCGCCCGCGGACCCCGAGGAGTCATCGTGTTCGACGAGTCATTGATCCGCCGCCACTTTTCATCCGACAGCCCCCCCCCGATTTCCTCTCGAAACTTCCCTATCGTTGCCTTCTCGGATTAGAAGAATTTATGAGCATTTTATCGGGGCCGCTTCGATCGTCGAGCTTTGAGATCCGCGTTTTCTTATTTCGCTCCAGATGTTCGAAATACACCTGCTCGATGATTATTATCGGTCTAGTGGCGGTCTGGGCTTTCTTTCTTGAGTAGATCTTTCGTTTTATATTAACTCTTTGAGCGCGTCACGGCACACAGTTATCGTAACCTATAGAAATAATGGAAAAAACTCATAACTTCGACAGTTCTCAATATTTTTTAATAATTCTCTTTTTTATATCACTTCTTAATCTTCAAACTTGTCATATTATTAAATCGATAAAATTAAACGAGTAGTCTTGTATCTTTTTCCCTTTTCTTTTGTTTTTTCTTTGATATTGTAAACACTTATGTACAAGGGCTTCAGTCCGTCTATAATAAATAATAATAAATAATAATCATAGTTAAGACTTAGGTTAAGATTTTAGGTTAAGACTTTCTTTTCTTTTTTTTTTGTGTTATGTCTTCTTTTTGTTCTTATCAGTAATACTGTAAAAACTGTATACATATGTATAAAAGGGCCTCGGCCCGTATATAATAATAATAATAATAAGATACATTGGTTCATAGCCTATCAGAAAATAGTAGTCGATATTTGAAACAACGACTTTCATAATTTTGGGTTTTTTCCTTTTTTCCGACGACTGTGCGGCAGCCTCGAATGTGTCGTGGAATAAAAGTAAAATGGAAATGTGTAACAGTGAAAGTGCACTCTCGGCCCTCTTATCTTTGCAGATTCCAACGAAATTCGCTGGAATAATGCCAAAATTATACAATTCTATATATATATATGTATAATTATATATTACTATAATACTATTTGTTAATCATACCTGTATTTGTTTAGTTTCGCGCGGTCCATTCTTTTGTAAATTTTAATTAAGACTTAGGTTAAGACTTTCTTTCTTTTTTTGTTATGTCTTCTTTTTGTTTTTATCAGTTGTACTGTAAAAATTGTATACATTTGTATAAAAGGACCTCGGTCCGTATACACTACTAATAATAATAATAATAAAATTCGTTCGTCTTGGACAAATAATTTTGCTGCCGATTTTCGGGAGACACTCAGAGACACTCGGAGTGTCACGCGTCAACCTCGAGCCTAGGATTTTCCGTTCCCGAAGAGTCGGCTAGCGGATGGAAGAAAAGCACAACAGCAAGAAGGTGAGCGAACGCGGCGGGAATAATCGCGGAATCGATAAGAAAACGTGTTCGGGACTCACTTTCTTGTAGATCCATTTGATGCTGCGGCTGAATTTCGCCATCGGCGAGTCGTCGACGAGGAAGTACTTGACGGCCGCCTCCTCCTCGAGTTCTCTCGGGACGGACTCGTCCCCGCGGCTCTCCGACAGATCGCTATTGTTGTCGATCGCGGGTTCCGAGTACTCCGCGATCGTCGACAGCCTTTTCGCGCGACCGTCGCTCCTCGACCGTTTCTCCATCCTCTTCTCATGGAAGATCTCGTTCGAATCGGAGTCGTTTCGGCGCGTCTCGTAGCCAAGGAATAGCTGATCGAGCACGGGACGTGGAGCCTCGCTGAGAGTTCGACGTCTCTCCCGTCGTCGATTCGACGAGCCCGTTTCGACTCGATTTGCCGACGAGGTCGCACCGTTTCCCTCCGCTCGAGTGCATTCCCTGAATAATTCCGCGAATTGACCCCGGGAATCACGATTAATAATATTTAATGCTCCGAGTGCGATTCCCCCGTCAGAGCTTTGCGGTTCGGCCCCTCTGCGATTTATTCGCTGACCGGCAACGTCCGTGCGTGAAATCCAATTTCTCTGGATTTATACAAACAGAGTTATATAAATAGAATAAAATATAAATACAACCGTGGTTGGCCGAGACACGTACAGTCTTGTTATAATCCTGTTGCTAGATAATTCATTTTTATTAGATGTTATGCATTCATCGCGAAAGCCTGTTGATGAAATACAAAGAGGACAAAGCCAATCTATAATAAATTCCGTCGGTGGAACTTTTGAGGTTGCGGAATTCCCAGGCGAAGTGTTAAACAGTCTGCATTCTTTTCGCGACGACCAGGGAAGAACTCGGAAGAATTTGCAAGTTTATTTTCCGCCGGCTGGAATTTCGGAGGGAAGAAGCGAAGTTACGGTTTAACTTTAGTTGATTTAAATGCTCGGAGGCGAGCGAAAGAGAACCGAGAGTTGCTGGCCACGCACGTTCCAACGGCTTGATCCCCTAATCGTCCCGCGCTCCCTTGATCCAACGATTTCCTGGACGAACGTGCGCCCCGCGCGGCTCACTCGCAGGATCAAGACCCGGTCTGATTTACCGACCGAATTGCGCACCGCGCCGTGGAAACTGGCCGGGAGGATTAAGGCCGGAAAGGGTGGTCGACCGGGCCCGGAAACACGCGTTTGCACTTAGGCCTCTGTCCCCTAATCGACGCTCGCGGAACCCTTTCCGGCCGGCGAGCATCCATCACCGGAGGAGCCTCGATGGGTTCCTTCGACGCGTCTCGACTATACTGGATCCTGCTGCGAGGCTAATTACGCGGATAATTGAGCCTCGACTCGCTCGGTTTCACACCGGAATCGCAGAAAAACGGTACCGGTTTTCTGCTCGACGATTTAACTCGTGACAAAGATACCGTTTCCACGGTTCAACCACGTTTCTCGCACGTTCGAGCGTATGGTTCAGATGGCAAGAGAAGAATGGAGTTCGTCAAACCGGTAATGGACGATCTTTTTTAATCACAGAACCTATCAATCACAAAAAGTGATATCTTCTTCTGATCAATCTCTTACCTAGTCTTGTCTAGACTACTAAGATCTTTTGTATTACGTTCGTAGTTTATATTTCGTTTAGAAATTGTACTTAATAAATATACTTGTAAAGAAAATATACTTTCTTTAACTCTTAGCACTCGAGTGGCGCCTCCGAGGCGCCAGTAAAAATTTCTGTACTATTATTTAAATAATTGTCTACACTACCAGATCTAGGACGAAACGTTCCTTTCTTTTTATGTGTGACATCACATAAGTTAGAAGTAACCCGCTAACTATATGCAACAGGATATTTATCATCAACACCGGTCACATTTGGTGAACCACCGATGTATATCGCTGAGGAATAAGCAATTGTATAAAAATTACAGTAATGTAACATAATGATCGAACCATGGCGTCGAGAAGAAATTGAAATCTTAGTTATTAAAACATTTACGATCGAGAATTAAATATATCTATACTATCAGATATGTCGGTACCTAACCAATTACTACACATTTAAGTATTGTATGAGGTATTATATCAATTTCATATTTATCAAATTTAAAAAATTATAGAGAATGGAAATATTGTAGGTCAGAAGAAACGTTCAATTTTCGAGTTAAAATAGCTCCGACTGGAAAGGATTAATATAAATCGAGTGCGCTTTATATGCTCAGCGCACTCTTCAAACGGTTCCTACATTTTGAGATAGATAGAAAAAGATAGAGAGATGAGAAAAGGTAAAAGAATGTAGAGAACCTATCAATCAGAAAGAGTATCTCTAAGAACATCTCTAAAGATCTCTCAGAGCATCTCTAAGAACAGCAAGAATCAGTTTATCCCGGTACCGCACGATTTTCATTCAAGTATATGCATAGTTTAACGAAGAAAGTTCTATCAGTGCACATACAGGAAGGTAGACATTTATTTATTCTTGTTAGACAACTTCTAAGTAAACGCTTCAAGACGTACAAGAGGTTTAACGTCTACAGTCGTACAAGATCCATGGATCTCTGGGATCCTCGAGGTGTTCAAGAAGGTGTCGGTGCCTCGAGTTTAATTGGGTGTCTCCGGGCACAGCTTACACGCCGTCGGATTATGAATGAAGCGTCGCGTTACGAGCCGAAAATAGTTTCCGGATCGGCCGTTTTCTCCTGGCCCGAATTAGCCGATTTTAATTCGTAATAACCGAGATACGAGTCCCCTCTCTCTCTCGGCGCCGCGCGCCGGTCCATCGTTCTGTGAACCAGCGTTGGCCATTATTCGAGTAAACAATAATGTTCGTTATTCTGTTATTTGTTCTACGAGTTTCGCGCTCCTCTTCGTTACTCGATTATGGGAACTTGAATTTCGTTATTTGTCATTTCTAATTCGCAGTTAAGTCTTGTCGCAGTCGACGATAAAATGATGTGATTTGCGTTGCTCGTTCCATTATGCAGCTATGCTTCACTCTGGAGGAGCTGTGCATTATTAACGTAGAAATTTATTTATAGACAAACGATCAACGCATCGACGATGCTCCTTTGAAAGAAATATTTGGTATTGTTGGTGTGCAACGATTGCCACTTCCTCAACACTGTAGGTTTAAGGGGCGGATTACAGTCCTCAGGTATAAGCGACCCTTGGAATAAAGAAAAAGCGAGAACCAAAAAGCCAGTCGCAAGGAAACCATCAAGCGTAGCACGTCGAATCACATTGTTGTAGAGAAACAATTCTTAATATAGTTTAGTCATAAAGTATTTACATTCAACTATCCACACCTTTATACATTGTACACGCGGTATCGTAGTGGACTCGTAATGGACTCGCTCGTTCACGTGTTGCGAATTAACACATTACCATGATTATTGCATATTTTTGAAAAATGTATGGTACATGGCTACATTTTCATTTTTCATTTAGTATGAACTAAGTCACCCTCAATAACGTCGTCTAATAGTTTCATTTAAGATTGCTATGTCAAAGAAAATTTCTATGCTTTTTTTTTTGATACAGCAGAATTATTGAAAATCCTATTAATAGGTTTCCGGTAGGTAAAGTGTTAAGATAAGTAACCGTAAATTATTTCTTTTATGATCGAACCAGTGCGCCAATAACATTAACACATTACTGACCGGTGATTATTGCATAATTTTGAAAAATCTACGGTATATGGTTAAACACTTTTTAATGGAACCTGCAATAGCAACAGCAATTTTCATTGTGAACTAACAAATCATCTTCAATAACGCCATCTAATAGTTTCATTTAAGATTGGAATGTAAAAGACAATTTCTATGCTTTTTTTTGGTACAGCAGTATTATTAAAAATCCTTTTCATAGGCTTCCGGTCAGTAAAGTGTTAACTGTATTCGCTACTCGCAAATGTCGAATGAACTAGCGTCGCTCCTCCTCTGGTTAAAAGCAACAGAATCGAATCTGTTCTGTATTTCGGCCAATTATTGGCCAACACTGGACAGAACAACGGCCGCTTGATCTTGGACCAAGAGGCTATTGTTCGCTTTGTGCCCCGCCGCCAGATGGTCCGAGAGATTTTCAAGCGATGGCGGAGGAGAGAGAGTGGGTCGGTGGCCGCGACGGTCTCGTTAATTCGACGCGAGATCCGGGGAATCATTAATTACAGGAGAGCCGCGGGAATGGTTTCTGCGCGGGATTCCTCGAAGTTGTAGGATCACAGGGACAGAGGCGATCAGCGGCTAATAGCCGGCGAGTTGGTGCCGTGCCCTTCGTGGGTTCAGCTTCGCGAACAGACGGCCCTTTCACGAGAGCTCGACCGGGAAACCGGCATCACCGGCTCCACCCACTGACCAACAACCGGCGTGGCACATCGTCGAACCGTCGTTAAATCTCGCCGGAGCATGACGCGAGCAAGGACGACAAGTAGGTCGGGTCGAGTGCGTCAGAAGACCCATCTCTCCGACGACGAAGCGATCATGGTTCTGCGCGTCGCGAAACGCCGCCGCTTCGTAGAAACCCTAACAGGGGAAAAGAAGAGCTAGAGCCAGGCTCTATCCGTTTACGCGAAACACCGTTACCGGACCGGTTAGACGCGAGGAATCTCGATCGAGACCCCGCGTCGATTTTTATCGCCTCGTCCCTCTAATTACCAGCGGGGAACGATAATTGACCGGGAACACGCGAGATCGAAGGCTTTGTCGGCCACACGACGCTCGAGATCGCTGCAAAACGCTTTTCCTAATTGTTCGACGGGGATGGCGGACGCTAATGATGATCGGGGATGATTGATTCAGTCTCTGAGTAGCTTGGCACCTTCGGAAATGGCACTGATCACCGTTCGTAATACGGACCCTCGATATACATATTTCCTCCCCAAGGTACACGGTGGTTCAACGGAAACGCGCGTCCGGGTTAAACTATTCTCCTCGATGAATATCGCAGATTTTGAATTTCTTCGAACAATGTAATCTACAGAGGTATTCAATTATCGATCGTAAAATGTTTTTGATAACTCAGATTGTAATTTCTTATCGGCGCCACGGTTCGATCATTATGTCACATACTGGAATTTTTTTTATACAAATGCTTATTCCTCAGCGATATACATCGGTGGTTCACTAAGTGGGAACCGGTGTTGATGATAAATCCTGTTGCATACAGTTAGCGGGTTATTTCTAATTTATGCGATGTGATGAAAAATTACAGTATGTAACATAATGATCGAACCGTGGCGCCGATAAGAAATTATTATCTGAGTTATCAATGTGATCTACAAATTTGAAATTATGTATATGTCAAATACGCTGTATCGTATGTATGTATGTAACATGATATTTGGTCCCTTCAGGGTTTCAAATTCATTTACCAATCCCCCTCTTTTCCACTCACACCATCGCCTTTTCAGTGGGACCTACTGTTTATGGTGGGTTCCGAACCACCTTTTGCCAACATCACATGAAAAACACTTCGGGTGGGTCACTTTCCGGTTTTTTACCAGACGGTCACCCATCCTAGTGCCGTTCGCGTTCCACATTGTTTAACTTCGGTGATCTAACGAGAACCGGTGCTTTCAACGGGACTACGGTTGTTGGCAAACATACGCTGTATTTATATTAACCCAAATGTAAAGCTTCATAACCCCCAAAGGGGAGTTACATTAAGCTCAATAAAAAAAAACTATCGCAGAAGTAAGAGCAACTGCTTCAAGAAGCAGACTCGGTATATCGATAATCGAGCCACGGTATCGAACAGCAACCACCGAATACACACTGGAGATTCGTGGTCGAAATCCCGGTGACCAACCCTTTCACCTATCAGTTAATTAACGCGCCGACGGGAACGAAGAGACGTCGAACACCGGAACTCGTTTAGAAAATATCTCTTTGAGCGGGCTCGCTCGTCCAGCCTACCGTGCTCGAATCGATTTCACCCTCGATTGACTGCCGGCGCGAACCAAGCAATCACGCGAGCCAGAAACTGGAGGCGAGTCTCTGGATTTCCACTCGAAAATAGCATTCGCCGTTTTACGATTCCCGATCGTCACCAAGGTCGCTGCGCGTTAGTCCGCTGTTCGAGGACCTCTACGGATCTCCGAGGTGTCGATACACGACTCGCACTTGTCGCGAAAAGATCACGATCTTCGGCGATCGATCGATCTGCACTTGGGGGCCGCGAACGATTACTCGCCGGAAGTGGAGGCTCGGAAGGAGGACGACTCTTCGGGAGAAAGCCACCGGGGCGACTCCGTCGAGAAACTGGAGCGCCGAACGAGAAATCGGAAGACGGACGACCGGCGGAATCGGCCTGCAACTGCAACTGCAGCTACACTCGCGACTCGACTCGACGCGATACGACTCTCGCTCTCTCTCGCGCGCCGCACGACAGAGTGTTTTGACTAGGTGGTCGAGGATTCGCGCTCTCGCGCCTCTTCCACCGACTTCGTCGGCTTTATATTTAGACGTACACGCGACATGCTTCGCTCTCTAGGGTGCGTTCGCGCTAACAAGCCCGCCCGCCACTGCTATCGCCCCGCTCCACCCACGTTGCATCGCGTTGCCCCGGCTTCAACAACTAATCCTTACGACTCTATCCCAGCCGTCCTCTCTTCTTCCTCCTTTTCCTACTTCCCTGCCGCCGCTGCGCGATCCTTTCTTTCATCCGTTTCTAAGAGTCTCGAGCCCGCTGCCACGATCCCCTGTCACGCAGAGTTGTGCTAATTCAATTACTAAGTATTTTAATCGGATGTGTAATTGAAATACAATATAATTGAAATACAGTGTAATTTAAATTCCATATAATTGAATTACAATATGATTGAAATACAGTTTAATTGAAATACAATATAATTGAAATACAGTGTAATTTAAATTCAATATAATTGAATCACAATATGATTGAAATACAATATAATTGAAATACAGTATAATTTAAATTCAATATAATTCAATTACAATATGATTGAAATACAATGTAATTGAAATACAATATATTTGAAATACAGTATAATTGAAATACAATATAATTGAAATACAATATAATTGATATACAATATAAAAAAATACAGCTCTCCAAATTATAGCCCAGAACTTTGAAGAAATGCGATATATTTTTATTATATTTTTCTTTCATATACAGTAACCGCGGGTTTACTGTCCAACAGCCGTGTTCTGCACGGACAGTATTCGCGTAGTGACATCATATTTTTATGACTGCCTGTACCGCGCCGAAAATACAATGTATTTTATAATTGTACTCCATTGCAATTACGAATTACATTGTAATTTAATTGAATGAAGATCTGAATTATTCTGGAGTAATTCAATTGTAATTTTGCACAACTCTGCTGTGACGTGGGGATGCGTAAACCGATCCGCGATTCGCGTCGATTTTATCTCGATTTCCCATTCACCTTCTTTACTTAACCTTCATCCGTATCGTATCAATTTCACACAGTTTTCCCGAAATAAGTTAGAAATAGGATTTTATTCCATTCCGCTTTCGTACAAATTTGTCGAGAAACATTGGATAATGCATAAATATCCTCAGTCTACTTATAATAAAATTGTGTTTGAACAAATTTGCAGTATACTAAAGCTCCTGCACTTTCATGCACCTTCAGCTCAGTGACTATTCTACGCTCGTACAAGTTCGAACGATTTCAAATAAAATAGAGATGCGGCAGCCCCGGAAAAATAAGTCGAGTACAAAGACTATGAGATAGGAAGTTCTCGGAACCGAATCGGTGTCACAGAAAACGGGTTGTCAGCATGTTGCACAGAACAATGGACAATTTCTAAGGATTCACGAAATAAAAGAGCATTCTACATACTCTTCTATAAACTCGTCTAAGAGAAAGACATACGATATACCTACACACAAAGTTTCTGACATCTTCCTTGTCGAACAAGAGCGTCG
The DNA here is from genome assembly GCA_916610235.2 of Lasioglossum morio. Lineage (NCBI taxonomy): Eukaryota > Metazoa > Arthropoda > Insecta > Hymenoptera > Halictidae > Lasioglossum > Lasioglossum morio. The sequence continues at coordinate 28,319,526 of OU744326.1, forward strand.
TTCTAAGTCTGTTTCGTGGCGCGACATTTTAACCCATTTCAAATCCGTTCCACCATGCAGCTCCGAGAGTGGTCGGTTATTTATATTAGCCCCATTTATAATTGCCCTGCGGAAACGCGTGGCGGGGACTTTTCAAAAATATTTCACTCCCGTTTTTCCCAGAAGCCGCGATTGCATCATCGCGGCCTCTCGTCTGCGCTCGAAACCGCTCGCCACTAGTCTCACATGGGTATTAATGTATCTACATCAATGAAATTTAATAATAATTAAAAATTAACACTTTGTGAATATGATTTTTCACTGCGTCTGTTGTATACCAACGATAAGATTCTCTCTAGTATTAGTACTCATGGAATCTAATCGTTTCAGTTCGTCTCTCTATCTTCAGTTCGATATTCTATCTACTATAACTCATCCTTGAACCTCATCCCCACGATTCATCCCTTACTGACCATTAGATCTAAAACAACCCCCACTTTACAGAACCCAAAACCTATATCTCTTGCTGATTTCTTTTTCTCGCGAGCATTCTTCTCTCAGTCTCTTTTTGCTCCCGATCAATCTCTAACCTAGTCTTGTCTAGACTACTAATATCTTTTGTATTACGTCCGTAGTTTATATTTCGTTTAGAAATTGTATCTATTTCATGTTAAGAGGAAAATATTTTTTTCTAAATATTAAATGAATCTTTATTTCATATTAGAAGTAGAATATTTTATTCCTAATATATAAATAATATTTATTTCATATTATCTTATGTAATATTTATAATTTAATATTTAAATAATATTATTTATTTTATTTAATATTAGAAATAGAATATTTCTTCCTAATGATAATGTTTATTCTTGTACATGTATACAATATTCAGATCCAATATTTTTCTCATATGAAAAAGTGTGGCATAAAAAATATTCTTCCAATATTTGAAAAAACTATCTATCTAATATTTCTGTTCTACTACGGAATATTACCATTATATACTTATATTAAGTATCCGGAATACAACACGTCCACGCTCGCAAAGGAGATCTCACCTTTCGCAATATGTATTCGTATTCGCGCAGCACATTTCACACGAAATTCTTTTTTCTACAATTTTGCATTTCCACTTGTATCTATCCTGTGAATTTCTCGATTAAAAAATAGAACGACTATCTCGTATTCGAGTTCTCTATCCAGATAGAATCGGGGTAAACCCCAGGGTTTACCTCAGCCCAGGCCGAGCAACGAGAAGTAAAACGCGTTTTCTTTGGCCCGTGTTTGCCGGTTGTCGCAGGATCCGCGGCTGGTAAAAGGGCTTTCACGCCCGAGGAAATCGAACGAAATGAAATTATGTCTGGGGCACGTCGATCGACGGTGTCGTCCCCGATACGGAGCGCACACCTACCGGCTCTCTCGCCGATAATACAAATATCCGTCTACGTTACGGATTGAGCGGACCGCGGGGCGCGGATGCGAGCGTGTACGCGCGTATCGTAGATATTGTACGGCGGCTACGGGTCGCAGCTACGTTAAGTAGATTACAGGGAACACATATGCGGATGAATATGTATGAGAACCGCCCGGTGATCCGTGTCACGTACCCGGTGGGCGGGTGCGAGCTTCGTATCGCACGCACGTGGCCCACCACGCACTCTCTCACGTACATTACCGGCCAAAATCTGTGAAATCACCACGTAAATTCAGAGAAACAAGGCGTCTCTAAGAAAAACTGAATGCCTCTAGAGCAACCGAGGAAGATGTCAAAAAAACTGTCAAAAAACTTACGGGTGGTATGTTACGCGTTTTGTATTATTTTTCTTTCGTCAAGGAATACGTGTTTTTCTTCCTCTTTCAGTAGAAAACCGCCTTTATTTTTAAGCATTGATATTATAGCAGTCTAAAATGTTGGTTACGATCTTTACCGGTTTCAAATTAACCGCCGAATATCGATTGGTTCTTAAATCGATCGTTGATCTGATTCGTTCCGTTCCAAGAGTTTGCATAGCAGCACGTGGTTTGTCTGTTCTAAGAAATGAAAATTATTTTCATAAAGTAAGCGAGCCACTTATGTCGTAATTAGATATTCAATGGTTAATCAAACTGATATCAATAGTCAATATAATAATTTACAGACGCGATTGTTAATTTTCTTGAAGATGATCGGAACATAGATCGAAACGTCGAAAATTGGATTTGATGAATTGTAGAATTGCTTCTAAGGAAAAATTGATCGAACCAGTGCGCTGAGAGCATTAATACATCTTTTATAAACGAATATACGATCGATAGAAAGGGACATCTATACAAGAGCATTCTGAACATAAGAAAATGCTGAAATCTGTTTAGAAACATTATTATATAATTATGATGACGATCGAACATTTGAAAATTGATCGGTATATTCGATATTTCTAAAAATCAGAAAGTGATTCGAAACTTTTGGCCGGTAGTGTACGTACGCAACTGAACGCAACGCACGCATACAACAAAGCTACCGATACCCGTGTAGGAGGAGAATAGAACCGGGTAACCGCGGACCCGCTACACGCGCAACGCTTCGGTTAACCGTGCCACTGCTGCCTGACTAGAAAAGCTCTGCCAACGAATGGAAGCTCGGCTCATACGCTAAGAGCATCGTTCTATCAACCGCTGCCCGAAAATCATCCCCATCAATCTATTAGCGGGTCAAAAACGCCGCTTCTTAGTTCCCATCCCTGCCGAAATTAAACTGTCCCGAATCACTGGAAATGCTAGATTGTAATTCGTGGACTGACCTATTTCGCTGACTCTGTAATTAGCGTTTGTAGCGTTGCAACAAAATATTGTAAGAAACTATTTTACGTTAAATCTTGTGTAGCCAACCAAAATGTATAGATTATTGCAAGCCTTTTGTATTTCACGTATTAAGACTATCAATTAATATATTACCGAGCAAAGGGTATTCAGAGAAATTTTGTACTTAATATTTTTCGAGGAACATTAACAAAGTTGTCCATGTGATTGTCTGATACAGGATCCTAATCATATATTATGGCAATGTCTGATTTATGGTAGAAATAGAAGTACTTTGATTCGCAAACTTTGCAACAAGGGTTACTTTCCACCCTATAACAATAGATTCCTTTTTGTGCGGACCCTCTCTTTGCCCCCTATTTTATATACATACATTCCTGAAGTCCCACTTTTTATTTCTCTAGTGTTAATATTGTACTAGTCTATAAGTTATCCTTGTAATGTTAGCATGCACAGCCATGTGCATGCTGCTAATCATCCCATGTGGGGGTTTTTTTTTTATAGAAAATCTCATATAAGATTTAGTACAACATAATTACAAAACAGAAATACACTACATATAATACAGAGTATGAAGATTACAAAACAGAATAGGTTTCTTGTAGAAATACAGATATTATAATATCCCATGTGGGGTTTCATAGCTTAATAAAATAAAAAAAAAAACATATTGGGTCATCTTATTTAACAACCATGCAAGATAAAAGGGTCCTTTCGCATGCTTGCGACACGGTGATTACAGAATAGAATGGAATACCGTTTCATTCGTCTGGGGACTGTTAAATTTTGACATTGGACGGAAGTTTGTGCGAAAGCTTGGACACAGAGCTCGGAGAGCTCGAATTAGTGCTCTGGTAGAAATGTTGTGAAGAGGATGTCGCGATAATGTGTCCGCGAGACGTCCCCAGCGGACGTTCGTTTCCCAGAAGGCAAGACGGGCCGGCCGGTCGTCGGAGCTCCAAGTCCGGAGAACGAGTATGGCAATGCCGTGTACGGGATCGCCGGGTAACTTTGAAACAGCCGATACGTTATGGCGATCGCGATGCACGAGGACAGCGCGGCGGCGGCGGTTGTTGCGCGTCGGTTCCCTGCCTATGCACGCTCGTTTCCTAGTACTTTATCTCGGCCGGGTATCGGCATACGGCGCGCATTATAGCACGTGTGGCTGCGCTCAAAACCAAATGCATCGACACACACACACGCGCGCGCGCTCGCACGGGCTCTCTGCGCATGTATCTATTTCTGTTTACTCGCGTTATCGTTGACAAGGAAACTATCAACCTCCAACTATGCACGTCGAGGGAATTGGAGTGACTTTCCAGGAGTCGCCTCCGGATCCACCGGAAACTTCCGGCGAAACTATCGCTCGTCTTCGTAACGCGGAACTGAATCTTCCGAAGTATCCCGGGGAATCAGGTATTGCGCGATAGTTGGGCGAACATATTTTACGCGACACACGTCTCCGGAGAATTTCGGAGACGGATCGCTATCGACTGGCTCGAGCTCCCAGAGCAAATTGTCCACTCCCATTTTCATCGATGCTAAACCTGTCGAACACTAAAAACCATCAAAATGTTTACAGGCATTCAAAACGAAATTGCGCTGTACTATTCGTTAATAGTATCTATATTTGCTTAGTTCCGCGCTGTCCATAATTATGTAAATTTTAGATTTTAACCCTTAGCATTCGAGTAGCGCCACTAAAAATTGCTGTACTATTATTTAAATAATTGTTTACACTATCGGATATGTCGGTATCTAACCAATTACTACACATTTAAGTATTGTATTTGGTTATTAGGTATATCAATTTCATATTTATCAAATTTAAAATATCATAGAGAATGGAAATATTGTAGGTCAGAAGAAACGTTTAATTTTTACCAGTTAAAATAGCTCCGAGTGCAAAGGGTTAAGATTAAACCAAAGGGCTTTGGTCCGTTTAAAATAAATAATAATAATAATAATAATAATAATAATAAGACTCGGGAAACTGTTGGAGCTGCAAGGGAAATTACTCTCTCACATGCTCGAAATGCTGTAAATTGTATAGCCTGAAGGGGAACGCGTGCACGATGCAAATAGTCGAAAAATGCAGCACGAACGGGGCCCAATAAACGAAGTCACGATGGACCGAAAGGAAAATCATCACGGGCCCCGGGTGAATCGGACCCTTTCTTCGAACCATTAGAGAGCCCGATCTGCTCACGAGCGATTATTAACGTGACCACAGATAGAAAATCGTTGGCGTGTTCTCCCTTCCCCTCTCTCTCTCTCTCTCTCTCTTTATGGCGTGGTTTTTTCAACCGACGGTCCCGACTTCTGGACAACGTCATCGCGCCCTGAAAGGCACCGTAGCCTTTCGAGAGCACAAGGAACGCTTTCAGCGTGGAACGCGAGCGATGAAGCAGTGCAGGGAGAGAGGGAGTCAATGACAGTTCAACTTCTCCCTTTGCGATGTTCCCGTTCAGCCCTTTTCTTTCTCTTTACCCTCCGACCGTACCCCTACCCGCAGCCGGGACCCAAGCGGTATGCACTTTACACTTTACTCTCTGGTTTCTGACAAGTAACATTTTTGGTGTACTGTGTCGACTTCCTATTTCCTACCGGGTGCTCCCGCTGCTGTTTCATGACCCTGCTCGGTGCAGATACCATTTTCTACCTTGTCGTTTTGCCCGTTCTCGAATTTCAGCTCTGTGTCGACAGTGTAAAATGTCATGCGATCGCTTGTGCAGCGAATAATAGTTTGATCGGAGTCGTTCTTCTCCAAAATGGAAATAGACAGTCGAGGAATACCGTCGATTTATAACAATTCGACAAAAAGAAACGTCTTTTCAGCAACATTCAAATTTACATTAATATTTAAACCTCATCCGTCCCTCGTTTCGCGAACTGAATGTGTCCCTCGGTGTCAAATTGACACAGTGATGAAAAAGAACGATAAAATAACAAGTCAAACAGGAAAATTTACCTACAAATAACAGAACAGTATAATTTATTTCGGAGATAACTGTGTCAAATTGACACGAGGGACGGATGAGGGTTAACCCTCACATCTGTTTAAAAACAGTGCGGTCGATAAAATAATCTACTAATTGTTAACCCTCATATGCTCCGAAAAAATAGCTGCATAAAGGAGTCTAGGATAACAATTCACCGATTTTTATTTTACACGTTAAATCAGGACATTATGTTTCATTCGTACCGTGACATTTTAAAGAAATACATCTCGCGACGAAGACATAAAAGGATGAATAATAATGTTACGGTATGTAGAAATATTGAATAGGTGAATTTTCATTCAAATTGATGAGTTAACATTCACATGTTAGATTTTTGCGGTTATATGTTTCGCATTTAAAAAATAAAAGTCACACAAAGTTTCAGGAAAATTTACCTACAAATAACAGAACAGTATAACTTATTTCGGGAGAACTGTGTCAAATTGACACGACTGTTAATGAAATATAATTAAATGCCTCGTTCGAGGCTACTTCGTCTCCTCCCTCGTGTCGTTTCGCAGCAGTCGTTCGATCGATTTCGCTCGATCGGTTTTCGCTGGGGGCACTTTTAAGGCATCCTTCCTAAGTACCTTTTATTCGACGTCAGAAAGTTTCAGACGGGCGTCGTTCCTCTTTCGCGTACGCCGCGCCAGGGAGAAACGTTACCGACGTCGTCGCGTCACTGAAATTTCCACGACCCAGCTTTCCCTCAGGCCGGGACATCTTCCCGGGGGTTCCCGAAAGAGGGGGGGGGGTGGCGGATTCTCTCGTTATTTATGAATCGCGAATTTATGGATTGCAAAATTGTGCAAGGTTGTAAAGTTGTAAAGTATAAAATTGTCGAGAAAGAGACATAGCTCATAGCATTTCTCATACGCTCTCCTTTGCGTCGCAAATTTTGATCATTTATTATTAGACTGCAAAAAGTTTCACTTCTGTCGCGCGTGGTTATCCACGTATATCATGTTTTTATCATGTTTTTTAATTATTGAAATTATAAAGACGCTACCATCAGAACTTGTTCTCGTATCATTATAAAAATCGTGATGAACTAAACAAGTTCAGTCCTGTCGTTTTGATAAAACAACGTGTATTTTCTTCCTATCTCGTGTAACGTTTTGCTCCACAGACCTACATACACTATATGTAAGATCATTTGTTCCTTCCTAAAAGATTGTGAGCTGCATATACATATATAGCGTCACGTATAGAAAATTTAAGATTCTGGCTATATAGCCTCTTTGATTTGCAGCGATCCAAGTTAACTCATCAACTGTGTAAAATTAAATTGCAACTACCCTTATGCTCAAAATATTAGATGCCCGATCCAACATTAAAGCTTGTCTCCTTATATTTCATTTCCTAAAGAATTGTAAGTACGAATTTAATTTGATTTAATATTCTCTATGTATGTATGAATATGTATTTACTGTAATTTACATATTTGTACAGTAGATATAGATCTCAGTTGAGATCTGAAATGCTTAATAATAAAAAGAAAAAACAATGTGTATTCGACGCATTTTGTAGCCGGTACGGTTAGTGTTAATTCGGTAATGGCAGAGAGAGAGAGAGAGAGGGTAACACTCCACTCCCCTGAGTTTCGCTTATCTGGCTACCCTGGCTCCACGTTCTAGGTGCAACGTGACTGGCGAAGCCACGCAAAGGAAATATGCTGGAATCGGCCTCTGAACGCGGTGTCACACGACCTGCCACTCGTCATCGACCGCCCCCATGAATCATAATTATCTATCCACGAGCTCGTAATTCAATTCCACTGTGCGTCCGTGCGATGAATGATATCGGGCGAGCGAGAGCGAGCAGGGGAAGGGGGGGAAGCGGCGCGCGAGACGCGTTATCGTCGTTCAATTAGGCGCACACCAAGGACCCCAACACCGAAAGGCCTGTATCGTGGCGGCACGTACCGCGCCAGCGTCAACCTACATACTTTCCCGCACCTTTGACCCGCCTGCTTCCCTCTCGCTTCCTCCTCGATCTCGCTCTCTCTAATCGGCTTTCTCGAACCACCTGGGGAATTTGGTGCGAATTCTGCGCGCGAACGCCGCGCGCCAACTCCCCAGACGACCCTTCCGAATTCCGCGTGTCGTCCCGCAGATCCCCGAGAAATTTCGCTGATCCCATCTACGCGGTCCAGCCTGCATAATGATCGAATTAAATCCCTGCTACGTATATCTCTCAGTCTCGGAAAAAGGAACACACGTCGGAGCGACGAGATAATCCTCTGCCCCGGCCGGCAATCCATTTAATTAAACAGCTACTAAAAAGTCGAGATTCGTGAACGCGATTACTGCCTCCCGCACACCTACTGCTTCTACCGCGAGCTTCTCAAATATCAGACCTTATTTCGAAATGAATTTCGTTCCAGCTCGATCCGTATTCGTTGGAACGTTTGAAAGTTTGAACCCGCAGCAGTAACTATACTAGCTCTACGTAGAAATATTCACGTCAAAAGTTAATTAATACTCTTCAGACTAGTATACTTACTTGTGTTTCGATAGATGGTATCGTTTTATACCGTTCGTGAAGTGAAACCTGTATTTGAACGTTTTGATTTGTTCCTCCCTTGTTAAGAAGTGGTCTTTAAATTTCAAAATGTTTTTGTAATTACATACATAGTACATTGTATATTAAGAATATTATTCTTTTGAATAAATTTCAAGAAACAGATCAATCAAAGTGCATTAGTTATACATTCAAACAATCGTTAGGAATCAACGAAGGGAGTTATACTTATTAGGTACAATAAGTAGAAAGATACAATCCAGATAATTAATTGATACTCTTCAATTCTATTTTTATCGTTACGTTCTTAAATGCGACGTGTTCTCGTGCCAGGGAAAACGTATGTTTAATATCGTGTAACGACCACGCAGAAGCAAACTATTGAGTCACCATTGTTCCCGAAGGGTTACCGGATCGATTTAGCCGCAATTAGTGAACTCCATCGATTGCAACAGCCCGCAAGCTTCGAGCTAGAGTCCGTTCGCGAGATCTCGCCGTCAGATATCCGTTTCTACAGCGTTGATCCTCCATCGGGGAACTGGAATAACGCGATTGTAATTGTGCCCCGGATGAAAAGCTTGCGGAACGTTTATCGGGCAGAACGGCTGAATTTACGGGAGAGACGGGAGAGAATGGGTTCTTTTAATTAAAGAGAGGACGGCACTTTTCAAGCATCCCTCTCCGGACGATAATCCGGACCCCTATATTACCGCGAAGCTCCGGTTGTCGTCACAGGGTTGCAGCCTCTCTGCTATGTGCCTCGCTTTATTTGCCGATCTCTGAGCCGGCCGAGTTAAGATTACTTCGCAACCCGGTTTCCACGTTGACGACGAGCCCGCGCGTTTTCCACGCATGCGACCCACGTCGGAATCAAACTACGAGATTGTTGTTTGCCCTGGCAATTTCGGTGCGCTGTCTGCCCATGTGCCTTTCATCGTTCTCCGGTACATCGGTGTACGAGTACCTTACGTAGTGCAGCAATTTCTGATTTCTGTTTGGATAGTGCAGAATTAATCCCTTCAGGAGGATCAATAGACAAGCAACTGAAAAGACAATTTGGAGAATTTTCAGAATTGTCTGGCTTAACACTGGGAATTCTGCTTTCAACGGTGATTCAATTTATTTGACGGTCTCAAAGCCAATGTGTAATTTTACTGTACTTGCTATATAAACCATATTTGGTTTAAAGCATTAAATAAATAAATAAATCCTATCCTCTCTCTTATCACTGTACGTTTTCCCTACCACTAAAACTTGCCTGATCTCTCTTCGCCTTCCCAAACCCCTCTCAAGACCACTAATCCCAAAAAGATCTCTAAACAACGCACAGCCTGCTTATCAGACCATATCAGCGCGTGTCCCTCGATTGATCGAATTTCGCGGTTTACCGAGTCGAGGCACGAAGTCGCTGCGCGAACGGCAATGAAACCGCGAAAGAAGAGCGAAAGGAATGCGGAGCGGAGATTCAGGATCTGAATCATATTATCTGGCAATGTCCGGAGTATGATTCGGATCGGGAACATCTGTTTAAACTGCTCCTCGATCGTAAACACTACCCTCCCTATAATATTAATTTTTTTCTTAGTATACTTGATATCCCAGCGCTAATTATCATTTATAATTTTCTTAAAAAATGTAAAATTAGGATCTAGCGATGGACCATTTATACTTATTCTTCCTTATATTATGATAATACCTCATTAGTTTTCTGAAAAATATTATATTGTAAGTCATAATGTATGACATATGTTATAATGTATGCTATATAAACCAAACATGGTTTACGGCATCAATAAATAAATAAATAAATAAAATAGAAGAGCGAAAGAAAAGCAACGTCGATCTCGCACTACCGTTAGCGAGACCAGCGATGCTCGAGCTAGGCGAGCGTTCACGTGTGCTGCTATACTCCTTGTTCGTAGCCAGTGATGTCAGATGAGGGGAATCACGGTGAAATGATGTATCCCCTCTCTGATGACCAGAGCAATATGTGCACGCGCAGCGTGTCTACGGCTTAGTGTGGGGGACGTTAGATGGCGATGGAATAGAATAGTGGAAGGGGAAAAGGAGGAGAGTACCGAGGGTCCGTTTTGTCCCTTTCTGGCATCACTGCTCGTAGCAAACGTGTGTCCCGGGCCGTTTCTCCAGCTACTCCACGAGAGAACCTCTCTCTTTCTCTCTTTCTCTCTAGCGCAACGTATGGCTGGTTTCGCGGAACGTGCTCGACTTCCGTCGAAAGAAAACCGCGCCGGTCGCCGAGAACGCGGTCCGGGACACAAACGCGACCGGTCGCGGTTTTCTCGCGCGCATCAATCGCCGGCCGGTTACGCGCTCGCTCGTAAATCCTTGCTCCCCTCGGGTCGCGTCCGGTCGTTCGTACGTCATAAACCCGTTTACGGTCTCTCTAATCAATGAGAATTTATAATGCCCGGAGAAAAAGATTTCCCTCGGCTGTGTCGGCTCCGGCGAAAGTTCATCGGCTGTGTCGGGCCGAGGTTTTGCCGATGTCTATCGGCTGCTGCATCGAACACACATCCCCCGAGCAAACCTCCGCCGAACATACTCTGCTTCCAGCTCCGCCGTGATTGCCAACCGGAGGAACGACTTCCAACGACACGGTTCTCGTTCCCGATGAAAAATGAAAAACGCGCAACGTCTGCCGCCGGTGCCCTCAGCCTGGGAACCGACTAGTCAGGCCACTGTCTTCGAACAATCCATTCGAACAAGAAATGCCTAACAGAGAACAATCTTGGAAAAACTCCCTGCGAATCATTCATTCGCACGAAGCCGCGTGGAAACGATCGAGGATGGCGTGATCTCTTCGTCTACCTTATTATTGGTCATTCTTTATGTCTTCGGAGGTACGCGATAAGCACACTACGGATCTTTATGCGGATATTTAAGAAACAGTAAAGGATTAGAAAATTTGCAGAATATCGCCATGTTGTATTTAATGTAACAAAGGGATGATATCGATTTTTGTGTTAGTCCTGCTTCCCACGATCAATGCAGATCATTTTCATTTTGCATATTGATCCGTAGTCTAGTGATAAGTGTTCCAGCTTATTACAATGATTAATTGATCAACAATCAATTCCAACGTATGATAATACATTCTCCTTCCACTGGTCCTAGAGCCTCCGATGTTAGCGGCGAGTCGTGAAATCTCTGCTATAACCTTCATAGCTGTAGTCGTTACTTTTTCCAGATACGCGAAATAATTATTTCGATTATTAAACAAAATACCCAAATGCTTCAAACATACCATGGGTTTGATCTTACGTCCCAGAACGTTTAGACTAAGATTGTTAGGAATCTTCTTCTTATTCATAAAAATGACTCGGGTCTTATTGGCAGCCATCTCTAAATCCATACTTTGTAATCAAAAAGCGATTTCACCGTTAACTTATCAGTTTCCAACTTCAAGGTGCGTAGACCTTTAGGAGTTGCGAGAATTAAAAATTCCACCTGATACCGTCTGCCTGTAAAAGGTACGGACAATCCCGAGAAGATACCTTCACCGATCCGCGCGCAAAACAGTGCAACTCAACTGAAACAACTGTTTTCCTCCACGAACAGAAACCCGTCTCGAGGATCAAGCGGCTGGAATTTGTCCAAGGGCTAATCTAGTTCTTCTAACTGGAACCGCGTAGAACGGTACCGGCATTGCGCTCCGCGTTCGTACAGCCGGGTCGTCGTTGTCGCAGAACTGCTCGTGTTTCCTATACGACTGTGCCGTCGTTTTTCAATGGCAAAACGGAACGTTGAAGAAATACTCCGTCATATACATCGCCTTCCAAGTACGTGTAATACGTCGAACAGATGCTGAAACCGTTTAGTACCGGTACACAGTGGGCCAAATCAGGACAAAAATCGTGTGCCTGATTGTGCCTGAACGAGACTAGGATAAATCGTTTTCTTAAAGTATCCTTAAAGTTATGAAACAAACCCCGTTTGCCCAGTATTGCCGATTGAAAAGATATTAATAATATAATACTGTATGGATTTTCATGCAGACAGTTAAGTGCAAATACGCAGAATCAAGAAATGCTATTTATGTGAATCTGTTGTAAGTTATAGTCCTTAAAGTTATGAAACAAACCCCGTTTGCCCATTATTGCCCATTGAAAAGATATTAATAATATAATACTGTATGGATTTTCATGCAGACAGTTGAGTGCGAATACCCTGAATCAAGAAAGGCTATTTATGTGAATCTGTTGTAAAACAAATAGCATGAATCAAGTTTATTTCATGTGTTAATAACATTTTAAAGTTAATAACGAATTGTTATTAACAAGTAAATACATTTAAAAATAAATATACCAGTTGATGAGCGAAATATATTGTTGGACTATCTCGCACCAGAACTTTACATACGTTTTCAAATATAATTAAAATAGCATTTAACCAAATCCAGTCACTATTTAATCTGAAGATAATGTTCAACATATATATATTGTCTTTATGATATGTCTTCCATACTAGTCCACCATTGTTAATTCGTCACTTTTTTCTCTAAACACGAATACGTCAAGATCAATAAAATACGATACGGTTTACGAAATAACGGAATTACGATTTAAGAACTAAATGTTTCTTAAGTGCATGTTAAATTAAATATATGTCGCGTGCTTTTTTTTCTAATAAATTAATTGTCCAACATTTCGTATCTTACATAAATAAAAGAAATCAAACTAATACGTTATTCAATATTTGTCATCTGACGCAAGATTTGAAACATCGAGTTTTGGCCAACTTTTCGAGGCAAATACTGCACACTGTTCGACGGTGGTAGGTTTAGCGTCGAAGGCAATGAATGTCTTCTGAACGAGTCCGGAAATTCGATGTTCCCAGTAACGGAATCATTTTCTGTCCGACGTTGTTTTCGCGAATGACGCGTATCCTGTTAAGTTGACGAGCCGAGCCACCTCGCAGCACGGCGTTAAGCGTATAGCGTCCACCGTCTGGCCAGACGTCATTTGTCAGTATCGACGGCGAGGCATTGGGTCAAGCGTCGAACCGACACACGGTGGATACGCGTCGTCGCATAGTCATATATCATTTGCATCGTTCGCCGCGACGTGCCCTGTCATTGCAGATTCTCGCGCGTGTGCTATTTGCCCGACGCAAACAATACGAGGCTGCAGGATGAAGAATTTATATGGGGGTTAATTAAAGGCCTCATTGTCCAACCGGCTCCGCAGTAATTGCGTTATTTGATTCCCCCGCGCGCACCGCGCAACGGCTCTCCGCCACTCTCCTCGGTTCGCAGATTGTTTTAACGCACCGGTGTCTCCTTGTCCGACATCCGGACGGAATGCTGTACACGGATCGACACACTTTCCGCGAGGACTCCCGGGAATCACGAATCGACTGCACGAAACTCTAGCCGTCTCTGCGATATATAATCACTTTTCTAAATGCTAACATCTTTCCCCGAACATCAGACTATATACATATATAATCTTTAATTGGGAATCTTTATTGATTCCCCTCGGGGTTACAATCCTTTTTCACATTTTCCTCCTTTTCCACTCCCTTCGCTCTTACCCTCTATCCTTATCTCTAACTTATCATCTAACTTACAACTACCTTAACCTACTATATGCAGGGTGTCTCACCTGATTTTGACATCCTGATTTTCTCGCTATTGTTACTCGTAGCAAAAAATTTTTCACCATAGGCTTGAATAGTATCGAGTGGAGCATATTTTGATGTTATTAGCTTTTTTCGTGAGTGGACGCGTAAAGGTCGTATAAAGGTTAACTTTTTCTTTTAAATGGAATGAGGTATTTTTGAATACATCAATCGATGCAGCTGGACATTCGTTATAAAAAAAGTACTAACCTATGTATGTTGAAAAGTTAGTAGTTCAGGAGATATTCCAATTTAATTAATATTAATTATTAAATAACTCAAAAATACCATTACTGTCGTACTAAGACGTTACACTAGTAATTTAAAGCTAACGTGTTTAAGATTTTTTTCTAGTTTAAGAACAACCAGCGTGTTCCCTATGCAAAATTTGGCTGGTGCGCCAAACAGAAACGAGCAAACTTCAAAAGCTGGGTCAACAAGAAAATTCACAGAACGAACAACACTTTCGACGTGACGAAATGAATTTCGTTATTTATCTTTCATTAAAGCGTACGCTTTGGAGGAAGGTTCGTTGCAGCAAATGTTTTCGCAGGGACATATTTCTAGACTAATGTATTCCAACGAGGCCACGGTCGGTGCAAACGGTCCCGGCAAATTGATTTCGAGAATATCGTCCGATTAATTGCTCGGCTGCGGCTGCGAATCGCATTCGACTGTATTAATCGCGACGGGGCTCGCAGACACGGATCGGTTCGAAACGCAGCGGTGCGGTGGCGGAGAAATCGGGATCCGAGTTGGTTCGACCTTGTTCGACGCGGAATTCCGCGGGCCGGAACGGTCCGGGAACGGGGTTTCGGAGCGGAGCCGAAGGCTCTGCGTTTACAGGGCCGTTAGCTGGTTGTACACCGCCGCAACGAACGGCTCTTATAATTAATTTAACGCCGGTAATCGCTGGCCTATCGAGCGACGAATGCACTCTGCCTTAAAACGCGGCGAGCACGCGTGCGCCTGGTTTTATCGCGTCGAGTGTTTCCTACGCGATCACCTATTTTCCGCGTTGATTCGCCGCTTGGATTAAAATCGACCAACCCCTGCACTCCTCTCTCTCTCTCTCTCTTTGGTCTCTCGGCTCGTGATCGTTTCGGTTCCGTGTACCGCGGATTATCGAGACTTCGCTTTAATAGAGAAAGGCTCGGGGTCCCGCTCATTGTTCTCCATCGAGGGAAAATTAATTGGAACGCGCGGCGGCTTGTACCCGGCTGGAAATTTGTCGAACGATTAAAACGAGGAGGGCGCGTCGAATTATCGTGCAGTCCGATCGGGATTTGCAACAATTGTCGCCAGCAAACAAACCACTCCCCCACTACTCTTCCAGGCTACAGGTCGGGCCCGGGGACGTTCCCCGATCCCGTATTTGTCTCGCGCCGACTCTCTATTTATTTTTCACGTTTGTCTCGTCGTCCGTCCCTACAGTCCCGATTAAACAAATTATGCAAATTACGCGCTCGCAGAACCACGGCCCGCGAATCTCTCTCTCTCTTGCGAATACCTGACTTTCTCGTCACTGACGAGGGAATACGTTTAATAACGTTTAATAACCATAACAGTTGAAAAAACGACGTAAAAAAAATAAATAAACAAACAAGAAGGCGAGGGAATACGTTTATCACTTGAAGGAAGCCTCGACAGAATCGGTAACAAACTCTGTGAGAAAAGACGTCATCTTCTGCATCTGAATTTCCACTATTAGATCACCCGGTATTCTACGATATTCCGCATTTCGGTATTCGAGCATCGAAGAAAGGGCTGCGAGGGTTTCTCGCGACGCGAATTGCTCTCGAGGAACGTTGGATTGGCTTGGTATCGGTCTCACGTCACGGAGGCTTGATTTCGTTATCAGGGATTATCGGCGCGCGTCGCGGAGCTCGCTAATTACCGGCGAATCAAGACCGAGTCGGCACGCGATCTGGTTTTAATTAAAATTAGAATAGAGAGCGCCCGGCCCAAGCAAGATCAATGCTGACTACCGCGTCAGACTCGAAGATGGAAGGGAAACTAACCGACGCGACGTGTGCTGCGGAACCGTCTTCAAATAGCCTGATTCAACAATGCCGGGCCGCTTCTCTTCCGCCGATTAAATAGATCAGGGCCGCCCGAGTTACGATTGTTCGGGAAACTTTCGGCTGCCGGATTTCAGCTCGGGTCACTTCCGAGCGTTTCCTACTATTTCTGACGATCCTCTTTTTCTTCTTCTTCTTCTTCTTCATCCTCCCACGCTTCGCAAACCGTGACACCACGAAACGGCTACAAGTTAGCCGTAGAAATAGATATGTTTAAATCGTATATTTTTAATAATGTTCTTCAGGCAAAGAACCTCGCACTAAAAATATGGAAACTTTATCCCGGTAAAATCAGTTCATATGTTATAACTTATGATCTACTGAAGAAAAGATGTAATGGGCACAAAGCTCAATAATGGACAATTATCGAGTTATAATCAGTCGAATATGACAAATTCGAGCTGCCGAATACTCAAATACAGAATCCAAATGAGTAATACATAATAAGATCATTTTTTTATTAATCCACACACTGTATTTTTGTTTCAAACATTTTTTCAAAAGATAAATACTTCCCAAGATACGAGTATTCGGCAGCTCGAATTTCTCATGTTTCACTGATTATATGTAACTCGATAACTGTCTATTATTCAGCTTTGTGCCCATTACATCCTTTGTTGAGTAAATCATAAGCTACAACATGAAAAATCCAACTGATTTTACCGGGATAGATGTTCCATTTAATTAGTGCGGGGTTCTTTACTTCAACAATTTCACTAACAAGGGACATTGTTTGTTTTGACTACAAACTAGAGATCGTGGTTTTGTACGTGTATCAATAACACACGTATTTAAATACACGTACCTCAGTACGTGTCCTTTTAAGTACACGGGTACACGCGTACTATTTCACGTATGTATATTTGAATACACGTGTATTAATGGATGCTCATTTTAATTCGTATAATTTTTGGAACATTGATATTAATTTATAGCCCTATTTTGTTTTCGAAAACACGTGAACACACGTGTATATAAATATACGTGGAATAGTACACGTGCATTTATTGATACGTGAAATAGTACACGTGTACCTGTGTACTTAAAATGACATGTACTGGAGTACGTGTACGTGAAATACACGCGTATACGCGTAAAATAGGTATCTCTACTATAAACGCATCGAATCCACAACCTAGTGATGGAAAGATGAATAAAAAAATTTGTTCTTCCAGTTTTTCAACGTATCTTGTACCAACTTCCATAGCTAATAATGTTATAGATTGAAAATGAGAATCCTTCAACCGCTCGGCGCCAGGGGCGAGTCGTTTCGCGCGGTGTAGATCGCTGCAACGATTCCGGGAACGAATCTTCGAGGATCTTTCGGATTCTTTGTTGATCGGATCGGTATTTGAACCGCGGCTCGAGAGGAAGAAGACACGCTCGAAATCGCCCACACGACACGGCGAGACGATTCATAGTAAAGCGGCGTCTGTGATTCCGAGCACGATCGGCAGGCCTCGAATCTGGGTGACACTCATCCAGCAAGTGTGTTGAACCCGAACCTCTATATCCCCTTCCATATTTCTCGGTTTACTTTTCACTGGAGTCCACCAAGGTCGGCCAACCGAGGAACAGGTACTTGTGCCTCGCTTTCATCGATTCCACGGCTCCCCTATCTATCGTTTAACTGAATTATGTGTTTTTGTTTCGGCGGTATCCACGGTGGCCTCGATCGTGAGGCGGTTCTCTCGTGGTCTGTCGTGTCTTTCGGTTGATTTCACCGTTTCGAATCGACGCTTTTTCTGTCGATCCATGCGCCGATTCGCGAGATAATTGTTATATATTAACGGGTATACCCTAGATCTGTGAGATTGCGTCGATCAATGTCCTAGAGACTGGCTACGAAATAATAAGGAAGAGTAGCCTAACTCGGAGTTGGGACCGGGGATACCATAGGGCCCCGAATTTAAAAGAAATTTATTTAATGTGTAACGGTATGAAATATTTTCATTACTTTTCTTTTTCGTTAATAAGTTTCGGAGAGTTGTCTTGCAACTTTTATTTCTAACTTGAGCTTGAAGGCACCGAAATTTTTACCGCTTGGAGCCTCCACTTGACTCGAGCCGCCACTGCTCAGCGACAACAATGCGGAGGAAGAAGAGAAAAAGTCTGTTTCGGTGCGTCGTTGTGATCGATAGCCTAATCCGCGGATCGTTAACGTCGCGAAAAGGCAAATCCGTGAAATCTTTCTCGGTTTTTCTGTGTCCTTGTGAGGCTCGTCGCTTTTCCCCGGCTCTCGCCGCGATGTATTAACCCGGTAGCCTACTTCCTGGCGCCAACAGCCTCGGGCCTTTCGAAAATACTTTGCGTAGCTACCCGCAGTTTCTCGCGGCAACTCGTAAGAAGCTTCTATATTCGTGTCTCAAAGCTCCGTGGCGTTGGCTGCCAGGCAAACTCGGCGGAGCAGCGTGTAGTCGACGCAAAGACAGATGGGAAACAGATCCGACGAAAATCTCCGATCTCCCCTTCTGAAAAGATCGCAGTGCCTAAAATGTCCGGAACTAAGAGATGGACGCGTGCTCAATTTGATTCACAATTTACGCGGAATCAGAAACGATATATTTTCATTCAGATATCACTTTATTTAAATAATTCCTGTTTCAATCTCTAAGTTCCTCTATGTATTCAACGACGCAAAGACCAATGGGAAACAGATCCGACGAAAATCTCCGATCTCTCCTTCCGAAAGAATCGCAGTGCCTAAAACGTCCGGAACTAAGAGATGAACGCGTGTTCAATTTGATTCACAATATACGCGGAATCGGAAACGATATATTTTCATTCAGATATCACTTTATTTAATTAATTCCTGTTTCAATCACTACGTTCCTCTATGTATTCAAATTTGATAAGCCCCCGAGGCACGATACAATTAATCTCTACACGCGGTATTGGTAGAAACGTACATTACACGGTACATTAACCATTTGCGCCATGTACGCAATTTCATTCTTTCCAAGCCACGTTAGTCGCGTGGAATTATACTATTGGATGATTGCAGAAGTTTCTGTCCGATTTGAAAATAAAGCACGAACGATTACATGTTCGAGTGGACAGTTTTATTGATCAATCACGTTGCGCACGGTTACATTTTCTACATTTGCTTCCCGCAACGATTTACAAGCTGGTTTTTTTCTTGGAACGAGACGAGGTCTGGAAAAATCGTGCATGAGCTTCTGCAATTATACAATTGTATCGCTAAAGGAGAATGCATTCATTTCTGAACGTGCGAAGTCGGTACTTCGTATAACTAGTAAGTAAAGTTGACGTGAAATCACGCTCGACAATAAGAGTACAAAGGACAGCGTAAACGCGCGCGACACGAACGCAACGCCTGTGGCAATCTTCTGTCATTTTTTCACACGGCGCACGGTGTCGTCGAACGGGGAAACTGTATAGGCGTCACGCGTGAAATTTAGTATTCCCGTTTGGTGAAAGTCTCGCACACCGTTACGAGCATCATCGTGTCTAATAATATCCCAATTAAAGGCAATGCAACGCTCGGCACCGCCGGCATTGTCTAGCCATTGTAACCCGCCAGTAACAATAGAATAACACTCACCACCTCGGCAACGTTGCCGGAGCCGTCCCTCATGCCATCTCTGTCGGTGCGTCCCCCTGCGAAAACAAAAAAGAGAGAAGAAAAATCATTCACCGGGTTACATCATCGTCGATCCATGGGGAAGTAGCCGAGAAGCTACCGCGAACCGTCGTAAAACTGGCCACAGGAACGAGACGGAAAGGTGGGGGAGCGTGGACGCGTTTCACGGGCGTGTTTCAGTTCTGGTTGATCGCTAGGATCCAGGCCGATCGTTACACTCTAGTGGACAACGATAGACGGAAGTGCCGGGGGAGGCTAACTGGAATGGCGAACTGGACTGGTCTCGCGAGTATCATTCACCCGACCCCCACTTTTCCGAGGAATCCGTCGACCGTCCGTTACGTCGACCGATTTTCCTCGTCCACCATGAACCGTTCTAATTACCATAAACGCTCCACGGAGCTCGTCCCCGATCCGGATCGAACCCGAAAGCTGACCAATTTTCCTGACCAAAGGTTTTATGCTTTCCGGTAGCTACTTATCGAGCGGCAATGAGTTCCTCGTGGTTACACCTAAATTGTGAACACGCTCGCGACCAGCGTCATGTAATGTTGGGAAACCGAGGTACGAGGAATCAACCCTAGTAGCACAAAATATTGTATACACATTCGTATAATATTTAAAAGAGATTCAATCTTTTTTTAATATTCAAATATACATACAATATTTATTTTATGATAAGTATTTCTTTTTAAATATAGAGGACATATCTATTTCATGTTAAGAGAAAAATAGTTTTTTCTAAATATTAAACGAATCTTTTATTTCATATTAGAAGTAGAATTCATAATTTTGTTCCTAATATACAAATAATATTTATTTCATATTATGTTATTTGATATTTATAATTTAATATTTAAATAATATTATTTATTTTATTTAATATTAGAAATAGAATATTTCTTCCTAATATACAGATAATGTTTATTCTCGTACATGTATACAATATTCAGATCCAATATTTTTCTCATATGAAAAAGGGTAGCTTAAAAAATATTTTTTCAATATTTGAAAAAAATATCTATCTAATATTTCTGTGCTACTAGGGAAATATAACTCTAGATAATTATTGTTTACTAGCTTTTCCCCGCGGCTTCGCTCGCACAGGAAACTGTGTAATGCCCTCGAAAATTGATATTGTTTCTCCATAAAACCTTTCAACCCCCCATTCGCTCCATTGGGATTGTATAAATGAGCATTAAGACCACGTATCAAGCAAATCCGACCGCAAATAAAATATTTCTCATACAAACGTTGCAACGCCTTTTCATCCCCTTAGGGGTTGAATTTTGTAAAATGCTGAAATAGGTGTTTGATTAATTATATATCAAAGTGCATTAAGACCAAGATTCAATCCTATTATCCTTGTTGTCAGTACGTAGGCGTACAATCGATATGGATTTTCTTCATTTTAATAAAGAAGTTCTAATCACCGTTACCGTAGGAGAAACCGTGGTGCAAGGGTTTAAGAAAGAAATAAAAATGTTTTCGGCAACTGTGCCGCTTGAGAATGCGGTACAAAATTAGCGGCGAAGCACGTACCGAACAAATCGAGTACCGGGAACAATTTCCAGCGGCCTGATCGGCGGAATAATTGTCGGAGAACCGTTCCCGATCGGTCAGGCATATTTCCCGATGAATAATTCAGAGACACCGTGTCTATCGGAGTAGTAAAAGTTTCGCAATGGAGAGGGTTGCGCAACCGTTGCGAGAAAAACGCGTGAATGAACGTCTGGGTGCGCAAACAGCTTCGAGGAAAACATGTGATTGTTTCCTTCTCACGAGTTGCGTTTCCGATCGGAGATAAGCGAATTAATATTATCGAAACCAACTAAGTAAAGCACGTCAACGATGCAACGCAAGAGAAAGAGAGATAGAGAGAGAGAAAGAGTGGAAACGATTGGCAACAGGGTCGACGACCTAGGGCGGAAACACGCCACGGTTAAAATCCACCGTGACCGGCTGTTAATTAATGAAAAATTGACTCGGCGCGCTGGAAATTAGCCCGGAACACGCGGCGCGCGTCCGTCGGACCGCGCAACGCTCGCAAAGATTTAATTAGGAGCCGCGCGGGATTCTTGTTCGAAGCACGACCGATCGCAATTCCGTACCAACTACGAAACGACTGGGCAGAGGTCTCCGGCAACTACGGAACTTTTCTCTTCGAATGGAACTCGCCGATCGCGAGAAATCCAGCTACGCGACGTGCCCGATAATTGCGGAACTTTGACTTTGACGAAACTCTCTGGTATTCCGCACCCTGTCTCGTCACTGCCCCTGCCAAATTCGAACCGGGCTTCTTTATTTTATACAACATCGATTTTCAACTAACGAATTGTTGGGATCCAACGATAATATTGTATAGAAACAGGCAGTGGTGCGACTCCGGTCCAAGTGGTTTATGGCAACCCCACTTAACACATTACCTACCGAAGCCTATCAATAGGATTTTCAATAATTGTGCTGCACCAAAAAAAGCACAGAAATTTTGTTTTATATTACAATTTTAAATGAAACTATTAGACGACGCTATTCAGGGTGACTTAGTTAGTTTATACTAAATGCTAAATTTTAATTTAGCCATGTACCATACATTTTTCAAATATATGCAATAATCACCGTTCGGTAATGTGTTAAGAAGGATGCAATTTTAAATTCAGTTAAAATAATAAAAGATCAAGGGCTACATAAGGGTAAAGCTTATTTTCAACGATTCTATAAGGATTTTCGTATACCTTGGTTTGGGCATAAAAAGCTAACACGACAATTTATTGTTTCAATTAATCGATGGAGGGCGGACCATTACCATATGGCTGCTTCACTTGCTCGCATTGGCATCATCGATAATCCCAATTGTAAATGTAACCAGGAGCAGGAAACGCTTAACCATGTTCTATGGCAGTGCAATTTATATAATGATCAGAGGATCAAACTTATCCAAAAGTTGCTTAATAGCTGAACATAATATTAGTGCTTGCGTATATATGATAGCCTTTTTAACACTAGAACTACCGGACCAGTCAAAATGACTGATGCGAATTCTTTTCAATTGGAAATATTAAAAGTATAAATATGTTTTTTGAGAAATTTTAGTGAACTTCTCTATTGAAGTACATATTTAAATATCGCTTGTACGAAATCTAAATAAATGCCATATTGTAATTATTAGAAGGCAATGTATGCCAACTGCGTTTAGTGCTCGGTAGTTCTAGTGTTAAATACATGTAACCTACGTGCCTAAGGATTTTCGATTTTTATATTGTAACTAATATTTCTGTTATACCATACAATATACTCTGTACTAATACTCTGTACTAAGCATTATGTTGTAATAAATCTCATATGAGATTTCTTAATTAAAAAAAAAAAACGTACTAGCTGTATTCGCGAGAGGACTTGTCACGAATAATGGAGCGAAACCAGCAAATTTGGTCGAGCGAGTAATTTAAATCGCCTATGATTAACGGGTCCATATTTGACGGACAGCGGAATGATGGATTTGCGGGGAATTTCGCTGAAAAATGGCAATCAGTGGTCCCTTTGTGTGGGGCACCTACGAAATGCAGACACGAGTGGCAATTTCGTTGGGGACATTGTTGGTACCCAAGATTCTTGCGGTATTTCGGTCGGAAAAGAGTTATTACCGGTCTGGAACGCTCGAGCAAAGTATATTGTACAAGGGGTCGAACAAATGGTGGCCGTGGCGGGAGCGTCGCGAAATTAGCCACTTCCACAATATACAGCGCAGAATGGAACTAATTATGGGGGGCCGGGGTTGTACACGCCTGTGCGCGTCGCGCGAAATTGCCCCTTTCGTTCGGCGAGCATTTATTTGTTCGCCGGTTTGTTTGTTTCGGCTGGTTCGAGCGGAAAAACGCGCAGCATTCGCGATCGCGATCGCGAAACAAGAATTTCTGCGGCTCATAAAAGGCGTAGTTTATGATCGATTCGTAAGAATCTCTCGTCGTCGCCGGGAGATGCGCTTTTTTATATTTCTGGAACGGATGACATTCCCCGAACACATAAACGCGACGGACAGAGAGCAACCGAGAGCCAGCTGAATGCAGGAAACTCGGATATCGATCGTTGTCGGGCTCTCTTTCTTTCTTTCCGTCTGTGTGTATCGTGCACGCACGTCTACGGAGAATATTACCCGTTGTCAGGTGATCGATCGATCGCCGTGTATCGGCGAAACCGTCGCAAGAAAAGTCTTTTGTTCCGCGCTGCGGGAGTTCCGCGAACTCGTCAACGTCGAACGGAATTAAAATGGATCGCGAGGTTCTGCGAGGAACACACGGATTACGCGGAAGCTGACCCTTCGCGCGATCGACAACTCCTTCGAGAGAGCTTCTTGGTTATTGAAAAATATTATCCGCGGAAGATGAGGTACCAGGGCGGATCCATAACGCAGAGATACTATGAAAGGCGGGCGGAAATTTATGCGACGCCTAAACACGATGAACGGCTTCGAAAATCGCACGATGCCTCTTCGTGCTTTCCGAAGGCAAAGGATTCAGGAAAATGTGTGTTTAACCATTGAAATATATTGTACCATTATTCGCAATATTCTTTGCATTATGAAACATGTTGGTGTCTAATCGATTACTACACGTTTAAGTAGTGCATCATAAAATGTAGAAAATCAAATTCAATAGAATTATTCTAGGTCGGAAGTTAAAGGTTTCATTAATTCATTTAAGATAAGCTTTATTAATATTCATGGAAAATAAAAATCGTTTGTATGAATTACAACGAACAAGAAAGTCAAACAGAAATTTCATTGTTCCTTGAATAATTATGATTAGCTGGGACTTAATCAATGGAGATGACAAATTCATTTAATCTGTCCCTTGTTTAAATCGCACCTACTGATTTTTTAAACAAATGCATCAAATTCTATTCGTGGTGGCAGGTTTCTCTTATTCCGCCTGTATCACCCTGTACATACGAGTATCCCAGGGACGAGTATCGCAAAGTCCGCCGAATGAAAATAGATCGTGAGTTTTCGCGGGCGAGAGTCAAATTTCCCGGCGACATATCGATTCTGGCGGGGGCTCCGGTTCGATTTGAAAGTTAAATCGGGCACCGGCGATGTCGCCGGCACCGGTAGCGATTTTAATTGAAATTTCGTCGAACCCGCGAACGCGGGAACGGAACAGTCGGAGAGGAGAGAGGACGAGAGAAGAAGGCGAAGGAGGAAAGGAAAAAAGAGGAGAGAGAGAGAGGACCGTCGACGGAAGGACGCATGCGCGCGTCTCACGAGAGCCAAGATCGAGTGTTTTAAAAACACGCGAGTACCGACGAGTGGGATTTCAAGGTTAGGCATGCCGAGACACCCGAGGCTAAACGGAGAACAGGCCGACAGCGTTTTGTGGCGTCGAGACGCGGAATCCGCCGGCGTCGCGCGAAAAACTTGAAGTCGCGCGACCCCGAATCAGCGTCGCATCGATCACGATCCTTTCCCCGATTAAACGATCGAGATTATTGGTGGAAGCTTGAGAAATGGCAACCTGCGATTCATACCAAATAACACTTATCCGAGACTAGGTTTTTCCTGGACAGGAAACTGTTTAATGCCCTCGAAAATTGATATTGTTCCTTCATAAAAACTTTTAACCCCCCATGCACCCTTATAGAGTTTTAATTTTAGAGTTTTAATGTCACATCGCCATCTTAGATTTCAAAATTGATGCCATTTTCGTAATTAACATACTTAAACCTCAATAACGATACCCATACCGATTTTTAGGCTTAGTCACACCATTTTACCCCATTTGTCGAATACAAGTTCGAATTTAATTTATGAGGAGTTGATTCTTGAAGAACCACCACGTATCTAAGGGTTAAGACTATTTAGTTTAAGTACCTCTTTATATACTACATAAATAAAATATTGCTCATACAAACGTTGCAACTTCTTTTCACCCCTTTAGGGTTTAAATTTCGAAATATCCTTTCTTATCCCTTGTATAGATCGTAAAGGAAACCTCTCTGCAAAATTTCAGCTATCTAGGTCCAAGGGTTTAGCCTGGGCGTTGATAGGTGAATAATCGCCGATTATTTCCTAATTTTTCAAAGTGTACGTGTCAATGGTCCACGACAATGAGTTTCACGTAGTATAATTTCGGATACGAGACCACTTTCGTATTTCTGTGCCTCCGCGCCAATTCTCAAATTCCCAACCAATTTATCTCCGTCGTTTCAGCGACTGTCAAAGAGGAATTCCCATCGAAACGGTAAGTCTTCGGCTTCATCGTGCGCTTTAATCGCTTGAGTGACACGCGGCGCGGTCGTGCTTCTACCGTTCAATGCTTAAAAGTGCCAACCCATCGTAGAGTCAAACTCCGTGTAGACTCTGCATTTCGATTTTGTTGGTGCGTGTCTTTACCGTTTCCGTTTACTCAACTCGTGCTCAACTGAAGTTTGTGCCTTCGCAAGCTTCGTGGCACGTCGTCCGAAGCTTTAATTAGCGAATCAAAGCACCGTCACGGCAGACGATTAATATTTCTTCGACACGCGATCAAAGAACGTTCCTCCTTCGATTGAATTTTTCTGACAATGTAACACCGAGGGATGGATACGATTCGTGAGAAATGATTTCGAGAGTGCGTTCCTTTTGCTCGGCTGGTCGATGCTACAACAAACGGACCTAAAATCGGTCGCGTTCACAGAGGAGATCGCGCTCGATCGTGTCCGATGCATTCGTCGCCGGTATCGACGAGCGGAGCAAACACGGCTTATCGGTCGAAGTCGATAAGCTCTTTCGAAAATAAAAGTCGGCTACGATAACGAACAAAAACCGGGTAGAATAGATTCGGGTGTCAGGGATCGAGTCGAGTGAACCTGCCGTAGATAAAGCCGTCTGTCGCTCGGTAAATGGCAACGACCGTAAGCTCCCGGTGAACAGAGACCGGCCGAGAGGAGAGAAACGCCGGCAGAGAGACGGAGAGAATGAAAAACAGCAAGCATGTTCGAGTGAGAGAGAGAGAGAGAGAGAGAGAAAGATGAAAAAGATAGAGCTTCACCTTTTTTAGAAACCGGCAAAATTTTGGCGATTCTCGGGTCGCCCGTGTAATCCAGTTCTCGGCGATCGCGTGTGCGGGCCTCTCCTCTCCCTGGAACGGTGTCCTGGCCCAGCTATATCTCGTCTCGTTTGCACTTAATCGCGGTGTCGCAGTTCACTGGTTGCCCACTGCCCCCCCTCTACGCGGGTTTCTTTCTCTTCTGCACGATCCCAACCAAACCTCGGCACACACCGGCACACCACGATCACGAGCACATATCCACCGAGATAGAGAGAAAGAGAGAGAGAGAAACAGAGAGAACCGCGTCCGAAGGCGCGCCTCCGAACAGAGATCAGAAAATCACCGCAACCGCCTCGCCGCGCGGCTCTGTATTCCTCCCGAGAGCGTTCTCCCCTTCCTCTTCTTCCAGATTCGCTTCTCTATTCTTAACACCGTGCGCGATCTCCAGCGAACACTCCGGAAAAGAACAATCGATATCTTCCAACAGGGCTATCGAACTTCCGACGAGCCTGTGTATCCTCGAGTCCGTCGATCTTTGCGTGTCACTTCCGAAACGGTCTCGTCGCGGAGGGGTCTCGCTCGTTCGAAAAAGAAACTGCACGCGGCCGAAAGACCACCGCACTGCTCTCTTCCCTCTCCGGTTCCCTCTCCTTGCACCACGCTCCCGTTTCTCCCTCTCGTTTTACTCGGCCGCGTTCTACCTGTCAGCGGCTTGATAGCCGTTGTTGCAGCGTTGCCGGCTCGGCTGGCTCTCTGGCACACCGTGCTTTCCTCTTCTCCTGCGAAACCCCGTTCGAATTTTCCGCCTTGGAATCTCTCACTCGGTTCCGCGGCACCGAAAGGGAACAGCCAACGAAGCCGGTGTCTCCCCCCGTGCTTTCGCTGGCCGGGGGGTGGGTGGGCTGTCTCGTGCACGCGCCTCTGCCCTCGCGGAATACCTGGCCGCGAGAGAGTTCGAGGCCGTGCAATGTTACCCGCGGAATTCCAGGTGTGTAGAACTGCCGCAGGGTCGCTGCGATCTTCGGCGAGGATCTACGGAGGAGCCTCGATCATTCGGATACGGGGGTATCGATTCTCACTGGCGGTTTCGCGACATCGCCCCCTGCCGGATGCGTGTGTGTCGTCGTCTTTCTCCTCTCTTTCTCCGATGCGGCCGCAACGGCGAACAGAAGCAGGCGGACGACTTTTTAAAAATGCCACGCACCGACCAATCACGGACACGCGCTGGAGAAACGGAGGTAGAACAAGGGACAGAGAGAGAAAGAGAGAGATCGTGAGGGAGGGAGGGTAAGCAAGAGGGGCCTCGCTTGTACACGATCTACGTGCACCGCAGGTATATAGGTGGACGATGGGCTGCCAGCTATCCAGGGGGGGGGGAAGAGCGAAACTCGCTCTCTCTTGCTTACTCGTTGGTCTCGCGCTTCCACGCACACACTGTCTCACTCGCGCACACACGGTATACACGCGATCGCGGAGACGCGATCTCCTAAGCCGGGCGACGTTGATCTTTCAACGGATCCGCGGGGACGAGATCCATGGATCGACGACCGCGACGCACCGGTTTCCACGCACGCCAATCAACTGCGCCGCGCGCGCGCAAGAGAGAGAGAGAGAGAGCGAGAGACAGCTAAGGAGAGTAGCCGTGCGAGGAGGACTAGCTCTGCGACAGTGCACAGTGCAAGCGGCGGTGGCGGTTGTAGGCGTCCCGGTCTACGAATCGCGCAATACGAACAAGACGAAACGACGACGACGACGACGACGACGACGAAGACGACGGCTACGACGACTCGTTTCTCGTGGAATGTTCGGGCACGGGTTGCGTGGCCAGCCCCAGCCGTCCGTCCGTCCGTACGGCAAAGGTAAGTTGAACTGAGCAGCAGCGCGCCTACGGTGAACGAGATTAAAGTTCCGTGCCGGCGGAACCGCGGCGCCGGCCAATCAGCGGCCGGTTTTGCGCGACTCGGCCAATCGACGAGCTCGCTCACCTGGCGAACGGTTAGCCCAGGTGCAGCCGCCAAGGCGCCATTGCCTGGCGTTGGCACGTTACCTGCTCGACTCGTCTGTCCCGAGAGGGGGGAACCCCTGCACACACCGAACGCTCGGAGGAGGGGGCATCGACTCACGCTAGATAGAGAAACAACCATCGGTTTAACGCCAGGAGGGAACAGGACGACCGAGAGAGACACTACGCTGACAGGAGGGAGAGGGACAGCAGAGAGGAAGAGAGACGGAAGAATTACGGTAAGCCTTTCGGGCCGTAAGCACAACGACGCCGACGCCGACGCCGCATGCTATAAGGCGCACTTCGTTACCACGAACGTTCTTTCGCGATCCACTTTCGCGACGAACGTTCCAACGATTCCCTGCCGCGATCGCTACGAGTCTCTTTCCACGTCGAAGATGCATCCTGAAGATCCAACGGGCGCCGCATTGTTCCTCGACGCGGTTACCTCGCAGAACCGTGCACGCGAACGCGCGACACGACGCGCACCGATCCCCAAGGTTTCGGCGCGGCGTAATCGCGACAAACACGTCCTGTGGTCCGGACTTTCGAATTCACCTCCGGGAGGACTCGATTAGTCATTGAAGTTTCGCAGCCGCTACGCATCCGGCTGTGATCGCCGCGATCGATTCAATCGAGGGTATGAAATACCGCGTGTCAGTCGGGATTTCTGCTACTGGGTATCTGGTATTTTGCGAACATTTCCAAACTTAATATTGGACATCTACCCAGTCCATACTACATCAAATCAAATTCGCAGTTTACATTTTTTCAAGAACTTAAAAAGTAAGAAGACAATGTAGTCTCTTCGATTTACAGCGATATGAACTAATTTAACAGTCGCATAAAATTAAGCTTCGGTTGCCGTTAAGTTTGGAAATGTTGGCTACCCAACCAAATATTGGGGCTTGTCTTCTTATTTTTTAAATTCTTGAAAAAATGTAAATTACGAATTTGATTTGGTGTAGTATGGACTGGATAGGTGCGAATGTGTAAAATATATGCTGGTGTTTTGTTATCATATTTTCATTATTATGTTTTTGTACTTTAAATATTCTGCTGCGTAAAAATTTTCATCTGTCTGTAATTTTTGTATTGTATTTTCCATCATGTTGAAATAAATTTCATGTGAGATTTTCTATAATAAAAAAAAAAACAGCAATATCTATAGCATCATTTAAAGCGATACATTCCGCGGTGAAAACAGGAGCCCTATTGTTCAGATTCCTCATAATTTCCATATTAATTTCAGGACAAATACACAATCATTAGTCACTGAAGTTTCTCAGCCGCTATGCATCCGGCTGTGATCGCCGCGATCGATTCAATCGAGGGTATGAAATACCGCGTGTCAGTCGGGATACTGGGTATCTGGGCTTTTGCGTATATGGAATATAAATCTTCCTTGAATTTGTAGTGTAAAAACGTCACGGACCGATGCACTGGGACAACGTGGAAAAGTACGGGTCTCCAAACATTTTCCTCGACGTTCATTTCACAGTAGAGGCTTTGTCGTTCGTATTAATAACACATCGTAACTGTTCGGATAAGAAAATAATTGGTCTATCGCACTAGTAACTGTAAAATAAATCATCGAGGTTAATTCTGTGGTTGTAAGGAAGAACGTATTGCGTGTCGCATACTTTCGCTTTCGAGATATCGCCGATATCGCTTTTCGAGCCTTTCGAATTTGTTCTCGTGATTTTTTTTAATGCTCGATTAACGCATAAATTAAAATTTTTTGCAAATTGTGACACGCAGTGTTCCCCTGGTAATCACAGAATTTACCTCCTGCCTTGATCACTGGGTAAGCAGTCTGTCCCCAAGTCCCCAGTCCCCAGGTAAAGAACCTTTGCCACTGTATTTTCCGTGACGGTACAAGGGGGGTCGATTCTTACCGTTAAATTTACTCGGCTACCGAAGCTATCCAAGGGCGTGAACGATTATTTTCGCAGTAAAGAGGATTATCCTCGGCCCAACCCAGCCAGCGCGAGAAACAACAAATGTTTATGCTCGCGCGAGGCACGGTGGACGGGGTGCAATAATTGTGATCATAAACGGAAAAGGTGTTTCCAAGTTTCCGACTTGGACCTGTCCCATGGGCGTTCGTCTCGATGCCGATCGCCCGGGGTCCCGTAACGCATCGCTGGCCCGGCCCACCGATCGGTATCACGAAATTAAATATGACTCGTGTTTAGAGTACCACGGTGCCCCGAATCGGACGCATACGTTTCGGAGGCGCGTCGACCGAAAACGAGATCGAGAGGAAGCGGACGAGGGTTGAGGACCTCGGGGAAGAGAAAGAGGGAGACAGGAGAATCGTGGATGAAAAGGGGGGGCCCGTGTAGAGCAACCGGAACACCCACCTCGACTCCGTGCCTACGTTCCAGACGATCGAAAAAAATCCATCGCGAGCGTCCCTCGAGAAAATAGAGTAATTTAGATAACAGCCGGCTATCCCCTCCCTCGAACGATGCGCTAGGTGCCCTACATCACCGGCGGGGTTCCTGCGAGCGCCAACGTGTCTCCGGGGGCATGGTGCACCGCTACTCTGCGATTTGGTTCGTTTGCAACGTCCTGTTCCACGCAGGATGCTATGTAAAATAGTTAAAGATGTTTTGTATGATTCAAATATTGTTGAAGTGGAACTTCTTTTGGCAGGGTGTCAGCCTAATTCGCGACATGAAAAAGCGTAACGATCAAAAGTGGGGGATACCCCCTGTTCTCTCCGTTCAGAGCGGTGAATGAGGCCACTTTTAATATGCTAAAGTTCTACAGTTGAAAATGGTAAAATTGTATATTTGGAGAGATGCGTAACTGGGAAATGCTGAAAATGAAAAATTGTCGAATTTTAAAGGTGAAGAGTAGAAAATTGTGAAACTGTGATATTTAGGGAAATTTCAAGTTTACATTGAGGGAATTTGTCAAGTTTAAATTAAGGGAAATTTCAAGTTTAAACTGAGGGAAATGTCAAGTTTAAATTGAGGAAAACTTCAAGTTTAGATTGAGGAAAATTTCAAGTTTAAATTGAGGAAAATTTCAAGTTCAATTTGAAAGCAATTTCAACTTTAAATTGAGGGAAATATGATGTTTAAATTGAGGAAAACTTCAAGTTTAGATTGAGGAAAATTTCAAGTTTAAATTGAAGGAATATTCAAGTTCAAATCGAGGGAAATTTCAAATTAAAATTTAGGGGAATTGAAGTTTTGATGAAGGGGAATTGAAGCACACAATCCTATTCAATAAAACAGATATTTAACATTTTCTGGACGAATAAAGTGGTACATATTTCGGTTCGAAGTAGTCACCGCGAGTCTAGCGCGATATTATAAGGGGTTAATCGAGCAAGGGGGAGATAAACTGCTGGCGGACATAACAGGTGGGAGAGCAATATGGTCTTTCACCGGTGGCTGAATGGAGGCCGTACTACCCCGTTCGAACGTAGTATTTGCTCATTCATCGGTTCCTATTTTATTGTGGCGCCCCAGGTTTTCAATTGGCGGGCAGCCCGCCACGTGGATTAGGGACACCGAAGATTTGTGAGAACGGTAGATACTCGATAGCTGGATGGCTTTCCCTTTTCGTTCTACGTATCGCGTTCGAGCAGCCTCTCCTAGCCGTATACTGTTTCGACGACGCAATATCGCGACACGTTTCATAGACAGACAGACATCCAGACCGACACATGCCCGACGAACTGGAGCGTGTAATCAAATACCCGTAGAACTAAGGTTTCCGCTTACTATGGCCTTCCTCTTCCCCCCTGTGACGACGCGATTTTATCACGAGCAGACGTCTTTGAATCGTCTGCTCACGGAAAATTACATCCGCTGCTTTGTAGCGTCGCTGCATGTGGAATCAGTTCGTTTCTGGCCGCGAGAGAGTGCTCGTTTTCCCCCGTTAAGAGTTAATCGAAAATAGAAGTCAGTGCTTCGTAGCATTGCGCGGACTTTCGAAAATCTGCCTCTGCATGTGCGAGAACTTTTGGCCAACTTTCCCCCTTTAACGTCGTCGTATTTCTACCCCCAAGCGTCTTCGAGTTGTCTGTTGTAATAGACAATTGTATAGTGTATACTGTTTCGCGTAGTGTCTCTGGAATCAATCGACAACAATTTTTCTGGCAATCTGTTAAGTAAATTTAATTAGAATCTACGAAATAGTTACTTAGCAAGGTAGAGCGGAGAGAGAAGCCTTAATCTGGCGACTCTGAACGCGAACAGTGCCAACGAAATAGATGATATTTTGAAAAAAACGTGATGCTAAGTTCTGTAAATAAACAAAGACAATTTCCTCGTAGAAACAGTCGGATTACTTCCGATTAAAAAACGATGTGTAGCTGCGCGAACTCGATTCTGGCCAAAGTAATTGGGGGAGCGGTATCCGAATCGATCGAACACCGAAACACGATGGAATAGGGATGATCGGAGTTGCGATTGCACGTGAAGGGTGCTTTGCAGCGACTGGTTATCACGCACTCTCTCGGATCCGCGTTCCATAATTATTCCGAGGTAAGCAATCGAGTCGGTGAATTTCTCTTTCATCCCCCTGGTGGCTGGCTGGGCTCGCAATTCCACGGCGAAAACCGCGAAGCCGTGCATCGGCTATCCCATTCGGCAGAGAGGGAATCGTAACTCGAGACGGGCAGCTCGTCGAATTAATCGGCTTTCGAAAACTTGCGCGACGCGATTCGGCGCGAATGCAACGCGGACGCAGTCTTACGCGTTCTCGATCGCTCGCCACGCGATCGAACGCAATTTGCGGGTGCACGTGTGCGTCGACTGTCGTAAATTACTTGGACAACTCCCGTGAGCTCATGGACACCGTCGTCTACGAAATTCCATCGATTTAAGAGGGTAACGTAACCCCTGGATATTATTACATTTAAGGGTAAAAACTGTGTTTGAGGGAAACAATTGTTTGTCCTTATACGAGCATGTTACGAGCTGTGTGAGGGCTCATTTTAAAGAGGAAGGTTGATCGGAGAGTGTTCAGCTCATAATTTAACGAGATTATGTTTATATCTAATTATACTATTTTCAATAGTACGAAATACTATTTTAACTTTTTACTATTTTGACTTAGGTTAAAATTTTAGGTTGACTTTTTTTTCTTTTTGTTATGTCTTCTTTTTGTTTTTATCAGTTGTACTGTAAAAATTGTATACAGTAGGGGAAAAATCGAGACAACCACCCTCAGGTTCCAATATATTTTTTTTGTAATACAAAACGATTTTTTTTACATAAATCATGAGCTGAGCGCCCTACGATCAACCTTCCTCTATTAAAATGAACCTTTGTGCAGCTCAAAAATGCTCGTATAAGGACAAACAACTGTTTTCCGCAAACACTGATTTCTCGCAAATACTGTATTTACCCTTAAATCTAATATATATAACTTTTATTTGATCCCCCTTGGGGTTATAAATCCTTACATCAGCTCCCCTTAAATCTCCCTCATATCAGCTCCCTTTAAAACTATCTTTATCTTATTCCTAACATATATAAACATAAATAGAGAAAGAGAGAGATAGAAACTATTTTTACAAAAGAACTTACATACTGATCTCAACCTACCCCTTAAATCTAGTAATATTCAGAGGTTACGTTACCCCCGTAAAAATATCTGCGTGTTTCGCGCTACCCCACAGTGACCGATCCAGCAGTTCAATTGGTAAGAAAAATTATAATGAGGTTCGTACTTTTAGAGAATTTTCTACGGCGAGAGGAAAAGTTTCTTCGTTCCTCTATAAACGAGTAGATTGAGTATTTAATCTGTTACGCGGTTATCAAAGTTTTTAATCAGTTTTTCCCAGTGTACGCGTACTTTTTTTTCCATTGTCCTCGAACAATGGAGATGCGTGGCTTTTTAAGCATTCAAAAGATTAAGAATCTTCCCGCGAGACTAGTACATTGTAATCAACCGGTAACAAAAGGTACCTGGCATCGCTAATTTTCAATTATCTTCTCGAGATGAACGGGTCATGTAATTTTTATTCTACACAGCATCTAACAATCGTTGTTGCTACACTCTGCGGATGATTTCGTAAATCCATAAATCTGAGAATCTTGCGATGATAGACATAAGAGGATTGAAAAAGTAATTAGCACCGGATCAAAAGCAGAAGATGGGATACAAACATACTTGCTGCGTAAACAGTATCGTCGTCTTATATCGAAAGACGACTGCACAGTGATTAAAAAACAAATTAAAAAAGATGGTTTACTAAAAATGTCCACTGAAAGATTCGTATACACGCAAGCGGCGTTAAGCGGCGTTTCGACGGAACGGTTTTCCAGGGTGCAGTTGGAAACAATTACGGATTAGGCGGCGTTTACTATTATTTCGCGAGGCTAAGGGCGCAGCAGAAGGGGCGAAGGGAAAAGGAGGCATGCAGGGAGATAGAAGTGTTTGCCAACGGGCGAAGGAGAGGTGCGGAAGGGTAGAGGGCTCGGCCGCGGCATTCAACGAACTGCTATTCTACAAGCTGGTTTGCATAAAATGCATTGTAATCCCGGCGCACAATGCTGAAGGCTCAAGTTTTACCTGCCGGCGTAATTAATGCCGGGCCCTCCGGACTGGCTGGGCTCGCGCGGACCAGCTCGATGATAATTCACGAAATGGATGCGGCCGCGTCCCGCAAAGACTCTGTCCGTCTATTTCTCTCTCTCTCTCTCTCTCTCTCCTCCTTTCTGTGCGTGTGTCCTTTGTGCGATACACTCGAGCTTCCAGCTGCGAGAGCGCAATCGGAACTTTGTGTCAAACGGACTCGTTTTCGAAGCTTCGACGACCATTCATTTCACCTGCGCCAACGCCGAGAATGCTGTTACCGGCAGCAGGATATTATTCATCACAGAAACAAGTAGTTCTCCGAATGTATCGAGACTAATTGCGATTTACTATGGGATGTCGTAGAGTGGATGCTACTTTCTATTGGTTGGAATCGCCTCGAAATCGCGGGGGCTACACAGACTGTGATACCAGAAAGGGACAAAACGGACCCTCGGTACTCTCCTCCTCTTCCCCTTCCACTATCCTATTCCATCACCACTAACGTCCCCCACACTAAGCCGTAGACACGCTGCGCGTGCACATATTACTCTGGTCATCAGAGAGGGGGTACATCATTTCATTTCGGGTCCCATGGAAATCACCGACACAGACTTCTCCGACACGGTTTTCGCCGACAACATTTCACCGACTCCAGATTTGACCGACAATAGCTTTGCCCGACAACGCTTTTAACCGACAACGAATTTGATCGACAACGAATTTGACCGACAACAATTTTGACCGACAACGACTTGAGACACAGTATGATAATATTGTATGATAATACATATGATAATACTGTATGATAATACATATGATAATACTGTATGATAATACATATGATAATGCTGTATGATAATACATATGATAATACTGTATGATAATACATATGATAATACTGTATGATAATACATACTGTGGTCCTCTTAAGATGTTGTGGATCAAATTCGTTGTCGATGAAATTCGTTGTCGGTTAAAGGCGTTGTCGGGCGAAGCTATTGTCGGTCAAATCTGGAGTCGGTGAAATGTTGTTCATGATTTCCATGGGACCCCATCATTTCACCGTGATTCCCCTCATCTAGCATCACTGTATGGGCTGTTTCGTTCGGGCAGAGTGCGCAACGGAAGCCGATGGAATTCCGGACGACTGTAAACGGCAAATGAGCTTCGAAGAAAGGTACTAGTTTAAGTTTAATAGACGAGGACCTCGGCCACGGGGTTTAGCCCTCGGCTCTTGGGTTTGTCTTCCATAAATCAGTACTGATTTAACGGTTTACAGGCGATTAGTGCGACCCGACGTCCCTCCACGTTCACGGCGCATAATATCGTCCGTGTTCGAACGCGAAAATGAAAACCGGCAGACCGATGTCTCTCGAGATTAACTCGCCGGCGTTGATTTAACGCTCGGCCATTATTTCGACGAATTTTAATCCTCCGGAGTGCCGTTCCAGTCAATGCGAGATCGAATAAGCTTTCGCTTTTAATTACATTCTGCCGTTTCGCGCGCCGTATTTTTCGAAATTTCATTTAACGAGGTTTCCCTCTGATCGACCGATTCGCAGACGGAGAGAAGAATGGAAAGATAAAAGAACGACAGGGCAGATGAAATTGCAAAGTTTGCAGCTAAGCAAATTTTCCACTATGCAGTCGAAGGCGGGTATCTGGGAAAATTTCGCCGATATCGAGAAGAGGCGAGCAAAGGAGCAACGGTGCAGCGTATAAACGCTGTTTATTATATCGGTAAAAATTCCTTCGGCTCGCAGAATATAAAGATTCTACCTAGTTGGAAAGTTTAGTACGGTTCGTGTACGAAGCATTTCTTTCGGAGAGCAGCGAAGGTAAGAAATGGTAAATCAAATACTGCAACGACGTGCTGATTCAACAGTTACCTGAACGAATGGGACAGATCGTTGTTGGCCCGGGTAAATTGCACCGAGACGACAGTCCCTTGAAAGCAGCTGTCCCGTTTTCGGCGACGTTTATGGTCGCGACCGTTTGCCCCGATAGACAATGTGTCTGCGAGACACGGCGCGGCCGCGGTCTAAATAATAGCGCAACACGTACGCAGCCAGGAATGAGTGACACGTAATTATTACAACAATCGCGCGTAACCCGATACCGTTCTCAAGACGATTGGCGCCGAGCATGTACGCCTACCACTTCCCTCCTCTGCCTCTCTCGTGCCGATTCGGTGAGCTCTGAACGAGGATAAGCCTCCCAGCAGAGTTAAACGACTTCGATGCCAGACGAGATATCGACGCTTTCAAAATCGACTATCTATTAGCCTCGGCGATAAGGCCGTAGCGGAGACCCTTCTATTTCCTAATTTACAAATTGGAAAAATACTGTTGTTATCCCATATATTAAGAACATTTCTAATGACATCGGGAGAATTTTCAGAAAAGTTGGAGTACACACGATCTATAATATACCTTGTTATTTAAAAAATTGGTTTCCACCAATAAAAGATAAATTGCTTCTGCTCAAAAGTTGTAATATACAAAGTGTATATAAGACCCTTCTATTTCCTAATTTATAAATTGGAAAAATACTGTTGTTATCCCATATATTAAGAACATTTCTAATGACATCAGGAGAATTTTCAGAATAGTTGGAATATACACGATCTATAACATACCTTGTTATTTAAAATATTGGTTTCCACCAATAAAAGATAAATTGCTTCTGCTCAAAAGTTGTAATATACAAAGTGTATATAAGACCCTTCTATTTCCTAATTTACAAATTGGAAAAATACTGTAGTTATCTCATATATTAAAAACATTTCTAATGACATCAGGAGAATTTTTAGAAAAGTTGGAATACACACGATCTATAATATACCTTGTTATTTAAAAAATTGGTTTCCACCAATAAAAGATAAATTGCTTCTGCTCAAAAGTTGTAATATACAAAGTGTATATAAGACCCTTCTATTTCCTAATTTACAAATTGGAAAAATACTGTTGTTATCCCATATATTAAGAACATTTCTAATGACATCAGGAGAATTTTCAGAATAGTTGGAATACACACGATCTATAACATACCTTGTTATTTAAAAAATTGGTTTCAACCAATAAAAGATAAATTGTTTCTGCTCAAAAGCTGTAATATACAAGGTGTATATAAGACCCTTCTATTTCCTAATTTACAAATTGGAAAAATACTGTTATTATCCCATATATTAAGAACATTTCTAATGATATCAGGAGAATTTTCAGAATAGTTGGAGTACACACGATCTATAGCATACCTTGTTATTTAAAAAATTGGTTTCCATCAATAAAAGATAAATTGCCTCTGCTCAAAAGCTGTGATATTCAGGGTGTCTCAAAATTCCTTCAACATCCGGAAAATGGAGGTTCTTGAGATCATTTGAAGCAACATCTTCCTTTACAAACACCTCGTCCTTTGTCAAGGAGTTATTAACGAAAAATACGGACCAATCAGAGCGCGACTTAGACACGTGCTAGCAGAGTCGGCCAATTGACAGTTGGCGCGCTGGACCGACTGTTCCAACGAGCGTATAGCTCGTGCTCTAATTGGTCTATGTTTTTATTAATAACTCCTTAACAAAGCTGCGGACGCCATTTTTGCAAAGGAAAATGTTGCTTCAAATGAACTCAAGAACCTCCAATCTCCGGATGTTGAAGGAATTTTGAGACGCCCTGTAGTATATGCGATACCGAAAAATTTGATGCAAGTTGGCAAACAGCTCGGGAAAACTCGATGGATCAGACCGGTGTGTGAATGATTGATTAGGCAAGTTCATAATGCAAAAGTAGCATGGATATTCTCGTGAAGAATCGGACGTATCGCTGGAGGTAATATTATGCGGCTGTGTGCGTCCACACTGGTGCACGCGTTTCAGCGAATACAGGAGCGTGTCGCCGCAGGGGATTTTCGAAAGCAGAATCGATCGATCGCCGTGGGCGACTCGAAAGCAGTTATCCCCTCCACATTGTTGCTGACTTAAGACAGGACAGTCGTCTTTATAATCCAGTTGGTTCAAGCATCAGTATCAGTACTTTTTCAGCTCCTGTGAACGTCCGATGGCAGCGAGTTGCGTGTAAACAGCCGTTGCACCGTGCACTTTGTTGCAGCTGTTTGTTCTAAAGATGAAATAATGCACGCATGCACGGTCACTATTGCTGGCTGGTTTGCTCGAGCTTTCCCTGGCTTCGCATAATTTCGCAAAATTATTTCGCTTAAGAAAATCTCTTGACCGGTACAACGATAGCCAATCAGAAGCCAAGGCAAACACGGCATCGTGCGCATCCAAGCACCGTGTGTATCCAAGGGATTGTTGCTGCTCGTGGTTTATTATTATTCGGATTGCAATCCGTTTTATCGCATAAATCGCATTATCTCTTAAGTGGTCAGTGGTTTTTTTGCAGACAGGAAAATACAGACATGTGATTTACGGTTAATTCGATAAATAATTACACGAGATTGATCAATATTTTCTATTTCCATGACGCCGGACGAATCTCTCGGTAGATATATTATTATAACATTATTATTATGTATGCAATCTCTGACACAGTTTCAATTAATTTTAACGAAACACTGTTTATTAAACGAATTTCTCTCATATCGCCAGTGTGTCCCGATAGATAATTATTTTACGCATACAGAAACACACGTGCGTTAATAGCTCTACGAATGTAGTAATGTTTGTTGCGTAATTACTATAGTTGACATAATGAAAGCTGTTGTTGTGGCTATCTTGTTTCCACGTCCTTTTAATTCGCCGGGCTAATGGTGCGCTTACCTAATGTTTCACGACACTTTGATCACTTAACAGGACGTTTTCTGTCCATTATTTATGCAGACTCTAATTAAGTAGAAATCTATTTGTACTCTGTTAATAATTTTAATATAAATATATTAGCGTATTTTTCTTTTTCATATTTACCGTACTAATGTTAAAAACTACACTCTAATTATCATTAGACACTACGTGGCACCACGGTATCGCCGGTTTCAAAACAACTTTTAATTTTAATTGCAGTGCTCGTTACCTTGTCGGCTACGGAACACTAACACCGAGTACAGTTTGCATTTCTCTATAAAAATAATTAGACTGCACACTTTACGCTGTGTCTAATAGAAAACATCGACACAATAATTATAGAATAACAAATCCTAATTATGGCAAGCGTAACAGTAGAAGTACCGAGCCCGTCACAATGATTTCGGATTTCTTCTCTTACAATTCGTGAAGTTACCATAAAAATAATTCTGTGAAATCTGACGAAATTCAATCATCTTGTTATTACAAAGGAATCCGCGTTATCTTGTTTAGGGCATATTTCTTTATTCGATTTTATTGTACCACAGGAACTCTATGGAAGCTGATTAAATTCAATTGTGTTATTATTGTAAAAGGAATATGCGTCATCTTGTTTAAGAATATTGTTATTTTCTATATAATAAAAATGAAATGCTGTTCGTTGATCACGACATCACGTGAGAACGGCTGGACCGATTTGACTAATTTTTTAAAGAAACTGTTTGTAATAGTCCGAATAAGGTTTTTAGGGAAAGAAAAATTGGAAAAGTAGCCCGGAAAAATGAAAGTGCTTTTTTCTATAGGATTTTTGTATGAATTCAAGAGCACAACTCATGATTCCAACAATGGATATGCGTTATTCGTTTTTTGTTTTGTTCGTTATGGTCCTGGAAAAGTGTGCAGGACAAGAAAATTCGAGACAATTACAAAGGAAAGTCGGAAAATTCGGACAAACTGCAAAAAATCATCTTCTAAACGTAGTCCTTCTTCAATTGAATATCCATGGCCACAATTGTTAATAGATACAATGATTACTCAGAAATACGTTTTCTTCTCATTTATACTTCGTTTACACATTTCCAATAGCTTTTCACAAATTCACAAAACGATCGCAAACAAATTTATTGAGATTTGGACAACGTCTGTCGGGGCAGCTAGTAGCGTTAATAAAATTCTGATGACTACCTACGCTCGTAGAAACCATAAACGTCTGAAAGCTCCGCGGAAAGAATCACGGAAAACTGTGTGGAATCGCATAAACTTTACAACGCCACTGACATCCTGGTGACCCAGATGCGGGTCACAGAGGACATCATGACTATTACATCGTCTTTATTGCGCTATTCCCGGCATTACAAACAGAGTGGCATTACGGAGCCACACCGCGTGTACGCATTGTTGCGCAAGGGCAGACGACGCGCGGCGCAGTCAGCCAGGGGCTGTTTGAAAACCTGACCCAGGTACGCTTGCTCTTCGTTACACCGTTTCCACAGAGATTTCGAAATCGCGTTTGCCCGCGTGCGCGCGTACTCGTGCTCGTTTGCCTCGAACACACTGGCAACCTTCGGACACGCGGAATGGCGGATCCAGTTAGCGTTCCAAACTAATTCGGTCTCTCGCGCGAGTTTATTCGCCCCCGAGCTGCCGCCGTTCAACCCCGCTTGCACACTTGTTTGGGAATCGCTTTTCATTAGCGTCAACGATTTCGCCGATGCGACAAAGCCTGCAATATAATACAGCCGGACGTGTGTCGATGCACTTGCACCCTGTAAACTGTAAACTGTAAACTGTAACGCAATCGCAACGCGACTCGTTGACGACCACCCAGTGGATCTTCACGTTCAAGAGACATATGTATACGAAAAACAGATGTTCTAATGGGTATGTTTTTATAACTACGCGACAGTAATATTCTCATATTCATTTTTACAGACGCAATTATATGCTTGAAGATGATCTCAACCTAGACCGAAACGTTGATTTATTAATTTGTAAAACTGCTTAGGAAAATAGTAACATAGGATCGAACCTGTGCGCCGAAATTACAATTTCTATTTCAAATTGGCAATCGAGATAATAGAAAACATTTACGCGACAGTATTTTCCAACAAAATCAATGGCACGTTCGTCTAGTGGTAAGTGAAGGATTATATATCGTGGCTTTTAGAAAATATTTTTTTTTATATTCAGCATATCAGATCTCAGTCGAGATCTATTTTTGCTGCACAAAGAAAATTACAGGATACATATACACATTCACATCTACCCAGTCCATACTAAATCAAATGAAATTCGCAGTTTACATTTTTTCAAGAACTTTGGTATAGGTCAACCCTATACCAAATTCTAGATTTACTGTAATTGATGTCATTATCGTTTTAAAATCATGACTAAATACATTAAAGTAATCGTGCATCTGAATTAACTTACTTGACATTCGAAGTTCTTCAATACAGAGTCCCAAAATTCTTTTACGTTTAGTTCTATTCTTTCTATTTACTCCGTGATACCTTGATATAGCTTTGAAGGTTGACGAGTTCTTATTAGATAGTATTTTACTTAAATAACAACAACATAAGTGCTTTAAATGTTCGTGAATCAATGGTAAACCTGACTCGGCCAGTAAGATGTTTGTGATTGTGGAAATTCTGTAAAACAGAGCCTTTCTTATTGCGCTGAATTGGATTTTTTCTAGTTTTTCAATTGCATTTTTACGAGTTGGGAAGTAGACGTAGCGTAATCCATAATAGGACGGACAAAGCTCTTGTAAAGAGTAATGAATTTAGGAAATATTGTATTGTATTTATTATATCATCTTTAGTTACAGGTAACTGTTTTGTTAATTCCGACTTGCCGGGCGAAATGCTCCGCTGTACCACTGTGCGCCGCACTCGCATGTGAACAGCTCCAATTCTAGGACAGCGTTCTTGTCCTAATATTTCCCTGCTCTTTTCCCCAGATAAAATCTCGCCTGCGTATAAACTGTTTAATAAAGAGGTGGTGTCCAGGCGCCTGGCGAGTTTCATCTACAGGGTGTTCCGTGGGAGGCTTCCTTCAGGAATAGCACAGTCAGTAATCTCCAATTTTAACGATCGTAAATTTTGTATATGCACTTCATGATATCCACGCTACAGGTTCGATCAAAGATACAGAAATTAGCAATTTTGCAGTATTATAATTTCAACGTTTCGGTTCGGTTTTGAACCATTATCAAGAAAAGTCCGCGTTTGTGAAAATTAATGTAATAGAATTTGTTATTCATTAAACTGACTATTTAATAGTTATGACAATTAGGTAGTTATACATACTTGCTAATTGTGAGAAAACAGAATGAAATCAAAGTAAGTGAAATGCTACTTGTCAATAAGAAGGTTCGAACTGTACTAAACTGTAACTGTTGTGGCAAAGTCAAGACGGAAAACATAAGAAAATAAATTAATTCTATTTTATAATTATAATTTAATAAATTAATGAATAACAAATTCTATTACATTAATTTTCACAGTCGCGGACTTTTCTTGATGATGATTCAAAACCGAACCGAAACGTTGAAATTATAATACGGCAACAATTGCTAATTTCTGTATATTTGATCGAACCTGTAGCGCCGATATCATAAAGCGCATAAAAGCACAGTCAGTGTTTCGAAGGATTTGAAAAAATTCAAAACACGCGGGGCACGCGGTGCCGACGGTCACGTGTGTCTCTCCAGCTCGTAATTCGCCCCTCGCGGGCTGCTAGTCGCGCTCGTAAAAGGGAGAGTGGCTTTCTTTTAACGGGATACCCGTTATATGGCTTCCAGATGCCTCCCTAACAATATAAGCGAGGCTCTCGCGAATACAGTGAAAAGCCGGCGTTAAACGACGACGAAGGGATAGCGAGATAGAGACAATGCGAGAGAGAGAGAGAGAGACTTCTTTTCGCTCTCTCGTTGCGGCAACGTTACCGTGTCTCGCTCGCCCGCAAACATTCTCTTTATCGCGTAATGCGAGCTGCACGCTGCATGCAAAACGCAGCTGTTTATAAACCCGCGTTATCGCGAGATACAATTAAAATGCAGGGTTTCCGAGCCGGAACAGGCTCCACGGAAAAAGTGCATCCACTTACCGAGCTAGGTCTTCTTCGTCTCGTAGACTGTAGACAATGTAGATTGTGGACTAGGACGGCTTTTATTTTCGACTTTTCAATTTCTTTTAATAAAATGATTGCACAGTGGGTCAGTGGATAGAGCGCGCGTCTGGCACCTCTGGAAATATTCAATGTGCTATTTTATAAAAAAAATTGTGGTGCCCAAGGTGGTTCGGAATCCGCCGTAATAAAAAGTAGGTCCCGCTGAAATAGGCGATAGGGAGAGTGTTGGTAAAAGGTGAAAAGCGTGGAACGGGATTTGAAACCCTGAGGGGACCAAATATCCATTACTTTAATCAAATGATTCAGA
The DNA here is from genome assembly GCA_916610235.2 of Lasioglossum morio. Taxonomy (NCBI): domain Eukaryota; kingdom Metazoa; phylum Arthropoda; class Insecta; order Hymenoptera; family Halictidae; genus Lasioglossum; species Lasioglossum morio. The sequence goes on from OU744326.1 coordinate 28,363,966, forward strand.
GGAATAATTAAAAAAGATTGTTTGCGAAGTTTGAGCTCGATCGGATAGCAGGAGAAAGTGTCACAAGGTCCTTAACCCTCATCCACACGACGTGGTACCCGGGTACCCATTTCAAATTCATTTAGAATAGTACAAAAAATTACCCGTGTGGATGAGGGTTAAACGTTAAAGTAATTAATTTAATGCTCATAAAATTGTTTTTCACGAATATCTTCTAACCCTATTGTGAACAGTGGCCCGGTAGACGGTGTCGCGTCTCGTTAGCGCACTATATTAATTAGATAAAAAATCTCGCAATCAATTTCGCCGAGAGATTTGAAAGTTCTCTCCTCGGGCAGGGACGCAAGCGACCATAATCACGGGAACACTGGTCGCTGCCAGAACTTCGCCCATTACTTTTCCACCCCGGAGTTTCCCCAGACTCGATGATCGCGCGATATCGGTCTCATAAATCTCGAACAGGTGCCACCTGCGAAACAGTAATCGCGCCCATGCTCTGCGTCTCTCGATTAATTCGATCGAGAGAGGGGCGTGACAAATTCCGCTCGTAAACAAGCGACGAAAACCTAAAGTTCTGGAAAATATTCAGCTTCGAGCTTGTTAGCCACCTTCTCACCGGGAGAGAGGGGGTGAAAATTGGCTTGTAAATTATGGGACTGTTTGATTGCCGCAATTGAAGTTTCGTTCCGCATGAACGCGAACAGAACGGCGGGGTTAAATATTTTCTTTAAAATCGATAACCTCGCAGGTAAATAAAATGTGTTTTATCGTTCCCAACCTCGACTGCCGTTCCCACCCCTTAATTGCAAACAGTAATCACTAGGAAAAAATATATAGTGAGTGTTCAAGAGCGTTCTGCGTTGCGAATAAATGATGGACTGTTTTTCAATAAAATAGTCTTTTGTGACCGCGACTAGTTTACCAGGTTACGTTAAAAAACGCTGGAAAATCGTAGGGGAAATATTCGAAAAGAGGCTCTGTATTACAAGATTTTCTTTTTTATTAAGATAAGCACATGGCTGTGCATGTTAACATTACAATGACAACTTATAGACTAGAATTGAACAATATAATGAACTCTTTTGAGTACAATATTAACACTAGAGAAATAAGCAGTGGGACTTCAGGAATGTATGTATATAAAATAGAGGGCAAAGAGTGGGTCCGCACAAAAAGGAATCTATTGTACAGGGTGGAAAGTATCCCTTGTTGCAAAGTTTGCGAATCAAATTACTTCTATTATTATCATAGATCGGACATTGCCATAATACATGATTAGGATCCTGTATCAGACAACCACATGGACAGCTTGTGTCATCAGCAAGTTTAATCCTAAAAAGAGAGGCCCTCAGTTGGTAGTGTCCAGATCGAAGTCTATTAACCCAGCAAATCAATTCTCTAGGGAGCCTGAGGTGGGTAAACGAAGGTTTGGATCCAGAGTGATAAAAGGATTCGAAAAATTTGATGCCCTCGTACCCTGCCTCTTTAAGAATATAATTTTTTGGAAAGCTCTTTAGCTTGCTTTCTAAAACTATTGGAAAAGTCGGAGTAGGGGACCAGGATATTAGTGGAAATAGTATTACAAGATTGATTAGAAAAAAGATGGTATCGGAAATCGCTGAAGACGTTGGAGGGCGACTGCAGTGGACACTCGAGTATAGTTTTCCCGTGACGTCGTTAATCTCACTCAACCGGCGACAATGACAAATAGAGATCCCGTTTTGGCGACACCGAGTGCGTTTAGAAGACGTCAGGCGCCATTACTTCTCCGGTCGCGACTCACCCTTCCGGATATTACTTTCTACAAAGTAGTCGAGAAATTAATAATACTCTAGCCTGGTTTCGGAGACCCCCTTGGCATCCGACTTTGCTAGTGTCTCCACTTGCCACCGGTTTTATTATCAATCGTTTATTTGCCGCGTTCGATACACTGTTTCTCTCTCTCTCTCTCTCTCTTTCTTTCTCCGATCGAAAAGCATTCTTTTTACGATCGGCGAGATTGGAATCGCATCGACGGGAAAAATCTCTGACCTCAGTGCGGAGGCAGCAACGCGGAAACAAAGCGAGCAAAGAGAAGCGAGACATCGATTTTCCGCGTGCAAAACGACGGGACCAACGAATGGGACGAATATTGCTCGGAGACGCGAGAGCACAGGATTGTTCGATTCCGAAGGGGAATTAGCGTCGCTGCAGCTCCAATAAACTGCATTCTTCGCGCGTATACGACGCGAATTGCTCGAATATTAAATTCAACCGCGGCCTTTGAAACAATCGGGGGGAGAGAGAGAGAGAGAGAGAAAGAAGCGTGGGCGGCGATTCGAGTCGCCCTCCGATCGAAACGACTGTAATTTTCCCATTACTGTTCCATGCCACGCAAACATTACGCTAAGAGACCCCAGCGAACCGGTAAAAATAGCGTCATTTTCGGAAACTTTTCGTGACCGATATTACGGTGCATTTTCTTGAACATGTGAACCCTTTGCGATTTTCCTCACCAAAGAAAGCTCAGAATTCTTTTCACCAATCATCTAGTTATTCCGGTCCGTTTCGCAGTTGGCAGATCTAGCGGTTCATTTGGTAGAGAATAACTTGTCTCGTATCGGTTTCATATGCATCTACATTACTAATTTTTAAATTAATGTTTTCGACGCAACAGTTTCGATGAATTTTATATTACTTAGCTATTTTGCAAATATGCGTAACGTTTCGGTTCTAGTTTGAACCTTTATCAAAGATAACTTGCGTCTAAAAAACCAAAAATATATATGTATAATGAAAAGTATGTAATATACATGGATTGAAGATGAAGAAAATTTTAATACTTGCTATTAATTTTAATTATTTGCTAATTGATTAAAAATTGATCGAAACTGTTGCGGCTAAAACATTAATTTAAAAATTATTAAATATTTGCGATCGATATAATTGATTATTCATCTACATTACTTTCGAAACGTTGAAATTCCAAAAATTTCGATATTAATAAAATTCGATGAAAATTATAAAATTAAAGGGACTATTTAAAAATGAACATTTTGTGAATATGATGTTCGACCGAAGTTTGCTGACTTCGCAAACGATCTCACGAGGAAAGCAGGAAAAATTCCCGGGGTGGCCGTATGCAATCCCGAAAATTTCCATTCCGCGCGTCGCGCTCTGGCGAAACGGGAACGAGGAAAGAGAATGACGCGTGTAACTGCGCGTCCGGTACCGGCCGGGCCGATCTCCAATGGTTACCGATATCGACGGTCCTCGCTCTTTTTTTACCCTCCCCCCCCTCCTCCGGACTCATCCCAGATATCATTCCGTCGATGCACTTTTATTCCGTCCTGTAATTCCAACGAGAAAACATTCGAGCGGCGTTCAAGCATCGTCCGCCGATGATGGGAACACGGCATCGATCGCCGTTCACCTATCTTTTGATACTTCCTCGATATTTCCATCGGGCCCCGTGTTATCACGATACCGAAAATACGCGGAATTCCCTCGTACCGCATAAATCGCCGAGTTAACTTTGCTGTTTTCGAACGGATTGCTGCCAACTCGAACGCTGTCTTTACCGATCCAAAGTTAACAATATAAAAAATAAAATATATATTTTCTTATTAAGAAGGTTCGTGATCTACATATTTAATATGGAAATAATAATTTACATGCAAAATATAACTATTTCCAGCTGTTCGGTGGAAGCACTCCAGAAAATCTTCCCAACAAAAGTTGAGCAGTATTTAAACACCTACAAACTGTTTTTTCCACAACAAAATATAAATCATTTTGACTCGTTAGATGTTAAAATGCACTTTTAATTTCATAATGATATAGTTGACGTTGAGACGAACTCAACGAGCTACTGTATTATGAGATCTTGAGCCCATAAATAACGGTAAAATAGTTTCTTCCGATTTTTCGGACGAAATACTCGACTGTGCGTTGTTCGCGTTATCGCGTTGCTCGCGATAGGCTTCCGCGAGGTTCTGCGAACTTCCAGAAGAATATTCTAGGGTCTCTCCTCTGTCGCGGCGACGACGGTAAGTGCTTTTTAAACAGCAACGGGGCGAGAAGTGCTTTCCTAGCCCGGAGGTCGGTTTCCACGCTTTGTGGAAACTATGCTAGGCGTGAATACTGCTGCTTCCGGGCCACTTGCGCCGCGCTCGTGAATTTACACGCGAGCGGCGCTGCAGAAAGATGCAGAAACATGCACGGAAAGATGCATACTCCTCTCGCAGATCTCACTCAGTCAGAAGAGACAGAACCGGGTCAGTGTCGTTTCTCGTTCACCTAATAATACGGTTTTCAGCGTTATGTCGTGTCCCGTCGGAACGTTTCGTCGCGGCTGACCGCGCTTCATTGTTTGCCGGTAAGTCAACGGTGCACCGCAAATCACACTTGCAGTTTGTAGCACGTGTTGCACCGTGCACGGTGCACGGTACGCGGCTGATAGCCGATGGCCCCGATTCGGGAGACGATACCGATTCGCCATGGCCGTCTACGTGAGCTGACTCTCGGATCCTGCTCATTCCGTGCTGGCTTTTCTTCTTGGGTCCCCAGGGAAAATATTTTGTGCTGTTACTGGACTGTGGAACGACCGTTTCAACCGCTACGAGGTGTGCTCAAGAAATAACGAGAATTTTCATTTTTCTAAGCACGTGGTTACCCGACTAGAATTTCAGTCAGGCAGTCTAATTTCGCGTTAGGCCCTGATGGGGCAGCCCCATTAGACCCTAATGCGGAATGTAACGCGGAATATGAACGACTGCCTAATTGGGAAAGCCGTTTTGTTTTCCCAAAGACTTTTTTTTCAATATTCACATATAAAAAACACACATTTTCTATTTAAAAAATAACTACTTATTGGCAGATTTCATAAATTTTAGGATTGAATTGAAGAAATTCAAAATTTAAAAAATGAAAAACAAAAACATCGACAGTGGGACTCGAACCAGCGATCTACTGATTACCAGTATTTCTTGCTGCGCCATATTTCTTGATGACAGGAAAACAGGAGTTTCAAATGCAATTTTCTCGGAAAATCTTGAGAAGTGCGCGCTACTGCTTTGCTAAAGTATACAATTTGGATACGTCATCTTCAAATATTGCAAGTTAGGAGCAGTACCTGTTAGGATTACCCAACCTAGACATGCGCACGACCATCCCCATTTGGGCCATGTATGGCAACTGTTAGGAATGCCTAACTTAGGCATACACCATTCCTTCCGAATTGGGCTCATGTATGATAACTGTTAGGAATGCCTAACTTAGGCGTACACCATTCTTTTCGCATTAGGCCCATATATGGCAACTGTTAGGAATGCCTAACTTAGGCGTGCGCTTAGCCATCCCCATTTGGACCACGTATGGCACCTGTTAGGAATACCTAACTTAGGCGTACACCATTCTTTCCGAATTGGGCTCATGTATGATAACTGCTAGGAATGCCTAACTTAGGCGTACACCATTCTTTCCGCATTAGGCCCATGTATGGCAACTGCTAGGAATGCCTAACTTAGGCATACACCATTCCTTCCGAATTGGGCTCATGTATGATAACTGTTAGGAATGCCTAACTTAGGCGTACACCATTCTTTTCGCATTAGGCCCATGTATAGCAACTGTTATGAATGCCTAACTTAGGCGTACACCATTCTTTCCGCATTAGGCCCACATTCGTCTTTAGGCATGCCTAACTGAAATTCTAGTCGGATAGTTTGGCCTGTTGGTTGATCGGTCCTCCAGCCGGTTACAATAGGCAATTAAATATTTAAACGACGTCGAAATCCGGCTTCGAGCGAGCCGCTCTTTCGGGGCAATTAAAAGTACTTGCTAGAGTTCTCTCGCGCCTGGAAATACTGGCGAGAACGGATTCGTGCCGCGTCGGGCAAAAACTGGCGGAAAGGTGCGCGCGGAGCGCGTGCGGATTAAGAAATCCGTCTCGAATGGGAGAGTTTATTAAATTCCGCGAATGAAAAGCCTCGGCGCGGCTGTGGAGATTTCTTTCACGGTGGCTCGCCTCAAAGCCAGACCTCCTGAAAGCATTCTTGTGTGTCGGCCGAATGAAATTTGTGTACCACTCACCGGGGCCATTCTCGGCGACCGCTTTCAGCTCGTCGACCGCGAAACAACCTCCGGGAAATTTCGTTGAAAACACCTAGTGTCCCAGTGTCCCGTTCCGGCCTGACTCGAGCCCGGGAATACGAAGCGACGTTTTATCGGTCGACTCGTTGCGATCCCGACTCGCACAGCTCTCCGGAACACAATCGTTCGTTATACACCAGAGCTTTGGTCGTCTTCCTGGTTCGCAGGTTCCCGATCGTACGCGGCTCAGCTTCAATCGAGCCAAATTGATTCGCTTTGAAGCAAGCGTGATTCTCGTCCGGGACGAAATAGAGCGTTCTGGAATTTGCATCCGCGCACTCCGTTTTCTCAAGCCAATTTGCAATCGGCTCGTATCGACGTTAACAGTATACGAGGGTTCTAGAGTCTGTGACGGCGAAGTGGCTTTTTGAGAGGCGGTTGTTCAGACGGTCGCCGGATAGATTTCTCATCTGCATACACACGTTCTGTAGTTGCGAACTTGGAGATCGCTTCAATTGAGCTTTCGAGGCCAGAGATTCTTTCGTGCGGCTCTAGGCAGTTCGGTTCGAGAGCCAGGATCATTTGAAACAGTTGTATTATAGTATAGAATCTGTTGCAAGCATCTTCGTTTTCGTAAATAAGTTGCTCAATGCTGAATCGGTGTAATCGAAAGAAGAAGCTTTGTAAAACACGTACAATATGATGATACGAAAATGATATTACAATTATTTTACTTAATGCAATTAAACCCCACAGACAGATACTTACACCATTTTTACATGATATGGCTAGGGTGAATATACAGTCTTGTAACGATTTTTAAATTAATGTTTTCGGCGCAACAGTTTCGATGAATTTAAAATTAATTAGCTATTTTGCAAATATGCCTTAAATTACATAAGTAAAATTAATAGCAAGTATGTATGAATGTTTTCTCCATCTTGAATACATGTATATTACATATTTTTCATTATATATATATATTTTTTTTATTTTTTTAGACGCAATTTACCTTTGATAACGGTTCAAACTAGAACCGAAACGTTAGGCACATTTGCAAAATAACTAATTAATATAAAATTGATCGAAACTGTTGCACCGCAAACATCAATTTAAAAATTATTAAATATTTACGATATAATAGTCTTGTAACGATTCGAACAGACATTATAGTGATGCGAAGCGTAAGTACAAATTTGAACATTTTGTAATCAACTTTTTGGGTGAAATGTCCCAGCGGGATGATTACGTAGCAAATGTTATCAGCTTTTCAATATCGCCAGCGTGCTCGTTCGCAATGGTTAGCTGGCTTCTGAAGGATTGTAGTTCGTTGCTCAATAACTCGCAACACGTCCCGGGACACCGTTTTCCTCGAGTATTCCTGAGGGTTCTCCGACAATGTTCGCATTCCGTTTTCGGACGAGCGACAACGCCGCGTTTGCCGCCGCCATTAATTTCTGTCGTCGTGGAAAGATGAATCTCTTTCGGGGTTGCGCAACAATCGTTGTCTTTCCTTACTTTAATTACACGTTGTTTGTGGGAAGGGTCCCAGACCGTTTCCGACCATTCTACCCGGTGGGAGGAAGGTCTTCTCTTCTCCGAGGACGACGACGACGGCTACGAGACATTCTCGCGATCCTCGGCGTACATCGTGGGTATTACAACGAACAGACAAATGCGCCGTGTTTTTCGTCCCGGACAGAACGGATCTTATCGCTAACTGCGAGTTTCATTGCGACTTTCCGGCCGATTTTCGGTCGACGAGCCGCGGGAGAACGATCGAATTTAGCCTTCCATTGTTCTGTAATGGAACGTCTCACAGTGGGCCGAATTGAATATTCACGCAACATTTGTGAATAACTTTTGACTCATAAGAGATATCGCAATGAAATTTGACATGCATATTTATTAATAGAATTACTTATCAATGATAAATAATATGATACGTTTTTTGTTCGTTCAATCACTTTTTCTATTAATGTTGTAAACAATTTTATTATAGATTATATAATAAATCAAACATAATATTTATTTTTATCTTTAACGAATTCAAAATGGTGTAAATAAAAAAGAATTAGATATTGCATACAGCATAAAATAATAAAGTGTTAAAAGTAGACATACGTAATGTAAAACTTACGTGTCATGTAACTATATTTCTTGTATTTACGGAGATAATAATTCCATAACTTCTGGATCCAATTTTTTCTGTTTTCTATCTGTCGATTGAATTCTTAAACTAGACATTAATGGATCTGATGATAATAGCATTCTTCTATCCGGCCCACTGTGCGCCGCTCCTGTTATTCTCCGGGAACTTTTGGATGACCAACAACTCGTTATCAACGGCCATCATTGTCCGAAATGAGTTATTTCACTCCGAGATAGTCCGGACTTTTTTCTCATTTGTGCAGAGTGCTCGGCAACAGGTGGAAGAAAAAGAGATGTTCTTCGCAATATAAAATTATCCAAAAATCTAATAAAATCAGGAGAGAAAAATTAACGAAATAAGAACTGCTACGTTGAAATTCCCCTCCACCCTGCCTCTTCTTTTAGAGGAATTTTGGCCATTATTTTTTCTGTTGACCTATTATAAAGATTAAATTCTTCTCGATCGAAAATAAGACATATAATAAATTTGATGATATCGGCGCTAGGTTCGATCATTTATAGAAAAAACAACAAATGTGCAATTATTAAATCATGTTTCTAACGTTTCGATCCCGATGTGGATCTTTTTCAAAGAGACATTTTTTCTATATATTTTTCAGACGCAAAAATGTCTCTGAAAAAGATCCACATCGGGATCGAAACGTTACAAACATGATTTAATAATTGCACATTTGTTGTTTTTTCTATAAATGATCGAACCTGGCGCCGTTGACCTATTATATTCAGAAAAGTTTAATAAATTTCGGATAACAATAAATCTCATATGAGATTTCCAAAATTAAAAAAAAAAAAATTTCGGATAACCTGTTTCAATAGTTTCACCTTCTACATTCACTTCGGAACTTGAAGAATTAAGCAATGCCTCGACGTCCATCGAATGGCAAACGTTATTCGCAGTTCTGGCCAGTCCCACGAGCCGTTGCAATAAGTCATTGTAGTCGGATAGAAGAATGTGTCGTAATAAACGTAGCCATTATAAAACCGTCTCCGATTATCCCGAGCCGTGCGCGGCGGAGCCTCTCAAAACCGTGTTCCAGAGGAAAACGATATTCCACGGATGCGGGACGCCCGGACTAGCATTGTTGCGAACAGAACCAAGTACGAAGCCTCTTTTCGCGCGTCCGTGCGGGAGTTTGTTCGACGCACAGGTAAATAACCGGCAACCGTCCGCTGATTCGATTTATCTTCCCCCTTCTCGGTCAAATCCAATTAACGGCGAATTATCGGGCTTCCCTGGATAATCGACTGCTACCCGCAATCGAATTCGACGCGTTGCCCCCGTCAAACGCTTCTCGACTTCTACGACCGATCGTCTTGCGTCAGAGAGGGTTGGGGAATAAACAATCGTTGATTAACTCTTCGAGTGGCCAATCAGCCCCGTATAAACTTCGAACTCGTTCTTGAATAAACCTGGGAGCTTGTCGCGCGGTCGACGTCCGTTGGTCGACCGAGTTCTTGCACTCTTAGACTTCCCTCCTGGGACTAAACATAATTAAATTGCTCTCGTTTGCAAATTCGTTCCTTTCATTGTTAATTCGTTCCTTGTGAGAGAGGTGTTTAATGTTTAACACTAGAACTACCGAGCACTAAACGCAATTGGTATACATTGCCTTCTAATAATGACAATATGGCAGTTATTTAGATTTCGTACACGGGATATTTAAATATGTACTTCAATAGAGAAGTTTACTAAGAAACATATTTATACTTTTAATATTTCTAATCGACAAAAAATTCGCATCAGTCATTTTGACTTGTCCGGTAGTTCTAATATTAAAGTACGCGGGATGTCGAACAAAAGTCGTCCCATTAATTGGTTACTTCGATGTTCTTGCTGCGAGCAGTCTGATAGAGCCAAATTCTTAACGACTTGAGGAAGCTAATCTATCATCGCGAGCTTGTTAAAATTATTCAGGTGTATGCTAAAGGTTCAGTCATTCCAGAACATGACTGCAGATTTTATGCATTTATTTCAAATACTTCAGATTGTATGAACATAACTAGATTGAGAATTCGATGTATGTAAGTATTTATAGCATAAATGTTTGGTGCAATTTCAAACAGTAGACAGGTTAAAACGATTGAAGTGATAACGAAATGTTTATCTGGTTCTAACATGTGTGAATTTTTCGAATAATTTATTACGAATAAGTAATTTTGCGTTTCCCTCTAAGTCGATTAAATCAGAGGGAGCAGTATCAATTCTTCTGGATTCAATTTGGGACGAAAGACGTAAAAGCGCAGTTTCGTTCGGCCAGATATACCATCTCCTTCGGAAGAGATTTTTTCCCGACTACATATAACCGCGTGTCCCCGTTTTTCGTGTGCCGCCATGCACACGCGAGAGAAAAAAAACACAGATAAGGCCGGCGCGATAAGCATGGCCGCTGCAGAATGTTCTCGTCGGTGTCTCTGGCGAGCGTCACGGTTCTTCGTACAGGTACAACGATAAACAGGCAACAGATCTCATTGCCTCGCTTTATGAGTCTTATCGCGAGCACCGACGATGGGAAGAAGCCAGCTATACATTTCCCTCGCATCTCTTTCACTCCTCATCTCCTTCTGGAAGCCGCATTTACTTCGAGTGAAATGCATTTTCACCGATCACGATTTTTTGTTTTTTCTTTTTTTCTCGCACCGAGCTGCACTCGCCCACGTGCAACTCTGTTTCACGTAATGCAAACAAATGTCGCCGAGCACTCCGCGAAATAAAACTAGCAAGGAGTCGTTACGCTCGTTACGCGTAACTCGATTTGCGCGGCTCGGGATTAAATATTGTTCTTCTGTCCCGCCACCGGGACTCGCTGATGGCGTTGGGACTTGGATGTTTGCCCTGCACAAAATGCAGGCTGGCTTCTATTTTGTTAGGCCCCTCGGAGGCCGCGGACAAATATAAAACAGTTGCCACTGGTGGTGCGTGCGAAATATTAACCCTTAGCACGCGAGTGGCGACTATGAGGCGCCATTAAAAGTTGCTGTACCATTATTGAGAATATTGTTTACATTATGAGATATGTAGGTATCTAATCAATTACTGAATATTTAAGTATTTCATAAGGTATAATAGCAATTTCATATCCACCAAATTTAAAATCTCATAAAAAATGGCAATATTTTATGTCCGAAGAAATGTTTAATTTTCGAGTTAATATAGCTCCGAATGAAAAGGGTTAATTGCCGACAACCGGAAGCCGACGGTGCCGGAAAATATTCTTGCGATAATCGACAGCCTACACATTCCTGATCGAGATAAAACAAATATCAACTCGATACGATTAGTAGTTTCCGAGATAAAAATTCAGAAGTGTGGACGGCGTTGAAAATGCTTGCAAGACATTCGGCAGAACTAATTACAATTCGAATTTCTGTATTTCGTAAATAAAGAAATAATAAGCAAACTGATCACATAAACCCCCTCTAATTTCGCGGGGTTTACAACCTGCTGGATTCAATTCTCAAGAAAATTCTCAACTTCCATTGGGAAAAGCGATAACGTTGGACCGGCTTGGAGACGTCTGCAGATTATTATTTATTAAAATATTTAGAGTTCAAAGCGATCGGTAGCCTGATCGTAGAATCGACTATCTTTTTTGGATGGATTGCAATGATTTCGAAATGTACAGGCGTTTATGGGACCATCGTTCTAGTTCAATAATTAATAACAGCATCGAGGACAGCCGGGTGCTCAGGAAAGAAAGGAAAATCGACGGCGAACGGTCTCGGTATAGGTCAGTTACACAATGAGACACCGGGCCGGTTTAAAATTAGTCGGGAACTATTTAAAAAGTGAACCCCAAGCGTGCCCGGGGGCCGTTGCCTGCGTCGAACTATTGTGTGGATTTTGTTCGGCTCGATAAATTATTCCCAATATCCTCGTTACGGCGCACGGCGCCGCCGCGCCTAATGACAAAAATCGTAAAGCTTTCGTTTCGATCGGATAACACAGTAAAATTCTGCTGCGATATCTGTACGATCGTATTTATTAACACGGAATTAAAAAAGTTCTGTAGGACGTTAGACACCAACGCAGTTCGCGCAGGCATGGGTTGTGATATTCGAGCACGGTATCAATTTATTATGTTACAGGAGTTTAATGAAAATGTTATTAAAACCGAAATCAATAGAATTAAACCGTATCCATCTCTCTATTCGAATATAAACATTAAAGAGGACAAACAATTCGAGAATCACAATTGTTACTCATTGAATAGACTGTACATTTTTTATGACGGTATTAGATAGATTTTTGAGAAAGAACGGAACGTTGGAAATCATATATTTTCTTGGTTCGTAAGACACTTATGAAAATGCCCGTAAACATTGTCGACAATAACCGTGCATAGTAATAAAAATTGTTGTGTGATTTTGTTATTACGTGAAAGGATCGTATCGTATTTTCCGTCAATCGGAATTGCGTTCATTGCGTCGCGTTTGTCACGAGAATGAAAAAAGTTATGAATTTTTGTCGAGAAAAAAGGATTGACTTGTGGTGGGACAATTAGCGTCGTTTCCGGTAGCAGGTCCCGTAACAGTGCGTTGCCGTGCCCCGGGTAATAGCTTCCGGTTAGTTCGATTCGCGTGTGTACACAGCGAAAAATCGATTTTAATTAAAATGCAATTTATTAGAGTGGTCCATACAAGCTTCGGCGCTCGACACGCAATTATTTAAATTAGTGGTCCCAGTTATTTTTCGAATCAATATCGGCCGTGTACGCCTCGACCCCGTGATTTCGCGGTTGTCTCGCCTAGTTACGAGCCCTGGCAAATACTGATGACGAACACGTTTCTGCGTTAAACATTATGAATGGCCCGCTCTGCCGCGTGATTTTGTTAATTTGACCAATATTCACCAATCAAACTGTCCCGGTTGAACCTGTTCACCGGAATTTCGAAGATCGCACGCTAATCATGAGAGTCTATCAATTTCCCCACTCAATTCTCTAATTCGAATGGCGTCATTAAATTGGAAAATGGAAATTAGAAAATCCTTGTTTCATGCTGCTAATCTGTTTCGATGACAAACAATCAATTAGTTCTGTAAATAATGCAAATTTCTATAATCGCATCGTTATGATTTTCTTGTATTTCGCCCTCGAAAAATATTGAAAAACGCCGCATTGCCTATGGAACGGTTTAATATAAATATGTAAAATTGCGCAGCACTGTCCAACGTAAAAGGGAATAATTAAAACGTTTGGCTTCGTTGGCTATTAAACTTTTATATCTTGAAGGTACTTTGAAAGTAGTAGCTTCATTAAAATTCTTCTGTGGACCAGATCCACGTAGATTTTTATCTTTAATTGAATTTAATTTAATTTAATGTGGAACACCGATGTTTTTGCAATACATTCGCTGGTGGCTTTATTTAAATAATCTAAAAACATCCCGAACAGAATTATATCAGAATTTAAATGTAAAGATTAATTGACAAATCTGAATGAAAGAATGTTAGAATTTTTAAATAAAGGAATATTAATTGTAGAATTTTCCTCGCTGCTTCGGTAATTATAATTTGCTGTTGGCAACTTCTATAAGTCTGAATGTTTATATTATTGTATGGCCGTATTCATTTTGAATAAATAGCCCGCTAAATAGAATTTATTTCAATGTAAACGAAGTGAATTCACGTTTAGTCAATGCTGTTTAAAATCTTAATTATGTGGCTGATTCAATGTTACACAAGTGGTCTCTCGCGTTGTACATAGTTCGCAAGTAGTATAGCCTTTGGTAATAGAGGCCAGCACTGTACGAGACCTGTAACGAATGTTCTAATAATAAATTGTTTAACTGATTAATAATATTTATCGTCACACTTCTAACTTCGTTAAATTCAACTATTTAACTATTTGGAATTCGAATAATTTGTACACTTACAAATGCGATATTTTCAGCACAGTTAATTTGTTATATATACACATTACTTAACAAAATTTACAATTAGTTAATGTTAATGTTTCGGTAAAATGAAAAAGTAATATACATTATAAAACAGGAATTCTACATTTTCGACGTCTTACCAAATTAGAATTCTACATTATCAACGTCCGCTCCATTCGAGGCGAAGTGCGATATGGTAGGATGCGACACAGAAATGATAAGGGCTCGTCGATGCCCACGATCGTGTGACAGAAAAATACACTGATACATATATCAGTGGAAAAATACATTAGGTGATCGGTCTATCGGTATGCCTTGTCTGTGTTTATACTACTTACACGCGCACGTGCTTTACTGTTTTGCTGTGTTCAGCTGCCAGCAAAATTCACTATGCTCGAGCAAGAGGAAATCAAAAAGAAATTAAAGGAGTTGTTGTTGTTGAAACGCAGCGGAGAATTAGACAAGGATGAGAAGCTTTCGAACCCGACGGATCAACAATCCTGGCGAGATTCTATCCCTTACGATACTTTGGAAAAATGTGTGCTTCATCACGACGACGAGGTTAACGAGCTGTTTGTGATTAAACGAATAAAATCTTAGTACTTCTGTTCTTATTAAAATTTGATTTCAGATTAAATTAACTGCTCTTGCTGTTCTGGTAGAATCCAAGAAGAGTACTTTGAAATTCCTGCCTAAGGAGCTCAATATAATTGTTTTATTCCTGCATAATAATTTGAAGGAGAAGTTGGAGTTCGTACCCCTAATAAAGAAGGTAAGATTGATAAATAGAAAAAAAATGCTACAATATTTTTACTTCTTTGGATCTACAACAGCTGGTCCCATTAAGAAGAGTATTTTCTTTCATGCCACTTTCTTAAAATTTGTCTATAAACCTTGAGAATTGTTCAATTGTTTCCTTCTGTAGGCTTTGAGGAGAATGAAAGACAGTCTAGCAGTTATGAAAAGACAATGCTCTCAAGAAGAGAAAATGAGGAATCACTATGAAAAGAGTTGCAGTCCCAAAGAAATGAAGCAAGAAGTGCTAGATGCATCTTACGCGTTATCTAATAAATTGAAAGGGGATATAGAGGTGTACAACAATGTTTTTGAATCTCTGCGCAACATGTGTATCTGTGCACCAGATGCAACGTATGCTAGGAGGCGGTCTTCTCTTCAGATACTGCTGCTGATGAGAGATTTGTTAGACAATGAGTTCAAACATATTGGCTGGACAGCAGAGCAAGCAAAAGCCTTGTTCGATCTGATGCTGTTGGACACGTACGAAGTCAACAAAGAAATGGCTTTTAATTTAATAAAGTCAGTAGATCCCAGTCTGTTGGAGTTGGATAAAGAAAGTAATGTTCTCGATCTTGTTACAGTCGCCATAGAACTAGGTAACAGTATCAGACCAATTGACAGCATTACATCGGCGTATATGCTGAGAGTATGCATGTTGTCCCCTGTTGTACAGAATGTTCTGAACACTATGTTTGGAGTGACAAAGTGGTCTGAGAATGTAGCAGAGGCTGTGGTGCTCCAGTTAATATTGATTCTACTTAGAAGATTAAAGGTATTCTTTTCATACATGATTTATTGTGTGACTTTGATGAAAACAATATTTTATATTCACAGGAGTCCCTGATTCTGGCAAGGGAAAACATAGTGATGACAGTGACCAAACACTCTCTGTACGGCTACCTTTTCTGCATTAGAAGCTTGATGCAAGGATGCGACTTGAAAGAAGCAGGGAAAGAACTTTTATGGGCAGACACAGTAGCTGAGCTGGTGACCCTGTGCTTTGAATTAAGTAACGCTGTGTCTGTGATAGTTAACAACTCTTCTCCAGAGGGACACCTACCAATGGACCTGAATTTGCAAACAATTCGTGAGATATGCGGTTCCTCACCCGAGAAAGAAGTGGTGACACCTCAAATGGTGTTGCTCTGCTCGTGGCGTACAGTGAAGGAAGTTAGTTTACTGTTTGGCTTCCTTGCCACCAAGGCTCCCATCAGCGAAGACGATCTTTCTACAGGGCTTCTGATCGAAGAGCAAGTAAAATTTCTTGATTCAGTAAGGATGTCGAGAACGATTCATCTTCAAGAAAGAAACTACTGAAATTGTTGCTTTAACAGATTATCAGGATCGGAGAACATTTGGTAGCTTTGCTGACTGAGACGAAGCACAGAGGAGCATTTGAACAGGCACACGTAGGTTTCAGTCAACTATGTGCTCGTTTATGGCGTTTAAACAAAGAAAGCTTGAACGAGCTGCCCAGGATATGGTTGCACCAGATTTTGATTGCTATCACAGGGATTAAAGAAGAGAATTCTAAGCTATGCGCAACGCGGAGGAGTGCTGGTGTGCCATTCATGATCCAGGTAAATGTTACAGTTTTTGTTTTACTCCTGATTTTCGATAACAATGAAAATTTCATTGAACAGGCACTGCTGTCTACAGAACCTCGTCAACACAAGGATACAAAGACGACGACTTTCGATTCGGTAATGAAAATTTTACTAGGGTTCACGCAATTGGAGGGCACGGATTTTTGGATAAATGTTAAACAATTGCTGTACACGGATACAGTGTTTTCACAATATGAGGACACGTTTGAATTGCTCAGTCCCGATGAAGATGGTTACCATGTGGGGGTAAACAGCTCAAAAGTTACAGAGATTAGGACTCACGCTCTGAATATTCTGAGAGCGATTTTTAGGCATTCCCAGCTGGGTGAGGTTGTGAATAATTATGTAGCTGATGGTTTAATAGCGGCGTTCAAGAGTTACGATGCTTTAACATGGGCGGTATGATGATTACTGAATATTAACGCTAGGTTCACAGAACGCTAAAAGCGAATTTGTCCATCCAAATTTTTAGCCATTTCTTTAAAATCTGTATAATCGTAAATTAATTACGTGTCCCGTAAACCTAGCATTGAAAATACAGTTCCCTTCTGCAGAGAATAATAAACAATGAAAAATTGTTTGCAGGAGAGGAATGCAGCAACGTTGCTGTTTAGTGCATTAATTATTAGAATATTTGGAGTGCAGAGGACTAAAGACCACATCAATCTCACGACGGACAACAAAATGAACTATAGGATGTTTTTTGAAAGATATCCCTACTTGTTGCCGTTCATTTTGGACGAATTGCAATCGTTTGTGGTGATGAACGAGACCATTATGAAAACAAATGTGCAGTCTCTTTTGCTTTTACTGTCACGACTATACCTCAGTCATAGTTGCGAGCCCACAGACATCCAATGTAAGGTGAGCAATAGTTATATAACAGTAATTTCAGCAATTACAAGTATGTATGTATTTTAGATCAATAATCTTGTCGGTTTGGTAACGCAATGCGCTAAAAGTGAAGTATACGAGACTCGCAAATTAGCAGCCAGAGCACTTGTAGCTCTGTTGACGGAACAATCGGTGGGAAATGTTTTGTTGGAGATAATGGAGTACGTAATATCTGCTGAGGGCAGTTCTCCATCTTTAAATTTGATACATGGTTACATGCTACAGGTATCTGTGAAATAATGTATTTTTATCTCTTGAGAAAATCGTGGAATTCAATTGTTTCTATCCTTTTCAGATATCCGAGATACTGAATCATTTTAATCGTGAACAACTCCAGCCATTTTCTATAGATTGGAATAGATTTTTAAAACGAACCGCCTGGATTCTCGGGAACCTAGAGCGGGAAAATTCAAATACCCCTTGCTTCCTGTTAGCTACAGTTTATATAAACGTCTGTAATAAAATATTCGAAGCAGATAAAACGTATTTGACGGAACAAGTTGCAATGCTAGATGCACTGCAATCGCATTTAATCGAATTAAAGAAGTTGAAGCAAGGACCCGCGCGAGAAGATTACAAAACATTCCTCATCATGTTTATACGTTCTGTAGCTCGAGAAACGCGTTTAATTCGACAATGCGTGCCAATAAGGATATATTTTTGTTCTTTAACAACACCGGAAACGCAAAACGTCGCGTGGTCTACCGTCGTAGAAGTTATCAACGAAGTAACACACAAGGACGCGTCGACGTTGTTATTAAATTATGCAATCGATGTAATCTGCAGCTCGATACAGAATCTTTACCGGTACAACCCCGAACTGCAAGATGCGATGCTCAATTTCCTGTACAACAGCTTGATGCATCCCGATCGGTTTGGATCATCAAGCTGTTCTAAAGTAATTAACATTTGTAAATTCGTTTTAAACGAATTACGATTATCAGATCAAAATAATTATCGCGAGAGAGACTCTTATCTGAGATTACTCGGAAAATCGTACGCAACTGCGAATTCTTTTAATGAAATTAAGAAAATCGACTTGGATTGCACCGAGGATGTGTACAACAATTTTTGCGATAATTTTTGGATCGCATCTCTGAGTGCAGATTTCCGAAAATCTGTGCTGAAAATAATGCAAGATCTTTTCCTGCCTTGTAAATACAACGAATATCCCTGTACGTTTATCAATTTTTCCTTTGCTAGTTTACGAATAAAATATTAATGGAATGCATTGTTACAGTTGCTCAAGTTCAATGGTGGACAACGGCACTGCAATTATTACTTGATAACAGTGCGGAAGTGCGGCGCGAAGCGTTCAAATTAATCGAGAATATTGAAGGGAATTATACCGTAGATGATGGACCGTCTGGGTTGACTCTGCTTCTGCGAAAATTCTACGAGCACATGTGTCCAAAATATCCCGATTTTCTATGCGTTGTCCTGTTTTACTGGAGTACCTCCCTCTTGGACGACGTGGACTACGAAATGGACGAGACAGACGTAAGTAAATACGTTTAGCAAAAGTAACCTAGATGGGATGTACTAAGCATACCGTTCACATTTGATTTCAGGTGTTCAACAAGTGTACGAACTATGATTTCTTTGAGCCTGTCGAGATATCGAAAATTTGCACGAAACTCTTCTCGGAACACATGAAATCTTTCGCCGATAACGCACTGTCGGACGACATTATTACGTGGATAAGTTCCCGGGTAAATATCGAATTCCCGAAGTCATTGACGTTCAAGATGCTTTTACAAAATTATGAAAGAAGTATATCCCCCCTCGAAAAAGGACTGTACGATATCCTGGACCCGACATACAAAAATAAATTGTTGCAAGTTTTAACTTTTAAAGCATATAAGGAAACTGTTATCGTGTCATAGATTTCTTTGTACTAAGTTTATGATAAATACATGAACTGTTTCTGTTAATTAAGAAAGTAATTCTCATCGTGTCTTGTGCCCCGACATCCTTTGAATCTTCCGAGGCAGGTTGAAGAGTGGGGGAATATCCTACAACTATAGAATATACTAGAGGCGACACTTCTGGTGTAATTTTTGATGTTTGCGTTCTCCAATTGGGCTATTTTGACAGTCTTCATACATCCATCGCTGCCGCTTCTTTTAGTTGATATAGATATTCAATTCTCGATCGTAAATGTTTTAAGATTTTTAATTTCTTCTCGGTGCCACAGTTCGATCATTATGTTACATTACTTGTAATTTTTATACAAATGCTTATTCCTCATCGTCCAAAATCCTCTTTCTTTTATGGGTGACATCACATAAGTTAGAAATAACCCGCTAACTATATGCAACAGGATATTTATCATCAACACCGGTCACATTTGGTGAACCACCGATATACATCGCTGAGGAATAAGCATTTGTATAAAAATTACAGTAATGTAACATAATGATCGAACCGTGGCGCCGAGAAGAAATTAAAAATCTTTTAGTTGATATCTCCATCCTTTTCCGTGGTCCACTAAATAAAAAGAGCAAGAAGAGACTGCATGCGGTAGCTGGGAAACGTTGGAAAGCGCGCTGATATTTGAATGGTAATGCGGTAAAACACGCTGGCTACAAAACGCATATGATTTTATTATAATTAAATCGTTATTCTAAATCAGTGAATATTTAAGAATAAATTCCTAGTTTCGATTTGGCGACACTGTGCGTTCGTAACAGTTCGTAAATGGTTCGTAACGCAGTTGAGGACGCACGCGCAGCCGCGATTAGTTCTCGATAGAGAACGGAGTGTCGTGTCTGTAGTGTTGCGTGTCGAAGCGTGTCGTAGCTAGAGGATTTAGTTGAGCCGCTCGTCGCGTGCAGTCGCTACTGTCGCGGCTCGAGGTTCGCCGACTCTGTGCGTATTTCGTGACATTATACCGAGGATCGGTCGGGATTTTCGCGTTTTTCGCGCCTCTGCGTCGTGACCGTCGAGTATTAGTGTGCGCCGACGATCTTTATCCGCGTCGAACGAGGGTCAGCATGTCGACGAGTGCCGGGACATATTAGAAACCGGGAGAAAATCCATCGGGGAAGAGAGAGGCCGTGCGTGTGCCAAGCATGGAGTGGACTCAGTGCGCTCGTTTCAAATCGTTACGAGCCGTTACCGCAGTCCCCGTCGAGCCGAGGTGAGTTCCGGCGACGTAAACACGCGTGATCGCGTTCCACGCACCCTGTTTCACTTTCGAATCGAACTGTTAACCCGGCCCGTCGTTGTTCGTCGCTCTGTTACGCTGTCCGTACCCGCTTCTGACCTACTTGTTGTGCAAGCTGTCATCCCTCGATTAGAATATTTGCCGTGCATTGCGACGGCCTTTACCACGAACCCTTCCTGGCGTGTTGCACGGCTGACTCCGGCAGCCTCGACACTCGCCGCTCTCCAGACTTTTTCTCTGGGAAAAAGAGCGAGAGAGAGAGAGAGAGACTCGGGGCAGAGAAAGGAGAGGCAGAGAACCGGAGAAGGAGCGTGAAACGGAAAGATCAAGCGAGAGCAGCGAGAACAAGTTTGAAAACTAGCACTGCCAGTCCGTTGAACATCTGCGATTCCTAAAGTAAGTGCGTCCTTTCCAAACACGGAATGTTAAATAACCTTCGCGCTTGATCAACTAACGGAGCCTTCGAGAATGATCTTTCTTGACCTGTCTCTTTCTCTTTCTTTCTCCTATCTGTCTCTCTTTCTCTCTGCACCACCTTCTTCGTCTCCTTCTCCTCCTTCTCGTCGTCTTCTTCTTCTTCTTCTTCTGTTTCTGCTTCTTCACTCTCCCTCGTTCTCTCTTTCTCCTCGAGGAGAAAGGTCATCGGTCTGAAATTCATCTTTTGTCCACGCCTTAGGCACACCAGTAGTAAACGCGCTACGACATATTTTCCATCGGCGGCTGGAACTCGTTTCGAATTACCATAAGTACTCCGGTACCCCTTGTCCCGATACGGCCGATTCTTTCTCATAATCGCTCGAATCTCTCAATGTCAGGCTGTCGACCCGTTACATCCTGCCCGTGTCCGATTCGACGGAGCCCTCGTCCCGTTCCACCTCGCGGATTACGAGTTCGCTAAAAGATTCTCCCTTTTCTTTCTCGTTGTAAACAACCACCGTTATCAGCCTGCGCCGAATGGTATTATCAGCGGCACGGTTTGCAACGCTGGCCATCAGCAGCGTCCGTCGATCCCACGACACCGGAACGAGGAAATGAAACGGAAATTCAATCCAGTTTTGACAGTTCCACGTTTTCGACGCGGTCTCGCTGCACGTCAGCTGAATATTTCGGAATTACAACCGTTTCCCGAGCGGAATGGAAAGGTCGACGATTTTCGGCCGTCCGTCATCGAGCGTTTTTTAACGTTGTTCACGGGGATTATGCAGATGCGACTGTCGATCGGTTTCCCCGTTTCCCGTCACATCGGTACAGAGAAATCAAACGGAAATTCAATCCGACGTTTTTTTTTGTTGCGCGCCGCGAAACGCAATCGAAATTGTCCGCGAGCTCTACCGAACGTTGCGAATTTCGGCCTACTAATTATTAATTAACACTTTTGATTTTAGTTTAGAAGTATTTCGGTAAGAGGTAACAACGTAGTACGCATGTGACACTGATTTATGGTGTTTGTCGCGGTACCGGAACAGAGAAACGAACCAGAAATCTGTTTTAAAAATTTCGGAATTAAGGCTGGGAAAATATTAATCGACAGTTTTATAGTTCCGGAAAGTTTCTGTGGGAGATAACTGAATGACATGAAATTGATTGCAGTACTGTTTGTCACACCGGAACAGGGAAACGAAACAGAAATCTGTTTTAAATATTTTGGAATTAAGGCTGGGAAAATATTAACCGACAGTTTTATAGTTCCGGAAAGTTTCTGTGGGGGATAACTGACTGACATGAAATTGATTGTAGTACTGTTTGTTACACCGGAACAGGGAAACGAAACAGAAATCTGTTTTAAATATTTCGGAATTAAGGCTGGGAGAATATTAATCGACAGTTTTATACTTCCGGAAAGTTTCTGTGGGAGATAACTGAATGACATGAAATTGATTGCAATACTGTTTGTCACACCGGAACAGGGAAACGAAGCGGATATTCGAATCTGTTGCGACCGCTCAGCTTTGTACAAAAATAATCTCGCGACACGCAATGGAAATATTTCGAAGCGGCTGTATATTACGAATGAATATTTAAAAATATTTTCATCTTTGGAAACTGTTATCAGTGCTTGTGCCGAAGCTACCGTTGCAACATTGTGACGTATATGTCCGAACAGCGGAACAAAAGAACGGTCGGGGAAATATTTTAGCATTATGTATCCACGAAAAAACGAGGAGAGAACAGCAGTTTTAAGTCGTCGGTCTCGTCGTTCGTATTTTAAAAGCTGTCCGCGGGGATTACGTAGGTGGAGCGTCTCATGACGAGTCCGTTCCCATTGTCCCGCTTAGCTGACGCTTTTAATAAACGATGATAAGAAAAACGACGGTGCATTTGGCACGGTCTCCCGTGTTCACGTTTATCCTCCACCCTCGTGATTTTTTCTCCTTTCTTTCTTTCTTCCTTTCTTTCGTTCTTTCGTTCTTTCCGTGCCAGCAGGACGGAATACGTTTACCTTCTTCCCACAAAATTACGCGTATTAACTCTTTCCGCGGAACGCGCTCGAAACGTTTCTATTGAAACCCGCCAGTTGCTTCTTGTCAATGGAGGACGAGCTTTAATTACCAGAGAGAGAAAGAGCGCTCTCTTTCGTACACCGTAACCACCAATTGCGGGAAAGCCTGTTTACAGCGGGCGAACAGCCGAAGCGGGAATGCAATCTATAATTTCACGGTACGCTTTGCGCGGAGGACTCCTCCGACAGGCGTACCAACAACTGGAAATCCCGCCAGGGGAGAGAGTCGTTGAAAAAGAAAGCGGATCTCTCGTAACAAAGTTTAAAGCTTTTTTTACGCGGCGGTTGCTGAACTAGACTAGCTAAAACTTTAATTTCTCCAACGCCAACGTCAGCGCAGATTGCTCCGTAGGGCATTGCTCCCGCCCCGTTAAAACCTGGAGCACACAAGTCACGCCTACTCGAGCCAGGACGACAAAATAGATAGTCTTCTGTAACTAGTGTCTCCGTCATTAAATTTAGGAAATCATCAGATATTTTAAGATTGGTTTAGATATAGACTGACCTTTTGAGCAAGGGTCTGGCTCTGTTGTAGTCGAGGGCCACGAGGCCACTCCTTCTCAAGGCCCTATGCACTCGTATATCTCTCTAATCACTGCTTCTTCCGTTTATTATTAACTATAATTCAATGAAAACAAACCTGAAGCCACAAAATACGAAATGTCGTAAGTAATATTTAAACGACTGCTTTTACATGGTGGCAAATTACTTGTTGCAACATTAAAAGTGCAACAGTACAAAAGAGTATAGAGAAAACTTTTAATGCGCGAAATTGAAGGAATTAGTGAAGATTTATGTTTAATACCGTTTCAAGTTTGTTTGTTTAATTCAATTTTTAGTTTGTTTGATAATACTGAAATAATAGTTCGTAACGTAGCAAACAATATCATGTACAAACAATTATATTAAGTTCACTGTTTAACATTTCATTTAATAATATGAGAAGTGTGACGATTAAGAAGTGATATAAAAAAGAGAATTATTAAAAAGTATTGATAAATGTCGAAGATATGAGTTTTTCCTATTATTTTTGTAGGTTCCGACCACTGTGGGACGATACCTCGTCCACCCGCGGTGTTTCTGCAAAAATGCAGCCCCGAACAAAATACTGACCACCGCATACGTAAAGCGTAATAAGAAAAGGGATGACCCAGTATATTTTCGCTTACTTATCGCGACGCTCGTTAAGATCGCGCGAACCGGCCCGGTTTCGCTTCAGTGGCACTCGGGGCGAACGTTCTCCCGCCACGCCGCCTTTCTTTTCAGTTTAATTCCGCGATCGGTGGAAACAATTGGGCAGCCCCGGTAGAACGTCGAAATATACAACTCACGTGTGCCGGGTCTATTTATTTTATCAAGCCTGCAGCAGCAACCTGCTCTCTCGCATTATTTTGACAATAACGCCGCGCGGCCACGCGAAGCCAGACACAACTATACGCGTAATTTATGCAAAACGCAGCGGCGTGTAGTATAGTCGCCCACGGGCGTGCTCCGTGAGCGGCGACCATTACGTTATAACGAAACAATGTTCAACGACTGTAATTGACCGTAAACGCGGCCCCGAATCCTACGAAAAGCCGACGGGATGCGAAACGGTCACGCGGGGAGGAGAAAAAAAAAGGAAATTCGAATCACGTGGGCCGGGGCTCTCCGGTCGATTTGCATAAATCACGGCCGCGTTTGAATTGTCGCGCGTTGCGACACGCGCGGTTTGTTCAACTAAATAATTAGCCGCGTTCCGCGAACGCTACGCCGATCGCACCGAAACAAGCTGCTCCTAACTAGATCGCGTCCCGTCCGCCGTTTCGCGCCATAAATCGTTGTTCCAACCAGAGACGATGCCATCGATAACGAATATCAACGCAAAATGGGCCAGTCTGTTTCACTTACGTTTTCCTGTTCATCGTTGTCCCTTCCAAATATATTAGTCTCAATTTTCGGAAATTATTAACACTAGAACTACCGAGCACTAAACGCAGTTGGCATACATTGCTTTATAATAACGACAATATAACATTTATTTCGATTTCGTGCAAGTTTTATTTAAATATGTACTCCAACAGAGAAGTTGACTGAAGAAATTTCTCGGAAAAACACATTTATACTTTTAATATTTCGAATCGAAAACAGTTCGCACCAGTCATTCTAACTTGTCCGGTAGTTCTAGTGTTAAAGGAGTACTGGGAGTCTTCGGAGGCTTCTGTTCCTCGTAATAGATGCAGGATATGTTTATTTTGCATAAAAATCCACTGGCCGGTTAGAACAGTGAATAGTTCCAAAAAAAAGAAACAATATTGAAGCTTTATTCGTCAGAGCTTTAATTACGTCGGACAGCAACAATTGCACGACTTACGGAAAAATTTTGAAATCGACTTTTTCCGAGTTTTTGGGGTGAAACACCCCACTGTGCATCGCTTCGGTTGGCAAGTAATTACCGATATAAGCGAGTTACGGGTGATCGATCGATTCCTCTCTGCTAGTTTGAACGCAACAATTTGCGGAGACGGATAATCAGCGTTTCCATGGTGTTTTTTACGAGCACGGCGGACTTGATCGTTCGTGGAACTCGATTTCGGCTCGGCTCGGCTCGGCATCGAGAACTCGTTGTTTCGATCCGATCCGACGCAAACTCGGCGTCGAGAGGGAGAGAATCGAACGCGTTAATTTCCCGTGGCCCGACAGAGCCGTTCAGAACCCGGGGGCGGGGGGGGGCGGCGGCTAGCATGTCGCTCCTCTCGAACCTCCGTGTCCGCTTTCCGTCTTCCGGTCCGCTCTCGAACCGCTCTCGAACCCGCGCGCCGGCCTCTGGTTCCACGATTTTACGACGGCACGCCGCCGCGCGTTTTATCTCTGGTCATTGAACCTTCTCTACGCCAGAGAACACGAGCAGCTGCCTGTCTATGCGAGAGGGGCTCTCTCGTTTTCTCCTCTTTTTTATTCACGCGACCGTGCACCGGATTCGATGCGTCGTTCCCGCTTTATGGGAAATCTGTAGCCCCTCCACCACCAGCCATCTAATCTCTGTGAGAACCTGGGCCGCGCTATCTTTTTTGGCACTCGACGCCACCGGCCTGCCAAAATCTGTATCGCATGCGCGCACGCGGTTCTCTCAGAATTTATCAATTTATCAATTTTACGCATTTGCGATCAATAGACTGCGGACCTTTATGCAAACTACATATTTCCTTCGGATCTTTTCGAAGTTTCCATTAGTTATTATTATTATTATATACGTACTGAGGTCCTTTTATACAAATGTATACAGTTTTTACAGTATAACTGATAAAAACAAAAAGAAGACATAACAAAAAACAAAAGAAAGAAATAAGAAAGTCTTAACCTAAAATCTTAAGCTAAGCTTTAACTAAAATTTACAAACGAATGGACCGCGCGAAACTAAACGAATACAGGTATGATTAACAAATAGTTCGAGCTAGCAATAATGCGATTTAATGGATTTATTACTAAATATGAGGATTTGGATCTCATTGTTTGAAATCCTGTTCTCGTTCTCAAAACACGTTCAGGTACGTAGAAGTTGATTTGGCTCAGGAGTGCGGGACAATCTATATTATTATTAATCAAATTGAAGATAATGTTTCAAGGTTGACTATGTTTAATATTATAGAGTAATTATGATCGAAGAATGACATATGATAAATATGGTTGTAAAAATTTAAGGTAAAGGAGAAATGAATTCCTAAATCCTTTACCTCATTTATTGAGGAGAGAATACTGTCATTGAGATGGTAAGGATGTATGAAAGATACAGAGCGACGGGACGACCGCGTAACATGGCATTTATTAATGTTGAGTTCCATTCCATTCATACGACACCAATTGCTGAAACGATCAAGGTCTGCCTGAAATCTCGAGGCATCATTTATATTACAAGGTACTGCTAAAATTTTTTAAATCGTCAGCAAATAGGAGGTATTTACAGTGTTAAAAAACAGTAGACAAGTCATTTATGAAAATTATGAATAGAAGAGGACCAAGGTGGGATCCTTGAGGTACACCTGATGGATTAGAAGAATGTCCGAATATTACGACGTTGTTGTCGACTCGTTAGAGTTGTGAAACGGAAAGATACAATTTTCACAATTTATCTCTCGCGTTCGAGTTGGGAAATGCGTCATTTGAAAGATTCGCAGTCTAGTCGCTCGGTGGTATCGGACTCGAGAGATTTAGGAGGAGGTAACCGTATTAACTTTCGAGACGATTCGAAAGGAAGTTAGGGAAGGAGAACGGTCGATCGCGAAGAACGGGCGCGTTGATTATGCCGTGCTCGTCTAGACGGCTAGCGAATCGAACGTCTGCTTGGTACACGGCTAGCCATATACGTGACAGATATCTTGGGAGACGTGTTCAAATTCCAGCGGATGATTCACGACGTGAATATAAGAAAACCTTAGTCGGGATTTTTGTCTCGGACCCGGGTTAGCCTGTGCGCGCGTTGAAATTCGATCCTGTCGAGACAAGGCTGGTGAACACAGGGGTTGGAGGGGGAGCGAGAGGACGTGTCGTAGAGAAAGAGAGAGATTTTCGGTTGACAGAGACCCAGGTCGGCAGAAATTCTTCCGATATATCCAACATCTCGATTCCCGGTTGCGCAACGTTGAATTAATTTTCGTGGAAAATCCGAGCTACCGGACATCGAAACACGATATCCGCGATCCTGCTTCTCTCTCCCTCTCTCTCACGTCGCTGTTATACATTGTTCAGCTTCATTGTCTAATCGACTTACGTAGTCTAATGGTTTCGAGTTATTACCATCCTTCTTTACCTGGGCCGGAAATGCTCGAGTGCTCTCGTAATGGTTATTAATGACCCTTAATGGCGGCTACGCGGGTTCGGCGCAGAGATTACGCTGTTCCATTCTGTAATTGTTCGTATTACTTAACCGAGGACCGATCTCGTTCGCAGGTAATCGTTTGTAACCCCGGGAACCTGTCATTTCAACCCATTAGCTGGCTATTATTTACTCTTTCCAAACTTTGGAGATCGCTGGATTCCGCTAGCCTGCGTCAGGTGCCTGTAAGGCCATAATAATCGACGGGCAGTGGCTATTTCAGATATTTCTTTCGTAAAAATTCTACTGCTGAAAATAGTACGCAAGATTTAAACATTCGTATTTTGGACAACTTTCCGAGGCAGTTTGGAAACGCACTCCAGACTTTGATTTACAATATCTTTGAGGACAATTAAAAGTACATATATTGTTAAACTTGGTATTTAGGATTTAGCTACAAATTAAGTTTCATCTGCACCACTAACCCTTATATCTGGGTCCTCCTACCCCTCGATCATCAATTAAAAAGACCGTCTTGCCGGTATACGCTGAACACGTTTTTCTACCCTAAAGTCAGTCGAACCGAAGCTCTTGAGCGAAAAGCTTCATCTATATTCTTGTTTTTTTTTTTTAATAAACTCTCTATACTTACTGAGTTTTCATATTTTCTGTACTACGAATCCTTGGCATTACTTTATTTCATAACCTTGTAGAATAATCAACATATATATATTGAGCAGATGTTTCTAGATCCTTATTACAGGCCAAGGCACGAGGTAATGTTCCCTGCGTTTCTCGAGACGATCAATTTTCGTGTTTCACGCCCCTGTGTCGGTCCATCGACCAATTACGATAATGGAACTGTGTCGAGGAGAGGGAATTACGCGAAAAGATGAGACATCGGGTGCCATGGCAGCGTCAAAGCCGTCTTTCGGTCGGCTAAGACGGAGAAAGGGGTGGCGAGGCTTTTTCTGGACAGCAGGGAGATCGGAGGAGAACTGCTTTCAAAGAAAACAGTAATTATACAAATTGGTGCCGCGACCGGAAACCGAATCTTCGTCTAGAAATAACAGCGGGCTCTTTGCGCGTCCTCTCTTCTCTCCCTCGTTCGTACGACTCTCTCCCCCGTTCTTTCTTCTTTCATCTGCTCCTTTATTTTCCTCTCGATGAGAGCGCTAAATCTCGAGCTACCTGTGGCGTCGACGCGATTCCTGGAGAATTGCAACTCGTTTAAGAATTTCGCGAACAGTGTGCTGAGAATAATGTCTCCGCCGGTTCGAAGACTACGAGTGTTTGTTCTAACGTTGCTGTTTCAGTAGTTGTTTCAACGCTGGAGTTCGGGTGGTTGTTTTAACACTGATGTTCGAGCTCTCTCGCAGCGATGTTTTCCGTGCCAAAATGGTGCAGAGACGAAACGTGTACTAAAGGAAAATTTTCACGATAAACAGATAGTCTGGTAAAAAGTGAAGATTGAATTTTCAGTTGAATTCGCTTGAACGCTGCACTGCTGTATCGCTCGTCGACTATTTTTTTTCGTGCGCAAACAGTTTTCACGTAAAAGTTGGTTGTCAAAGAGGGTCGCACGCAATAAAACGCTCTCTTGTTATTTTTATACGTTGCCCTTTTCATCTCTTGTTACTTTTATATTTTTGCCTTCGTCAAAGTACAAGGACCACTTTGCGGGTTTTTGTTATCAACGCGGTGCGTGTCATTTGACAACATTTCGAGCGTCGCGTCGTTTACATTTAAACGTGTACGTGTGCTCTACAACACGTCATGGAACATTAAACTCAAGCATGCAACATTTGCATTTTCCAAGTCTTGTTTCATTTTTTCCTAACACAATCCAGCATAAAATTCTTATTAATCTTTTAATTATTATGGATTCATTAGTGTCGTCGACCAGTCTCTGAAAGAGCTGGCGACGAAAAGACACAAACGATGATGATGAAATGAATTATTATAGATTCATTAGACTCTTGAGGATTTCAAATAAAATCTGCTAAATATCAATTGTAAGGAGTTGACACGGAATTGATACTCGACACGACGTGATGTTTCGTCAATCACTCGTAGAGGACTGTCGTTTTTATTTTAACAAAATTATAACGTAGAACATTCATTTCATAAAACATTAACGCGACGTAAATCAATAAAAACATATATACACACTCATATTTAGTCATATGACATGCATACTTATATCATTCTTACAATTCGTTCTTACACAATGATATTTCTTTCTAGTCGGTAAGAATAGAAATGCTCTATTCTCGTCTGTGCAACTGAAATTGCATTACAGATTTATACGAGGAAAAATTGAAATCTCGTCGAGCAGCGATCCAGCAGAGAAAATTAGTGTTTCTGCAGTTTGTCTTCTCTCCATCGGCGAACGGGCATCGTGGCCACGTGTTCGGAAAGGCTCGCGATTAGGGTAGTCGGTGGTACAAACATTCCACCGGTCGGTTTCAGCTGGGGAACAAGATCAGTCGCCTAATTCCCGACCTACCTCGAGTCGTGGCCGCGATACGTGTTTGTTATCTCAGATCGGAGGCTCCGCGTACCCCATCGAGCTCGAAGATTTAAGACTGTGGAAATCGCGGTGCGGCGCAGCGGCGAAAGCAAACTGCAACTCGAGCAGCGCGCGGAGCTATTATATTCGACGGGAATCGCAATCTATCCGGAGCGTTCCGTTCGAACGAAAACGTGAAAAAAATCGCTTTCGAGTTGGGAACGCGAACGGTGCACGGGAGGCCCGGCGAGAGTGCTTGGTTACGCAACGAGCACCGTAATCGATAACGATCCTCGCGATGCCGGGGCTCGCTCGTGTTACGTCGTTACGTCAGTGTAACGCGTATTTTTATCCTCCACGATTGACCAGCCGACTGCGAACGAACGCGCACAGTTTCGTTTCCTTCTTCGAACGAAGAAACGAGACTCCTATCGATCCTGCAGCTTCTTCGAGCATGGACGATTTAACCCTTCTGTCGATTGGCAAACATTTCCACGACGAACAGTCGACACCGATTGAATTTATACGGTTGAACGTATGTATGTATACGTATTAGCAGACAACCCTACATATAGTAAAATTTATAAAAGTAGAAAATCGGAAAATAACAACAGAATTGTGAACTATACGGTTGAAACAGTTCTCTGTATCTCGATCGACAATTGTTCAAAACTACAATTAACGTTATTGGCGCACTGGTTCGATCAATTGTAGACAGTAAGCAAATTTGCAAAATATCACATGAAATTTAATTCAACGTTTCGGTCTGAATTCTAGACCGTTTTCAAGAATGTAAATTTTCTGTATTGCGTAAGAATTGATCAATTAATTAATATATGGTTAGGCAAACGCATTCCCGAACAAGCAGAAAACACTAAGGTATTAAAAACGAAAACAAATGTATAAACTCAGTTGCTTAGAAAAATGTACTAATTTAAATTCTTAAGAGTTAAGACAATCCTATATATAGTAAAATTTATAAAAGTAGAAAATCGAAAATAACAACAGAAATGTAATGTTACGATCGCCAACGAATTAGAAAAAGAAGACAGATCGAAACGAATGCGCCCGTGACAAACACGCCTGTCATCCATTGTTTATAATAAATACGGCTATTCCTTACAAATTGAAACACGTAATTATCAAAAATCAAGTGTACCTTTCGTAGGAAACACGTCGAAAAAATTGATTTACATTTTCCTTAACCGTGACGCATCCTAGCCAAAAACATGAAACACATTGGAGACGAGGACGAGGACAATATCTTATTACGAAATTAATTTCTAGGGTGGTAGTTCTTGTTTCTTGGATTTGATTATTACCACGCTCTGAATCTATCGACGGGGCTTGACTTTACGCGGACTCGGTCGGTTTGTTTCCGCTTCTGGTGTTCAGGGTGGGTGCAGCGTGCGCTCGAGCATCGAACGGTCGAATTTTCTCTCCTTTTCTGGTCCTCGTAATATCGTCGGTTTTACGAGCCGGCGATATCTTTTTCCGCGCGATATCGTGTACTTTTCGGATTGTCGTTCCCATGAAAAGAAACGCTCCTCTCGGCGTTCTTTTCGGGCTGCACCGGCTCGGCGGCGTCCAGGGGCCTTCTGGATACACAGGACAGGATATACGGCCGCAATAACGCCGAGTTCCGCCGTATAAATCTGAATACCTACTCGAAACGCGTAAATCAGCCCGATAAAATCCGGCCCGCGACCGCGTTTCCTCCGTGTTCAACGCCGACCTGGAACATTAACTCCGACCACCGGCAACTTTACGAATCTGGGCTACTCGGGGACAAGGGATCTAGGTCCTCGCGAGCTTTCGATCTTCGTACCACCACCGAACCAACCCTCGCTAACTACTGTTTGCGTGAACTCGTCCCGAATGGATATGCCTTAGCTGTATTTCAACGATGCCTCGTGTTCTGACACTTTGTTGGCCGGAAAGAGGAGACCCGACTGGCCAACGTTTGCTGAAGATATCGGATCGTGGTTTTAGGGTACGATGACGTGTACGCTCTGCGGATAGGTCTGGAAACTGTTTGATTTCCATTAGATCGCTCGGATTTGCGAAAGGTTCGAGACAAGTGACGTCAGAGGAAGAAATGGAGGGGTTAAATCGTATAAGCTATATAATCCAATGTCATTCTTTGATCATGATTACTCCGCAATAATAACTACAATGAACCTAGAACCATTATCTGCTCGAAGAATAGTATCCGACCAGAGCTTTATTTTTCATTTAATTAATAATCATATCGATTGTTCCTCTCTACTTGCGCAAATCAATTTTTATGTACCGGAACGTGAACTGAGAACAAGAGCCAGGATTCAAACACTTAAAGCTAAATCTACTGATGGATTAATTACTCCAATGAATCGCATTATTACAAAATCATGCACTATTTAGAATCGTATTGATTTTTTCAGTGATTCTTTACAAAATTTTCAAATGCAACAAAGCAGGATC
This sequence comes from Lasioglossum morio, assembly GCA_916610235.2. Classification (NCBI taxonomy): domain Eukaryota; kingdom Metazoa; phylum Arthropoda; class Insecta; order Hymenoptera; family Halictidae; genus Lasioglossum; species Lasioglossum morio. The sequence goes on from OU744326.1 coordinate 28,396,822, forward strand.
ATATGATAAATTTTTCTTTTTGTGCATGTCCCTTCTTTGTTATTACACGAGTAGTGTCTTTCTCTTTTGTTCTTTTCTTTGAAATTGTGAGCACTAATGTAAAATAATAATAACAAATCAGCGCCAATGCTAAGACTTTCTCCAAAAATTTACCTCTGCCAACTTCAATCTGTCACCGCTCTGATTTTTTCTTCGAGTTCTTGCTCGCGGGTACTTTGGGTCTCTCGAATCGATGTGTGGTCCCCTTGTGCGGCTCTCTCTCGTTTTCTCTTTCTCTTTCTCTTTCTCTTGATCGCCGATACACGTAACAGTAATTGCACGTGCAGCCTTGCAGTCCCTCTTACCAAGCGGCATTGCACTTTGTTGCGAAGAACACGGCACTGTTCTCCGTTATCCGGCGATAACATCTTCTGCTCGTGGTCCCCCGGTTCCCGGAGAGTCCTCGGAACACGTGGTTAAAACGTCGAAGAAAGGGCCCGGCTCTCTTTTCGAGCACGAGAAGAATTGGGGGCTTGTTAGAGAGGTGGACGGAGTTTGAATGGCCGTGATTTATGGCGGCGCGGCTGCGAGGACGCTCGGCTCATTCCGAGGCCGGGAGTTATTGATGATTCCATTCGTGAATTGCCTTCGATTAATTCGGAGGCGGACCGTGGCCTGTTCGCCGACAATGGGCCGCACCGAAAACGCTCCGACTCGACATTTTCGTTTGTCCTCCTTTCGAACTCTGCTCTTGGAATCATTTATGCGGTTGCACAGTTGGGGTCGCAGCCCCGAAAACCTGGCATAAAACTATACCGAATTCTCATTATTATATGAAAATAGAATTCAAGAATATCCCATCGACTGTATAAATTCGTACTTGGCTTCTGCGTTCTACAACTGATGCAAACAATTTTTATTTTCCACCAAGTTCCGCCGTCCACTTGTTATTCTTCCACAGAATAGGGATGCTTGCGAGCGGCGAATGTTGCCGGAGTGTTTCCCTCGCTTCAGGTTTCTTTTACCAGTTGAAATTTTGGTCTGTCCTGGTTTCGAACGGTGCCCTCTTTTTCTCGAGCTTCGCCGCGCCGGAAAAAGGGTATGGGACCCTCCGCATTATAACGGCAGCCTCTCCAAGGAGAGCCGGCCGGATTGAAGAGGGCTTCCGTCGTGCCTCGTATAACGCGAAAACCGTTCGAAAGTTAATTCGAAATTTATTCATGGACTCTGCGGGACCACTAGCTGCCGCCTCTCCTCTATATACGCTCGGGCATTATGAAGGTACACGTGGTCGGAACGCGAAGCTAGGCCTACCAGCGCAACGCTGTGTGTGGAACACGAGGGTGAGAAGCCGAGCTTAAAAAGAACACACCGACCTTCTATGAATACGTAATTTTATTACGATTAAGAATTAAGTGTCGCCGATCGGTTGCCCGTTCCTATGCGGTCGCCGTGAAATTCGCCCGGACAAATTCGACTCACCTGCTCGCGAAATTTCCAAGTTCTACGTCATGGTCGTTGTCCTCGACTCGGTTGCGAGATGCACGAAATTTTCATTTTGCATAATAACCCGCAGTCTAATTATCATGCTCGTATTTTTATTAATAAATGGAACTGCGACTCTTGTGAGAGATCGAAGATTAACATTATAAACTATTACTATTACTATTATTATTATTGTTTCCAAACGTACACAATAATAGCAACTCTTAAATAGAAAAATACAGCTGAGTACAGTGCAGTACAGTTTTGTCACATTTTTTGTTATTATCAGAACATAATTTTACGCAAATTTCACATGTTTCTTTTCAAGAATAACCATGAATATTGCTTTCTGAAGTATTTTTAATTTATTTAAATATTTATATTTAACTTTTGATCGCGTAATTATATATATTGAATATCACAATTATCTTGAAGTTCAAATCAGGGGGATTAGGTATAATCATCACAAAAGTCACTTACAATTTTTTATACTATGAAGACAATTTGATTAAAAAATGAATAAAACATGAAATTCAATAATTAAACGAAAGTTTTTTAAATTAATCTATTTTTTAAATGCAATGAATGGCTTTCATTGCCAATATATTGATGGATTTCGAATTTCTTGTACTTTGGTCTCCCATTGTACCTCCGGAACATCCTAAAAAGCGTTCGATTCCCCCGAATTTTCCGTCGCCAAGACCTCTCCTCTCGGAAAATCACGGTGTCTCGAATCGTCGCGGTTTTCACGGTGGACTCGTATCGACTTGTCTGAGGTCTCGCATTTTCCTCGTCGTTTCTCCCCTTTTTTCCGCGAGTCGACGTCGCCGTATCTCCTGTTATGTATTATTTATGCCCGGATAGATCCCCGGCAGAATGAATCCGATTCTTTCCGCGGCGCGAGGCAGACGGACGCACGGTTCGCCGAGGAAATTTATTCGACACCCTGTATGCAAACGCGACCTCCACCTCCTGTTCCTCATCCTCCGCCTCCTCGTTCTCCAGCCGCTTCTTCGAATTCTACAAGAGGCGAGGCTGCCACGATCTAGCAGCCTTCGACGCCTGAAAAGAGCTCCACTTGTCCGATTACGTGACACCGACGCGACGCGTTTCACGTCCTTCTCCCCATGTAATAAGTCTTTCCTGTAGATTCTATTCGTTGCCTGGTCCACCACTGTCAGTCAAAGCCTCTGGCAACTTCTGGGGGACCGAGGAATCATCGAATTCGACGACCCCGGCCTCCGGAAGCCATTAACCATCTTCAATTTCCAATATCTATTCGTTCTCATTAATGCTTTCAAGTTCAAACATTCGACAATGCACTGTTGAAGATCAATTTTTTTTCACTCTTTCAAAACTCCAATTTTTTTCTCGGTAGATACACATTAATTTTCATACGAAACACTCTTTTTTTTTACGCACCCTCTATATCGATAACAAACTCGATGGAATTTGATTTCGGTTTGAAGGAAATTAATAATATCTAGTATGAGATTTCTATCCAGTTAGTTACATATCTGCCACCATGAGGTAGAGTTCTGGTAGTCGTAACTCACCAATAAAATAGTTCAAATGTTTTGCCACAGCAAACGCAAAAAATGTCTCTTTGAGAAAGATCCACACAGGGATCGAAACGTCGAGAAACATGTTTAAATAATTGCACACTTGTTGTTCTCTATAAATGATCGAACCTGGCGCCGAAATCATCAATTTCATAATATATTTAAAATTCGATCGAAAAGAATTTCACCAATATCTAGTATATTTTGTTCGTAGTCCGGTTTTCACTGTCGAGAGGACAAACGAATGTTGACCGATTACCACACGATAAAATATTCGTCCCGGACTTCACGTTGAATTTTTTTGCAGCACAATTTGCTCGTTGCTCGATTGCCCACGTAAGGAAAACAGCCAGGTAGAAAACAGGCGTCGCGCCGCTCGTTAATCGGGCAACATTCGTTTGTCACCGCGATGAAATATATCGCCTGGTTGATAAAAATATCTGAGGAACGTAAATTCCAACATAGATTCCATTCTCCTCGGTCTGGATCGTAGATCACCGGTATACGCGATCGTTATCAAGCAGTTCGTAGATAAGTGTTAGCAAGTTTGATCGGGTACCGGGGATGGGGAACGCAAAGAGACGAATTTCCAGAACAAAGTTGGCGTTGCGAGTCGCCTGGCATTCCTCGGCCGTCAAAGATGTTTCTATTTCTCATTCTACCCGTCCCTTCGTGTTGCTTCCCGTGCAATTTCACCGGCCGTTCGCGCACGCACACACGCACAAGCGCGCACGCACCAAAGAAAAGAATAGAACGTGTTCGGTTGGAGTCGCGTGCGAAGAAACTATCCCGCGGATACGTGGCGCGAATACATCGGGGATGCTAATTGCGGGTAGAAAGGGCGTGCACGAAGAAACCTAACCCAGACCATGACCGGTAAAATATCGGCCTGGAGACCACGGGAACTGAATTTTCATACGAGACTGTTTTCCGACGCGCGAAATCGAAGGAGCAGTTTCTTCCATGATATTTTTTTTAATTTTTTTATCGAAGCTCTTTAGACCCTTAGATGGGTCCATTTTGTAAGAATGTTGAATATTTGTGTTTCTCCGTTATATATACTTTTATTGATTTATACGTTATACATATTTTTATCGATTTGTATAATACGTGTTTTGTTAACAAGTTTGCGTGATGTTTTGGTTTTGTTTTAAATAAATGTTGCTGACAGTTCCAAATCAGCAAAGAAGGAATAAAGACGTGTTGAGCTTACAATTTCACTTTACATTTTAGTTTTGCAATGTTGCTATTGATGAAAAAAAATATTCGGTTCCGCTATAATCATATCAATACTTAGAGGTAGTTGGTAACTCATTTTACATAGAGAATGCAAAAGTTTGTGCCTTTGAATATCGTGCTTTTCACACTGCCAGATCACATATAGTTTAAAATTTCGCCGCTTTGATCACAACTGCACTTGCCGTCGGAAATTACACTTACTCGGGCGAATGATTCCGTGATATTTAAGCTGTTATTACTTTCTCGCGAAGAATCTCACAGCAACGATTCCGAGCTCGTTTCTATGCATAAAGAAAAATGCCTCGATTGCGTAATTAAAAATGCTTCGAGCGCGAACGATTAAATTTCATAGACGAGCAATTAGTGCCCGTTTAATTTCGCACGCTGGCAGTATTTTCCGAAACACAAACGCAAGTGAAATTTTCGCGGAGATGGGGGTGGTTCGTTCGAGGTAGCAGTGTAATTACGAGTCTCCCCGTCTCGTTTCGGGTAGCGAGCACGGTTTGTTTCCGCGAGCGGAACGCAGGACCGCCGGCAGCGTTTCACGGAATCAAAGAGATACTTGTTCGGTGGAAGTTGGCCGGGCCGGAGGGAAGTTTCAATTGTCCTGCGAAGCAGCGGAATATAAATCGCGCGCGGAATCGTTCGACGTGAGCGGCCAGGAAATTCCTGGCCCCGGGGAAAAGTTGGTCGATCGGCCACTGGTCCCGATCCTGGCTGGACTTTGCGAAACTTTGCGCGACCCGTTTTTCCCGCTGCTGGGAGAAACTTTCGGTTTGGGAAGCTCGGTTTTACGACGCCGTGACCCGGACTTCGAACGAGCCCCTAACTGGTCGAGTGTCTTCTAATAATCGGGCCGATATTGCACGCCGGCGTCGTCGACATCGTGTGCGAGAAAATCGCTCCGGATACGTGTATTCGAAAAATCACCGGGCGAGTTTTACGAGCGATCGAGACACGGGGCTCTCCCATGGAAATCGTGTAAAGACCGATCCGTAATAAAAGTGTGAGCGACCGAGCTCCCGGCTGCGGCCGTTGCGCTGGAACGGTTGTAAACGCGGCCGCACGGAGAGGGAAAGAGAAAGGAAGTATGATTGAATGATCGAGCGAGCGAAGGTGAGTGAAAGTGAGAGCAAGAATGAATGAGCGCGCCGCGATGAATCGGGATCGAAACCTGCCGCAAGGATTTACCCTTTCTGACCCTGCGTCGCGAGCCGGAACAATTCCTACTTATTCTACTGATTCGCGTTGCGTTCACCGATCCATCGATAACACACAATTGGACGGGGACACGAAAATTCGCGACAACCTGCTGCATTGTCCTTGACACGCATGAATTTTAATTATTTTGCACCGTTTTTTTCTTTTTTTATTAAGCATTTCAGATCTCAACTGAGATCTATATCTGCTGTACAAATGTAAATTACGGTAAATACATATTCATACATACATAGACAATATTAAATCAAATTAAATTCTTACTTTACAATTCTTTAGGAAATGAAATATAAGAAGACAAGCTTTAATGTTGGGTCGAGCATCTAACATTTTTAAACATAAGGATAGTTGCAATTTAGTTTTACACAGTTGATGAGTTAACTTGGATTGCTGCAAACCAAAGAGGCTATATAGCCAGAATCTTACATTTGCTATACGTGACGCTATATATGTATACAACTCACAATCTTTTAGGAAGGAACAAATGATCTTACATATAGTGTATGTAGGTCTGTGAAGCAAAGCTGTTCAAATAGAACCACAATTAACGGGATTATCAAAGGATTACGAAAATAGAAATATCGTGGAAAGAGGATGTTCACGCTTTATTACACTCGTGTGTCAACGGCTAACAACCAACTGCTACTGAGACGCGTCCGGACGCCTCGATCGTCACGCGCTCACACGCACACATAAGTCCCCTCGGAGACACCTGCATCAAGAAGAAATATAAACAAATGCTCTCGCCCAGTCCTCTGACTTCGGGGAAATACAGACTCAAAACACGCGCTTGTCGTTCGACTTTTCAAGGAACACGCAATTTAACAAAAACATTACACGACGTCATCATCTAACTAGAAGTGGTTCCACAAATGATTTTAACATCATCTTAACACTTTGAGTATCCGCCGAGCAGTTTAAAAAATTCTACGAGTTCAAACTGATTGATCATTCTGATTGATCATTCTATCGAATGATAGAACAATTGAGAAATTAAGATGCATCGTATCAAGAATACCCGTTCACCATTGTACCAGTTTGCAGATCCCAATTAAATGTTTAACATCCGGTACGTTAACGAGAATTTAGTTATAGAATATCTCGTCGGCGATCTGGTATCGGTGGCAGCGATAGTCTAGCAGGACTATTGGACGTTAAACGGGTTAAGACTTCATTTCTAAAATATTGGGGCGCCTGGAGCAGCCAGAGCTTGATTCGGTGTATTCACCGGGAGCTGGTACTCGCTTACGTATGTTGGTTACGTGGCTCCGCGGTATCGGGTTCGTGAATCGACTGGCTATCTTAAGTGAATAGACGGTGATTACGAGTTCTCACGCATCCCCGAACACCAGAAGCCCCTCGTTATTTGTTATTTGACTCGCGAACCGACCGATCCTATCGCTCGAGTGCCGTCTGCATGGTTATTCCGTCGAACCATTCGGAATTCGCTTCACAGTCGGCCGCCAAGCTGTGTTCGCTTATTTATTTTCGCAGTTCAGCCGATAATTGATCTTGTCGCGCTTTACTCCCTCTCTTTCTATCTCTGTCGAGGATAGATTTGCTCACTTAGCTGAATCAATGTTGCCAATGGTGCATTTAATTTACCATGCAGCCCTTCGATGAATTATCATTTGCGTTTAAACAGACTCGTTAGGTGTCACTTAAATAATCATACATATGTGGTAAGTGATCGAACGAAAGGCAATCTTGTTAGAACGCTAGAAAGAATTATCTTGTCGCGACTTGGCTATAGTTGATCGAAGCTGATCTCCATCTATCTACACATCTAAACAACAAAGCGTTAATCTTAGGTACGAAACACCTAAAATTCATGATTATTACGCGGCATTACTGAACCAGTAATGTTTATTTGTGATGATGTTTCTAGTATAGTTTTAGATTTTGCCTTAGTCTTAGTTGTTTTTTCTTTTTTTGATTTTTTTGTTTGTTATGTAAGGTTGTTTTAGTATTTTCCGCTTTTTTGTTTTCTTTTCACATTTTTCACAGTGTGTTGCGTTGGATTTTTATAAAGTGTTGTCTAATTTACCATTCAAACTTGCCGTGATATCTGATTTCGAAATTCCATTGATTGATATCGATCAATCAATCATAGAACGCTCTTGTCCTATAATACACATGAGTTTTCACTGCTCAGTTCTCACATGGTTCAGTTACTTATTCACCATCATGGGTTAAAGTTCGCTGTCTTCGTAACTCATTAATTATTCTTCTTTTAATTTATATTTTGTCGCAACAAGTATGTGCTTTCTTTTTCCCAATATTTTGTTCAACTATTATTATATTTAATTGGTTTCTTCAGACGCAAAAATGTCTCTCTTGATAATGATCCACATTGGGATCGAAACGTTGAGGATGTGCTAATTATTTCCAAACTTGTTGTTGTTTATTGATCGAACCATGCGCCGAAATCATAAATTTATTATATATCTACACAGTGCGCGAGAAAACAATGGCGCGCAACGAGCAAGAATGTCTCGAACGAAAAAACTTCGGTTAGTCTCGCGAGAGCGAACTTTGCGAATAAACACTCTCTCCGGTGTCTCCCGCGACCATCTTCCAGATCAAGACACACAGAAGTCGAAAGTCCGTCCGGCAGGGCGTGTGTCGCAATCCTTTTACAGCGTCGGAAAACTGTCGGAACGACTGTCCCGTTCTTGAACGTTGTCGTTGAGCGTCACTCAAACAAATTGCTCGTCAAAGGGACGGCGGAACTCCAGCAGAAAAGCCAGCTGAATTTCATAGGTCGCAGCGTGCGCGATCGTGGTCCGTTCTCTATCGGTGGCCTGGGCTGGACTGTTTGCGAGAGAAGACGGCAAACGTTTCGCTCGCGGTAATTGCAGAACGGGAGGTAGCGCGGCGGCGGCCCACCCCTCCATCCGGTTTTTCATTTGGCCCCTTTTAGTGTCGACCTTAAAATAAACTTTGTAGCCCTGCGTCGACGTCGGCCGGCGTCTTCGTCCTCCTTCGCCGCGGTCGTTGTCGTTCCCGCGGGTCTCTGTGCTTTCGAACCTCCCTTCTCCGTGTACCTCTCTTTTCCTCTCTCTCTCTCTCTCTCTCCCTTCTCTCTGCTCTCTTTACGGCTCGTCACGGTAAGTCGACCGAAGAAGCGCGACGAGGAAATGAAAGAGGGCTCGAGGCGGCAGAAGAGAGAGAAAGAGGGAGGAGAGGAGGCGCCGCTCGGAGAGACACCCCAAAGAGTTACAGCTTTCAATTTAGTAGTGCAAACACTCGCCGCGAGTTAATATCTGCCTTCCATTTCCTGCTCTAACCTCGTCAACTTGGCCCGCCAATGAGCCCGAGTGAAAGTCGCTACCCGCTGTCCGGGAAACGAGTCGCGAGAACCGTCTTCCCCAGGAACGATTAAATCGAGCCAACTGGACCGTGCTGCTAACCGAATCGCGTCACTCTCCAGCTACGAGCTACGTCGTTGTCGTCGTCGTTCTACAGGCTCGAGAGAAACGCGACGGCTCCCTGTCCGCGACAGCGACGATTACGTGTCCTGTTTAATACGACGACGCAAATTGGATGCCGGCTGATTCGAACTCGGACGGACGGACGAGACACACGGACGATTACCCGCGAACAGAGACTAGACCCGGTTAGCCTGTTTCCGAGTGTTTCCGAGTTCCACGACTTCTTGCATCCGCGAGTACTTCTTCCGATACCGTAGAAGCGAGTGCGATTAGACTGTAAGACGAGTTGGAGAGTTGATAAATTGGAGTTTGTTAATCGCTGGACAGTTTGGAATGACGATGTACACGGCCGACCCAGGATCCTTCGGACCCACGCTGATATACGTTTTAAAAGTTAGTTTCTCTATGGGAATTATTGTTGTACAGCGGATCCTGGATTATCTGATAAATAGTGTTGGGTGTCCTCGGCTAATCGAGGTCCTACTGCATTTCTAAAGAACGATTATACCCACTTTGCTGTGGCTAATAAGAATCATAGCTTTATTGTTTTTACTGACGCGTAAAGAGTTCTTTGAAGCCTTAGTTCTACTAAAATGGGTATCAAAACTAACCCCTTTATCTAAAATATTAAATAGAAATATAATAACTAGATGTAATTTCTTATCGGCGCACAGGTGTTCGATCATATGTTACAAGAAACTATATAAAGCATGTATTACATGTATTCATCATTTTTTAAGAGCTGCGGCCTTAAAGTATAAGTGTTTGTGTGGTTTATACCTTGTGTCTTTATTATAATATTCATGTATCTTCAGTATCCTATTCTGTTTTGTAAATTTTTATTTTCTCTGTATTGTATGTATTGTTTTCTGTATTTCAATTATGTTGAAATAAATCTTACATGAGATTTTCTATAATAAAAAAAAACGATTATACAGTAACGGCGATGGTTAAATGTCTGGACGAGTCCTTCTGTTGGACCTGTCGCAGTTTGTAATCGGATGCGACGAACGGTGCCCCTTCGGTACGCGTGCAAAATCGTAGACGCTAATGGGAAGGTTTGCCGGTGTTTCAGGTCGCAGGTGAGCCGCGAGGATGTGATCGAGGATGCCCGCAGGACCGCGTGAGATCGCAATCGCCCCGAGATGGCCGCGACGCCAGTTCCTTGTCGCGTTTCAACGTGATCCCTCGAGGCGGAGCCAAGGAAGAGGTGGAGGAGGTGGTGGCGGAGGAGGCGGAGGAGGCGGAGGACGAGGAAGAAGAGGAAGAAGAAGACGAGGAGGAGGTAGTAACACGAGGGAGAGTGTACGGGGTCGTCGAGCGATGCACTGAGGGCTCGCCTCGGGCGGCTTCCACCACGGAGGAGGACAGACGCGGACAGCCCGCTCGCCGAGTCAGGATGGAGGAGGTCCGTGGCTCGCCGGCTCGGCGACTGTCGCAGATACTGGACCCGATCGCTCGGCTCGCGACGGATTTCGGCTCGAGTTCGGCGCCGTGCAGCCCCCGATTGGGGGTCCGTGGGCACGAGGCGTCGGGCACGATGGTGCAGACGGGGCCAGCGTCCGATTCGGCCGGTCGCCGGCCGTCGGAGGCGGGGCGTGGGTTGCCGAGCGGAGCCGAGAGCCCTCGGCTGTGGCCACGGCAGTTCCGACAGGCCCCGGCGCCTCCGCCGAGGCCCAGACACGCGAACAACAGCGGCAGCACTGGCGCCGGCAGCCAGCACGGGCATCAGGCCCTTTCCGGGGGCCATCAGGTCGCCTCGAGCAGCAGCCTTCAGCCGCCGGTACACACCAGGGACTCGCCGTACGTGAACGTGCCCAACCTGCTGTTCCAGAAGGAGAACAAGGCGTTATCGGACGCGGCGAGGAGCGCCGGGTACGTCGAGCTCCGAGAAACCAAACCGCCGAAGTGCAGCCCGTACGATTTCACTTCGGAGCCGTCGGGACACGTCGAGTACGCCGACAAACGGACGTTCGCCGCCCAGACTGATTTCGACGGCTCCTCCGTTGCTGGGTACGAGAAGGAGCACGTTCTAGGACTGGCCAGGGCCAGGTCCAATTTCGACCCGGGACCCTCCCCCCAAAGGACAACGATACAACACTACGATCGCGCGTACTCGTTCTCCGGCAGGCAGCCCGAGTGTCCACCAAACCCGGCGAGAGTGTTCGCGGAGAACAGAGTGTTCCTCGAGCAGCAGAGGAGCACCGCAGCCGCGAGCTCGGACGCCAAGAAGGAGAAGCTCGAGAGCAGACCCGCTTACAGCTCGTCCAAGAGCTTCGATGGATACTCGACCGCCGTGGAGGATCTTAATTGGCAGGAGAGGTGCCTCGAGCTCCAACTCGAGCTGCACAGAAGCAGAAGCCAGGCTACCAGGGTGCGGGACATGCTGCGCGAGAAGGTGAGTTTTCTTTACCTTTTCGTGCACATCCTTGTCTCTCCTTCGCAGGTCTGCGTACAGCTTTTCGACCAATTCCAACGTATCGGAGGTTCTCTTTCGCCCTGCGTATCCGATACTGTTCTAGGCACGCCAATATCGATAGATCGATCGACGTTAAATCGATATAATAGGGAACTTTTTCAGACCAGTTGTCTAATATTTATTAGAGGAACATTAAAAGATTGTATCTGGGTACTCGATCGGCAACTTGAGGGTTAAATGTATTATATTATCCGTGTATACAAAATATCTGGTTCTCCGAGCGAAGTATCTGCAGTGTTCAATAAAAATCCTCGTCCGCAAGGGATCGAAACTATCCGATTGGTTATCGCTTCGGAGAGTTTCAACTACAAAATCAGCTTGGACTTTTGCTCCGGCCGAAATCGCTCCGGATTCGGTGCGTGTCCGGAAAATTGCGTTACCGTTGCATCGGCATCGGTCTGTGAAAAAAGGCAGCAGCAGCGGGGACACGAGATGGCTCGTCTCTCCGGTCTGTCTCGACCCATATTTTCCGGCGAGTCCGCGGGGACCAATCGCGTCAAACGATCCGTGACTAAACCAATAAGCGATCCCGTTCCGTGCCGCCGGCGAAACGGCCGCGCCGCCGCTGCCCGATAACCATTCTGTTTTCCGCGTTAGCTCGTGTTCGACGATCGAGCGGAGGGCTTCCGTGAAACGAGCCGGGTCGCCCGGAATCGCTGCCCTTTCCTGCGGAAAATTCATCGGGAGCCGGAGCGCGACCGATTTCCGGATTTCCAACTCCGCTGCTACTGCTGCTCGGATTCTGTGCGTCAGCGGCTTCGTTGGGAAACGCTATATCGGAACCCTTTCCCAGTTCGCGATTGCGATTCCGTTCCACAGGAAATTTCTGTTTATCAACGATACGATCTCGCCCGACAATCCCGCAGTCTACAAATTTCAGGACAAAGCCCTTTCCGCGTCAGCAGGCTTTTTCCTTCTTTTACCTGTGCCAACGAACAGCGACTCTATTATTTCCTCGGGAAAATATGATTGGACCAAACCCGATTCGATATTCCTCTAGCAAAAAATCAAGCTTCCAAATAGTTCTACTGTGATCCATTTGAATCGTTCTTGTTTGGCTGATTGTGCAACAAGAAACAAAGCACACTCGGTCGCAAAACAGGAAGAACATGTAAGGAATAGCCGTATTTATTATAAGCAATCGTTGACAGACGTGTTTGTCACAGGTGCGTTCGTTTCGATCTACCTTCTTTTTCTAATTCGTTGGCGATCGTAATTTTACAATTCTCTTGTTATTTTCGATATTCTACTTTTATAAATTTCATTATATATAGGATTGTGTGCTAATACATATGCATACATATCAGCAAATATTAATTAAATATACAACAGTTAACAGTTAACACTAGATAATTGTGTGTTCTCGTTTAAATGGCTCGAGAGGATCTGATCTCTCCTTTCTTCTTATCAACAACCTCGTTGTCAGGATACCGCAATATCGATCTGACAGACAACTTCTCTCGATCTCTGCGATATCTTCATAATATCACAGGCAGAGGCAACTTCATCTCGTGCCGTCGTAACAATACATTCAACCGTATAAACATTAGAAAGAGTAAAAACTGCATTCGTATCATTCTCAGCTGACTAAAGTTCTCCAAAACTGAAACGAACGTCTACGTAGCTTCCGCATCTTGCAATCGATGCAGACAATTTTCATTTCGCATGAAGATCCGCCGCCTACGAATACATAACGTGTCGTGTACCGTAGCGGTTTCCGCGATCGCTGCACGACTTGATTAGCGCGTATAAAGTAGTCGAAGGATGAAGCCTTCTCGGGCTCGTTCGCACAATGTGCTATCCAGAATGGAGAGGAAGAGGAGAGATCGTAGCTGATGAAATAGGAATTTGGCCGGGATAGGAAGCAGGACGACGAGAGAGTAGGAGTCGGAATCAATATCAAGATTCTATGAAAAGAGTGGAAGAAGAAGAAGCTTGGGGGAGGGAGGGGGAAGGAGGATCTCGACGAATCACGGTATCGATCGCGAATAAAATTGAATATGGCGAGTGAAATAGTTGAAAGAGCCGCCATTCGCGATACGAGGCGGAATATACGGCATCGTGGAGCAGGCTTTAGCCCATTCCCCCGTTCTCCTTGGCGATCGCGAGAGCGCGCGCGCGCGCGTGCTATTCGGATCGAAAGCGATGTTTGAGAACCGGTCCTCGTTACGATCCGAGAACGATTTAATACCGTTCGCGGGCGGTTTTATTCGACGCTCGACATACGTCAAATGAATTGCAGAAGGGTCAACCGTGTCGGGGAACGAGCAGGCATACAGAGAGAAGGGTGAGAGGAGGGGGGAAAAAGCGGCGCTTAGGTACATACGTCTTTAGTATGCACAGTCACGCGTCACGATTTAACGCGGCTACCCCAGATAAGGCACATAGCCGACGGTGTATGGGGTGCGGGGGAATGGTCTCTTTGGTTCTTCAAAACCCCCTCGTGCCTCTTAAACGGAATTGAATCACTTACCAGACAAGGAGTCTCCGCCAGGTATCGTTTATGCCCCGTTGTTTTACTCCGTGAGGCCTCTTCCCGTCGTTACGCCGTGAACCTGTTCTCCAACGACTTACGTTTCGCCAGATTCCGTTCATCCGAACCTACGCTTATCAATTTTTCCGCAGATCCCGTCGCCGAGACCCGGAGCTACCTCTTTACGCCTCTATAAGTTCATCCGAACCTCTGCAAGAACAGATTCTTAATCAACTGCAGATAATTCTTTTCATTTCTGATGGAATATTCGTTTAGGCAGAGTACTTCGTTTTGTGATACAAATATATTTATTATAATTAACCCTTTGCACTCGGCTGTCCCCTCTGAGGCACCACTAAAAATTGCCGTACCATTCTTCAAAATATTGTTTACATTATTAAATATATCGGTATCTAAGCAATTACTGAACATTTAGGTACTGTATAAGGTAGTGTACCAATTTCATATTCAAAATGTTTAATTTTCCAGTTAAAATTGCTCCGAGTGCAAACGGTTAACTATGTAACTGTGCGTTTAATACGAGAATATATGAGACACGTGTTTACTCTTTGATGGTCCGCACAAGAAGAAAGTACGTAGCCGTACTAGAGGTGAATCACGCGTGAGACATAACATACCACGTGATTGCGTAAGAGTAACGCTATTACAATAATAGATGTCGCGATTGGTTCCAAGAATTTCTTTACGATAATACGAATTATTATTTAACCGTGATTATCCTGTTAGACCGTTTGCCCTCTGCAGATCGCGGAAGGTTTCCGAGAGCTCCGGTACCGGTTAGGTAGCGAGGATTCTAGGATTTATAGAGTGAAACGGTACTCCGTGCCTGGAAGAATGGAATTCCGTGATGAAGAGAGAGAGAGAGAGAGAGAGAGAGAGAGGGAGGGAGTCGAAGAGCCAACGTAGGGTTACAGGTCACCGAGTCGCGTTCGATGCCGATTCCGTGGCTGGTCTCACTCGTTCCTCGAACCATCGGGAACTCTATCCGCGGTCGTTCTCCGGCTCGTTACACGGTTTCTGCTCTAACGAGACCCGTTGCCGCCTCGCTTGCCTCGCAGTTGTAAAATCAGCTGACGCGAGCTCGGTGAGAGGCGGTCTCGAGGCTTCTTATCGGCTTCGTATCGCGGCTCCGCTTCGAGCCGAACCCCGTTACGCGTTCGCTTGCATCACTCTCGGATCGTTGTCCTGATTGACGTAACGTTTGTTTACAACGCTCGCTCGAGGCCGGATTCGTTCGCTGCGATTACGAGCGCACAGTCTCTTCAGATGAACCTGAAACTTCCACAACGATTACCGGGAGTGTTCTATGCAGCTTCAACCCCGATATCCAACGCACTCTCTTCACCTTCGGCTTTAACACCGATTACCTGATCATTATCTCCAGCTTCGTTTCCGATTCGAATTGCGATTAAATTGTCCAACAATAAGTTTCTCAAAAACTGTGCGCGTAGGAGAAAAATTAAGGCCAGATTCGGAATCAGCGCGGAAAACTTTATAAGATGCACCCAACTGTTATATGGAAAGAGGTATTCAATTATCGATCGCAATGTTTTGATAACTAGATGTAATTTCTTATCGGCGCACAGGTACGATCATATGTTGCAAACTATATAATTTTATAATAAATGCTTATTCCTCGGTGATATACATCGGAGGTTCACTAAGTGTGAACCAATTTGATGCTGGTATCCTGTTGCAAATAGTTAGCGGATTATTTCTAACTAATGTGATGTCACCCATAAAAGGAATAAGCATTTATTATAAAATTATATAGTTTGTAACACATGATCGAACCTGTGCGCCGATAAGAAATTACATCTTGTTATATGGAAACATGAAAAAAGTTGAAATTTGTTGGACAGTGTTATCAGAGCAGTCTTTTTTTTTCTTCTTTAATTAGGAAATCTCATGTGAGATTTAATACAACATAATGCTTAGTACAGAGCATTACAAGGTATATTGTATGGTATAACAAAAATATTAGTTACGATATAAAAATCAAAAATCCTTAGGCACGTAGGTTACATGTATTTAAAAAGGCTATCGTATATACGCAAGCACTAATATTAGGTTCAGTTATTAAGCAACCTATGTCCAATGGCAATTGAAAAGCTGCTCAACCAGAGGCAGTCTTTTCAGCTTCAAGTTCGATTTCAGTGTGGGCTGTGGTCTCCGGCATTAGTTTCGGATTCGCGAAGGGTTATTCGCAAGAAAGACCGGCCGTACACGAGCGACCCTAATTACCAAGTTCCCGCGTAATGTTTAATAACAACGCTTCCGATGGGAAACTTCCACGGCACTGCTTCGTTCGTTAGTCAACCGCTCGAACTTCTTTGTTCGCGCGCTTGTTACCAACGCGCTGCGCCGAGCCGGCCGACCCGACTAAATATGAACGAATGGAGATTGGATTATCTTGTACACGGGATCGTTGCCTGTGGGAAACCACGGTGCACGCTTTTTTTCCAGATTTATTCCTCCGAGGGATGCGTTGAATCCGCTCCCCGAAAAATCACTACGCTGCTTTTGTTCGCTGCGGGATTCCGGTGTAAGTCCGAAAAAAAGAATTTTATGTCCCAATTAGTCTCATCGGATTCGACGCGGTGCCACTCGTGCCGGATTTCAACAGATACTCTTTTATATTGGACGTTGCGTGTTTTAACCATCGACAGTTATTCGATAATACTTTAAAAAGTCAATGGCAAATAGCAGGGACTAAAAATAGTTAGTCGGTTCACAATGTCCACGTCGGAACGATTTATTCGGCTAATCGCAAAAGTTCGCAATCAATTAATCCAATTGATAATCACACAAGTATTTTCGTGATTAACGACCGAGTTCATAATCATTCAATAGTTTCAATAGTTTCAATCATAATTGATACTACAAGTCGTTCTACTATTTGTTCAACACGTTCGCGACGGTTCAACATAAATTCTGGATTTCTCAATGAATTATTCAATAGCAACAGCAATTCGATCTATAAACCAACGAGTCACCTTCTGGAATATAACCCACTAACTTAATAATCCCTCCGAGATTACTACTTGAAACGAGATTGTTAAGCTGCTTTTAGATCCAGCACAGTCATTAAGAATCCTATTAAGAGGATCACGGTAACGAAAGTGTTAATGGATTACACTGCAGTATACGAACAAAATGAATGTGAAAGAGATTACACTTAGTGTCGCGTGAGATGCACACACGGGATTCTAATTAACAGTTTTTTGGTGGTATGTAGGAGGTTTATTATTATTATTTATTTATTTAATGCTTTAAACCAAATATGGTTTATATAGCATGTTCAGTACATGAATTCAATAGCGTATTACATAATGACTTAAGGCGCCTATTAACTTAACTTAACTTAACATTAATTTGTAATTCAAGAGGTTCATTTAATGAAATGAAATTATATTTTTAATGCACAACGCTTAATAAAATCGAAAATAATTAACAGGCCGACAGGAGACAGTACTTGTGTCGAAATAGAGCTGAAAGTAATGTATCACGTTCAACTTCATATTTTGGGCATTGCCAAATGACATGATCAAGATGTTGCAATACGAAGTTGCAAGTACTGGTACAACTGCATTGGCTTTATTAATGATAAATTATTAAGTGTAGTTGCAGGGAGGGGACGAATCGCTGAACCATGTTTTATGGCAATCTATCTTGTACAACGAGGAAAGGCTCAAATTAATTAATAAACTCCGTACAATTAACTTCCAGCTTCCAATGGATGCCTCAATGTTAATAACCAAACCGAATATCAAAGCCTGTCATTACACGTTACCATTTTTTAAGAGCTGCGGCCTTAAAATATAAGTTTTTTTTTTATTTAGTGCAATTTGAATCTCAAGGTAGAGATTATTTTGCCGTACATTGTTTCTCAATACATTGTAATATTCTGAATAATATAATACAAATTATAAATAATCGTGAACCAAAACACAAGCTATTTTAAAGATGAACTGCTTTCTTAAACCCTTAAGTACCTTGTAGGACTGGAGAGTAGAACATTGCATGAAAGCGGGAGGAAAAGATGCAATTTCTGTAATTGCCTGATAAACTTCAGCCTCCGTTCATCAAACATGGGACATTGCCATAGCATATAGTCAATATCCTGAGTCTCATAGCCGCACTGACTTAAAGTATAAATGTTTGGTTTATACCTTTTGTCTTTATTATAATATTCACGTATCTTCAGTATCCTATTCTATTTTGTAAATTTTTATTTTCTCTGTATTGTATGTATTGCATTCTGTATTTCAATTATGTTGAAATAAATCTCATATGAGATTTCCTGTAATTAAAAAAAAAAGAAACTGGTACAGCTGATACTTGGCAATCTTCGGTCGCGGAAGGCAGCATGCGTAATATCTGCTCGCCGCGATCGCAGCGATTCTCGCTGATTCTCGGTGATTCTCGCTCAAGGTCGACGGCATATCCCTCATTTCCTGGTCTCGGCGGAGCGCACGCAATTACGGTCGATCGTCGGGAAACCGAGGGGGGTGGAGATTGGGTGTCCGGGGCTCGCGAATAAGCGAATAAGCGAATTCGCGAGCGTTCGCTCGGTGTCCGATCGATGCTCGTGGCCGAGGGCTCCCCTGGAAATTGCCCACGTGCTCCGAGAGTTGACCTTTCGTCGCGTGACAAGAGCCTACATTCCTTGTTCACGGTCGCGCCACGGAAATAGTTGAACCCCGACGCTGTTGCGAGTGACGTTGGGTGAAGCGCGGCGCGGCGGGGGCAGGCCGTTGCTGGAGATAGCGAAAAGGGTTCCAGGGAGTACAGCGGCTTCAACTATCCGCCGTATCGCGCGCTCTTTAATGCCTCTTCAAAGGGCATTAACGAGTAACAGCCTCGTAAAAAAATTAACAGCACTCGCGGCGTTTCCGGCGCGATACGATTTCCCGGAAGGTTCGGCCCTGCCCGTGCACGCCACTCCGCTCGTTTTATGAAAATAACTCAGGTGAAATGGGAGAACGCGAGATGTATGATTTGTGTGATGGACGGTCAAAGGGATCCGGGGAAATTTAAGTGAAAATGAAGCGTAATCGTAACGCCGAGTTTCTATTTTTTTTAGTGAAGCTTTTCTGACTCCTAAATGGGTCCATTTCACTTTACAATTTATTTTTACAATGTTGCCATTGATTTTATAATGATACAAGTAAGATTTAAATAGATAATTTACAATCTGTGAAATACTGATGATTACAAATATAAGCCATAGTATTAGGTTCTGCTATAAGCATATCAATACTTAGAGGTAATTGGTAATCCATTTTACATTAGTTTACATCGTACTTTTTACACCTCCTGATAATTTCCACAGAATTCTCTTTGCCCTGTTTCTTATATTTTTCATATACATCAGTGAAAGGAACATTCGGAAAGTTAAAGGATATCGAGGAAGTTGCCAATTTGGCCGCCTTATCCGCATCCTCGTTGTCCTGAATACCATAGTGTCGATGAAACCCAGAATAATTTGACGTAGCTGTTTTATTTATTACTAATAAAAAGGTTATATTTCCTTTCAATCTCAAAAATCTGTGGATTGTTCTTTATGCTTACAGTGGGGGATTGTAAAGCCATTAGACAACTAAGAGAATCCGAAAAAAGACATTTCCTCTTCGTGGGTTATAAGAACAGAAAGGAAGCAACCTTTCTGAAAGACTCGGATTTACTCACACAGCTTAATTCCACAATCTCGTGGTATGTTACAGTAATTTTAGTATTCCTCGGCTGTTCCAGATAGGCTGGAAAATAGTTGGAAAATATGGGAAGAAAATTGCGTGATACAATGTTTGAGCAAGTTCTGAGTAAAGATGTCCGCACAGCTCCTATTTCCTGAGATCATTAATGATCCGCAGTCAACTGATTACTGGGACCAAGATGTCGGAACCGCATCGTCGTTAACGAGCGCGAAACCCTCTCGCGGAAAACTCTTCTCCGCGAGATTTTCCTGTTCCTTCGCGTTTTCCACGGACGAGGCTTGTCGCACGTTAATGCAGACAAACAGAGGCGAAAGGGTGAGAAGGGTGAGAACGGAAGGCTGGCGCACACGTGTGCACGAGGGTGGCGAGCCGGCGAATGAAACGTTGCAAACGCGTTGACGAGAATTCGGCGAGCCGCGCTCGCTCGGAAATTATACGGCCGCCTCCACAGAGCCCGCCTCCATATTTCGACGTTTTTGTCTGGCCTCCCTTCACCTCACCACCACCTTCACCACTCTCTCTCTCTCTCTCTCTCTCTCTCTCTCCACCTTTCACGGTTTTATTCCCAACCCCCGAAAACATCCAGTTAAACGGGGAATCGGTAAATACAGCGGATCGGACGCGCGCGCCCCGATCAACGTGTTTCGTCGCCTCCTCGCTTTCCTGCTCGTTCCGATTGTTTTCTCCCTTTGATCGCGGCCAAAGCGGCGCGATTAATGTCGATCCGTGGAGACGCGCCAACCGGAAATAACTGTATGAATTCTATTGTTCAATAACGCTGGCGGCTTTGAATAAACTTCGCCGCGTCGCGCGGAAAATCGAAGCGTTCTCTAAACGCCGTTGTTACTCGCGTTCGAACACGGATCAGCCGTTGCCGGAAAATTGAAGGTGTTGAAAAGTGTTGAGAGCTTTTAGCTTCGTATTACAAAAGGGGATGATCTGCTTCTTTATTTTATCCCAACACACTATTTTCCCCTGGGGATGATCTTTTTATGTATCATCTTCTTTTACTTCTTTGTTTCAATTGCTGTGTTACTTCTCAATTGCAATTTTCATAAAGAGACTGACAGGACATTATATCGTGAAAACGGTTTTCCATTTTGTGACAATAGCTCCGACATCCAAGCGGGAATAATAGACGCAAGAATCCGCGGAACGGTAGCAAAAGGGTCGTACCGTTTCCGAGGAATAAATTACGAGGGCCGTAGGTCCGCGCGGTATTAAAGCCAAGAAGCATTACGCTATCCGTCGAAAATGCCGCCCCGTCGAAGTGCTGCGAAGAAGTTGATGCAATCTTCAGCCACAGGAGAGAGTGAGAGAGAGAGAGAGAAAGAACATTTCGCAGAGTCGGCCATTCGGTCCCTTAT
The DNA here is from genome assembly GCA_916610235.2 of Lasioglossum morio. NCBI lineage: Eukaryota > Metazoa > Arthropoda > Insecta > Hymenoptera > Halictidae > Lasioglossum > Lasioglossum morio. Next base: position 28,417,796 of record OU744326.1, read on the forward strand.
GCCCGCGTATCTTTCCTCTGGCCGTTTTGCATAGATCCGGGGCTAGGCTTTCTCCAGGCCGAGTAATGCCGCGAGGCTGGACGAGAGAGCCTCGTCTTAATCTTCCTTAGAATTTCTAATTTACTGTCGGCCCTAACTTGGCCCGGCGTTCCTGCATATTTCGTATCAACTTCATAATCCTCCGAAGGAACGGCCTCCGGCCCCCCAGACGATCTCCACGTGCATATTCCTCGAGCCTGCGAGTCGATATTGTTCAATAATTACGATCTATATCCTCTTCCTTCCGCCGAGCACTTTACACACGTAGTAACTTCATTTTTATTTTTATTTCATTTCGTCCTTATCCATGATCTTTCTGTTAGTTTAAAATGTGCATTCAAAACGGCGTTTTCTCTTTGACCCTTTGCTTAACCATTGCTCCGATCGTCAATTTAAAATGCGCATCCGGAACACTTCTATTCAACACAGAATCTACCAACACAATTACTAATTAAAACTAGTAATTACAAAAATTTGCATCTTTAGAGGATCTTTAGGGATTTTTTAATTATATCCTCTAATAAATATATGACTAAAGTTATTTTTTGTTTATTAATAATTTAGTAACTTTGAAAATATTATAATATTGTTGCGTAGGCTTCGGCGCGGTCTTGCCGGTGAACACATTATTTTACACAGTAGCAAATATTTATTAAATATATAACAGTTAACAGTTAACAACAGATAATCCAGATAATCGTGTTCTCGTTTCAATGGCTCGAGAGGATCTGTCTTCTTTCTTTTTCTTGTCAACAATCTCGTTGTTCGGATACCGCAATATCGATCTGACACTCGATCTCTGCGATATGTTCAGGATATCACAGGGGAAGGCAACTTCATCTCGTGTCGTCGTAACAATATAAATAACAATTCCTTAACTCAATTATTTGATCTTACTCAGAAGAAACAACTTATTGATTAAACATTTTTAAAACAAAAGAAATAAATCGACAACTTCACATTTGTGAGAAAGTTCACATTTGGTGAGTGTTGTCTGAAGGTTGCTACAGTCGCCACACATCCACGAGAAATGATTTTCTAAATTTCTTTGTTCAAGCGGTTATCGACTAGAGGACGCGTTGTACCGACTCTAACGAGTGGATTAAATGTTCCTCGCGTACAAACCAAGTTCTTATCGATTGATAATACATTATCCTTCACCCGTAGCTTGAAAGTTGAGCAGAAACAGCTCGGTAGAAGTTGATAAATCAATGATTAGAATGAAGTGTAAGTATTACCTACGTACATTACGTGTATCAAGCTTGACAAGTTACCTGCTGATATATCGATGGGATGGTTCATTGAGTCGCGTGTTTTCGGCTCGGGAAATGTTCCAAGATCCCGTTGGACCCGCGAGCAGTGAACAAGATAGAGGCGAGATCTTTTGGATAGCGATCTTGGCGGCGTTGGGCGTTCCGATGGCTGACTCGGTATAATGCGGTCGCCTATTCATCCGTGACACCTGGCTCGGAGTTAAATTGCGGAGCAACGACGGATCGCTTGGAAATTACGAAGAATCGCGTGGTGGCGGTGCGGACGCGACACCTCGTTATCTGTGAGGACGACAGTGTGCTCGGGTCGGTGCGGGCCGGGCTCGCAAACACTGGCGCACGTGCACGCGCGTGTACACAGGTACCGGGTAGGGATATTGTTCGGGCCGTCCTATTAATATTGCATTCCATCTGAACGGTGTGTACAGCGCCGCGTCCCACATATAAAGTCCGTATCAATATTGATTCGCTGCCGACGGCGGCGTGAATGGAGGGCCTCCGAGCAAACAGACGGGCCTTCCGCTGCGCGGATTTCAAAAGCCTGCCTCTCTCTCTCTCTCTTTCTCTCTATTTCTCGCTCTCCTCTTTCCCCGGTTCTCCTCTCCTGGCTACAAGCGCGAGACCACCTCCGATCCAGGGGGAAACTCCTTTCCAACGTTTTCAGACCTATTTACGGATGAAACGGATGTTAACTTCGCCTCGCTTCTCTCACCTCCGCTCTTCTTTCTCCTCTTTTCTCCTCTTTCTACCCCTCCCACGCGCTACGCGGGAGCGGAAAGGATATTGAGGACTTCAACGCCGAGCCTTCTGATTGAGCATTCGCGACGCCCTTTCACGCACTTTCAACGAATATTGGAAATTGAAGGCTCCTCCGCGGGTATTTTCGTCGCTCCGACGACCGCGCTTTTTCTCCGCTATTCCTCATCCCCCGTGCCGCCTCTCTGTTTCACTGACACAGCCACTGCGATCCATAGACGCACTCCCAGCGACAGGAATTCCATGGTCGAAGTTCCAGAAGTGCGTCGCCGATCAAAGTTTGAGAAGCATTGTTGTAATCCCGGCGAGAAGCGAACAGAACGCTTGTAGCTTCTGTGTGTACGCTTTGCTCGCCAATATGCGGGAAACTCATAACTTTATGAAGATCCCCCCGGTACAGAATTCGTCAAAATAGCTCGTTGTAGTTGATTTATAACTTGAATTCTTGTATGGTATAGTGTTATAATTGTTGAATGTAATAACGACAAGTCTGTCGATGACGAAGAACAAAAAAATAATCAAAGGTAAAGAAAAGTAAAAAAAAACATTAAAATTGAAAATTAATCTAATACTATTCGTGTGTTATAATAAATCAGTTTATCAGAAAACGGCGCACAGTGGGAAAACTTGACCTAGCTCGATTCAAAAAGAAATAACTTTCGATGGAAAAGAGATAGAACGATGAGTTTTTTTTAAAGTTAAAGCTGTTTAGCAGAATATGGGAAAAATAGGGAGATTACAGTACGAATGGTTTTTAACCTTGAGAAAATAAAAGTTTAACTATAATTCGATTTTTTGACAAAACCAGAGGTCGTAGAAAAATTTTGAGGCCAGATTTAATTTTAAAAAAAAATTCTGCTCGTGATAACGTAGAAACGAATTTTTCTTGAAATTGTGTAAGTTTGACGAATTTTCTCAAGGTTAAAAACCATTCGTACTGTAATCTCCCTATTTTGCCCATATTCTGCAAAGTTTCAGCTTTCATTAAAAAAAGAAATTCATCGCTCTATCTCATTTCTATCGAAAGTTATTTCTTTTTGAATCGAGTTTGGTCAAGTTCTCCCACTGTTTGGCGTGCAAAACTAATAAAGCTCGTCTCCCATAAGCAGACCTCAAATTACAACAATAATTTTGTATTTTCTTGTACAGTTATAAATACAAATGAAAAGCTTTTCCTGTTTCCCCGCACACTTCCGTGCTTGGGGTTCGCGTCGCCGCGTTTGTAAAACACGCTGCGTAATTTCGGTAATTCCGGAACGAGCGTAACGAGGCGTTTTGTGTGACGCCAACACCTTCTCAGCGTTCGCGTTCCGCGGCCCCATTGAATTTGTCGCGCGACGCGAATAAAATTCGACTGTCGGGAATCGGGGCCGGTGCACGCCGGGAACAATTGAAACTTGGACGAGAGCGACGATGCGTTCGGGTTACGAAACACTGTGCATAATTCCCGTCGACCCGGCTATAGAAGCGAAAAACGTCTCGGAAAAGAAAACGCGACTCTCTCGTGTAACGAACGATGTCTCGAACAACCGGGCAACGAGCTATCCGAGCTTTCGTGACCAGAACAAAGAAGTTCGACGTCAGCCGACAAGACGAACGACGAGGCACGGTCATGGAATAATTGCACGGACAACGGTGCGCAAATAAAGTAGAACCAGGAAGACCGTGGCACCTTAAACATCGCTTTACCAGCCGGCAGACATCATATACTCGAATTTCTGGACAGTACACTGGCATTCTTGCTCGCTATATCAGACAGTGGCACTATCTCCACGATCTAGCTAGAGAAACTTAAATTTTGATTATGTAGGTATCTATTTAAATATTTTAATGTGTTGGTGTCAATTCGTCGGTGACCAGCTGATCGTCCGCTGCTGGTCGTCATTACGAACCGACGATTAATTTGCTATTAACAACCGATATTCGACTGTAAAATAACAGTATTTAATGAATAGCATTATGTAATGAACCGTTATTGAATAAATAACCATTTAAATAAACCTCCTACAATTACAGATGCATGAAATCACATTAGAATGCAAATGTGATCAATAATGATATATGGTCCTGTATTATGCCTTTCAAATTCGCTTTAATTGCGTTGTTAGCGCATCTAACAATACTATTGATACAAATATGTATTGTTATTTTCCACTATTGAAGATGACTCAAGCCTTCGAGCATCGTCGAACGAATTCCAACGGGTTGCTAGTTGGAGTCGCGGGTCTGGATGGACCCGGAGTTCTTCGTGGAAGGTACAGGGACAGAGGAGTCCCACGGGAGCTGCGAACACGCTGGTCTCGTGGACGAGCGGCTTTAATATCGACCGCAGGGTGCAGGTTTCCTCCAGTTTTCCTTTCTCTCTATCTCCCCGCTGCTCTCGAGTGCCTTCGCGCCGTGAATCTTGGCTTCAACTCCGGTAGTTTATCTAGGAAAACAGAGAGAGAGCGTGAGAGAGAAATAGAGAGAACTAGATCTGGAGAAATGGAAAGAGAGAGAATGGGATAGGGAGGAGTGACTTATCGATAGCCATTGCGTTCCCGGCATTATGCAACAGGGCGCGGTGGCAGAAAGAGACCGGCAGCATTCCGGTGGCTCTCTATTGATACAGATGACGGCCTCGTGCGCCGAACCACCCCTGGGAGACCTATACGATTCAGCCACCCGTTACATTACCGTGAAATATTCCCCATTATCTTGATTTGTATACGCCGCGGCGAGTGTCCCCGCAGCATGTCCATCGGCTTGTTGATTCGCTCGCGCTCCACTCATTAATGTTTCATCGTAATGGATCGGTCGATTATCTCGCGCGGCCGATTCGTCACGTCCCTCTTCCTGTTCCCGTTATCCCGATTCCCGTAACCCCGCGGATTCTTCTCCCCGCAGCCCGCGACACCTGCTTAATCGTCGTAATCCGTCTCGTTTCGCGCCTCCACCGACGTCGAAACACTCTCGCCAAGCTTTTGCCAAGCTTCCGGCTCTGACGCTGTCCGCTCGAGCGTCCTCGTTGCAAACGAACCAGCTCCGAGCCGCGAAACTTTTCCAAAGCCCCGGCCACTAACTCCACTTGGCTTTGAAATTGTTTGCCCGACACCCGCCGCACAATGGTCGGAACCTAAAGAAACAATGGAACAAATTCATAACTTCATTTCTCAATATTTTTTAATAATTCTCTTTTTTATGTCACTTATTTAATCGGCACACTTCTCGTATTATTAAACGAAATAAACTTATTCATATCGATCGTATTATTGTTAATAAAAAAATCGTTGAATGCTGTCGGCGCTACGGTTCGATCGTTAAATACCCAAAAAAAAAAATTAACTAAGCAATTTTGCTAATTTTATATAATCGACGTTTCGGTCACAATTTGGACCATTTTCAAGATTAATAAATTGCGTCTGTAAGAAAAATAAAACATTTTTAACTTGATAAAATATAATTTTCAAAAGTTGTAACTATTAAATGTTTAAATATGAAGGAGAACAAATTTTTCAACAATTTTTCAACTCACTTGCTTAGGTGTGATTTAGTTTGAAATTATGAAAGTCATGAGACTCGTGAATCACCTGTGTTCGGCATGTCAGTTTTCACTATACTGATCGTTTTGACAGAGATCTAGGTTATATAGATCGATACACGGCGGTAAATTCGAAAATACACAATGTGTTTTTACATTCACCATGTTTTTGGTTCTTTGCTTTGTCCTAAAGATCACTTGGACCGCAGTACGTTCCCAACCACTGTCTCATACAATTCAAATTAACTCAATTCAATGTTAAACTTACATAAGTAATATTAATAGCAAGTATGTATCAATATTTTCTTCATCTTCAATCCATGTATATTACACACTTTTATATTACTTTAGGTTCAAACTAGAACCGAAACGTTAAGCATATTTACAAAATTAGCTAATTGATTAAAAATTGATCGAATCTGTAGCGCCGGAAACATTAATTTAAAATTTAGTAAGCAAATGTTATTGGCTTGCAGCATCGAATGGGAGTCCTTGAAAAATGCATGAATCGGAAGAATGTAGGCGAAGGTCATTGATAAATGTGGTGGGATAGGGGGCAGCTTTGGGGTGTGTGCCTAATAAATCTTGGGAAAGTGTATTCGATCATTCGATGCTCGAATCGATTACCTTTTGCAGTCGGCTCAAGTTATTTCATTCAAAATAAATTGCTCAAAGTAATACACGTGCCATCAGACAATATTTTAGGTCATCGTTTGACACGTATCGAGTCCACATTTAATTCTAATAATTGATAACGAAGCATGCTATAATATCTACATGTAAACCGAAGAGGAGCTTAATTTTCATCAGAAATGTGCTCGACGATTTCGCAGTCGATGTAGAACATTTTCCTCGAAATAAACGACACGATGTTACTACGCAGGAATTCAAATGAGATTTAAGTCACTGCTTTACACGTTTCGAGCGCGCGTTTAACAAAAGCATTAAACCCATGCCGCATTATCCGGCCATGAAATAAAGAGGAGTTTCCAGTCACGATCCCGCCATTTCTGGGGTTTGCACATTTCCCAAACAGCCCGGAAACCGAGCGAAATTACTTAAACCCCGCGAATTTCGCGGTGCAGCATATATCATATTCCATTAACTCCATATCCCGAAGTACAGAGTCCGCCTCGGTAATCGATAGTACGCGGCCGGAGCGTATCACGCTCGGATTCGGCGTACCGTACGCCGGTTTAGCGTATTACATTTTTGCGAGACTCTGCCTCGAGGCTGTCGTTTCGAGGTTGAACAACCGTGGTTGTTTCGGTTCACGGGTCGGACAAAAGTTTCCCTCGGTAGGGGGACGTTTGCGGTAGTTTGCGAGAGAGAAAGAAAGAGAAAGGGGTTTGTCGGGTCGCGGGTAAACGTCGGCTCGGTTCCGGGTATCGTTTATCGGTTCTCGACGCCTCATTTTCTTCCGGCACTCTTTGTTTCCTGTTTCGCGTTCGCTTAGACGGCAGTCTGCGAGCTCTGAACGAAAGAGAGAGAGAGAGAGAGAGAAAGAGAGCGTAGGGCAACACGCCAAAGACGCGTCACCCGTACGAAGACTGCAGAAGGGTGTCTCTAATTGGTCCCATCTAAGAGCCCTGGGTCTCAAAGAGAACTCGCTGGTGTGTTCCGTGCGTCTCACCCCTCCTCGAAACAGTCTCCTACGAATGTATGTGTACAACGACACAGGGACAACCCCCTGGCGAACGCGCGCGCGCGGAGAACCCAGACATAGAGTCGCAGACGAGGAAGATACAAGTCGTGAAACCAGCGACGTGTCCGCGGCTGCGATTCCGCTCGCAGACGAAGCGTATCAGGCTCATTTCAAAAGCCGACGTCCTTTATCTCGTTCCGTTTCATTTCCTTTCCAGCCCCAGCCGCTCGCGCGCGCGCGCGCGTAGGTCTGCCTGTCCCGCGATATTTATCAGTCGGAACTTTTGCGAATTAATATCGGCGACAGCCCGTTGAAAATTCGACGTGCGCCGCCTATTCTCGGACGGCGCCAATGTTTCTTCTCCAGCCTCTGTGTCTTCCTCCTTCTCTTTGTCTTCGTCTTCATCCGTGACTGTGTGTCTAGCTCGTTTTCTACTTCTCTCTCGCCTTTGCGAAGTCGCTTCCGCGGGAACGCGGAACGTCTTGCTCGAGAATCATACTTACCAGAGGATATCACCGCGCAGAGTCAGTTTCTCTTGGCGCCGACCATTGTTTCTGCTAGCTACATCTCAAACAGGATTCCTTCGAAGTTGCGGAACAGAGAAGCAATCGGCGCAGGATGGACGGGAAGTCAAACTTTCGGGGTGTTCGCTTTGATCCAGCGCTGCTTCTAGCCTGACCTCTCTATGATTCCCATGCTGGAGATTAGTCGGGGCTATATTTAGCGTTTGTGGGCATTCGATTCTGCTTAAAATACCAGGATGAGGAGATTTAGATTTTAAGCTTCTCTGCTTTGTGTGAGGCGCGAGGGTGAACGGCGTTCGCCTTTGTCAGACCTTTTCTCAATTATTATACCAGACTAGCTTTGCCCCGCGGCTTCGCTCGCACAGAAAACTGTTTAATGCTCTCGAAAATTTATATTGTTTCTCCATAATACCTTTTAACCTCCCATTCACCTGTATGATTGTATCAATGAGCATTAAGACCAAGTATGATGTAAATCAGACCACGAACAATGTATTCCTTATACAAACGTTGCAACCCCTCTTCACCCTCTTAGGGGTTGAATTTTGTAAAATGCTGAAATAGGTGTTTGATTAATTATATCGAAGAGCAATAAGACCAAGTTTCAAATCGGACCGCGAACAAAATATTCCTCCAGAAAAGATGTAATGGGCACAAAGTTCAATAATGGACAGTTATCGAGTTATAATCAGTGAAACATGAGAAATTCTAGCTGCCGATTACTAAAATTTCGGGAAGTATTTATTTTCTTGGAAAAATGTTTTGAATTTTCAATAACCTTGAAAAGGTCTGTGAACCAAAAATCTTTGCGTGTCATAGCAGTGATAAGAACCCCTCGGTTCGTCACTCCTGTAGTATTTTTTCACTCCAAACCCTCTCTGCTGTGTGTGTTGGTATGTGTGTAACCCTTGATCACATACTATGGAAATGCGAATTGTATAACTCACAAAGACGGAAACTAACAAATTCCCTACTCAGTATGGGCCTCCAACGGCCCCTTAATATAGACACAATTATAGCAAAACCAAATATCAAAGCTTGTATAAGATCCACTCCTTTTACCAAAATTGTAACCAACGTATTTAGCGCTAAAGGACATTACTGTTATATGTACTCACATGTATAAAAGTTTTGTTTATCTCGATCGCCAATTTTTAATAGAAATTGTGATTTCGGCGCACAGGTTCGATCCTATATTACTAATTTCCTAAGCAGTTGTACAAATTTATAATTCAACGTTTCGGTCTAGGTTAAGACCATCTTCAAGAATATAATTGCGTCTAAAAATGTTAATATGAGAATATAAAATATCATGATGAAAAGCAGAAAGACAGAAGGACTCACATATATTATTAGAAAATTCTTATTGTATTATTCCTGTATTCCACATTACTGTATTTACTTATATTATTCATGTAAAGCAAAATAAACCCAGTAGGGTTTCAAAATGTTCAAAATAAAAAGAAAAAATTCGTATTTCGGAAGAAAATGGCCCCCGGGTCGGCAGTTCTCGCGAGGTTCGACGGATCCGCGCGACTCATTAGACCCCCGGTCACCTGGTCGCCGGTGTATTTTTGCGACGGTGTGCGCGCCAGTCAAGAATCTCTCTTTGAGGTAGACAGGAAAACACGCGCACGGGGTGGAGGCCGTGAGAGAGCGGCTCGACTCCGTTCCTTTCGTGGCACGGAACCCTCAAAAGTCCCCCGGCCCTCTCGTCGCCGGGTACTCCGACGACAGAGGGACGAGAGCCACGCATACGCCTCTATACAAGGTGTCCTTTCATCTGTTCTACACGAGACCTAGCTAAACAAATTATGCGGCTCTTTGCCGGGATGTTTCTGTCGCGTCTCGTCTCCTCGTCGCTTCCTGAAACATTCACCATTTTATTCCGAAATAATTCACTGACTCTTCCGTTCCCCACGATTTAACGTCCTATGAAATCCTCGAGTTTTGCGTCTCTTTCAACAGCGCAACCAGCGTTCGCGAACTCTGATACACGTACACTCGATCTTTTACCCATCGCACTGTGCGGTACTTTGATAGGAACTTGGGACAAACGTAAAAAAATTCGTATAGCGTAGCAATAATTTATAGTTTTTTGTTCGGATTTGTTTTAACACTTTACCTACTCATAGCCTATTAATAGGATTTTCAATATTTGTGCTGCACCGAAAGAAAGCAGAAATTTTCTTTTATATTGCAATCTTAAATGAAAGTATTAGATGACGTTATTGAGGGTGACTTGTTAGTCTCTAATGAAAATTGCTGTTGCTATTAAAGGTGTCATTTGAAATTTTGAAATTTCAGTCACATTAGCTGTACTTCGAGCTACCATATCCCATGGGACATATTTCATAAAATTCATTTTCCTGATATCATGAAAGTAAATGACGCTTTGAATCAATAAATTGCTTGTTATAGGATTTTCTTGAGAAAAAAACGGTTGTAGATGTTAAAACATAGTTTCAACATAGAGTCCAGTGGATATTAGACAATGAATTTTTAGATCTTTGTCCACAGGGTACCGCACTGTGCATCGGCATGCTACTATGTTGGTAAGATTACGGAAGTATCTTGTAACACGTGATGGAGCGGGAACTACATTTTCTACTTACAACGTGGTCGATAGATAAGAAGGAGAAACAGAAAACATTTCGTTTGATTTAATTTTCAATCCATTCGATGTATCAAGAGTAGAAATCAATTTGTCATTACAATTCGGGTTCACGTTTCACACAGATCCACAGATTATTCCGAGGCAATTGTTGGTACTCCGTCACTCGATTTATTTATTTCTTTAGAGTGGAAGAACTCTGGTTGATGGTGAGAGAGGTTCCTTGCGAGGATGTTCTAACTGGTTTTCGCGATGAAAATGAGTGACCACCCTATATATGGGGATACATCCACGGTCTCGTGGACGGAGCAAGGGGTCGCGAGGCACGGGGAGCGAGACGGAAAATTACAATCTGCGAACTGCTCGTTGTAACCGACGACTACGTCGGATTGCATGGCACCGAGGTGCCCGGACATCGTGTCCAATTAGTAGCCAAGGCAGCGTGAAACTTTAACGAAATTCGAGTTCGGAGAATTCGCGTCTCAATTAAAACTTTGCGACCGCGTCGCATCGCAGAGACCGTGTCCCCCGAATCGGGGCCGAACTTCTTCACGATTTTTCGATTCTCGCGCTCTTCCCGACTGCTCATCGACGCTTTTAGCGGGCTTCTCTTGAAATAATCGGCCGCTGTCCGGTGCCAAACTCTGTTCCGTTCGAATTCGGAAAACGTCCGATCTGTGCCGGGCTCGGGTTTCCGATATTTCAAGCCTGATCTTTATGCGTTCCACGCCCCTGTGAATCGTAACACAAAACTCTGAACCAACAAAGCGTGAACGTATTTTTACTTTATTTTTCATTTCTTATTTTGAAAGAATTTTTTCCTATGCTCTGGTTCTTGGAAAATCCGTAAGAGAAGATATACCTTACATTATAAGACAGAATATAGCAGAATATAGGACAATGTAGCTGAATATGCCAGACTGTACAGGAATATACCAGAATGTACGAGAATATAGCAGAATGTAGCAGAATATGCTACAATATAACAGAATATAGCAGAATATCCCAGAATGTACTAGAATACACAGAAAGTTCGAGATTATAGCAGAGTATGCTAGAATATAGCAGCATATACCAGAATATAGCACAATATAGCAGAATATATATCTTATAATATAAGATAGGAATTTATACTGTAAACGTCCGCAGTATGCAATTTATTTAGTAGAGAAGTTTAGTAGAGAATTTATTTAGTAAAGCTGATCGTTCTTAAACCATGCTTCTCTGTATGTTATAGAACCTATTTTAGCCTTCGTTTTCCCTTACAGGAGTTGATAAATAAATGTAAAAAGGTTTAAACTGATAGATGTTAGTAAATATTTAACGTTATTTCGCGCAATGTTTCGCTTGCGGAAGAGTGCCGGTAACTCGAGGGTGGTTTCCGTCGACGAGCCTGTTCCGTGGATGAGAGAAAGTACGATAGAGAGGGAGATCGAGACGTAGAAGTAGTATTAGTAAATATTTAATAGATGTTAGTTAATAAATTAATTCTATTTTCTGTAGTAGCAGTTCACACGAACACGCTTCAAGACTAAATGAAAGTCTGTCGGATTTCGTATTTGCCGGTAAACTCGTGAAAGTCCGCAGTCCATTAAAACCGGATAAACGTCCCCAATACTTGACATAGCGGCAGCATCTTATTGTTAGAATCCCGCGGTGAAAACGGACAGGTTAATAAATCCCTCGGATGCTCCCCGAAGGACCTCTAAAAGGCTCCGACGGTTCTTCAAGGGCTGCCGTAAGAGGTTTTTGATTATTATTGCAAGAATTCAGGGAAAAACGTGCACGAAATTATTAAACCCTCTTGCCCGGAATCTTTCAGATTCCACGAAGCTAAATAAGCAATTACGGAGTATAAATTATGGACGCGAAACGAGTCGAGCTTTCGACGCTTCCAGGGGAGCTTCATCCCTTTGCGAAACTTCACCTATACGATTGCGTAGCTTTTACCGGATGTCGTCGCAGTTAATTTGTAGTCCGAGGAGCAGGACCGTAGCTGGAGCTACGTTTTATTAATTCTGTCGATTTAACACTGCAATAACATTCTGGCATTTCTCACGACTCAAACAAACTTTCGCTATTATGCGTGACAGTTGCAAATATCTAGTTTCTTCTTATTTTTTTTTATTGAGCTTAATGAAACTCCACTTTGGGGGTTATGAAGCTTTCCATTTGGGTTAATATAAATATAGCGTATTTGACATATACATTAGGATCAATAGAAAAACAGCGTATTTCACATATACATAATTTCAAATACTTGTAGATTACATTGTCTGAAGAAATTCAGTTTTTAGGTTAATGGGGGTGCCCAGGTACGGAACGAAAATAATATATAGTAAAAATTAGAGTTGCGGTACAAGAATTGCTAACACAACAAAAACGCCCTGGCGGGCCACTACATCCACCCTGAGGAACGTATGAGGGTTAATAGTAACACCGGTTAAGATGGCTGACCACGGAATTTTTTCTGTATTTTGTCATAACCGCCTCCAAGGAGGAAGATAATCGATGACAGCATATCGCATTTAATAATCCGATCACGCGCAATCAATTTTAAAGCACTCGTCAACTTCGGTACGGCGTTCAGGCGTCGTCGTCCCTGAACGGCAGAACCGATGCGCGTCGGAATCTAGACGGCGGATCGATAATCGACGAGCCTCGGGTGTCATCCGAAGAATACGACGCAGGTACAACGGCCGCTAGTATAAAGTCGAATTTCTAGGCGGCCGTATATCTTGGCCTATGTATATTTTTGCATCGAAATCGGTTCGTATAAAGATAACCGAAAGGAGGTGGGAGGGGTATAGGATTCCCTGTGTTTCCACGGGTATCCTTTTATTTCCGACGGCTGATACTGTGTCTCCTCGAACCGTCTGAACAAGTCTGTCTCCAGCTAGACGGGGGCAGGGATCGGGCACAAACTTTCCCCCGAATTCGACGGAATTCCGAAACTATTCGATCCCGGAGAATTCGTCGGGACTCGAGACATTCTCTGCGAACCGTTGTATACCGGAATCCACGAGCCGGAGGACACGGATTCGATCTCTCGCTAAACTGGTCACGCTGCTCGTTTTTCCCTAACAGAGTGTTCGGATTACGCGAATTTCATTTCGTCGAGGTCTGCGATACGAACTTTCTCTATGGCGGACAATAATTTCGTTCGGAAAGGATAGTAGGATAATATTGGGGCGTTCTTCAGGTGACCTATTTATAGCGCCCTACCCTGTATACAAATATCTTTCTTTCCGGCACTAAGCGGTGTCGAGCGGACAACTTTAGAAGAAGAAGAGAGGATAGAGATTTCTTGTTTCAAACAAACATTGTCGCCTCGTATCGAAAGAAACCTGTATTTACCAATCTGATCCACAGATTTAGCGCAGGCCATCTTGTTGCATTTAATCAATTATTACGAGGTAGACCAAGCAATTGCTCTAGCAAGCTCGCACGAAAAGTGCAAAGTGTAGGTATCTATTTAAATATTTTAATGTGTTGGTGTCAATCGATCGTCGGTGAACAGCTGATCGTCTGCTGCTGGTCGTTATTACGAACCGACGATCGATTTGCTATTAACAACCGATATTCAACTGTAAAATAGCAGTCTTTAACGAATTGCATTATGTAATGAACTGTTAATGAATAAACAACCATTTAAATAAACCTCCTATAAATCGCAGAAGTGGGATACGAAAGATTTTGTGATAGTGCGTGAAATTTCGTATTTTTTGTTCACGGCTATCGAGTTTCGGGAAATTTAATACGAAAGATTTTGTGGTAGTAGGTATCTATTTAAATATTTTACTCTGTTGGTGTCAATCGATCGTCGGTGAACAGCTGATCGTCTGCTGCTGGTCGGCAGTAAAATAACAGTCATAAACGAATTGCATTATGTAATGAACTGTTAATGAAGAAACAACTATTTAAATAAATCTCCTATAAAAGGATTTAACGTAGAGAGAGAGCGAGAGAGAGAGAGAGAGATCTAGAAGGTCGCAGCTGCAGCTCCGTCGCGCCGGAAGCCCGGCGAATTTCGCCCCCTTTATTTGTAGACTCTGCATCCAGATGAAAACGGGACGAAACGAGACGAAACGAGACGAAGAAAGGAGCTGCTCGCAGCCCGTTTGCACACGCGATCGCTCGGACGTGATGCCGACAGTGTCTGGACGCCGCGCGTGCCCCGGATCCGGCGCCGAGACGCCTGGCGTCGCGTCCCCAGAGAAAAGTTCCGTGCCAATAAGCGACTGCGTCGAAATAAATCGGACCGAGCTGCGAAACGGACCACCCTCGCACTTTTTCACGATGCAAATCAAATTTGTGTATTTTTTTCTGGAGAATCGAAATCTGCAATGAAAAATGGGGGTTCCCATTTAAGTTTTTTATCTTACCCCATTGCCACCCCCAATTGTTTTGATCCGATGCATAGTTCTCGAGATATTTCAATGTCTTCAGATAAATCGTTCACCCTGTATCGAGTTTTGTATTTAAAATTCTCGATTATCTGCGAAGGAAAATGTGTTCGAGCTAGAGAATCCTGCAACAATCAAGAGCATAAATTTACGTAGTTGAGCAGCTCGGCACAGCGATCCATAATATCCATCCAAACGGTCCCGTCGACTGATCGCGTCTTCCTTAACAGACGCATTTCCGTTCCAACAGACGGCCGCGTGTAGCAACCAGATGCGGCAGGAAATTAACGAGCGTTTCGCAAAGCTCGGAACATTTTGACCGAATCAAACGACGTCTGGGTCGGAATAGACTCCGCGGGTTGGTTCGCATGCTGGAACTTTGATCATACGGTTTAAAGCGGCAGGAACGTCGCGTCGTCGGGAGGACGAGATTCGTCAGACGCTCGAAAAACGGTCGCGTTTGTCCGGACGCGAGATTGCTCTCTATGAAACGAGAGAAGCCTCCTCGGCCCGGCGGGTTTACCGTTCCGAGGATAATCGAAAGAATCAGGAGCCTTGGGTAAATGGCTCGCGAGATCTCCCCCTCCCCGAGCTTCGTAATAAAAACTAACTGGTTCACGCGGAAGGAGAGGAGAGATCTTTCCGAGACGCATAAGAAACGATCTCGCAACTTGTTTCGACTCGCAAAGTGCCTGAGCCGGCTCCACAGTTTCGCGCCTGCATTATCTCCCGTAACCGGTGTTTACTAGATACCGCGAAGGTTTTCGAGTTTACGAGCCTTCGCACAGTGGGCTATATCCACGATCTAGTTGGACAAAATTCAATTTTGATAATCATCCGGATTATGAAATCGCGTTAGAGTTTGATAGCGGAACGTCCTTCTAGCCAGGAAATATTAAAATTATTGCAAAATATAATAAAACTGTAGTTCACTTCGTTTACTTCTCTGGCTTTGTATTATTCCACTGTTCAAGATACATATGAACTCCAATGAAATCAAAATCCTCATATGGAGTAATAAATCCATTAAATCGCATTATTGCTAGCTCGAACATATTTTACAATAATATCGATTTTTTTAATGGCACGGTACAGGCATTCAAAACAAAATTGCGCAATACTATTTGTTAATCATACCTGTATTCGTTTAGTTTCGCACGGTCCATTCTTTTGTAAATTTTAGTTAAGACAGGTTATGATTTTAGGTTAAAACTTTCTTTTTTTTTTGTTTTTTTTTTGTTATGTCTTCTTTTTGTTTTTATCAGTTAAGAAATAAAAGGACCTCGGTCTGTATATAATAATAATATGCAAATTTCTTTCGTACACATTATGTTTCATAGTTCACGTGTAACTTCGTACCACTTTCTACCCTGTTCCTTTTTATCTCGATCGAAAGCTGGTATCATATATGCTGTACGAAACACCAAAGAGCTATTAAAGACAATGAAGCGAATTACAATTTGAACAATTTTCGCGAGAAACAAACCGTTCCGTCTAGTCCAGTAATTCAATGCTGAGTTTCTATTAATTTCTCTAACGAGCAACATTTCACGAATCAAGTACAGCCATCCTCGCAATAAACTATTCACTGCGTACCATCTCCGAGTGGTATTTCGTTAATTCCTGATCGAGGGGCGTTCGAATTGGTCGTCGAATCACCCTCTTCGCGTTAATTCCGCAGAGCGGAGGACAAACTCGATTAAAGATTCAAGGGGCCGTGATCGGTCCCTTAAAGGTCGTTTTCACGGAGGAGCTCTCGGAATCGGCAAGGTGTAACGGGGGTGGCGGGAGGCAGGACGTCTGATTAAGTATCCATGAACCGCAGACCGTGTACTAATACGTCACCGTGGCTGCGGCCGGCTAGGAACCAACCACTCCATTTCACACGTATATACGGTCCACCCTCGAGACCGTGATAAAATCCTATCGACAAACCTGTCGACGGTACCTTTGGGCCAGCTTTTCAGCCCGGTTCCCAGACCCTTTTGCGTCGGACGGACAACCACGAATCGAGCAAGCCGTCGCGCGTCGGTCGTCTTTTCCCACAGGCGACGACGAGTTTCGTCCGGGCGACTGAAAGCCCTGGTGAAATTGGAAAGCCGTGGCTTTCCGGAATGAGATTCGGTGTCCAGGCCCGCGATATTCCGCCACGAATCCCTTTGTGACTAATTTCCCGGGCTGCACCCCGAGCAAAGCCACCACCCCACCAGCCATCCGGGATCGGATCGAAAACGACGACCATTTGGGAACGGGCGCGCACAGACCCGGAAATGAAATCCTGGACGCTGCTCGATGCCCGGGCCCTTTCGATCCGAGAACCCTCGATTGCCTTTTAATAATCGTCGATTTTACTCCGCCGATTAATTGAGTCCGGTGTTGAACGCGACGGACCGATCTATTTGCGGAAACCGTTCGCGTTTATCACCGGTGCCGATGATAATCGAGTAATCGGTCGCACGGCGGTTTCCGCGACAGCGTAAACAAATGATCGAAACGGTGAAAAGCCGCGGAACCGTTGCGTTCGCTGCTCCTCGATCGGTGCATCAACCGTTCATCAGAGGAATGTCGCTGTTTGCTGGCGAAGTGGTCAGAACCTATAAAAATAATAGAAAAATTTTTTTATATTACTTCTTAATCGTTACACTTCTCATATTATTGAACGAAATATTAAACAGTGAACTTAACCATCGTCCGACCCTCATTTCACGAGCTGAATCTATCCCTCGGTGTCAAATTGACACAGTGTTTCCGAAATAAGTTATACTGTTCCGTTATTTTTAGATAAATTTTCCCGAAACTTTGTGTGACTTTTATTTTGATAAATCGTAATACATAATCGAGAAACCTAAGATGTAACCTACGATCACTTCGATTGGTGTACACTTATTTCGAGATACCCTTTGTTGGAGTATACACCGAAATGCACGGAACATGCGGAGGAGGAAAGGTCTCTTTTTTGACCTGCCGTTTATTACACCTCAAGCGTAGCCATCTTTTCCGTACTACAGGGCCTAAGAAGGAATGGTCTAGTCAGTCCGGGCCAGCCTACCGAGCTAGTAACAGCTCTCACAGTATTTAAAGTATTCTAACCATCAATGGTTCCACTTTCAATGTAACAGTCAGAAAATATTATATTGTGTTATATGCGAGCAGTACATACTATTGTAATTCACCACTGATAAACGGTTATTTCATTGTGTCATGGAGTTTGAATAAATACTAAATATATAGTAATATTTGATCTCTCAACCTCGTTGTCACAACACCCTTATTATTTTAGCCATCGCGTGCTGTCGGGTGCAGAATACATTCAATACAGTAGTACATTCATTTATGTATATTCGTAACAAAATTGAGTTTGTACATGCCATAATCCCGGGCCACGATTTCGCGAAGTTTCGATCAGATGGGAAGTTCGATTTCCGTGTGGAAGGGTGCATCGCTGCGTGTCGAAATTCCACGTGTCGTGAAAACGTGTCCCCTCCCGGAACGCCGCGCCGACAGTCTCGACGAGAATTGATTAAGCCTGGTTTAACCCTTCGTTTGAACCCTCTGGTGGCTCGTAATCGTAAATTGGGGTGGCCATGTCCCGGCGGCGTTCCGACCGAAGCGTCAGCATACTCTCCTTTAATTCGAGGCCCCCTGTACGCACCTGTACACCCCCTCTTTCAGACGATGGTCTCTCGCGAAGGGTGGCAGACACCTGCAATCCGACCCTCGGAACACCGTCTCTCTTTCTCTCTCTCTCTCTCTTTCTCTTTGCTCTGGTTCCTTGAACCAGCCGCGAAAAATTTATACGCCGCGATTGCTTCTCGCGTGACCGCGCGCAACGTTCCGCTTTTTATCGGATGATTTATTCTATCTGGGGTCCCGGGGCCGCCCCGTTTGTTTCTTCTCTGTTTATTCAACGGGTAATCGATATTCGGCCGCAGTGCAGTCGGCCAACCCCCGTCCACGACGTTATGAATTCCATCTCGCGGATCGTAAAGCAAGTTCTCGATGCCGGAGACGATCCCCCCGAGCGGTTTTGTTTCGACGCGACCCTTCGTCCCTCAGGTCACCCGCAGCCTATCTGTCTCTCGTTCTCTGTCTAGGGCCGATCAGACCCTCGACGATTCGGGGGAGGGTTTACGGCCGATTTACGGGGATCCGCGGTAAAAGTGTGGCCGCGAGACCGGAGGCCAATCTTCGCCAAGTGGCTGCGCTCCGATTCTCTTTCCCGTTCTCCCCACGGTAGGAATAATAATTTGTTCGTGCTGTATCGCGAACCACCGATGAGCTATAATCACAGCGATGCCCCATTCCAGAACCCGAACGACGCCGTTAAAACCTGAACACCCTGGGACGCCGGAAAATTTAACGCTAGAGATACTAGAGCACCAACTACTTGCTTGGAATACTTTCTTATAAAGGTAATCCCAAGAAAAACATTGTTGTGATACTCAGCTCTACGTTGTTAAACGTTTAATAAATATACAGCATTTAATGTAAATAATATATATATATATATTTATTGTATGAACATTTTAACCAAATACTAATAACATATAACGTCTTTCCACATCACGAGAACATTGACAACGCAACTGCTTTATTTTAATAACAACGATCGTTCTATGTCTTTCTTCTAATTGTACTTGCCGCGTTATCCAATCGACGGGCGGATTCCCATCTCTAATCTTTTTAAATCTTTATTCCAATCATAATGCCAACTTTAATACAATAATGTGTCTACGCGACACATCATTAAACACCCTGTAAACAGGAGCCAAGTTCTCTATGGCCGTAAAAAGTTGTCAGATCAAAGAAAATACGGGCAAGTTCGTTAGCTTAGAAATACCTGTTGCAATACTGAAGAAAGCGTTTGTAGAAATTAGTTTAAAAGAACGCTATTTAATTTTTAAACAGTTACATGGAGAGCTAAATTATTCAAACTTGGCCGTTACTTCTTAAACCAATGGCCATAAAAGGCCATAAGAGAGAATATTATTGATCATTTATTTACGTGTAATTCTTAATCGAACAAATTTGCTTTCTGGATATTAAATCACCTATGCACGTACTTCCAATACAGAAACAAATTCGAAGCAACCCCTAGCTGTTTCATGTATACGAACATGGAGTCACTAAAAAATTGATTTAGTAATGTTGAGATTAATTGGATGATGAACCGAGCGATCAAGAATCGAAAGATTCATCTTACCAGTTGAAGGTTCCGCACCCTCCACGCTCGAGGGTGAGAACATATCAAATTCAGATGAACGGAGAACATTCAAGGAGTCGTTTCACCTCGCCGGAATAAAACTTCCACCCCCGTCGCGACCCTATATACGTCTTTCGAGTGGCGTCGGGTCGTTTTCGGGGGTTGAAACTGCCTTGTGTAAGCACCGAGGAATAATCCGGCGCGCCCTTAGCCCCTCCACCTAGAAGAACTGTGACTTCTCAGTGTGGCGTTCCTCCGACTGATTTTCTGGATCCGGGATCCGGTTTGAGTTTCAGAGGGAGAGAGAGAGAGAGAACTTCTCTGCGGGACGCGCGTAAATCTCGAAGAAAGCGTTTCCAGCGCGTGGGGTTGGAACGCTTTCACAGTCCAGGGACGACGAGCACACGAAGGGCTCATTTGACCAGACGTACGATAAAGCTCGTGTGTAACGGGCCGAACCTCCTGCCCTCTCTCGAAACTCGGCCCCTTTACGAGCGGATTCTTTGTGCAAGGGTTCTCTCGCCGTACGTCCTCCCGACACCCGGCCCGCGATTCAACAGGCAGCAAATTGCTCCTGGCTCGCACGGGAACGGTAACGAGATCTCTCGCAGAACGGCCGAAGGACTACGACGCACCGCGCCGATGCGACCGCGCGCGCTCTCGCCTCTCCCGGCCCTTTTTCATCTCCCGGGACAGAGAACCCACCGTGGAAAAGAATTTTCCACAGCGTTGTTTCCCAAACGGACGAAAGCACACCCGGGGCTCTGCTACCTCTTTAGCACAACTTGTATTTTTCAAGTGAAACTTCTTTGCTGAGGGTAACAATTTTCTGATCCAACGGAAGTCCATGTTACGGAAGTCGAAAGTCGGCGCGAATATTTAAACGGAGTATAAACGGTGAAAAATAATTTCTTACCCCGACGGGAGTCGAACCTCGGTCCACCGATTGGGGACAATCAACGATCTTTAGAATGGTAGCGAACATTTTGGTATATTTAATATAGAATGAAGATAATAGCCAATTAAACAGTATAAAAATATAGTTGCTTTTATTTGGGAGTATATAATGTACATTTTATTTGTTTTCTTCGAATTTTTTACAAATAGGCTTCTCGATCACACGTTTTCCACATACGTACTTTTTGCATTTTACACAGATTTTCTTACTATTATTGTCTTTGGAATATCTTATTTCGCATGTTTTCCTTTCACGCGAACCTGTACTTGAATTCCTATGTACCTCTTTTTTAATCCTCTTGTAAAATCGAATAAAAATATAAATCGTTCTACCGGTGAAATAACCCATCGTGGTAGATAAGACAGACTACAAATTTTTCTCAGAAAATAAACAATAAAAAAATAAGTGAATATTGCAAAATGTATTATACGCATATTTTAGAAAAAGTCGTGAAGTTCAAAGGCGATTCTAATCGAAATTTTAAAAACGGTCATTTAACCGGTCGCGGTGGGAATAGTGTTAATAAACGATGATGCTCGACGAACAGTATGGCGGAAGAATAAAGAGAAAATTCGAGCATCGACGAAAGCTCTTCGATTTGGCTGAAAACCTGAAAAACGTTGGTAACTCCTCGATGGTCGGGGGTGTCGGAACCTCCAGTATCCTCGCGGACGCGTTTATGGTCGCCCCGTTCGAATTTGCAAGTTTTTACGGGCAGGCATGGGCAGAGAGGGAAACGCGATTCGATACCGAGGCAATTGTCTGTCCGCGTTCCGCCTTCGACGACGCGAACCAACAACAGTCGCCGATCGACCTGGTCCTCGTAAAAGCTGTCGCGAGTAGTCGTATTAAGCCCGCGCGTCGCGCCGCTCGCCGAATCGATCGGCGATTTTTTTTCTCTCTCTCTCTCTCTCTCCTGCTCTCTTTCGTTTTAGCCGCGTGCGCCGCGTCGGCTGTATGTATACACCGTCCGTTAGGTTTATATCCCAGCCATCGAATAGAGCCGATGGCTGATCGAACCATCGAGCCGTCGATACCAGATGGCCTGCAAAGGCACCGGAAACGTATTGTCGCGAATACGATTACGACAGTAACTGTGCGAAACGGGAAGAATTGATATCGCGATATCGCGTCTCGATACGTTACACGGATTGCCGGCGCGACGTCGTTATTGTCTCGACGAGGCGATATCCTCTCCCGTTCCATCCTCAACCTATTAATAGATAAATCTTTGGAAGGTAGCTTCACCGGGTCGGTATCCTCTGCTTACGACTAATCGAGTCGCGCTCGGTGACTATCGATACTCGGGAAATTGGATTATAGACGGACAATTTCGATAAAGCGCGAAAGATGCCACGCGTGAATTATGAACTGCAGTTTCGTGCGCTGAACGAGGTATCCGAACGCGTTTGCGCTTTAATAAACCTACGAGTTCATTAGTTTTATACCGTATTCCTCTATTTCGTCCTTTCTGTACAGTGTGTTCACTAGGTTCAGCTCACTGTACAGTGGTTCTTAGTTATACTTAGTGAAAATGTTTTTGCGAGAGTTTTTTCACGCCTCCCCCTAAAATTGTGCCATTTGGTAAGAAAATAATTCCTGCAAAAGATAAAGTTGACAAAAACATGAGAAATTTTATAGGAAAAAAGAGAAAAAACATTTTTTTTTAGAAGTTTTTAGTATTGCTGCAGGGGCCTCTAACCGTATGCAGAATTCATGAGGGATTGTGATAGGATTTTTACACTGTTAACCCGAAACACGAGATTTGTGGCGGACAGCAATTAGACAGGCTAATTAATGTGAAATAATCTCAATTTGTACAAAGTACACTTGTACTTGAATGCACGTAAGAAATTATGATATTTTTCGAGATATAAAATATTTAACTTGAATGTTCATTATACTCTTCACATTTAGCAAGGCAGTTACTTGTACAATTTAAAAACTTCGCGCTCGATGAGGCACGACTTCCCGACGTCCGATAGCTTTAAAACTTTGGATATATCATTTTTCCATAAAAAGGAACAATATTGGGGGAGGCGTTTCCAAATTTCATCGTCGAAAAACAAGGACCACCCTAGTGTTCACGTTCCAAACATTAGACACAAAGTTCGAGAAGGCTAAATTCTGACCCCGTTTACTAAATGGACAAATCGTCACAAGACTTTCTCGCTAGTCACTGAACAGTCACTATTCAGTATATTAACGTTCCTCAAACGCCTTCCAACACCCCGTGTCTAATGCAGGGCCCGCTAGATAGCCTTACTGATGAATCCTCTAACGGGTCTAGGACGAAACAACACCTTTTCATTAATAGCAAAAACGTGGTCTTTAGATTCAAATCCGAATCAACACGTGTAAATATTATTACAAAAATTGCTGTAGAATTTGATCGAACCGTAGCGCCGAATAATATCATTATTCTAGTTATCTATTATAGGCACAAATGAAACTGGAAAAAGTAACCGTATCGTTATATCATGTACGAATGAATTCGTTCTAGCAGACAATTTCCATGAAATAAAATTGAAAGTCACCTTCGTTTAAAAAGGAAATGATTATCATCAGCTATTTCGCGAGCAAATATAAAACAACCTGCAGAGAAATAATGAAACATCCTGCCAGGTGAGCGGATGTTATGCAGCGTGTACGATTTCCGCGCGAGTTCTCTTAGGAAATTCAGTGTCGAGTTCACGGTCGCGTTCCCGCGTAAATACCCGTGGAGATCGGTGCCGGGTCTGGGCGCTGCCTAAGTAGAAGATACTCGTGCTGGTTTGGCAGACACGCGAATTTTCCCGAGGACCGTCGGTATTTATCGAACGGCGGTGCACCGTGCTGCACGGTGCGGAGCTGCAGAGAGAGCCAGCCGGGCCTCCGCGCCGGGGAAACAAATATGCCGCACGGAAGTTCCTCTCGTCGGGAGGCTCGCTCGTTTCCTCGCTGGTTTCCTCCTCGCTTGCTCGCGCAGCTCGCTCGCTCGCGGAAAAATTGCCGGCTTTATTCCGCGCACGTCCGTCTCCAGCTGGCAACGGTATCGAGTAAAATCGTTTAAATTCGCGGACGTGGATCGGCGACGGGCAAATTCGAACCGGCGCGTCGCGGCGCCCGTCTCGTCGATATTCGCGCGAACCCGCAGGACAAACCCGCCGAGAAACCCGGCAAAGAGGGAGAGACGTACTATGTGAAAAGAGGGAACGTACTAGGTAAACAGAGAGGTCTAGTGACGAGTGCGAGCTTGTAAAAGGGAGAGAGACATCTACTAAAAAGAGTGAGCTAGTATATACAGCCAGGGACAAAATTAAGTGGACAGTTAGTGGAAATAGGTAAAAATGAAGTTTAGTCGAATTAATATGACTGTTATAAACTTCACACATTACCGACCGGTTATTATTGTTGAATTTTGAAATATCTATGGTGCATGGCTAAACACTTTGTAATGAAACCTTTTTTTTTTTATTGGAAATCTTAAAAAAGATTTATTACAACATTGGATATAAATGTACAGACATACAGGAAGAGAAAAAAAATAAAGATCTGTGAAATAACATTATGACAATAAAAGTTATAATATGGTGGCAAATAATGAAACCTTCAATAGCAACAGCAATTTTCGTTGTGAACCAACAAGTCACCCTCATTAACCTCACATAATAGTTTCATTTAAGATTGTAACGTAAAAGAAAATTGCTGTACTATTTTTGGTGCAGCACAATTATTGACAATCCTATTAATAGGCTTTCGGTAGGTAATGTGTTAAGTTTTGTTTATTATGTATCCTTATGGCACGGCGTGTTTACACAAAGCTGTAAATATGAACTTCAATTATTCGTTAAATAATCTATACACTACAAGAATATATAATAAATAAAACTTAAGTTTATAACAGTCATGTTAATTCGACTAAACTTCATTTTTACCTATTTCCACTAACTGTCCACTTAATTTTGTTCCTGACTGTATGTATAGCGAGAGAGCGAGCTTGTAAAAAGATATAGACAGCTGACAAAGAGAGATACATGAGTTAAAGAGAGAAAGTGATAGAGAGAGAGACAGCTGGCAGGGAGAATGAGCTTGTGAAAAGAGAGATGCAGCCAGCGTAGAGAGCGAGCTTGTAAAAAGATATAGACAGCTGAAAAAGAGAGATACGCCAGTTAACGAGAGAGAGAGAGAGAGAGAGAGACAGCTGGCGAGGAGAGTGAGCTTGTAAAAAGAGGAAAAGAAAGAGGGAGAGAGGGGTTTGTGTCGGGGCTTGTACGCGCGAGCCCCCGTAACCGGCACGGGGGAAAAATCAATTGTTGCCCAAGGGCTTTTAATCACGGCCGCGATCTTTTTATTTCCGCGTCCTCCCCGTCGAAAAGTTCACGGGTCCGCTTCTCTCCTCTTTTCCATTACTCTGTTCTACTCGACTCTGTTCCACTCTGTTCCACTCTGTTCCACTATGTTCCGTGCTCTGCACCGGTCGTGCTCGTGTCTGTTTTGCCCGACCCGCGGAGCAAAGCGTCCGAGAACATCGGCACCCTAATGAAAAGTCACCTGTTACCGACGAGGAAACCCGCCGACCGTCGTTCCTACGGTACACGCGGATACCTCGAACGTTTATCGAATTAACCCTTTCCCCGAGACTTTTTCAATTACCGCACAGACGATCAAGCTCCGGCCTTTTTGCGCCGGGAAATTCGAGGGAAATGGCCAGGTCGCCGGGCACACAACGAAAGACGAGCGCGGACCCGAGAATAACACGGTGAAACGCGAGATCTGACAATTAAACCCACCGGATAAAATGGTAAAGAAATCTTCATACGTGAAATTATTTCTCTTTCATCGTTGCCTCTCTTTCGCTGAATCCGTTGCTTTATGCCGTGGAGTAGAGGATCAAACAGCGAATTCCAGACATCATTTTACAGAGATTTATTTTCTCTTTGCTTCTCGTTTCTCCTCTTTTACTAATAGCTTTATTTCGTACAGGATCAAACCGCGGATTCGAAGTCTTCGGGATTGTTTCTCCGTCGTTATCTCGCTTGTTGCAGAGATTCAAAAGAGCAAATAAAGACTTACGGTGCACCAGTGGGGAAACTTGACCTAACATGATTCAAAAAGGAATAACTTTCGATAGAAATGAGGTAGAGCGATGAATTTTTTAAAAATTAAAACTGAAACATTGTAGTGTGGGAGGATTTAAATTGAAACGTTATTTATTAAAGATACAAATGTAATGAAACATATAGAATACAAAAGAACATCTTTACATAACCGTGTCAATGAGAAGAGTGAAGTAATACGTATTTAATAAATCAATATTCATACTATAAAAATCTCTATTTAAGTTAAATCTCTATTCAATATTCATACTATAAAAACTCATATTATAAAAATCGGCCGTACTATTTGAAGCGAATTTTCCGACGAACAAGCAAAAGCCTGCATGCAAAGATGGCTCCGCTGCAGCGTCTACATTCGTCGTCGAGCATTTCCCGCGATACCTCGTCGCCGTGAAAGGGTTGATAGCCCGAGAACAGGCAGAATCGTTCGCGTAGGCGAGTTCGGGTCCGAATCCGTTTCCCAAGCGACGAGGAGACGAAGAACCGAGAGTAACGTTCGAGAAAAGCGAAACGACCGCGATCGATCACGCGGATGGAGCTAGCGAAAAAAGGAAAAGCGCGGCGCAGACCCGTTCCTGCAAGTTTCACGGTTCCGTGTCGGAGAGAGAACCGCGGAAAATCGACGAGTAAAACAGAGGAACGCGGCGGCGGCTTTATCCGAACGACATCCCGCAACCGCCGCGTTCCGGGTTTCTTCCCAAGGAATTGTTTCTCCCGGGGAGAAGCCCACCGGGAGTTTTCCTTCTCGGATCCGTCGCGGGATTATTAGTCGCGAAATTTGTCCGGATGGAAAGCTCCTCACCGCGAAAGACGCTGATCCGCGACGGATCTCGAGTCGCGAGGAGAAACGGAAGATAACCGAAGCTCGACGTTCCTCCTAAGTGCGCGACAGGGAACAAAGGGACGGGCAGAGGCAAGACAAAAGGCGGTATTGTTATCTTCGGAAAGGATTCCGAGACCATCGACTCCTTTTATTAAAATGTAATCGCTAGCTTCCGAGCCGGATCGATCCTGCTACAGGACTGAAGGAAGTTGCGACGCGCGGCGAGACTGCGGTTTCACCGAGAAACTGGAGATCGAATTTTAAAAGGCTTCGGACAGTTCGTCATTTAAACAGTTCCTTCGATGGGTCTCGTAATACAATGTATTTACAGAGCCTCGGCATCATCGAAGCACAAGCGGATGGAAAATGCATACTTCTCGCCATGGTTATTATATTTAAAAAAAAAACAGCATTCTTTGTAATGAATATTTTAAAAAGATATTTTAATTGTAAATTATTATTTATTATAGACGAACTGAAGCCTAAATGATTACACTTTTCGATAGTGTACATAAGAAGATAGATGAACAACGTAAAAATATTGATTATTCTTTGTTTGTCGTCCGGTGGTCCAGCCGTTATTAACAATTGATACAATCAATCATGTATAATATATCATTTCTGAATTTCTTTTTATACTTATACTCACTCTAATAATGTTATATGTAAAGTTAAATAGTAAATATAAATTGCGAATAAATATCCGTTCGAGACTGTTCATCGCTGAAGAATATGAAGATGGATACTTGGTCACATTTGTAATGAGTATTTTAAAAAGATATTGTAATTGTACATGATTACACTTTACGATAGTGTACATAAAATAGACGAACAACGTTAAAATGTTGATTATAATCCGCAGTCTTGATTGGAAAATAGCTACAAACTTTACAATCTGATACGCTCCTCTTTATGGGCAAATTTTGCACTCAAAACATCCGTTTCAGTACAAACGGCATACAGTACAAACAGTAGAAATCTCAAGCTTTAAAATGGTTCTATTTTTCATCAGATTTGGATAAATTTTACAGCAGTTTCAATATTGAGTAAATTTTTAACTAGCTGTGGCCGCTAGAATCCGGCAAATACCTCACTGTGCGACGCCAGGAATGGCCCTTTCTAAGGAAATACATTTTTGGGACACCCTGGATATCGAGGACAGTTCCGAGTGGGAGCTAATGAATATCCAGATCCCTTTTTGCAACAGTCTCGCAGAAGTCGAGCTCGTGGAACGTGGTAATTCAAAGGAGAGTAAAACCGTTCGAGTTGCGTTGAACAAAGGACGGAGATAGTATCCGCAGAGCATACTGTGCGTCAGAGGCTTGCATCGCGATAGACGATACGGTTTCTATATCGCGGAACGCGTTGCATCCATCTCCGAGGATACGCGCTCCCTTTTTCTCTGTTGGCTTTCAGAATAAAAACGTATGCTCGAAAATCCCTGGATTATTGCGACGACGGCCTAGTCCTTATCGTCTCTCAACAAATACACTCGAAATATTCATACGAAATTCCCAGTATCACAGTCTCGAATATTTCTTCGAATAATTCTGTACAAAATGTTCCCGAAACGTTATTCGACAGATTGATCCAGTTCTACGCAGGTTACAACGGAAGCAAACTGTTACTTCAGAAAACACATCGTCGCTGTTTATACAATGAAATGAATTCTCTTAGTTCTCTTGAACAAGGACACTAGTCATTCTCTATTATTAATTTCACGAAAACAAAGAGACACGCACTAAAATCCTTTTAGGATTACTTCACCATCAACTTTAAGCATACGGGCAACTCACGCTTAATTCCACAGCTCTTATCATCTCCTCGCGAGACTATTCTGTGTTCTGTCATCATTTCCTGCGAACAAAAGGTACCCCGAAATTTAATTCAGCCACTTCGCGTTCCCGACAATTCTCCACTAGACTTCCATGACCTATAAACGCGCAAAGATCCACAATGTACTAGCGAAACTTCGTCTGCTGAGGGAAATACGCAGTGCGAAGGGTTAGACCGAAACTCTCAGTGCTCTTGAAGAGCGTCAAGAAATTCGTTAGCTGCGTCGAAACAAAACGGAGTGGTGCAAAGTGTCGACACGAAATCTTTGCTCGACTGTAACCGAGGAATTAGTAACGCGAGTTAAGCGAGGGGATTGAGCCGAGAGGGTAAGCGCACGAGAACGCGAGGCAGAGCGGTGCGAGTCGCGTTCGAGAGCGCAGTCGGACGTCAAATGGCGCAACAAAACTAATTTCACAAAACGCCGCGTTTCGCCCAGGTAAATTATTAAGGTCGACTCTCTCTCTCTCTCTCGCTCTCTCTTTCTCTCTTCGAGACCGGTCAATAGATTCGCCGCTGGTTTCTACGAGAGAGCGAAACAGCGCGAAGAAAACGCGACAGGGGTCCGCGAAAGTTTCGCCCTCGTCGCCTTGGGGGTTAAGCCGTTTCCGAGGGGAACACGGCAAGATATTACAAGCGTACTCTCTCCCTCTCCCCAGTAGCTCCGCGTGATTCGTGAAAACCCCGCAATAAAGTGGACCGACATTATTTATTAATTTCGTGCGTGCCTAATGGAGAATGTCGCCGAGCACCTCCCCACCAGCAATCGCCCCACTTCTCATGGCGGTTTCCCGCCCGACTCGTTTCCGCCCGCTGCGATTTATTATTTAACCGCGGATTTTAATGCACTTTTCAACATTACATTTCTCTTTTATGCACGTTGTTCGTGTTTCGAAATTCGCCGTTGGAAAATGCAATGCTGCGATGGATATTCCGTGTTTCTGAGGATCTGGTGAAATTACCCCTCCCCTTGAATGGAATGAAGGTGCTTTGTACCATTTGTAGGGCTTTTTTTTATAAAAGCAATTTATTAGTTCTTTACAAATGTTTATGTTTAGAGGATCTTTAGGGATTTTTTAATTATATCCTCTAATAAATATATAAAGACTGAAGTTATTTTTTGTTTAATAATAATTTAATAGAAAGAAAGAAAACAACTATTGATTAAACATTTTTAAAACTTGTTTTTTTTTAAAACAAAATAAATAAATCGACAACTTCACATATCTGTCAAAAATCTACTTGTTACAATCGAGAAGGTTCCTTGTTGCACCAGTTGAGTGCCACTCGTTTGAAAATTTCTATGAAACACATTTCTCTTACAATTACAAACTTGCTCGATTGTTTTCATTCGGCGGTTCGACGTTCGATTACAATGGAAATTTATTCTAAATGTAAAATGTTAAATCAGGAAACTGGAAAGAAACTCATTGAAGATATTCCAAACGTATTCTGTTGTATGCAGGAATAGAATACTGTATCGATAAATGAAGACGTATTGCTGGAATTCAAATACGATGTAAAAATATAAATAATGGATTTATTGATATCTGGAACTCTCATAAAATTATAAATAATGTCCGTGATCTGTTAGCTGCTACAAAAACGCATATGCATAAAGAAATTCGATGAATTGAAAGTTGACTCGAGGACAGAGAGGAAAAGCAGCACAGTAGAATTAGACAGCGAGTAGTCAGCCCACGAGTTACCGCGCGCACGAGAATCAATTCGCCCATAGCTTCCCATAGACGACGTTCGATCATGGAATCGCCATGGTATCGAATATCTAATTCCTGCCGAGCCTGCCAATTCAGATAAAATCCGAACGTCCGAATTAATCAGAGAAAAGGGAAAGACAGTTTGTTCGTGGTAGACTGAATGCGGCCGTAGCATTCTCCGTTTTCATTGGTTCTATTCGATCGGATTTCATTACGGTAGATTCTCTTGTTCCTTCGAATCCGATAGACCGAAACGTTGGTTACTCACGGAAGTATTAGGTCATGCCATGAATTATGTGGTTTCTCTTGCGTTGCACGTATATGCAATATTTTATCCAGACTACGCTTTCACAGAAACTTCGCGCAGCACCTTTAAAAATATTGTTACGTCCTGAGATGGACGTTTTCAGATGGAAATAATAAATTAAAAGATTTTCGATAAGAGATATAACGCAGTTTTGAACCTACATTCACCAGCTTCGGTTTGGGTAATTGAGGATTTGTTAGATTTAAATGGCATAATTTGTAGACTTTGGAACGTAAAAATCAAAGTCAGGTATTTAAAAATGATTTGAAATCTATGATTTTAGATAAAGAATCGAACAAAATATATTTTAAACATCAAATTTCAGATACATTATGTTATTAGTATTTTATTATATAGAGTGGATGGTTGCCGATTAAAAAATAACACGTGTCAAATATTTTTCGAAGAACTGTATCTCACATAAGTTTCATAAAAATCAGTTTGTATCAACTGAATATGTTCCCTTGTAAGTCCTCCGTTAATAATAAAAGAACTGAACATTTCGGCCGTTGAAAAACGACGTCGATTGTAGAATGAGCTAATAGAACAGCACATCCGGGGAAGCAAAGGCGGATAATCGGGATCGATCTGCCCGGCTCGCCTCGAACAGAGAGCAGTCCGGCTCGGTCCGATAATTAAGTGCTCGTCGAAAAAATAGAAGACCTAATTCGCGGTTGGTATCGGATCCTGTCCGCGGACTGTTAACGGTGTCAAGCACGATGATCAATTACTATGCACCGTTCTCGCTTCGATCGGACGTTGCTAGAACGGAGTGGTTGCGAGGCGCGAGACGGATAGCCTCTCTCATCTCTGTGGTGGTGGCGTCCGAAGCACCTCTTATCCGTGTCTTATCCGGCTTATCCGACCTTCCGCATCTTCTTGACCCACTGCAAGGGCAACAGTGGCACACCAGGCCCGAGGACAAAAGCCGCGCCGCACGGAGAACACATTTTTGCATCGTCATTCCTCCAGCTTCCTGCCCGAAGAAAGAAAAAAAAAAACTGGAGCGAACGGTTTTAATATTTCACCATCCATCCTGCCGGAGTATCCGTTTTCTGGGTCACCGCGGATGCAGACGTTACGTCGGCGAACGGCTGACGGCTCTTCTAATCGCTCATCGATTCCGTCCGCCTCGAATACTCTTTTTTTGCGAACACTTATTGCGTCGCCGAGATGCTCGAACGTTGCGCCGAGTATTAAACGTTTTTCCGCAGCGACGCTTCCACGAGAATATCCCAGATGAACGCAAAAACCGACCGTATCGAGGGCTTCTACCTTGCCTTCGAGTTGAAAACGGTGGACGCTTTTACAGATCTGCATATACTTCTCGCATCCCGAGTTTTTTTTTGTTATTAGAAAATCTGATATGAGATTTGTTTCAACATGATACAAGATACAATACAAAAATTACATAAGGGCAGACATAAAGGCATAGAAATTAATATTTTTCTTTTTGTAAAACTCTCACACACGCAGATCACAATCATTCAGAAACGATATAATATAATGGCAAGCTCTAATAGCTGGCCCCGCCAAAAACATGGAGACGTCCAGAGGCAACTGAAATCTCAATCCATAGAGTTTTTTCAAAAGCACCAATCCTTGAGCTTCATATAAATTACATTGCCAGAGAACATGGTTTAGGGTCTCATCTCCCTCACCGCAAGAGCACTCTGGATCATCAATAAATCCAATCGCATCCCGAGTTGTTCGAACACGGGCGCTGAACATTCAATGTTTTTCCAACGCGACCGTTCGAAAAACTGATCGAATAGAGACTTCAACTTCGTCATCAAGTTTAACTCTTAAATGCATTGTGTTGCCATTTGGCAACATACGATAATTTTGTAATAAAATATATTTTCACACAGATGTGATGTTTTTTCCTTATTTTTCTCTTAACACATTACCGACCGGTGATTATTGCATAATTTTGAAAAATCTGGTACATGGCTAAAAACTTTTTAATGGAACTTTCAATAGTAACAGCAATTTCCATTGTGAACTAACAAGTCATCCTTAATAACGTCATCTAATAATTTCATTTAAGATTGCAATGTAAAAGAAAATTTCTATGCTTTCTTTTGATATAACACAATTGTTGAAAATCCTATTAATAGGCTTCCGGTAGGTAAAGTGTTAATATACACTCTTTTTTTAGTAATGTTTGATACGTAGACACTGTAAAGATGTGGTGTTTAAAAAAACAAAAATTTCCCCTAATATACACTCTTTTTTTTAGTAACGTGTTAAGGGTTAACATGTACAAGCGTTTTTTCACCCTCTCTTCGGTGGTACCACCAGCTTCCGATTTTTTTAATGATCTCCTATTAAAGCAGGCTGGATCGATTATTTAAAACTTGATAAGACGCTTTTCGACACCTTCGGCAGAAAACAGCGTTAAAAATCTTTACGCCTTTACGTTGCCCGCCTTCTCCCGAATACTCGTTGCACCCGCGGGTTTATGTTTCGCGCAATTAGTCTGGGGAAGCGTAGGTACGCGGGGCAGCGTTTCGGCACACGTCGACCGGAAGTATCATCGGGATTAACGAGCTCACTCGAAAGCGTCTCGTTAAATGGCAGCGGCATTCTTGCGCGAAGGGAACTTTTAACGAGACCGTTCCACCGTGGAGGAGGTATGTTAACGGGCGGGTCGGTCGCGACGCGAAAAAGTCTTAAAGTTCTCTCGCGAGCGGAGCGGGATCCTTATCGTCCATATTCGGCCCGGAAGCGAAGGCAAATAAAGAAGAAAACCAACATAACAGAGAGAGAGAGAAAGAGTCGCAGCAGCGCCCTTAGGAATCGCGGCTGGTGGCCGGGCATAAAATGCCCTGGAAGCAAAATCGATATTTAATTTTAACGAAGCCGAGAGCCCCGCACAAAAGAATATTCTCCGCGACGGTTCCGTAACGAGACTCGAGGACGCGGGATAGTCTCGTGGTCCCTTTTTCTTCGTCTGTTGCCTCCGTCTTGCTCGCGGCTTCTTCTTTGTGTCTGGAGAGACGTCGGGACGCTTTAGAACGAGAGGAACGAAAGAGTAGAACCGAAAGAAAGAAAGCGAAGAGGAGGAGGTGGTGGTGGTGGAGTAGGAAAAAGGGAAAGTGCGAGGTGCGAGTTCGACTTTCCCTCGACGCTCCTGGCGCTGGTGCGAGACCTTAACGGGAATCCTAAAAAGCACGATTTGTTTCGGCCCCGTGGTGTTATCGCGAGCCGCGTATAAAACAGTCGCGATACGGTGTCCAATCTCTCCCGACTTTATCAACCAACTAAATTCCCGGCGAAATTTTTTCCAATTCTACAAAGTGGCCGCTACGCGAAATCGCCCCGGGCCGCGCGCACACAATTTCGTTTTCGCGAGCTGCCCTCTTTCTCACTCCCTCTATGAGAGACCAGCATCTCCGGAAGAGGCTTACAACGACAAAAGAAAGGAGCCGCCACCGCCGCCGCCGCTTGACGTCTGCTCTGCCGGCCGCGTGATAAAAGCACGCTTTTCCCGTGGAATCGCGTATTTTCCAAGGATTTCCGGGAGAACGGCCGCGAAAATTGCTGAAGAAAGAAGGCTTAGCCTCGGACCGCCGGACTCCGCCCGGGGAAAAGGTGGTTGGTTGCCTGGTTGCCAGCCGCGTGAAACGACGTTGAAAGATCGTACACGCTTCTTTCTGCTCTCTCTTGCCTTTGTCCGAATCGCTCGACTCGGATCCGCAGAATCCCCTTTGCCTTCCAGTAGACCCGTTCACGACAGGGCCATTCTCGGGTCCACGTCGCTGGGAAAATCGATCTTTTTGCATTTTCTTGAAGGACGCCTGGAATTGTGATCGCGAGATCGTACCCCCCCGGATTCTCAATGTTGACGGAGCCACGGCGCACAGTGGGAAAACTTGACCTAACTCGATTCAAAAAGAAATAACTTACGATAGAAATGAGATAGAGCGATGAATTTTTTTTTACGTGAAAGCTGTTTTTTTTTAAAATGAAATATTGTAGGTCAGAAGAAACGTTTAATTTTCGAGTTAAAATAGCTCCGAGTTTTTTTTTTTAAATGAAATATTGTAGGTGAGAAGAAACGTTTAATTTTCGAGTTAAAATAGCGCCGAGTTTTTTTTTTTTAAATGAAATATTGTAGGTCAGAAGAAACGTTTAATTTTCGAGTTAAAATAGCTCCGAGTGCAAAGAGTTAACTATTACGGAGGAAATAGAACACTGAGGAACGAAGAAGAATTCTGTAATGGAAAGATATCGCGGTTCTACTAAATGTCTACTTTGAACGGAGTCCTCGAGCGCGGACGTCTCTCTCGAAACAGCAAGATGATTATCGAGACTCGCATCGATCTCGCATTACCAGAAGCTAGCAAACTGTCGCACAATTATCGAGCCTCGAGCTCGAGTCGCTATTGTGTGTTGCGGTTGCGGGAAATCCGTTTCGTTTCGAGATTCGGGACAGGGGATGATTACCGTCGACCGAGGCTCGTTGTCGGGACGATTGTTCTTGCCGCAGGTAAACGCGCAGACAGATTGGGAATTCCTGAAGCCGCGAGAGGAGACGAGAATTGATCGTCGACGTTCTGTCGCTTTAAGTCGGGCCAATGAGTCTAGTCCTAGTCGAGTAGAGGCTTCGCAGCTCACCATTATCGTTCGAATACCATCTTCTTATTCTTCGATCTTCCCTCAAGAAATTTTTGCTGACGTATTCGTCTTATTTCTTCTCATTAAAACAAGACCGAGCATGATATAATTTTCATCGTGTTTGCTTGTGCAATAATTGATTAAAGACATTTATTATTAGACAGCGGTATTCTAAATCGAAATTGCTGACATCGATTACAACGAATAAGAGCCAAACAGAAATATCTTCCTTCCTTCGATAATTTTTACAAGCTGTTATAAAAACATTGAAGTTCTTATACTCTTTTCATACTTTCAAACTCAGACCTTAAATTTTTTCTCGTTAATGCGTCAAATCCGTAGACTTCAGTAAAAAGTACAATAATATTTTATCGTAGCTGTCGCATTTAAAACTCGGAATGTCCCGAATTTAAATTCGCCAGGTTCTGCAAATGGTTCTAATAATTTTCTCAGTGACATTCTGCCCCTGATGTCTGCACAGCACTGTCTCCATTTTCTGCAATTCTAGTGGTTGGTTCGAGACCAATCAGTCAAGGTGCGAATCCTCTCGCAAGACCTCCCATCCCATTTTAGAGGAACGGAGATGAAAGATCCAGAGTCGAAGACAGAAAGAGAGAGAGAGGAGTAGAGAGGAAGATCTTGTTCTGTCGGCGTTGAATCGCGCGAGGACATTCGGCGCCACTATGAAACCCTCAAAGACGAAGCTCCGGCGAGAAGCCGTCGTAGTAATTAATTCCTCGCGCCTGGGAATTTCGTCGGAGGTGTTCTCCACCCCTTCAACCTCACCTCCTTTCCTCCCTCTCGGAACACACCGGGTACACGCGTTTTTCCAGCTCGAGAGACCCGCGACGGTTCCCATAGAGCCGTAGAGTGTTTGCTGAACGCTAGAGTTTGTGGAATTGTGTTTAGCTTTTGCAAACTTTTCATCGGGGAGAGGCAAACTCGCTAATGAAACGCTCCCCCGAGGGTTATTCATTTTTCTTTCTCCATTGCCGTCGATCAGTCGATGGGAACCGCTTTTCCCGAGCGAACTTTCCCTAAACAATCGGGAGAGAGAGAGAGAGAAAGAAATAATGCCGAGCGATACCAGACGGGTCCGAGGTAAAAGAATCCGTGTTCCTCGGAACGGGAATTAAAAGGGAGGCTAAAACGTCTCTCGCCCCCTTCGTAATCGTCGCTGAAGTGTACAGGTGACAGGATAATTTAAACAGAAGCAAACAAAAGGGATTTCCACCCTTTTCTGGAAGCGAGGAAAGTAGGCTCGGGGCTAGAAATTATCGTGGACAGGCGTTTTAATTGCTTCCCGGAAAAAAAAAGTCGGCAGGGAGGGCCGAGAAGAAGAGGGTGCGAGGCGAGTCATCCCCCAAGAATCCACCATCTCCGCTTCCGAAAAGATTCTCGCCTCATTTTACCAGCTTCCCATCGTCCGGAACATTTTCCGTTGCCACCGTTTCGCTGAAAGCGTAGAAAGTTTACTGCTCGCCATCCAGTATACATATATGGACCTTTATTCACCGTAGAGTCACTGCGAAACGAAATTAACACGCTCCGTGTCACCGTTGAACTTTCTGTTCGAGCCATTTAAAATGACAATATAATTTATAATTTACTGTCGGATAATAACTTTTCTTTTTGTCGATCGTATGTTCAAACAAAGTTGATGTTTTTAGCGCACCGGTTCGATCAATTTAATTGAAAGCGATTTTGCAATATATTCATTTCTTTAATAATCCACAATTTTTGTGTTTCTTTAATAATCCACAGTCGCAATCACTATTTCCTTGAAAAGGGTCTAAACAAAGACCGAAACGTCCAAATGAATATATCGCAAAATTGCTTTAACACTAGAACTACCGGACCAGTTCAAAATGACTGATGCGAATTCTTTGCGATTAGAAATATTAAAAGTATAAATATGTTTTTTGAGAAATTTTTTTAGTGAACATCTCTATTGAAGTACATATTTAAATATCGCCTGTACGAAATCTAAATAAATGCCATATTCTCATTATTAGAAGGCAATGTATGCCAACTGCGTTTAGTGCTCGATAATTCTAGTGTTAAATT
Source organism: Lasioglossum morio (assembly GCA_916610235.2). Lineage (NCBI taxonomy): Eukaryota > Metazoa > Arthropoda > Insecta > Hymenoptera > Halictidae > Lasioglossum > Lasioglossum morio. The sequence continues at coordinate 28,455,202 of OU744326.1, forward strand.
AAATTGATGGAACTGATGCGCCAAGAACATCAACTTTGTCACTGTCGGACAATCAAGAATTCTTGAATTTTCATATTTCGAGTTTCTGCTAGATTTTCGGAGTGATGAGCTCGCTGTGACATCGGGGAGAATAGAATTTCCGCGTCAAAGTACCGGAACGAAGGGGCTAAAACAGCTCGTTTATCGGTTCCGGAGGAAGAAACGCGTTTCCCGAGTTTCTCTTGACTTTTCCGGATTGCTGAACCACTATGTCCCGGTTCGGCTTACCTCGGTGGCCAGTATATCTCGTTTTGACAGGCGGAATACCGCGGGAACGTGGCCGGTAAACAAGGAAGGAGGGAACCGGCCTATACTGTATCGGGCTGTGTGGTCGGGGGCAGAAGGGGAAGAGTGAGCCGAAAAAAAAAATTCGTAGGAGGTAAGGGCGCGGTACGTGTGTGCCCCACCACCCTCGTATATCTCGAAAATTGGATTCGAGTCGAGAGATTCGTGCCCGCGATAAATTCTCGCGAGCAGATTTCCCAGCCCGTTTTTCTTTTGCCGCTGTGTGTTTCGCACGCGCGCGGTCGAAAAGTTTCGGCGTAACCGAAAGATCGAGAGCGCTCTCGGCCGTCGTAAAGTGGAGCGGCGCGCGGCGAGGATCGATGGATCGCCCGCGGACTCGTGAATTAACGTCTCGCCACGGAGAAACGGCTCGGCCGTGCTAAGTGGGCCTTTGAAACACTCGACGCCGCCGCTTTCGAGAAATAAATACAATGGATCCGTTGTTCGCGATTTTCCCTTCTTCCCGGAATATAAATCGCCCTCGCACCTTCATCCCCCTCCTCTTACCGGACTTCCAATACTTTTCTATCGCGGCTGATCAAGACAACCTTCTAAACTGCAGTTACACCTTTGGGCTACTTCTCTGGGAACTCCTTTCGTTCAGTCTATAAATAAATAACTGACTTATTTATTTATTAATGCCGTGAAACTTGTTTAGTTTATATAGCATACATCATATTATACATATAGATGTAACATAAGTATACAATATCATATACATAAATGAATAACTGTAGCCTTCTATACATAAATTAATTGACCACTGGTTGCCATGTGTACAGAAATATGAGCGGGTGCGAAAATATAATAAGGTGGGATATTGATAGATTTATTTATAAATTACAATTAAGAACACGGCACGGACGAAGAACACAAAAGACGAGACACTTCAATCTCACGTATATAAAAAAAGATATTATATAAATAATCTTTTTTAAAGAAAATAGGTATACGTCAAGCGTCGGTAGGAATAGTGTTAATTAATCGGTCCGTTGGTCTTTCAATGGATGCGAGCGTTGTTCGAGGTCCGCGCGTGGACGGTCAACAAGGATTTAGTATGGCGGAGAGCACACCGGAGCAAAAAGGAAAGCCACGAGGCGGTGAAAGAGGCGGCCGGGGGTGGAGAGGCAGGAGTTGGTGCCGGTGTGCTCCTCGGAGCGATCGCATAATCGGGAAGAAGCCAAACCGGCCACGGGCGCAAAACGAAAGCTCGTTAATCCCGTTAAGGCTACTTAGAGCAGCGCGTCGTCCTCGGCGAGGTCTTCCCGCGAGGGCGAGCAGCCTCGGACAAGATGTCGAGTTATTTATCGGCCGGCGTGGACGGTTCGGGAGAAAGGGAAATTAGACGGGGGGATGGCTCGGAAAGCGAACGGGCCGAGAGAAGGAAAAGAAACGGCCGGATCGGAAACAAAAGCATCTATATATCCGGGCAATCGAATCGGATAGAGTGCGGCATCAGCGTATTCCGTGGCTCTCGTAAAAGGAAAAGGACGTCGGAGAGCTTACGATATATCGACTGCTTATCGAGCCGGTACTTCTTCTTCTTCTTCTTTCTCCTCATCCTACTCCAGCTCCTTCTTGCTTCTTTTTTCTTTTCTCCGGCTTTCTTTGCCCGGCTCCCACCGGAATCTATTCTTCTCCTCGTGTCCGTGGCCCGCCCCTTTGCGGACCAGACGAGGAACACTCGCCACCTCGGTTCTTCGGGAATCCAGGATAGTTGGCGAAATTCATTTTCTCGGTGCTCCGAGTTTGACGTAATGTTGTAGACTTTACACTGGTCCGTGCGTGTTCGCAACCCGAACTTCTGCGGAGGTGATCACGCGTTGGTCTTTTCCTTGGTGGACTGCCCTCGGTGCGCCAGATGAAAAGTGTCCGAGAACGGATGTCGAAGACGATTGTATTTGTACGTTTAATCATTTTCACAAGTCGAAATACAGTGGACAATGTTCTCAACAACAGTCACATGCGCTATTAAATTCTTTAAACATGACTGTCATGTATCACCGAATATCAATTTATTAATGTTACGGGGACGGTTAACAAAGTCATTGAGGGATGAAATGAATTTTTATTTTATTCCTGAGTGCCACAATCAATGCAGAACATTTTTATTTTGCACTAGCTGACCCGACAGACGTTGTCCTGTCCAAATTGCAATAAATTTGTTTGCGATCGTTGTAATTACGCATATCCATTGTTCAAATCGTGAGTTTATACAAAAATCCCATAGACAAAAGCACTTCCATTTTTCCCCGAATTTTCCAGTTTTCCAGGCAACTTTTCCGATTTTTCTTTCCCTAAAAACCTTAACACTTTACCTACCGGAAGCCTATTAAAAGGATTTTCAATAATTCTGCTGTACCAAAAGAAAGCGTAGAAATTTTCTTTTACATTGCAATCTTAAATGAAATTATTAGATCACGTTATTGAGGATGACTTCTTAGTTCACAATGAAAATTGCTGTTACTATTGAAGGTACCATTAAAAAGTTTTTAGCCATGTACCAGATTTTTCCAAATTATGCAATAATCACCGGTCGGTAATGTGTTAAGACGTCAATAATGCAACTTCCTATTAAAAATATTGATTAAAAGCTGCGACATTCGTTTTTTTGTTGTATTAAAATATGATTCAAAAATCACTTTTAGTTTTTCCCCGAATTTTCTATTTTTCCGGGCAACTTTTCCAATTTCTTTTACGCTAAAAACCTCATTTGGACTACAACGAACATTAAGAAAAAAAATATCCAAATCGGTCCAGCCGTTCTCACGTGATGTCGTGACCAACGAACAGCATTTCATTTTTATTATATAGAATAAAGATCCGCAGTCTATTAATAACGATTCCTGTGTTACTTCTGAAGACTGTGTCTTTGCCTATTTGGGGAACAGTAGAAAGTTTAGTACACCGAAGACTCGTTCCCGTAGAAGGGTCCCGAACGTGTTTTACGCGACGAGGTTGCGTTTCCGATCGGCCCCGAGTATTAGTTGAGAAATCGAGGGTCTCCTGCAAATAGACGAGCCGACGAAAAGAGGGAACGGGAAGAGGAAGCCGAGCAAAGTGCAGAGAGGGTGCGCTCCCGGAACCGATAAAGTTCCGCGAGATAACTTCACGAGGTAAATGGGCCCCGCTTGCTCTGCTCGCTCCGCTCGAACACCAGGAGCTTCTCGACTGCAACTTTTTTTTTTTCAAAAAGCAACAACGAACACGGTAGAAGGGAGGCGTGTGTGTGTGTGTGTGCCACGACGAAAACCGGCGAGCCCCGCGTTAATCGAATCCGTCGGAAGCTTTTAAAGCGCTCCCTCGACCGGCTAATTCCCTCGTAATCAGAGCTCCGCGCACTTTTCTAACCGGCAAATGGAACGTTAAGGTGACTGCGCCGTCGGTCAAACGCGCGTGCACCCCGCTCACGATCGTCGAAAGAGGATAACTTCGTTCGCCGAGGATCTAATGAATCGGTGGTTGCTTGGATTATGTCTTCCATTTGGGTAATTGCACTTTCGACTCGCTTTATCCGCTTCCCGGCTCCGCAACCAGCCTGTTCCGCGTCGTTTCAAACGAAACTACAATTAATGTTATTGGCGCACTGGTTCGCTCAATTGGAGACAATAAGCAATTTTGCAAAATATTATATGAAACTTCATTCAACGTTTCGGTCTAAATTTAGACCATTTTCAAGAATGTAAACTTTCCGTATCGCGTCTGTAAGAATTTAGACCGAAACGTTGAATGAAATTACATGTAATATTTTGCAAAATTGCTTATTGTCTCCAATTGATTGAACCAGTGCGCCAACAGAGCACAGAGTACAGTACAGAGAACCGTTTCAAACGAAGCTCCGTTTTCGGTGATCCCACGCGAAATCGGACGGTTTTTCTGCGTACCATCTTGGTACGTTACAATATTAGTATTAGTATTATTTATTATAGACGGGCTGAAGCCTTTTTACATAAGTGTTTACAATATCAAAGAAAAGAAAAAAAAAAGAGAAAGATACAATACTACTCGTGTAATAACAAAGAAGGGACATGCACAAAAAGAAAAATTTAATAATGGTACAATCGATATGGTATTATCATATAATCCTGCGTAGTTGCATTTGAAAATTTTGTAAAGAACCACTGAAAATATCAATACGATTATAAATAGTGCATGATTTTGTAATAATGCGATTAATTGGATTAATTAATCCACACCGTAGATTTAGTTTTAAGTGTTTGAAACCCCGCTCTTGTTCTCAGTTCACGTTCCGGTACATAAAATTTAATTTGCGCAAGTAGAGAGAAACAATCAATATGATTATTAATTAAATGAAAAATAAAGCTTTGGTCGGATACTATTCTTCGAGCAGATAATGGTTCTAGGTTCATTGTAGTTATCATTGCGGAGTAATCATGATCAAAGAATGACATTGGATTATATAGCTTATACGAGCAAAACCTGAGTTTTTCTTGGGGTTTTCATTACACTTCTCTCTAGATAGTTATGCACGATTTGCTTCTGCCCGCGAGTTATCGCTGTTTAAATCGTATCCGTCGTCCGTGGGCTTTGCAGAAACGGTTTCGATATTAGATTTAGAAGACGGCACCGCGAGCGATGGCTCAATCGATCAGAACGTCGGGGGTCCGGCAAACAAAAGAGGCGGCGGGCGGCGGCGGCTGCTCCATTAAATCCGTGCATCCTCGGTCCGCTCACGGGTTTCGTTCTGGTAAAGGGGATGAGTCTGGTAGAAACGGATAGCGCACATCCCGGGTCGAGTCCGGTGGGCCAGCGACGTAAAACTCGACTACCACCGAGAATAATTTATCACCGGCTGGTTCTCGCAGCCACCGCGGAGAAGTAACTCCCAGAAGTGTTCGTATTTCAATATCAAAAGTTCCCGAAGACCCACATTCCGGGAAAAGGCTCTCACCGCCTCGTCGGCTGCGGGAATACGGCCCTGTAAATTTTCCCGGCGGCGCGTGCTGCCGGCATAATTCTCGGGGCTCGGTTTCGGGCATCCATCCTGCGAAACAATCAAAATTTCATCGGTCGTTCCGCCGTTTACCGAGGCTCCCGCGGCGAAATAAAATTTTCACCGTACCCACAGCCATCACCGCCACCGGAATCACTGGCCAAGAATGAATCGTTCCCGACAAGATTCCCGCCACCCCTTAGATAAAAGAAAAATCGCCGCTGCCGGCTCGATTCCGTTCGTACACGCTCGAGCGAGAGCAAACGACGCACAGTGGGCCAGTATCGTGTAAGTAGAAGGAAAATATTATAAAATTATTTGCCTAATGAGTTTTTAATTTGAAGGTTCTGTGGCACTGAATTCAATAACGTTTTAAAACTATTGTGAAACTATATACATATGTTTTTTATAACATTTGAATTATTTTGACCTCGTGTACTTTTTAATTTGTCCCCTAAATATTTTATGAGAATGTGACGATTTTTAGATAAAGTCGACTGCATCAGTCCTAATTCCTTAAGGTAAAGAACCATACCTCGCCGAGTTATGGTACGCTCGCGACCTACAGAAGAAAAAATGATTTCTTACGAAACGGCAACTAAAGGCAAGAAACTATTGAATTTATATGAAGTACAAGAGTGTCGCTCTTGCTTAAAAATAGTTACAATCAGTAATATTCAGTAACTTGAACTTTCCACACTACAAAAGACTAATACTATGAATATCAAGATGTCTTCAAATACTATAAACAATAATTTGAACAACAAAATTGAAATAAATCTGTAGTTTTATACTTACCTTCAACTGCTGAATTCATATTATGAATACAAAAGCCTTTTATAATAACCAGATAATCACAACACACGTTTTGATGCGCGTTCTTTCGCAACAAGCGATTGACTATCGTAAAACAATTATATGCCACCGACGCGACATTTGCCTCCGTCGTTTGTTTCATTGTTGAAGAAACTAATACCAGAGGTCAGTTTGTATCTCAGTGGGATATATTATGCATAAAACACTCACTAATACTTGTGTTTTTTTTACCTTCAATTTCGGACTGTTTTCCTTCTACTTATACGATCTGGCCCACTGTGCGATGCCGTGCACGCCGGTAATAATAATGGGGAAAGTTGTGCGGGGAATGTACATACATCCATGCCCTCTTGTCGGCGTACCCCCATGACAAATTACACCCCGGGGTTTTATTGTTGTTCTTCTTGCATGTTGCCCGGTCTTCGCCCAGCCACTTTTCTTCCGTTCTTTGCGCAGCTTCGCCGGTCCAGCCAACTTTTTTCACGGTCCTCGCCGGCGCTCCGACTAATTAATATATTCCGCGGCGTTTTACCACCGGTTGCTCGCCGTTAAGCTCGGATCTGCTTTGCGCGTCTCGACGCAGCGTTTTGTTATTCCACCGCCTCGTATACTCTATTCGCAGGGCCGTCTTAAGATATTCGGAGCCCGTGGGCTACTAAAAATAATGCGCCCCTCTTCATAAGAAAATACACGGGATGGCTAGCGGGAGGGGGGTGACCAGCAAAGTTATACTAATTATACTAATAACTAAATAACTAATAATAACAATAAGCCAACAACCGTAGTCCCGTTGAAAGCACCGGTTCGCATTAGATCACCGAAGTTAAACAATGTGGAACGTGAACGGCACTAGGATGGGTGACCGTCTGGTAAAAAACCGGAAAGTGACCCACCCGAAGTGTTTTTCATGTGATGTTGGCAAAAGGTGGTTCGAAACCCACCATAAACAGTAGGTCCCGATTGGTAAATGAATTTGAAACCTTGTGGGGACCAAATATCATGTTACAATAATAACAATAAAATATAATACCAATAAAAATTGTCGCCCCCAAAAGGCTTGCGCCCCGGGGCTTAGCCCATTTAGCCCTGTGCTTAAGACGGCCCTGTCTATTCGCCATACTTTACATCAGAACTGCATCTTTTCCTTTCTTCGCAAGTGGAAAACAAGCAAAGACATACCGAATCGCATCATAGCAACTCAAACTTGTGCGTCCACAGGCACAGAAGAAAGCTACGACGAATGGTTTTTCTGACCGTAACTGTCAAGGCCAGCAAAACATATACGGACAAGGGCGCCCATCGCTGCCAGAGGACACAAAACCTAACAGCAGAAGAAACAAATGTTTTAACTAGCTGTACAGTAAACCCTTGATTCTTGTCTAAGAGGCTGTTTCTGGAGCGGACTAGAATCGCAGTCTAGACTCGCTTTTATGATTTATGACTGCGTCTACCACTCCGATCGCGCCGAGCGAGACTACATTAGAGCAAGGATGTCGCCCACACAGTTTAAACCGGTGAATTCTATGTCAACATCAAAGAACTTTCAATAGAAATGACTTAGAGCGATGAATTTTTTTAAATTAAAGTTGAAACCCTACAGAATATGGGATAATTATGGAGATTGTGGTAGGAACGTTTTTAAACCTTGAAAAAATTCGTTAAACTTGCACAATCTCAAGAAAATTGTGGTTTTTCCAATACCACGCACGGAAAACATTTTTTGAGTACATGCTATACATCATTTCCGTAGATTTCTTTGCGCTGATTGCAACTCTGGCCTCAGAATTATTTTTAAAAATTAAAATTTTTATTTTTTCAAGGTTCAAAAACGTTCGAACCATAATCTCCATAATTATCCCATATTCTGTAAAGTTTCTGCTCTAATTAAAAAAAAATTTCATCGCTCTAACTCATTTCTATCGAAAGTTCTTTGATTTTGACAGAGAATTCATCGGTTTGGCCCAGAGTGCGGCGCTTCGACAGCCGAAGACGAGCAGGGACGAGCAGACGCGACCATGCTCGCGCGAAATTATTAAAGACGCGAGCGTGTTCGGCTGGAAACTCATTTTGCTGGGAAAACAATGGGCACGGCCGGGACGACAGCGAAAACAATGGGGCCAGTCCGAGTGATTAAAAAGCTGGGGGAGCCAGAGCAGAGAAGCACGGTGTTTCTGCTCTCGTCTCCCGCTAGTCGCAATATCGTCGCTCGTTGATTTTCGAACTGGCGCTGCGGCTGCAAACGGAATCGCTTAAAATTCCCGTCGAGCCGCGCAACGAAAGCCCAAGGTTAAGGACCCCGAGAATCAACACGAACTTGCGACGCTGCAAGACAAATAACTGGAGACTGAGCTGTTTCAGTCGCGTGTCAGGTCCGACCGGAGACGGGTCTCCGAGCATTTTCGGCTCGACAAAATCGATCCACGTCCAGCTCGATTCCGATCATGCCAAATAAGTTATTCACCATGCGTATACATATTACGGTAGGATTAATAACAATTTAGCAAGCGGAACATACGTCAATTTCTATTCATGAACCAAGAACAACTGATAAAAACATTAAAAGCTGTTTCGAGACAGCGGACACTCTGTATCATGCCGGCACATGGTCAACAAGTGTTTGAAATATTAAAACTAAATTAAATTTATTACTAAGCAAACGCAAGTATATTCTTGAAGATGGTCTTAACCTAGACCGAAACGTTGAATTATTAATTTGTAAAACTGCTTAGGAATTTTCTCAATTTCTATTCTAATGTATATGTCAAATACGCTGTATTTATATTAACCCAAAATGTAAAGCTTCATAACCCCCAAAGGGGAGTTACATTAAGCTCAATAAAAAAAAGAAAAGAATACAATTGACCGAACCGAGGTTCGACCAGTTTCAACTTGTTCAGAATCGAGTTTGGAGAGATCTGGCGACTGTCCGCCGAGAGACAGAGGGAAGAAGCGTCGATTTGAGTACGGGCCGGTTCCTTTTCCGTCGGGCTTTTTCCAGGCGTCGAATAATTCAATAAATTACCTCCAGTGGGCGTGGTTTGCGGCGCGATCTGCTCGGGGAAATAAAGGAGAAATTGGCGTTCGTAATGGGACCCGCGGGCACCGAGATACGGACAGTTTTAAATCGGGACAAAGGGAGCAAAAAAATATAAGGTGCTCGATGGGCTTTTTATCGAGCGATTTGGTCAAGCGGTTCCCTTCGGGCCGATAAGGGTCGATCGGCCCCGGTCTCTCGCAGACCTTCGGGCCAGCCTTCTCCGTCCGGTTCAATCACCATCGCGATACCCTTTTCCCTTTCTACCCGGGAAGAGTCTCGTTCCGCCGCGAAACTTGCCGATTTAATTGAAAAAAAGCTCCTCCCGTCGAGCGAACTGCCTGCGAGCCATCCGTTTCCAAGTAAACGTCCGCTCGAGTCCCTTGGAGCGCTCAATTATTCCGCGCGCTGTTTACGGATCTTGAACGGAAACTCCCCGGTTGCTGCTGGGAGCCTAATCGATCCGATGGAGCCTCGAGCGCCTAATCCCGCCCTGATTGCAAGTCGCCAAGTCGATCTTCCTTTGCACTAATAACTCTCTTCGGAAAATTCCAAGAATCCTTGGACCTGGATCGGATCAGGATCAGAATCACAATATTAACCAGAAGCGAGTCAATCCGTTGATAACCACAATTATTATCCGCAGTTCTAGGTAGCGGCCGAACTAATCGAAAAACTAAAATATCATTCAAGTACCACGATATGTAATCCTTCGCTTCTCACTAGACCAAGGCGCGAGGTTACTATTGTTCTTTACATGAAAAAATTCAATATAAATTAAATTATGTTGCTCGAGAGAGTGCAGCATAAATTTCTCAGGTTCTGTTCATATAAGCTAAATAATCCTATGTTGTTCTTTGATCATGATTACTGCACAATATTAACTGAAATGAACCTAGAAACATTGTCTGCTCGAAAAATAGTATTTGGCCAGAGCTTTATTTTTAATTTAATTAATAATTATATTGCTTGTCCCTCTTTACTTGCCCAAATCAATTGCCACGTACCTGAACGTGTATCGAGAACTACAGCTGGACCACAGCAACTATCGAGTAACTTTCGTTTCTCAAACCCGCGTCGTAGTAAAAACCGTGCAAACACAATCTTCCGAGTTTTATAAGGCAGCGTACACTACTTTGTGGTGAACAGCGCTTTTAGTGGCCCGGTAGGTTTAGCGTTAAAAAGCAGTTCTGTTCTCGGCGCAGCGAGAGCAAGGCCTCCAAGATTGGCGATATAAATTTGTGAAATTGCGGGTACGCTTCGGGATTTAATTGTTTCCCCTTTGCGGCGATGGTCGTCGAATGGCTGTATAAAAACGCAAGGAACGTTACGGAGAGGAGGCTCTTTCTCTCTCTCTCTTTCTCTCTATCTCTTCAGATTGGAGGAACCGGTTCTTAAGGGAACCACCTTCCTAATCAAGGAAATAGAAATTCGAAAGAGGGTCGCCGGCTACAATGGGGACGATGCTTTCACAGTTAACGAGAGCATCGTCGGAGGTGCGAGTTCGGTGTAGTTTATACTAACGGCCAGATTAGAGTCCCAGGTCTCTCCTGGCAGTCCGGGGGCCGCCGCGCCGGGGAAAATCTCGGCCGATAGCCGGCCGGTTTCCCGGAAAATCTCGGGATCCTTTTCCTCGGGAAATCTCATTCGGCCGCGTGAGATGCTTGGTCGGTCGTGATTTAGGGAGATTGAACGTTATCTCGTTCCCGGTTCGGGCGGCTGCCGAATTTTCCACGCTGTTGTCGTATTTCTTGTCCCGGGTCCTGGCGTCCCTACAGCGAGTAGATCATCATCGTGATCCTCCCCCCGGACCCGCGCTATGCCTGCGTGTCCTATCCTTCTAATTAACCCTAGACTACTAAACCGTCCGAGGGTAGCGTTATTAGCGAGCGCTCGTGGAAGTAATGTTTATTAGAAACGCGACTGTGATTGAATTCGCTCGACTCGACAGCAAACACATTTTACTTTATCAACACTAACCATACTGGATATATATTGTTTTATCAAAATTACAAGACCAAAGTCATTTAGATTTTTCGTAATTTTGATAATGATTCTTGAATAATTTCTAATGGAAGTATCTTTATAATTTCAATAGCACTTTTTACGAATAGTAATTTATATTCACAAGGGTTAAAGGGTTAAGAGGGTAACGTAACCCCTACATATTACTAGGATATTAATAGATTTAAGGGTAAAAACAGTGTTTGCGGGAAACAATTGTTTGTCCTTATACGAGCAGGTTACGAACTGTGTGAGGGCTCATTCTAAAGAGGAAGGTTGATCGTAGGGCGCTCAGCTCATCATTTAACAATATTATGTTTATATCTAATAATATAAGCATCCAACTAGGGGAGAAAATCGAGAAAAGAATCGAGATACCACACTCAGACTCTAGCTTAGGGGTTGGAAACACTGACAAATACTCAAGAATTATGGTTTACGTTATCCTCACGAGGACAAACAATTGTTTGCCTTAAACACTGTTTTTACCCTTAAATCTAATAATATTCAGGGGTTAGGTTACCCCTTTAACGAGATTATGTTTATATCTAATAATATAAGCGTCCAAAGTAGGAGAAAAATCGAGAAAAAAATCTAAATACCACCCTCAGACTCTAGCTTAGGGGTTGGAAACACTGATAATACTCTAGAATTACGGGGACGTTACCCCCTTAAAGGTGAGCAAGGTAAAATTGCAGCGAACGTGTTAGTGACAAACGAGGAGTCGATCGAAACCACCAGTGAATTTCAGCGGGAATTTGAATCGGCGAGGATTCGATGCCTGCAGATCGGAGGAAGGAAGGACAGAGTTAGAGAGAGAGAGAGAGAGACGGTCTGTCCGACAATAGGTAGCGCGTTCCACTGACTCGGTTGGGAGTACAGTCACGGTCCAGCCGGAAATGGGAGCGTCATTTAGATCCATTTGCAAAACCCGTCCCTGCTCCAATTTCCCTCCTCTCGTTCGCTGGCGCGAGATGCTCTCGGCCCGCGTAAAACGGAACGCTCGTCCAGGGACAGAGGCAGCAGGAGGACGTAGAAAAGAGTCCCGGCGGTGTGAGGGGATGAAAGGGGCGCGCCGCGAAAGAGGAGGCTAATCTCGAGGAACTGAATTTTTCAGGCATCGATTTAAAAAGTGCGCTCGTTCGGGCGAGTACGCGGCGGCGGCGGCGGCGGCTGAAAGTCGGTTACGAGAGAAGCTGCGGTGGTTCGGGGTCTCTCTTCCTCTATCCTACAACCGAGGGAACATTGCGGAGGGAGTGGAAGGGGTGGGGGGTGGGGATTTTCACTTTACGATTCTCTCACCTAATCCGCCTAAAGGTCGCTCGTAAGCGAGAAGGTTCGTTCGTGACGGGTAGGACGATTGGATGGGCTCCGGTGTGCTGCGCGTCTCTCTAGCTTCTTCCTCTTCTTCTCGGGCGCGAGCTTGGCCCGGCCGAGTCCGAGCGATGATATTTTCCCTCGGTTTTATTGCATCGTAATTGCGGAATTGTCCCGGGCCGACCCGAATGGAACGTTAGAGTTCCGCTCGTTACCGGAGCGTGTTCTTTTCCCTTTCTCTGTTCCTCTTTCTCTCTCTCTCTCTCTCTCTCTCTCTCTCTGCTCCTATTCCTGTTGTTGCTTCCCGCTCGTACCCTGTTTTCGCCATTCGTCGCGTTTTACGCGAACGCCCTTTAATGAAACGTCGTTCGACGCGATGCTCTGCCCCATCCTCCTCTTCTCTTTCACTCACGTCTCTCCTCTCTCTCTCTCCGGCTACGAAATGTATCAATTTCAGCGGACGGCGAGCAGCCTGCGGAAAATGGAGAACGTCCGCGGCGCGGAGCGCTCCCTTTGATGTGGAATTCGCGGACGGGGAATGGCGACGACGCGGCTCTCGTTAATGGAACAGAACGCGCGTCGCGCGTATCAATTTCGTTGAACCGGCCCCGATATCTCTGGACACTCTCCCGTCGCCCTTTCACCGTACACTGTCCGCTCTCGTTTATTCGGCTTTCTGTATCCACGATCCAGGGACGCACTCGAGAAGGGGGTGGGGCGTCCCTTCTGAAGAAAAAGGAAATAGAACACTGGAAAATTGGTCAAACTGTAGAATATGTTGGGAAAAGAAACTTGATCCAGGGATGATCACAATTTGGATATTCAAATCGTATAATACAATAATAAAAAACGTTATCGTCTATTTAAGAGTGTCCGAATATTAGTGGGAGTCACTGTATGTAAAACTCAACATTTTGTACATATGTACATTGGCAATTCTTGCACCAGGCCACAAATATTTTATCTGTTCAACTCACCCCCAGATTAATCCTGAGTGTGGCTCTACCACGATCATTCTCCTTTCTCTCTCTCTATCTATCTCTCCGCCGTATTTTCCGACAAAACGAACCGGGCCCCTCGGAAAGATCCGTACAAAACGCTCAGGGTATCGATCTTCGCTATTTACGACCGAGAATTCTGAAGAGAGAGAGAAAGAGAGAAGTGGAACAGCAGAGCAGTCGCCATCGTCCTCGTCGTCGCCGCACCAGCAGTCGACGTTGAGAATTACATTTTTCTTTTTTTTTTTTGCTTTCTTCCATCGCGTGACAATTTCTCATTTTCAGCGGCGCGCTCGAGAACGTACTAATTAAAATTCTTGCGCGAAGAAAGGACCGTGGACGTGGAACCGGGGAAAGGGAAAAGAAAGCCCAGGTAGAGAGGAGAAGTGCCGCGAGCCGGAAAGCGCGGGGAAAATGAGGCTCTGACGGTCTTTCTGCTCTCGCTCTGCGGCTGAACGCGCGCCAGTGTGGATGTTAATAGCGCACTGGGGTTCCTTCGATTCCGCCGTGCGGCTCGCGCGTTTATGGAAACTAGAGTAACATCGCACCGGAGCCATCGATCACTCGCAGGAATCTCCTTTTGCTCTCGTTCCTCTGGAATCGCGACGTTCGCGAGGCGACCAAACGCGGTCACGCATTTATTATTACATTCTGATAGCGTGTCGTTCAAGGTCGCTCAAGATTAACTGTAATCTCTATACATAATAAAATCGTGTTTGTCTGTATGTATGTATGTTTGTTTTGCGAAGGTTTAAGAGCAAACAGCATTCGAAAAAGTCCATTCGTTCAAAAGTTGTGACGTCATTAGTGAACACAGACACCTTTCTCGCCCTCTTTTGACCATGTTTCTACTTATAACTTTTGAACGATTGGACTTTTTGGAATTCGGTTTGGTCTAAAACCTTCCGGAAGAAACGCCGCGTCTAATGGTTCAAACTACAGCTTTCTACGTTCTACCTTAACGAATAAGGCTTGGTGTATCGGCAACGTACGAAACTTCTACGTTCTACCTTTCTCAATTGATGCCGTCACAAACAGACCAAATACGACTTTTTCGCCTTCTTTTGGGCATGTTTCTGCTTATAACTTTTGACTGGTAGCACCTATGTTCAATTTGAGAGTGGGATGGAGAGGATGATTGATTAATTATTTATTAGCTTTCTCAGCTATTTTCCATTACATTTATATTACATAACATTTGTTGTAACGAATTCCTTTAGCATTCTCTTAAATACGTCTAAATTATGACAGCATTTTACTTCGTCTAGTAGTGCATTGTACATTAATATTCCTTCATAGAATATACTTTTTTGGGCACTTCTCGCGAGAGAGACAGGGAGAGAGACAGAGATAGATATATACATAGATAGATAGAGAGAGGGGGAGAGAGAGAGAACTACAGAGACACGCGAAAAGCGAAATGGAATCGAACGAAATTATCACAAACACCTTTAGCACGTACATGTTTTAAAAAATACTGTGCCACAGCAACGTGTGACGGGGGAAAGCTAGTAGAAAATAAAATTCTCTCAAAGCACGATTGTTTAAAAACTCGAACAATTTTGAAGCGTCAAAGAGATCTTCGATTGCCGAGTATAAGCAGTTTGTAGTAGTCTGTGACTGTTCGGCTGTGTTCAGCAACGAATCACATCGAAAGGAACAAAAATGGAAGCGAGTAGCTCGAGATTACGAAACTTGTGAGCGGGAATAGGCAGGTCCCGATATGGGGAAAACGTTCATCGACGTTTGGCGTCGATAGGTAGCGTCTTAGAGCGGCGGTGACGCGCACCTGTTCGTCGGGGCGGCGGCTGTGTGTTGTTTCCAGCATTGAATTAACTCGGAACAATATATCGCAGGCATTGTGTACCGAGCCGGCGTTGAGCCTCCGCGCCCCGGCTACTTCATTTATCAAGTTAAACAATGGACTGGTTCTCTCCCGCCCCGGGGCTATCAGCCCTCCTCGGGCTTTCCAGAGAGGAAATCTCTTTGGCTGAGCGGGGTGCGGTGTTTTCACCCTTTGCTCTTTCTCTTTCTCTCTCTCTCTCTATCTATCTATCTATCTATCTGTATGTTTCTGTCTCTCTCTCTTTCTCTTTCTCGCTCTGTATCTTCCACTCTTTAGACTCGTTCTCCCGCGCACTTCTTTCTGACCAGCTGGCGGCGCGCGATTTCCGGCCGGCAGCGGCCGTGAGATTTTCCACGGGAACGCGTCGGGGGAGGAAACGTTTTATTACATCCCCCGACGGTGTCGGATCCCGTGAAGGATAATCAGAACTGCCGCGCCGCTGATCTTATTGGGGAGCGCGTTAGCGATCCGACGCGAACCACCGCGCCGCGTTGGTTCATGAAATTCTAACTCAATTTCCAACTGGATCCCCGAGCAACCGTCGCACTGTCGTCATCGCACGCTAATCCTCGCGATGAACTTCTTCTTCGTCTTGCAAAACCATTCGCACGCT
Source organism: Lasioglossum morio (assembly GCA_916610235.2). Classification (NCBI taxonomy): domain Eukaryota; kingdom Metazoa; phylum Arthropoda; class Insecta; order Hymenoptera; family Halictidae; genus Lasioglossum; species Lasioglossum morio. The sequence goes on from OU744326.1 coordinate 28,471,108, forward strand.
TCGGTGGCCGAAGTGTGACGCGTGCGAAATGTCTGCATTATATTCTTCCCGAGCCACGTCACTGATTCATGCGATAGTTACTTCACTTTTACTTTCTCTTCTGAGTGAATACAGAAAAACGAAAAGGTTCTGTAATCATTGCGATAGAGCAATAGAAATTGCTGTGTTTAACTCTTTGCATTTGGAGCTATTTTAACTCGAAAATTAAACGTTTCTCCTGACCTAGAATATTTCCATTCTCTATAATTTTTTAAATTTGATAAATATCAAATTGATATAATACCTCGTACAATATTTAAATGTGTAGTAATTGGTTAGATACCGACATATCTGATAGTGTAAACAATTATTTAAATAATAGTACAGCAATTTTTAGTGGCGCCTCAGCTTTTAATCAATATTTCAATAGGAAGTTGCATTATTGACGTCTTAAGGTTTTTAGGGAAAGAAGAATTGGAAAAGTTGCCTGGAAAAATGGAAGTGCTTCTTTCTATGGGATTTTCGTATAAACTCAAGACGATAACTCACGATTTGAACAATGGATATGCGTAATTAGAACGATCTGAAACAAATTTATTGAAATTTCGACAGAACAACGTCTGTCGGGTCAGCTAGTGTTGAAATAAATCTCATATGAGATTTTCTATAATAATAAAAAAAAGAAAAAGATCGTCGAGAAGCCGAGACGCATCTCGAAAAAGGAAAACTCGTGTAACATCGTCGGTATCCTACTTGTCGGCGCTGCCGGTTACATTCCGACGTGGGTGCAATATTTCACCGGTGTTTTCCACGAGGTGGTAGGAGCCGTGTACACGCGGGACAGGTAAGACGAGAGAGCTGGGAGACGACGGGACGGAACGAAGGCGGACGCAACGAGTGCTGACAATATGACTGTAAAGCCGTCGTCGCGGCCGCGATCTTCGTTATTCCGGCGCTATTTTCGCCGGCGCGGCGCAGCAGCGTTTCCGGCGACGAACCCGAGAACCGACGCACGGTGAATCACCGGCCAGACAAGTGGAAACCCATGCGTAGGTACAAAGCGGGCGGCCCTAGAGGGGAGGAAGACGTGGGTGTGCTTTTATTATCGTGTCATCCGTAAGTGCAGCCGCTGTTCGCTTCTGCTGTCTCGTCGCTGCTGCCTGGATCCCCCCTTCCCTGTTTCTCCGCTCTCGCGTTTGGATTCTCTCGATTGCTCGGAACCTGGACGAACTTCGTTTTTCGTTTCCATTTCAAACATGTCCCACTCTTCTTCTATTTTCTCAGATACTACAGCTTGAATATTTCCCTGAGCTTATTCCTCCCGATTCTACTTACGGATGTTGTGGAGGTACAATGGGAGACAGAAGTACAAGAAATTCGATATCCATCAATATATTGGCAATGAAAGCCGTTCATGAGTATATTTTCATTCAAAATATAGATTAATTTAAAAAGCTTTCGTTTAAGTAGTGAATTTCATGTTACATTTATTTTCTAATCAAATTGTCTTCATATTATAAAAAAACGTGGTAAAATTGTAAATGACTTTTGCGATGATTATACCTAACACCCCTGATTTGAACTTGAAGATAATAAATTTGTGATATTCAATATATATAATTACGCGATAAAAAGTTAAATATAAATATTTATAAATAGTAAAAGTAACAGTTTATAATTTTTTGCTCTGTAACTGTTTAGTGAATCCTAATAAATTTTGAACATAATTATTCACATAATTTTTACTATATATATAAAAACCTGGAGTTTCTATTTGCGTTTTTTCAAGGTTTAAATAGGCTTTGAAATGGAATTTTTTGAATTCTTCATAAGAAGACGTGTTCAAACGTGCAAACTTTAAGTTGCTATAAACATTAAACGATGCAGTGTTTGGACGGTAGTGAGTTATGGGGTTGAAATCGGGGCTGGGAAGAGAGGGAGGAGCTAGAAAGACTGCAGGAAAGATTAAACGGTGCAGTGAATCGAACCGAAACTTTGGTAATTGCATAAATTCAGTAAGAATTATATTTTGTGAAATTTTCAAAAGTTTTGTTGCGTTTTTATATACCTCCAGAACATCCTTAATTCGAAGCTGCAGAAGCCAAATAAACATTCATTTGCTTCGCTAATGCGCACAGGTTCGTCGAATGTTCAAGCGTAATTCTCTCGAGCCGAAGTCTCCGTACAAAAGAATAATTATTCCACATTTTCTGATTATCTTTCGACGTAACCGCGCACCTGTCTCGATTCGTTAATCATCGAAGACCATTTCGCTCCGAGTCAGAAATTCGTAGCGACTGATTCCATGAATGCATTACCGGGTGCGCGAAAGTGCAGCTAGTTTCGCGAAGCTTTCTTCCGGTAGTTACCGTCGGCTGTATCGTTCATTACGCATGCAACGGGCTCGTCGTAAAAACGCTGTGGGGGAGGCGCGGCCTGCCCAGCGACACTGTCGTTTGATACCAAAGGGTTTATTACACCCGTAACAAATACCGATGATAAGTTTAATTACGGCGCAGACCGACGTTCCCGTCACAGTCACGCCGTAAACCTGACGTCTTCTTTCCGAGCCGTTCGCCGCTGGAATTATTTGGCTGTTACAACGGCTGACACGACGCGGGAAGAAAAGAGCCGGAGAGCTGTTTTACGACGGAACGTTGACAAGACGAAAATTACGAGACCCGAACAGCCCCGTGTTGTCCCTTGCGGTGACGAGTGCATTAACGCGTTAATTAAAAACTTGCTCCGGCCGACGGCGTTATGCCAGTGGCTACGCCCCCGGAGAGAAAGGTACCTCGTAATCCGACTCGAAACGCGACGGATTTACTTCCACCCTGCTTCCTTATCGCGTCTCGATACTGCGCGAGTCAACATATCCTGAAATACTTCCGGCGAAGGATGCTCTGCTGCTGTGAAGTAGTAAACAGCTAGGACGAGTCAGACAATTGATGGAGAACCATGTTGAAAAATATGTGCACGAATTTCACGAACTTGTATATCTAAGAGAGAAAGAGTGGAGAACAAATTTGTTTTTTCTCTTTCTCTCCAGCAGCTCGGCGAGGCGGCGCTGTGCTTGCGCTGGCGGAGCTGCGGTCTAGTGTGCAAAGGCCTTTATCCAACATTTTAGCTGCTGACGGTCGAAAAGAGCAAACAGAATAATTCTCACCGATTAAAGGGACCAGAGCAGCGTTTCCATGACGAGCATCGGCGATATTAGCGAGAAGCGCGACGGACCTCGAGGAATTCGCCGCGAGGATATTTTAATTGCCGGGTCATTAAGGAGCACCGGTGTCCACGGCGTCACCGATTCGCGTTTAATTGGGCCTGGCCGAGAATAGAGCGGACAAAAAGCCGGCATCGCGAGAATATCGATGCAACAATTACCGGAGAGAACTCCCCTTGAAAAGCGAAGACGGACGAGCGTAGAAAAGCGAAAGCGTCCAGGGAAATGAGAAGAGGGAGGGAGAAGGGAGAGAGTGAAAGAGAGAGAGAGAGACGAAGAGGATCGCTGGGGAGAGTCACCGAGGACCGACGGCAGTCTAATTTATAAATAGCGCTGCCGGGAACGGACGCTGGTAGTTAACAAACACATAGTTGAACATTTACTCTGTCACGCGGGTCGCAGACTACTACATAACTATTTCTTAACGATGCTACGATTCGTGTTAGAGAACACATTTTTTACGCATTAACCAAACCGTGAAATATGATCCTGAAGAATCATCCACTGGGTGATTAAATTTATAGAATTATCTAGCTAACGATTTTGTATTGGGATAGTCAGTTCTAAATAAAATTGCTGAATGCTTCGCTGAACTATTCTTATTCATTTATTGAGCAGCGATGCTTGTCAATTGCGTATTCTCGTCGCGTGAACGAGACATATGGTTTTCATACACGCATCGAACAGTGCATAAACAATTGTATGACCTTCGTGTGACCTTGATGTGTCCTCAAAATGGAACACCCAGTATAAAAGGACATAGAACCTCGACTGTTGGAATTTATGTAGAAACAAGAATAATCTACTATTAGTTAGCAGGTTATACTATTGCTTTACTTTCGAGAACGCTCGAAAGGTACATTGTATCTATTGCGACTCACGTTATGGGACTCTCAACCTTCAAGTGTTTCTGGGATCGTCGTTCGTTTTTCAGAACGATTCTCACTTGCGTCCTAAATCTCGAACAGTAAACACGTGCCTCTCTATGTGGTTTCAAATATAGAGAATTAAATAAAATTCACTTTACAGTTTATATAATCTTTATAGTTTATTTTTCATACCCATATTCCAATATCGACAAGTAGAATTTTGCTGAAAGAAAAGCTCCAAGGTTTGAAAAATACCGTACCAAAGAGTGCGTTCTAACGAAGTACTCTGACACCCCTCGAGTATAAGAAAAGCAAAGATGAGCGCTATAGATTCAGTTGGAAGTTCGCGTGGAAGAAGACAATCTGCGATTGGGTGAAGGAGAGAATCCATCAGAGAAGAGGCCAGCCGTGCGGGAATTGATTAAAAGATGGAACAGATGTAACCGCAGGCCGCAGGATCGGATCGATGATCGAGCACCGTGTGCTCTCCGCCCCTCGCTCAGCTCGCTTCCTCCGCGGAACTACTTACGGAAAGTTCTTGGATCTAGCACGGCGGGGCTTCTCCGTAATAGCATAAGTAGACGCGCGGTACGATCGGGACCAGACATCGCGCCGACAAAAACAGTGGAACGACTATCTCCCTCTCGGGAGAAGTCCACGGGGTCTACAGTCTTTATCCGGTTACGGGCACCGTGCAAGTAGATAAAGCCCGTCTACGGTCGAGCGAAAAAGTAAATTGCTGGGAACCGGCAAGGACCCGCTCGCAAAAAAACCGGCAAAGATTACGGTACATAATTCGACCGTTCTCCCGTAAACAACGGAACGTCGCGGGTGGACAGGGTTGATAAGGACTCGCCGGATTAACCCTTTTGCATCCTTCGAAAACGAGCGCGAACATCGGTACCGAGCATCGGTTTTGACAGCTCGTGTCTATCCTCGTACTCTGTTGTAACTCGTTTTCGTCGTCACTTGAAAAGTACGCTCTTCGTTCCTTTCTTCATTGTGTTATTACTATGCTACGGATCTTCATGCATTTCTGAATAGATTAGTTGGGCGAAATATAAAACAGTAAGAATGTCTGCTAATGTAGTGGACATATCTCAAGTTCCTTTCACTGATTTTACCTGTCATTTCAAGCTAAAAGGTAACTTCAACACTCGCTCTGCAATCACTGAGCAAGGCTACTTCAAGGGCACTGATTATTTTCAAAAATTCTTTAACCCTAGTCAGTCTCCCTGGTTTACTCAAGATGTCTCTTTTCAAAGGAGCTTTATTTCCACTGTAAATCGTATCAGGGACAATCATTATTACTTAGCTGCTTCTCTGCATCGTGTGAATATTATCGATGATCCTAGCTGCAAGTGTAACTCAGTCTCCGAGGACTTGGATCATGTGTTATGGCAGTGCTGTTTCTATGACTCCCAAAGAATTAAACTTGTAAATAAATTACGTAAAATTAAATTTTTCTTACCATTAAAAGCGGACCTCTTCTTTGCAGAACCAAATGTCAAAGCCTTTGAATTTATCTTTCAGTTTTTAAACGACTGTGATCTGCATCTCTAGTGGTTAGTCATATTGTAAATGTACTCAAACTGTAAAACTAGTGTATCTTTGTTAAAGCCGAAATAAACCTACAATAGGTTTCAGTGTCTCAATAAAAAATATTTTTCTCCGTTGATGCTCAGTTTAAATTTTCGCGCCCCACTTTCCACTTACGTTGCATCGAAACGTCACATCCGTCCCATTAGAAAATTGTTACCCTCAGCAAAGAAGTTTCACTTCAAAAAAAAAAAATAAAACCGTAAGAAATGCATTAAGGGACGAAATCAATTTTTATTTTCTTCAGATCAGAACGACCCAAGACATTTCGAGGAAGGTGAGCAGTACTTGCTAATGAAATATGTATGCTACCTCGAAGACGACTTGAAAAGCACGCACTGAGAAAAATACTTGTTCGATTTCATAAATTTGTTCGTGTGCGAGGAACATAGTCTTGCGCGATGATATATTTTCTCGGTACCGACTTTCCCATAAAATATCATTGAATTGTCTTATCGGGACCGGCGCGCCACGAGGCTCGCTCCTCCACAGAATTTGACCGTGCCGGAAGGAGAGTCGAGAAGAAGAGGAAGAGTCTCCTCGCAGGCGGGAATCGCGATAAACAAGAGTTTCATCGACCGTTAAATCACATCTCGAAGGAGGCGTCGCCTTTCCCGGATTACAGTACTAAATTTCGCGCGATTCTCCTGCCGTTCACGTACCGCGTGTTATCGCATTATAGCTCCACTCTAATTCCACGGTTCGTTACCCACGTTTAATTGAACGTGGCCCGATTCAATGAAAGTCTATCGATACAGGCCTGGCTCGCCTCCAAGGAACACACTTCTAAATACGAGGAGTCCGGAGAATAATGGAACGAAGCCACCCAGTGTCTCTCGTCTTGCCCTGCCTCTCCTTGTTCAGCCCAGGCTTCTCTCGTATCTTGGATCGCGCGAGAGGTGTTTATGTGCCGGCTCAAAAACTTCCGGCCGCTCTTTGTCCCTGCTCGAAGTCGGAAAGAAAGGCTACGGGTCGATCCGGATCGGGAATCAACGGCTTTCGACACCGAAGGGTTTTCTCTGGCCGCGTCGACGCGGTCGATCGATCGTTAATATTGTCTCTTTGATCGAGCTCAAGAGGAACCGCTTATACGGTTCAAGCAGTGGCTCTGTTCGGCTGCGGCTGTGGGCCAATAACTATGTCCAGTTTGAATATTTCCATTATTTGTAATAATATGAAAAAATGTTATATAGAAAACTTACACGGTATAAAGGGATACATATTGTGACACAAACATTTTCTGCGTAGCTGGAGGCATAGAGGAGATTTCAAGGTCATCTCTATTTTTTTAAATGGAATACTATGTTTTTTTTGTCAGGATGTGATGATAGCCAGTGTTGAGACGAATTCAGCGAGTTCTCATTGAAGGTCATACAAGGTGAAATATGGTAGTAAAGTAAAGTTTATTACCTTACAGGAGATGCTCGAATTGGTGACCGTTTGGATCAATGCAAAGTTGCAATCTTCGTATCCCTGTATCATGTGCATGTCTTATCGTTTCTGAACTTATTCTAGTACATGCTGTACTATTTCATAGACCCTCACTTTTACATAAACGAATGGTTTTGTAACATTGTTTATGTTGTGGCAATACATCGCGTATAGCTAGAAATGTAAGTATCTCATCAGCTCGTAATGTAAACATCTCACCAGTTCGTAACATTAACATGAATCGGTCAGTCAGTCTCGGTCGATTGTTAAGTGAAGTAGCTGCGTGATCATCAAAATGAAGTTTTCTTTCGAAGAGCAAGTGAATATGATCCTCATTTATGGAGAAATGCGACAGAATTCGATAAGAGCTCAATCCTTGTATGCCGAACGATATCCAAACCGTACACATCGTTCGCACCAATAAACTTCACTTTACTACCATATTTCACCTTGTATGACCATCAATGATAACTCACTGAATTCATCTCAACACTGGCTATCACATCGTGATAAAAAAAAACATAGCATTCCATTAAAAAAAAATAGTGATGACCTTGAAATCTCCTCTATGCCTCCAGCCACGCAGAAAAGGTTTCTGTCACAATATGTCCCCCTCTATACCGTGTAAGTTGTCTATATAAAATTTTTTCATATTATTACAAATAACAGCAATATTCAAACTGGACATAGTTATTGCCCCACCTTGTATACGTTGTAGACTCGCGAGTACATTCCGAACGAAATAGATATAGCGGGATAAACTTGTAACTCTCGTTCCATTGGATTAGTCGTGGAAGTTTTCTCACGGAGGAGTGCATCAACCCTTTCGCAGTCTGGTTTATAAAGTCGTTACGGTTCACCGGATGAAGCCGGTGCCGTGCGTCCCGGCGAAATCGGACGATAATACTTAACGGACTGGTATCCCGCTCGAAGCGGGGTTATTATTGGAAGGTGCCGGTAATTATCTTAGCGAGAGAGACCGGTGCCGAGAGAGCCGGTGCAGCTTAGGGTTGCTCCCCGCGATCTTCTCGCTGTTTATGACAATGATGGATGGTTCCAACGGTAATTCATCATCCCCCTACCACGAAGAAAAGCCTCCCCCCCCTTTCTCTCTATCTCTCTCTCTCACTCTTGATGTCACGGTGCGTTCCAAGATTGGATAAGCGATCGCAGAGACCCTGGTCAGAGCCGGGGATCCCAGGCGGATTCACCAGAAGGATTCTTCGGTGATTTTTGCTCGGCGATCGCGACGATCGGTTACACCGTCACGCTCCCTTTAGCCCCAACTGGATTCTCCCTCCCGTTCGAATTAAGACGAATGAGACCCACGGAGGCCGCCGGTCCCCGGGAAACATAATTCACGACAAATGACGAGGCGTCCGAGCGAATTCGACGCGGTAAATTGAACGGAGCGTCGGGCGTTCATCATCGACGACCCGCGGCCACTTAACGCTCGATATCGATCCGACGTATATTTAGGAGAGTCCTGTAAACAGCCCGCGGCCCGTGTTGGCTCGCAGAGCCTCGCCGAGTTACTCTCTCCTGATTTGTTGGCCCGAACGCGAGAAAAAACATGCCGAAACTCAAAGAGAAAGGTCTTGCTCGGAGCCCTGTTCTCTTTGTAATTGTTACGGCCGACAGCCACTCCCGATGTTTGCCAGTTTCAAAGTCGATTGCGTTCTGTTTCCCCGCGTTGTTTCGTTGCGACCACCGCACACTGGGGTATTTGCCCGATTTCAGTGGCCACAGTTACATCAAAATTTGCTCAATAGTGAAACTGCTGTAACTTTGCTAAAATTTATCAAAATTTGATGAACAATTAACCATTTTAAAGCTTGAGATTTCTACTTTTTGTACTGTATACCGTTTTTACTTAAAAGGATGTTTTGAGTGCAAAATTTTCCAATAAAGAGGAGCGTATCAGTTTGTAAATTTTGTAGCTATTTTTCAATCAAGACTGTGGATTATAATGAAGATTTTAACGTTGTTCGTCTATTTTATGTACACTATCGAAAAGTGTAGTCATTTACAATTAAAATATCTTTTAAAAATACTCATTATAAAGAATGCTGTTTTTTTAAATATATAGCCATGGCGAGAAGTATGCATTTTCCATCCGCTTGTTCTTTGGTGATGCTGAGGCTCTGTAAAACATTGTATTACGAGACCCATCGAAGGAACTATTTAAATTACGAAATCGCAAGATGTTTATGTTACAGAAGGATAAGCATTCGGCTAAAAGCCTTTTCGTTCTGATTGAATTCAGTTGGAACAATTCTATCAAAGAGTAACGTGTGCAGTGAGAGCTAGCCAAGTGTTTTTTAAAAAAATTTCTATATGTTATTTAAATTTTATGTGTGTACTGTTTTCTTATCTTAGCGTATATTGTATGTCTATTTATTTAAGTGAATTAGTGCAATTAGTTATTTACTTAAGTGAATTAGTGCATTTTTTAAAAGTTCTATTTTGTTTTATGTTCTACTTGATCTCACCTATATTCAGTAAGTACAAATATGGTTTGTTAGAAGAACTAGTGTCCGCATTCAGTATATCCTCTTTCGGTAATCAGATGTAAACTGACTGATTCAACAAAATACAATAAAGAAAATAGAGACAAAGATCTATCTACGTTATTGTACAGAATACAATGACCGTTCAACTTGCGGCATTGACGATGCTCGAGAATCGTGTTAATCGCGGCGATTCGGAGCGAGGACTTTCGCATCTCGCGAGGTCCCAGCAAGATGCGGAACCGATCTAATCCGGACACGGTGTGACCGTTGATTGCCGTCTGTGCCAGAGGTTGTCGAATAGAACATCCCTCTCTCTCCCACTCTGATTCTCTCTCGAGGAGAGTCTGCGGATAGAACGAGCCGATACGAAGGGAGAGACGTAGAATTGTTTGCGGTAGTCGTGGTGCCGGCCGCGGAGGGTAGCTTGAATTAATGGCCACGATCCTCCGTTGAACCTCCTTAGTCCGGATTAGTACTGACACGAATGGCGTGTCATTGGGAACCAGGATTCCCGAGGATGGGCCAGGCGCTAAGCAGACACCGGGAATTCCCGGAGGAGCCCCGAGGAATAGAGAGAGGAGTTTCTGGCTCGTAGCCGGCGCGACCGCGGATTTCGGTGCGGTTGGTTTCGGCTGGCGTCGTTTACACGCGATACACGGACACACCAACCCCCGGCTCTTCGAGATTCCCCTAAATAGTAACGGGCGTCGCAGTTACGATGCAGTTTTTATTAGCCGAGCTCCGGCGAGATCTCTGGCCCCCACACGGCACGCGTTGGGGATGAAAACTGGGGCCGGCAGCATGCGGCACTCTTTAATATTGCACCGCCGCTCCGGAAATTCTCGATACGCTTCTGATAAACGCTGCGGGGCCTTTGCGTCTCGACGTAGTCCTCGTCCCAGAGAAAAAGTTACCCCTTCTCGCTCGAGTTATTCGGCCTGACCTTCACGGTTTCACGAACGTTCGATCGTCCGACATTTTCTCGGTACATTTAGTGTTGGCGATCCTCCCCGGGGGGAGGCATGCTGCACTTCGGATTTCTCCATATCGGCAACGTCTGGCCGGATGTTCGGGACACTCCCTATTTCCTCATTAACCAGATTTGTTCTATTCCATTCTATTTTAAAGGTTTCACCGTCCACCATGCTACTCTGCTTCTCTCTTCTTCCCCATTCCATTCCATTGCCACCGCCACCACTGCCACTCACAAGGGCTGTCGCAGATCGTTTCTCCAGCACTGCTTCTTCTTCTTCTTCTTCTTCTTCTTAACCCTTTGGTTACCCTGGACGAAATATCTCGCGCCCCGTTACTTCCCGATAAACGCTTTTGACGAGATATCTCGCCACCTAGCACCAGTGGTTTGACATTATAGACGAAATATTTTCTGTTCTGTTCGGTCATTTTGTACCCAAGACAACGGAGTATGCAAAGAAACAAGGTGTTTTTGTTAGAAGTGTGACGTACCTCTACGTACCTCTATGTGTAGTTTTGAAGTTTATCATGTAGAAAGTAAATAAAATATTTCAACAAATTAATAAAGATTTCATTCATTTCTCCCTTTTACAAATCAGGATATAGTTACTTATAAAATATATTTGTCTATAGTGTCTAGGTGGGGCGGCGAGATATCTCGTCAAGAGCGTTTATCGGGAAGTATCGGGGTGCGAGATATCTCGTCCAGGGTAACCTAAGGGTTAAGGACAGCCCTCACTGTTCGGACAAGGGCCCTGTATGTGTACTCGCGAACAATATTAGAAAAATAATTTCTTACCCCGACGGGATTCGAACCCCTTTCCACCGATTGGGGACAACCAACGATCTTTAGAATGATAGCGAACATTTTGGTATATATCGCAACGAATAAAATGCTCGGTAGTAGGATCAAACGAAAAGGTTAGATATACATGGTTATGTTACGACTACAGACACATAGAGATAGACTGCGCCGTCTTATTTTCGGTGCTACAAACTCCGCAGACGTCACCAGCAGTGATTCGATGACGTACGAAGTGTGTGTCGCACCAATAGTCGAGGTCCCGGTGTTTGCTGTTTAGGGGTTGGTTCCTGTGCGGCGAGCGTATTGACAAATCGAATGCGGTACACCATTGGTAATTGGATATTCGACACGGGGACACGACGGCCGAGTATATTGGATTCGACGGGCAATTAAAGTAATGCCGGTATACGAGGAACGGTCGCGTTGCGTCGGCGTTTAATTCACGGCGCGCAGAAACAATACGGGACAGGATCGATTTTCACGGGAGCACCGTTCATATTCGTGCTTTCATTTCCGCCTGCTTTCGAGGAATCGTTGGATTCCGATGCCGGCGCTGGATCGAGTTTCGAGAGTAACTCGGCTGGCTCGCTCGATTTTTAATTCCGCGACGAACGGATCCCGTGTCGCGTCGCCGTAACTCCGGCTTCCCCGTCGAACGACTTTAATTCAGACGCATTAAATTGTTAATACCGTCGGCAATAAAGCGGCCGGGCAGCATTTCCCGAACGCCGGATCGGCCGGCCCGTTAATGTACCTCGGAAAGCTCGCGCGCGATGAGCACGAGGCGCAGAGAGCATTGTAATCGAGAAATCGTTGGCGAACGAACAGCTAAATGGGAACGGCTCTCGTGCCACCCCCGGCCGCTCTCACTCTCTATCTCTCTCTCTCTCTCTCTCTCTCTCTCTCTCTCTCTCTCTCTCTCTGCCTCTCTGCACAGGTATCTCGCGAACGACCCTCTGTGCTCGATGTTCGAGTACCCAGCCCCGGAACAATGACGATCGTTCCGCCACCCCGCGATGCTTCAACCCCCGTTCGCGTTCGTATTTACACGTCCCACGGTTTTTGTTTATTGTTTTCGCGGCATCTTCGCCGACCGGAATACATCTCTCGTCACTCACCGACCACGGATACCCTCTAAGACTCTCTCCATGTGGTCTTTCTTCGCTTGTTCACATCTTTATCCTGTTAAATGATCAATCATATCGATCGCAAATATTTAATAACTAGCAGACGTTGTCCTGTCGAAATTTCAATAAATTTGTTTGAGATCGTTCTAATTACTCATATTCATTGTTCAAATCGTGAGTTATCGTTTCGAGTTTATACAAAAATCTCATAGAAAAAAAAGCACTTCCATTTTTCCAGGCAACTTTTCCAATGTTTCTTTCCCTAAAAACCTTAAGACGTCAATGATGCAATTTCCTATTAAAATATTGATTAATGTAAGCCTAGGATAAGTTAGGAATGTAAGTTAATTGAAGTTAAGATAAGTAGAGTTAAGTGTTTAGCGGTAAGATCAAATGGAAAGAAAGTCGAAGGAGGAGGTGTATTAAATTGTAATCCTTAGGGGAACAATAAAGGTTATATATATATAACTTATTTCGGGAAAACTGTCAAATTGACACGAGGGAGAAATGAGGGTTAACCTGTTTCTAACACGATTTTCTCTGAGAATTAATCCACGGAAAAAATTCTATTATACGATGTCTCTTCCATTTAACAGAGCGAATCGCTCAGTATCCTGTAGTATCACGCTTTCAGCCGAACTTGGTGTGCGAGAATCTGAAAAATACGACCTGTCGCAACCCGGAACGCTGGTTCCAATCGAAGGAAAGCGAACAGGTGAAAGCCGCTCGTCAACGAGCGAGTCAAGTAGGAATTCTAATTTCAAAGGGCGAGAAAAGGTCCCCCTCGCTAATAGGGGACTAAAAGGAGGATCAACCGCCCTCTCGGTCGCTTTTCACCGTTTCTGCGGCGTATTGTCCCCGAACTTTTACACCCCAGACCGATCGACAAAGGGACACGGGGCTCGATTCATCGACAAGGCAGTCTCTCCGATGCGACAGAGCCGTGGTATCGACACGCAAAATACAGGCTGAAATCGTTTTTCCCCTGGAAAGCTATCGAGAGAGAGAGAGATAGAGAAGAAGGGAGGGAGGGGTCACGGAACCTTCGGTTTCGCCCTTTTAAAGTCGGCCTAAGTGGATTTTCGGCCAGAATCAGCGATAAACTTGCTTGCAGGGATCCGCCGCGCCGGTGGTCCGGGCCACGCGAGCCGAATCAATATCTAATTTCGCCGACTTTTGTCGTTGGCTGACGAAGGGACCAAGGGACGAAGGGAGGCCGCGAACAGGAAGGAAGGAAGGAAGGAACGGAGGCGAGCGGAAGCTAGCAAGCTTGAGACCCGGGAACGGTGAATACGGGGGGCTGGAGATGCTTCCTTCCGAATCTTTGAAACTCGATAAGGCGTGTGCCGAGATCCTCCACCGGCAGGATCTTCCTACAGGATTCTCCAACAGGAAGCGCACCCCTTCCCCACCTGCGAGCGTTTCCCGAAAACGCTCTGAAAAATCTGTGTGCCGTCGAACAGCGGCCGCAAACACTGCCACTCGATAAATCTGGATTTTCGTCGATGCACGCGTACATATATCGTTCGGCTCTCTGCAATTTTTTTTCCTTCCCGAATACGCTGACATTTTTGCGCACGCGGGCCCGCTCGAAATCCGACAGAGTAATTGCCGGTGTGTAAACGCTGCATAATTCACCCTCCCTCCTCCCCATCACGTTCGATAATTGGTAAATGCACCCGACGCACGACGGTAGTTACAAAGTTCGCCGGCGGCGCGTGTTTAATTAAATTTCCGCGTATCCTCGGCCGGCTGCGCGGATTCGCTGAACAAAACAAAAAAAAAGAACGATTCGCCGGCCGTTATTATCGTAAACAGAAATGAATTCGGAAATTACAGACCGGGAAAGTCGAGCTGAAATACATACAAACACGCCGCTGTTTCGACGATTGCGCCACTTCTGCTACGATGGTTACTTATTTTACCGGGTTTGCGTTTCGTGTTCATCGATTATACTGCAATTACGGCTGTGCCGGAGCAATCACAATATTTCTCAACTGTTGCGTATGCTCGCCGGAACGTACTCGTGTGCCTTTAAACACGTTCACCACGGATAGCACGCTCGTATAACGTTCATCATCTCGTTGGGTGCATAAAAATCATCGAATTCACTCGCTCGCTGCACGTTGTTATTTTAGTGTTGGAATGTAACGATGCGAGTCGCGTGGTTTCTCAAGTTTAAAAACCATTCGTACTGTAATCTCCCTATTTCTCCCATATTCTACATTGTTTCAGCTTTCATTTAAAAACAAATTCATCGCTCTATCTCGTTTCTATCGAAAGTTATTTGTTTTTGGGATATGTTAAAGGGGATATGGTTTCCGACGTATAGGAAGGCTAGAATAATTTGAACGCGCGACAACGCGCGGCCACCGATACGCGTGGAACTGAAATTTAATAAGGCCGATCGCCGCGTTGGAAACGGCCGCGATTAATATCCGAGATAGCGCTAATCGTCGCGGAGATCGGTACGGAGAAGACGAAACGTTCTCGTAAGCGGCTCGATCACTCTCACCCCTTGAGCAGATCTAACGAGCCCGAGGGTTGCTCGATCGACAACCCGGATAAGGGTAGGAGCTGATTTTTTCTTTGGCCAGCAAGATAAGCGACCCGCCAACCCCCGAAACTCGAGTTCCCGCGACTGGACAGGGGCTGCGTTTTCGAGGGAAATTTAACGGGCCGCGGGAACCAGCGAGAGTCGATTTGTCGACGCGTTTATGGCGATACTCGTTCGAGATCTCGCGGAACTGTTTCCGCCCCTGCTGCGCCCGGCCAATGATGCGCCACGGATAAATCATCCCTCCGTTCGTGCGGGATTCTTGTTGTCATAGCAATAATCTTTTTCCGACGCTTCGTCACACGCTGTTCCGTTTGCTCCCTTTTCGAAGTGTGGTGTACGCTGTTTCCACCCCCTCTATCAGTTTAGCTGGTTCTTATCGGTGTTCCGCTTCGCTGGATCCGGGGAATCACTTATTAAGCCATTTCTGATAATCTAGTTTCTCATCTGGAAGCGTAGCTATGACAGTTTATCATATTTCTTGGATTCCCCTCAGCTTTTTGTTTCGGGGAAAACTCGCTGCTGTTAAGGATGTTCCGGAGGTATATAAAAACGCAACAAAATTTTTGAAAATTTGACGAGATATAATTCTTACTAAATTAATGCAATTACCTAAGTTTGGATTCGATTCACTGCACCGTTTAATATTTATAGCAACCTCAAGTTTGCATAAAATTCCACTTCAAACCCTATTTAAACCTTTAAAAAAAACACAACTAGAAACTCCAGTTTTTATATATATAATAAAAATGATGTAATTAACAACCGATATTAGACTGTAAAATAACAGTCTTTAACGAATTTCAGAATGCAATGAACCGTGAATGAATAAACAACCATTTAAATAAACCTCCTATACTAAGGAACTGCAATTTCTCTTCAACTTTCCCACGACTGTGCCAATTCAGCAACAAAGAAGGGGCCTCGAAATAAAACTTGATGCTTTGTCTCTACCATCTTTCAATCGAAGAGAAACGATACATAGAGAATCTTCATGTTCGCGATGGCTTTTCTCGTCGTCAGTTTCTGACCTACTATTCACCGATTCATTATGACACGATATACACGCTACGTTATCGTTATTGAGAATATGCCAATGCTGCGGACGAATACGCGAGCAAAACTGTTACGATTGGCATGTTCTCAATAACGGTACCGCAGCATTCGCGTCATAATGAACATGTCACTGAGCATTTATATTAAACGAAGGCTAAATATTTACAACAGGTCCACATCTTCCGATTTTGATGAAATTTAAATATGTTATAGATTTCGACATTTTGAACAACTTTTTCCTTTTCCAATATAGGGAGGACGCTTTTAGTTTTCGAGATATTTCAATTTTTGTCTGTATTGAATACGTTGCCGTGGAGCGTGTAGATATACGAAAAATTCAATACAGACAAAAATCGAAATATCTCGAAAACTAAAAGCGTCCCTCCTATATTGGAAAAGGAAAAAGTTGTTCAAAATATGTTGGTGCATAACATATTTAAATTTCATAAAAATCAGAGGATGTGGACCTGTTGTAAATATTTACCTATTTTTGAAACCCTGGAGAATGGTGTCGTTTTTTTTATTCGACGGGAAAGCAGGAACTGGTTCCGAAGGAATCGTCAGCGTGAATCGATCGAGCGGAAGTCTGCCGGGAGTAACAAACACGTAGGAGAAACCGCGACGCCGTGCCCGACTACGCCAGGGATAATATTACGCGCTGTATAGCCACGGAGTCATTAATTCTATCGATTTCGCCGTTTTCCCCCCCTCCCCTGCTATCCCCCGACGATGGTGCCTCGTTATTCCTGTTCGGACCTCTTGCAGAGATTACGACAAGCTAAAGGACGCGCTAGAGAATTCTGGTTAACGAGCCGCCGGGACCAGTTGCACCGAAATTCTCTAAACATTCGCTGCAATTACGGTTCGTTAATACCTGACCTTCCACCGCTGTCTCCACCCCTTCTCCGACAATTTTTCGCGTAAGTCCAGCCTAATCGAAGGACTCCAGACTAATCTCCAGATTTAAACAATCTCTACCGAGCCTGGGGTATTGGTCGAAAGGCGCGCGTCGAAACAGATTTTACACGTTTAGAATAAGGGTTTGTTGAAAAGTGAAATAGACTGTCAAAGAAAGTTTTTATTTTATGTTTTGAATGTTAAAGAAAAATTTGCCTGCAATTTATCTATGTTTTAATCAATCTTGATATCAAATTATACAACTTGTGTTTTTATACAGTACAAGTAGAACGTTTGACACTGAATTTTCTGACCATATTGTAAGGAGTTGACACAGAATTGATACTCGACACGACGTGATGGTCGAATTGTAAGAATGATATTAAGTATTTATGTCATATGACTGAATATGAGTGTGTATATATGTTTAAATGTTATATATGATTTTATTGATTTACATCTTACATATGTTTTTATTGATTTACGTCGCGTTAATGTTTTATAAAATGAATGTTCTAAACATCACGTCGTGTCGAGTATGAATTCCGTGTCAACCCCTTACAATATCAAAAAATCCTATGCAATGGAATTATTCCAGGTTGGAAAAAATGTTTAACGGTTGAATAGATTTCTCTTATTATTATTATTTTCGTCCGAGCAAGAGCTAATTGCCAAGAGAAAATATTCCAGAATCCTCCAGATAAAATGTCGTGGCGCCTCGCGCGGTTTCAACCTAGTTGCGAGTCCGGCCAGCGATAATTACGAGCGGTGGGGCCACGTCGTCTCGCTGACCCCGTAATTGAAAAAAAGGCTCTCGTTATCCGCGGCACGAGACGCGTGGTCGTGTAACCTCTCAAAATTCACGGCACGGCGCGGTAGAACCGGCTGGAATTTCACTAAAATTCCCGGCATAGCCACCGGTCGCCGGGGACCGCTCTAATGAAACCGCGCGCAGGTTAATTAACCTATCGGATCGATTAATCATCTTTAGAATGGCCCGGGGCGGCGTGCTTTCAACGGACCCAGAAATCAAACAAACCCGCGGCAGACGGTATCGGATCGCGGTGTCTCCTGTTACAAGGCTTGCGCAAACACTTGCCGATACACTTTGTCGCTATACAACTACGATCCTCTTGCTTGACCAGCGAAGCCGTACGCGTCATAAATAAAGATCGAGCTCCCTACAGAAGGGCGCGCGGTTTCCATCGAAGGCCCTCTGATTTGTACGACAAGGGATCCGACCGTAGACGGAATAATCGTACAAAGCTCCGTGAATGCTCCTCATACCTTCCAGCGTACTTTGTTCTTAGAAAAGATAAAAGAAATGGACAATTGTTCGACGCGAAATCTACCGAGCACTAGATGCGATTAAAATGCTTTAGCGTATAAAAATGACAAGGCTCTAAATTCATGAAACGAACGTTTAGTGTGTTCACAGTGAGAGACACAACCAACGCTAAACCGGAGCCATTGAAATGTTGAAAAAGTGTGGCTTCAAAAGATTGTCGATAAGAACAGACGTGTACCTTACAGAACTATCACTCATATATATATTTTTTTTTTATTCGTAAGCATTTGAAACCCTTCTGGGTTCATTTTTCTTTACATGAATAATATAAGTACATACAGTAATGTGGAATACAAGAATAATACAATAAGAATTCTATAATAATACAAATGAATATAACTTCAATGTCCGTTAACGCTAAATATGTAGGTTACAATTTTGGAAAAAGGGGTGGATACTAATACAAGCTTTTGATGGATGAATTCGTCTCGACACGCGCTTTGATGCGACATAAAAAAAACTGTATAGCATTCCATTAAAGAAATTGAAGGTCACCTTCATATCTATCAAAATAATGTAAATAAAACAAAAATGCATATATCATTGTGTTGCGCATAAAAAACAGTACTACTTCTTCCTCTATCATTCTTTTTCTAATATTCACTATTCACAAAAACAAATGCTGGTTAGTAAATAGCCTGAACACTCTGTACAATTGATAATATCGCAACGATGTGCAAGTTCGGTCTGCTCTGTTGCGACTTGGTTGGCCGCACGTTTCCACGACAGACACCCGCGTCGATACCAGGATTAGTCTGGCTGGAAGTAGTCTACCCTAAACCGTTGATCGGTGGAAAGCGGAAAGACGACGTCCCGGGTGTTCGGTCTCGAGCGGAGGTTCTTTTTCTTCGGTGCAGATGCGGGATTCTCGCGGTCTCTCCCTCATCCGTTTCGATCGGAACGAGCTACAGAGGTCTGTAGCAGATAGCGGCAGCAGCTCGTACGCCGGGATTAAAGAGGAGAGAGAGCTGGTACACCAGTCCGATAGGTTAATCGAAGGATCCGTCGTTCTGGGAATGAAGGGCTTCGAGTTGTTCGAGTCTCGGCTCACTGATCCGTGCGGCCATTCTTTTCCCTCGGCCGTGAAAGCCTCTGTCCGAACCGATTCCCGTTCACCTATGGGCTCTCTCCGGGCTCCAGGGCCGCGACGGCAGAACGCATCCGCAGTCGTCCAATCCGAATGTTATTATCGCGCCATCGCAGCAGAGAGAATTCTCTCCGGAACGAGGAGAAAAGGGCGAGGGGGATCGTCTCTCGTGGCCGGTGGTCGTCGTGCCGGACGCAATGGGCTGCGAGAAAGACCGCGGGACTTAATTTTCCTCGCGCGTAATGGACGCTTCCGGTCCAGTTGCCGTTGCTGCGCACGCCTCGAACTGTCAAGACGAGACTCGCACACGCAGAATTATTGTCGGCGCGGCGCGGCGGTCAGTTTGGACTCGGCCGCTCGTTCTTCATTCTCCATTCCGGCGCAAATAAAAGTACCCGTCCGACGGAATAATTTGGAAATAAGGGAGAATTTACGACGTCTACGGAGCTCGTTAAACCTTTCCGCGATTAAGAGATTCGCACGTATTTCATCCAGCGAAGAACGGAATTAAGCCGGGACAGTCTGGACCGTGCCAAAACCTACAGCACGCGTCTCATTATCTTTTTCTAAACGATCTGTCGAGAGATACAGTGGCTACTAGCTACTGGTAATCACACCATTTTTCCTCTTAGACCACTCTACGGTGACACACAGAAACGATCCTTCATACAACGTTCGAGGAAGACTTAGAAAACTAACAATAGAAGGACATTCATCTTGCTCGTTCCTCGTACGAGGTGCTCCGAATGGGCGTGTCTTAGCTCCTCGCGATCTCTGTGCAGCCAGAAACTGTCCTGCAGGACAATCTATACTTGTCTCGCAGTTCCTCGTTTTTTAGATTTTTCGATTTCACAATGAACTCGATGGCTCCCGTTTCCTGCTGGAGCCAGAAGAGTAACAGAAAGTTATACATATCTGATTACGAACGTCTTAGGTAATCCAAACAAAATCGGTACTGCCGGCCTATCATATATTCTCTGCGCAAAGTAGGCGTGGCCTCGTAGCTCTCAACCTTCTGCAGAGCTAGGACAACGTCCTACGGTGCAATCGTTCAAAACCTACTCGTTTCTGAATGACTGTGGTTTAAAGGTTTAAGAAAACAGTTCATCTTTAAGATAACTTATGTTTTGGTTCACGATTATTTATAATTTGTATTATATTATTCAGAATATCACAATACTACAATTAATGTTATTGGCGCACTGGTTCGGTCAGTTGGAGATAACAAATTTGCAAAATATCACATGAAATTTAAATCAACGTTTCGGTCTAAATTTAGACCATTTTCAAGAATGTAAATTTTCCGTATTGCGTCTGTAAGAATTTATCTATTCTTTTATATTTTTTTATATTTTTCCTTTCTCATCATTCGTTTTGTTTTATGAAAAATTTTATTCAATTACAAGTTAATTGAGACATATTCATGGACAAGTTCCAAGTACATTAGCAATGTTCATTAATCGGAAATCTGTATAATTATTATTTAAATGCAAGGGGTGTCAAGTACACGTGCCACAAAAGGCATTTGCATTTTATAAAATCCGAACTTAACCAAATACAAGTTATTCGGCTAAATCGAGATACATAGAACTGTTAGAATATCACAATGTATTGAAAAGCAATGTACGGCAAAATAATCTCTACCTTGAGATTCAAATTGCACTAAATAAAGAAAAAAAAAGAAATCCTCGCAGATATTCTCATTGATGCAACCTCGCGCAACTCTTCGAATCAACCGAGTGCATCGAATTATTTGTAAGATCGAACCGGAAGATCGGCGGCGAAGAAAATCGAAAAGGATTTCAGTATTATCACGAGATCGCCTATCCGGAAGTGGGTGGTTCTCCGGGTATCCGTGACGCGAGCGTTGCGCGTCGAATCGTCGGTATCGCGCGCACCCGGTTTCTACGTGCTATCAGTTCGCGGCCGTTACTGTCAGCCGTAAAGTGACACTCGGAAACCGAGAGCCCCGGCGTGACACGCGGATACCCGCGAGCCTCTGGCTGCTCCCCCAAGCCTTCTCGAGCCGGTTGCTCGCAACCTGGCCACGTTTCCGTCCCGTCTACACGCCGAATATCAAACGCGGCCTCCTACGGCTTTTACGAAGCAAGTGCTCTGCCCGCCACTTCATACCGCACCCGCGCTGCTATCGCTTTCTTGCGGTAACACGCGTCAGGACAATAACGTTACGCGATGTGCCCCGCCCCGAGGAAATGCCGTTTGACGCGCGCAAGCGAACCTTCCAGCCCTCGAGTGTTTTCAAGGGAACGGGCCTCTACGCTCTCTCCGCTACCGAACCCTCTATTCCGTTCCGTTTCGTCCTTCTTTTATAGCCGCCTGCGAGCTGAGCTTCCGGTGCTTGGAACGCCACGAAATCGCTCCTCGGTATTCTTTCGTTCCTCCGACAAGAATGTTCGCGATCGTTCCCGACGCTGCTTATGGCCACTTCGATATCCAAAACCACCCTCGCTGCGCGCTGCTTTAAAACTCTTTGTTTATACTTTCGTTACCGAACCGGGATATCGAAGCCGTTCGCTGGAACTTTATGGTCGTTGATATTGGGAATGTCGGCTGGGTCAATAGGGTCCCATAAAACCACCGACACAAATTTCGCCGACACAGTTTTCACCGACAATATTTCACCGACAACGATTTTCACAGACGACGAATTTGACAGACAACGAATAAAAAGGCGTTTATTATGCAAGCTATTGTCCTCCGGGTTACGTATCGTCCCGGGGGCAGTACAGATATTTCGCCTTTCGGCGAGGGCTATTAGAAAATATTATTATTATTAATATTTATTTTAAACGGACCGAAGTCCTTTTATACAAATGTATGCAGTTTATATAGTGTGACAGAAAAGAATCTTAATCTTAAGTCTTAATCTAAAATTTAGATAATTATGGACAGTGCGAAACTAAGCAAATATAGGTACTATTAACGAATAGTACAGCGCAATTTCGTTTTGAAATTTGTGTCGGTGATTTCTATGGAACCCGGATAAAGAAGAACCCTTTGCAATGTCTTGGTTCGTTCGGCATTTTTTTAACTATAAGAAAGCACACCCACCGGACAGAGGATTTTAAGAGTCACCTTGAGTCAATCGACACCTTACGAAATCAGATTGACCGTAATCGTGTAGTACGTCTCACGTTACAAACAACTTCAATGAAACTAAGCTTGCGCAACGTTACGAAATCGAAAATATTATACTCCTACGAAGGAAAATCGTGGACACGCGTAAGTAGAGTATGCGCGTTTTGTTTTTTTTAATTATAAAACACGAAGAACGCAAGTAAATAACAAATATCGAATCGAATCTAGAGCATTTGACAAGAGATCGTAGGATAATGGGGGAAATGATCAGACTCGAGGATGCAGTGAGCGGGAAAAAAGATAGAAAGGTTGAAGAGTGGTTGGAGATGTTGAGGAAAAAAAAAAGCGAAAAGAGAGCATAAACAAACCAATGAAATTATCAAACCAAAAAATGCAAAAGTTAGGGAATGGGGAGGGAAGCAATAAGCATGGAATTAAATGGGTTAGTAATAATTAGGAAACTAAAAGAATAGGAATGTGTGAGACATAGAAATGAATGAGAGAAGGTATGGACCGAATGTGTGAAATAAGATAGTTTCGTACAGATAGGTGAATGTAAACCAAGTCACATTTCTTAGCTGCAAGGCTGAAATAAAGCAAATTATTACTATTATATTATATGATAATACCATATCGATTGTACCATTATTAAATATTTCTTTTTGTGCATGCCCTTCTTTGTTATTACACGAGTAGTATTGTATCTTTCTGTTTTTTTTTCTCTTCTTTAATATTGTAAACACTTATATATAAAGGGCTTCAGTCCGTCTATAATAACTAATAATAATAATTATTATTATTACTACGTATTAATTTCATCTTAACTCTTGCGTGGACGACCGAAAGAATCCTAATACCTAACCGCAACAATTTCTTTTCTGTTCCAGGTGAGTTCCGGAAGAATCGGTGAATCGCGAACAATCGTAGGTAGAGGCCCACGTCACTCGAGACACCCCTAATTACCCCGTCCCCGAAAACCTGGCTCCGCAGAAGCGACGTCAGGGCATCAAGGAGCGATGCACCTCGTACAGTCCGACGTCAGGTTCGCCCAATCATCCCCCGATATTCCTTACGTAACAGTTGGGTGGTTGGGTTAAGCTGTCGCGTCGAAAGGAGTGCGAGAAGGCTCGTGCGAGGCAGGAGTTGCCGCAGTTGTGCGAAAAAGGTGATTACGAGCGGCTGTCAGCGAACAGTGGAAGGAGAGAAAGAAAGAAAGAGAAGGAAGGAAGGAAGGGAGAAAGGTGAAAGAGAGAGAGAGGGAGAGCTGGCCGTGAGGGCAGGAGAGGTTGCGGTGCAGTTTGGCAGACCTCCCGATTCCGTATTCTGCAGTGATCCGCCGCATCCCCGTGCGACGCGCGTGCTGTTGTTATTGTTGTTGACGGTGCAGCCAGCGAGAAGAAGAAAGATAAAGAGAAAGAGAGAGAGAGAGAGAGAAAGTGAGAGGAATCGAGAGGGAGTCTGCGTGAGTGCGAGAGGGACGGTCGGGCATTTTTGTTTGGGGTTACAGCGCGCATGTGACGTACGGCACGCTTCGCCCCTCTCTCCTAGAGAGAACTATCTCGCTCTCTCTCTCTCTCTCTCTCCCTCTCTTTCTCTCTCAGTTCCCTCTGTCTCTCCCGGTGGCTCGACACAACTCCGAGGCTAGAACACAACTTCCCTCTCAGTGGCCCGTGAACCGCGACCGGAGCAGCACGCGGCCTGCTGTCCTTCGCTCCTTCGCTATAGTCCGTTCTCTTCGTTCGATCGATCATCGGGTTTCGCGAGGCACGCGATCGACCATCCCCACCGCTTCCTCCTCCTCCTCCTCTTCGTCCTCCTCCTGTTTCTCCTTCTACCTCTATACCGTCGCGTTCCCCGGCACCGTGACACTTCCGTGACGCGCGCGATGGACGTTTCCGCTCGTCCTTGCGAGCGCACAGACCCTCGCGCACTGTGATCCGCGATCGCGACCCGTGCCACGGCCAATTAGAACGCACAAGCCCCACTAGTCCACCGACGAACACCCTTATCCAACCGATCGGTGCTCGAGAAGAGATTACAGTGTTTCGTAGAACGTCGCGCACAGACGACCGGACCAACATGAACCACGTGGACCACCCGGAAACTCGGTGAAAACCTCCTCTCTCTTCTGGACTCTACTGTTATTCTGTGTATCGTACCGTTCTCGAAGTTGTGAGTTGATGCTGTTCGCTATCGATTCGGAGTGCACGTCCTGATTGATATCCGTGGGAAGGGTTCAGGTGATTTGAGTGATCAGTTCTGTGGGGATTCTCGAGGTGATTGCCGTCTTACCGTGGAATTGTTAATCTTGCTGTGCTCTCGTGGTCTTCTTGGTTCAATCGAATTGTAGCTCAGTTAATTTATCGACGCACAAGATTTTTCTCGTGTTAGACGTTATCGCATTTCCTTCGATTTTCTGCGAAATTGTAAATTCACTTTGCCACAATAGTTACAGTTTAGTACAGTTCAAACCTTCTTATTGACAAGTACTATTTCATTTACTAATTTGCAAGTATGTATAACTACCTGATTGTCATAACTATTAAATAGTCAGTTTAATGAATAACAAATTCTATTACATTAATTGTTCACAGACGCAGACTTTTCTTGATGATGGTTCAAAACCGAACCGAAACGTTGAAATTATAATACTGCAACAATTGCTAATTTCTGTATTCTTTAATATTATATAGTGCATATACAAAATTTACGAACGTTAAAACTGGAGATTATTGTAAATAATGTTTCGGAACGGCTGAGGGATCTGTTAACACACGATTAAATATTCATTCGTTTAACCCATTGACATGTGAAAATTCCCATTTAGTAAATCGTCTCAGTTTCTTCATTAAAATTGCTATTTCATTTCACGATTGTGCAACGTCTTGATTGCAATCGCATTTTCCACGGTCATTAGATTTTTCCGTGTAAGCACCGTTGTCATCCGCGCAGACCAACACGTTTGCTTTTAGCTTTCTTTGAAGATTGTACAATATTATCAATTCACCGTTTTTAATGTTTGCAAAACGACGTGTTTCCATTCTTCGTACTTTAAGTACTGCTCTGATCGTGCAGCAGTGTATGTAGTGGCTCCCACATCTGATGACACACTTTTCCAAGTAGCATTTGAGTGTAACGATTATGTGACGCCTACTTCTTTATCTCTACACCTCTTATTTTAATACGCCTCTGTAGTACGATTCTTTTTGGTCGTACAACTTTCAAAAACGTACAGAATTGCACAACTTCACTGCATTTCTATTCGATAGTTCGATTACTACGTGAATCGCGTGTAAACGACGTTATTCTTCGTTATTTATGTTACCTGTTGCAGAATCGAAAGCGATTAAACAAGTCTGTGAAATTTTTGCTGCTTCAACTATCGGTTTCCTTAATCAACCAACTTTTGTAGCGTCGATTCGGCAGACAGTATGCTCGTTTCCCCGCAGTCACGTTCAATTTTCACACGAAGTTTTCACCGTCGAAGTTTCCCTTACATTTGCGCTTTTCCTTTGAAACTGCATTCCGTCAGCCGCAATCCGTGTCACGAGAGAACGCAAGACAACATTGGTTACCCAGGTGTCGCAGTACACGTGTTTGCGCCAACAAACGTTTCCTTCCATTAGCACGGTGTCGCACAGTGGTCCGGTAGGCCGCATTTTGTGGCCAAAACTATTGTAGCGTTATTTCAATATTTAATATTATCTTATTATAGGTCGTTGGATTCGGTCTTGATACTAGTTGGAATATTATGATGTAAAAAATATACAGTGATTCCCACTAATATTCGGACACTCTTAAAAAGACGATAATTTTTTAAATATTGTACTATACGATTTGAACCTTTTTGGGAAGCTAGAGCAATTAGTCTGCCACAGGATGTGAAAAAACATTTGTCAAAAGTTACAATTGATCGGAATTGTAGAAAAAATACTATTTGCATTTTACAACTTTTTTATGTGGGCCTATATAGAAAATTTAAAAACTATGTTTCGTAGATCTGTGTCAATTAAACATATTCTGAAAAATTCGTCAAAATCTGGCGACGTTGTAATGAGCTACAAACGTACTACGAAAATGTAGTAGAAATTTTCATTTCAGCAGTGTGTAAAGAATAATTCAACTATTTAGTTGTTCCTCCAATTTCATAATTTTCAACTTGAAACGCTGTATCTGCTCGAAAGACCTAATATTTAGAATTTCGAGATTTCAGTGTCCTTATTTGAGAGAAAAAAATTTTTTCATGAAATTTGATAGTGGAAAAATTGAATTTTGGCCACAAGAAGCGGTCTCCGGGACTACTGTGCGTCGTTGGTGCTAAACTTCGCGGCACCGATGTCCCCAAGAAGAAAATCGTTTCTCGCCGGTTTCGCTGGTCTCGATCGAAAATGTGCATCTCGATATCAGGAGGGGTAGCTCTCACCTCGAAATCAGTGCAATTATCCGCAGCCGTCGAAATTGGCCGACTTAACGAGCGCGCGTGTCCCGTTTCCATCGATTGCGAGCTGTCCGCCGGTAACGAACGTTGCCGGAGAAAAAGTTTGCGGAGGAAAGTGGCACAAGGTCGGCGATTAGCGAATCAAAGGGAGCTCGAATCTTGGCAATCGGCGTGGCGGCTCGTATCGAACAAACTACTCCATATTGTGGATACAAAAGAGACGGTCTGGAGTGTGCCGCCGCAGCTTCGTTCGCTTTATCCGTTCTCGCGAGTTTAATCGGCTTCGGGGGAAAGAGAAAACGAGTCGCGCAACGAACCAAAGAGGATCGATCGTCGCACCGATTCCCTGATTGTTAAGCACGATCCACAGTGCGATACTTTGATAGGAATTTGGGACAAAAATAAAACAAATTCGTATCGCGTAGAAATAATTTATATTTTTTTGTTCGGAATTGTTTTAACGCTTTATCTACCCATAGCCTATTAATAGGATTTTCAATAATTATGCTGCACCGAAGGAAAGCATAGAAATTTTCTTTTATATTGCAATTTTCAATGAAAAGTATTAGATGACGTTATTGAGGGTGACTTGTTAGTCTCTAATGAAAATTGCTGTTGCTATTAAAGGTGTCATTAGAAATTTTGAAATTTCAGTCACATTAGCTGTACTTTAAGCTACCATATTCCATACGACATATTTCATAAAAATTCTTTTTCCTGATACCATGAAAGTAAGTGACGCTTTGAATCAATAAATTGCTTGATATAGGATTTTCTTGAGAAACAAAAACGCTCGTAACTAATCCCCGACTGAATTATTTGAATTTTCTATTGATAAACATGATAATTCAGATGTTAAAACATAGTTTCAACGTAATAAATGTTTAATGCTCTCGGCGCAACTGTTCGATCAATTATTACTTAGAAAATCAAAAAACAATTTTGCAGATTAGCAAATTATCAAATTAGTTTGAACATAGAGTCCAATGGATTATTAGACAATAAATTTTTAGATTTATGTCCACAAAGTACCGCACTGTGCGATGGGAGAGCACGATATCTTTCTCTCTCTCTCTCTCTGGCATTCCACTTTTTCCTCGACGCGATCGACGAGGAGCGGCCCTTTTTAATTAGAAATAGCTGTCCCGCGACGGGCTCCGCGCGCATAATTACGGAGTTTCGGTAACACGCTGTTAATGAAGTTACGATAATAGGAACACGGTTGCTGGAGGCGCGAGCTCGAAGGTATGCGGTAATAACGAGCGAATGAATCGATGCGATGCGCTCTGATTCGAGCGGGAAACGGACCAGCCTCGTGGCGAGCCGACGCGACGCGCGACGCGACGAGCTCGAGTGCTTTTCGCTGTAATTTATTCGACCATCCGGCTGCAATTTTGCAGAATTGTTTAGCGCCGCTTGCCAGTCCTGTTCGCTGGTAAGATACCTCGGCTCGATCAAATATTTCAAACGAATCGAACGCGTGCTATCGCGACACAGGGATTGCGGATTTTATGGATTTATTTGACCAGCTCCAACACGAGAATCGTATTTTTCAGTTTGATTTTCTCCCAGCAAAGTTCGAATATACTACACCCGACGTTTTCGACTGACCGCACGAGCTCGCTCGCTCGCTCGAATTTATCAGGGAAATTATGCTCGAAGTTAGATAGCGCGTGGAAGGTCTCACTATTTATACTACTGACGTAAGCGGCGCATCCGCAAATTCCGTTCACCTAGCTCACCCACATACGGCGCGCGGTGGGCCAGAATCGCAAAAATCCTGGACAAACTCGTCGATTGCAAGAGACGGCCGTACGGCCAAAAATAATTTGCTTCCGAAGTAAAAATTGCTGAAAACAATTATGCACAGCTGTCTAAAAGGTGTCTGCAAAGAGAAAAAACTTGACGCAACATCTTCGTCACATAGAAACGATCCTAATAAACAATTCTAATGAAAAATGAGTACTGCAAAAGTCTTCCAATGCGTAACAACGGTATACATTAGTGCTTGAATAAAAAGTAATAACACTGGTACATTTCCGACTAGAATTTCAATTTGGCAGACCATTAGGTACGCATTAGGGTAGCCTAATTCGGTTGTTAGGCCCTAATGCGAAATGTAACGCGGAATATCAACGACTGCCTAATTGGGAAAGCCGTATGAGGCCCCATAAGGAAACCTCTGTTAGGGCCACATTCGATTTTCCCAAAGACTTTTTTTCAATATCCACGAATAAAAGACACGCATTTTCAATGTAAAAAAAGAATAACTGTTTATTAGCGGATGTCATAAATTTTAGGATAGAATTGCAAAAATTCAACAAATAAAAAACAAAAATGTGGACAGTGTACAAATTGTATTCCATCGCAATTACGAATTACATTGTAATCTAATTGAATGAAGATCTGAATTATAAATTACAATATACTTGAATTACAATGTATTTTATAATTGTACTTCATTGCAATTACGAATTACATTGTAATCTAATTGAACGAAGATCTGAATTATAAATTACAATATAACCGAATTGCAATGTAATTCAATTACTTTGTAATTATAACTCTGGAGTAATTCAATTGTAATTAAGCACAACTCTGTCCATGGGTAAACGCCATCTCTATCACTGAAAAACAGATTTTCAAATACAATTTTCTCGGAAATTCTTGAGAATTGCCCGCTACTGCATTGCTAAATTACATTTGGATATGTTATCTTCAAATACTGCAAGTTAAGAGTACCTGTTAGGATTGTCCAACTTAGATGTGCACCGTTCATTCCGCATTAGGCCCACATTCGTGGTCAGGCATGTCTAACTGAAATTCTAGTCGGGTTGTTGTTCAACGAAAATTCTCCGTCTTACGCACGATTTGAAGAATCGTATTTTGAGCAACTATTCGAGGCAACTTATTCCATCGCGATAAAAACGTCCGACGAAGACGGTAATCGTGCGTCCCGAGATCGGGCCGGGGAAAAGGTGCGATTCGAATTAGCCGGTCTGGTAATTGCGTCGGCGTGTCGCGCGCGTCGCGGACAAATCGTCGGCCGGCCTCGGTGCCGCTGCGACAATTAGTAGCCTGCGACGATACTAATTAGCAGGTAAACGGCTCACGGCCGAGCGAGAAAAATCAAGGGATCTTTTCGCAGCCGGTAATTAATCTGTCCGGGAGCTCTCACTCTCTCTCTTTCTCTCTCGAGTTCGCAGCCAATTAGCGGGCTGCTCACTCGAGCGTGTGCTGAGCCGACGATTCTTTCGAGGAGCCGGGCCAGGTGAGCGCTCGATGAGCGTGTCTCCGCCCTCTGTTTCCATTGCCTTTTACCTACTATACTCAAACGATTGTCTTTTGTCGCATTGGTCCGCGAAACACGCGATCCGCATCATTATTGCAAAGAAGTGATGCCGAGACCAGGTCGAGTTTTATATTTGATCGTGATCACGTGTGAACAATCAATTCTTCTATTTCCGGTAGACCTGGCAGACACCGTTAATTCTCGAAAAATCGAAACTGTGAACGACTGAGAGCGGTGTCACTGAACGTCTTCGAAAAGTTCACTATTGACGCAAGAGTTAACACTTTACCGACCGGAAGCCTATTAATAGGATTTTCAATAATTCTACTGTACCAAAAAAAAAGCATAGAAATTTTCTTTGACATTGCAATCTAAAAAAACGGTAACTTCCCTATGAATCGGGAAATTAAAAACTATTAGACAACGTTATTGAGGGTGACTTAGTTAGTTCATACTAAATGCTAAATGAAAATTTAGCTATGTACCATAGATTTTTCAAAAATATGCAATAATCGCCGGTCGGTAATGTGTTAAGATAGCCTTCCGCACGACTAGCGTGTACAGATGCTTGTTTCTCAGAAGAGTTTTCAGACGGGACAGCTATCTATGAAATTCGCGGAGGCAGAAGCTGGCGCGTCCCACGCGAACAATTAAGACAAACGACAGCACGAACGATATTAACGACGGTTAATCGTCGGCTGACGCGACACGGTTGCCCCTGAAAATTAGCTACCTCGTTGTCCGTGTTGCGTAACCATTCGTAGGTCCGTTCGTTCGTTCGTTCGTTTCTCCATTTTCTATTCTCGGTGGCTTTCAATCTCTGGATTTAACCGAGCCCGTGCGGCCGACCTACGCTGGACGACCTGTGCGACGCGCGCGACGGCCAGGCAAGAGGCAAAAAGGCCGAATTGTCGAACGTATTCGGCCCCCGGTATCAGTTTCCATTCGGCGGCGGCCACCCCCGGCCCTTTTTCAATTAAGCTTTGATCACAGGATCGAGATAAAACGCGACCGACGCCCGTCTCTCCTCGCGTCGCCCTGCCTCGTTCTGCCTCGTTCTGCCTCGTCTAGGCTCGTGTCGAGAGAGCTCAAACGAACACCAGTCGATGGAGAGACTGCAGAGTGCACACGGTTTACCGAAGCTACGAACCGGCCGCGTTCAATTGACAAAAAGAAATGTCCGTTTAGCAAACTCACTGTTAAAGAAATAGTAGGTTCGTGGAAGGAGGGGTAGAATAACGGCACGAGCACTTCAAGTTTAATTGCAAACGGCAATAGTTATTTGTCCACTTTATTAAATAACCCAAATCGAAGGAACCCGTCACCACTTAGAAATAATATAAATGAATAAGAAGGGCTAGAATCCAGTGTAGGATGGAAACTAGAAGGTCTGAGAAGCGCGGAGACCTTTTAAGCGAGATTTAGCTCAAGCAAAGCTATAGATCGGCAAGAACTTATTAACACTTTAACGACCGCCCGTCTACGCAGTGAAACGTCGCCAGGGGCCGGCAGTATTTTTGAAGAATTAATTTTAAAGAACTTTATTGAATTATTATTAATAAAGAATTTTATTGAATATTTTTCCTTTGTATGATAATTATTAAAGCAATCACCTACATGTAATGTTATTTTACATGTATTACACATAAAACGGTTGTTCTGGCTATCACACACATGTTGTGTGAGCGGTCGTTAAAGTGTTAACAGCCCAAGCGAAGCTGCTGTTTTAAAGTAACTCTTTTAGCAAAGATCCAGAAACGAAAAGATAGACGGCCAAAGAAGCGCAATGGGCTATTTAACCGCTCAAGTAAAGCGGGACTGCGTGCAATAAAGTCCAGAGAGCAACTGCCTTTTCGGCAATCGGCTGTGTCCTATGAGTCAGACCTATGGGGGGGGGGGGAGAGGTGAAGAGGTGCCTTTCCTATAGTAAGTCGTTATTATGGTTTTGGCAACCCCGTCACCTCTCTTTCCCCGGTCCTATAAACTAACTCGCGTGCTGTAGCGCGGGTAGCGCGCGCGATCCGCAACACTCACCTATCGCCTATCCGTATTGTAATTCGTATTGTGTAATGTTTTACATTAATGAATGGAGGCGAGATTGTTTCAACTAAACACATTTAATTAGGATTGAACGTACAGCGATAATAACCAGGCTCTGGCACTCGTGTTTACACACATATGTACTTTATAAGTGTTCAATACACTACACGTATGGATAGACTTCTATCACTCTCTTTTTCTCTTTATCTATTTCTACGTCGCCTTTCAACGGCTATCCGTTTATTCCAACGCCGGGAAATCGTGTATGTCGTCGGAATCGACATGAATCGCGACCTGCGTCACAGTTCTCCTCGATTAATGGACTGAAAATACGCCGAGGATCGTTTCCATGCATCCGCAGCATTCTATGCAGTAAATTTTTAAATTAATGTTTTCAGCGCAACAGCCTAACGTTTCGGTTCTAGTTTAAACCTTTTTCAAAGGTAGTACAGTTCCAACCATTGTCTCATACAATTCAAATCATCTCAGTTCAATGGTTAACCCTCATCCGTCCCTTGTGTCAATTTGATACAGTTTTCCCGAAATAATTATTAAACAATTATTGGGATAATTTAACAAGGCTTATTTTAAAGAGCGAAGCCTCTATTTCCACCTCCCTAATTTATTTTTCTATTAAAAAATTATTGGGATAATTTAACAAGGCTTATTTTAAAGAGCGAAGCCTCTATTTCCACTTCCCTAATTTATTTTTCTATTAAAAAATTTGTTCACAGTTGGGAACAGGCCAGAAAACGAATATACTGGTCTCTTTTTGATGATATTGAATTGATTACAGTTGGCCGCGTTCGACCTATTATAATTTCGGGGAAAAAACTAGCAGGATCATTTAACTACGCTGATTTTGAAATCTCTACTTTCGCATCGCTCAACTTTTCCCACAAAAAAAAGGTCTCCGCCGCACAGCCGTCATTCTCGAATCTCCAACGCAGCCTCGTTGCCCGACCGGCACTGCCAAACTAATTCCCTCGTATAACTATATTCGAAAACTAATCTACAAGTGGCGTTATTCCATCTGGCGAAAAAAGGTCGAGGTTGTTTATTAAAATCGTTAGTCCGACGAGGCCCGCTCGAGCCCGTGAAATCGAATCGATCGGTTTTCGACGACAGGGCCTCGTGGGAAATTAACCGAGAAAAAAGTGCGGGCTCGTCGTCGCGGTTTCCCGTGTGGTAATTAACGAAACAGCCTGGCTGAGCGGACGGGAATCGAAGCGACCACTCGAGAAAATTAATAAGACGCCGCGCGGGTCCGGGCAGAAGCGTGCAAGCTTTCTCATCGAATCAGTTTTACGAGGGAATACTCGGTTTTTTAGCGGTGCTTCGGAGGATCGTGACGACGCTCCGTAACCGTGGCCGCTTTTGCTTCCCCGCGATATTCATTCTCGTAGACATTCCGAAACTGCCCGGGGAACTCGTATAACTGTCCGCGACGGAGGCATAACCGTCTCGTAACCGGCGTGGTCGACGCACGACCAGATAAAGTCGATTCCTCGTCGCACGAGATTGCCCGATACGCTCGCGAAAACCTCCGCCGCGCCCCACGTTAGCGAAGTAGACGTACTCGTTCACGAGACTATCATATCTTACAAATAACAGTCCTAATTATCAGGAAGAGTAGCGTTGAATCTCGTTCGATGAAAGAAACGTGAAAGACAGCAGCTTAACACGTTTATTATTCGACGAGGTCCCATCGAATCAAAACGACGGATCACCTCGGCTGCTACGAGAAGAAGAGAAAGAGTCCGAGGAAATAGTTGTGCTAATTCAATTACATTGTACTCCAATTACTGACTATTTTAATCAGGTGTGTAATTGAAATACAATATAATTGTATTACAATGTATAATTGAAATACAATATAAATGAAATACAATATAATTGAAATACAATATGAATGAAATACAGTATAAATGAAATACAATATAATTGAAATACCATATAAATGAAATATAATATAATTGAAATACAATATAAATGAAATACAATATTATTGAAATACAATATAAACGAAATACAGTATAATTGAAATACAATATAAATGAAATACAATATAATTGAAATACCATATAAATGAAATACAATATAATTGAAATACCATATAAATGAAATACAATATAATTGAAATACAATATAAATGAAATACAATATTATTGAAATACAATATAAACGAAATACAATATAATTGAAATACCATATAAATGAAATACAATATAATTGAAATACCATATAAATGAAATACAATATAATTGAAATACAATATAAATGAAATACAATATTATTGAAATACAATATAAACGAAATACAATATAATTGAAATACAATATAAATGAAATACAATATAAATGAAATACAATATAAATGAGATACAATATAATTGAAATACAATATAAATGAAATACAATGTAATTGAAATAGAAATATAATGAAAATACAGCTCTCCAAATTAAAGTCGATTCCTCGTCTCACGAGATTGCCCGATACGCTCGCGAAAACCTCCGACGCGCCCCACGTTAGCGAAATAGACGTACTCGTTCACGAGACTATCATATCTTACAACTAACAGTTATAATTATCAGGAAGAGTAGCGTTGAATCTCGTTCGATGAAACAAACGTGAAAGACAGCAGCTTAACACGTTTATTATTCGACGAGGTCGCATCGAATCAAAACGACGGATCACCTCGGCTGCTACGAGTAGAAACGAAAGAGTCCGAAGAAATAGTTCGAGGAATAGCCACGAGCGAATCCGCGAATATAAATGAATGACGTGCCATATTATTCAGGTAGAATGCGAAATTGGAGGTCGCGTGTACGAAATCGCGAGCTCGATCCATTTGTCAGCGGCGTTAACGAATTCGTCGGTGCACGAGTGACGATCAAAGAAAAGCACATTAACGCGGATGGAATCACGGGACAGCTAAATAACCGGGCGAGGCAGGAAGAAGGAAAAACAGGGGCGGACGAGCCAGGCGGCGGCGTAAGAAAATTCCGTGGCGCGTTTTTCAGTGGGCAGGCTCAATTAGTCGGGAACGAGCTCGCCCCGGGGAGCAAAGAACTTGAAGAGAGCGTTACGAAGCGAGTGGAAGCGAGTGGAAGAGGACAGGAGTCGCGGTTTCTCGAGCGTTTTCCCTTCTCGATCGGTCGGTGACGCTTCGAGTCTGTTGCTCCTCTTCGTCTTCTCGGGACCAGACTTCGTCCCCGTTCCTCGGGGGCAGGAAACGCTTCTTTCTCCTGGAAATCGGTCGTTCGTCGCTTAAAAATATCCTACGGCCGAAAATAGTCGCTTGAACACCCTCGACGACGATGCCGCTCGCGTTTCCCTTCTCCTCTCGCTTCTTCTCCGTCGTCCTCGAGGTCTCTTTTCGTGGTCCTCGTCGTCTCGTGGTCGTCGCTCACCCTCCGGCTTTTTTAATGATCGTTTTGTGTCACCGCACTTCTTCTTCTTCTTCTTCTTCTTCCTCCAAGCGTCTTTCTCTACCCTCGTGGAGCAGCGACGAAAACTTCGAATCCACCGCCAAAAAGACGACCAGACTCGCCGACCCGTAATTTATACGACGGTTAAAATAGGAGACGTCTCAAACTGGAGATACATCCACGCTGACCCTGCTTTGCTTTGTCTTCCATCGCGAGCCTTTTTTTCATAGCGGAGAACGTCGTGGAAAGATGAGACCCGCCTCGGGAAATCGCTTTGGAGTTTCTGGGAACGGTGGAAAAATCAGTTGGAAAATTATTATTATTTATTATAAACGGACTGAAGCCCTTTTACATAATTGTTTACAATATCAAAGAAAAAAAAAGAAAAGAGAAAGATACAAGACTGTGGCGACTGTAGCAACCTTCAGACAACACTCACCAACGTGAACTTTCTAACAAATGTGAAGTTGTCGATTTATTTATTTTGTTTTAACACATTACCGACCGGTGATTGTTCCATAGCTTTGAAAAATCTATGGTACATGGCTAAACACTTTTTAATAGAACCTTCAATTAGCAACA
Organism: Lasioglossum morio; assembly: GCA_916610235.2. Taxonomy (NCBI): domain Eukaryota; kingdom Metazoa; phylum Arthropoda; class Insecta; order Hymenoptera; family Halictidae; genus Lasioglossum; species Lasioglossum morio. The sequence goes on from OU744326.1 coordinate 28,507,453, forward strand.
GCAATTTTCATTGTAACCTAACAAGTCGCCCACAATAACGTTATCTAATAGTTTCATTTAAGATTGCAATGTAAACGAAAATTTCGATGCTTTATTTTGGTACAGCGCAATTATTCGAAAACCTATTAAAAGGCTTCCCGTAGGTAAAGTGTTTTTTAAAAAACTAGTTTTAAAAATGTTTAATCAATAAGTTTTGTTTCTTCTTAGTAAGATCAAATAATTGAGTTCAGGAATTGTTATTTATATTATTATATTTTCAAAGTTATTAAATTATTAATAAAAAAAAATAACTTTAGTCTTATATATTTCTTAGAGGATATAATTCAAAAATCCCTAAAGATTCTCTAAAAGACTACTCGTGTAATAACAAAGAAGGGACATGCACAATAAGAAAAATTGAATAATAGTACAATCGATATGGTATTATCATATAATCCTGCGTAGTAGCATTTGAAAATTTTGTAAAGAATCAATGAACAAAATCAATACGATTATAAATAGTGCATGATTTAGTAATAATGCGATTCATTGGATTAATTAATCCATAAGTAGATTTCGCTTTTGATAGATGCAACCCTGGCTGCGAGCGCGAGAGCTTATCTTTCGAAGCTCGTAGGAAAATCTGAAATTTCATAGCATCTTTAAAAAGTGGGGACATGGCTAGGACGAAAAATGATCACGCAGTCGTAATAATTTGGAAAACATTGAAAACGCGAATGAATCGTCGAAGACCAAGATAACACGGCGAGGTTAACAAGCGAAGCAATTTCGTTGAACGTTCCTCTGCATCGATCTTTTCGTTTTAAAGGGTCGAAGATGCAGTGACCGCATCAAATCTGCATCGACCACGCTCAATCGACAGTGGGTGTGATCAAAGTTCGATTGCGAGTCGGTAATTTGGGAGGGAAACTATGATTCGTTGAAGTGCGCGTCTCTGGATCGATTTCGCCGATCTGATCGTCCAGATAGGATGTTCGAGAGGTGAATTCTCAGCGAGAGGACCGAGACGACGATCCCCAGATCAGGAAACGTCCATTTGGCTACGGGAAAACAGTGACAAATGGTTCAGCCCGTACACACCGAGAACAACAACCCCGCTCTGGACATGGAGTCGCTCGAGGAGATGCTCCGCAAGGTAACAACGATTTTTCATCGCGATATACCCGCTGCCCATGTGTTACAATTCCGTAGGAACCGCTTCTCTCTCTATCTATGTGTGTGTGTGTGTGTACTATCATTGTAAACCGTGTCGTTCGGCTGACAGCGAATTAGCGCGTTTCCACGCAGCTTTACACGATCGTAACTGTAAATTGAACGAGTACCCCTTTCGCCAGTATAATTTCACCAATTACAGAGAAACACGGAGCGTCGTTCCGTATTTTGCCCGATTAACGGTCGGGCCCGTGCGGTTCTGGATTTCGGGATCCGTTAATTTCAGGGGATGCTGCCCCCACTCTCCTCTCTCTCTTTCTCCTTCTCTCGGTATACATACACATTTTGTAATCCCTTTTACCGGGCGACATCGAACCGAACACACAGTCAACGGACAAGATTAAACCGTAGTCGAGAGTGGCTCAGCGAAAACTACGGTGTGCGAGATTTGAGTGGAGCATCTGAACGCGAAACCTCGGTGAGGCCTCTGCTCGACCTCGAGTACAAAAATTAACCCCTTAACCTACGATTTACGTTCCAACAGCCTGGGTCCAAAACGTAATGTTTACTGATAAAGGTGAATTTCTTTTCGATCGAAATTTGAATATATTATGAAATTGATGACTTCGGCGCAAGGTTCGATCATTTATAAATGATCGATATAAATGATCGAACCTTGCGCCGAAATCATCAATCTTCTAATATGAGATTTATTTCAACATGATGGAGAATACAATACGTAAATTACAGACTGATGTAAATTTTTACGCAGCAGAATATTGAAAATACAAAAACATTATAATGAAAATATGATAACAAAACACCAGCATATATTTTACACATTCGCACCTATCCAGTCCATACTACACCAAATCAAATTCGCAGTTTACATTATTTCAAGAATTTAAAAATAAGAAGACAAATATCGCGACGAATTCCACTTCATTGGACGAATTGCTGTGATTCTGTGAAATGCACGAGAGGACGCTCCGTCGGTTTTGAAGTCGTCGCGAGGGCGAACGCGTGCCACGTCGCTCCATATCGCAGGATATAATAACGGGTCGAGTTGAGGGAAGAATTACGTTACGCTCGATGAAAGAAGAGGCCCCGAAGACGGCGTGCAGGGGGAGAAGGTTTTTTAACTGCCACTTCCTGTAATGTATTCCGTCAGGCAGCGTTGAATGGACCACTTAGCGAGCATCCCGCGCGCACGCACGACAAAGATCCATAGGAAGAGAGAGAGAGAAAGAGAGAAAGAGAGAGACTGTGTTCGGGCCCTCTCGTGTAAGCGCTTTACCGGGCTGTAAAGCCCCTCCCTGACGCATATATGCGTCGATCTGTCCCCTCCATCCTCTCTCTCTCTCTCTCCCTACAAGCTCCTAATAACGCGTTAATGGTCAATTCAGCAGAAAGTTCCCCGCTCGCTTCGACTATCGAGGACTCTCGCTCTCCGGTGCTTTCTTACTCGCGACCATAATCTCACCCTCGGCCGAAAAGAACATCGCGGCGCCCTCGGTGCTCTGCGAAAGAGCCGCTGAAAACGATACTCGTCGATCGAGGGGAGCAAACAGACGTTCCTCTGCTCTGGGTCGAGTGGGTGTGGACAAATAATGGGGCCGGTGGAACGAGCAAGCACCCTTTACGAATTATTGATTCGAACGCGGGCCTACTAGCACCGTCTACTACCTGTTCCTTTTCCACGCGAATCTTTGCGGACCTCCAACCCCCTTCTGCTGTTGACTATCTCCGAAGTCGAACAGTGACGGCGTCTACAGGTAACTTCGATGATGATTTTAGACCATACATATAATATAATTATATGTAATGAATATTATTAATGTAATTATGTAAATATACTTAAGTTAATTAGGCCAACAACCGTAGTCCCGTTGAAAGCACCGGTTCTCGTTAGAGCACCGAAGTTAAACGATGTGAAACGTGAACGGCACTAGGATGGGTGACCGTCTGGTGAAAAACCGCAAAGTGACCCGCCCGAGGTGTTTTTCACGTGTTGTTGGCAAAAGGTGGTTCGGAACCCACCATAAACAGTAGGTCCCGAAAGAGGGGGATTGGTAAATGAATTTGAAACCCTGAGGGGACCAAATATCATGTTACAATACTTAAGTTAATTAATTATAAAGGTTAGGTCGACGGAATTGATTACGATGAACAAGAAATGCGAATAGCGGTACGGTCATCGTGATAGATCTTCGAGAAAATGAGGCGAGAGAAAGGGTCACCAATGTCATCAGGTGCCCGTGGACATGGGAGTTTACCCCCGGTACATCTTCGAGGATGTACATGGGTTCTACCGGTGCTCCCAGGTCCTAAAACAAAAAAAAAGAAAAAAAAAGTAACTTCGATGATGACTTCGTCTATGTTCACGCTACATCCACAAATTTTTCAGTGTAGCAGAGAATGATTAAGCACGTCCGTCCTAATAGCTGCTACAGGCAGAGCGTGTATGGTACAGGTCCATCTAGCAATATTTTACCGCTAAGGGAACAGATGTTTCTGACTTGGTACAAGGTCACCGATGCATCACGCTGTTTCTGAACCATGCCTCTCAACTTTTGTGATAGTGTTTTCTAAGTAACTCCTCCTGTATAATTACTCTTCGCGTTACTGCTACAGTGGCGACTCAAGTCGAGTGGAGGCCCCAAGCGGTAAAAATTTTGGGGCCCTCGAACTCAAGTTAAAAATAGAAGACGCAAGAAAACTCTCCTAAACTAAATAACAAAAAAGAAAAGTAATGAAAGTATTTCATACCGTTACACATTCAATAAATTTCTTTGAAATTTGGGGCCTTATGGTGTCCCGGGGCCCCACGCGGGCCGCTTAGTCCGCTTACCGTTAGATCCGCCACTGTACTGCTAATTGACAATTACCAATCCCAACGCCAGAAATTGAGCAGAGGATTGCCACGCTGAGTCACGAGATTTCCAAACAGTGCAATCGCCACGGAGCGGATCGAACGATCGCTAATTGTCCTAGCAATTGATCAGAAGGATTCCTGGGAAAAAAAGGGATCGAGGGAGTGGGTCTGCGCGCGAGAGGGTTTCAGCAAGAAATTTTCTTATCGGCTTTGATCTGGGGGCGCGAGGATTCGCGCGCGTCAGCGCGATGGTAGAGACTCGGTTTTGCGGGGCTCGAAGGGAGTGTTCCTTTCTTTCGTTTTTACGGGCTTTTTCCCTGGCAGGTTCGTTGGACGAGCGACACTCTGCAGTATCGCGCAGCCAGTGCTGAAGAGAAACAGGGAAAAAGGGAACGAGTACGCGAAAGGGAAAAGCGGTTGGTCGGCAGCTAGTCCGTAATGTAGCTTTAATGTAGCGGCCATGCATGGGAAAGCTGTCGTTCCCCTTTGACGATTTTCCACGTCAAACGGCCCCGCCGATTTCCACACGTGGACGTACCGTGCCGGCGTATTAGCTTTTTGCTCGCTTGCCACCAGCTGTCTCCGCGTTTTTGCATTTTTCTGCTTTTAGCCGCTGTCGCTCTGTCCACGACAGAGAAAAAGCGACGAGGAAAAACCGGGAAAAATCCGGTGCCGATCGCCCGACAGATTTACGAACGATGAACCTCTATCGCTTTCGCATCCGCCGTTCGATCCACCTTCTTGATTTTCCAGCTTCCTACCGTAATCTCTGTACACTCTTGTACCACCTCTGTTCACTATGTTCACTCTGTTCACTCTGTTCACTCTGTTCACTCTGTTCACTCTGTTCAACGATCCCTGGAAAAAACTGGCAACTGCTTCTTGCGAATCAAATTCCTCCCGGTCGCTTCTCTTTCCCGATCCCCTTCGGTTTCGATTTTCCACGGCAGTTTTTCACCGACTCCGCAAACGTAAGCTCTTGCATGGTCGACACACACGGAAAGCAAAACTGGAGCGCTGCCATCTCTGGTAAATAACATTTTTCTTGTTTCTCCCCTGTTGATCGTCTCTGCTTGCTTTTCTTCAGCTTTTGAGCCGACCACAGTCCCGGCTCTCGATTTCGACGGTTTTTCATCGACTCGGTAAACATTCTGTGTGACCGGTGAAAACAGAAATCCTTGCAAACTAAATTTATTTCTATCAATACGGGTTACCGATTTTTCCAGCATCTTCCGAGTTTTCTTAAACGGGACTGCTCTCGATGGAGGATTTGCTTTGCTTTTTTATTTATCGGGTGTATGAATTTATACGACACGGCTAGGAAAATTAACTGATTGTTGTTTTGTTGTAATTTAACACAAAACTTACTAACTATAATAAAAATGACAATAGGAGCCGCACAAAGTATAAATACAATTAATCTTGTCATTTTTACAAGGAAACGTGTGCCAGTTACTTTGAACGCTTGGTAGGTTTAATGTTAAAATAATTAAAAAATGAGTTCGATCAAAAAACAACAACAAATTTGAAAATAATTAGCACGTCCTCAACGTTTCGATCCCAATGTGGATCATTATCAAGAGTAACTCATTAATTATTCTTCTTTTAATTTCTATTTTGTCGCAACAAGTATGTGCTTTCTTTTTTTTTGGCTGTGTCTCAATATTTTGTTCAACTATTATTATATTTATTTGGTTTTTTCAGATGCAAAAATGTCTCTTTTGTTAATGATCCACATTGGGATCGAAACGTTGAGGATGTGCTAATTATTTGCAAATTTGTTGTTGTTTTTTGATCGAACAAAAAAAAATTTTACCTTTATAAATGCTGATGTTTTTTTTTTAATTTCCACTTCTTTCAAATAGAAAATCGTTCATGCTTCGATCGCACATTTCAGAGAGAATATTTCCTAAAAGAAAGTCACACATGAATTCCGATAGCGAACAACACGATGTGATAAGAACGTCCTAATCATTGTTTCTCTTGCTTGTTCTCCACGCTGAAAATCTGTGCGATACTTTTCTCTTTGTATTCTATCAGTTTGCGCTTTTGGCTTTCGCTTTTGTCCCTCGAATTTTCAGCAACGTTTTCCCAGCCCCTTCGTTCGTGTTTTCAGATTCGAACGTTTTCCTCGGCCGCTCATGAAACATTCATGCTCGACGCCCGCGGACAAGCTCGCCGAAATTATAAACGGCCGCGGACCGGCCGGTTGATATTTCGCGGACTGTGGCCGTTCACCGGCTATTTTCATTTTAATTGCCGGCTCGTCGGCCACCCATTCATTTCATTGTCTCGATACGTACGCGCCTTGGAAAAATCGAGAACAATCGGTAGGGAAAAAAGCCTCGACAGAAAACCCTTCACGAAAATTCCGCTTCGCTTGGACATTCGTCCGGAGCCGATGGAACAAGTGTTCAGGGAACAGTCGCACAGTGCGATACTTTGATAGGAATTTGGGACAAAAATAAAAAAATTCGTATAGCGTAGCAATAATTTATATTTTTTTTGTTCGGAATTGTTTTAAATGCACTAATCAAAGATTTGGAATACTATTTTAGAATTTACCATTTTTTACACTACACAGATTTGGAAGAAAGAATAAGAGGCATGTTGTATGTATAATGTAAAACTGAAATATGAACATATAGTGCATATATTACGTGTAGAAAATAGATAAATAAATATCGATAAAAAAACAAGTATTCGTAGCCGAGTAGAAGAGTAGCATTCGTCGAGGGTTAATGTTAAATAACTGTGAGTGTAGCAGTTTGTAGCAGGAAAAACTTGTAGGAAATTGAAGTATAATGTCTACTAGTTACGAAAAACCAAAAACTACAGGATGTTTTGAACATTATTTCAACTGTATTATTTACTAGTATACTCCATATAAGATACTTACAAATTTTGAAATTTCAGTCACATTAGCTGTACTTTAAGCTACCATATCCCATAGGACATATTTCATAAAATTCTTTTTATCTGATACCATGAAAACAAGTGACGCTTTGAATCAATAAATTGCTTGATATAGGATTTTCTTGAGAAAAAAACCGCTTGTAATTAATCGCCTACTGAATTATTTGAATTTTCGATTGATAAACATGATAATTTAGATGTTAAAACATAGTTTGAACATAAAGTCCAGTGGAGATTAGACAATGAATTTTTAGATTTTTGTCGACAGGATACCGTACTGTGAGTCGTCACCACAGAGAGAACCCTCCAGATAGCGAACTGCTGCCATTCTTTCCGCAGTTGAAACGCGCCGCGAAAACCTTTCAACCCGGAACAATTCCCTTAATTCCCGTCTTACCGCTTTTCTTCGAGCGGAAAACGTTTTTCTTGTAGCCTGATAGTCAGCGTGTCTGCTGTCGTGTCGGTCTTCCTTTCGTTTCAGCCGCTTGTTCTTTCCAACGGATCATGCTCCTTGCGGCGAACGTACTTTAATATTCGAGCATCCCCTCCGATCTTTATGTAACTATGCAAAATAAAACGGGCAAGTGTTGGACGCGTACTTTGTTTTGACAGGCATCGTTCGTACGAGGGTGGAAACTGTTCTCGAAGTTTGGCTTGTCGATTATCGTCTCAACCGTCGATCCCGGAAGTTCTAACCGAACACCTGTGCGGATTCAAATCGAAGACGTTCGTGCGCAAGAATCCTTAAGACGTTAAACTGTTAACAGTCAGCCCGATAATAATTAACACTAGAAAGACTGAAACTTAGTATATACCTATATTGCCCAAAAGCAGTCAAAATGACTGCATTATGAAAGAATAACTAATGTGTAAAGACATTTGTTTAAAATTAATTTTTATATTATTTACAGTTATATAACAAGTTATTAGTAAATATTAACAATAAAAAGAATTTGTTAGAACAAGTATCACTACATAAAGATTCGAATAACAAGCACTACTTTAGCTTATTGAGCAACTGCAACTTATTTATTTATTTATTTATTTATTGATACTGTAAACCATTCAACTGCAACTTATCAAGTATACGGCCAAATAGACAATTTATCATGTACTTGTATGTTATCATGTGACGGTAATCGAAAAAAATAAAAACTGTTATTTTAATACAGAGCCGAACTGGTCATATAAAAAATTTACTCAATTCAATAATAAGAGTCATTTGATTATTTAAAATATCCCAAGCAGTCAAAATGACTGCTTTTGGACAATATAGGAAAACCACACATATATATACCGGAAATGAAGGAGGGGGGAGGTAACTACAATTATTAATAAACGCATTTATATGTTGTACAAAAAGTCACAAAATTCTAAGAAATTGTGTCATTATATGCATAATTCTTTTTCTAATTGAAATTAAAAAGCAGTCAAAATGACTTCCTAGGGCAATCTAGTGTTAATGGGACAAAACATTGAATCGGATTGTGTGATTCCATACATGTGGATCATTATCAAAATTGAATTTTGTTGCGCTGGATTGTAGAAACACTGTGCTACTGCTTGTAATAGTGAAAGAACAATAAAAATGGGAATCGTCACCGTGCTGCGGGGGGTCGACAAGACCAGCTCGGAAATATTTAGCATTCCGGACAAGGATATTCGCGGTGTCGGGCACGATTGCGTTGGAAAGCAGCGGGGAAGACGGTGTCGTGCGGCTCGTGTTCGACAAATCGGAAGGGACCGAGCCGGTTACGTGTTCGTGGCGTATTTATAATTGATGGAATGCATAATCCGCGGCTCGGATTTGCATAGTCGAGGCTGAGGTCTGGTCGGCTGGTTCGCGGCCGCGTAAAATAACGCTTAAATAACGCGCATCTGCGTGTGCCACAACGCACGCACGCTTCTCTCTCTCTCTCTCTCTCTCTCTCTCTCTCTCGCTCTCTCTCGCTCTGTCTCTCTCCGTGTACAAACGCCCGGCCATTTGTCCACGAGAATGGAGCAGTTAATTGTCCCTCCGTTGGCCCGCAATTACGCTCGCCATGCGAGAGATACCGGGGACCCTCTTCGGTGTCTTTGTTGCCGTCGCAATTAGTTCAGCAATTAGCATTTCTTTGGCCGATACGCCGGCCGAGAGATTCGCAGCCGGATAACTTGCGGTTCCTCTTGCGAACCGACCGGAAGCTAATTCCCGTGGTTCCTTCCGGCCGTCTGAATTCCCCGAACGAGATCCATGCAATCTCGCAATCTCGATTTTCCGACAGCTTTTCCCAGCCGCCTGCGAAATTCGACTCGACCGGGCTGCACTTGATTCCCCGCGATTAGAATTGGTAAAATCGTGATTAGACTTCCGAGCTGGCTAAATAAACAATCCCCGAATCAATTGGCAGAGCGAGAGATTCAATGAAAATGTGCTTCCTTCTCGGACAATTTTCTCAAACAGAGAAACTAAGAGAGGTAACTCGAGAGTGGAGAGTGCACACGGTTTACCGAAGCTAACGCTTCGTTCAATTGACAAAAAGAAACGTCCGTTTAGCGAAATCACCTATCGGCTATCCGTATGGAGAGACTTCTATCACTCTCTTTCTCTCTTATCTATGTCTACGTCGTCTTTCAACGACTATCCGTTTATTACAACGCCGGGTAATCGTGTGTGTCGTCGGAATCGACGTGAATCGCGACCTGCGTCACGGTTCTCTTCGATTAAAGAACTGAAAATACACCGAGGATCGTTTCCATACATCCGCAGCATTCTGTGCAGTAAATTTTGAAATTAATATTTTCGGCGCAACAGTTTCGATCAATTTTTGTAACTCGATGTTCCTCTTTTTTTCTGAATCTGAACCTAGATAGAAAGAGAGGGGGCCAAGTCTCCCCGCAAGATAAAAGGAAACAAAACACTGGAACTTCCTTTCCGATTTCGATGATTTTTGAATATGTTATACGTAAAACTAAACATTTTGAACAGCTTTTCCCTATATATGTAAGTAAATATGTGTGGCTACCGTTGGTAGATATTTTTGCTAAAAACAAAAATGGTCATTTTGTTCAAGATTAAATCCTGGCTGCGCCACTGATCTTGTGAATAATTATGTAACACTGTGAATACAATAGAACCCCATCGTGCAACCCCAGTTTCATGTATCCATCGATAACTACCGGCAAACCGATGACTTAAACCATCCCTAATTTCGCGTGCTCTGCTTCATATTTCATTTTGATCAAGATCACCCGCATCTTCGTCGACGTATAATCGATTTGTCCTCGTATGACCCATTAGACCGGCCCGCTGGCACATTGCCAAAGATCGAGGATCTGTATTTTACAAACTGATTCGAAACCAGCAAAATGATGACTTGGACTCCCCCTGATTTCTTGCGGGCTTCGTCATATTTCATTTTCAACGAAATCCTTAACATCGACGTCGAGATATGATGGATTTGTCGCGGTACGTGCTGGCCTAACTCCAACACGTACATATGTATCAGTCAACTTATTTCACATTTCCTCTCGCCGATGTTCAAACATTTTTGACTGGTCTTTTCGAAGGTCCAGACTCTTAAGTAAGCGACTTAAAATTGTGGGGAATTATCTTCTAACCTTAAAAATATTGTTTTGTTGATTATATTATATTGATAAAAATGGTGGTAGAAAATGGTGGTCCGCTGGACCATGCTTATCTTTTTTTTTTTTTTTTTAATTGGGGAAAATCCGATTAATGGATAACCATTCTTGCCGCCGAAGGCAAGGATGACCAATGTCGGTCTCGGTATAATCGTTACCGACTAACGACCCCAATAGTCGTCCCTAGACATTTACTGCAGGGACCCAGGATCACGTTAGTACTCAACTGGGCCCACCATGCTTATCCTGCTAGACCCCTTTAAAGTATAGTGTTTTTTAATTCCAACGTGTTCGGTCACGGTGCATTCGATTGTCATTACAAAATCCGAAAACACATACAGCACAGTGGTGCCCAAATTTTAGGAAATACTTTCCTCCTTTAAAAATATAATTTCATTTCATTGAATGCACCTCTTGAATTAGAAATTAATGTTAAGTTAAGTTAAATTAAGAGGTGCATTAAGTCATTATGTAATACGCTACTGAATTCATGTACTGAGCATGATATATACACCATATTTGGTTTAAAGCATTAAATAAATAAAAAACACACATTAGTATTTTTATTTTATTTTTGATTTTACTTCAACTCGCCCGTAAGACGGCGCAATCTATCTCTATATGTCTGTAGTCGTAACATAACCATGTATTTCTAACCTTTTCGTTTGATCCTACTACCGAGCATTTTATTCGTTGCGATATATTCCAAAATGTTCGCTATCATTCTAAAGATCATTGGTTGCTCCCAAATCGGTGGACCGGGGTTCGAATCCCGTCGGGGTAAGAAATTATTTTTCTCCGTTCATTCTCAGTTTAAATTTTCGCGCCCCACTATCCACTTCCGTAACGTCGACACGTCACATCCGTTATTTTAGAAAATTGTTACCCTCAGCAAAGAAGTTTCACTTCAATAAATACTCTCCTCCTTTTCCCCTTTCACTATCCTATTTCATCATCATCTAACGTCCCCCACAATAAGACCGTAGACACGTTGCGCGTGCAACAGAGAGAGAGAGTCGTCAGAGAGGGTGTAGTCAGAGAGGGTGTACATCGTATCACCGTGATTCCCTTCATCTGGTAGCACTGATAGAACATTTAGAAATTACGTTGGTAGCAAGAAGCTGCAGCACGTATTAGTGTTGATAATTCTACAAGGTTATGAAATAAAGTAATGCCAAGGATTCGTAGTACAGAGAATATGAAAACTCGGAATAGAGAGTTTATTAAGAAAGACAAGAATACAAGTGAAGCTTCTCGCTCAAGTGCTTCGGTTCAACTAACTTTAGGGTAGAAAAAACGTGTTCAGCGTATACCTACAAGACCGGTCCCCTTTTTTATTGGTGGCCGAGGGGTAGGAGAACTCAGGTATAAGGGATAGCGGTGCAGAGGAAACTTAATTTTTAACAATCCCAAATACCAAATTTAACAATTAGGTTCGTCGCCTTGAGACGCGGGGACATCGCGAGAAAGGGATCGATCAGAGGTGGCCTAGAGCCGTGTATTAGAGGTTGATCGTATCGAAACGAGACGGTAAGCGGGAAAGTTGTTGCAGTAGTGTGTGCGGCAAGCTGCCGCGCCGAAAGTGTTGGCGGAAGTTAGGCGAAAGCGTTCCTGGCCGGTCGTTAATCAGGCTTCTGTATGTGCGAGTGTTTGTTCGCGCGACGCGGTTCTAGCAGCGGCGGCGGTGTGCAGATCGATTTCCATTTTCGGAGGGCGAGGGAAAGTTTTCAGGGGCCGATGCGCCTGCTTCCCAGGCGACTCTCTGTTAAATGGCTAACTAACGAGAGAACCGCTTCACGACCGGCTCCTGAAACGTCAAGCAAACACTTGTCTTCTTGCCAGCTAGCGCAGAGACACCGGGCGCGGCGTGCTGCGACAGACGTTAACGAATCGTGCCTCCCCTACCAGCTCGAATTCGAAAATCAAGCAGGCCGAGCGAGCAGCCGAGGACGGAAACAAATATCGCCCGTGCTGCTGCTGCTCCACGGTTAACCGTTTCGTCTTCCTTTCCTCCTTCGGCAAACAGAACGACGCCCTCAGGAATCGCGTTACACTCCTCGCTGCGCTGCCGCGCGCCGGAGATCTTGGATCCTTCAGGATACCATCCCCGTTTCTACGGCTCCTGCGAGCTTCTCCCGAGGCTTAATACACAATCATTTTTAAGGTACATTTAGAGCAGCTTCACAGTGATTGGCAAAAGGAAATTGTCATGGGACTACGACTCGCTGATACACTTGCTGAAAAACATACGCTGTTCTTGTGCGAGAAATGGAAATCACAAAGAACAAAACTTGAAATGGGTACCATAGAAATCACCGACACAGATTTCTCCGACACGGTTTTCGCCGACAACATTTCACCGACTCCAGATTTGACCGACAATGGCTTTGGCCGACAACGAATTTTATCCACAACGACTTGAGACACAGTATGATAATACTGTATGATAATGCATATGATAATACTGTATGATAATACATACTGTGGTCGTCTTAAGATGTTATGGATCAAATTCGTTGTCGATCAAATTCGTTGTTGGTTAAAGGCGTTGTCGGCCAAAGCTATTGTCGGTCAAATCTGGAGTCGGCGAAAACCGTGTCGGAGAAATCTGTGTCAGTGATTTCCATGGGACCCCTTAAAATCGATATAGACCAAGAATTCACTGCGGATATATTCCTAGAAAACATCTTAAAATCCAAAGAAAACTGGAATAAAATAAATACTTTCATTAACTCTATTATGGAAGAAAAAGAAAAACGTGAAAGGAAACTCGAAAAAGAAAAAAGAGGCAAATAACAAACACCTGAAAAGAAATAATTAATTATGAAAGATAATTTAATTTGAAAAGAAATGATTAAATACAAAAGATAATTTAATTTGAAAAGAAGACTAGAATTAGTCATTATTAATTACAGTTTTTGGTAACATTTTAACCCATGTATTTGATATATATCTTAGTACCTGTAAATATATTATTATACTAGCATATTATTATATAATCCTACTCACAGATTGGTTTTGGTTTGTGATGGTTACCGATAGACCATCCCTGGAACTATTATATTACAGCCAAGAACATGAGTGAAACTCACGGGGAGTGAATCAAAGAAAGGGCCCTCCCCGTGACCCGAAGAAAACTGAGAAAAGAGTTCCAAAAAAAAAGACTTGTGGATTGTTATGCAAAATGCAAAATTAAATAAAAATAAGAAACTGAGTAAACTTTGAAAGAAATTTTTCGACAAGAATAAACAAGAGCTACCCTACTGCAAGGGGTTGAGATTTCAGTAAGACATTTTCAGTTCGAAACGACTACACGGTACTGTTCGATACTGCATCGTGCGAATGTCAAATGGTAAAAGCCTTCGGAAGCTGTCTTGAGAGGTCTATTTCGAACGTAGAATTTTAGTGCACACTTTTCGCGGAACAATACGGTTGATCTCCACTCTCGAAGATGATAGGTAGCGCGTGCACCCCCCATCTGCGAGGAACAGTCGCGACGCGGCTCACCCTCCTTTTCGCGTCGCGTTAAAAATGAGACTATTCGCGAGCACTTTACCGCGAAACGGCGCGCCGCGCCGGAACGTTTTGTCGAAAAATCGTAAGAATATTTCAACGGCTTTCCTAGGTGGGGTGGAACGACGCCATCGCGCGTCGATATAATAAGAGCGTTCAGCCCCTAAGCAAAGACTCATCTCGATAACTTTTCCGGGAAGCAGAAAATAGAAATGGATAGAGTGGGGTGGCTTACGGACTACTTGTATTAAAGCCTGCTTTTCTTTTCCTCTGATCTTCTGCCCTTATCCTGGGGGTTCATGGAAATTGGGGATGGTTGGCCTCGTTACACTGAACCGTGAACGTTAGACGGGTTCTGACAAAAATAGATGGCGTTTGAAAAATCTTAGTTTCGATTGTAAAGTGTTTAGTAAAGAGCTTCCGCTCGCGTCGTGAAATGAAGTCGAGTTTTATTTTACAAATACCAGTGTATCCAATAATATTCAGTGTCTCTATATTCTGCATAACTTGTATACATATATAAATCGTTTGCACGCATTGGACATGCACCGCATTGGAAGCGCACGGATACTCTGTCAATTAATTCAAACCAGTTCGAACTCGGTACTCTACAATTTCCGGTAACGCAACCCCCACTACCGTTTACCAAACGCACAACTAATCTCGCAACCAGTAGATCACTCTCTCCCTACTTTCACCGGCAGCCGATAGCAAAATCGTCTCGATTCCCTTATTTACACCTATCCGGTAAACACTCGCACCCCAGTAAAACATTCTCTCTCGAGCCTACGGAATGTCCGGAGCACACTCGACAAACATTTCCACCCCCGGTGTGCATCCACCGGGTTCGAGGGTTTATTCGAATATTGATCAGGCGAGAGTGTCCGGCTCGCAGCGATAAAGCTCGTTACTTAGGACAGATCACAGGTTTCCGCTACTCTCCCCCTTCGCGATCTCACCCCTCGAAAGCGCAGGTCTATCCATTTTTACGCGTCTCACGCGGTTCCATCTTAATCCGTCACGAAGAGCGGCAACGTCTCCGCGCTGCGCTGTCTAATTCAATCTCGCCTGGGAACGAACCGTCCGATTCGATTATTCCGGCCGTGATACGCATTCGCGGGGAACGAGGGAACCGCAGAGCTGCTTTGCGAACTCGAATCTCGCGATTACAGCCCCTGCTATTCCAACGCCTATGCTCGTTGCTTCGCTCGTCGATGCAGCCAACCCCCCGAGTTTTCACCGCGTCCGTATCCGGGAATTCGAAACCGGATCTCCTCGGCGGAAACAGGATTTCCAGGGCGAAAAACTCCTCCAGAAGAATAAACATGCCTTTCAACTTTCACGTTCCTCCCTGCAGGGAGGATCCGCGGTCTAGGGGTGGAGACCCCAAGGGTAGGCCCTTTCATTCGAGTTTATTTTTTGACAAAGTGATTCGAGGTGAAGAAAGTTAAGGGTGCTTCGCTTTAATTTTTAGGAAAAATGTACACGTTTGAAAAATATCTATACATCGCAACGTGGGATTGCGTGGTACGTTGGTCCTGAACCTCTCGTCGAGAAAAAATGAATTGTAGAGTCAGGAAGGTTCAATTTGGGTTTAATTGAGAATTCTTTATTATTATTATTTATTTTAAACGGACCGAAGTGCTTTTATACAAATGTATGCAGTATTATATAGTATGACAGAAAAGAATCTTAATCTTAAGTTTTAATCTAAAGTTCCCATAATTATGGACAGCGCGAAACTAAGCAAATATAATATTATTATAAAATGTGTTTGAGCTAGCAATAATGCGATTTAAAGGATTTATTGCTCCATATGAGGATTTGGATTTCATTGTTTCAAATCTTGTTATATTTCTCAAAACACGTTCAGGTACATAGCTATAAACGCTATACATTTTTTTTTTTATTATTATAGAAAATCTCATATGAGATTTATTACAACATTGTTTCAAAACAGAAATACACTACATATAATACAGAGTATGAAGATTACAAAACAGAATAGGTTTCTTGAAGAAATACAGATATTATAATATTAACATATGATTAAAAGGAACAGTATATGAACAGAGAGAGAAGAGTATAAAAAAAAAGAAAAAAAAAAGAAAAAGAAACTTATACTTTAAGGCTACAGCTTTTAAAAAATGATAACATGTAAACGCTATACATTTAATCGTCAACTTGCGCTGTTCAGTCTCACTCGCGTCTCATGTACTCGTGTTCTCTTAATATAAAACATTCTGTATTACTCTTAAATTTCTTCGAAGACTGAGGTGATTCGTGGTGAAAAAAGTTAAGGCTGCTTCGCTTTAATTTTTAGGAAAAATGTACACGTTTAAAAAATATCTATACATCGCAACGTGGGATTGCGTGGTACGTTGGTCGTGAACCCCTAGTCGAGAAAAAATGAATTGTAGAGTCAGGAAAGTTCAATTTGGGTTTAATTGAGAATTCTTTATTAATTATTATAAACGTTATACATTTAATCGTCAACTTGCGCTGTTCAGTGTTACTCGCGTCTCGTGTACTCGTGTTCTTTTTATATAAAAAAACTCTGTATACTCTTAAATTCAGTTAAATTCAGCGGTGAACCGCTGATCATCGTTCGAATCTGCAGGCTCGACTTCCTGCGTGAATTCTCTGATCTGTGATCTGATTCGTGGTGGAAGAGCGTCGAGTGACTGGATGCCCTTAATCGAGCTTCTCGAGAAGGACCACGAAACTTTCGGGTAATCGTGGCTCGATGGAGGACCGAACGAGGGAAGGATCGTCGGAGCAGGTGCCGCTATAAATTGAACGGAGGAATTAAAACGAGCGGGTCCATTAGAGCGAGCGCGGTCTCGAACTGGGACGGAGGAGCCAGATTCCTCCGTAAATTGCGAATCGATCGCTCGAACGCTCTGACAGGTGTTTTTCCCTGTTAACCCCTTGCCGTCTAATATCTAGAAAAATGTGCACGTTCTTCGTTCGTCTGTTCCTCCGTTATCAGAGGAATTCACAATTTTCTTACGATGCTAATACGAAGATTAGCACACGTAAAACGTTCATCGTTATCGAAAGTACAGAAACGCGAACAAATTTACTTTTTCAAACGTTCCGATTATCAATAATCAATTATATCGATCGCAAATATTTAATAATTTTTCGATCAATTTTAAATCAATTAGCTATTTTGCAAATACGCCTCACGTTTCGGTTCTAGTTTGAACCTTCATCAATGTCATTCTTCAAAACATTATCCGATCCAAGAACAGTTTCCAACCAAAGTTTTATCTTCAATTTGATTAATAATAATATAGATTGTCCCGCACTCTTGAGACAAATCAACTTCTACGTACCTGAACGTGTTTTGGGAACGAGAGCAGGATTTCAAACAATGAAATCCAAATCCTCATATGGAGTAATAAATCCATTAAATCGCATTATTGCTAGCTCGAACATATTTTACAACAATATCGATTTTTTTAATGGCACGTTACAGGCATTCAAAACAAAATTGCGCAATACTATTTGTTAATCATACCTGTATTCGTTTAGTTTCGCGCGGTCCATTCTTTTGTAAATTTTAGTTCAGACTTAGGTTAAGACTTTCTTTTTTTGTTATGTCTTCTTTTTGTTTTTATCAGTTATACTGTAAAAACTGTATACATTTGTATAAAAGGACCTCGGTCCGTATATAATAATAATTACGTTTATGTCCTGTAACACGTGTGTCTAGGTGTCTAGTTGTTCCGATTATATCGGTGGCTGTAACGAAAATCGCGATCACAGGGGTAAGCGAAGGCTCGCGCGGAAAGCTCACCCCTTTCGGTCGAAGGGTCGAGTAGGCTTCGGGAGGGGTTTATTTTGTAACGTTTCACGAGCGGTCTGGAAAATGAACGAGAGCCAATTGACGGGGGAGATAGTGCGAGGGAAGCCTTGTTGAAAGAGTTGTAGGGCCGCGCGGAGTCAAGGGCAGCGCCGCGCCGCCGCCGCGGCCGGTGTTCGCTGAAAAATGCATAACGAGAGGCGAGCGCTCTCGCCGTGCCGCGCCGGAGGCCAGTGCACGCGTTGCAAGCGGTGCAAGCGGTGCAAGCGGTGCACGGCCGAGCATAATACATATCAGCCGAGGAAACGGAGAAAGTGCCGGGGCAGGTTAGCAGCCAGACGGCATGCGGGCGCACGGACAGGTGCCGGTGACCTTGAAAGCGTTGCCACCGCACACCTTCCGCATTGGTGAACTGCCAGCGAGCCGCGCTGCGCGCTACGAATAATTGAAATCATCGCCGACCGATCGCCTCTTCGACAACCACTCGTTTCATCCCTCCACTCGTCCCTTTAACCCTTTCGCGCCGAGTGCCGCATATATGCGGCATCGAAATTATCTGTACAAGTGCCATCCATAGTCGATGGCAACAGTTTTCGTTTATTATTATTATATTTACACATTATATTTTCGTAATTTTCGTTATATTAAACATTTAATCGTTAAGCTTTGTAATTATATAAATACCTATGTTACAGCAACAGTTTTCGTTTATTATTATTATATTTACACATTATATTTTCGTAATTTTCGTGTCGCTATTAATTATATTAATCATTTAATCGTTAAGCTTTGTAATTATATAAATACCTATGTTACCTATAATTTTGTATTTTGTATTTTAATAATTTTATAAGTCCTTTCATATTAAAAATGTAAATATATTTATTACATTAGAGCAATGATTGTTTTATTCAGCACAGTGCCTATTTAAAACCCTTTCGCGCCGAGCTCCGCATGTACGCGGCATCCACGCGGAGGCCAATGCATTTTGTATATTGTATTTTAATAATTTTATAAGTCCTTTCATATCAAAAATGTAAATCTACTTATTACAATACAGCAATGATTGTTTTATTCAGCAAAGTTCTTAATTAACAACAAATAAATATAGAACAACATATATACAGAAACCACGCGCACTGTGAATATTTCCGCCGAAGTATCTCGCGCCGGAAATATGCAGAGTGTGGTTTCTGTATATATGTTGTTCTAACAATAAGTCTTAAATAGGAACTGTGCTGAATAAAACAATCATTGCTCTAATGTAATAAATATATTTACATTTTTAATATGAAAGAACTTATAAAATTATTAAAATACAAAATACAAAATTATAGGTAACATAGGTATTTATATAATTACAAAGCTTAACGATTAAATGTTTAATATAATTACCAGCGACACGAAAATTATTAAAATATAATGTGTAAATATAATAATAATAAACGAAAACTGATGCCATCAACTATAGATGGCACTTGTACAGATAATTTCGATGCTGCATATATGCGGCGCTCGTACCCACAGGTCGTCGAGTGGATGCCGCGTATATGCGGCGCTCGGCGCGAAAGGGGTAATTGCTATTCCAAATTCGTATTCAAATTGAAATTTGTCCTACGTGATAAAAGAACAGGCTTAAAAGCACATCTTGATCTAGCTCCGCGTTCCAGCTCGGCGTACGTCCACTGCGAAAATCGGATCTCTCTGGTTGATCGACCCTCTTCCGACCGATTTGTCGCATTCCTCGGAGAGCGTCCGATATGTCATCTCGGTCGGACGTTTTTCTCGGCTATCGTGCCGTGGGATCGTCACTCGGGGAACGCGGAGCATCCTGCGCTTAATTAAACCGAATTCAAGTGGCGCTCTCCGAGCTGAGGGAAAAATGGCGAAACGACAGGAATTTATGCGAACCAGAGAGAAGCGGGCTCGCTCGGATTTCAAGGCTTGTGTGTGCCGGTCGCGAGAACTGCGCCGAACGATCTCTCTGCCCCTTGGACGGTCCAGAGGGAGCTCGAGAGGAACAGAGAGGAGAGCCGCGTAAAAGGACAATAAAACACACGGGACGCATCTGGGTTACGAGCTTTAGAATCCGGGCTCGGCTTCTTTCTTTATCTCGCGGCAGTGCCCATCGCTCCGGTCCTAAGCGATTTCTCCGACCCTTCCAGACCCTCCACCTTTTTTTCTTCTTCTTCTTCTCGCTCTTTCTCTTCCTCGGATTCCCCTCTAAACAGCCGAGCCGATTCGCGCGCGCGCTCTCGCTATCTTCAAGCTCCGCCGATAAGCGTTTTTAACCCTCTCGATAGTTGCACCACCCTGGAACGATCTCCTTTTGCGCAATCGTGCGTATCTCGACTGTCGCTCGCTCGCCTCTTTTATTTTCATAAAATTCCACTTCAAATCCTTTTTAAACCTTGAAAAAACGCAACTAGAAACTCCAGTTTTTTTATATATATAGTAAAAATTGTGTAATTAATTATGTTCAAAAATATTAGGATTCACTAAACAGTTACAGAGCAAAAAGTTATATACTGTTACTATTACTATTATTATTATTAATTATTTTATTTTCCAAGAGCGGTCTCGCGAAGGTCGAGCCAGCAAAGTTTCTTCTTATTTATAGAAAATCTTAGAAAAGATTTATTACAACTTTTGGCAATAATACATAAGCGAAAATACCGGATGCATAGTGAGAAGATACATGAATATTATAATAAAGACATATGTTCTCGACGGTCTTCTTTCTTTTTTTTTATTATAGAAAATCTCATATGAGATTTATTTCAACATAATTGCAATACAGAATACAATACATACAATACAGAGAAAATCAAAATTTACAAAACAGAATAGGATACTGAAGATACATGAATATTATAATAAAGACATATGAGTGGTAGGAAAGGTATAAACCAAACACTTATACTTTAAGGGCGCAGCTCTTAAAAAATGATAACATGTAATGACAGGCTTTGATATTCGGTTTGATTATTCGATAATCAACGACGGCGTAACGCGATCTAATCGAACAGTGGATTTGTCAAAGCCGCAACACATTTCGTTCGAAAGATTCGTAGCATTTCTAGCTGTCCGGCGAGTTAATAGCGACGGAGGTATATGGCTTCGTAGGGTGACTATACCGTACAGTCTATTCCATCGACGGCAACGAGAGTGGACAGCTATTACGACTGCATCCGTTGGTGGCAGCGATCGCGATCACCGATTCTATCGGGTTTCCGTCGCCGCTCCCTGTCGGGATAAATATTCATCCGTTAACGACGAGACCTTTGATTCGAACACGCTGCTGTCCCTAAAAAGAGCACGATGCTCCTCTCGATATAACAGCATCGGTATTCCAATTCCACATCGCCGCCAACAAAGCAGCTATCCGATCAATCTCCGATACTGTAGCCGCCACCGCCGCCCTTTGACCTTCCAACGAAGCGACGCGTGCACGTAAGAACAGAACCCTAACCAAGCACACACACACACACGTCTCTACGTACGTATATTCGCGCCGTGTCCGTTGGCTCGTCGAGCACCGGCTGGTTTACATTCGAATTATCCGAGCACAAAGAGTCGCTTATCGGCTGGAACACACTCCAGTTGGTTTCCCTCGAATGCGCCCGAACGAGTTCCAAGCCTTCCAATTGGAACGTATCAGCCAATCGCGACCGACGTCGATGAAAGAACCGATCAGAATTACGATCCGAACAGGGAAACCTCCTCGTCTACGATGCATAGACACTTTGATCGAACCTAAATACGCGAGATCCTTCGGCTCCGCGAGAAAGATGAACGAGCTAGGTGTCTGCTGATATCTTTCGTGGATCGCGTTCCTCAAACTAAACCTACCGCTCCGTCTCTTCGGTGAAATTACGGGTTTCTGGGTTTTTCTTGGACAATTGATCAAATTCTAATGATGCTTATATACATATATACAGGGTGCGGCACCTAAAACAGATCACCTGAATAACTCGCTTGCTTTTGAAGATAGAAAAAAAAGGATCAGAACAAACTTACTTGATATCTAGGGGTTTGTAATCTGATGTCATTAATTTTTTTATAGGTGGAGACGTTAAGGAGATATGAAGGTCAACACTGTTTTCTTTAAATGGAACGTTAGTGTTTATTTACTTGTGTAACGTCTTGGCACGATAGTAATGGTATTTTAGAGTTATTTAAATTGAAATATCTCCTGAACTATTAACTTTTCGACATACGTAGGTTAATACTTTTTTATGTCGAAAAATCATTCATTTCTCCTTGACGTCTCCACCTATAAAAAAATTAATGACGTCAGATTACGGGCCCCTCGATATCAAGTTTGGTCTGATCCTTTTTTTTTATCTTCAAAAGCAAGCGTTATTCAGGTGACCTGTTTTAGGTGTCGCACCCTGTATATAGATACGCCATTTGAATTGATTTTTAACGCTCGGTAGGTTCAGCGTTTAAATATTCCTCGTTCACAATTCGATGCTCGCGCAGAGATATGTTAGCGAATTATTAACGGGGGCTATCCGTAGTCAAACAGTCGAGTACCATCCTAGAAATTTCGCTCGCAACACGGAAGATTGATCGTCTCCCTCGGACAGTCTCGCTGTCAGTGTTCCTCAACGAGCATAAAACAAAATGATTAAATTATTGCAATCCATAAGCGTGTCCTGGTTCGATCGGTGTTCGCGTATACTCCGGAAGCCGGCCACTGTCCCGAGGAATTGACAAACGGCAGCGAGTCGCATCGTTCGAACGCGCGGTAACGAGGTCTCGGGAGTATAGCTCTGCGATAGTTGTCGGATCGCAGTTCGCCGGTATCGTCCGTTGTCAACAGATGTTCCGGCGATTGTGCGCTGTTAGGGAAGTTACGCTTGTCGCCGGTATATCTCTGTCTCGGCTGGCAGCTTCTAACGATCGGGTTTCGCGGTGACACGAAGACACCAGCCTGGTTATCGGTCGCGTTCAACAGTTGCCACTTTGCCAATATTTCGAACCGTTCTTCCTATCAAACCGACAATCCCATTCGACGCTCACCGACAACATTCCCAACTAAACAATCTGAAGAAACAACTCAAACACTGTTGCGAAACCAGAGATCGTACGGTCGAGGAATCGGTTCCCATTCGATTGATTTCTGATCAACAAAATTGTCCTATCAATTTTGAATGATTCTGTACAAGATCGACACCGATCAGAGATCAGGATCGAGGAGATTCTTCAGGCCTACCGAACAGATTCCCAAATAAATTGTCCTACGAAAGGACTGCGGCGGTAGAAGGATTCCGTTTGGAGACCGTTGCGAAACGATCGACGTCGATCGGAGATCGTAGGATCGAAGAATCGGTTCCCATTCGATTGATTTCTGATCAACAAAATTGTCCTAGCAAAGAACTAGGAGGATAGAAGACACGATAAACTTTTTTCGTTAGCCATTTAAAAATGTGAAAAGTAACGTGTGGAAATTCTTCCGCAAAGAGCTGCATTGAATCTCTACAAAGAACGGCGGCAGTTGAAAGATTCTGTTCAAGATCGATACCGATCAGAGATCAGGATCGAGGAGATTCTCCAGGCCTACGGAACAGATTCCCAAATAAATTGTCCTAGGAGAGGACTGCGACGGTAGAAGGATTCCGTTTGGAGACCGTTGCGAAACGATCGACGTCGATCGGAGATCGTAGGATCGAGGAATCGGTTTTCCGTGCCTTTTTCGGCTCGGCGCGTTCACTTCTTGGAGTCGCAGTCGCATTCGCGAGCAGTTACGGGCGCGCAGCTGTCTGCGTTAGGCGTGGGTACACGAGTTGGCAAGCAGCTATCTGCATATTTACACGCGTTTCCCCGTGTACCGTGATAAAATCAGCGCAACCTGTGCTCCGGAGGCAACGTGCTGCGGTGTCATAATCGTATTCCTCGAGACACCTTCGAGCGTTCTGGGATCTGGTCGCGGCCGGGCTGCCGAGGGAGGAACGCAAACAGCGTCAGGAATCGAATCTGCGAATTACAGTTACCATTTAGCTCGTGCCAACTGGAAACCAGTCTGTTGGAAAAAATTGTTTGCGCAGTGTCAACAAGATCTAATCGTTCGACACCACGGAATCATCCCCTTGAAAAAATTCCTTCATGTTCCGACAACCTTTGATTCAATCAAAGTAATTAATTACGATTGCGATCGACAAAATTGGTACAACACAGAAAGACACTACGGAGCAGCCTTGTTCCCAATTATTTTATTCAACGACGATTAATGCTTTTTTTTAATTGTTGCTTTAACGTCTAAGGTCATTAGCAACACGGTACAGTTTCTTACAATATGTTTTGTACATCTTAGTATCTTTGTATATATTGGGCAAGACCGACAATGTGCTCCTCAGAACTTAACAGAATGGGTAAGGATCCAGGCAGCTTAGCATTTTTCCTTTCATTTTCATATATTTTGCATTCTAGTATAAGGTGATTAATATTATCTGTTACTTTCCATATGTCGCAGATCGTGTTTTCTTTTTTATTTAACAAAAATGAATGGGTTATTTCTGAGTGCCCAATTCTGATTATAGTAATTGACGTTTGAATTTGATGATCTAATTTGGACTTGGAAACTTTTGCCACTCAAAATCCGCTCCTTCGTTATGGTATTTTTGTGTATAATTCCTTTTAACACATTACCGACCGGTGATTATTGCATATTTTTGAAAAATGTATGGTACATGGCTAAATTTTCATTCAGCATTTAGTATGAACTAACTAAGTCACCCTCAATAACGTCGTCTAATAGTTTCATTTAAGATTGCAATGTCAAAGAAACTTTCTATGCTTTTTTTTTTGGTACAGCAGAATTATTGCCAATCCTATTAATAGGCTACCGGTCGGTAAAGTGTTAATTTTGTCGATTACACGTTTTCTGAAAATTTGATTAATGCTTTTGCAGCAGGTCCACGCTAACAAACATATTTTTTGCGCGGAAACACCTCGGCTTGGCCGGCGCGTAAACAGAGCGAGGCGTGTACGACAAGTTCAATAGCAGATATCACAACACCGTAATCGAACCGCGCGAAATTAGGGGGCATATCCTCCCCCCATGGGGGTTGGTTTTCTTTTTCCTCGGGTTACCTGATCCCTCTATTCCGAAGTTTCGAGGGGGATAATGCGATTCCGATGACCGGGCGGGACCGGGACCAGCGAGATATTATTCGTTCGGGGAGATATTATTCCTCCGGATCGGCCGGGCGTCGATAATTGCGGGGAGTTTAACGAATGGCGACTTAGTTATTGCGGCAATTCCGGCCGTAATTCCGGCGCCGGACACGCCGCAGGTCTCTGTCGATATCGGGGAAGGGGATGAGGCCTTCTGGGAGCTTGTCGCGAGACACCATACCCCTGCTTATATACGCGTGCACTTAACGCTTGCAATTTTTAATTACGCTGGCCGTTCGTGCCTCGAGGCCGGGGGCCGCGAGTTTTACGATAATTTGCGGCTATAATTCGTTCCTCTGCCCTGGCCCCGACCCCTTTCGCGAAATCGCCATTCTCCGGTTCTCTTTTTTCTTCTCCTCCTCCTCCTCCCCCCCGCCCTCGAAAAGCCCGGAGAACTCGAATACGATCGCCGGGAATAATTAAATGTTTCCAGCGGAGAACAAACCGCAAGAATGTCGGCGGCGAGAAACTGTTTTTCCACCCTCGACTAAAAAACCACGCTGGAGGGATGGTGGATAATCTCGATGCGTCGCCGGAGAATATCGATTCCAGGCTCGTTTTTTAATCCATTCGCTCATTAGCGTGTGCACGCGTGCTGTTTCTCCGTTATTGCTGGCCGGGCGCATTGCTTTCTTGGTCACGGGTAATTAATCTTCCAAATGGCGATTCGAACGGGAGCCGCTCGTTTGCCTAATCGATTCGCTACGTAATACGACGAAATAATATTTATCCGTAGTTTAACACCCTCATCCGTTCCTCATTTCACGAACTGAATCTGTCCCACGGTATCAAATTGACACAGTGACACACAAGAATCGATAAAATAACAACTCAAATAGTTACTTTTCGATGGTTTTTTTTTCATTCAAATTGATGAGTTAACATATACATCTTAGGTTTTGGCGGTTATATGTCTCGCATTGAGAAATAAAAGTCACCAAGTTTCGGACAAATTTACTTACGAATAACAGAACGGTATTAACTTATTTCGGGAAAACTGTGTGAAATTAACACGAGGGACGGATGAGGGTTAAAGTTCTTTCAATGTTTCAAAGCCACTTCGCTGTCGGAGGTATTTTAACTCGAGAAAAATTGAACATTTCTAATTCTTTTCTAAGCGAACGAGACATCACAGCGCCAATGTTTATTTTCAACTTCCTCAAAAAAATGTATGATTAGGTTTCAACGTCCACCATTTAGAATAATTTCATTAAATAATTGTAAGCTGTAAATTATGTTACATGTATATGATATTGTATATATATGTTACATCTAATATGTATAATATGATATATGCTATATAAACTAAACAAGGTTTACGGCATTAACAAATAAATTTCAATTTCTTCCGAACTAGAATAATTCTGATTAATGTAATTGTCGTTAGTCACCACTCGAGTAGCTAAGGGATACACACACTTTCGGTAGAGGAAATCGAATCGTAAATCAAACGGCTCCGTGAATCTTGCGATAAAGAATATGCGGCGTAGGGATTATCGTTGAATTTCTCTCATGATGCAAATGGGTTAACTCTCCGTCACGAGCCAATTAAAATAAATCCTCGGAGCGATGTTGCTTCGAGGGAGTTTTTGGTCGCGCTAGAAATAAATTTCGGGGTTGACGGCGAGTGTAAGTGGCTGAGATAAATCCAGAGGGGGAGACAGAGGGTCTTCGGGTGTTGGTAGGCGAAGAGAAGCGAGTAGACAAGGATGTCTTGTGAGAGACCGGACGCGACGCGCGACGAGAGACGGACGTCTTGACCGATTGTACGGCTCGCGGTGGAAATTAGAGGAGGCGCGTTCTTGCTTGGTCGACCACTCGCTTCCGGTGGATGAAACAACCCCTAATAACAGTCTGGAAAGGTGTTCTCTCCTCTATCCGCGGCGACCATGCTCTCCGGAAAGTGGATTACTCGGTGGAAATAATCGGAAGAGCTGCACGAACTCCCTCGAAGCTCGACGACCGTTCTTAAACGCGACCACTAGACAACTCCTATTGTCAATTAATCTTTTCTATGTGACTTTGCAAATTTCTCCATAAACAATTACTGGCACGTGTTGCTTTATACAAACGACACCAAAGAATTTACAATGAATATTCTGTGATGTTTATTATAATGCGTGCTCGAATACAAAAAATGTGTATAATCATTTCCAGTTCGGCGTCTGGCGTGCGTTTTTGTTTGTATGTTTATTATATTATATTCTGTAGATTAAGAATTTGGTTGAGATAGTGTTTAAGGTTGTTCTAGTACAATGGGAGACAAAAGTACAATTCATGAGTATATTTTGCATGTAAAAAATAGATTAATTTGAAAAGCTTTCGTTTAATTAGTGAATTTCATGTTATATTTATTTTTTAATCGAATTATCTTTATATTACAAAAAATTGTAAGTGACTTTTTCGATGATTATACCTAACCCCCCCGATTTGAACTTTAAGATAATAAATTTGTGATATTCAATATATATAATTACGCGATAAAAAGTTAAATATAAATATTTAAGCAATATTTATGATTATTATTGAAAAAAAAACATGTGGAATTGCTCTTAACATTTCATCGTGTTAATGATAAAATTAATTACACTGTGATGTAAAGCAAGAACTCTACTATCGAGTAGCCAACCACTTGGCGATGAACGTGCTAATAAATTGATCAAGTCGAGCGAAACATAATTCCTGCGACACGACCATAGGGTTGTACTTTACCGAACAATTTCCGTTCGGAATGCAGAAAATTCGCAGTCCAGCCGTAATGCATCCTCTATCGAGGCTTGAATAATATTCGGTTACAGGAACTATTAACGAATAAACGAACAATTTATCGCACAGTGCTCGGCGACGCGTGTGCCCGCGTTATTCATTACACGCGATACGTCACCGCTCGAGAGCACCGAGTGCGTTACGATATTAAAGCAAGCTCGCTCAATTAAATCGACGTTTCATTGAAAATATTCTTTCGATGTAGCGATGAAACGATTCGACTAATGCACGATTACAATGGCGACAATGGCGGTGGGGAATTCTGAGCGACAGTTTACGCAATTCGACGGTCGAACTCCCAATTCCTGTCGACCTAACGCATCGACGTACCGACACGATTGAAGCCGAGAGGGAGAGAGAGAGAGAGAGAAAGAGAATAAGCTAGACCCTGAAACTCGTGGATGCTCTCTCGGCCGGATCCGCAATTGCTTCCGTTACCCATGAGACCTAATTACGGGACGGTCGATTCGTCTGCGATGTTCGGTGCTCGGCGCGAAACTCCAGGTGAACGCGCGTGGAGCGC
The DNA here is from genome assembly GCA_916610235.2 of Lasioglossum morio. Lineage (NCBI taxonomy): Eukaryota > Metazoa > Arthropoda > Insecta > Hymenoptera > Halictidae > Lasioglossum > Lasioglossum morio. The sequence continues at coordinate 28,535,815 of OU744326.1, forward strand.
AGCTCGTCGCGACGCGAACTTTCCCGGTCGGAGTTTCCGCGTCGATTATAGACGAGCAGCCTGCATATTTCAATCCGTGCAATTACCCTAGAGGTATACGAGTTTCCGAAAGCCGCTCCACCGTCGAGCGGCTTTGTTCACGGCACTTGCGTCGAGATATTATTAAACCGCGTCTCTCTCTCTCTCGCTCGCTCGTCTCATTCCCTGCGTCTCACACGAAAATTCTTGCGCTCGTAAACATCCAAACCGCTCAACGTCTTTTCCAGCCTCCGCGAATTTACCTCCCTCCAGCCGTAAACCCTGCCCCTATATCGCGAGCGAACGATCGATCCAGCGGCCCCGTCTCGATCCTTGTTACGAGCCCACGGTGCCCTAAGAGCGATCTAGATTGCCCCCTGAGGCAACACCGTGTCGCCGGAAGAGAGGCTCTTAATGTTACGACGGAATACTGTACTGACTCGCGCTGTTTGTGAAGAGTAGGCGTGGCTTTTCCTGAACAGGTGGGGCTTACTCTGTGAGTAGGCGTAGCCTTTGCTGAACAGGTGGGGCTTACTCGGTGAGTAGGCGTGGCCTTGTGGCACTCGCGAGGCTAAAACAGTAGCCTGCGAAGAAAATTACATCCTGACTCCATACTATCGCCTGAAGATCAAGCCCCGAAGATCAAAAACACTTCGAAAACTTCTTAGCCAATTTTAGAAGATCATTTCTGGCAGAATACAGAGACACTAGAGCACATCGCGAGCAGATGCGAGGGAAGCAAAGCCGAAGATATCGAGAAGTAATTCCTAACTTTCCGAATAACCCCGATATCCAGCGCTTCTCGCGTCGAACGTCCCGAGTAGGCGTGGCATCGTAGCTCCAGTTCCTCTTCACGAGCACTCCAACTCCTTACGGGGCTCACGCTACCCATTCTCACGCCTGCAAGCACCCTCTCCGCTCGGCTGGTGTCCGAGCGCGGAATATCCTCTAACGAGCTTTAAAATCGACCGTCCGTCCGGGTTAACCGCTTTCTATAAAGCGGGAATCGCATTACCGTGGTCGCCGCGAAAAACCGGTCATCAAAGTTGGTTTAAACGCTACGCGCTCTCGGTGTCAGGATAAATGGGAAATGAAGAGGTCCCGAGGAAGGATGAGCATAGAGAAAGAGAGAGAGAGAGAGAGCGGTCAATTTTCCACGTCGGTAGGGCGGGATCCCGCACCCGGAACGTTACACCGGTTACACATCGGACCCGAGAACCGTAGTAGAACAAATCGAAAAACCGGGGTCGGATCGATCGCGCGCGCCGCACCATTCCGCTGTTGTGTTTTCGGCATTCGGTTCGATCGTTCGGGAAGAGGCTCGCCGGCAGAAGCCACATCCAACCGATGTACGACTGAAATAACGTAGTTCTAACTGGAGCTATTCGAGCGAAGTATTTCGAGAGACCTACCGCTTGCTCTCGCGGCTCACTGAACATTCTCCGACCCCGTTCACGAACAAGAAGATATTGAGAATTAACAAGCGACGGTATATAACGGAGTTCCACTGCACCCCTCCCCTTCCCCCCATCTTCCTCTCTATCCAGGAAGATCCATAGCCGAGTCGAGTAGACGCGGCGGGAATAAACGCCGGCCCCTCGAGCCAGGAACCGCGGAAAACCGAGCTTTTCAATATGCACGGAACATCGATCCTGCGAGACGATAAATAAAGCGAATATAACATATGTACCGGAGTGCTCGATTACAATCCACAGTTTAGGGTTGATTCTTTTCGGGACCGTGCAAGACGAGCATCGAGCTTTTTCGATGCAGGATCCACTCCCATTCGATTCCAGCGCCGATTAATGGACACCCTGTACATAGCCGGTTCCTCGACAAAACAGGATGGGAAAAATCGAGCCGATTTTCACGCGAATTAATCAAGAATCGAACAGGACCGGCGAGCTTTCGCTCGCTCACAAAGTGAAATCCCTGTGGAAAAAAAAACTGACCGTGTAATCCCGTGACACCGTTGAAATCGAAACCGTGGAAATATTCTTCCGAATTTTCGGACCGCGACGACCGCTCGACTCTCCACCGCAATTCAATTTGCGTAAATGTTTGTAACTGTTACGGGCAAACTTGCCGGTACACTGTCAAACAAAAGTTCCGACTTCGTCGCCTGTAACAAATGTTTAACACTAGAACTACCGGACCAGTCAAAAGTGACTGATGCGAATTCTTTTCGATTAGAAATATTAAAAGTATAAATATGTTTTTTTAAGATATTTTTTTAGTAAACTTCTCTATTGAAGTACATATTTAAATGTCCCGTGTACGAAATCTAAATAAGTGCCATATTGTCATTATTAGAAGGCAATGTATGCCAACTATATACAAGCATGATCCTGGATTTGCAAATAATTACAAGTTTTACTATAGATATTGTAGGTATCTATTTAAATATTTTAATGTGTTGGTGTCAATCGATCGTCGATGATCAGCTGATCGTATGCTGCTGGTCATCATTGCGAACAATGCGAACCGACGATCGATTTGCCATTAACAACCGATATTCGACTGTAAAATAACAGTCTTTAACAAATTTCATAATGTAATTATTATTATAATTTATTATAGACCGACTAAAGCCCTTTTACATAAGTGTATACAATATCAAAGAAACGAAAAAAGAAAGAGTAAATTACAATACTGCTCGTGTAACAACAAAGAAGGGACATGCACAAAAGAAAAACTTAATAATGGTACAATCGATATGGTATTACCATACAATCCTTTGTAGTTGCATTTGAAAATTTTGTAAAGAATCACTGAACAATGAACCGATAATGAATAAACAACCATTTAAATAAACCTCCTATAATATGAAGTTTAGTTTATTTTAAAAGCAAAGAAATTAATTATTTTCTGGAAAGTATGTTCATATTCGTTTGTAAAATCCTCATATGCAATAATGGAACAAGAGAAAGTACATACACGATGCACAGACGCCGCGCGGTAGAGGTGCAGTCCAAACAGAGGAAAACGCAATAACGTTCGCGCAGTTAATTATTTGGTAAACAGAGTCGCATTTTAATTCCTGTATTTGCGTCGCGATCGATTCGGCGGAGTGACGGGAAAGTTTCGGCGAGCAGTGTATGAAACCGAGAGAGCTGCGTGTAGCAGCGTATCGAAAAACTGGGAAAACGATCCGCGAGATAGGCGCGACGAAATCACGGGTTTTCACGAGTTTCACGGTGTGTCGCGTCGAATCGCGATATTCCCCGCCCCCCACGCTCGATTGGCCCGCGGACCGAGGCTTTATTATCGGCACGGTAACGCCGCCGCACCGTCATCGTCGTCCTCACGATTGTTAGTACGATTGTCGTTATTGTTATTGCATTCGCGGCGGTGGCTCGCGGTCGTTTTCCGACGCTCTCGAGTCTCTACGTGCCCAATTCCCATCGCAATTTGTACGCCGCGGCGAGCACCGGCCGCGTGATCGAATTATTTTAGATTTTCCATGCATAGAAGTCGCGGGGCGACCACGGGAAATCTTCGCTCGAACAAGAACGGTGCTGCGCAACACCATTATTTCTATTTTTCTTCAGCAAATTGACCGTTTTCCGTCACTTCTTGTTCCTCCATTTCCTCGAGGCTCTCGCGGTCTGTTTGATCAAACCGATGCGGTGCTATGATTGGGAACAGTAGTTTCCGTTTGTTAACTCGTTGATTGCCGAAACAAAAACTATATACGTTGAACATTTTTCCCGTCGCAATGAACATTTTCCTTTTATTTTTCCAAGGTCCACGTAGAGTTGATCAAATCGATGCAAAAATTGGTCGTTTGGTATTTCGGTTGCGCGAGGGAATTCTGATTGGCCCGCGTTTTTCGTTGATAACTCGGGAACAAAGCTGCGGAGAACGCTTTTCAGGAATCACCTCTTTCGAGGAAGTACAGTTTGAGGACATTCTGTGTATTGACAAGTGAAGAGTAGAATTTTATTTAGTTCAGTGAACTGTTTCAGTGAACATACAAGAATGATGCGAGGTAGGAAGGATGTCAATCAATTTCCCTGAACGTCGTTGATCGTTCGACGCAATCTAGGTTTAGCATTATCGGTTCAGGCTTGCCAGTGCGTTGCTTCATTCCTGGAACAACGTTCCATCAGAATTGCAACTAGCTCTCCGTGACGAGACTAAAGACGGCTTGACACTGTTGGCTGCTCTCTTTCTGTACTCTATTTTTGTAATCCATCGACTGCTTTTGTTCTATCCAGTGCAATCTATTCTTTCTTTTTCGATTCCAATAAAGAACGGCTGACCCACTATCGCGTTACGAGCCACTGACTCCAGAAATGGCGTTAATAATTAACGCGTTCGCTGCTCACTGTTAGTTATCTCGCGGTGACAGCAATCGTGCACACGTATAGAGCCAGACACGAAATTCTGATCAGTAGACTGCGGATGTTAATAATAATAAGAAACACAATTTCAACTTCTCACAATTATCGAAAGAATAAATACACTTTCATTTCGTTTCGGCTTCTGACAATTCACTATACATCCGCAGCTTATTTATTTGTCTTTATTCGTTGCGGTGTTACCATTATTAATATTATTCATTGGATAAGAAATATGATTTATACAGGGTGGGGCAATAACTATGTCCAGTTTGAATATTGCCGTTATTTGTAATAATATGAAAAAATGTTATATAGACAACTTACTTCGTCTCAACACTGGCTATCACATCGTGATGAAAAAAAACATAGCATTCCATTAAAAAAAAATAGAGATGAACATGAAATCTCCTCCATGCCTCCAGCCACGCAGAAAATGTTTGCGTCACAATATGTCCCCCTCTATACCGTGTAAGTTTTCTATATAAAATTTTTTCATCTTATTAGAAATGGTTTCTTAGTAGTAGTAAGTAAGTAAAGTATTAAGTAAAGAAAATTATTAGAAAAGAAACGGCAATATTCAAACTGGACATAGTTATTGCCCCACCCTGTATAGTGTGATCGCAATAGTTTATGCCTCGCACTACCCACTAGATTTACTCTCTTCTCCGAAGACAGGCGACTTAAAAAAATTAATATAAAATCGTAGGATCAATTTACCATGTCCCGGCGATCATTCTGCTAATCAGTGACGTGTCGATGAACCTGTTAACAATTTTCTCGCGATCCCGGACGCAGAGCAGACGCGCGGTTCCCGAATTTCGCGGAAGCTCGCCGCCCTCGTCACGAGATCCCGCATTTCATCGAAAGATCAGCTATTGTAACCGCTCGTTAGGCTAGGATAATTGATTCGTCCGTGTCCCTGTCGCTAATAGGGGCCCGATAAATTATACCGTCGGTTATCCTCTTTGCGTCCGACGACCGCGACTATAACGCGACCGCTAATGAAATTCGCATCGTCGGAAATTAATTCGCGAACAGCCGGCCTACCGCGATATGTCCAGAGAGATGAAGATAGACGGAGCGAGAAAGAGGGAGAGACCGGTCGGTCCTCCACACGGAAAATCGAGTTATCGATTCGCGCTGAAGCGACGCCCATTGCTTTAAAATGCTGATCCGGCTGAGCAACAATACAAAAATGCATTCGCAAACGTGTGTACTCTTTCCCAGTGATATACACGACTCGATGGTCCAACGAGAATTCATTAAATACGAATATAATAAACTCGACGATAGACCTATGGGATGAATCGAAAATCATAATTTATTAGAGAATATAAGAATGCCAGTGAGATATTATTATTATTATTATATACGGACCGAGGTCTTTTTATACAAATGTATACAGTTTTTACGGTATAACTGATAAAAACAAAAAGAAAAAAAAAAGAAAGTGTTAACCTAAGTCTTAACTAAAATTTACAAAAGAATGGACCGCGCGAAACTGAACAAATATAGGTATGATTAACAAATAGTATTGCGCAATTTTGTTTTGAATGCCTGTAACGTGCCATTAAGAAAGTCGATATTATTGTAAAATATGTTCGAGCTAGTAATAATACAATTTAATTGATATTAATTGATTGTGTTGATTATTCTACAAGGTTATGAAATAAAGTAATGAGAGTTTATTAAGAAGAAAAACAAGAATACAGTTGAAACTATCGCTCAAGTGCTTCGATTCGACTGGCTTTAGGGTAGAAAAACGTGTTCAGCGTATACCGACAAGACGATCTTTTTTATTGATGGCAGAGGGGTAGGAGGACCCAGGTATAAGTGATAGCGGTGCAGAGGAAACTTAATTTTTAGTTAAATCCTGAATACCAAGTTTAACAGATTGATTAGTTAACTACCAATTACTTTGTAAGAGACGATCACCGATCACACAAAACGTGAACATAGTTTCACGAGTTGGAATCGCAGGTGGGTGCGTTGGACGCGATTATCGGTGCGGAGTCGCGCGTACGGTGGCGGTTTTTTTTTCCCGAGGAAATCAGACCTGTAAAATCCGACCTTATCTTTCGCGCCCCATTTTTGCCAGTCTCCGGCAGCGCGGAAAAATTCTCCGGGCAAGACCTGCCTTGAATAAGTAATGCCCAGGGAATCCTCGATCCTCGGGAATTCGCTCTGTTTTGCATCAACCTCCGCCCTACCTCGGCCTCCCGTCTTTTTTATTAACCAGCGCGTGCTACGATCGCGTGATTAATCTACGCCTCTGGCCGCCCTCTAGCACAGCCCGCGATTAAACGTTTGCCCTGACTCCGTGGCCGATTCGAGCACGGAAGCGGCGGCACGCACGATTTCCTCGATCTCCGATGCGTAATAGTTGTTCATCTTCCGCTCGAACTTCGCGGAACGTTGACTTCAGCTTCCTGGAGCCGTTCAGAGACCAAGCTTCATCGAACTGCTACCGGGAAACCTGCGAAATGCACCGCACACTTTTCATTTTGTCACCCTTCAGCTCTCGGAGAACCAGCATCGTTCAGGTCCATGTTTTACCGCAGTTTTTGGAGGTTTGTTTGCTTAGGTAGCTGTCACTTTTGGGAAGAGTATGTAAAGAAAATATATATATATAATTTTATTTTGATTCCCCTCAGGGTTACAATTCTTGAACATAACTCCCCTTTCTTCCGTTTCGCTCCCTTTCACGCTGCTCTTAGCCTATCCTTAATCTAACTTAGCTTAATTACTATTGTATACTAACTTCACCTTAAACTTAACCATAGACTTAAAATTAACTTATTTAATTAGATATATATAGAGAGAGAAAATTATATTTACAAAAGCTAATAACTACCTTAACCCTTATCTTACACACTATAATATTATTTTATAATATATACATCATATACAACAAAGATAAAAAGTTGCCCGGAAAAATAGAAAATTCGGGAAAAAGCAAAAGTGATTTCTGAATCATATTTTAATACAACAAAAAAACGAATGTCGCAGCTTTTAATCAATATTTCAATAGGAACTTGCATTATTGACGTCTTAAGGTTTTTAGGGAAAGAAAAATTGGAAAAGTTGCCTGGAAAAATGTAAAATTCGGGGAAAAATGGAAGTGCTTTTTTCTATGGGATTTTTGTATAAACTCAAGACGATAACTCACGATTTGAACAATGGATATGCGTAATTAGAACGATCTGAAACAAAATTGAAATTTGGACAGGACAACGTCTGTCGAGTCAGCTAGTTGGTAATAAATGAATCGACATTCAATATGCTTTTTCTTAAGAAACAACAATTATATTATTTATTAGTCATTTATTACATTCATTTAATCAGAGGGTTAAACAAACAAACACTTAGTAATATCGCAGGCGCACGTTTTAAAAATAAACGACTTGCTCGCATTCGGACAGATTGTCCCGAGTCGTTTTATTTCTCGGGGACGTGCACTTGAGGTCGGAAGAGTAGAATCGATGCATCTTTTTCGCCGTCGATGGAATACGTTAGAACCCGAGATCGATCGATCTCGCGGGCAGAAAGTTCGCCGATGGTGGAAGTGGATTAAAGCAATTTTCTGTTGCATCGGGTGGTCGCGCTCGCCCACGCGACGAGCAGTTTCTTGACACCGCGAACTTCCCGCCTCGTTGAAGGAAAATTGTGGAAGTTGGGATTGGAAGTTGAATTAGATTTAACTTCGAAAGTCCATCCACCGCGTTGCACCGCGTTGCACCGTGCCGCGCAGCCGAGTCGCGACAAAATACCCGAAACTGACAATTCCCTCCTTTCGGCCACGAGCCGTGAAAGACTGCCAGCTTCTCCTTTGTTGGCTCGCTACGTGCACTCTGTGGCTCCCTTTCTTCTCATCGTTGCTGGAATATGCTATTCGCGCACGATATTGCGCATTTTTACATTGCGGAATCACTTTGAATGCATAAAACCCTTCAGAAATGGTAATTTTTCGAGGAAGACCGTGGGCACCGTCTCCTGACGGTCGTTAAGGAGATTCGTGAGAGCTTTAGAACTTCGATTTTTATCGATGCTGTTGGTACACGAGTGGAAATATATATATATTATATATTAGCGTAATTAGCGCTGAATTATACAATACAGTTTGAACTGGCTGAAACGTACACGTCTGTCCTACTCGGAGGTCTAACAGAGAAGAAGGGCAACGCTGCGATACAATATAAACACGCGTTAGGATATACACAAGAGTGTGATGCTCATTACAATATAGTAAGCAACAGATGTCGTGATTACATATTCTTATAGGAGGATTCCTATATTTCCTACAGATGCATTGTTTATCGTTCCACAATTTTTATGAATCTAGAATATACAGTGACTCCCACTGATATTCGGACACTCTTAAAACGACGATAACTCTTTTAAAGTTGTACTATACGATTCGAACTTTTTTTGGGAAGCTAGAGCAATTAGTTTGCTACGGGAAGTGAAAAAAAAAATTGTCAAAAATTGCAATTGATCGGAACTGTAGGCTGGCACTGAAAATATATATTTTGTAAGCTGCTATGGCCACCCGGTATATTCTTGATATCGCATATATCGAATACCAACTGTTTGTTACCAACGATAGACAAATGTAACAAAATAAAACGAACGTCTGACGTTGCGAATAGCGACGAGTCTCGTCAGGTCCGTCGTCGGAAAAAGACGTATATCAAAATAAAGTTAATTGATTCCCTTTGTCTTGATCCCGGCCATCTCTTACAATTTTCAAAACTAAACCTACCGTGCATGAAAATTGTTTAATTTGTGTGATACGACAGTCCCTAATTTCAGATCTTCCACAGATCCAAAAATGTCACGCTCAACTATTTTCATTGCCAAAAAAATTAACCTGTTGAGCAGAGCTTCAGGAAAGAGCGGTAGAAGATTGCGAAACTTCGACCGAAATAGGAAAAGTTTTAGCAGAAGCGCGTTATCTCGCACGATGAATCGGTTGTCGTTGCTCGGATCAAACGCCGCTTTATCTCCGGAGGAAATGCAATTTCTTATCTAGCTCGTGGAATCGATAACTGACGACTGATAGTCAAAACACATAGCTCGAGCTCGGACTGATCTGGATTCCCCCGCGATCCAGGATTTTCCTGAAAATAACTGCAGAAAAAAAAACTACCCTCGAATCAATCGAGTATTAATCGAGGCTGGGCGTTCATAAATCTCGGCGAGCGATATTAATTAATAACAGGTATTTTTATTTTTCGCGGCGCATAGGTTCGATCATTATTACTTTGTATTAGCCCTACTTGTAGCAATTTTGTAAGAATTGTCATACGTGTGCTGTCTAAAATAGTAGAGGAAAAGGAAAGGTGGTGTTTCGTCCTAATAGTAGGGCTAATACAAAGTAATAATGATCGAACCTATGCGCCGCGAAAAATAAAAATTCCTATTATCTAATATGGCGATCGCGAAAAAATACCTATTGATTAATTAATAACGTTAACGATGAATAATAACGGGCAACGTATGCGTTAAAATCTGGGTCAGGTATCGTCGAAAGAGAGAGAGAGAGAGAAAGAGAGAGAGCAGAGTCGGTGTGTTAGGCGTGCTTCTGGTCGGCGTAATTTTCTTGCTAGCCGGGTTCGTTCCCTTGAGGGGCAGCCACGCCTCCGCTACCCTTTTCCGCTCGAAATAATTAATATACAAGGCACAGGAGAGCGATACGGGGGCGGGTGGGATTTCGGTCGAAGGAAACCTCTTTCCGAGGGACCTGCGAGACCCATGAAGTGCTAATGTGCTTCCGTAAAGACCTGTCGACCGACCCGACCAACCGGTTCATAAAAAATGAACGCCAACACACCCTGCAACGTTTCCACGGTGCCTCGTGACACATCTTCTCGAAATCTTTCGACAACCGAGCTGCATTGGCTCTCTAAAATGCATCGTCCGTTTACGGAATCGTTCACGATTCATTTCTATCCTTCTTTCTTTAAATCTAATCTGCTCTATCTGCAGATCTTCTATTACAAAATCAAAATTGTCCAAGCGAACCAAACGAAACAGACATGTATTTCTCCTTTTAATAATTTCAATAAGCTAGCAATAATAATTATTTAATTTTCTCGATTGCAATGAATTAATAAAGCTATCGGCGCACAGGTTCGATCAAATGAAAAAAAAAACAAAGCATATTTGCAAAAGTTTTAAATTATTCCCAACGTTTCGATCCCGATGTGGATCATTCTCAAGAGAATTTTGCGTCTGAAAATTACCAAATCTTCTATTAATTGTTTCAAACAAAATATCCAACAAAAGGTATCTGATATACCTTTTCCCGTACTTGCTATGTGTAAAACTGTTTAGAAATGTGTAAATTTAAAATTGAGTTCCATGTTGACTCAGACAGCAACTGAACCAAACGACTGTTAAGAGAGAACTAAACGCACAACCACTGGAACGACGTACATTGACCAACAGCCAATCAAAACGAGTGATCGACAAGAGAGACTGCCACTTATAACTCCAATACACGTGCCATATACCATTTGTTGTTATGTTACAAGAAATTATTAAACATTAATATTAATTGACTCAGAAATTCTAAAACACTAAGTGTTTATTAAATGGATGAGAACTCGTTAATTAAAGGGAAACTAGGAATAATGTAACATCTTTCAGTTCTTCTAATGTTCCTATCGGTTCGTATCCGACCAATCAATACTTCTGTTAAACGCATAAAATCCGCAGTCTATTAACCCTTAGCACTCGAGTGGCACCTCTGAGGCGCCACTAAAAATTGCCGTACTATTATTTAATATATATGTCGGTATCTAACCAATTACTATACATTTAAGTATTGTATGAGGTATTATATCAATTTCATATTTATCAAATATAAAAAATCATAGCGAATGGAAATATTGTAGGTCAGAAGAAACGTTTAATTTTCCAGTTAAAATAGCTTCGAGTGCAAAGGGTTAATCATCTTAGTAAGCTTATCGAGCTTAATATTAATAACACTTGTCATTTTTCTACTATACCGAATTGCAGTAACTTTGATCGGGAGCACATGAAATCCGCAATCTATTCATCGCACATGCCACAAGTAGACTACCGCGTCTGACCACAACGCGCCCATTCCCCTTAAAATGCTCGCTCACGCAAAGGCCGCATCGCATTCGTGCAGAATCCAGAAAATTCAATTTCACGTATCCGGCCATGATTTTCACGAAAATCTGCGACGGTGAGGCCGCTCCCTTTTTCCTTCCATCGAGAATCGTGGAAAAGATTCGCGTGACGGTTTTCCGCGGAAACGAATGAACCGGACACGAGCCTGTATCACGCGCTCGCCTCGGCTTTCCTCCCCTTTCTTTTTCGCTCACGCGACAGGATCGGGCTTGCCATAAATTCAACGGCACAAAGAGAAACGAAACTCAAGAAGGCCACGATGCTTTATGTTTCGCATCACGCTACCGGCCGATAACATTAACGAACCAATCCCCGTTCCCTTTTTCTCTTTCTCCCTAGGTTTCTCTCGGTTTTCCGCCCTTCTGAACGTCAGGGGGTGAAAGTTATCGTTCCTCCACGCCCGGCGGCCTGCTCTACACTTTTTTCCGGGGGTTGGGAACGCGTTTCTTCTCTTCCGTATTCTTTCTTTGGCCCAGTTTTCCCCGTGGCTCGCGTGGCGTCGCACACTGGTACCCTTTCAGCGATTTACCTGGTCAAAAGTCGATTTCAAAAATTTTACCTAAACTGTGAAATTTTTCGTGCTTGCTATAGTTTAATATATGGGGGACAATGTACTAATATTGTTTTTTTATCATTCAGGCACTCATGAAGTGCTGTACTTCATCGAAAGTTAAAGATTTGTCGTAGTACGTGTCTTGCTGCTACAATTCGATGAGACAGCATATCTTTTGGTAATTATTTACATTTCAACACGATTAGTATGTAAATAAGATTTGTTACGATTGTAACACTTGATGAGTGATTATGTTGTACTTCCGGGTGCGTCCGAGCAGTTTTTTTAAACGCGGTTGTAATTGTCAATGGTTTGGGTTTGCAGTAAGACAAAAATTGCTTGCCCGAATTTGCCCCCCTTCTTTTCACAGCATTTTCTTTATCGCGCCAAGCGGCCCTTGCGTTTCGGCCGCGCACGCTTTCCAGACGTAAACACTGCTTCTGTTTTATTTTCTTTATTAAATTTTTTTTATTATTATAATTATTATAAAAATAAATAAAATGATTGAAAAATGTATTTAAAATACTTAAACAAATAAAAAATGATATTATATGTGATTTGAAAACGTTGTGGGATCATTAAACATTATAAATAATTTTTAAAATTTTTAAAGGGACCACTGTGCGTCGCGCACTCTTCATTAGACACGCTCCGATTTCGCGAGATACTCGACGTCGATCCTCCGCGATCGCGAGATCCTCCGGCTCTGTTCAATCATCGCGTTGCCACACGCCGAGATTTTTAATTGTCCGGTCGCGTGCGTCCACGCGCTTCGATCGCCGGACAATCACCTTGAATTTACTATCCGAGCCCTTTTCTTACGGTCCCCTCGATTAATCATCTCTCTCCCGCGCCCATCGCGATTCGTTAACGTCGCGCGCTCCTTTGAATCTAGAGAACGCGATAATGTATAGCGCGATGTTCCGCAAACGTGTTCTCGTTCCTGCGCTCTTTCCTAGGGCTTCGATCGCACGAGTTCTCCGCTTCCGGCCTCACCTCGCGATACACCTTGCCGCTTCCTCGTTCACTTTCAAGGAGAGCACAACATGCGGGCCCCTTCCGTAACGAATACTTTCCGTTCCAGCTGCAACCAGCCGAGATTACGATCTGATCCGAGTGAATGATCCAGGTTACCTTACGCACGAAAACTTTCGCCTCGAAACGCTTAACGCCGCCGCCGGATAATGACTGCAGCATGCAGTGAGAAATTGCGAATGATAAACTTATCGCGAAAGGACCCTTGTATTTTTCCGATCCAATTTCTGTTTTTCGATACTGTGCTAGTCTTTCGCTGGCTATTAATAAAGTAGAGAAGTACACGTGTGCACACCTTAACACTAGAAAGACTGAAACTTAGTATATACCTATATTGCCCAAAAGCAGTAAAAATGACTTGAGAAGACTAAAAATGCAGTAGAAACGAAATATAGACTGGTGAGAACACTCCGGAAGAACGTGCGGAACAATGTAAAAGCGAATATTGTAAATAGAGTTCGTGTAAAAAGAGTCCCAGGTGTATGAAGCACGATGTACGATGTAACAAAAATCCTTAAAGCGTGCCCAGGTACGAACACCTTAAAGTTCTACTATCGCCATCTTAACACTTTACCTACCGGAAGCCTATTAATAGGATTTTCAATATTTTTGCTGTACCAAATGAAAGCATAGAATTTTTCTTTTAAAGCGTGCCCAGGCACGAACCCTTCAAGTTCTACTATCATCATCTTAACACTTTACCTACCGGAAGCCTATTAATAGGATTTTCAATATTTGTGCTGTACCAAATGCAAGCATAGAATTTTTCTTTTACGTTGCAATCTTAAATGTAGCTATTAGATGACCTTGTTGAGGGTGACTTGTTAGTTCATAATAAAAATTGCTTTTGCTATTGAAGGTTCCACTAAAAAGTGTTTCGCCATGTACCATAGATTTTTCAAAATTATGCAATAATCACCGGTCGGTAATATGTTAAGGGTTGTATCGCGACAAGTGGCTGGAGACGGAACCGAAATGCTTCCCATTAAAATCAATCGTCTATGTCGCAAAATCTCTAAAAACAAGTCGGCTAATTGAACAGCCCTTGTGGAATGTTGAGAGTAACGACCATTTATCGGAGCGGGTTTCATAAGAAGCGCGTTCGTCCGAGCTTAAGGGGGTTCTTTGATGTGCTCCATCGCCCCTCCCCCCTCCCCTCCCTTCCTCCTGAAAGATTCACGAGGCAACTGCTGTTCACCGGTTAGCTATTCATGGTGCGGAGCATATTCTCGCAAGGGAACAGGGTGTGCCGGACCAGAGAGAAGGAGAGAAAGAGAGACAACAGTGACGGAGGAAGGAAACCGTGTCCGCTCGGTGACTTTCATAAGGCTTTATTGCGAGGCCTGTGGTCGTTGCCGAATCGAGGAGGGCCGGGACGAGTGCTTAAGCACTGACGACAGTTTGAGAGATCCTCCCAGCGTCCCGTTTGCGGCTAATGTACCCTTCCCGGTCCCTGTTCCTCGTCCCTGGTTCCCTAGAAACGCCGTCCTTTTCTTCTTCTGGAGCCGCGACTTCCTCGCCGCGGGAAATCCGTGTTCCTCCAGAACGTTTCTGCGTTTTCCCTTCTCCGCAATTCTTTTCATACGTTCTCCCCTTTCTCTCCGTTTCCTCTCTCAACGCCAGATGCTGCTAACTGCGCCCTCCTCTGATGAGATGCTCGTCTCCTGCTTTCTTCCAACCATGCCCGCTCTCGAATTCTCTACTCAGCCGTCTTCGCGAGCAAGGGCTGAATTCTGACGCCGCCCACCGGCCCCTTCAACCCCAGACCGGATCGAATACGCCACGCGTTGCTTCCTCTTACTCCTCGGGACTGTGCTACTCACCTTTCATTACCGCGGTCCAGAGCCTGGCGACAGTGTCGACGCACGCGGATACCTCGAACCATCGCACAGTGGTCCGGTGGGCCGCTTTTTATGGCCAAAACTATTGTAGCGTTATTTCAATCTTCTTCTTCTTCTATATATATAAAAATGATGTACTGACTTATTCACCTATCAACGCACAGGCTAAACCCTTGGACCTAGAAAGCTGAAATTGTGCACAGAGGTTTCCTTTATGATCTATACAAGGGATAAGAAAGGATATTTCGACTTTCAACCCCTAAGGAGGTGAAAAGGGGTGGCAACGTTTGTATGAGGAATATTTTGTTCGCGATCCGATTTGCTTCAAACTTGGTCTTATTGCTCTGATATAATTAATCAAACACCTATTTCAGCATTTTACAAAATTCAACATCTAAGGGGGTGAAAAGGGGTTGCAACGTTTGTATGAGGAATATTTTGTTCGCGATCCGATTTGCTTGAAACTTGGTATTATTGCTCTTCAATATAATTAATCAAACACCTATTTCAGCATTTTACAAAATTCAACCCCAAAGGGGGTGAAAAGGGGTTGCAACGTTTGCATGAGAAATATTTTATTTGTTGCTTGGTCTTAATATGCTCATTGATAAATCTGAATGGGATGAATGGGGGGTTAAAAGGTTTTATTGGCCGTCTTCGCGAGAGGAGGTTTTTCGAGTTGTGTTCTCTGAGCAACCGATCAGACCGCACAAACTCTCCTCGCGAAACGGCTGAGTTGTAAATCGTCACCCTAAAGTTTGAATTGTTTCTATCCTGTGTTAAGAAACTAACACTAGCAGTAGCAAAGATTGAAGCTTAAATTCCCTACCCATCTGCAAAAGTTCCAAGCATTCTAAACTTTGATTGAAGCGTGGACTCCCTACGCAACAGAAGGCTCAGCCTCGTAAATATATAGATTTAGTAAATTCTCTTCGAATCGCTCGTATCGCTAGTCCGACTCGTTAACAGTGGAAGCTTTCCGCGGCGTCAGGAAGGAAAACCGTGTAACCCAACGAACCAAAAACTCTCTGTCGGAGCCGGACAGCCCCTTTAGGGTAGGAAAAATGGCGTTAGATGTCGTGTTCCGACAGGCGGCCCGCGTTTCGTGTCAATTACGCAGGGATGGATCGTTCTCTCGTTAACGGGGCGCGATAAATACTGGTGTTATTTGATCAGGGGGCCCTTATTGCATAAACAGTTTCCGGGCGCGGAATAAATTTCAGCGGAAAGGCTGTGGCAGGGAACACTGTGCACAGTGGGTGGAGACGGTGGGGAGGCAGAGAAGGTGGTTGTTGTAGGTTCGCGCGGATGGAGGGGTGGTTTGAGCGACGGAATTCCAGGCCGGGCAATAACGGCCGCGAAATTCGGCGTCGCGCGCTACAGCACAGGCTTGTTCCGTGCGGCACGGCCGTCGCGGTGATTAATTAAAACAGAGGTTAATATACGGGTCGAGGCTCGGCTTTAAGAGCAATTCATACGGTGTCCCAGGGGTCAACCACGGAATACTTTTCAGCTGGTTTCTACGCCGCGCCGCGAGCACCGTCAACCAGAGGAGCTGGCCGGCTTAATGGGGCTACCCTGCTAATTCCGGGGAGACTTAAATCACGGCTGCGGCACGGCATCGCGTATCGGGCCTCGTTCTCCTCTCTCTCTCTCTCTCTATCTTGCTTTGCTTTCCGACGAGTCAACTGGCACCGCGTTTCCGCGAGCCTGCCCACACAGGAAAATTCTCACCTCTCCGAAAACCTCCACGAAAACCGTCCTTCCGCGAAGCGTCGCACAGTGAAACATTTAGCCCAAAAAGTCGGATAAAACTATTGTTGGTTAGTTAAATAAATAAATATACGCAGGGTTGAATATACAGGATGAGTCACCAAACGTTAGCACCTCATTTATTTTTATTGTTTCTAAAGATACGTAAAATATGGTAAGGACAAAGTTGAATGGTACAATGGGGCTGACACGATGCAAAAAAAAATTTTGTTTTTATGTCATTTTTTTGGAGATATCAAGGTCACCTTCATTTTTTTAAATGGAATGAGGTATTTTTTAATACATTAATCGATGCAGCTGGACATTCGTTATAAAAAAGTACTAACCTATGTATGTCGAAAAGTTAGTAGTTCAGGAGATATTTCAATTTAAATAACTCAAAAATACCATTGCAATCGTACTAAGACGTTACTCTAGTAAGTAAACGCTGACGTATCTTTTTTTTTCGTATCTTTAGAAACAACAAAGATATTTGAGGTGCTAACATTTGATGATTCACCCTGTATATATATATATATGGTTTATTAAATGATATAATAAAGGTTACTGTTCACATTCTATGATCTAAATATGTATCTGCACACGTGGCAAGCATACGACTGTTTTTTGCGCGCTCACTTTTGCGAAGTCACATCGCAACATTTATGTATGTGTATAGAAATTCGTAGATGTTTAATAATTAAACTTATTTATATCGATCGTAATATTGTTAATACAAAATCGTTGATTGTTATCGGCGCTACGGTTCGATCGTTAAATACACGTATTAAACGAACGTTTAATAATGTTCAACTTTCTTTTTTGTTGGAATTTCACCGATCTCGTAGAAGCAGCCGCAAAAGTATTCGTCCAACGTTTAATAATTTTTATAAAATTGGTTCGAATGACTCGAGCTTTTTTTGTCGGAAGGATTAATATACCAGGAGTAATTTAAGAAAAAATGAATGGTCACGATTTTGCGTTAGCCCCGTCGTGTTAGTCCTTTAATCCCGAACCGTGGCACGTTTAATCCTCCCCCGCAGATCGTCCAAGAATTAATTCCCTCTCCTCTGCTGAGCGAAGTTTCGGCCCTCGAAGTCCTCGGCCTCGAGGAAATACGGGCGCGTCGCGACACGACACGCGCTTATCAATCTTTGACGGATCAAGAGGGGCTCTCCGAGGCGTCGCTCGAGTCCACGGCATCCATTAAACTCTCGTCAGACCGTGGCGCTGCGTGTCGGCTATGGACTTGAGCAACTTTGATGGAACTTTTCCTCCTCGCAGGAAAATTAGATGACGCCAAAGCGGCTCTAGCTCTACACGCCACGAAAGAACCACGGTTCCGATACCGGCTGCCGCTCGATTATGAATATTTCATTCTTTTTCGAGATACACCAGACACTCCGTCGATCGTTGCAAAATCGACTGGTTATTTGCCGATGAAAAACCGACGATTATTTCAGTGACGTATACCGATGTAAATACGTTTTTTAAGAGTTATCGTTGAGAGAATTTCCTCTGTACACAATTGTTATTATTATTCTTTATTATAGACGGACTGAAGCTCTTTTACATAAGTGTTTACAGAATAGAAAAAAAAGAGAAAGATATAATACTACTCGTGTAATAACAAAGAAGGGACATGCACAATAAGAAAAATTTAATAATGGTACAATCGATATGGTATTATCATATAATCATGCGTAGTTGCATTTGAAAATTTCGTAAAGAATCACTGAAAATATCAATACGATTCTAAATAGTGCATGATTTTGTGATAATGCGATTCATGGGATTAATTAATCCATAAATAGATTTCGCTTTAAGCGTTTGAAAATCCACTCTTGTTCTCAGTTCACGTTCTAGTACATAAAAATTGATTTGCGCAAGTAGGGAGAAACAATCAATATGAGTATTAATTAAATTAAAAATAAACCTCTGAATTGATTATCGATGGCAATACCACCCTTACGATTTAATGTTGCGAAAGAATCGTTTACGGAGCGAGGATTAATAATTGGGAAAAATCGTGCTGTTTCGATGGCGGTGTCTCGTCGACCGTTCTACTCGTAGTGGAATAATTTCGAGAGCGAGGAGCTCGCAGTTAATTAATGGGTTTCATTTTTCTTTGCAGCTCTCGGAGCTCGAGCAGCGGGTGCTGGAAGCGGAGGGCCGCGCCGACGTGGCGGAGGACAAGGTGAGAATAAATTATAATCGCTGTGTTCTCTCTCTCTCTCTTTCGTTCTTTCTCTCGTAATCGAGCGAAATCATTCTACGAAAGGTTTCGAAAGGATTTACCACAATCGCGGTATCCTTTCGACATCGTTAAACGGTGATCATGGTCGTCGAAAGCGGACCGACGCGCCGTTAAACCGCTTGCCGAGTTGCGACAACGTTCCAGATCGTCCGGTCGATTCGCTCTAAGCAATTACGTTGACTCGCAATTAACGGGACACCGGTGTCGTTAGTTAACGCTCGGCCCGAAGACATCAAGGATAAATAATTAATTTAGCGAGTGGTAACGACGCTACTCGCGAGACCATCGCACGCACACCGGTTTAATGACTTCGAGAGCAAGTGCAAGCGCGAGGTAGCTGTCCCATTAAATCGTCATTCATTTGGTCGCTTTCGAAAACCCATTCCCGTTTCACTGTTTCCAATAGCGGCTCAAGTCACGTGGAGGCCCTAAGCGGAAAAAATTTTGGGGCCCTCAAACTCAAGTTAGAAATAGAGTTGCAAGAAAACTCTCATAAACTTAATTTCACGTAAATAAATTGAATTTTTTTGTAAAAACAAATAAATGTTGCGAATTCAGGGCCCCATGGTATCCCGGGGCCCAATGGTGCTCAAGTCAAGTGGAGGTTCCAAGCGGTAGAAATTTTGAGGCCCTCAAACTCAAGTTAGAAATAAAAGTTGCAGGCGAACTCTCCTAGACTTATTAATAAAAAAGAAAAGTAATGAAAGATTTCATACCGTTACACATTAAATAAATTTCTTTGAAATTAGGGGCCCTATGGTATTCGGGGGCCCCATGCAGTCGCTTAATCCGTTTACCGTTAGATCCGCCACTGATTGTTTTTTAATTAGAACGTTGATCCATACGAGTTCCACGGAATCTAATGAACGGAACAGCTGGGTTTTAAAGGGCAGTTAAGATTGCGTACCCTTAATCGATCCTCGTGGTTGCTCGATGAGCTCCTCCCGCGCAGATAAAAAAGAAAACGATACAATAATCGATACTGCGTTACCGACCCCGTGGACAATCGAAAACTGCACCCTCCGGGGAGCTCTGCTACTCTTACCGACTGCCACCCTGCTTTTCTACCCTGGATACACCCTTAGATTCTCGATTTATCATCGGGGGTAGTTTTTTTCCTACAATCGCTAAAGTTGAGTTTACAGCTTCTTCACCGGATCAACTCTTTGTCAATTTAGTTTACCCTTTCGGAAGGGCGTGAATTTTAGCTTGATCTTTGCGCGAGCAACTGGAGTTTATTAATTGAACTGTTCTGAATTGCCGAGGAGATCCGATTTATATTTCAATTCTTCATTTCTTCTTATATTTCATTTCTTCTATTCGCGTCTTGAAAATTTGAATGTTAAGAAGCATGTCGCTGTGACGAGAAACTACCGTTCGGTAGAAACTACCCTCTGCCGCGTATTCCAGCGGCAGTTACCCCCAGAGCGAAGGGTCCTCTCGGTTGGTACAGTGCCAATATCATGGTTGTCAGGGCGCATGTTGGTCCGCATTGATTTTTGCTGGGGCGCGAGGAAGATGGTTCACTAGAACAGGAGAAAGACGGCCAGCTGACTGCTCCGGAGAGGAGAGAACGAGAGCGGCTAGAGAAGAGAGAGAGAGGAGCGGCAATATGGCCGAGCAGCCGGCCGGCAGGACCGTCGTTTTGTTATGACCTCGAAATTCGGCGGTGAAGTCGTTCGGGGTTGGTGAACCACGTGCATCCGCGGGTGCCGGCTCGTGTTATCTTCGTGTTCGTGGTCACGGATCCTCGATCACGCGTGGTCTCGATCGCGGAAGGATCGCCCGAGCTGATCGGCTCGGACGGCGACGTCGACATTCGAACCACCGCGACTTGAGAATTATGGATCCCTGCAGGTGACATCGATGAAAGGTAACACCTGAACTCGCTGGGTCCCTCCTAGGCTAGCAATCGATCCTTTCCTGCTGCGATTACACGCTCAAACACGCTTAATCAATGATTCGACTATGCCATAGTGTCGTTGCTTCTCGAAGACGTCACAGCCATCTGGAACACGTTCCAGTCGATATTCGTGAAGTTTATATAAAACTAGCTTTTCCCCGCGGCTTCGCTCGCACAGGAAACTGTTTAATGTCCTCGAAAATTTAGATTGTTTCTCCATAAAACCTTTCAACCCTTTCCGGATTGTATAAATGAGCATTAAGACCAAGTATCAAGCAAATCTGACTACAAGTAAAATATTTTCCATAGAAACGTTGCAACCGCTTATCACCCCCTTAGGGGTTGAATTTTGTAAAATGCTGAAATGGGTGTTTGATTAATTATATCAAAGAGCATTAAGATGAAGTTTCAAGCAAATCCGACCACAAATAAAATATTTCTCATAGAAACGTTGCAACTCCTTATCACCCCCTTAGGGGTTGAATTTTGTAAAATAGTGAAATGGGTGTTTGATTAATTATATCAAAGAGCATTAAGACCAAGTTTCAAGCAAATCGGACCGCGAACAAAATATTCCTCATACAAACGTTGCAACCCCTTTCCACCCCCTTAGTGGTTGAATTTCGAAATATCCTTTCTTATCCCTTGTATAGATCATAAAAGAAACCTCTGTGCACCATTTCAGCTTTCTAGGTCCAAGGGTTTAGCCTGGGCGTTGATAGGTGAATAAGTCAAGAAACCATTTTTTTGATGGGCCTGACAGTTAGGGGTTGAAAACTGGTTTCTTGCGATAATTCAAAACGAAAGGGTTGTAGGAGGGTTATTTTTACTGACTCGAATACGTTCTCTCGTAGGTTTACTCGTTGTTCAAGCTCGTCGTCAGCTGTTTTTCTTAAGATTCTTTGAAGATTAATTTCCTAGATTATAGAAAAAGCGATTATAATCATCCACAGTTTTCCCAGAACATTTTCCAAATATTTAAACTTCTTCTATTTACTTGATCAGAAAATCATGTGAAAGAATTGAGCATAGTTAATTGGATAAGGACCGTAAAGCCATTGTGGAGTTGACGAGTAAACGGCGTTAAACGGATAAGGATCGTTGTCTGAAGAAATAGTGGATCGTCGATCTCGTGGAACGATCGAGGAGCCCGGTCGTCGCAGCTCGACGAAAGGGCAAAACGGATTTAACGACCCGCTTTGACGGGACGTGTCGCGTATATGTAGAATTGGCCGCGGGCCAATTCATGAGTAATCCGCGTTTCCCGTGAGCACCCGCGCAACAAACAAAATAAAGGCGCAGCGCAGACGATCCGTCCACACTCTCCCCGCGACTCTCCTGTAAATATTTCAAAGCCGCCGACCAAAGGCTCCGATGTTGCTCTTTCGCGTCGCCCTTCGCGACCCTGAAAGGAACCCTCTTTTAGAAATCGATCCGCACGCCGCGCCGCAAGCTTTTTATCGAGCCCCCTTACCACTCTCCTCAATTAAATCATTTGAAAAAAATGCACACATTCTAGTCGACTGCGCTGCGACACTGCCGGCCTACGTGAAAAATCGCAGACCGCAAATAAGTGTACGTTTTGTTCTTTCTGCGTTAATCAGGCTAAAATCGTGTTCCGAAAATCATCTTCTAAATTTACCGCCATATATTGATTTCAAGAACCGTTGATCCTTGTGTTCAAACTAGTGTGTCTATGTATTCAGTTTTTCCATGTTTTTTACATTTTTTCGGCTCCGTCCTAACATTGACCGCAGTACGTTTTCAACCAGCATCTTTTTCGAATCAGTTCAATGTTTAATTTACACAAGTAAAGTTATTAATAGCAAGTATGTATTAATATCTTTTCTTCAATTTCAATTCACTTATATTACATACTTTATTCAACATATATTTTTGTTTCTTTTAGACGCAAATTTCCTTTGAACTAGGTTCAAACCAGAACCGAAATGTTAGGAAAGAAAGAAGGTTTATTGCAACATTGCTATTAGATTAAATTGATCGAAACGGTTGCGCCGAAAGCATTAATTTCAAATATTCAACATTTGCGATCGATATAATTGATTATTTATCATCTTCTAATCGTATTCCAGTTAAAATAAAGATCATCTTTTAATCATGTTCTTTCTATCACAAAGATCGTGTTCTAATAACAATAAAGATTGTGTTCTCATCGGAATAAAAATCGTGATGTAAATTTTTAATTTCTCTGTATTGTATGTATTGCATTCTGTATTTCAATTATGTTGAAATAAATCTCATATGAGATTTTCTATAGGGGAGAGTCTTGCAGTACCGACCGCTCTAAGTTTTCTAGTTACATATTAGGTGGACTAGAATCGGTAAAAATTAAAAACAGGAAAATTGTAACACAAAGGGAACTTAATAAAAGGCGAGAAATTAATTCTGTGAAATTTAATAATCAGTATTCATTATTTGTAACAATAAAACTAGTAGAAGTTGAAGGAAACAAAGAATTGTCGTCCAGTACCTAATAAAAAAAAAAGTCCAGTGTCTAATAAAAAAAAAAAAGACCGTCGAGAACATATGTCTTTATTATAATATTCATGTATCTTCAGTATACAATTCAGGGATGCTGCAAGAAGCAAAAGTACATTCTGTAAAAAGAAGAAAGGACCCGTCGCAACGCGTCTCGATCGTAAACGTCGCGCAGGATCCAGTGCAATTTGTTGATCCGCTTCTCACGCGTCCGCCGCGCCGGTCGTTGATCCATTTAGCCGCGTCCGCCGCCGCCGCCGCCGCGTGGTCGTCAGATGTCTCTCTTCTTTTCATGCTGTCTCTTTTTTTCTGCGGCTGCCCCCAGCCCATCCCGCCCAAAAGATTCGGGTCGGTTGAATGGCTGTATCTGCGTGCACGTGAACGGACCCGTTTTGGCGGGAAGCCAGCACGCGATTCGACGACGAAGACCGGTCTTTGTCGCGTGCAGCCGCACGTGCACCGCCGCCGCCGCCGCTACGCTCCAGCCTAAAGAGATAAAGCGACCGGTCTGTCTCCGGCTCCCACAGCAATCGACCCGTTCCATCCTTCCACCGTCTTCCAACCGACGCGACGACTGAAACCGCCTTCTGCAAAGATCGAACCGAGAGCCACTCTCACCCTTCTCTCCCGATTGAACGTCGCGATACGATTAAATCGTTGTCGATTCGAAGCATCGTGTTGTCGGATTCGGGATCGATGTTCATTTGTTACTCGTTCGGCCGACCTTCAATTACTGAAATCAACACCGCGTATATCAGTTACATGCGATTCTGCCACGTGGACTTATCATTTATGTCACAGTATTGTAAATGATTCCAAATGTAACTGCGGCTATGAGGTTCAGGACCTTTGTTTGATTATTTTACGTCGCTTTTTCAACTGCTATGGTTATTAAACGACGGGACCTACAGTTTAAGGTGGGTTCCGAACCACCTTGGGCACCACAGTTTTTTTTTTCAGGACCTTAACTATATTATTTGGCAATGTACCTTATTGGAATCACGAGTTGGTCTTATGAGGGGAATTAATAAGCTCAATTTGTTTCCACCCTTGAATGTTAGATCGTTGCTCTGTAAACCGAACATTCAAGCGTGTCATCTTCTTTTGAATTTCTTCAAACAATGTAATCTACAAGTATTTGAAATTATGTATATGTCAAATACGCTGTTTTCCTATTGATCCTAATGTATATCTCAAATAAGGTGTGTTTATATTAACCCAAATGTAAAGCTTCATAACCTCCAAAGGGGAGTTACATTAAGCTCAATATAAAAAAAAAAAATTATCTCACAGCATAAGAGCTCCCTGGACCTTCATCATGGTTTATTCTGAATAGAATATTTATACTACAATTAATGTTATTGACGCACTGGTTCGATCAATTGCAGACAATAAGCAAATTTGCAAAATATCACATGAAATTTAATTCAACGTTTCGGTCTGAATTTAGATCAATTTCAAAAATGTAAATTTTCTGTATTGTGTATGTAAGAATTTATCAAATAATTAATATATGCTTAGGTAAATGCATTCCCATACAAGCAGAATGCAGAATTTACTTATTGTCTGCAATTCATCGAACCAGTGCTCCAATTACATTAAATTGTAGTTTTGAACAATTGTCGATCGAGATACAGAGAACTGTTAGAATATTTATAGATTAGAATGCTTTACTTTTAGCTTTCCGGCCATAAAAAGAAACTCGGTTTACAATTTTATCTTACTCTCTCATCCTTCCATACAACTCCGAGGATACAAATTATAAAAAACAAAAATGAAGGATACAAATCCTTCCATACACTTTGCTTTGCACTATCCTTCCCCTATCATTCTCTCTGCCCTTTTCTTTTCTTTCAATTTTTCCCCTAGCTTCCTCAGGAATAGAATATTTATATTTATTGTATGCTTATCCTCGTATACTTTCTCTAACGATTAGATACCGATAAGAGACGGATAACATTTGATATCGAGTTGATAGAAACTTAATCGGAATGTTCGCGTGCTCGAGGAACGAAGATGTTTCTCCAGTTTTGCATACCGTCTCCAAGAAGGGTTTTCGGTGGCAGTTTCTCGCACAGATCGCTCAATCCTCCTCGCACCTGATAATCGGCGATTATCCCCGAACCCACGACGATAAACCCGAAGAGCTGTGGGAGCAAGATAAACCAGGAACGTGGAATCCGAGTTGCAGCTCGAGGGAATTCAATTATCCCGTGACGGAGCTATTTCTGGTTTCGCATCGCTTTGCTTTCAAGCCTGCGCTCCGGGAGACGTTCGTCGAATCGATAAATCTCGAGACGCGGTTCAAAAATCGCCGGTCACGTTCGACGCCGCGCTTGAACCGCGGGTCGTCGTCCTCGATGCCGAAGAACGGGGCACACGGTGCTTGGAAACAGTCTTACAATATCGATTTTGGTCCTTGAAACTGCTCGAAAACTGTTCCACGCAGCCAAAATACCTTCGACCACCGTAGCGATCTTCGAGAACCGACTTTTTTCTTTGGCCCGGGATCGGCCCTTTCGGTTCTGAACTTGAAAAAACACAATTCTAGAATTTTACATGAAAATCGGCCAAATCGGTCCAGCCGTTCTCACGTGATGTCGTGACCAACGAACAGCATTTCATTTTTATTATTGTAGAGAAGATATATACAATAATTATGTTCATTACATATACTTATGTTATCTGTATTGTTTATTATGGCTGTCGGGACCTGTTCGAGTCCTGAGA
Organism: Lasioglossum morio; assembly: GCA_916610235.2. Taxonomy (NCBI): domain Eukaryota; kingdom Metazoa; phylum Arthropoda; class Insecta; order Hymenoptera; family Halictidae; genus Lasioglossum; species Lasioglossum morio. Next base: position 28,561,910 of record OU744326.1, read on the forward strand.
GTATTTTTCCTCGAGAAAGGAAACTCGTATTCGAAGTCCTCTCCTGAGGAGTGCTAGGATAAGAAGGAGGACGGGGCGCAGGTCTGGAGAGATCGATGAGTCCTCTCTGAACGGCGATCCTGCTCTGGTCCTGGCTCTCCCCGCAGGATCCTCTCTTGGCTAACTGGGAGAGGGTGTTCGGGGGTAGCAGGCGACAGTTTCGCAGTCCGTGTGCCGGCTGTCAGGCCGGTCGGCTGGCTTTGGGGTGGCGCGTGCACGCAGGAGTCCGCAGGACCTCTACGAATTCTGCCATTGGCCGCGAGCCCAACCAACGTGACTCATCGCTTCTGGGAAACGAACAGAGCGAGAGAGAGAGAGAGAGAAAGACAAAGAGCAAGACAGGGAGAGAGAGAGAGAGTTTAACGTGTGCATCGGGTTAGGTTGCCGTGTTCCGTTCAGTTCTGTTCGATCTACGGCGTCGCGCGTACCTTGAGCTCTTCTCGTTCGTTATCGTCGCGAGAACAAGGGAGAAAACGAGGCTCCGCGAGCTCGACAGGCTGCTGGGAGTGTCCTCGAGGCTCGCCGGAGTGTCCTCGAGGGAGAGAAGCCACGCGGCCAAGGGCTTAAAGGGATCCTTTCGGCACTCGGAAGCCACGGATCGGCTATCATGGCCACTCGTAGCCTCGGTAAGCCTCGACGTTGCCCACCTATCGTACCCGGGGGGAAAACTGGATCAACCTGGATCAATCCGTGTGCACGCGGTTCAAAAACGCGACCACGCGCGGCTATTCGACCATGCGAGCCTCGTGCGCGATCGACGCACCCTTAGAAGGGGTGGCGATCATGGCCGCGAGAAGACGCTGCACGTGGCGAGACCTGTGATTTCCATTCCTTCTTCCCTCTTCCGAGACTCGGACCCCTCGAACTTTCGGAATCTTCGGAGAATCTTCAGCGAACTTAGCGACACGGAGTTACTGTCCGATCGACGAGCCACCTCGTCATCGAGTGGGCGCTGACTAGTTCGTTAATTAACGAAGCCCGAGTAGTGGCCCGAGACTCCCAAGGCTGACGTTCACGGGGCTCTCTCGCTTGGGAATCACAGTTGCTTTTGGGAAATGTATTTTGGTGGCTTAGCGACGTTAGCGTATGGTTTCAATCGCAGCAGCGAGGACGTAGTACGATCAAAGAGTTCTTCCGATGAATAGGAACACCCAAGTCGATCGTGGGCACGCTTTCACTTTTGAATGATGATACGAATGATCATAATCGCACCGGCAAAAGGGAATATTCTCTCGACTGTTACGCAGCTCAATCGTTACATGTTCCATTAAGAATGTTTGCTCGAATCCTAAACAATCGTTCCTTATCGTTCCATGTCCGTCGTTTCTGTCCTGAAGGAGGTCAAGCAAGTTTCCTCTTCGAACCATAATCGTATCGTTCCTCGATGAAACTAGTGGTAAAGCTCTCCACCGCTACCTTCGACAACAGCCAGTCGTTCCACGTACTCTATTCTGAAAGAGGATAAGCCCTGTTTCTTCTTGGAACAATAGCCACATTGTTCCACCCTCGATGAACGTAGCTACGAAGCTTACCATCTAGCTAGGACATTTTCTTTGGGTAACAATCGTTCCAGATACTCTATTCTGAAAGAGGATAAGCCTGTTTCTGCTTGGAACAATAATTTGTAAGGAGTTGACACGGTATTGATACTCGACAGGACGTGATGTTTCAGCGATTACTCGTAGAGGACTGTCGTTTTTATTTTAACGAAATCGTAACGTAGAACATTCATTTTATAAAACACTAGCTGACTCGACAGACGTTGTCCTGTACAAATTTCCTTTGTAATTGTCTCGAATTTTTTTCCTGAAAACTTTTCCTGGATCGTAACGATTAAAACAAAAAACGAATCACGCGTATCCATCGTTCGAATCTTGAGTTATGGTCATGAGTTCATACAAAAACCCCATAGAAAAAAAGCATTTCCATTTTTTCCTGAATTTTTCAGTTTCCAAGGAATTTTTTTCCAACTTTTCTTTCCCTAAAAACCTTATTCGGACTATTACGAACATTTTTTGAAATAAATTAGCCAAATCGGTCCAGCCGTTCTCACGTGATGTCGTGACCAACACACAGCATTTCATTTTTATTATATAGAAGATTAACGCGACGTAAATCAATAAAAACATATATAACACTTAAACATATATACACACTCATATTCAGTGATATGACATGCATACTTAATATCATTCTTACAAATTACAATGCTCCACCCTTGATAAAACTAGCTTACTACGTTTCTTTTTCCAACAGACAATCGTCCCACATGCTCTATCGTTCCTAATGCCGAAGAACGACGATCGAGTGTCTCTTTAGAACTGTGATCTCTTCGTTCCTTCATCAAGCTGGCCGACAAAGCTCGCCATCTCTACGATGCAGCCTCTTATAACGGACCATCGGTTTACATACTATATCCTTTCCAATCCCGAAAGAAGACAATCAACCGCCTCTTTAAAACCATGAAAGATTTAGCTACCATCGAAGCTACCGCTCACTATCTTCAACAAGTCAACTTCTTTTCTCTCGGACACACAGTCTGTACTGTACTGTAACATGATATTTGGTCCCCTCAGGGTTTCAAATTCATTTACCAATCTTCTTCCCCCACTTTCCATTCCTCACTATCGCCTTTTTCAGCGGGACCTACTGTTTATGGTGGGTTCCGAACCACCTTTTACCAACAACACGTGAAAAACACCCTGGTGGGTCACTTTCCGGTTATTATTTTACCAGAGAATCACCCAATCAAGTGCCATTCACGTTCCACATTGTTTAAATTGTTCTTTGATTTCTCAGTAATAATTCATCGAACCGTAGCGCCGAGAACATTAAACTTTTGTTATCCACATTGTTTAACTTCGGTGATCTAATGAGAACAGATGCTTTCAACGGAACTACGGTTGTTGGCCTCTCGGACACACAGTCAACCCTCCAATTAATTTTCTTCAAAAAATTACTGTACTATTATTTAAATAATTGTTTACACTATCAGATATAGTCGGTATCTAACCAATTACTACACATTTAACCCTCATCCACACGACGTGGTACCCGGGTACCTATTTCAAATTCATTTAGAATAGTACAAAAAATTACCCGTGTGGATGAGGGTTAAGTATTGTATGTGGTATTATATCAATTTGATATTTATCAAATTTAAAAAAATCATAGAGAATGGAAATATTGTAGGTCAGAAGAAACGTTTAATTTTCGAGTTAAAATAGCTCCGAGTGCAATGGGTTAATTTTATTGGGTGGTGCTTGTTGCTTGGTTCTATACAACTAGAACCGAGGCATGAGTCTCCAAAGGCTCTAGCAGCTTCAAAGCTAGAGCAGCGAAGCCAGCACAAGTGTCATCCTGAACTCCCGAGCTCTAACCCTTCCCAACGACGGTCTCTCCTTTAAATACCTGGAAACCCAATGAAACAGTGAGCGAGCAGATATAGAAAGAGAGAGAGAGAGAGGAGAGAGAGGAAGAGAGATAGTAAAAGAGAGAGAGAGTGAGGATAGCGTCGCGTCGAAGAAGAGAGGGGTTGTTGCGAGAGAGCCCGTGGGAAAGAACGGCAATGAACGTGAAAACGAGCTGGTACGCGAGAGCAGAGCGGGTGATCGATATAACTCGCGAGGAGAGAGCACATGCAGGCCAGGGGTCGGGAGGAAAACACTCGGCCATAGGATTTCCCTGTGCGCGTATTGATTTTCTCGATACCGCTCTCTCCCCTTTTGGTAGTGGACGTGGCTGTGGCAGCGTGCACGTCGCTTACGTACGCTCGCTGGCTATACGCGTGTTACAACCACCGTGTCTGGTTCGTTTCTGTGTTGCGTCGGTGAAACACGATATCGATTTTTCGACAGCTGCTGCGAGAGACGAGCACCACCGCCACCCGAGCACGAGCGTCTCTCCCGTGTGTGTTCGCGTCGCGAGAGAGAGAAAAAGGGGTTGCAACACGAGGGTTACCGTGTGCCCCGTGGCCGAGGCCACGCTCTCCTCTCTCTCTCCGCACGCACGCACGCTTTCGCGTATTTTTCGACGGGCAACGAGCCCCGCCGTGTGTTTATCCGCTGTCTCACCACCGTCAACCGGAACGCGATGACGCGTCTTTCACCCGCTACCTGAGAAAACGAGAGAAAGAGCGGGTTCTCGCGATCCGCGCCATGGAAATCCGATGACCGAGTCGTCGGCGAAGCCTAGAAAGCCTCTGGGACTCGCGCAAAATCGTCTCACGGTAGACCCAAGAGAATCCTGAATCCATTCGAGTGCCACCAGATCCATCCTGTTAACTTCAGTGACCGAAAAGTGCCAGTTCGATTGTGTACAAAGAGATGCTTCGTTAGAAAACGAAAGAAAAACGAACCTGGCGATATTTCATTGAAATCTGCAAGGACTCGTGGCACTCGAGCGGTTAACGCATTGGCGTCGACATGTTTCGTTCAACCGGGAAAAAGACACTCGATCCGATCAGTGTGCACGTTGTTGTTCTCCGAGTTTTATTCACGCGTTCACTGGCACGAGTTACCTATCTTGTTTACCACTTGGTAGCAGAGTGTGTTGCCGCTTTGAAACATGCGCTCGACGCTAATGGGTTATGTTGATAATGTTGAGGATCTGATAGATTACACAAGGACGATGATGTTCGTTTTTGCTGCAGGTACGGATGATGGAGGAGCGGCTAGTGAAGGGTGAATACTGCTTGAGCACATCCGGAGTTGGTTCTCCACCGCATTCGCTGCCGTCAACTTCCGGTACGCAGAATGACAAGATCGAGGACGTACACTGCGCCTGCATATCGAAGCTAGAGACACAGGTCGAGGAACAGGTGAGACGCGTGCTTGTCAACCTAAACTCTAATCACCGGAGACAGTTCTAGTTCTAGTCGAGGCTACCGGGTGTAGGTCGTGTCCTTGTGGAATCGTTTTGCAAGAATCACGTTTCGGTGTGAAGCAATAGCGGCTCGAGTCAAGTGGAGGCCCTAAGCGGTAGATATTTTGGGCCCCTCGAACTCAAGTTAGAAATAGAGTTGCAAGAAAACTCTCATAAACTTAATTTCTCGTAAATAAATTGAATGTTTTTGTAAATGCAAATGAATGTTGCGAATTCAGGGCCCCATAGTGCTCAAGTCAAGTGGAGGTCCCAAGCGGTAGATATTTTGAGGCCCTCGAACTCAAGTTAGAAATAGAAGTTGCAAGAAAACTCTCATAAACTTAATTTCTCGTAAATAAATTGAATGTTTTTGTAAAAACAAATGAATGTTGCGAATTCAGGGCCCCATAGTGCTCAAGTCAAGTGGAGGTCCCAAGCGGTAGATATTTTGAGGCCCTCGAACTCAAGTTAGAAATAGAAGTTGCAGGAGAACTCTCCTAGACTTATTAACAAAAAAGAAAAGTGATGAAAGATTTCATACCGTTACACATTAAATAAATTTCTTTTAAATTCGGGGCCCTATGGTATTCCGGGGCCCCACGCTTAGTCCGTTTACCGTTAGATCCTCCACTGGTGTCAAGCTGGTAGCCACGTGAACACGATCAATGTAAATTGATAGAATCAAACTTAAAACGTTAATATTTATAACCCTGAGAGAATGCTCTACGTTAAATGAAAAACTTATTCATAGACTGTGGATTTTCATGCGCGTACAAATGAATTTTGTCAATCAGTAGTTTCAACGAATCTAAACTATTAGTATGACATATATATATAATTTTATTTTGATTCCCCTCAGGGTTAAAATTCTTAAACATAACTCCCCTTTCTTCCGTTTCGCTTCCATTTACGCTACTAGTACGACATAGTATAGTAAATAAATAATTCCGTCTCTCATTTCCGGTATTGATACAGCTCCTCGATGAAAGCTGGTTAAATTTGAAGTGTTATTCTCAGTTGTAAGGGTACACGATCAGTTACGTGAGTCACCGTATAAAATTTGACAGTCGCTTGAATCTCCTCGCTGTTTACTTTCGCGTTGATGTCACGGAATCCGCAAGTAGACTACGTGTTATCGGTTTCCCCGTATCGTTAGTGTATCGTAGAGATAAGATGCGCAGTAAGACTGATTGGTAATTGTTCGCAGAGGCAGCTGCGACTCCAAGACGCGAGGCAGGTCGAGGCGAAAGCCGCCAGGATCAAGGAATGGGTGACCAATAAGCTGCGGGAGTTGGAGCAGCAGAACCAGCATCTGCGGGAACAGAACAACAAGTGTAACCAGCAGTTGGAGCTCCTGAGGAACCACATAACGAACATCGGCCTGAAACCACCTGTGAGTGTTCCCATACGGGTATTCCCGACAGCTGACGCACACCGTGTGTACTACCGTGTCCCGCCGCGTCGCGGTGCGTGCGAGTCCCTCGTTAGAGCAACCTTCAACAAACCGGTGTCCACTATCGCGTGACGATTCTGACCGTTCCGCATCTTTTCCCGAACGAAAATTCACTTTCGCAGGGACCGGACAAAGAAACGCGTTACCACAACGTCGCGTCGATACAAAATTTTTAGACTTAACGAAGAATCGCTGTCGAGTTCGTTGCGTCGCTGAAAAACACTCTGCGCTAGAAGATTATTCATTCTAGCGTGCTGAAGTAAGTGTACACACAACAAAGATTGTTCTTCGTGTTTACTAGAATACTGCAGCGTCTAGTAAACGATACAACATTTCTAAACTTAACAAAGAATCGCTGTCGAGTTCGTTGCGTCGCTGAAAAACACTCTGCGCTAGAAGATTATTCATTCTAGCGTGCTGAAGTAAGTGTACACACAACAAAGATTGCTCTTCGTGTTTACTAGAACACTGCAGCGTCTAGTAGTCGATACAACATTTTTAGACTTAAGAAAGAATCGCTGTCGAGTTCGTTGCGTCGCTGAAAAACACTCTGCCCTAGAAGAATATTCGTTTTAGCGTGCTGAAGTAAGTGTACACACAACAAAGATTGCTCTTCGAGTTTACTAGAACACTGCAGCGTCTAGTAGTTGATACAACATTCTTAGACTTAACAAAGAATCGCTGTCGGGTTCGTTGCGTCGCTGAAAAACACTCTGCGCTAGAATATTATTCATTCTAGCGTGCTGAAGTAAGTGTATACACAACAAAGATTGTTCTTCGTGTTTACTAGAACGCTGCAGCGTCTAGTAGTCGATACAACATTTTTAGACTTAAGAAAGAATCGCTGTCGAGTTCGTTGCGTCGCTGAAAAACACTCTGCGCTAGAAGATTATTCATTCTAGCGTGCTGAAGTAAGTGTACACACAACAAAGATTGCTCTTCGTGTTTACTAGAACACTGCAGCGTCTAGTAGTCGATACAGAGACTTTAAAGCGTGTTTTAAATCGCGTTCTAGTGTTAATTCGAAGTGACGAATTGGTTAGCTGAGTGAGCACATCGAACCACTTGCTGGAATCTAAACGATCATTTTCAAATGAAACCTGCGCTACGCAGAATATTTATTGTTTCTGTTTGTTTGGTGGTCAACCTTTGCATTGGCGGCTCAAGTCAAGTGGAGGCCCCAAGCGGTAAAAATTTTAGGGCCCACGAACTCGAGTTAGAAATAGAAGTTGTAAAAAAACTCTCCTAAACATGGTATCCCGGTGCCCAATGGTGCTCAAGTCAAGTGGTGGCCCCAAGCGGTAAAAATCTTAGGGCCCACGAACTCGAGTTAGAAATAGAAGTTGTAAGAAAACTTTCCTAAACTTATAAAAAAAAAAGAAATGTAATGAAAGTATGTCATACCGTTACACATTACATTTTGTTTGATATTCGGGGCCCTATGGTATCCCGGGGCCCTAAGCGACCGCTTAGTCCGCTTACCATCGGATCCGTCACTGAACCTTTGCAATTATCTGACACCTTCCAACACTTTGAATGCCGACACGTTTGATGAATGTCCATTTCTCGACATGTCTAACCGCGGAATGTCTTTCAATTTGAAATCACCGCGTGTTTTTAAAAGATTCAGACGATATTTGATGAGTTTCAGGCACCGACGAGGGCATCGCTGTCCCTGGAGGTCGATCCCACGTTGCGCAGACGATCGGAGAGCCTCGAAGGAACTCCTCAAGCAGTCCCGGAAAGCGTCCAGACGGCAGTAGCCGAACCACAAGCCGGCACCAAGCACAGAAGACACCTGTCCGCTTGCGGGACCATCCAACGCGGGATTCCAGCGACCAACATGGACTCCAGGTAGAATCCTTACGGCACGCTTTCTTTTCTTGCTCTTTGACGATCGCTTCAGCTGCCTCGACAGCGTAAAACCCCTTCTCGTAAAATGTATTTCGATTCTCCTTGGGAGGTCTCACGACGTGATAGCGGCACCCGACACTCGAAACTGGGGTACCCTGTAACGTCCTGAGAGTTCCTGCGGGGAACTGTCAACCCGGGTACACACACCTCTCCGTTGTCTCTGTAATCGTCGACGATCTCGTTGCGACCGCGGATCGAAATCGATTGCACGTTCCCAGGCAGTTTCGTACTCTCATTGTATATGTAGGATTTAAGTCGTCAAGAAACAATTTAAGATTTAATTTCAACTATCACAGATACAATATTAAACACGTCGAACGAGAATGAATAAAACAACACAAATTATAAACACGAAGAACGCAAATAAATAACAAATATCGAATCGTCGCGTTGCTATAGTTTCTAAGATAGTTTCGAAGACGACTCATCCCTACATATATGTGTGTCAATATAATCACTGAACTGCGGATTTTATGCATTTACCAGAAGAACGAGACGGTCAGAATTTCAAATAGTATACGTATCGTATGAATTTACGAATTACAATGTCCAACAAATTTCAACCTTTTCCATGTTTCCATATAACTGTTGGCTGGTTCTTATAGAGTTTTTCGCGCTGATTCCTTAATTTTTATCATACACGCACAGTTTTTGAGAAATTTGAATTTGAAAAAATGACGTATTTTGCTACTTTGAATAAATATTGTGATGTTATTATAAGAGATATTGTACTGTTCAAACATGTACCGTTTAAACATGTTTAAATAATCATTAAAGACGGAGAGGCACCACTTTTGCACCGTTTTTTGATGATATTTTTTCATTTATTTTTGTTGTTGGACAGTGTTATAGCTGAACGAATGATCGAAGAAAGCTCTTGTTTCTTCTGAACTGTAAACACAGCAGAGAATTTCTATTTTGCATAAAGATCCGCAGTCTAATGATTACAGAACATCATAGGCCTCTATAATTCTATTATAGAGACTTGATAATAATCAAAAATAAAATATATAATAACAGGAATTTTGGCTTTTGTAAAAATGAAAGGTGCCCGTTCATTTCGATCCATGCGCAAAAATCGTAACACCGCTGATTACAATTAGCCCCGTGGTTTATGCTTGCCGTTCGTTTCTCCGCCACAGCCTCCTGTCCGAGGAGCTCGCCGCGGCTGTCGAAAATTTGGTGATACTCCCGAATATCTCTGGAGTCTCGGAGACCAGCAGAGACAGCGGCAGTTCCGAGGCTGTTCACGATTATGCCGAGATCTATACGCCGAGCAGGGAGGGCATGAACTGGACGCAAACCGCGCAGGGACCTCGACCACCTACGCCGCCATTGCACCGGTTTCCAAGCTGGGAGGCGAAGATCTACCAGGTAAAAATCAGCAGAAACTTCTCAGAAATTATTCTCGCAAAAAGAAAAAGTAAGGAAAAGGTGGCCAACAACCGTAGTTCCGTTGAAATCACCGGTTCTCATTAGATCACCGAAGTTAAACAATGTAGAACGTGAATGGCACTTGGATGGGTGACCGTCTGGTAAAAAACCGGAAAGTGACCTACCCGGGTGTTTTTCATGTATCGTTGGCAAAAGATGGTTCGGAACCCACCCATAAACAGTAGGTCCCGCTGAAAAGCGTTTTTCATTGGTAAATGAATTTGAAAGCCTGAGGGGACCAAATATCATGTTACATAGCAAGGAAAAGGTGAAACAGTAATGGGAACAGAACACGACAACTATCGAAGCACTACTGTACTATAGATAGAAGGTTATAGATAGAAGGTCGAAATTGATTCGGAAAAGAATGAAATTGTTGCTTGCATAAGGGTGAAATTGATTTGCAAAAGAACGAATTTGGTAAGAGTGGTTTGGTTTGCTGACAATGAGTAGCAAATGCCGCAGAGAAATTAGCAGCGATCCCTTGGAGAATTTAGCCTACGGGACGTCGAGCCACACCTGTTGTCGCGTTCCCGGAGGAGGGATAGATCAGTGGGAATAGATCAGCCGGGGATTCCAGAGCAAAAGAGGGACGCGTTTAAGCGTGCGGGCCAAGTTGTTGCAATTTGTAACGAAAGAAATCAAGCGGTCGCTGATTCCGTAGGTAGCCGATGGCGGGCTTGGCATCGGTCCACCGACCAACGAGGAATCCGCGCCTTCCACGATGACCAACACGACCAGCTCGTCGAAACATTCCCAGGCAACAGGGCACAACTTGACTGCGCACAATTCCCAAGGCTACTGCGATATTTCGGTTCCAGTGTACGCGACGGTCAAGGGTAGGTGTTCTTCTTCTTCGAGATCGATCTCTTCACAGATCTCTTTCACTGATGATATGTCTGTGTGTTGTAGGACGAGCCAGTCAGATCAGGTCGATGCCCTTTGGCGATAGCTCCGATGACAGTTCGGATGGCGAGGACCATCCGAACCAGACCGAGACCAACACCAGAATTACCAACAGTTCCTCGGATAACACGGACTCGTCTCTTGGCAGTGGTAACAGTCCATCGAAGAGCGTCAAGACGACTAGCAGTCTGAGTCCTGCTAAGAGAAGCTCTAGCGGGTCGCCCAGCAAAAGCGTGAAGCGTGGTGAGTCTTCGAGAAAGAGCCTATTCATCGATGTCTGTTGTTCGACAAATTTCGATTGAATCGCCCTGAGAAACGTAATATCGCACAAATAGTAAAAGTCGCAACTTTAGAAACTTGTTCTGCCTAGAGTGTGAAAGTTTTCATTGCACTGTCACGCATTCAAAATAATGTTTGCAGACACCTCTCTGGAATCTGGTCTGTCCGAGGACTACGCGATACCCCCGGACGCATTGAGCTCGACTTCTCTGGAGTCCAGCATGCCCAGTCTTCTGATGCGCGTTTCCGGTGAGAGCCCGAAGAGGCAAGAATCGTTGGAGAAGACCGGCCACCTGGCGAAGCTCGGTGGAAAGCTGAAAACGTGGCGGAAGAGGTGGTTCGTGTTGAAGAACGGGGTGCTAACTTATTGGAAGAGTCAGAACGACGTGAACAGGAAACCTCAGGGTCAAATCGTGCTTGACGAAGTGTGCAGGTAATCCCCGATTGATCTAGCATCGGTCTAGCATTTTCTATCGCTTCGACGAACAAATTTACAGTGTACTCTGATTTTCTCGTTAGGATAAACAGGGCAGAAGGCGCCGCAACCTTCGAGATAGCCACGGGAAAGAAGACCTACTACCTGACTGCGGACTGCATAGCGACGATGGAAGACTGGATCAGGGTTCTGCAAAATGTACAGAGGCGGAACGCGACGAAACTCCTGCTCAGCAAAGAGGACAACAAGCCGACGATACAGGGCTGGCTGACCAAGGTGAAGAACGGGCACGCGAAGAAGTGCTGGTGCGTCCTCATTGGAAAAATGTTCCTTTACTTTAAGTGCCCTAACGATACGGTAAGTGTTCTACTCTTTAGAACCATCGCGCTGTTAAGTTGTCCAGTTTGTTTAGTCGTATGTTTTCATTTTCTATTAGAATCCTATTGGACAAATAAACATGAGGGACGCGAGGGTGGAGGAGGTCGAGCATGTGTCCGACAGCGACAGCGAGGAAAGGGACGCAGAGTGTCCTCACGAGAGAACGATCGGCATCTTCCCCACCCACCAAGGCCCAACCTACTTGCTGATGCCACATAAACAAGACAAAGACAATTGGTTGTACCACTTGACGGTGGTCTCCGGAGGCGGGCCCAGCGCCGGGACTCAGTACGAGCAACTGGTGCAAAGACTGATGGAAACCGACGGAGATCCTAGTTGCGTTCTTTGGAGACACCCGTTGCTGCTCCACACCAAAGAAAACATCACTAGCCCACTGACCAGCTTGACGTCCGAGGCCTTGCAGACCGAGGCTATCAAGCTGTTCAAGGTTATTACGTGTCCTTGTACTATTTAACTCTTGGAAGACTGTACACATTGTGCGCGTAGATAATATCCTGATTAAATCGACACTAGTAACTTAATTGTTAGTTGCTACTTTTTACTGTTTTCAACTGTTTATAACTGTTCTCGATGTCATCCAAGGGATAGTGTTTATGTTCGTTTGCAAGTGACTGATGGGATATTATTTTCGCAGGCATGTCAATTGTTCATGTCGGTGGCCGTGGAGCAAGCAGGCATAGACTACCATGTGGTACTAGCGCAAAATGCGTTGCAGCAATGCTTAGACCAACCTGAGCTACAATCTGAATTCATCTGTGCATTGGTAAAGCAGACAAGTCGTCACACGCAACACCGTTTGGGCGTACAGGTAAAAAAGGCCGCCAGACTTGTGTCGCTGGGTACTGCGCGCGTTGTAAGTCCTGCTTATTGTTTAACAAACACTCTGAACCCTGTACCATTTTCGCAACCAACGGTCGATGCGCATTATCAGAAAACAGAAAACATTACCTCGAACCCGTGTAGCCTGTCAGTGTTCATAACTCGTAACTCGTTTATCCTAGCTGGCTAAAGAAGGGGGTAGTTTCATATGATATGAACTACTTGCTTCTATTATCCTTGATCCGATTGCTGCACCGAATTGGCCCGCTGATAATTTCAACTGTTCACCGAACATTAAATAATCAGGTGATGCTTTTGGAGTAGTTTCCAAGAAGGGGTCACTTCGGCGAACACTGTTGCAAGGGTACACCGTTTCGAGATCTCGTGTATTTGGAACACTATGCATTGCAGTGTCGTTGAAATCGAATGATCGCGTTCGTTGATTCCGTGTCGAAGAAATGGTACATCGGGTGTACGCTTAGTCAAGTATTATACGGATAATCTTGTTTACGTAGAACGGTGAACTGTTTGGTTTCGTCTATTTTTTCCCTGTTGTTTTGTCTGTATTCTCGAGAAGACTAACTAATTAATACAACCACTTGTCGTTTGTCCGCTGGTCCGTACCAAAACCATAATACTTGACGAAGTCCTTTTAACAAATGAGAAAGAATTTTTTAGTTTTAACATTCATTCACATTTCATTTTCATTTGCTGCTTTACGTGTGCTCTTCCTAGGCTACTCTTGACAAAATCGCATGCCGTTTCTTCTAATTCTTCGTCGGTTCTGTTCATATAGGCGGAACGTCGAACGTTCAGTTTTCTTCTTTCTCTTCTTTCTCTATATTTTTACGTTTCAGTTTTCTTACATCGTTCTTTTCTGTTTCTTTTTCTTTCTTTCGTTTCTAAGTTTTCTTCTTTTTTTTCTTTCGTTGATTTTCGATTTAATTGCGTACATTTTAATATTTATACATGAATACCCGATCACCTATACCCTGATGACCACCCTATCATGTGAGCCGAACATATTTCGACAATTCATTTCCTCTCACGACATCGAGTAAACCGATTAACAAAATCGCTCTGCTAAGCATCCATTCATCGATCACTCATCGATGCATCGATCACGCGGTCACTCGCCCGGTTTTTTGCGATCCGGTACGAACAGACAATTCGAAACGAAAATCAAACTAATGTGCATTATACATGTATATTTATACTCCGGTTGCCTTTGTCAAAATACGTTCTGCGGCACACACACTTGCAGAATGGTATGTTGGTGTACATAAAAAACCACACACAGATAAACATCTTTTTATAGATTGATTTTTTCTTTCTGTTTCCGTAACGTTTTTTTGCTGAATAGCTGATTACGATATTATCTGTTTTGAATGCTGCTTAGAGAACTTAGTCGTTTTGATCATGCCGGTCTCATAAGACGGTCTAATTAAGGAAACCACGGAGCCTATAGGATCCTTGCCGATTCGAACACGTCCGTCGTGAAACAAACAAAAAAATCACAATCGTGTGCCATAGTCTCCACGAACCGTCTCTGATAATGCGGAGCCGCATTATCTTTGAACGGTATGTATGGAGCATTCGGGACAACGATCGGACTAAAAAGCTCAATCAAAATCAAAGAAAGCGTTTCGTTCGCTGAGGATCGTTTCTCATCAAATGCACGATCATCGAACGAAACGCTTTCGGGAAACGGCCATCGAGCTATTGTAGATCTCGCACGAAGACGAACAGCCGAGAAATCAAACAACGCTTCTCTCATCCACATTGTTCTTAATTCATTCGGATTATTGACGGTCCATGCGTTTTCAGTTTTTTTTTCTGTGATTAACACAACATGGAGAATTGATGCGTTTAACGGTCCGATTTCGATTGCTTTACATTACTAACAGACGTGTATGACGTTCACGAGTGTCCCAATAGTCGAGGAAAGAGAACAGTATATTTGATTCCCTCCCTTTGTTGAATGAACGAGAGAGGATGGTTAATTCTGAATTATAATTGATTTCGAATTCCGCGAAGACCTCTGGTGAGAGAGGTGTGTGACGATTTTTAAGAAACGAAAGAGAGAGAGAGGGAGAGAGAGAGAGATACGAGATATATGTATATATATAAACATTTATATACATATATATACGAGGACAGTGGCGCGGTGGTCAATTGAGAAAAAGAACGTAGTAGATTAGGTCTGGTTCGATCCAGGGAACGTAGTAGTATGCCAGCATACCATTGCAGCAGCTCCTCCTCTGCGCCACGCAATCGCTGTTCACCTGCGATACGCAAAGTCCCGCGGCAAATGGCAGCGGTGAAAATGCGGACGCGCAATCGACGGCCTCCACTTCTCACAGTCCTCCGCTCACGCAGGGCCACTCTACGTCTACGATTCTGGACTGCAAAACTAACCCCGCCCAGTACGTTCTTATCCAGGGGTGGCAGCTGTTAGCCCTCGCCGTCTCGCTATTCCTACCGAGGAACAATCGACTACTCTGGTACCTGAAGCTACACCTGCAGAGGAACGCCGACACCAAGTGAGTATCGCTTCACCCTCGTCAACCCCTTCGCTCCACCAGCAGTTAACAAGAATACATTTCTCGCAGCTAAGAACCTCCACAGCGTGAAGCATTTAATACACATTCGGTGACCGTGAATGATCTTTAACCACCTTGATGTTTTCTTCCCGTCGTTATTACCCAGAATTGTTCGAAATGCTCCACCCTATATAAAGTTACAGATATTAACTCACGAGTTTCGCCTTTTTTCAGAAGCAGATTAATGGGACTTCTCTTGAACCGTTTCTCTTTTTTTTGTTGATTGAGTAGGACGGAATGCGGCAAGTACGCAGCGTACTGCGAAAGAGCGTTGGAAAGGACTCTGCAGAACGGTGGCAGGGAGGTGAAACCCTCCAGGATGGAGGTCCTGTCGATCCTGATGAAGAACCCTTACCATCACTCCCTGCCGCACTCTATACCCGTTCATTTTTTAAACGGAACCTACCAAGTCGTCGGCTTCGACGGCAGCACCACGATAGAGGAGTTCCTGAACACCTTGAACCAGGAGATCGGCTGTCGAGACGTTCACCAATCTGGTTTCACGTTGTTCAGCGACGATCCGATCGAGAAGGACTTGGAGCATTTTATCGATCTCCAGGCAAAGGTATTCGGTGAAAGATTCGTAACTAGACAAAAGTCTATAGGAAAAATTCCAGTCTGATGATGTTGGCCGTTAATTTGTTGTCTGCGCGAGATGTTAATTGATTGTATGTGTTGCAGCTCTGCGATATAATCTCGAAATGGGAGACTGCTTTAAGGGAGAAGGGTTCGGGGAAATTCGAGAACACCAGGCTAGTGCAGTTAACGTACAAATCAAGGTGTTACTGGCGTCAGGCGGCTAAGATGGAGACCGACAGGGAGAGGCTTCTTCTGTGCTACCAGGTGAACCAGCAGGTAGTGCAGGGCAAGTTTCCGGTGAACCGGGAACTCGCTTTCGAACTAGCTTCTCTAATGGCTCAGGTATTTTTTCATTGTATATAAAACAAGTTCGAGATCGTTGGAACGAGACAATATTTGAGAAAAAATTTTCCAGATCGATTTTGGCGAGTATAACAACGACAAGGCTCGAGGGAGTGGCCCCGGAAGCAATCCTCATCATCTGGTTCTCCAAGCTCTGGACAAATTCTACCCGGTTCGATACCGGACAAACATCACTGCCGATCAGTTGAGGCAAGTTGAAGGTGTTGATCGAGAGAAGGTGTTGATGGGTTGCTTTGTGTATCTTTCAATAGGTGATGATTTTATTGTACAGGGAACTGCAAGAGAGACTGCAAGAGAAGTGGGTCGGCTTGAAAGGTCGTAGCGTATTAGACTGTGTTCGTATATATTTGACTTGCACCAGAAAGTGGCCTTTCTTTGGAGCTACACTTTATCAAGCAAAGGTGAGCGAGAAAGAGAGCCTCAATTTTCCAAAGGTTTTTAAAAATTCTAAGATCTAATGTCGCGTAAATTGATTCGTTTCCTTAGTTGAAGCAAGCCGAACCGATGACCGTATGGATAGCTGTTTCCGAGGACAGTGTAACGTTGCTGGAATTGCAAACGATGGCGGTCATGTGCCGCTACAATTACGCTAATATAGTTACGTTCGGTGGGTGTTTAGATGACTTCATGCTTGTTGCCTGCCCCGACGAAGGGGCTGCTGAACAGAAGCTGTTATTCGCCCTTTCGAAGCCTAAGGTACATTAATCTCTGCTCCCGTTTCGAGTATTAAACCCTTGCACTATAAGAATCTGCTAATATCTTTTTACATTTCTACAGATTTTGGAAATAACGTTGTTGATTGCCGACTACATGAACGCTTTGGGACACGCTTTGCCTGGAACGCCGCAGATGAACACGTTGACCCGCAACGGGTCTCACAGATCGATCAAGTCCACTCTCAGACCTACCACTGGTTTGTAAAAATACACCTGCACCGACCCCCTTACAATTATTTCTATTTGTTAATAAAGTAATACTTGAATCAGGTTCGAGCTGTCTTCCAACGCAACCGGATATATTAAAGTCAACGCCAGATCACCAAAGACCTTAATAAGACTGGTTTATCCGATTCGGTAAACGAAGCAGAAGGGAACAGGCAGTCGGTTCGTGAAAGTCTGATCCTGCCAAGGCACTAACTTTACACTCAAAGGGTACTACGTTCTGTATTATAAGAAGAGTCCTCGCGAAAGGAACGCTACGAGTAAAAGGAATCGAACGATGCGCAACAGCAGCGTGCGCTGTAGTTAATTTTAGTTTGCGTTTTTTGTGTAAATTAGAAGAAAAAAACGTGGTAAAATGCTTACGAACGACGTACATACTTGTAAATATCCGACAGCATACGAGGACAGACACGGATACACGTGCACGGAAATACACAGTCACACGGAGAGGACAAGACACGAGACACGGAGACACTGTGGTCCACATTATCGTCAATGTGGGTGACTGAAAAATCAATTGAAAAACGATTCGCAAACACTGCCTAAAAAGTAACGTTAGTATGTCTAAAGTTACATCGAAATAGTTTCGTTTCGAGGGAGAGCTGGAGGCGTCGCGCTGAGACTTTTTGCTACCGTATTTATATACCAAATTCGAGGAACGTGTTTAGCGTTAGATGAAACCTACGTAACAAAAAAATAAAAAAAACCGGTGTATCGTGTACTATGTATATAATTAATCGGAGTTAACTGGATGTTTAGAAGTCTAGCGAGCGATGCAGCGACGTACCTTTGTTTTGTTTTTTCTACGCAAGAACACATCGAAAAAGGGTTTCCTGATTCTTGCCAAATCGACTGCAACACAAACAAGAACGCACGCGATCGTTGTCAACTGGGTAGATGAGTGTGCAACCTTTCTGTTTAATTCTTTTCTTTTCGTTTCTTTCGAACGCAAGACATTTTTTAGACGCAGCAACACCTGTACCTACTGTCGATGTAAGATTCTAAGTTTCGATTATGAATTGTATGATACGCGATATAGTTGTTTCGTTCGTTTAGTAGGTCCCTTAACGTTCTACGTCTTTTTGAGTATTTTGTAATCTGAATCGTTGGAACGACCGGTATTTCGGACAGTAAGTACAAACAGTATTGAAACCGGTAAATCTCGTTTGAAGCTCAATCGTGTATGGGTGGAACAGTTTCTATATGGACTAACGACGAACGAACGAACGAACGAAAGTTACATTTTAATTGTCATGTTATTTTGATAACAACTAGTCTCTCATATTTTCTATTTATTTAACGTCTAAGCGAATAAGTTCGTTTTATATAAGGACACGACCAAATAGATGTAAAAAATGGGAACGCGATTTTTTCTTTGACGATTAGTATATCGTTCCTGCGTAATTGTATATGCAACAACCACCACCGCCGACAACAACAACAATTTTGTACTAACCGAACACGGTGTGATCCCGTCGATACTATAGAAGTTTTGTACGCGCTTGACGTGTCCTACGTAACTAGCAAATGTCTTCCTTCTCTTTAGTAACCAGAAATAAAATAAAGCAAAGTTGAATGTAGGGCTTTCGTGCAATATGGTACAAGACTTCTATATAATTTTTGTAATTCCTGGGATAGGCTGAGTATGATTGTGCCTCTCTGAGCAGATTAGACAAAGTAAATTTTATGCACGGCTTCGTTTAGCGCATTGAAGAATTTATATAAAAATGAAAAAGATGTTGATGATGATGATAATGATGAAGAAGAGTTAACGAGAAATGAAACGATCGAACCTCAGATTACTGGGAGCAGTACAAAGATATGCAAGAACGACATTTTGTCTTTAATTTTTATAATACGCGATTATAAGAAAGAAAAAAAATAATAATGCTACTATTCAGGCGCGTAGCGCCGTTGTATTATGATGCAGTAAAGTCACTGATTCTGTAAATATCACGTTAGGCTTAAGTATCCTAAGTATAGTAGAACGAGAGAAGAGAAAGGAATCGGGCAGCTGATGAAAAAATTCAAACAATCGTCATAGAAATTTCCTGCGATCGTAATCGAGCTGTCCACGGTAATTCTACTGAGCCTACCATCTTACATTTCTATTTATTATTTATTCGCATAAAAAAAAAACGACGCATAAAGGGCACGAGCGGTGTATAGCAGAAAGCATTGTACTATTGTACAGAAACAAGAAATAAACTGCTCGGATCTGCATTTTAAGAGATTATTTATTTACTTTTTAGGCGGTAAAAGTTTCATCACAATAATCATTTCGTATGTTACTTCGAAGTGCGTTATTTATTTTTCGTCGATCCCACAAATAAATATTTATATATACAATCAGTCTACTTCTTTCGGCGTCACCGGATGGGTCAATGGTATTACCGATTTTTTCTTCAAATCTCTAGAAAGCGCTTTTCTCATATCTGGAAGGAGAACAGAAAATGTTAAGTTCCTAAGTAAAAAGTATATTCTGCAGAAAACGAATGATATGATTCTATACCGAAAGCGTCCTCGTCTGGATCTCCATTATAATATTCTAAAACAGTCCTATACACAATGTATCCTAATTGTTTATACATTTTGATTGCCACCTTGTTGCTGACTCTGACAAAAAGATCCACAAAATAGGCTTGTTTCCTAAAATAAAATGTATATGTATATACGTTGAATAACAGAGTTCTTGAGTATATGGAGTATTCGCGATTCACTCACTTTTCCGAAATCTCTTCCAGAGATTTAATTAGCATCGCAGCCAAACCTAATCTTCTATAACTAGAAGAGACTGTGAGAGCAGTTATGTGACCATGCCATTCCTCCCTGTACCCTTCTGCCTTTCCCATAACTTTGACAGTATTCAAAGAAAGCAAACGGCTAAGTTTCACTCGTGCTCATTCATGAATTTTTCGAGTAAATGGACTAGAACTTACTGTAACCCATAATTTCTCCACTCGGTGATTCTGCCACTTGAAAATACTCGGGCCAATGGGCCAAATAATGTGTATAAAAAGAGAGCCCATACTATATAACCCCGATGTAAGGAAACCTCCAAGTAAGTGATATTTTATTTACGATATACATCAAACAATCGCCTACAAGTAGAGGCCCAAAATTCATCAAAGGATACAGTCTCCGTAAGAGGATCTAGGTTCCTGAAAAGGAAAGATATTGTTCGAAGTGCGGTTATATTATTACAACAACTACTTCTAGGTTATGGAACGCTATTGTTATATTTCTTAGACAGTTGTCTACTTACACAGTGTTGAACTTGAACAAGTCGTTACACGTAAAAGGCCTAAGAGTCGTCATCTTTTAAAACTGTAAATTGATTTGAAAGGGAACGATGTAACAAACGTAAATATCGGAACAATTTAACAAACACGAGTTCCACACAATTTCCAGAAGACACAGCGAGCACAACGCACAACACACTTTAGACACAGACTTATAATCAGTAGAGACATTGCATGCAACGCATTTTTCTTCTTACGGTTCTGAATTACCGACTCTGTAGTTAGCGAATGAATTCAGCCTTATCACCGACGAGATACTGTTATCGTAACAGTAGTATATGCGTTAGAATATAAGTTATGTATATCTACAATATTAACATTTTATGTACGCAAATAAAATGAATAAATAAAGACAATGACATAAAGAAAATTTTACGAAAGTCTCGAAAATTGAACTTTGTATTAGGAGAACATGTCGAAGGAGGTATTCAGAATTTCAGTAGTACGACTCAACGTCCAGCCAGAGAGCTGAAAGATTTTTGAAACTTATAAACTCTACTATCACATAGTCATGTACAGGGTAGGGAAGAAAGAACACATTAATTGTTGTAAGTAATATTTTTTATTTTTCAACACAAGTGTACAATATTATTATTATTATTAATATATTACATGTGTATCGCGACGAGATGAGACGAAGGTGTCTGGCAGGATGCGGTGACGTAGGTGCGAATGTCCATGCTAATTGTTATACGGTAGTTAGTCGATACGGTAGGATGTGACACGGAATGGTAAAAGGGCTCCAGAGCCCTATGAGCGTGAGACAGAAAAATATATAAGGTGATTGGTCTACTCTTATTTCTCGTCTGTACCCGCCACGGTTGTGGTACCCGCGGTTTACCTCTAACCTGCTCTAACCTCTTTAATTGCAAGATGTTAGAGAAGCAAAATTGTATATAAATAGTATATACTACGTATATACGTAAATACCTGTTTTTCTATACAACATAACAATTGTCATGTCACATTGTTATAGATACCGAGTGCATACTAAGGACATTACATAACGGAGTGTAAAGAATATTATTTTTGTGTTAGTCAATAACTTATTTACAGTACGACAATGTACTGTCGGAATATAATTACAAATGCGCTTAAACATACTCAGTTATTCACAAGGTCTACTGTAATTGTTACAAAAATGTACCAGCTAAATTTCAGCAAAAACGCATTAATAATGTGTTTACCACAAATTTATGAAATCAGTAGAAATTGTAGTCATCAATTTTATGAACGACGAAAATCAACGGAATCGAAATTTATTTTAATTTCGGGTAGTTTTCTGTTCACTCTGTTCGGCTCTGAAG
Organism: Lasioglossum morio; assembly: GCA_916610235.2. NCBI lineage: Eukaryota > Metazoa > Arthropoda > Insecta > Hymenoptera > Halictidae > Lasioglossum > Lasioglossum morio. Next base: position 28,583,547 of record OU744326.1, read on the forward strand.
AAGAAGAGAAAGATGAAGAGTCGGAATTGATAATGACAATTAAGCGATCAATTTTACTGGTTCAGGTTAAGTATAACAGCTGACAATATTGTACATATTTGAGCTTTCATTATAGCCGATGGCAATGTGATCAGACACTTTTGAGTTAAAGGCAAATTTTGTTTGTTTTAATATAGTTTCATCGGTGTTCTTTCCCTTTTATAGAAAGGGGAATTTAAAAAGGCAGAACAAATGTTGCATATTGCTTTGCGACAAGCACAGACTTTACAACATTATGACGGTATAACGTACATTTACGATGTAATGGCTAATCTTGCAATGAATACAGGCCAATATAAGAAAGCACAGAAACTATTTGTATCGGTTTTACAAAGATTACTGTCTAAAGGAGCAGCTCAAGATGATTTAGCAGTCATTCATATTTCCCTTAAAATTGCTAACATGTACAGTAAAATTGGGGAAACAGAGTAAGCAATCTGATTTGACATTACACGTGACATTTATCATTACAAAACGTAATACGTTGTTTGTTAACATAGAATGGCTGAAGATGGTTTCCAGTTTTGCTTACAACATTTGAACAAACATATGGCTAAGGACAGCGAGAATCCAGATATTCTACAATTAATGGGTTTAGCTTTAGAATGGTATGGCAGTTTTCTTTTTAACCAATCAAAATATGTTGATGCTCTTAAGTATTTCACCGAAGCATACAACATAGCTGTAAGAACTCTTGATAAAGACGACGAACAAATTGTTGTGTTGTTAAACGATTTGGGAACTGTACATTGTATGATGAAAGAGTATGATCAGGCCATTAAATGTTTAACCGAAGCTACAGAAATAGGTAATATAAGTACATGGAACAGTTGATGATCATTCAATTGTTAGTCTCAGAGTAATTTCAACAACGATTTATTCTATTTGTAGGGAAAAAATTGCCTGATATGTTTGACATAGGCTCTATTTATGTTAATTTGGGAAACGTATACCTTGAAAAGGGACTATACAAGGAAGCTAAGCAGAGCTGTATAGAAGGAAAACGTTTAGCGAAAGAACAAAATCACGATAATTCCATAGATGTAGCCGAGAAATGTCTAGAAAGGATAAAAAAGATGATGTCCTAGTATGAATGTGACTCTAAAAGAGCCATATTATGTTTCAAAGTATACAAGGTCACATATTAACAAAAAGAAAATAGCAAACAAAATAAATTTGTATAGTAGCTAATAATTATTTCATTTAACCAAAATTTGTATAGTAGTTAATAATTATTTAACTTAATTAATGTAACAGTTGTGATTATTCACTTGTACCTTTTCTTTTTTTTAAAGAATAGACTATGTATTTATCTATTATAAAAAACATAGATTTTTTTATTTTACAGTAGCTATATGTAAAAATCTTGTTACTAATGTATAAATATATCATTTCATAATATAAATGTTATATTGAATATGAATGTTGTTTTTACTGACTTCATGATTAGCTCATTAACTTTTATATGTTAATGTTCGTAGTAAATACATAGATAACGTTGTTGTCACTGGAATTCATTTTATACAATTAAAATTGTTAATAATATCACTCATTACTGAACACAAATGCAGCTTTGTAAAAATACAAGTTCTAGTTTAAGGATCTTATTATAGCAGTCAAAACAGAATCTTAATAAATGATCACAATATATTTGTAAAGAAAAGTATTATTTGCTTCTATTCGTATTCTGCTATAAGTACCATCATATATACACCTAAGAGAAGTGCAATGATTTCTTTCACAGATTGTCCAAATTTAGTATCGGTTAAAAGTTCTGGTATTACGGATACTGTTGCAATGTAAATAAATCCGCCAGCTGTGAATGGAAGAATCCACATGGTTGCGAGATCGCCTATAAGATCAAACGAATATATTAATTACAATTGCGAATGAATTTACATATCTATTAATATTAGAATTCTATCTCACCCATGCCTTCAGCCAGTAAAGATACGCAAGTTCCTAACAAAGCACCTACCGCGGTAATAAGCTGCAGCATTATAGCCTGTAATAATAATAATTATATTAGTAATAATAATAATAATAACTTGATATCTGCTAGATTATTCATCATTGTAGCATCTTACTTTTCTTTTACTATAACCACTTTGTATTAAAATAGCAAAGTCTCCTATTTCATGAGGTATTTCATGCAGTAAAATTGTGAAAGTGGTAACGAAACCAATACTGGTGCCAGCCAAATAGCTGGCTCCTATAGCGAGGCCATCTGTAAAGTTGTGTAAAAAGTCTGCTACCAGATTTAAACAACCACTAATTTTTATTTCATTCTCAGAATCATCCTTAGATTCCTTACAAGTTGGATCAGATTTATCTTGGTCTTTGTTCAAGATATCATCTTTCTTTTCTTTCGATGCATTTTGTGTGTCGCTAAGTGCATGTACATGAGTATGATCAGTTTTTATAAGTCTTACTATTTTCTCCACAACTAGAAACATGATTATACCTAATAATACACATAAGCCAACAGACATATCGTGACCATGATGAGGTTCTTCTTCGTCGTGACTATGAGAATGTTGGTGAGAGTGCGTTGCTCCTGATTCATGCGAATGAGGTACCAAAGCGTGAGGTATTAAGTGTAGAAATGCATCTCCCAGCAATCCACCGGAGGCAAAACTTAATAATATCTTTAGTAGAGGCTCGTGCTCTTTTGTTTTGTCCAATGGAATAAAGAATAAAACGAAGAATGGAGCTGCCGATATAAGTAAGGTGGATGTAATCGCTTTGAGAAATACGTAATCTTGTGCATCCTCTGGCAAAATCGGCTTCTGTTGATGCTCGTGCTTGTGTTGATGCTGAGCTTCATGGTGATGTGTGGAATGTTCACTGTTTAGATACGCTTGATTAGCCTCTTTGGTGTACTTAAAACCCGGTGATTCATCGTGACTGTGGGCTTGACACAGGGTCGGCAAGTTTAAAAGTATAAGCAACAGAAATGTCGTGAACACAACTTTTGATATCCATTTATTCGCACAACTCTGTTGACTACCGTCTGTCGTGATCATAATTACAACTTCGCACGGACTGTCGAATATACAACTTATTCACGCACTGTCGATGGAGTATTGTTAACATCCGTACGTACTAAATATGTATGTATTATATCGGAATTTTTGCGAGTCTCAATATCGCAGTTACGGTATTTGGAAACAAGATAAAAATACTGCCACGTAAGACATGGGGGTAGAGTACCCACCAGCACCAGTGCAGTGATGCCAGACGGAGGAACCTGGAGGAACTTGCCCCTCCGGCTGGGTCCCCCACTGTTACTTCTCAGACTCTTGTGAGTCTCACACAGGCAGAGTAGGGGTACGTTCGTGTGTACCACGTGCGCAGTAGAAGTAAGAGTGGGGGGCCCAGCCGGAGGGGTAAGTTCCTCCAGGTTCCTCCGTCTGGCATCACTGCCCACCAGTGATGCCAGATGAGGGGAATCACGGTGAAATGATGTACCCCCTCTCTGATGACCAGAGTAATATGTGCACGCGCAGCGTGTCTACGCTTAGTGTGGGGTACGTTAGATGGCGATGGAATAGGATAGTGGAAGGGGAAAAGGAGGAGAATACCGAGGGTCCGTTTTGTCCCTTTCTGGCATCACTGGCAGTGATGCCAGATGAGGGGAATCACGCTGAAATGATGTACCCCTTCTCTGATGACCAGAGTAATATGTGCACGCGCAGCGTGTCTACGCTTAGTGTGGGGGACGTTAGATGGCGATGGAATATGATAGTGGAAGGGGAAAAAGAGGAGAGTACCGAGGGTCCGTTTTGTCCCTTTCTGGCATCACTGGCACCCACGTGACCATGGTACTTTTCATTGTGACCAACATCGCGCGCAAAAACAGTTTGACAACACCGATAGACGTTTCTGCTTGATGAAGGCAAGATGGAGCTGCTTGCTATTTCCAGATTCTGTTCAAAATTGAAAGCTAAAATAATAATTTCTTAATATCGATCGTAAATAGTTGCTAACAATATTTTAATGATTTCAGCGCACTGGTTCGATCAAATGTTAAATAAAGCTAAATAATAAAGCTTAAAAAAAGATCGGTAATCGGCGGGCGCTCAACGCATTAGCCCTCCTGACTAGGCGCCATCCCTTCTAAACCAACTGAACTAAAATTGCCTCTAGGCTTGCTCGAGACTCACCCTTCATGAACGGAATCTGGGGAACAATTGAATGCGATCACGCGGGCTCGTTTCACGTCCTCATATGTTTATATTTTGAGCTGAGTGAGGGCTCATTCGAAAGAGGAAGGTTACATGCAGCTGGCTCTTCTCTATATTTTCGCGAGAAAAATCTTTTTGTGAACGAAAAATACATTAGAATCTCCGGAATATTTTTTCATTTTTTTTTGCCTACTTTGGACACTAATATTACTTCATATAAACATCATGTAAAAAAACATGAGAAGAGTGCGTGTAACCTTCCTCCTTCGAATGAGCCCTCACTCAGCTCAAAATATAATCATGCATATGAGGACGTGAAACGACCCCGCGTAAACCCCTGTTTTGGCCCAAAATCTAGTTAGATTCTGGTTAGATTCTAGTAATGTCACGTGGGTACCATGTTGTGGTTCGGTCCATTTCTGTTGGCAATACTGGCTCGCGGACATGGACCAGCTTGAAGTATGAATCAGTATGAATTCGAAATTTCAGAGACGTTACAGTTACTTTTACTTGTTTGAGGCTAAAGCTTTGGTAGAATTGGTAATTTTAGGATAGTATATTGGTCAGCGTAAATATGTAGCTGCGATTCAAATTGAAAAAAGTAATGTGCAATCGATTATATGGAGAAATTTTGGCCCTGTGTGAAAATTTATTGCTCGATGCGATGGCTAAAATTGCGATTGGTTGAAATAAACATACATACATACATAGTAACTATATTTACGCGCATCTGTCACACGGCGGGCTTTGACAAGGTTAGACTACCGACGACCGGAGACAAAATTCTGATAATTTAAAAAGACAAAAATCTGAACGCATAAATGCGTTTTATTTAAAAATTTCTTTACACGCGATACCATCATGGCACAAAATACGTTGAAAACTGCGAGACATGGGTTTTGCGATGCTATTTTCTCGAGTTCGCCTATCAACTTCGACAAGGAGAATACAAATTCTCTGAATAAAATGTAAGTGTAATTTCTATCCTCGATTTATCGTTTGTCTGTATATTAATAAATATTTGTCATCTTTTAGGGAGAAGACATGCTCTGTAACATTTGACACACCATGCAAACGGACTCAAAGTCAACATGACAATAAATGTCTGAAACTTGAGAAACATAAAATATTTTGCGATAATGATTCGGCCGGGAATTCGAAATTAACAAATACACCTTCTAATTCAAATATTACTCATTCGAAGTCTATAAATACGTTTCAACGGAAACAGGTCTTATTTCCTGAGAACATTTTATCCAATGACAAATGCAAAATCACAAAAACATCATCTGAAACTATCATAAAATCCAAACCTCCAAATTTGTTAAATGAAAAAACACCGACGATGTATTTTTGTACTCCGAAACAGTATAGAGCTCGCATTGCTACAAGCAATATGAAAATAAATGTTCCACCTTCGAACAAGACGCCTGTAAAACGTTATTTCAGTGACAATATCTTGTCTGAAGCGACGCCCGACTGTTTTACTGTGGTACAGGTGGAAACGCCATGCGTTAAATCAAACGAAATTGGTATAGAAGACCAGACGGTATGCGAAGGAGAAAATAGTAACTTGATCGTGGGTATACGTATAAGGCCCTTAAGCGCAAAGTAAGTTGCAAAGTTATTTTATAAAACTTGTAAGAGAATGCTATCTTCGAATATATTTTTTATTTCGTTGATATAGAGAACAAACCGATTCAAAAATTGCCTCGGTTGTGCAAGTGGATGGCCAGAATATTACTGTCAAGTGCGAATCTATGCAGCACACTTTTATGTACGATCACTGTTTTATATCGTACGAGGATTCAACAAGGATTGGTCATGCTAGTCAGGAAACTGTATTTACAAATATGGTTCTACCACTAGTACAGAATGCCTTCGAAGGATATAATGTTTGTTTGTTTGCTTACGGACAAACAGGATCTGGTAAAAGTTATAGTATGATGGGCCAAGAATCTTTACAAACAAATTCAATGGTCCTTGATGAGGTAACTGGTATTATTCCGAGATTTTGTCAAGACATATTCTCTAGAATACCTACAAATATGAACAGCACAACCACCGTTGAAATTAGTTATTTTGAAATTTATAACGAGAAGATACACGATCTTTTGACGAACGTTAATAACGGAGTGAAAAGAGCTCCTCTTAAAGTCAGAGAACATCCTGTTTACGGTCCATACATTGTTGATTTGAGTCAACATTGTGTACAGAATTACAAAGACTTGCAGGTATCCTCGTATTCAAAACATATAATACCATTGCATGAAATTGTCTCACAGTTGTGCACTATTTCAATTACATCCATGATCACAGAAATAGCAATTAAATTAATTCAGAAGTTCGAACTACGTAATTCAATTAGCGTAACTGTGAGCCATATTCATCGTTTAAACAGTTGTTTAGTTATTCACATGTGTAAATACACGTGTTTCAGACTTGGCTTAAAGTGGGCAATTCTCAACGGGCTACTGCAGCGACAGGAATGAACGAGAAGAGCTCAAGATCGCATAGTATATTTAGTATTATATTAACGCAAACACAAGTGAATAGTAAATTAAACAAGGAAAACGTCGATCCTAGTCGTCGAAGTAAAATTAATTTAGTGGATCTCGCAGGCAGTGAGAGACTGAGCCAAACTTGTGCCAGTGGTGAAAGGCTGAAGGTTTGTTACGATACATTTGAATATATAATTATATCTTGCAGTAACTCGTCTATACATGATAGCATATCAAATTGAAATTTATAGGAAGGTGTGTCTATCAACAAATCGCTGCTTACCTTGGGAAAAGTGATCGCATCTCTTGCTGAAAACACGAATAATCGAAAACGAGGTTTTGTTCCGTACAGAGAGTCGGTTCTCACATGGTTGCTGAAGGTAAGTGATATTAAGCGAGCCTAAGGGATATCGTTTATTTTAGCGGATTTTTTTTATTAATAAAGCATTCTTTTCTTAACAGTCTGTAAACTTCATGATAATAATATTTCTTTATCATTTTATATAACTCCTATAAGGAATTTACAAACTAATTACGATATCATTATCGCTAGTTAATATTTCTTCCAATATAGTTTCGCGTGTAAAATCAGTCTCATAGATGATTCAATCTTTCATTGAACATTTCCTTAATTCTAATTTTCTCGACGCTAAAGGATCTTCTAAAGCTAAAACAATCTAAAGAACTCATTCTCTTCTGAAGGATAAAGGCACGCATTTATCTTCACGCTCGCAATATAAATGCAGTTGTTTCCATGGCGCATTGTAATATCTAATAATTTTTAATGTTTACGACGATGTATTGGAAGAAATTAATACGTTCGATAATGCATAAAATGATCTCATGCTTCTGACTCATTGTGAAAATGTTCTCCAATTTGATGTACGATCTAGATGAGATCATCGGTCGTACACTTCTATGTCAATGAGAAATTCACGCATCTCGAGTGCATCGTGTGCGATGAGATAGTAAGCGTTCTTTGCCTTTTATATTGTTTTCGCGGGCGTAATGATAAATCTAGAACTCTAAGATCCGATAAGAAAAATCTGTAAAAGTAAAACACGATTTTCAATCGTATTGCCATCTTACACGTTTTAACGTATCGTGATCTATACGTAAAAGTTTTGTATACGTAATTGTTGATCGATATCAACGGAAAGCTAATCGTGGTGTTTTATAATTATGCGACGTGTAATTATGCAGAGGTGGCTCGAGCTATAATTGCGTTCCCTTGATCTCTTTCGATTCACCGGGTTTCTTGGAGCTTCCCTCTTCCACTTTCGACGGTAAATTCTCGCTATTTACATTATCCTCCCCAACGTTCTCTTCTTCTTCCTCGTGGATCTCGTGGCAAGAGCTCCGCCGCGATTTGCCTCTTATGTAAGCCGCGAGTCTTCTTCTTTTACTCTCTCGGCACAAATGGCAGCTCTCTTTTGACTGTTGTTTCTGCTCGTGGTGTTGCTGCTGCGGCAATCGCTGGCAATGATTCTGCGACGATCGCCCTGCAACACAATCGTATCCCGTCATTGGAAAATCACTGCCTTTTAAAAACGACTTCTTAACTTTTCTGTCGCAATAAAGAACTTTTTTGCCCGGGCACAGCTTTACGCGCGTTTTTTATTTGCTCCGCTCTGTACGCAAATGCGTGCAAATTGTTAAGTGCACAACAGAAAGCCGGCAAAACAGAGAACCGTGAACAGATTGTTTCAACTCTAGAAACCTGTACGTCTGCACCGGATTATGGCACAAGCGTTAACAGTTTGTAGATGTTTCGTCATCGATACGAGACTAAACATTTTCGGGGATTGATGCGCTTTTGATCTTCATAAGCACTCCTCGGTGCTCATAACTAATGCAATTATAAAACAAAAGGGAGATATAGTAGTTCGGCCAGTGAACAGTTCGAGCTTTCATGTTCAAAATAAGTTACCTCATTCGTTTCTTTGTGGACAGAGGCGCACGCGATGGTCCGCACGTACGCATCTTTCATTTGGCTTCGCGCGTAGAATACACACGATTACTCTTAGATCAAAGAATGATTAAGAGAAAACTCGACGCGGCAGATAATGAAGGATCACGATGATAAAAATCCATGTTTTAACAAGTGATATTTCCGGTGGTCGCGAATATCGCGATCACGATCACATTCTGTGCTCGATTAAAACAAAACGGAAAAAATACAATTCTTTGTCGCGTCCTCCACGTCATTGTTGCAAAATCTGCGAACAGAATGGAGTCACCAGAATATATTTTGCAAATCGGTCAACCACAAATAGACTCGCGCGCATTTCTAGAAGCACGTAAGTTTGCAGTGTCCAGAAATGGATTTTAAAGTTCCTTCGGTGAATATCAAATTGAAATATCTGTTACAGATTATCAGCGACGGAGTTTCCTTTTCCTTTAACGAGATTTTGCACCGCGAACATTAATAAGGCATCGGATCTCGACTCCGCAAGATTCTAAGAAAAATATTCACCGTACGGGCGAATTCGTAGACTAGCGACGATTATTCGTTTCGACGAATTACGTTGATTCGTCGAGACCAAGAGCAAACGGGCAATCTTCTATCCTCTCAAGTACGCGATTGCGATTCATACGCCGCGCCTCATTGTCGCACGATATTTTTAGCCCTGTTTACCCACCGGTAGTATGTCACGCCGGTAAAGAAAGTATTTATAGACCAAGTTGCATATTCTTTTAGCTTCGTATACAAATATAGAGGAGGCGGCTCTCGTACAAACGCCGGACAGGCATCTGCAACGGAATGCTTGTCGGCAGATCATTAGCATGTCTCATTACGAAACTGGGGACGAACGCGAGCCACGATCGTAACGATCGTAAATATGTTTTTTTCATGTCTAGAGTATCGTGTCCTGTTTTGTTTGCAGACAGGCGAGTCTTATGCAATGATCACGGTGCGGATGATTTATCTCGTTCGCAGGCACGAAGCCGACGGGCTCCAAAATATTTTGAGAATCGCGATCCGTCGAGACTTCTGGATGTAACGGTTGATAAACAACGCGGCAAAACGGCTTTCTGCGACCAGTTCTCGTCGACGATAAATCTAAAGGCGGGGCCAACTACGTGGAATACCTGTCGAACACGCCCTACAGAATGATCAATTGGACTTATCGATTCTGTATCGATCGAATTCTTTCGGACGTCCTCTAGATCCGAACACGAGATTAACTTCTATTCGATTCTTACTGGACTTAGCGTCGAAACGTAACGCACACCTCTGTGACGTTTCAAAAGTTTAATAGATTCGATAAGAGAGAAATTAATCGAATTTGGCCTCCGTATTAGCGATCGGGCATAGTTGCATAGTTCTGTATTCCTGGAAAAAATACGTTTTTTATAATAGACGAAGAGGTTCGTTACAATTTGGTAGAGGAAATCATTAAACCGGTTTTCTGTTCACGGTTTTTTTTCGGATTGCAGTTCCATCATTATTGTTTCTTGCTATCAGTATCGACGACTAGTCAGATTGCACGACGAAAAGAGAGATTCATGGAAATCAAACGGATTTGTACTGCGTCGTATTAGTTGGCGTCATTACTATTGCGACTGGAGTCGGCCGGAAGTGAATTTCGTCGACGCATATTTCAATGATCTTCGCGATTGCAGTATGACACTGACTCACTCAACTGAAAATCAAATGATGTTCTTTTTCTTTTACTTCGAATGCAAGACTTTTTAGTGAAGAGATAAGAAAACAAAAGTATTGCGACTTCAATTCAGCAGTATTCTATTTTCATTTAGAAATATAATAGTACACGCTGTCATTGGTCCGGACCTTTCGAGCGAAGAATTAAATCGTCTGTTAAAGGTGACCAGGGGAATCGAGTTCCTTAAACGGCAATCGAGGCTCGTGCGTGCTTTCACATCGAAGCATCCTCGGTAAAAACAATTGATAACATTTACGCAGTTACGCATTTACGCAACGTTTCTCGGAATTGTTCTTAATAATGTCCAAATTATAAAATTGGAGGAAACTTTGGAGCATTCGTGGATACTTTCGTTGAACGTGAAATTCTCAACCGAGCAAGATTCGAGTCACCTCCAAGTACGAAAGAAGAAAGCCGCATGCGTCGTGAACGTTTGTCGCCTTCGTAGCACTACTAAAACAGAGTACGAAGGCTGTTCGGACGAACTTGGCGTGCAGTCACGCAGTCAGGAGTCTGTGCATGACAAAATCTAACTACTTTCACACGATTAAAAACACATTATCGTTCAAACAAGACTCGATTTACCTCGGATGAAAGAAAAGAAGAAAGTTGAACGGATTACGAATATTCTCGCGTTCCATACGAAAACGAAGTACGGTACGAAGATAGACTCGCTACGCTTCTCCGCGTCCAATAACGAGTGGATTAATTACAAAATTGAACAGACGTTTAAAACGGAACCAAGGATGAGTAAAACGCGACTGCCCGACAAACCGTCGTCGCGACGTTCGTGCGAATTATACCGGAGAACGCAGACCGACACGTGCGTTTGCTGTGAATGATACAGGCTGTTATCTATCCATAGAGATACCCTTCGCCAAAGAATATGTCAACCGAGGAATAACAAGATTTCTAGTCGGAACAATAGAAACCAGTTTCCGCGGAAGAAGATCTATGAAATCGGAAAACAAATGTCGTCCGAAGAATGAGAAACGGTGGACCGAGGAGGGTCTTGTTTCCACGCGATATTTGTTTACAACACACAAATAAGTCTTACACGTACCGTTGTTGAAATAGTTTGTGTTCCAGGGTTGCTCGTAGTCTCTGTACGAGTGGCCCCGGAGGAACCCGTAGTTCAGGACTTCGGGAACGTAGACTAGATCCATGCTCGATCCTCGGCTGTCTGTCTGTTGCTCGTCTCTTATTGCGGAGGATCTATGCGCATCTCCACACGCGTGGACAACCTCGATGTGTTTGTTCTGCGAATCCTCTAAAGAGAGACAAAGAGAGATAGAGAGTCTCTGGATCCTCTGTTGGTAGCGTTTCAACCGGCTTGATATCTCGGAACAGCAGATATCTTCTACTTTGGTTCCCGTTCTTGCTTCGGTATGCGAGAATCCGGACGTCGACTAACTTGCTCTTCCTCGCCTTTCTAAAGCGACAACTTCTTCGATCGATCTACGCGGCGCTTCTTCGTCTTCTGCTTCCTCTACTGCTATCCGACTACGTTGGTAAACAACCAGATCCAGTTTGGTCTCGCGAAGTCACCTCGGAGCGAATCAAGCGGCCTGGCAAAGTGCGACGATCGCGCGTCCCTGCTCTCGAATCGCCACGATGTTTTCCTTTGAACTAAACGAACGTGCGTGGACGCTGTGCACGTAATGTTTATCCGCCGGCTTGCCCCTCTACTTCGGCCACCGGCCTCACCGCTTCCCCCTTTATTCCCGCACGCCCCCGGAACCGTCGATCCGCGGTCCCCCTACTCCGACAACGATCACCTTCGCGAATTGCGGCGCGGATTTTGCGACTTCTAAATGTGTTTTCCTGGTTCACCTTCGCCTTTTCCCTTTTCTCGATTCGCGTTATCTAAGGCGGATTCAGCGTTTCCCTATCTCTGCCGGAACTTATCGGGGCCGGTCACGGATTTATTGGCTATTTCTAGCCTACTCGCCCCTCTACGCCAGGACATTTACCCTTACTGACTGAACGACGGCTCTCCACTCTCCGCCCGTTCAAAATTACTGCCTCATTATTCAAAATATTTTTTTATATCTAATCGATTACCGACATTCAAGTATTATGTGTAGAGGTGTTCGAGAACCCGTACCCAATAGACCGGTTCCTGTCATTAGGGTGTCGAACCACAACTTTTCCCGTGTAGAATCGTTTTCGATTTCGAAAACAATGTTTGTTCGCGACGATTTTCTTATATCTTTCTCCGGTCAAAAATTCTCTTTATCAAAATAGTGTAAAATGTAATTAAGGGTTGTTTTTCTGTACATGCAATCGCTAGATACTTTATCGAGCAGCTGCTGTTACTATTTCCAAGTGTATTCTCGATAAAAGTGGCTGAAAATTTCATTAAAAGATTGCTCAAGATAGTGGAGATGTCTGTGGTGTGTAGAAATAGGTAAATACCAGACATTCGCCGTTACCGTACATGAAAAAAGCACTTTCCTTAAAGTAGATAAATAAATTCATTATTACATTCCACTAATCCATCAAATGGAATGAAAAAAATGTGATTTTTATAGTCTTACAAGTTATCTGCCTCATATTTTAGAAATATGTTTACTGCACTTACGGTGTTGCAATAGCGAGAAGATAATACTGATTTTTTCACAATACTAGTTTTTACCATAGTTCAAGATAATGAATCATGTTTTCTTCTATGTATGTATATATATGTACATACGTTAGCGTAAAACGAGTGAAGTGGGAGTTTGCATACATATATAGGTACAGCACGCGATGCTCTATGAAATATAATCATTTACATTTTTTATCTAACACTCAACGATCGTAATGCAACCGTTAACGAGACAAACAATTTTTTACGTGTTGTCACGTATCAAACTTGAGAACCGAAACGTTAGATACTATTGCAAAATAGCAATTAGATTAAAATTGATCGAAACGGTTGCGCCGAAAACATTAATTTAAAAATATTTAACAATTACGATCGATATAATTGATTATTTATCAAACTTGAGAGTTTGCATACACAGTGAAGGTTTAATCACAAAATATTTCACATCGTTGTACTATCACCCGCATTTCTACGCAGTCTGCGATTACTAAATTTACATTTAACAGGAAAAAATATGCGTCGATATATTGTCGAGTTTGTTTGCAAAGCGTTTAAATTTTCCTCAGTTAGAATTGTCATAGAAGCGGTTTAGACATTTAACGCATGCAAGCATTCGACATGCCAATGTATTCCTCGATAATGGTCACCGTCGACCTCGTACAAATAGTTATTTTCAAAGCAGTTATTAACAAAGCGCTGCAAAATATGTGTGCTCTAGAAACTGTTTACTCGCGAGAAGGCTCGCTTTTCCGATTTAAATATCTATCTCGGGAATCTTGTTGGGTAACGGAAAAACAGATCGTCTATTATATATTTGACAACTGTTGTTGTTGTATGTTCGAGAGCAAGTTCAATGATAATTCACGTACACGCTCCGCGTGCTTTATCGAGCTCGACAGGATTGAAACCACTTCTCGTTTTATGTCGCCGACAAAACCGTCGATTATTATCCAGGAACTCATTCTTGGTGGTTAACGCCATTCGAAGTTCACCTTGAACCACTGAATCCATACAGAATATACTACGAAAGATTTATCGCGACTACGAATCATAAAAATTCCGTTTTCAAGTCCGAATTACAATAACGAGGCGAATGTGATAAATAGAAGGATCGTATTGCTGATAACGTCACGAAGTCTGTCATTTTAGTAGAATAATAAACTCGCTTTGCGTCGCGAAGCGTTGCGGAAACTTTTCTTCACTTATTTAATATCTATGTATATTAAAGAAACCATTGTGCTGGTAACGCAGTCATGCAAATCGATAATTTGTTTGCGCTTTTGGCCTGCCCTAATGCATTCGTAATGATAAGGTATCTGATAAAACGCTTGAAGCCTTCTAAATTTATGCACCTGTATCCGGTGCAACAGTATTCGGTGCAGCATCATACAACGGACTTTTCGCGATCGTAATACTTCGTCGGAACCGGGTGATCGATGTCGGTTGAACGTCCAAACGCTATAGATCACGGTACAATCGAAAATCTGAGAACGATGTCGTTAATTAGCGATAAGAAAAAGAGTGTAGTTGAACGTGTACTGACATAGCCGATCGCCACCGATAATGAAAGACAATTCTTTTCTTCCATTGCTAAATACGGGATTAGCGGCGCGAGGTTCGCGAGGTTTACAGAAACGAGGAACTTTGCGTTCTATTTGCAGACTTATCGTTCTCTTGGTTGTATCAGGATAAACGATAAGAAAGACACGCCAAGGTGTGATCGATCACAAAGCGAAACACCACTCGAGAGATTAGACTGCAATCATTCTTTTCGAGGCTCAACTCCTTATCGTCTGATAATGATTATTTATGCGTAACGTCAATGAGATTACGCCAGATAAAACATCTCTCATTTATTGAAATTTAAGTACGAGACCCCATGCGTTGCTAAATTACACAGAACAAAATTATTGTTTCACAGGCAATCAGTTTCTGCCGTTATCGTTGCTATCGAAACAATCGTTGAATCACAATTAATTATCAACGGTCTATATTGTTCCATTGCCTACGATGCACTGTTCATTGTTGCATCAAGTGATAAACGAGTTCACCTTTTTAAAGGTCGCGCGACGTTCTTGACGTTAATTGTAATCGTAATGTTGTTGTGACAGTGTTTATAGGTCTTGATTGTTTTATATCTGTTTACATGTTGATTGCAGTGATATGTGTATCGTTCGTCTGCATTCGAAAATGCATCGAGCGACTCGACCGCGCGTTAAAGTCTCTTGAACAATTCGTTCTTCGACAGCAACGCGTACTTCGATGACCTCGACGCGACTTTTACGTTCGAAAGTACCACACTTTTTAACGAAGTTCATTATTCGACGTCGTTATGTTTTTTCCCCTCAAGGTTCAACGATATTTCACTCTAGAAATATTCTTTTTGAACCCCTTAGGAGAGCCTAGGCGGCAACTCGAGGACAGCCATGCTTGCAACAGTATCACCAGCTAACGTTCACGTGGAAGAGACACTTGCAACCCTTCGGTACGCCTGTCAAGTTCGAGCCATTATCAACCGTGTACGTATCAACGAAGATCCGCACGAGAAGTTAATTCGGTAATTCATTATTAAACGTATTCTGTTGATTCCGAGCTGTACCTTAGATTAGATTCAATCACACTTGTAGATTAGAGTTTTTCGACTTAAGAAACGAGTAGATAATTATTATCTTTATTAAGGCTGCGATATCACAAGTTACAGACCCGTATGCAAACTAAAATATGCAGAAAGCAGATACAGCAGACCAGTTTTAAAACTTGTTCATTCCTTTCTGTTAAATATTGACTCTAGAACACCAGGGGACAAACTGATAATGACCGACAGTTATAAACTGTTAAAAATGTATTTTCTTTTTATCTCGTTCTATATCGCAGAAAAATTATTATTGTTTATCCCTTCCTGGTATCGAGCAATCATTCCTGATTTCCAAAAAAAATGTGGCAGAGTGGCTGCGCACTTAGATAAGTTTCTTAATATCAGGACTGAGTCTTTCCAGGGTAAACAGTAAACGTAATCGCGATAATTGCTGCGGGATCACATAATATTTCCGTTACCTTGACGATTGCTTGACTGCGGATTTTTGATCATTAAAATTGACTGTTTGCAAATCCACGGTCTAACGATTACAGTTTCGATTATCGTTCCGATGAGACCGGATGCGAGGGTATGAATATAGTGGAGCGACAAAGATGTATAATAACAACGAGGCGAACATTATGGCATAATTGTATTAATGTAATTAGCTGCGAATGGATATAGCGAAGCGGTGAAGAGAGCTGCGAGCACAACAGCGTATAATAGCGAATCTAGTCAACCTAGAAACAAAAATGTTCTATCCTATCTGCATCACTTTGCTATCCGTTCACCTTGCCGTGCCACTCAACTACAATTTCGTACTATCCATGTAAACTGTCGCACCAGCTTAAAATGGCGAAACAAAAGAATGCGCTCATGACGACGCTGCATATATAACCTAATGGTTGTTAATGGGTACAATTATGCTAACGATACTTATTTCGTTTCGTTACGGTAATCGTGTTTCCCTTCCAGCGAGCTGAAAGCGGAAGTTCAACGATTACGCGGCGTCCGCGAGGGATACGAACGACAATTAGGGATTTGTCCCCGAAGACTTTTAGATTCCATCGAACCCACCGGCAAGAATAATGACGAGGTCAAACAGAAGCAACAGGAAATCGATAAATTGAAGGATCAACTGAAGAAAACCGAGGAACAGCTTACAACCACTCAAATGTAAATCAATCAATCAACACGTCAAACTTTCTCTCTCCTGTCTAATCACATCTATCACATTCTCTTTGATCTCATTATTTATACAAGATACATATTTTCTGAAACGACAGCAAGTAGCAAAGCAGCACATAGAGAACTAATTTTTTTACTGTTTTGTATTTTTCCACCAATTATCGCTAAAGTTATTTGCAATTCAAGGCCTTTTGTATTCTACATGTTTCCTTTATCTTTCCATTATTTACATTGTTAACAATTAAAATAATAGTTACAAGTAGCTTTTTCCTAAGGTGAATGGAACACGTAATGTAGCTGAGAAAAAAAGAGTAAGTCAAGGACGAAAAAATGTGGAATCTAGTTATGTGTAATTACAGGACATGGTCGAAAAGGCTGCTGGAAACTGAGCAAAGGAAAAACTCTGAGTTAAAATATTTGCGTCGCTGTGGGATCGCCATCGAGATTGATTTCCAAGAGAAAGACAAACAGCCTTGCTTGATAAATCTTGCAGCTGATCCTATGTTGTCCGGTACACTCTTGTATCTGATTCCTCCCGGATTAGTTCGCATTGGCAAAAATTCTCGTCCCGATGAGTTTCCAAAAAATTTGGATATTATATTGGATGGGCCTCTGGTTAGGCCTCTGCACTGGTTAGTTGTTGGATGTTCGCAATCTGCTAGTTGAATAGGGTGTGAAGGTCATTGGAATTGTTCTGTTCTTCTACATGTTATGGTTTTTCTGTTCAACGCATTCTGCACACTTCATTGGATTTGTTGTGTCCTGGTTTCTTCACTCTGCATCCTACTTTGTCATGTTCCTATCGCAATTGCATGTTCCTTGTCTGTGTTGCTAATGCAATACTCTTCTAACAGTGACTCTGAGCATAATATGGAATAAATTATAATTTTACATGATTGTTCGATGGTCTTCTGTCTAACACTCTTCTTGTTTTAATCGGATGGCCAGCTGTTTTCATGAATGACAGTGAGCACGTTTGCAAGATGTCCAGGATAATGTGCACGCTATCAAGACTTTCTGTTGTACATATATATCCTCTGTAATATTTATTGTTTTAACGCTTTAACTTGCACGTGTTTAATTTAATCGTTTTTTATATATTCTCCACAGCACCATTCAAAACAATAACGGTAAACTTTCACTGTCCTCTGAGATGGACGGGGATACTTTCGTCAACGGACAGGTATAACATATTTTATATTGATTGTATTTCATATCTTTATTATGGACTCACTATTTTAAAATTGATCCTATTGCAGATTGTAACTGGAAAAGTAGTCCTGAAACATGGCGATCGATTGGTCATCGGCGGCAATCATTACTTCAAGGTCTCAAATCCTCACGACGGGCATAACAATATTCAGGTTTCCGCGCAGGCCGTGGACTATGAGTTCGCCTACCAAGAAATTCTCAAAGTACAAGAGGAAAAGTAAGTGGTTCTTGTGATTTGCAGAAAATCTTGACTCTGCCGAGTATTTCAATAAATATTTAATTCAGTCTTGTATTTAAAGATTGAGAGCCGAACTCGAGGAAAGCAAACAAAAAGCTATAAAGGAGTTAGAGAATGCGAAACGCGAAGTCGAGATGCAACTAGGATCGCAAAAGCAATCTTACGAGCGTAAGATTGAGATGCTTGGTTCTACGGTTGAAGAACAGAAGCAAGCGCTAGAACAGATTCATCAGAAGAAGAAGGAACTGGAACTAGAGAAAGAGATGCTTGTGAACGAGGTCGAAATAAGTAATAGATTGAAACAGATGCAATGCGAGCAGAAGAAAGTTACCGTTTCGCCGTATCAGTCCAATTTTTTGGAAGAATTGGAAAATATTTTGAGCGAGCAAGCAGCGGATGCTGAATACGCCCTCAAGATGAAAGCGAGTACCGATGCTATCCACGACGGCGGCATATCTTTGCATGAAATGCAGCTATTCGTGAGAGAAGCTACCGAGCGATGCAAGGAAGTCGGACTTAATTACGTACGTATTCATTGATACAATTAACTTATACGCACGTCAGTATTCATAAAAATAACAACAGATTAAATGCTCAGTCTTTTCATAATTATGTAATCGATTACCGTATTGTAGGAATTTGATCAACAACAAGTAATTGTGAATAAGAGTCTCAAACCAGTAATTCGTATACGTAACAGAGACTGCATGAAAGAAACGCTGTGGCAGCCAATACGATTTTTAGATTGGGTTCATCGATTGCGAGATTATGACATAGAGGATTCCATCAAAGAATTGTGCACGACGTTGGACGGGACTTGGGAACCCTATGAGAATACAGAAACTTTCGAAGATTCTTTGAACAATAGTCGAATATCTATTAACATAACGCCAGTAAAAAAGCACTTGAATGAAAGTTTACAGCAATTTTCGATGGACGCGACGGTATTGGAGGTTACAGTCGACAATCAAACGTTAGACGATACCAAAGAGCAGGAGAGTATAAACAAGTGTCTTGTACAGATGGAGTGTGCTGCAAAAATTCTGCGTAGGTTATGCGAAAAAAATAATGAAAATCAAATGGTTGTAGATTCTCTTAATGGTATAGAAAATAACATTGATAGTTTGCGCAAAGCATTAGAAACGCAAAACTTGTGTAAACACACAAACGAAAATACAAATCACAGTCAAAGGTGTGATAGCACTGTACCACTTGAAAAGTCTGATAACAGTACGAGTCCTTCACAAGATTGCCACAAGGATTGTACAAAGTCTGTTAACTCTCCGACAAAGTCCAATTTACGCCGCAATAATAGACTGTTCGATAAAATAATTCAGAAAAACGTGAGATTCAATGATAAACTAAGAAAAGAACTAACTTAATTTAGTCAAATATAATGTATAGATTACTTTAATTTTTCCAGGGAATTATTCCTAATATAATTGAACGAACTCCATGAGTACTCTTGCATGGATAAAGAACACAATTCTTTATAATAACATAGAGGTTAGATGATTCGTTAAATGGTGCTAAAAAGACGACATAATTGAAAATGAATCGCACCAATTTATTTTCTATCACTTGTATATTTATTCATAGGGAACACTTCCCATTGACTGATATATGATATAAAATAATATTTGTAACGTTACAAACTGCGTTTATTATTGTTTTTTACTTTAATATAGTTGGTTCTTGTATACTTTGTACAATAATTACGAAACGATGATAAAGGAAAACTGTAATTAAAGTCTTACGTATAACACGTTGTTATGTGGTAATTATATGCGATATTGTACGATTGTAACAATAAGGCTGTATAGAATTGCGGTAACAACAAAAATTTATTCAACTCAAATGTACAGTTAATCAAAATAATCTTCGATGTCAATGTCAGGATTTAGTAAGTCTTCGCCGTATATACTTAAATCTAATTGATTCAATATTAAGTTCTCGCACATTTCTTCCAAATCGGTGTCTCCGATCAAAACTGCTCCTTGCATTTTACCATCTTCCAGTACCAGTTTTATATATTCGTGTCCTTTGGTCATACGCAACAGAATCTCGTATTTATTGTTTAACTTTTGACCATTGTACAGACCAAGCAAAACCACTTTAAAACCGAAAAATTTTGTTACATGAGTAAAAAGTTCGAAACAAAAATCTTGCAGAAAATCTTCATTCTTTAATGCAGAAACCATACATTTTGCTGCATAACGCCCCATTTGGAGAGCCTGGGTCCACAGTCTCATTTGAAACCAGTGTTTCGCTATCTCCCAGCCTGCACTACATATATCTCCCGCAGCAAATATATCTTGCTCCGAAGTTTCCAATTTCCAATCTACCAATAGACCTCCGTCATCTCCTTTCTCGAGGCCCTCTAAACCCTCTATATTCGTGCTCGGTATGACACCTGTTGCCGACACAATAAAATCGCACCCAATAATTTTTCCATTTGTTAATTCAACGTACACAGGCCACTGCCCTGCAGGGTCCAATTCTTTCTTCTCCGATTCATTAAAAACCTTCGATATTTCACATTCGTATTCAACTTGCACTTTTGCAGATTTTAAGGCAGTGCCTTTTATGTCGATATTATTGTGCCAGTTTGGACCTAAGGCTGGCCCATCTTTTACAAGGTTTCTGTCGGATATTGTGTACCTCATCGTCTTAGTTATACTGCTTGCAGGAATACTTGAATCTGCGTCTGTTCTTTGCACTTTATCCATGAAAAACTCTGCAGCTCCAGGATCAACAAACGTTGCAGAAATATGTTTGTCTTTGATCACCCATATTATTTCGATACCATCAATCTCGTGTACAATCTCGGTGGCAATGCCACCATTCCCGACTATTATTATTTTTCGTGAATTTTTGATCTTTTGAGAAAATTGAACAACTGACTCGGTATCGCGAATTCCTAAAATAAAATCGTTATTCTCCGCTATAAGTTTCGGTCTGGCACCGTTACAAAGGCATAGTTTTTTATAAGTTATAATCCTTCCATTTTTTGTGAATACTTGTTTATTTACTGTATTTATTTTAACAACAAAATCGTGAATAATTTTTATCGATTCGTTCGCTTCCGTTAAACATATCGCATCTTTCTCTTCCACATCGAATTGCATTAATGTTTTACCAAGAGGGACTACATTTGTAACGGCTTTTATCAAAGGACTAGCTGTAATTAAAACAGTGTCTTCTTTGGGAGCAAGAAAACCTATGCCTTCGGCACAAGAAACACCTGCAATACCGCCTCCTACTACTAAAAAGGTACAAATTATTTCTTTTTCATTCATTGTTGATATACTCTCTTAGTGCTTTTCCATTCGGAATAATCGTAATATCTGTGAGGAATGCCGAATGTAAGCAGACCGTAGTCCTTTGCTTTAAGTATAGCGACAAGCAACTTGGTATGAGCATTCTGGCACAGGCCAGTCTTGCTGTAATTAACAAAACACAAAAGAATAAATAAGGTATACATGTAAACATTTTATCTCGTTGATTCACAAAAACATAAAACTTACTTATAATCTATGACCTCTCCACTGTTTTTGGAAATAAACTGTTTTAATAACTCAACGTTACGATAATCAAGAATTAGGTACTCGTCTCTGCATATCGGACAAGGACTACCAGTAGTAATTAATTTATTTCTCTAAAAAAAAGATGCAGAATGCAAGATTAAGATTATTATCAATTTTGTATGAAAGTAAAAGGTACTTACGATACAAGTTCTTCGGGTTTTTCTTGGAGGAAGTTGTCCCTTGAAATTCCGTACGTATATCGTCCAAACTGGAGAATTTCCGTAACATTCTTTATACGCTAAAATAATATTTGTATAAATACATTTAATTTGTACTATCGATTATTGTTTATAGAAAATTATACCTTGACTCTGTAAATATTCTATGCTAGTTTCGACTGAAATTATTTGACTTCGATCTTTGCTGGGTGGTACTTTTTCGGGAAATTCTTCGTCAAATCGTATAAACGAAGAGTGCAAAAATCTCTCCGGTATAACCTAGAAAAGTAGTTTGCGGGGTTATACAGATTTGAACATAATTGTTTTAATTACTCTTACTTTTCTTGTTAAATTGTTTCGGAAAATTGAACCAGCTAACTGGAAACTATTTAAAATTAACGACATTATTTCTCTGTTAACGTAAACTTTCTCCGCAAACTTAGAATACACGACTATTTATTCATGCGACGTATAAAGTAACATACTATGTGGAAGACCGATGTAAGCTGTAACAACTCTAAAAAGATTTATTTTAATTGTGATTGCAAATTATCTCGATTACGAAATATACTTTAAAATCATAATTATTACGCATTGCTAGAATTTTTTATTTATTTTCTTTTATATCTGAAAGGTTTTCGCAGGTATAGTGAAAGATTGACGCGTGAAAATGTTTGAATGTAATCGAGATTCAAATTCTTCTTATCGATAAAATAAAAATATTTTAATCATATTAAAAGCTTTTATATTGTACTAAATATATACATACTATGTTGCAACATGAATTTTTTTTATATAAGTTGCTGATTTGACATGAAAATTAAGTTCAGCAAATCGGAAACTGGAAACTACTGAAAAATGTTTTAAATATTTCTTTATATTAAAACATTATTTTTACTTCAAGAATTGTGTGCTATTAAATAAAATATATTTAAAAATTTATTCTAACGCGTGTAAAATCAACGGTAACAAGTGATAGTATAGTATGTTACGTAAAATAGATAGACGCTTGACTCGTCTCGGGAGAATAAGATGTTTCCGGTTCGGACGTAACAGCAGATTCTACGTAGTTAGGTGAGGATAATTTTACTCAAGTTAAAAGTAAATGTTGGAATTGTTTGACAAGATATTACAAGAAAATCAACAATAAGGTAATCAAAGTAAAATTTAAACAATGTTTGATTGCAGATGGCAGATCAACAGGAAGATTTTCACGGATTCTGGACGGTCTTGTAGCATTTGCCGAATGCGTTGTCCATTTCCAACGAAGCATAGGGCTGCGTCGTTTTCGTGTATAAGAAATGCAGAATTTCTTATGCACCGCTGTGAACATTTATTTTCCATAAAAAGGATTTAATTATTAATCAAATGTGAGTGGCTTTTCTGTCGTTCAAAAAAGCCGAAGCCTTATATTCTTTTTTAACTCCGTTTAATTTTGCAACATTTTATTAGAGGGGGTGGTACTGTGGTACAGTTCTTTTATTCATTACGTATTAGAAAACTCTTTTTAAGTAAAGATCCATCGTTAATGGATACAATAAGAATAGAAGGGGCTTGAGTCGCCAAGTATTAGAGGCCTACAGAAAGGTGAAATAACGAATGTATTAGTGACGTAACATGATGGACATATTGTCGGGCCTGTCGAACTTTTGTACTTAGTAATTGCATGCAAGATACGAAACTGCACGTGTGGTAATGGAATATTATTCGAGAGAGAATTTGCTAAAGAAAAAGTGTTAGTGACGGTATATGGAAAACAAAATTTTACAATTCGGTATTAAAAGAAAAAAAAGAAAATAATTTCGATGCAGCACAAATGGACGATCATGGTGTGCTATAAATAGAAGTTGCTCGGTGATGTCAAGTGATAGGGTGGGGTCGCGGCAATTATTGGTCGACGTTCGGAGGGCCTCGAGACGCGATTGGTCGGTTGTGTAACCATTCTGGGTGGGATATGCGCGGAAGTATTGCGCAGGAAGGAATCTGCCAGTTGACCATCGGGTGAGCACCGTTGACTGGAGAAGCTTGCATCTCGTACCGATAGTTCTCACATTTGTAGCTTTCAGTTACTTAATTTCAGTAATCGAAGTTCTTCCTCGTTAGGGAATGAATAATAGCGCAAAATCAAGTAGACGAAAGATTCGATACGATAGTCCTTTCGACATTGTCGTTTCAGATTCGCGACATTAACGATTTCCGTATAGTAGAACGAAAGGACAATGAGGATAGAGAAGCGTCTCGAGAGATTAATAGTCGCGAGCGATCTCGGGTGAATGTAATTATAGGCCTAGGTAAATTATTTATTTTCAAACGTAATCATTTTTCACTCTTTCGTTCGTAGAAGTACAAGGTTTTTCTTATACCTATATGTAGATATAAACGTTCGTGCGAATGTTCGACAATATGGCGGTAACGTGTTACGCCTCGGCCTTCGATAAACTTGCCGCGTTCCGATTTCTACCCACAAAAAAAAACACGAGTATCTTTGTGTTTCATTACAGATTTTCGACATGATCCTATCTTTGTACTTCGATATGCGCTAAATCGTCCAGAATAACGTCAAAATGGTAAGTCGAATTTATTAAAATTAATTTACTTTCCCTGTGCTTCGCGAGTTTTTTGAGAGAGGGCGCCATGTACTCAGAATTTCGATAGACCGCCAAGGGTGGGGGAACAGCGGTAGGATCAATAACCTTCACTTAACATGACCTCGTATCCTATTTCTGGCAACGCGAACTTTCAATGATCGTACAATTCGAGCATTTTCGTAGTGCAATGTCGGCTTTTCTAAAATTAATTTAACATGCACTCATGATACACATGTTTCAATCTCGAAATGGGGAAGGTAATCGATCCTAACGCTTCTGAATTAGTTTCCGTTTCTATGCGATGCATATTATTTACGTCTCCGTTCTGTACGATCGAAAATTTATACTCGTTCATATAATTTATGCAACGCTTACATAAGATTTCTAATTTATATAATCATTTCCCGTGGATCTAAAATTTATATGAAACGATACGTTTACTAATAGAGGTTAAATTTAATAATTGTTTCATTTTTTTTTTAAATCGCTTGTTCTATATATGTGAAGTTATTGCGTGTCTCGAAATGAAATGAAAGTGTTAAATTGGATTGCTTTACGAGGCAGTTTTTCGGAGTATTGATAGAGTAGAACTTTTTAACAACAATAGTTATCTGATAATTGGAAAGTATTTAAGATTGTGTATATATTTTTCAGCCACGTATAGATCCACTTTCTTTACTAAAATGTCTTAGTGTTTTATTGGGGCCAACTGGAGGTATTAGAAGTAAAGAAGAAGTTCATCGGTTAGCTAATTTAATGACGAAGTTCTCGAAAAAGCTAGTTTCGAAATGCATATACATACAGATATTGAAAACTACAAACACGGATTTACTTAGTCAGTGAGTATAAATATCAATTTCATCAAATTGCAAATTAACACAACATACAAAACAAGGCGAAATTTCCGAAAACCGTTGATGCGCGATTTAACCGAAATTTTCTAGGTTTTTATTTAAAAATAACCTGTTTTCAAAATATCAGCAATATCATAGAAATTTTTAAAATTACACGGAGTAACACTAAAATGATAAAAACATACTTAGCAAAATTTTTGGTCTTAAATTTCGAGTTGGTGAAAACTTGTTTTACACAAAATCTAGCTATTCGGAAAATTTCAGCTAAATCGGACGTAATAGGTTTTCGGAAGTACAGCCTGAAACAAATTTAACTTTGTACATCGCATGTAGACACACACAGGGTACTTATAATTTGTATTATTGTGTGATATATAAAATGCATGCTAGATCAAAGATACAGGAACTCTGAACCATTGGACGGTTCAAAACGTAGACCGTACTCACTGATGCGAGTCCCACAAACTACAGTCGAAATACTTTCTATTACGAAGTCGTTGAAGTATATATTGCGCTCCGGGATAGCTTAAAACATGGACTATCTCGTGTGTTTTTAGATTTATGGGTGCTGGAGGATGGAATCTCATTCACATGTGGCTTACCGACGGTATAGTTGCCAAAAATTGGGCTCTTATTCAGGAATTACTTGAACTTCTGCTGCTATGTCCAGTAGATATCGAAAGATTGAAAAGTAACAATTGTCCGAAGTTGGTTAAAGGTCTGACAAAGGAAGGTAGTCATCAAGGGGTCAGAGTGCTGGCCAGTCGGCTGGTAGAACAATGGTTGAAAATAGTGAAGGGAGAAGCTGCACCAAATTCTGTGCCAGCACAAATTATGACTGTCCCAGTGCAAAATGCTGGAACTCTTGGAACGAATATTCTATCTCAGTCAGTGCAGCAGCAACAGCAACAGTATTCCATTCAATGTGGTATTCAACAAGTTTCCGATGGCACAGAGAGTGCAACAGTGCATGTGCAGGATCTACAGTTCACATCGAATTCTACGCCGTCTATTGCGGTATCTCAGATTCAGCAACCACCACAAGTACAAGAGCAACAGCAGGCACAGGAAAGGACAACCGTGCAGCCCTTGCAACTGCAGGTTGTTAGTAAACCGCAGCAGGTGCAAATACAACAGCAACTATCGTCGCAGCAATCGAAAAAGCCAGCATTCGTTGTGGTATCTACATCTTCTCAATCTCCAATTCCTGTGTATAAGATCACGATTCGTGAAGGTAAACAGATTCTCACAAAAGTGGAGACAGATGCTGCGAATATTGGTAGTGTTTTAAATGCGAATAGTACAAATGTAGAAATTAACGGAGACGTAGACGACACGCTTCCCGTGAAGGAGATTACAGAAGG
Source organism: Lasioglossum morio (assembly GCA_916610235.2). NCBI lineage: Eukaryota > Metazoa > Arthropoda > Insecta > Hymenoptera > Halictidae > Lasioglossum > Lasioglossum morio. The sequence continues at coordinate 28,610,296 of OU744326.1, forward strand.
AGTAGAGTCTACGGAACTCAGTGATGGTGTAGTCAGTGGTCAAGACTGTAAAACGGACATTGTAGAATCTGAAAATTTAGACCAAGTTTCGAGTGAAGTGAAACAGACTGTAGTAGATTCCACAGACAGTACCGACGTGGACGTTGTTAAAAGTAAAGAAAATAAAGACTCTAAAGACACTGTTAGTAGTGAAAGTAGTAAATCTAGTAATAAAGAAAATCGGGACTCTTCGAAAAAAGATGAGAAAAAGTCTAGTAGTTCAGACAAGAAAAATCATCATAGTTCTTCTTCATCCTCCAAAAGTTCTTCTAAGCATACCTCGAGTTCCAGTTCGCATCGTTCTAGTTCCGCATCAAAATCTAGTAGTCATCGTTCTAGTAGTAGTTCGAAAAGCTCGAGTTCCAAGGATAAGTCTTCCAAGGACAAGGACAGGCATCATTCATCCAATTCATCCAGTAAACATAGTAGCTCCAGTAAAAGTAAATCTGATAAAGAGAAAGAGAAACAGAAGAAGGACCAGGCGGAGAAGGATAAAGCAACATTGGAGAAGGTACAAGGGCAAGCTTTGAGCTCCAAGCTGGGAAAAATACCGAAAAAGAAGTCTGAAGACGAGAAACCGGGGGATGCGGCTGTAAGAAAGTCGTCTACGGATTCTAGGGACAGCTCTAAGGAAAATAAGACTGATTCGAAGAAAGTTGCTGTATTGCCTGAGAAGAAAAATATCTCAATTTCCATCGAGAGCAGGAAAAATTCTCAGGACTCTACAACACGACCAAAGACTGTGAAAACGTTCAACTCGAAATTCAGATCTACCGGCTTGGAGGAAGAAGTAAAACCACCGCCACCAAGATCAGCGAAAAAACCAAATCCTATCATTGAGAAAAAGGTCATTCCTCAAAAATTACCTGCTCTGAAGAGGGCGTCTCCGCTCAGAGAAGCTATCCCAACAGCAGATAAACGGGCTAAGTTGTCTTTGGAATCACCGACCACACCTCCAGGGGAAGAAAAGAAGGGAGGCATTAAATTGATACCACCAAAACCAAAACGTAAGTATCATTCAGTCTTTCGAATACTATGCTTAAAAATTTCTTTTTACAATCTATACATATATTTTTTTTCAATAAGTCGATTCTTTAGGGAAAAAGGAATGTATCTTAAAATCTTGTTCCACACTGATGTTCCGAGACTAACGTTTTCGCGATCTATTTATTTTTGTTATTGCGGGTGCTTGCATTCGACACGAATAACTACAATAATAAAATTTATAGTTAAGCTCGATTTCAGAATACAACATTTTATAGTGAAAATACTTATTGAAACTTTTGTTTTTATGATATAAAAGAAGAAAGAGAGTATGATTGGTGGTATATTAATTATTTAAATATATATATTTAATATTTAACGAGTATAGTAATAACATTACAGAAAACGCATCATGGAAAGTAGAGAGTCTGTTGAATCTGTTTTCAATTATAATAGTCTTTGAACATCGGTTTTGCTCTATTGTACGTGCTACTACTAACTACTTAATATTGAGTTTGCAGGTGGATGGCTCCAGGAGAAAGATGAGCAAACTATAATAACTTATATATTTTCTATATATTGTGCAAGCATTGATATTTTACAATTGATGGTATTCATGCAGAATTTACATCTCTTATTAATGCAGAATTTCTTTCAGGCCAAAGTTACATTAGTTTGTATTACCATACGATAGAACCCTGTTTGTACTACTTTCCTAAATATTATTAGAGAGCTTATAGAAGGTATAAGAGAACCTGTATTGTTCGAGCCACGTGGAAGTGGATTGAAAATGGATCGCACGTGCCTAGCCCCGATAATTAATCATCGTGTTAGAAGAACGAAGACAATTAGGATCGTCTCTTTGAGCGTCGATTTATTTCCTATATTAAGAAGATTCAGCAGGTAATCTTCGCTATTAATTAAATCGTACGTATCGAAAACTTTTCAAATAAAATCTAGTGCCCGGGTGTGGTTATGGAGTAAAACGTAGACTTATCTCGGCTAAGCGACATTCAAGAAATCGTGGCAGTTTCTTCGATTGGTAATTTTGTTCTGTTTTTTAAAAAAAATTTCTTGCATAAAATTACAAAAACCGGTGTGCTGTTATCCGATCGAATTTTCGGGGTGTGTGTTTCTTTACCGTTCACCGACGAACGATACACCGAATAGAAGTCACCAACCGGATATTACTAATCTACCTAGGTAAGGAGACAATGCCAAACTCTTGTCTGTCCATACTTCTTCCCTTGTACATGTACACCCTATTAAGCATTTTGAATAAATTGATCAGAAATCTGGAAATATTTAACTCTTGGGTTTCTGCTATACATCTCGCTCACTTGAATGCTTGATCAAAGCAAACACTCATACCGTGGGCCCATCCAGATTTCCATCCTCTCGGTGACTAATCGCACAAACCGGAAGTGCAAGATCATATTTTTGGCCCAGTTAAAATGGTGTCGTTCATCCAGATCCGTTTTACGTAACGCTGAAACTAAATCGATATTAATTAGTTTACGATTTGGCGACGTGTTTTGCATTGGTTGCATGCTTCTTTGAATTATCATTATGTTCTCGTAAAGACACGACGATGCGGAGAGCATTGTCCCTCTGCTTGTCCTTAGAGTGCATTTTAGATTCCCCTTAGGCATCCCGTTTTCTTGTCCACCGCTATCACATTCGATTGAGCGTATAAGAAGATACGCTGGACGCTACGACACCATTTCGAACGGCGCCGCACAAGGGAAAGGAATTCTTTCAAACGTTATTTTCAAATTTGTATTTGTTGTTTAGTTCACAGTGGACTTGCAGAATCAATCGAATACGTACGTGCGTTCATCAGAGAGAATTGAAATTTGTTTCGGGCGCATCAGTCCCGAGATATCCTTGTAAAAGCGAGAAAGAATGTTGATGAGAGTTTGCTAGAGAGATAGAGAGAAAGAGAGAAAGATTGCGAGAGAGCGAGAGGGAGAGAGAGAAAGAGAACGAAAGGGGGTGGGAGGGAGAGAGAGAGATTGAGCGCGTGCGAGATAGATTAGAGAGAGAGAGAGAAAGAGTGAGAGTGAGATACAGAGAGAGAGAGAGAGAAAGAGACGGAGAGAAAGCAAAGTGGTATGTTTTGGATGAGTAAATGAAAGAAATGAGACGAGAAAAGAAAGATATGTGGCACGACGTTCGGAGGAAGTTCAATTTTGAGGGAGACAAGTATGGAATCTCGTGGATGAAAAGCACATCTGAAAAATGCATGAAATGCGACGCTGCGTATCGACTCGACGTCCTCGAGCAAGCCGCCCCTTAGGATCAGCGGGCCTCTTCTTACACGACACGTAATCGTCTATTTCCGGTGACGACGTCGACACGGCGAAGAAGTTACCTTCCTTGCCAGTGGTCGCGGATTTCGCAATCGGGGGTGAAAACGGAACATTTATTGGAAAGCATAGAGTGGAAGACATGGGAAACGGAAACGATATAATCGTGGTTGTCCTTTGCGCAGCCTAAAACGGTACTTGAATCGCCGTTCCGTAGAATCGAGTACTCTAATACGCAAACAATCGCGTTCGTTTATCTTGGAATACATCCTGAGATAGAATCATTAAAAGCAAAGAAGGAAGGACAGTTTATAAATTTGCTCGAGAAACAATATCTACGTTCAGGCTTCTATTTGAACAAAAAAAAAAATAAGAAAAAACTCGGTCCTGTATTATGATAATTTTCTGCAACCGATCCGCTTAGTATCGTGCGGTGCAGTTAACGAAAACAGGTACGCGGCTGATTCTTTGCGTTAAACAAGTTGTCAGGGAGCAATTGCTTCATCTCGTGTAAATATCTTTTTGAATTTAGGGGCTCGGAACGTTTCGTCCGACGAGAAAGACTGGATTTGAGAATCTCACCGGTTCGAATTAGACGCGAGAGGAAGGATGGACGGGAATTACGAGACGGAGTTGCGCAACGACGCACTTTTCCGCTTCACTCCGCGCGGAGTGTGCCGGGGCCGATGTTTTTGCGATGGTGTCTGTGCCGGCAATCGCGTACGGGACCCAGTCTCTCTGTTTCCCGTAGCAGTTGCATTACGCTACGCGTGATGTATTAACCGTTCAACGTATTCAGATCCGCGGCGCAACGCGAGAACACGTATTCTATCGTCATGCGGTCCCTGATCTTCCCGTTTGAATTTCGAACAGGGATTTCAAAATGAAAGAAACTCCTTGCGCGCCCGTAGCTGGCCTTACTGTTAAAGCTACATATATACTATCCTATTGTTTTGTTACTATTTTTTTTCTATTACTTTAACTAATAGAAACTTAACAATAGCCGAGATTACCGTTTCAAACGAGACAATCAATTACTTTTCATTTTCATCGGTTTCTATAATTCTGTTGATTGTACGATGAAAGAGAAAGCTCTCTCTTTTGTTTTACCGTTTTTTATTTATCAGATTGAAACACGCTAACCCGTTCCTACAATCGGAGATAGTAGAGACGTTGTTTGAAACAGAGGAAATGAGACTCTTGTCTTAATTCCTGTTAAATTCTATAGTTTGCCGATTGTATTACGAAAGAGAGAAAGGATTTAAAGTAGTCCGATGTTAAGTTCGATGTACTGAAATATACAGCTTTGGTACTTGTAAATCTGTTTCTTGTACACATTTAGCGTCGATTAAATATAATCTGTGTACTGGTATTTGTTTAGACGAGATAACTGTAGAGAGTTCTTAGAGTGTTTAACGTTCGAGACAATCAAACATGTCTAGACGAAAATAGAAAGAAAGAAACGTACCTGTTTTTACAGCAATATACAGTCACGTAAAATTGCGTAAATTCTCTGTAATTGTTTGTGCTGATATTTGACTGCACGTTAAATTGCAAAGAGGGTTTTTTTTTTTAAAAAAAAAAGATTGCACGAAAAGTGATATTGAAAAAAGCAAGTACGCTACTATTGTTACATAAAGAAATGCGCTAAAGGTACACTCAATAATTTGCATCGCGTTTAGAGCAAAGTAAACATAACTATTACTCTAGAGAGCTTGATGGAAATAAAATTGGAGCCGTACAATGAATCCCGTATATTATTCCCCAGTTTATTATTATCACTTATCGAATCCGTTAACAAAAAAAGAACTGCGCGCACCGGTGGTTTTCCTTATTGTTGCGCGTCGTTTCAACTATCGAGGAACGTTAAAAGAACGAAATTGGTTAATCGAAACGATTTGGCTCTCGCGTATCGATTCTAAATTTTATCCAACTGTCTACTTTAATTTTTACTGATGTAGAAACAGACATTTACCGCAGAGACAGATGATCGGAACAAAATTAACGAGAAAAGTTTGGAGATATCGATTATTGAACGAATCACGGAAAAAGTCTTTGGTTTTGTTATCGAAATGCATTCGTGAAGAGACAACTAGAATTTACATAGCAGTTAACTCGTTGATAAAGAGGCAAATTATTAAAAGTTGATTCGCAATACGTTTCGAACCGTTCCGGTACGATCCGGTGCCTTCTTTTTTTCTTCTTGGATTCGATCTCCATTTTAACGTTCGGTCAAAGAAACTAATGGTTTGTTTAGCAACGAAAGAACAAGAAAATCAAATAGAGACTGTAAAATATGAATTTACGCTTGTTGGATCTCCGTTTATCGTTCCTATTGCTCGCGTGTCTTGCAACTTTGAACAACGCGGATCCCGCTGTAAACACGCGCGTATAATTTAGATCACTCTTTCGCGTTCGATCCAAAAGCTGGAACGATCTAATCGATCTAAAAAGTTTGCCTGTTCCTCACGGAAATCGTGTAATAGGACAGCATTTTGCATTCGAGCGCATAATTACGCAATAGCCGAATTTAACTTCGGCATTGAATGTAGTCGCTCTGGATCGCGTTAACGGCTCTCGCCTTTTTCATTTTTAAAGATTCACTTTACCGGAGAATCGATATCATGTCTTCGTTCTTCTGCATTTTAAAAGTGTCGCTCTTCCCAATTTGTTTTGAATCAATCATCCGTGTTTTCGCTGTTTACAGTTTTCTGGACGACCTTGCTGGAATAAAAAAAAAAAAACATCTTTCTTTTTCAGATTTCTCGAGGATTGCCATTCACCTGTTATTGTTATTTCAGCTTACTTCTTAAATTATTTCTTGCAGATTTAGCGGACGGTCTGCGAACGTTAAAGTCTCGGTGTAGACGGCTCTGAACTTGAGCGTGTCGCGTTCGAATTTAAGAAGATCGCAAATGCAGACTACACTGAATGGTTTCTTAAAGAACAAGATTGTTATCTTTCGATGATTTATTAATGTTGTTTATCAATTGCGTTTGCGATTTCTTGTAGTTTTTAATCGAGTAATCGAATTCTTGACCACAATGAAATGTTTTCGATTTTATCTTTGTTTTGACCATGGGTTTGTTTAAATTGTTTTTCCAGCAATGATACTGCAAGAAAGCGATATGTTTATGGATGCGTTGACGGCGTCGACAAAGAGCAAAGAACCGCGGAAGAGGAAACGTAGGACCTCGATTACAAAGGATGGTCCCACGGAACCCAAGAAACAGGAGACTGCCACTAACGATAATCGAGATGTTACGCCTCCACCCACCTCACCACCAAGTGCCGATGAAAAATCACCCGTAGTTGTCAAGCCTAACTTTAAGGTGCGCATACTTGCTCGCTGGATCAGATTTTAACGATAATCAATTGAAACGATTAATTGACATTATTTTCTATATACAGTTTTATCAAGATACTCTGGAAACGGACGAAGACAAGGAAAAGGAGAAAGAGAATTCCGATGATGAATGTAAAAAAGAGAAAGAGGAGGCGGAAGACCAGAAAGAGAATAGGATATTCAAATCGGATATCGATGATGATACCGGAAGTAACAGTAAGATTTTTATTCATATATTATTTTTATTTAATTACTGCACTTAGATTGTGTTTTATCGTTGTTAATGTTTATTCATATTACAGCGCCTACGCCCGAAGACGACATGGATGAGAAAACTTCCGATTCGCCGGAAGATTCTTCCGTGTCCGACTCGTCGAAGAAAGAAAATTCCGGTTCGTATCCGGAGATCCGTTACGTTGACGGATTGAGAAGCGTTCTGCTACTTCAAAAACGCAAAGGCCCGAAAAAAGTACTGAAATGGAAAACGGACTTGGAGTCGGTGCGTTACTTCGAGTTAGACGAAACGGAGAGGGTGAACGTGACGAAAACGTTTACCGATATGAAACAAATGGAGAAACAGAACGAACGAGAAGCATTCCAGATGGCCAGGAAATTAAGTGAGTAGTCGAGCTTGTAAATTTAAGGATATTTTAATTATAGCATGGAATTTAATGACACGCGCGATCCCACAGGTAACGAGGACTTGATGGAAGAAAGAACGAGATGGAAACCTTTAATTCCAATCGATCTACCTCCAGCCTTGGTAGAATCTGGGAAAGATAGCAGAGAGAAGGATATCCAATACGCACGGGAGAAAGGCATTTTACAAGCATTGTACTTCAATCGCAGCATGTAAGATCCTATTTTTATAACTTGACACTCGATATTAATCGTATTATCATTAATAGAAATTTCGCCAACAACCGTAGTCCCGTTGAAAGCACCGGTTCTCATTTGATCACCGAAGTTAAACAATGTGGAACGTGAATGGCACTAGGATGGGTGACCGTCTGATAAAAAACCGGAAAGTGACCCACCCGGGTGTTTTTCACGAGTTGTTGGCAAAAGGTGGTTCGGAACCCACCATAAACAGTAGGTCCCGCTGAAAAGGCGATAGTGAGAATGAAAAGAGGGGGGAAGGAGATTGATAAATGAATTTGAAACCCTGAGGGGACCAAATATCATGTTACATACATTAATAGAAATTTCTTTAAAATATTTCGAAGCGTACACTTGTACGTACGCATGTAGACACACACGAGTATTACGGATTTGTATGGTCGCGTGAATTATACTACGCATGCTTACATGAAATAATTAGGAACTCCAAACCATTGAACGGTTTCATACATGAATCGTACTCACTGATGCGAGTTCCACAAAACACAAATTTTTTTTTACCGAAGTTGTCGATCTCGTCTAAAATCATGATAATTAATAAAAACGTGGTAATATATTTCGATTACAGGATCCCAGACTCTGCGGCGGAACCCGACGAAGAACGTCACCACGGATACAGCGATCCAAAAATCATTCCTTTAGATGATCTCACCGGAAACAAAGAAAGTGAGAAAGACTTTACTTCCATGGCGTGGCCAGAACCAAAACCGCAGTTACAACCGCCGGCACCAGCAGTCTCGAACTTCCATTATCCGACGTTCCCTCATAATCAACAGCCAGTGATGGCGCCTATGGGTCCTCCTACGACGATGGGTCCAATGCCTCAAATGTCTCAACAAATGATGGGACCTGCTCACATGGGACCGATGGGACCTGAAATGGGTGGACCAATGCCTGCGGGAGGCGGAGGATGGAGAACGGGAGATGGAAAAGTTGTTGTACCCGACGGCATGGGGATGAATCCTATGGGAAACATGCCAAACGCTTTTCCACCAGGCATGGAGGGTGGTCCGATGGTGCCACCTGGAATGATGGGACCACCGCCGATGTACAATCAACAGCAAGAGGGCTATGGAATGATGGGACCAGAAGACATGGGCTTCAATAACATGAACCCGAACAACTTCCAAGGTCCGCCGGGTCCAATGTACGGACCTGGACCAAACTTTCAAGGTCCCAGAGGTGGTGGCCCGATGCACGGCAGAGGTGGTAGAGGTGTACCTGGGCCTGGTTGGTATAGAGGTGGTGGGGGACCACCTGGAAGAGGTGGATGGAGAGGCGGTGGCGGCGGATGGAGGGGAAGTGGGAAACAGCCGCCGGTGTGCAGACAATTTTCAAAGAGCGGCTATTGTAGAGTCGGTGATAAGTGTCAGTACCTTCATCCCGGAGTGAACTGTCCGCCATTTTGAGAGGTGTTCAAGTAACCGAGGAATCGATAAGAATTACGCGATAACGTGATATAATGCATTCATTCTCTGCGAACGGACTTATTAGAATGAATGATCGTATAGAGATGTAAGAACATTGTTCGATCGAGACACACGTCAGACGCGATAATCAATGATAATGTGCAATTTTCTAATAATGCTATCGAAGGAAGGCATAATATTTGTACAGCTATATTTTCACGAACTCGAACGATATTCTAATAAATCTTTATTTCTTTGGATTAGGTTATGTAGGAAGTAAAAATATTGGACGCAGCATAACAATTTTATTTTCTCGTGAAAAGAAAACATTGGTAGATAGTTCGTTAACGAAAACTGCTTGAAATTTTGAATGACAATGTAAAGAGAACAACAGGTTCATCGGCTGCTGGACGGCGATAGGTTCCTACGTTGCGTCGCATTTTATTGCAATTTTGTTGGAATATTGCGACTGTGAGACAACTGAAAAAGATACTACGGATTGGAACATGTTATCATAGTGTAAAATTTCGATTAAGTCTTCCTTTTACGTTCATGGTATACAGACAGTAGCCACTGCCGAACATATGTTGGGATAACAATAACTTTTATTTGACCGCATTGCGGCGATTTTTAATCTTATTGGCATGACACCTAGCGATGTCAACGTGTGTAACGACGCTACCGATTCAAATGTGGAGAATTACAATTGAACGAGCATTTGTCTTTCAAGATTGTCAGACAGGTGTCCACTAGCTTTCTACTAACGATAACAAATTTGTGTGATCGAGAATGTTGTTAAGGCGAATTACGCGTAACATACAACGGAACATTGTAACACCAAAAGTTCAAATAACAAGTTAAATAACTTTTTATTAACTTAAGATGTCTCACATTTAGTTGTACATGTAGATCTATTGTAAATATCATAATTGTATAAAAACTATCATTTTGTATAAAAAGAATGTCGCTAGCTCTAATAACAAGAGACTGTTTTAGGCTTAAATGATATGTAATAATATGAAACGAAAGGCAACAATTTTTAGTAAAGAAAATGTTTATCTATATGATTTGATGAAGTAGTCGATGGCGAAGCGATCCGTCAATTATAGAGCGCATTTTCAGCGATACGTTGAATTTACGTTCCATAATACGGATAGCGGATACACTATTATTGTATTAAATATTTTTTACGAATTAAAGGTAGTGGTTATTTTTTGTAAATGATTGATCGTTACGTTTGTATATAACATTGATTGTTGTATAAGAGCTGCTTGATGGAATATATGAATCAATAACTATTTTCTAAAAAAAAAGAAAAAACATGCTGCATTTCTGTACCAAGTACCAACACGGAAAGGCTCCCTTTCATTTTACTGTCTTTTTACATCATTTCTAAATCTTCCTTTTCATCTTTCGCCTTTTATACAAAAACCGGTGGTTTCTTTTTTCATCTTTTCTAATTGTATTCCTCACATATTTTTCGCATATTTGTTAACTTCAGCAGAATTAACGACTATCCGTGTTTTATCACATTTATGAACATATTGTACTATGTAAAATTATTTAAAGGAAGGACATATACCAGTATTAAATATATATTTATTGTATGCGAACTAAATATATTCATAATGTACAATATACACATAAAGTATATATTATATTTCATATTTTAATTTTAATCTGCACATCATTGAAATATTTTTGCAAATCAGTCGTTCGTTGAATTAAACAATTCAATTCTGCGTATTTTGCAAAATTTTACCTCACCGAAATTTAAATAATGTAATAGTAAATTTCATATTTGTCTAAATTTATTTAAATTGTTGTGGCGGAGGGCCGAAGATGCTTCCGCTTTGTTTGCTTGCAGTTCTGGATGGTGCGAAACCAAGCATTTTTTGGATATTCTGTAAATAATGTTCTTGCTAAGTAATTTTATTAGAATGCGAAGTATTGCGTGCAATAATAAATACCTGTCTTATGCTCATTGTGCAGAGTATATACAGAAAAATGAATGAACATTCTGTATAGTCATCGCCAGGCAGATTTCTATGGGACAAACCTTGTATCCAACTGATTGGAACGAAAGGCAGCCTTGCCACAACTCTGCCATCGAAAATGCTATTAAACATGCTCAAAAGAGCTGTAAATGCGAATCCAATTGCAAACATTGACTTCATTTTCACAAGTGACAGATCTCTGTTGTTATTTTTTAATCTTTCCTCCTCTCGTTCTATTTTTTTCTTTTGCTGTTTATCCAAAGAATCGCCATGCGCCTCTTTTCTCTTTTCCACTAGAATCAAGTTTGTTCAACAATTCAATGAAACACACGAATAAAGAACAATTCCATCAAAATTGTCCAGAACCACTTTTCAGCAATTAATATCATCACTTAAAAACTTACACTTTTTACTTTGCTTCTCGACCTCGGCCTTTAATTTTTGATACTTTTCTGTTCGGTAAACCATTAGCCATGTTAAACCTAAGAATGTTGAAAAATAGTAATGATAATGCAGGAAGCTTTTTATAACCTTAATTCGAATAACGTGAAAAATTTTTATAATTTCGCACCTTCTCCTAGTAAAGCAGTGCAAATACTGATAAAAACTATTAAAATCGTATCTGCCCACATATTAAATAAACTATTAAATATTGCTTAAATTATTTAGACATGTAATGTATGTATTGCTGCGTTGGAATGCCGTCAATTCCGTCTCGTGTTCTGCTGTGTTGTGCCGTGCCTGGAACTGGAACAGCTGTAAATCCGTGATGATATTGGGCGCTTTTTTCGCGCATGTGCGAGTTTCGGCAGGAACGTACTGCAGGATTTTTTTAGATGCGTATACGCAACTTTTTTTTAGATGCGTATACGCAGCTTTTGTTTAGATGCGTATAAGCATCTAAAGCAAATTTTTCAACAATTGCCGCGGCGATCGACATCGATCGATATTCAATGGGGCGGGAAGGGTCGCGTATCGTTGCGCAATATATGTCCCGAAATTCCCTCAGCATCCGGAAATAGGAGGTTGCTGAGATCATTTCAAGCGATATTTTTTTTACGAAAATAGCATCCGGGCTTCGTTAAGGAGTTATTAACGAAAAACACGAACCAATCAAAGCGCGAGCTAGACGCGTTCATCGCGGCGCGCCGGCAGCTGAGCGTTGGTGGCACGCCGCGATGTCGCAACGAACAAGAGTTTCTCGATGTAATAATTATTAATTTAATACAATTTAAATCGTATCCGATTTCGATGAGCTTTGGATACATTGTCAAGACCACGATTCTGAACAATGTCCCTCTTGCAATTTTTGCCTGTCGGCTTTCGTTTACGAGATAACTGTACAAAAACATGATTGAAAATCGATGGAGGTGATTGAAATCGGTGAAGACCCACATCATCAGTAACTTCACCCGAACGCGAGAAGAAAAAGAAACTGATTAAATTTAAAACTCACCTATTCAGCCGTAAAACCATTTCACCAGTGAAACACAAAACACGAAACACCACACTTTCACACAATTTCTAAACACTATAAGTAGACACTTTTCGAATTCGAATACTCCGACGCGGGCGCGAAAATAGTTCCGCGTTCTTCGCGATTCCGCGCGAAACTGTGCTGTCCCAGCGTACAATGTTGTCGATGAAGGCAGATTGTTTGAAACAAATGAAATCGTTGCCGAGCAGATAATGATTTTTCGAGTTTAGTGTTTAGAAATTATGTGAAAGTGTGGTGTTCCGTGTTGTGTGTTTCACTGGTGTAAGAAGGAAATGGATTTACGGCTGAATAGGTGAGTTTTTAATTTAATCAGTTTCTTTAACTTCTCGCGTTCGGGTAAAGTTGCCGATGATGTGGGTCTTATCGCTTGAAATGATCTCAACAACCTCCCATTTCCGGATACTGAGGGAATTTCGGGACACCCTGTATAGTTATTTAATGAAAAATGATAATGAAAGGAGCTTCGATTTTCCCAAGAATAAGCAAACCATGGTGGAAAAGAAACGATTCGTTCCAAGTATTTTGTTATAAAGACTTTATTTCGCAATAAATATTCCTTTAATCATTTTATTCATCATTATTTCTCTTCTAAAACTATGTCGATAAACAATTTTATTTTTAACACATAACTGTAAAAAGGTACAATATATACATACGACGTGATAATTGTTACAAATGAGTCCTTGCACGAAAATAGTTTTCGAGGCGGTCGTAATTAAAACGTTATGCATGAAAATAAATATTGCTTTTTTTTCTACTGTTAACGTTGCATACCGAATATGCATCGCGTAATACTTTTGGTCACGTAAATGGTATAAGGAAGCATCTACATATTTTTTACTGGACACTTATTCGTAAATTTATATAGATAAAAAAGACATCTATAACATATTGTGCTACCATTAAGATTCAATACAATAGTTTGTTATAAATATCGTTATTTTTAACATTGCTATCAGTCACCAAAAACGTCTAGTTTATCCTCTAGTTGTTCGGTGTTCTCGGATGTTAAACATTTTCTAATCTCGAAGCCAAGCGCAGCGCCTAGCGGTGGTGGCACGGCATTGCCGATTTGGCGATGCTTGTCAAGTATATTTCCATAAAAGCGGAAGGAATCTGAGAAACCTTGCGATCTGGCGCATTCCCTTACGCTCACGACTCTCGTTTGTTCAGGATGTAGAACGCGACCTTGCTTGCCCATAGGTTCCGGATTAGTGATCGTAGTGCCGAAGAAACCATCCCATTCCAGTCTACCGTACAACCCCGCCCAGTGGTTATGACGATTTCCAGTATGAGGTAAACACCATGGAATTAAAGTATTGTACTGTCTGTCCAATAAGTCGCAAGATTTGCCTGAGCAACAACTGCAGACACCGCGAAATGCTCCAGTCGAACTTTTGCCAGCCTTTTTATCGTGATGAGAATACTCCCTGCAATTGAAACATTCGTTGCACGATAAATCAATCGTTTTTCCTAGACTTGAACGATACCGAGAGGAATAAAGATGAATTATACTTACAGTTTTTTAGAATACGTTCCATCGCTTAGGCGTACCGCAATGTTTGGTAAATCTCGCCAATCGGATCCGACTGCGATCGGAATGTGTGCTATTCGCGCCTCGATTAGAGGTCCCATGTCTTTGCAAATGTGATCCCGTAGTATAGCATCCGGTTCTTTACGCCTTACCTAGAAACAAATGTGAAATACATTTGTCGTGAAACTTTTAGATAAAAATCTTACTTACGAAGGATAAGACTCTTTACCTTTCTTTGAAAGTGGGAGATCGGCTCGTCCCCGTAGGCGATCTCTTCTTTGTTCGAACCGTTTCTAATATTAGGTAAATCCGACATCGCATCGCGAACACTAATTGTCCTGTACGGCGCTGATCCCGTCCAATCGCAATTAGACGAATACTACAGAAGACAAAAGAAACATTACCGAATTTGTAAAAAAAATGATTGTCATGTAACCATTACAATAACTTACTTTTTTATTATCAACAACAACGCTTAATTGACATGCCCGTTTGTTGAACACATGAGTTGGTTCTGGGTAATTTGGCAGTGTTTCTCCAGGCGCAGCAGCTAATATTATTAGTCTAGATCCATAAAAGTAAATAATTCAGATCTTGCTCGAAGTATACACTTATCTTTTAACTAATAAGAATCGACTGGACGTACCTCCTTCTAGTTTGTGGAATGCCGTAATTACCGGCTTGTAAAATACCAAATGTACATTGGTAACCCATTCGAACGAGACACCGCAATGTCAATTTAAGAACCATACTTCTTTTAAAAGAGACGAAGTTTCTAACATTCTCCATAATAAAGTATTTTGGTCTATAGTAATCGCAATAAGACAAACACGATACCACTAACGAGTTTTTAAATAACGAGTATTGCCGTGAATTGAATCGATTCATGCCACTGAAGCCTTGACACGGTGGTCCACCGCATAATAACTCTACTTCCCCTTTCCGAGGTAAACGTTGACCATTGTTGTCGCAAAGCTCGCCCTGTAAAGAGCACGTGTGAACTCCATATTCGTTTCTTTAGACTATACACATACACGAATGTAACTCACATTCATAACTTTCTGCAAAAGCACATTGCAATCTTCGCAAAACACAGTTGTATCAGGATTGTTGAGTCGATAAGCACACGCGGCTGGCTCCTCCCTCTCAATTGCCCAACGATTGTCCGCGATACCGGCTTGTCGCAAACCTTCGGATAATCCTACGAAATAAAGTTCCAGTCAGAAATAAGTATTAAATAATATGCTTCGCCTGAATATTCATACTAACCACCGCAGCCAGCGAATACATCGAGCGTTCTCAATTTCTTTGCCACTCTGCTATATTCTACCGGTTTGTCAATAGTTTTCTTAGCGTCACTGTTCTCCAAGTTTTTATTCTTGCTCTTTGATTTTCCCTTCCCCTTTGCTGGCTTCCCAATGCTCACAGCAGGGTTCGGTGGATCAACGAATGTCTTTTCCGCCGCATTATATGCATGGGAAAAGTAAAAGCGATTTGGACCACCTGCAGTCCATTCTTCAACAGATTCGTCTAAATTCTCTGAACACGCCAAGTAACATTTTCCTACCACTTCCGAAAACTTTACAGCGCAAACTGTAAAGATTGAATTTGAATTATCGATCCCTTTATTTTTCCTACATTTCATCAAATAAGATGGATTATTTTACCTTCGTCGCTCCAATACACCATATTCAGATCAACTTGTTGCATCAACGTAAGTCCTTTGTGCGTATTCTCTGGTCGATACATCTTGTTTACCTTAATCCATATATCAGATGAAGCAACCAATTTGTTATTAGTTTTTGCGTATATCGAGTTAATATAGCCAATATGAAATGGTTCGGGTGTATCGTAATTTGACCCCTTCACATGCTCCGAAGATTTCCTGTAGTATTCTGGATACATATCCTCGTCGACTTTCCCTTTCTTCATTTTCGAACTAATGTGATATGTAGATGTGTATTTGTATTTGAAAGCAGTAGGCAATAAAAATACAGCAGAACCAACTCTAAATTCTTCTCCTTTGTATTTTACAACGCTGTACGTCACTTCCTTGCTACTTTTCTCTTCCTCTTTGTCGAAGACCTGAAACAAACGAGTATTTGTTTCTCAGTAAAAATTCAATAAGTCATCAAGAAAGAGAGTTGTACCTTTAGTTTTCATACCTTTGGCGTATAATAGCACTGCAACGTCGTGAAACGGACACACGCAGGGCAAAATCGATGGCTAATTTCTTTCCGTTGGCAGACAGGATCTGGAGGAGGATCTTCGAATCGAGCTGTTTCAGGCGTGTACCGTTTTTGATAGAAGAATGTTCTTCCATCTTTATTTTGTATCTCATCTTCCGGTAATAAGTCTGCGTCTCCTGAAATTACGTCAACATTTAGTAATTTGTTCGATAGCAGCAGTTTAGCCATTTCGTTTACTTACCTAATTCGCTCCAATTTTGTGGCTTAGATTTGTAAATGACAGTGGCTTTAGATTTCACAGAGGTGAATGGTACATTGTCGCATTCGTCGAGTAAGAATACTTCTAACGGGTCCGAGGTTTCGCCAAGCACGGTGTCGCTGCCTCTTCGAAACCAATTCGCGTGACAGAATTTTGCCCCATTTCTATCGTCCCACATATACATGACTTTAGCGATTTGCAGTGGTACAGTCGGATCGTTCGATTCGATCAATACGTAATCATTTATTTTGATCTCTTCATCCACCACCATAACCGATTTATAAAATGTTCTTCGTCCATCGTCGATGATCGGTTCTCCCACCCACGTGATTTCTTTTTCAACATGCTTGAACTCTTTTAGAATCATTTTCTGCGTGATCTTTGTATTTTCTACTAGCGTATCGCTGAGCTCGTCGTCATCTTGGTCAGAGTCGTCGGCTTCCTAAAAGATACACAAGGTTTTAAGACCCGTTTATTTTGCACGAACGAATATTTACAGGCTTCTCTGAAATTTCATTACTTGAATTGCCATGTTCGGACATCGTCTCCTATTGCAAGCTTGTTTGCTCTTCCCAGACCCGCTAAACTTGGTCATATCCTTGCACGCGGAACACACTCCGCAATCCGGTTGTTGGCACATTTCGCAGACTCCGCATCTTTGTCTCTTGGGAGCCTATTGATAAAAAAAATATATATAAACATTATAACTAGTAAATTAAATTTCATTTATTGCAAAGGGCCCCAGATACTGACAAACGTATCTTTTTCGTTGTTCGTGGCCAACTGTTCAGAAAAGAATATTTCAAACATATTCTTCACTAATTTTGTAGTCGTAGCTTTCGTCCATGCAATTTTCTTATTCTTTTGATCTTTCGGTTGTATTCGACGCAACGCAATTCGTTTGTTTAAAGTCACACCCGCGAGTGTTACTAACGCTCGCATACACGGACTTGTGATTAATAAAGGATCCTCGGGTCCTGCCGATGCATCGAAGGAAATGACTTGGTCACAGATAAACTGAGCGTATCTTAACAAAGAGTCTTCCGTAAATCTGGACAATCCCTTTGGTGGGACTATAGTCTAAAAGAGCAAAGGCAGAATTAAGAAAGGCCAAACATTACTTGTACGCAATGGCCTAGTTTTCTTTCCGATTTACCTGCAACTTATTCAATAAATCTTCGTAGGTAGGATTAATTTCGTCTAATAAGAATTCCGTGACTATTTTGCTCATATAAATTTTTTCTTTCACAGAGTCCAAGAACGGCGCGTAAGCCTCAGCAGGTTCCATCAATATATATTCAGCAAATACCGTAGTAAATCCTATAAGGGCTAGTTCTCCGCCGTCGAAACCAGATACCCACCATTCGTTTATTGGTCCCACATCTTTAGTCGGCACGCCTCCCTCTGGAGATGCGTTTTCGTCGTAAATAGGTTTCATGTAACCCGAAAAATAAAGTATTACATTTTTCTCGATCAGGCCGGTGTCGAAAGCGCACAAATGCCCATTCTTATCGTACACGCTGCAAATAAAGAAGATGGATAACAGATGTTTAACGAATAATGCAAAATTATCGGCAGTAGTAAAAGATTACCTACCAAAAGTCAGTCAATTTATTCTGCGGTCTTTCGTCACCATCGTAAACTGTAGCTTCCTCCCCTGTGAATAAACATAACTTGGGATCCGTTAGCGCAATGGGTTCTTCTACGGCTCCATTGGGATGACCTGGATATATCTTCAAATCAGGACTGTTCAGTTTCTGACAACAATATTCACACTTCTGGTGAAAATTAACGGGTTCTTGGTGTAACGGTTTCGATTCCTCCACGTTCGCATTGTAATTTTCTGTCTTAGTCTTCTTAAGAGTATTGCTTTCAAGGTCGTCGCTTGATTCTACTTGTTCGTGGTTTAGTTCGTTCTCAGGCTTAACAATATTTCCTAACGTTTCTTCCTTATGCTCCAGCATAGGAGCCTTGGCTTCCAATTCTTCAGCCGCGTCGCTTTTTCTTTTAGTGGGTTTCTTCGATTGACTTTTTTGTTTGATCGATGCATTCTTCGTGGCATTCCCATTAACTCTGTGCAAACTTGTAACATCTGTATGTATGTACTTTCCACTGCGAAGCTTCTTTCTATCCTTATTTGCTTCTGGAGGCGTCGTAGCTTCGTTCACTGAGAAAAACCGAATTTCAATATATACGAATAACGATATTTTTGTATAGTGCTAGTTTTAAGTGACGTTTAAGCAATTTACCTGTATTCTGGTTCTCCTTGTTAACATGTTCGTTTATAGGTATTTCACGCCTTTCCGTATCCTCGATCTGTGTTTGTTTTCCTGTCTCGTAACTCTCGCTGTTTGCTGTGATAGCCGATATCATGTTGAATAAAATCTAATATGTTCGCTGAACCCTCGAGAATCTGTCTTTCCACCCGAGATACAAGCTCCTTACATCTAAACAATAACAACTCTAATAGGAATGTACTTGTAATGTTAGAGATAATTACAAATGAACACGTTTTCCCATAGCTTCACGGATGCGTTACACACACGCTAGTAACAGGACGTGTCCCTGATAGTGTACCGCCAAAATCTTTTAAAGCCTGTTTACATGAAAACGCCATTTCTACATGATCACACCATAGACCAGCTATGAAAGTAGACCAGGGTAGTTTCACTCTAATAGGAGAACTGTTAACACGAATTTAGTACTGTAACACAAAATAAAGATGTCACTACTTTGCAAAAGTAATTCTCAAAGTGTTCGCCAGATGGAATTGTGACAGCATTTTGGTGCATATTTCATATTTTCAAAGTTTGATTGTACAAATTGTACATTACATATATTAAAACCAGCAATAAGTAAAAATAGAAATATTATTCTTAATGATTACTTTTTACGGTGTTTATGTAGAAGTTACAATATATCGCGCTTGGTTTTATATAGGTGTAATGTACAAAGTAATGTAAAAAGTACAATTAAACATTTTATAAGAAAATATGTAGTTTTCAGTTTTACGCGCGACCACAAAAATTTAGTTATTGATTTATTATTTATTATTTTTTATTTATTTAGTTATTTAGTTATTTTTTTTCCCTGAAGTAGACCAATCACCCAGTGCATTTTTTTGTCTGGCGTCGGTAAAGGTAAAACCCTCTTACCATTTCTGTGTCACGTTCTACCGTATCGGTCGAGCTAATATTGTGGAACTAATATCGCAGACGAGGTGTAGGAGGAGACCAGTCGTCGAGATTTAGCGTTATCTATGCTTGGTTTGTGGTTAAGATCCGTCTGTTGATAATGTTGCATGCGAATTGCTGAATGTCAGACCTGTCAGTGCTGTCAACATGTTTGCGTAGATCTCACGTGTGATTTAAACGATTTATAACCTTCCAAAGTAAGTTTAACAAATCGATTCTTGAAGGATGTGACAGGAAGGACTGCCGCACAACGTGAGATAAAAACAGCTCTCTATTTATTCAATTACATTCGTAATTCGTAACATTCGTACGTTCATAATTTATATTTGTCAGGTTACTATGTTTGGCAACAAATACTTTATTTGTCAACTGCTCCTTTGCGGGTCTAATATCGACTGTATTTCCCGACAATGCGTTCGAAACTTGTCGCTAGCGAGTGCTGCATTACAGAAATTGAAGCTAAGAGAAGAAAAGGAAGTTTCAGAAAATCTGTGCAAAGGTGACATTGACACTGTCAATGTCAATGTCGATGAGCAACACTCGGGAACCGATAACGCAAGTACAACTATTAAAACAAACGTATGTTCCAAAATAGAAGCAAAGAGTATAAAGGAGATTCGGACGAGTATTCCTTATGAAACGCACAAAGAAGTTCAAAGAGAAGAATCTTTAGTATCGAATAGTATTGCTACAGACAAACTAATGTCTAAAAATATATTAAACTCAGGTAAGGAAGGTGCAACGGTCTTCTGTATCGAATGAGAATGGAAAAATATGAATAATATATTTATAGAAGAAAGTAACGACACGCTACTACAAAATAGCTACACGGCACTGTCTAAGGATGCGATTAAAAAAATGACTTCGTTTCCTCTCCTTGGGTCTAAAGACTCTACCACAGAGTCCAATGGAAGCGGTAAGAAGTCAGGCATCCCGAGCGTATCTGTGATTCTTCGCGAAACGATGCCACTCAAGGCGAAAGCAGCTTTAGAATTATGGAAGAAGAACATGATCGAAAAATTGGGTCAGCAGGAGTTCAATGTGTATTGTCAAGGTGTTGTCGGTCTTCTGACTTCCCTCCAGTGTGTTGCTCTTTCAAGATTCAGCTACTAGTTCATACTTTTCTAGGATTACTGAGAAACGGTAGACTATTGCACTCGTGCATACAGGGCACGTTGGATCGAAAGAAGGTTGACATTTCTCCGCAAGTTGAGTTAGCATACAACAGCGTCAAACCTGTTTTGTCCGACATAGATGAAGTGAAAAATCTGGAAACTTACGTAACCCATCCAAATTTGATGTACAGAGGCATCGTAGACTGCATTGCCACTTATAGGTAACACAGAGAATGAGTTTATCGCGAAAGAAGGTACCTTCGGTGCTTACTACTGGTAAAGTAGTTTCAATTATAATTGGAAATTATAATTAAAACATTCTGTACTTAGGGGTGAGTTGTGTGTAATCGATTGGAAAAAATCAGACACAAAAAAATCAACTTTAGCATCCACGTACGATGCACCTGTTCAAGTCAGCGCCTACATTGGCGCCGTGAACGCATCTGGCGTGTACCCGTTCACGGTAATTATTTCGAATTCGATCGCTTTTAATTTACGATTTTCCGAACGCATAAAATTGCAAATTAATTTATAGATAACCAAGGGGATGGTCGTGGTTGCATATACAAATGGCGATCCTGCCACTGTTCACGAGATAAAAGACGAATTGTTAGAGAAAACGTGGAAAATTTGGTTGCAACGATTAAAAAAGTTCTATGGAAATCTGAATAAGAAGTAAACTTGTTCTAAGTAGGTACTAATTTTCGCACCAAAATGTATTCGATATACATAGATACTCAAATATTCGAAAAGAAAAGACAATCGTTTTCTGTGTTTTCTGTTGAATAAAAACGTATACTGTATAGAATCGTTTTCACCTGCGTTTCACTTTAATCGTCGGACTAGAAATTACGACGAAGGAGATAAAAGAGGGAAATTTTGAAATTTCATTGTCGGAAACGTTGGAGGTTCATAATAAAAACATGGTCGCGTCCCCGCCTATCCTTTTCGGTTAACATATAGCAATTATAACTTGGAGGCAACCCTTTTTAGGTCGTGACATTATCCGGCTCCCCGTCGCAGGGCCTTGTAAGCGTGATACGCAACCCTTCGCATACCCCTGGGAACCATAAACTAATGGCGGAGCTACGGAAACGCACCTTCCGTCGTATTTCCCTGTTTCTGAATTCTACTGTAATTCTTCAGCTCCGAATTACTCGCGGCAACACATGGCGAAAGTTAATCCCCGAATAGTAGCTATTCTCGTAGCTTCAGGTCGAGGACAGTCAAAGCGTTAAGTAATTATTTCCGTAAATAATGAATAAAAGATCGAGCGTCGAGTTGATAAAAAGAGGTAATTAATAATAATATTTCTCGGTTAGCAATTTCAGTTTCGCGGATACGATGAAAGAACCCCACGTGTTGTTTATCTACATTTTTTTTTGCTGGACTGATGTCTTGGGGATGCTGAGTAAAGATGACCATATTTCCGGATTATTCGTTCAGCGAGCACAGGGCGCGAGACAATTCTAAATCTTTCGGCTAATCCTCGCTAATCCTCTCGTAACAGGGACATATTTTCATTGGTCGGTCAACCCCAGGCAGGGACCACCCTCTTTGAACGGGATGAGTTATGAAAACGATAACTTTCGCAGAGGCAACCCCTCGCGGATACGTCTGTCGAGGAACCAACACGCCCTGATACTTTCAAAAACTTCGACGACACGAACCTGCTCGCGCCTCTTTATTCGAGAAATTATTATAACCGAGTTTCTTGGACAGTTTCGAGAAAATAATGGCAACACCTTGCACATCAAGGACATCTGCACAATCGCAATAATTGCACAATTGCAATCTGTTTGCAAAAATCCCGGATCTCGTGAACATATATGCGAGGCAAGGTTCGGTAGTTTGTGTCCGAAGAGCCAGCGAAATGGGTTAAACGGTCGGGTCGTCAGAAATAATCAAAAGTCGCTCAGCGAATTACAGAATTCGTGTGGAGCCTACACGTAACCTGCCGCTTCGCGGTTAAATTACCCGGAAGCGGCTGGTGGGTAATAAAATCATAGTCACGCGATACGTTTCTATTCATCCTCGGTGTTCCCTGCTGTTCGAGCAACGACGGGGGAGTATAGCAATCGAAATAAATCCTCTAAGCGAATGTCTCTCCCGCCGAACTTGTTTCCCGATTAGGAGGGTGGCACATTTATCGTTGTCCGGTACGACTCGCGCTCTTACGGAAGAAATGGCTTGACCACCGTGAACACTGTGGACGGGAGACGCGTGTCGTCCATTCTACATATCGAGCTAAATAGAATAATTTTTCGAACTTTTTCTCTTAGACCTTACGATTCCATATCGTAGTTAATAATTTTATCGAGTCAATATTGTTCGAGCTAACGACGAAATTCTATTGTTTTCTTCATGCGCTCTCGTGCTCCTTTTGAATCACAGTGCCCCTACGATATAGTTCCACCTGGATTTATTTTACAGTTCCAGTGATTATAACTTTGTTTATTTATCGTAATTTCCTTGAACAGAAGAAAATTTACATAAATTCTATGCCTATATGCGCACCATTAGCTGTATATTAACAAAACCAAAGTAGAATTTGATTTCGGTTTAAAGAAAATTATCAACATACATTTTTATCAGAATCTGGTCAATATCTTCATCAAAAGTCAGACACGATACCGACGATAATGACCCGGCCGAGTGTGAAGCGTTTTCTTTTTCGGAACGGCGCGGTGGTAGGTAATAACGGACGTGCAAGCAGCCCCGGTGAAAGGGTAGACCTCCGCGTGCTGTGAAACTGGAGCACACCTGTAATTAAGAAGTTTTCATCCGTGTCTTTCAATGGCAATCTTCCGCGGATCTTGGCGGTGTTCGTCGCGACGCCTCGACAAGGCCCCTGACCGTTGCTTCGAGAAAGCCCAGCCTCTTTCCACGTCGGAAACTTTCTAAATACGAGGTTCGACGGCCACAAAGGGGTTTCAGGGGGGCTGTAGGGGGCTGGCCAACCGACAATAGGCTTGAAGAGTCTGCAACGGGATCATCGAAGAGGACCGCGATGGCCGCTCGAGGGTCGTATGCCCGAATTAATCCTCTTCGAGCGCGAGCGACTTCGTCGTGCATGAATTATTGATCGTCCGCACCCGTGACCACGCTACATTTACCTTTCGATGATAGTTAATAATCTGATGGCTGGGCCACAAAGGACCGAGTCGTTGGCGAAATGGAAAAAGGCCGTTCTCCGGTGGTTGGGGCTTGGTGTGACGGGACAACGGCGAGAACGCTGTTTGCACAAAGGGTGGTGAAGAATTATTCTTGCTAGTTAGCGGCGAAAAATTGTTGGTGAGAGTGATTGTAGTGTGGCTAGTCCGAAGAGGATGTAAGTAACTGGTGTTGCGAACTTTGAAGCGTGTAAGCTCAGATGTTATGCGAAGGGTGGCAGTAAATTGTTGGCAGTAGGGTTGAAGAAAATTTGAAACAACTTCGAGAAGAAATGCTATTTGAAAATATTGTTCCCTTGAATAAATCCTGTATCATATACCGTGGTCAGTAGACTGCCCAGTCTGGTCATGAGCAAATATACAATAATAATAATAATTTCCTTTATTTCAGCCTTACAGCTAAGAAATGTGACTTGGTTTACATTCACCTATCTGTACAAAGCTATCTTATTTCACACATTCGGTCCATACCTTCTATCATTCGTTTCTATGTCTCACACATTCCTACTCTTTTATTATCCTAATTATCACTAACCCACTTAACTCCATACTTATTGCTTCCCTCCCCATTCCCTAACTTTTGCACTTTTTCGTTTGGTATTCTCTTTGGTTTATTTATGCTCTCTTTTCTCTTTTTTTCCTCATCTTCTCTAACCACTCTTCAACCTTTCTATCTTTTTCCCACTCACTACATCCTCGAGCCTAATCATTTCCCCCATTATCCTGCAATCCCTTGTCAAATGCTCTAGGTTTCCATACTTGTCCCCACATAGGTCGCATCTTCTTGCCTTTTCCTCCAGCCAGTATCTGTCCCCTCTACCCTCCTTGCTCAGATAATCCGGTAGCATTCCTATTCTTATGTTTTTGTATCTTTAATTGTATTTGCACTGCTCTATCCTGATATGCTGTTCTTGCTGTTGTATTTCACTAGCAAATATACTAGTATAATAATAGTATAATATTTATTTAATTTCCAAGAAATTGGACTTGGTTTACATATCTATTATAACACTCATCCTTCCATCCCTCTGTCCATTCGTTCCACCCATTCCTTTATATCCTAATCTAATCTAGTCTAACCTAGTCTAATCTGATCTAATTTAAACTATCCTATTATCTTACACCTACTATTGCATCTCCCACTAGCAAATATACTATTTATATTAGAATTCCTCTCCTTCCCGATTCCGCTACCGAGCTAAGTAGATTTGCAAATATTTCACCGGATATTTTCCAACACCCAGTAGATAGTTGGCTCTTGTACGCCCCGTCGAAAATTATCGGATATTCTTCTCCTCTTGTTTCGTTCCAACCTAATGTGTCGCCGTTCCTCGCGCTGCATAATTTAGAGGATGCACCGCAGCGTCTCATTAGGGACCGTAGCTCGTTCAAATTTATTATTAGCCGGTTATCGATTAGATTATTTAACGTGGGCGGCACGCGTAGGCGGTAATTACACGCTCGACGATTATTGGTGGATTAAACGAACTTAACGTTAATAACAGTTTCCGTTTTATTCGCGTAAACGCGTCTTCTTATCGCAGTCTCCATAATTGATCCTTTCACCGTGTCTCGATTCTCCGCTGGCGCGATAACAATTTATTTGCTGGCACACCTTCAATTGCACAATCTCTTGCGAATACTACGCTACGATTCGAGTGAAACGAGTATACTTTATCTACGTGAGATTTTTGTTAAATAATTTCATTTCTTCGCGTGTTCGTTTAGCGTTTCAGTTAGTGGAAGTCTGTATTACCGATGTTTTACATCAGGGGGTGGCAAACTACGGTCCGCCACCTGTTTTGAATCCGATCCGCGAGGTTAATATTGTTCTTTACATGAAAAAATTAAATATAAATCAAATTATGCTGCTCGAGAGTGCAGTATAAATTTCTCAGGTTCTGTTCGTATAAGCTAAATAATCCTATGTCGTTCTTTGATCATGATTACTGCATAATATTAACTGAAATGAACCTAGAAACATTGTCTGCTCGAAGAATAGTATCTGACCAGAGCTTTATTTTTAATCTAATTAATAATTATATTGCTTGTCCTTCTCTACTTGCGCAAATCAATTTCCATGTATCTGAATGTGTATCGAGAACTAGAGTTGGATTTCAAACACTTAAAGCAAGATCTACTTATGGATTAATTAATCCAATGAATCGCATTATTGCAGACTCGAGCACTATCTATAATCGTATTGATTTCTGATTGAGCCTTTACAAAATTTTAAAAACAAACTACGCAGGATTACAGGATAACACCATATCGTTTCTTCATTAGTTTTTGTGCATGTCCCTTCTTTGATATTACACTAGTAGTCTTTTATCTTTCTATTTTTTTATTGTAAACACTTATGTAAAAGGGTTTCAGCCCGTCTGTAATAAGTAATAATAATAATTATTATTAGTATGTGAAATAAAAAAACTTATGTAAAAATATCACTTTCTATTAAAAAACATTTGGAACCCCTGGTTTTTTCTTACTCTATGGCCCACCAGGCATAAAAATTTTACAATCTGGCCCTTTCTAAAAGAAGTTTGCCGACCCCTGTTTTACATGAACGTCAATTCCGCGGAAAATTTGTGAACGTCCGAGTTCGGTTTGTTCATATTCCGTGTCTTGTCGAGGATAATAATTCGTGATTTGCTTCAGCGAAATCACGCGTGGGAACTGTGATTTAAAGGAGGGACAGTGTTTCGAGTTTCGGGCCTGTTCAACGGAGTGAAACAAACGTAAAGCGTATTCGTAAAATGCTCGATCGCATCCTTTGAGGACAATTCGGCAACAAAAGAAAATCCATAGAGGCGAGCGCGCTCGCTAAAAACGAGTCTGGCTCACGCGTCGTTTAACAGAGCAATTAAACCGCGCGTAATAAACTTCGCGTGGATTACGCAGCGATTATTCTTGCGCAACATAGTTCCGTCGTTTCGCAGTCGCGTCGGGGAGGCTGGAGAATTTATGCCGCGAGGACAGGGGTAAGAAAAGATCTGGGGACGAATACTTTCCTTTAATGCCAAATTGAAATATTATAGCCCACTACAGTTCCCTTACTTCCACCTTTCTCCGTCATGCACAAGGTGTCCAATAAAATACAATTTCTCGCGCCTCGGATTTTTCACCGTGCATTATTTCGCTCGGAACTGCGCCGCGCCGGTCGCGACGAGGCTCGTCGCGCTTACGTTCGACAATTTTGTTCGTATCGTAATTAGCTTTTAATTGTTTCGCATTTAGAACATTGTAATTAATTAAAACCGTGTACAGTTGCTACATTATTATTGCCTATACGCGGCAGAAAATCAAATTTGAATACCGGCCGCGCGTACACGCAATTAAATCCAATCTGGATATTATGAAATTTCGTTAATGACCGTTTCTATTTACGTTAATGTTTATAAACGTTGA
This sequence comes from Lasioglossum morio, assembly GCA_916610235.2. Classification (NCBI taxonomy): domain Eukaryota; kingdom Metazoa; phylum Arthropoda; class Insecta; order Hymenoptera; family Halictidae; genus Lasioglossum; species Lasioglossum morio. The sequence goes on from OU744326.1 coordinate 28,637,650, forward strand.
TTGAGGTATGGAATTATTTGTTCTGCCCTATTGTTTATTGTAAAGCGGTCGAGTCGAATTTATACGAAATAAATCGTGTAAATTGTAGTTGCGGGTTATCGAAGTAGTATTTACCACGTTTATTTATAAATATGAAGCGAATCGATGCTTTCTGATTCTGCGTTCTTCAAACTCTAACGTCTGTTTCCTCATTCTGTACATCGCAAGCATGGAATCAATATGTGTCATAAAGTTTTAAAATATTTAAAATACTTCACTCACTTAGCAAGTATGTGGTCTTTTGTACTTAAAACATTTGGAATTATTGGTTTATTGTGTTGAACATAATGTACACTAATTTAATCATTTTTACAGACGCAATTATACGAAAAATCTTTTTTCTTGAAAATGATCGAAATAGTTGACCGAGACGTTGAAAAATGTTTGTGTTAATTTGCAAAAATCGAACCAGTGCGCTGAAAACATGAATATATGTTATTACGAAGCGAATGTTCGTTTACGGCATCGAGTGGCACAACTCGAGAACTCTTCCATCTTCGGTAGAACGTTAACCTTCTTCCCGCAACCAGCGAATTAAATAAATTTTGCCGATAATTTGACTAAGAACTTTCCCCAATATATTTTCTTTTATCTCTCGAGGCGTAGTCGTCGAGTTCCGGTATCTGGTTCCCGGCGGGACACCCAGTACATGTTAGAGCAAGCGGGGGTTCTCGGGCAATTTGATAGCGTGCTATATTTTACAAAGAAAGCTCCGGAGCGCCGCGCCTCGTCGTGTATATCGCGAAATCGGCGAGATCCGCAGCGAGCTTGAAAATATAACCCTGAACGGGGAGCGACGTACTTTAAATTCCCCGATGCTCCTTCGAGCTCGTGTACAGGATTCCAATGCCGTCGGTGGAACGTCGAAACTCCGCGCCCTGAGAAATCGCATTTCCTTTCTTCCACGGCGGCGTTTCGCGCTTCGGGTCCTGCACTTTTATATTTCACCGGGTGCCCTCTTTCTCTTGCGATTCGCCGCCCACCGCCCACAATACCTCGACCCTCTCTCTATTAATAAACGGCCGGCGACGTTTCCGTAAATATTTGCTCCCATCCCTCCGTACGAAACTGAAGCGAAATACGTCGCCGCGAAAGAAGGAGAAAGGTGAAAGACAGAATCCTTGGCTCTCGTCGCGTTTCGTTATTTATCGATATCGGCTCTGCACGGTGAATTAATATTAAACCAATCCTAGAGAAATGCTTAATTCGACTTCACCCTTAACCGCTTATCGGTGTATATGTTTAGTTGAATTTGCAAAAATGCAAGTGCAACTTTGGAACAAGGAAAAATATAAAAATTATGAAAGTCGTTAGTATGCTGAAATAATAGTTCGTAATGTAGTAAACAATATCATGTATGAACAATTATATTAAGTTCGCTGTTTAACATTTCGTTTAATAATATGAGAAGTGTGAAGATTAACCCTTAGCACTCGAGTGGCGTCTCTATTGCTGTACTATTATTTAAATAATTGTTTACACTATCAGATATGTCGGTATTCTAACCAATTACTACACATTTAAGTATTGTATGAGGTATTATATCAATTTCATATTTATCAAATTTAAAATATCATAGAGAATGGAAATATTGTAGGTCAGAAGAAACGTTTAATTTTCGAGTTAAAATAGCTTCGAGTGCAAAGTGCTTAAGAAGTGATATAAAAAAAGAATTATTAAAAAAATATTGAGATATGTCGAAGTTATGCGTTTTTTCCATTATTTCTAAAGGTTCTGACTACTGTGCGTCGGGAGGGGTGGCTGCAGCTGCACTCCTTTAAACGTTACAGTTTCGGTTCTTAAGCGAGCACTACCGTAGTATCTTTATTTCCGTAAATATTTACTTGCCTTGATCCGAAACGAGGCAGAAATGAAAAACGTCGTCCCGAAAGAGGGGAAATGCGGAATCTTTGCGCCTTTCCTCGCGTTTCATTATTTATCGATACCGGCTAGCGCCCTGCGCGGTGAATTATTAAACCTCCCCCCAGGGTGCATTTCCGTTTTCTTCTCGTCTGTTTTTTTTTTCTCTTCTCTCGAACGACTACGTAACATCGCGTTGGCTCGACGTCGCGCGAGATCGAGGAATTACAGGTTGTTGTCTTCGTTCGTCGATTAATTTTTCACCCAGGAACCCTTACACGTGTGCTCGATACCGTTAAACGTACCTTTTCCTTTCTCCCTTTTACTTTCGCTACTCGGCCCTCGCGCCTGCCAGTCCCGTTCGCAAGGGGTCAATTTCCACGGGACGGAATATGCATGAATCGACAGGTCCCATCGACAGCTACTATCACGAAGGAAGACCGATGACGCGCTCTTTGAATTAAGTATGACCCTCTCGATGAAGTTTTCAACGCCACGCGGACGCGGAGTGACGAGGGAAAAATTGCGTCTATGGTGTCTCTTTGTCTGGCTCGTCGACATTTCTGAAAAATCATGTTTTTAAGACGACGCGGGACGTGTCAACTCTACGGACGATTCAACAGAAACGAATGCGATGAAATCTAAAACATACAATATTACAGAACATTTTTGAAATTAATGTTTTCGGCGCAACAGTTTCGATCAATTTTTAAACAAATAGCTAGTTTTCAAATATTCCTAACGTTTCGTTTATCTATATTACATACCTTTTAATATATATTTTTGGTTTTATAGACGCAATTTACCTTTGCAAAAGATTCAAACTGGAACCGAAACGTTAGGCATATTTGCAAAATAGCTATTTGCTTAAAAATTGATCGAAACTGTTGCGACCAAAACATTAATTAAAAAATATTAACCCTCATCCGTCCCTAATTTCACGAACCGAATCTGTCCCTCGGTGTCAAATTGACACACTGGTAAAAGATCGCTCACATAACAAGGTAAACGTTTATTTTTGATATTTTTTTATCCAAAAACTGATGACTTAACATTCGCATCTTAGGTTTTTCGATTGTGTTTCGCATTTAAAAAATTAAAGGCACAAAGTACACAGATAACAGAACAGTATAACTTATATCGGGAAAACTGTGTCAAATTGACACGAGGGACGGATGATTAAGTATTACAGAACCTTTGAGAACAAAAAAATTGAAAGTGAACCGAACACATTGATTTTCTCGAATTCTTTTAATCGATCCAGTGCTTCGAATCGCAGATGCTCGTTTTTGCTACGAAATTCGTAGCGGTGCTCGTCGCAAAGCTAATTTCCCCCACAGTTTCAGGCGCGACATAAAAACCGAGCAGAAGGAATAAAGTTTGCAAGACAAGGGAGCTACAGGAAGAAATAGTCGAGAGTCCGTGAAAGTTGCAGCACTGCAGTAAAATCGAAGGTAGAGGCCACAGGCTAGGCTCGGTAGACCTTAGGTAGCGAAGTTTGTCCGTGGCAGCTTGGAATTCGAAATTGCAGGGTCGCGACGAACCCGGGCTCCATTAAAAATTCCTGAGGCAGGAGAGGCCCAGTCCGAAACAGGTGTCACGCCGTTCCCCTCTCGAGGCTCTTTCGGCGAGCAGGGAACTTGAAAAGAAAACGCGGTGGTTCGTGTGTACAGTGTAGAGACGGCCGGGCCGAGCCGGGCCAGGGTGCATAGAAACGCCACGCGAGTCGCAAGCGCATCCGCATTCGGCGGGGCTGCACACGTAAACGGGGCACTTGCAGCGTCACGTGCACGTTCCGGCGCACACGACTGCCCCGCGCTCGCATTTTCCCGAGCCAATGACTGTGAAATCGAGCGTTTTCCCCGGTGTTTTTTCCTCCGACTCCTCCCCGCAACGAGAACGACCGCCTACGCGCGCCAAATTCCTCCTGCGAGTACTGTCGTCCTCCGATTCCATTAGGTTATCTCTTTTTAAATATTTCTCTAATATACTGCTACAGCATGATAAAGGTTTCCTTGTGTCGATCGTATATTGTTGCTAACAAAGATTTTGATGATATCGGCGCACTGGTTCGATCAGTTGTTACTTAGATGTAGATTTTGATGATTTCGGCGCACTGGTTCGATCAGTTTTTACTTCGAAGTTAGTTAGAAGTAGATTTTACTTCGATTTTTCTACTTCGAAGTTACTTAGAAGTAGATTCTGATGATTTCGACGCACTGGTTCGATCAGTTGTTACTTCGAAGTTACTTAGAAGTAGATTCTGATGATTTCGACGCACTGGTTCGATCAGTTGTTACTTCGAAGATACTTAGAAGTAGATTTTGATGATTTCGACGCACTGGTTCGATCAGTTTTTACTTCGAAGTTACTTAGAAGTAGATTTTGATGATTTCGTCACACTGGTTCGATCAGTTGTTACTTCAAAGTTACTCGGCCGAGCTGTGGGGAATAATGGTGTGAGTAATACCTTTACGGCGAGAGAACACTTGACGGCATTGACGACAGGCCGTCATCATATAAAATAATAACACAGTTCAGTTGAATAGACATTGACATATTGACGTATTGTATTGCATATTGTGGTGTCACAATTATAATAAATATTCCTTCAAACTAAGTATTCCTTCAAACTTAGAAGTAACAACTGATCGAAGCGCTTCGTTCGTCTCGTTCGATATTCCAGCGAACAATCGATATACCGGGAGCTTATTTCAATTTTCGGCTTCTCCTCGGAGAAGTCGGTGTTTGGCTCAGACTCCGAAACGCGTGCCAATCGATGAGCCTCGAATCGTTGAACGCCTCGGTCGATTCCCGCTCGCTTTTCACATCTGTCCAAGTCGGATAAATCTTCGCGACCCGGTTCGGTCCCTCCGGCTTTCGTCGCCGGCGACAACAGAAATTTATCGTCCGAGTGTACGTTTCCCGAATTAATATTCGCTCCGGGTAATGACCTCGCCATTTTTCTGCCCCCGGAGCTCGGCCAAAGGGTGCGCTGAAAGTCGAGTGTACCGCCTTGCCGTGCCGTCTAGAGATTCAGCACTCGTTTCGGTGAAATGAACTGTAAAATTGGGAATTTTTCGAAATATCCACGGAAAGAGTCCTGTTTTTTTATTAACTTACATAATCGTAGCTTTAGTTTGCTTCGTTTTTTGTTGTTTTTTTTTTATCGTGACTCTTCTTCGCTCGTAGACCACCGAGTAAGATCACGGTCGAGAGACACTCGAAGCATGGCTCTCGAGTCTGACTCTTCGATATTCTAGTTTTAAGACAGACGCGTGCTTATACGCTCGCGCCACGTGCCTCGTCGTTGACGAAATCTCCACGTGCATTCTCGGAATCTCGGTTTTCGAGAGATACACTCGCTACAAGAATTCGTGGAATTGCTATTCAAATTGCATCGCGCGTTTGCAATACATACTGGTCCGTTGCATTCGAATCCGCTGGTGCTCGATTTTCTGCCTCGCTTCGATTCGATTCGAACGTAAACCTTCGTTTCGAGTGATCGTAATCGTTATTTTGCGAAACACGCGTCTATCAAACACCGGCAGGTTTATTTGTAAATTATGATCGAGCTGCCGGGATTTTCACTCGATCCATCTCGTCCGAAGAATTCAAGCGAAAATGATACATAGAAGAAACAATGCAGATTCTGTAAACTGTTAACTCTCTCGGATGGTTGCCGGTTCGCTCCATAGGATTGCAAAAAAACGAGAAGCGTTGCAAGAAAATTCAGTAATCTGGTTGCTATCAGAACGCGCCGCGCGATATGGAACAGTTGCCTTTGAAACCTTGGAATAGTTTCTTCCGCGAGTCAGAAAATTAATTAGTTTTGTTGAACCGTTTCGTAACAGTACCGGAAGTTCCCATTCCACGATGAAACGAATCCTTCATCCGACACAAGTTCCGGCAACTTGTAGCCATTCCCGAAAGTTTCTAGCTGCTTGCTCACTTTCCTTCCTCCGCGATTTGTTTCGTGCGCTCTGAAAACGAGAAAAACTTGCGTCGATAAACAGCCGAGACAAACGTAGGTTTACAGTTTTACGCCTATTCGATCGGACCGAAATTAATATTTTCGATGCCTCTCCTTCTCCGTAACGTTCAGAAATAGAAGGCTACTGAAAATTATTGGAATCTCCATCGAAGCTGAGGATATTGTCATGTCCGGTGGTTCTGCCATGAATAGTAATTAATAAAATCAATCACATATATATTATATTATCTCTCAATTTCTTTTCGTATTTGTTCTATTAATGTTGCACCAGAACTATAACATCAAATATTATAATTATTCATTAATATTGAATTATCGTATACTGTATTACATTGCGAGCGATAGAGTTAAGAAACATCCGTTGAAATTTATTCATCACCGAAGAATGTAAAAGATAGTCCAGAAGAAAATTAGAATAAACATTGCGTAGAAGAAACGCAGAAAATAATCAATGAAGAATAGACTGGTGACTAACTAGACAAGAAGATGCTTAGAGCCACTTGATCCACCAAGATAAAAACGAATTGAAAATTAAACATCCGATCAAAATGCAAACGTAATGAAGAGATTAAGAAGAAAAATGATTACGAAGAATTTGATGAGGATGCACCCATCCTAGGAAGATTAAGCCTAGAACAATGGAGTGATGAATCTATAAAAGGATGGCTCATCATCAGGACAGTCAGTCATAAATTAACAGTCATCAATGAACCAACCTTCAATGAATTCAATCAAGTTCAGTTTAGTGAAGTTGAAGTTATAGGCGTGTACACCCGCTGGATAATCATCATTAACATCACCAACATCATCATCCTCAACATCCTCAACCAAAGACAAACTGTGAAGCGTTTATCTAAAAAAAGTCAAACCAAGAAGAGACCGAGTTCTATATTATAAGCGAAATACAACTATTGGTAAATACTAACAATTTTTACTAAGATACTAACCACAAAATGTATCTGAAATTTGATGCTTAAACTATATTTTGTTCAATTCTTTATCTAAAATCATACATTTCAAATCATTTTAACACTTTGCCTACCGTAAGCCTATTAAGAGGGTTTTCAATAATTGTACTGTACCAGAAGAAAGCATAGAAATTTTCTTTTACATTGCAATCTTAAATGAAACTATTAGAGGACGCTATTGAGGGTGACTTGTTAGTTCACAATAAAAACTGCTATTACTATTGAAGGTTCCATTAAAAAGAGATTAGCCACGTGCATGCTTTTTCAATATTATGCAATAATCACCGGTCGGTAATGTGTTAAATCCCTGACTTCAATTTCTACATTTCAAATCCACAAATAAAGCTATCTAGATCTAACAAATCCCCAATTAGCCGACCCGAAGCCGGTGAATGCAGGTAGGTTCCAAACTGCGTTATATCTCTTATCGAAAATCTTTCAACTTACTACTTCCATCTCAAACCCTCCATCTTCGGACGTAACAATATCAATCCTTCCAGCAGCACCGCAAGAAGAGTCCGCAGAGTACGGGACACAATTAAAAAGCGTTTAACATTAATCAAGCGGTCGGGATCCCAGGTCGCGCGATCCGCCTCGCCGCGCCGTCCAATTTTCCAGATCGCGAGAAAACTCGCGAACTTGCCGTCCATAACTCAGCATCTCGAAAACAGTGCCGTTCCAGCGGCATCCGCATCCGAGAGCAAACATTCCCCGGCCCCGGGATAGCCAAGTTTCTCGGCAAGAAACACCGAGAGAAAACTTGAAGCGACGGCCCTTCGGTCGACGCGGAACGTCGCCGATCTTGCCGAGCGACTCCGTTGATTTCACATTCTCTACGCAAAGTCCGCATCCTCGGAGGACCCGGAGGATGTCGTAGGGGATGTTAGGGGTAGCAGAGCCACCGGAAAAGGGCAAGTCGAGGAATAGGGTGAGGCGAGGCGAGAGGGAGAGGCAGAGGGGAGTATGGCACGCACGACGTGGCAGAAGCCAGAGCCTTCTCGGTTAAATGAGGCTAACTCACCCCCTGCTGCTGTTCCTCTCTTTCTCTTCTCTGCTCCCTGGACCTTGTCTCTCCGTCGCGTCGCTCGCACGCACCGTTTCTCTTCCTCTCCCTCTCCCCATCTCTCTCTCTCTCTCCCTCTCCTTCTCCCTTCAAGTCGAACTCGGTACGTTGAGCTGGGCGCGGCCCCGCGCCCAACCGAAATCGATTTTGGGAAGACGTGGAGCGGAGGGGAGGGGAGGACCGGCCGCGGGAGAAAGACGTGATACAGATTACGGACGATGCCGCATGGCCGGGCTTCCTCTGATCTCCTGTATCGGCAGGGTCTCTCTTCCCTCGAGGAGAGGTCATGGAAGCCGAGCAGAGTACCTCCGATCCAAGAATTTAGCTTTTGCCAAACAACTTTCCCGAGTCGATGTCCGTACGATCTGCATTGTCCTTCGAGCGACGCGGCGCGTTCGCACCGAACGGGACCACCGTCTGTAACGTTTGGTGACAAGCAACCTTTGACTGACCGGACTGAAATCACTGGACAGTATCGAGTTTTTGCAAATCCATCGGATACGCCTGCTATCGCATGACCATCCCAAACTTTTTTTTTTTTCATTAAGCTATGACACCCCACTTGGGATTATTAGCACATGGCTGTGCATGCTAACGTTACAAGGATAACTTATAGACCAGAACTGAACAATATAATGAACATTTTTTAGTACAATATTAACACTTGAGAATATGTCGCAGATTGATCTGTATCAGATTAGTTTTGTAAATTTATGTAAATATATAATGTAAATAGTAGAGTTAACTAGTATGTAAGTAGTAAGTAAGGCGTTTAGATATAAGTTCTCTAGGTTAAGTTTAGGTTAAGAGAGTAGATTTAAGAAGTATATTAGTATGTAGATAGTATGAAGTAGTGGAGAAAAGGAGGAGGATAACAGCGAATTTGTAACCCTGAGGGGACCAAATAAAAAATTTATATATTATTAACACTAGAGAAATAAACAGTGAGACTTAAGGAACGTACGTATATAAAATAGGGGCAAAGAGAGGGTCCGCACAAAAAGGAATCTATTGTATAGGGTGGAAAGTAACCCTTGTTGCAAAGTTTGCGAATCAAAGTACTTTTTTTTTTAAGCTCTTTAGGCCGTTAAAAGGCCCATTTCGCTTTACAATTTATCTTTTACAATGTTGCACTTTGATATAACAATGATACATATAATTAAATCAATAGTTTACAATCTGTGAAGTATTGATGAATACAAATACACGCCTTAATATTAGGTTTAGCTATAAACATCTCAATACTTAAGGGTAGTTGGTAACCCATTTTACGTAGAGAATCTAAAAGTTTGTGCCTTTGAATGTCATACTTTTCACACTGCCAGATCACATGGTTTAGAGTTTCATCACTTTGATCACAGCTACACCCGCCGTCGGAAATTATGCCTACTCGTGCCAATGAAGCGGCCAAATGATAATGATCCGCCCGCATCCTATTAATCAAAGTACTTCTATTTATGTCTACAAAACTCAAAGATAGATATAAAGACAAACTTCTACATTTACGAAAATTAAGGAAAAATACTTTAAGTTCAAGAAAGCCACACCTAATAAAAGCAATATAGAATTTGTTTGGAGTTCCATCCCATTCAAGCATTGTTGGAAATGATGAGCTTGACACCCTAGCTAAGTTGGCAACATTAGAACAAGCCGATAGTCGTATAGTCATTCCCTTCACCGATCTACGAGAATCTTTTAAATACAAATGTAGAAAAAGCACTAATGAGTTCACAATGCAGCAGGGTCAGGTTAACTTTTTAGCCAATGCCGGCAATAAATCATGCGGCACGGTGGACCCCGATGGAACACGGCCGCCGGTTGATCAGAAAAGAGACGAGGCCGGATCGGCGCGCGAAATAATTAAACCGAATGAACAGCAACCGGCTTATTCGTCGGAAGAGTCAGTCGGCGAGTGAATTCGCGGGACCTGGTCGAGTTATTGAATTAATAACGCGGATCAACTAGGAAAATTTCGGGCTGCGGCGGCAGTGAAAAGCTTGTTCGGTCGGACCAGGTTCAGCTTGGGCCAACTGCCGCGTGAAACTTTCGTTCGCGATTAATGGCCCCGAATCCGCGTGCCGTTATTAGCTGGCTCTCCGGTGGTGCAGGTGGTGTGTTCACGCAGAGGCACGTAAAACGTCGTCGCTGCCATCGAGTTAACTTGTCGCTTCGTAGACGTCGCACTCCCGTTCCTCCCTCAGACGAGGGTCGGGGTGGCACGAGCACCGTCTCGTTACCTGGGCGCGTAGCTTCGCTCTAAGTAGCTTTGCAGCACGCGGCGAGTGCTAGATCAAAGATCCCAGCTGCGAGCAGCCTTACAACCACCTTAATGATTAAAACAGCCTATCCTCAGGACCTGGGAAGAGTGGAAGATCTTCCCGCAACAGTGAGTCTTCGAGACTGGCACGGTGATCCCAATCGAACACTGCCTACGCAATATATTTTGAAATGATCATATCGCTAGAAAATTGGAGAGAATCATTTGTTCTTGATTCGTGTACAGGGTGTTCCAGGATGATCGTAAAAAAATAAGTAGGACAGAGAAGAATAAGATTTTATGGTTCGACGTCTCGTTTTCGAGAAAATCAAGTTTGGGATGGTCTACTTGATATTCGATTAACTCCTACTTTCTGGATTCCAAGAATTTGCTTCTTAATGTAACTCCCCTTTGGGGTTTGTGAAGCTTTACATTTGGGTTAATATAAATACAGCGTATTTGACATATACATAATTTCGTAGATTACATTGTTTGAAGGAATTCAAAAGAAGATGACACGCTTGAATGTTCGGTTTTCAGAGTAACGATCTAACATTCAAGTAAAAGCCATCTTTCATAGCCATTGGTTGAAAAAGTAACGACCAAGTTTGAATAATTTAGCCCTCCATGTAACTCTTTAAAAATTAAATAGCGTTCTATTAAACTAATTTTTACAAACGCTTTTTTCAGTATTGCAACAGGTATTTCTAAGCTAAAAAACTTGCCCGTGTTTTCTTTGATCTGACAACATTTTATGGCCATAGAGAACTTGGGTCCTGTTTACAGGATGTTTTTCTTTGGTAATTATTAACAGAAATAAAATGATGAAACTGAAATTGAATTTTGTTGAAACTTGAGGGATCGAGGGTGTAGTTCCAAAGCGACTTGACCTCGAGCGTAGTCGGTCTCATCTTCGCCGTTCTTTGCAGGACGAAATCCTGCTGGTTGCAGGTTTTGTCCAAACAAATTCGTATTTGCCGAGCTTATCCGCGTATCGCATTAAAAACGGATACGGCGCGCGGCGAGTGGCACGCGGAGCCGGTGCTCGGGTTTCGGGGTGGAAATCGTCGGCGGAGGTCTTTGACAAGAAAATTGAATCTCCAATAAGCGAATACGTGCGAGCACGGGCTTAAAGCCTAATCCTCGAGCGAAGGCACGGCCTCCGGGCAAAATTCAATCGTCCTATCCTGCTCATTGCGCTCTTGCCGGGAAACGTCCGTACGTGCGGCCGCCGCGTGTTCTCTCGTACGAGAGCCTGCGTCGGTGTTCCCGTGGGAAGAGGACCGAAAGGGGGGTCGATTCGGGCTTCTCCCTCGTCCTCCCAGCGAAAAAGACCGCCACCCTCTGATACACAAGATCAGAGAAAATCCGTACGTGCGGCGCCTTCCGCAATCTGCATTACGTATTTGCCAGGAATCAATAAACTGGAATACCGCTGACACCACTATGCGAGCCCCGTGTAAAAAAATCGAAGGTTAAGCGATCGAAGGGGCTCGAGCATGGAGAAACGTTCGATCAGTGTCGATCACTTAAGCTCCTCTTTTTACAAAGATTTAAATAAACAAATTAACACATTACTGACCGGTGATTATTGCATATTTTTGAAAAATGTATGGTACATGGCTAAATTATCATTTAGCATTTAGTATGAACTAAGTCACCCTCAATAACGTCGGCTAATAGTTTTTATTTAAGATTGCAATGTCAAAGAACATTTCTATAATTTTTTTTGGTACAGCAGAATTATTGATAATCCTATTAATAAGCTTCCGGTTGGTAAAGTGTTAAAAGAGAAATCAGGGATAAATGGAACAATAAATGGTCTAATTCCCCTCCCTCTAAACTATCCTTAGTAAGACAAGACCTCTGTAATAACGACTGCCCCCCAATTATCAACAGAAGAGACCAGATAGTTAACCGCATACATAGAGACCACATACATAAAATTCTAAAAGACCCCCTTCTTGTATGTTTTCAATGTAATACACCACTATCAGTTCAGCATTTAATCCTGCAAATACCCTCTTTTTTCCTTCAAAGAAGACGATTGGCTATCCCCAACAATTTGAGTGATTGCTTCAATAATAGTTCGAACATAGTCAAAGTTTTAAAATCCCTAAAATCTACAAAAATTTTCCACACTCTGTAATTTTGTATACATTATACTTATATAAGTGCAGTGTACTCATAAATGATTATTATGTTAAGTACAAACACACAATAGTGTAATATTATAATAAAATATCTGTGTGGTCGCTAATGACCTAGTTGTTGATGCGACCTGTATAAATAAATAAATTAAAAAGAAAATAGTGTCGATCACTTGATCTCGTTGCACACGGAATCGAATCGACCGCGTCCCTGTGAAGCTCGTTCGAAGCAAAATTTGCGTGTCCCGTTAAGGAGGACCAATTTCGAGAAAAGATTCCCGCAATGTTCTAATAACGATATCGCGTGGCCAATGGTGTTTGTATTATCGCGAGATAAAGGGATCATTCGTGCGGGAACAGCACAATTCACCGGGAAGTTAGAAATAACGTTATCTCCCCGGAGGATTTAGCGGAGAGATCGAGAAAGTTTGATGGAATTTCTCGCGGGAAACTGCAAAATGAGTTTCCGTCTGACCGGCTATCGGCGCAAAGCATAACTGAAAATATCTCGGGCTCCCCGCGGTGCAGCGTGGCGTTCTCTGGGTCAGTTGTTACAGCCGCAGCGGCCACCTGATAGAACGGATCCCGATACAGGATAAAAGGAGCTTTACCGGGACAACAGTGGGTATTGATCCTTTTCGCCAGAATGTCGGCGAGTGGACAAGCCCTTTCACCGAGAGATTCTCAAGAAAAATATCGCGATCGCCGACGGAGACGGATAAAAATGAACAATTTTCAATAAACTTGCTACCTGATTCGATGAAAGCTGCTCGGTGGACGTTGTAACTCCGTTTCAATTTTCAAGCACTGTTCGCTTTTCAGCACGTTTCAATATTTCAAACGCAAACATACACACACGATCGAAGGTACCAGGTGTGTAAGAATTTTTTTGGAAACAGATATTAATTTATTCGCGACAATTTGATGAGCGATATGTTCCGTAAATATCAAGAAGGGATTAAGGATGTTCTGGAGATACAATGAGAGACGAAAGTACAAGAAATTCGAAATCCATCAATATATTGGCAATGAAAGCCACTCATGAGTATATTTTGCATTAAAAAAATAGATTAATTTAAAAAGCTTCGTTTAACAAGAGAATTATATGTTATATTTATTTTTTAATCAAATTGTCTTCATATTATAAAAAATTGTAAGTGACTTTTGCGATGATTGTACCCCCTGATTTGAACTTCAAAATAATAAATTTGTGATATTCTACCCTTAATAATTTGATCACAATTGTGAAAACAATTTTGCTCTGTAACTGTTTAGTGAATCTTAATTAATTTTGAACATAATCAATTACATAATTTTTACTATATATAAAAAAACTGGAGTTTCTAGTTTCGTTTTTTCAAGGTTTAAATAGGTTTTGAAGTGAAATTTTATGAATTTTATGAATTCTCCATAAGAAGACGCGTTCAAATGTGCAAACTTTAAGTAGGTATAAATATTAAACGGTGCAGTGCATCGAACCCAAACTTTCTTAATTGCATTAATTCAGTAAGAATTATATCTTGTGAAATTTTCAAAAGTTTTGTTGCGTTTTTATATACCTTCAGAACATCCTTAAAGCGAGACTCGTGGTTCGTTGAAAATATGAATAACGTGGTCGGATTAATTCGAGTAGAGGATCGAGGCGCGCTCAAAGTATGGCGGTCGGGGGCAGTAATCGCGAACAATCACGTCCTTCCTGATCGTGGTCTGTTAATCGGCGTGCCGTCGGAATCGATGAATACAGATTCTCCGCGGGGCAGCGTTAATTCCTCGGAGTTTGAGAAATGCAGGGGGGGCGGGGGTGGATTAGACGTCGAAGAGGATATCGTCGAGGATAGGGGTGTATCGCGGAACGAATCAGGCTCGAATTAGGGTACCACCACGTGAATTGATTCCGAATGAGACCGGATGGATCCCGCGTAATCCGCCGACAGCTTACTTACCAGCCTGGACAGATATATATGTAGGAGCAACGATCTAATTACCGCCGGAAATATTTCATGCTAGACACGTTTCTCATAAGAGGGGGTTGCCACCGTCGGCAGTCCGTTGATTACGGGACACCAGACCAGAGCCGAGAGACAGAGAGAGAGAGAGAGAGAGGAGAGTCTCTCTCCGAGGTCACGGAAGTTTAGACACTTACGGCACACCTTCGTCTTCTGTTATTCGCGACGTCGCTTCACTGAGAATCACTGTCATCGAGAGGAAGAGATATACCCCGACGACAATGCTACCAGTCAGCACACCGGACCCCGCGTAAACTGCCACTAACTCGAAAGTTCCGGGACTTTGAAATTGTTCGGAGTTTCTTCGATGAAATTCTCCATGCTCCATCAACAGCCCGTTCCCGTTTTTGCTCTCGTTAGAAGTTAGGATTGACTTCGAGTCGATCCTTCATAGTTTGGCTTTATGGCTAGCGCCGTTCGTTTACGAGTACCCGCGAGCTCGGTCGAGCGTGACTGGTTGCCGTTTCCTTCTCGATTTTAATTAGCACATTTAGCAATTTACACTCTGGTTAGAAATAGGAAAATTAATCTGTTCCATTCGTTCTTGTAATCCCTGAGGACGACGCACAGTGGTCCCTTTCAGCGATTTAGCTGGCCAAAATTATTTATAATGTTTAATGATCCCACAACGTTTTCAAATTACATGTAATATCATTTTTTATTTGTTTAAAGCTTAAAAGATACAAAATTGTTGAATGTATAGTCCATACTTACTTGCAAAACTTTTATACTGGAAAGAAATGTGTGTGTGTGTGTACAACTTATTTGAAACATAAAAACTGTCTCATCGAATTTTAGCAGCAAGACACGTACTACGAAAATCTTTAACTTTCGATGAAGTACAGCACTTCATGGGTGCCTGAATGATAAAAAACAATATTAGTACATTGTCCCCCATATGTGAAACTATAGCAAGCACTGAAAATTTCACACTTTAGGTAAAATTTTTGAAATCGAGTTTTGGCCAGCGAAATCGCTGAAAGGGACCACTTGTGCGACGTCAGAAAAAAGACTATTCCTCTAATTTAAAAAAAAAAGAAGAAAGAAATATCTTTTTCCACGACCTGTACAATCATATTTGAAAAAAAAGGAAGACAAAAAACAGCCGGAATCGGTGTAGAATTTCATTGAATATTCTTTCACCGTCGTTACGCCGAATAACCGCAGCGATATCCGAGGAAAATGGTTGTTCTCTCAGTCGGTTTTCGAGCTCCGTAGATAAAGGGAGTCCTAACGGTTCCAGGTTCGGTGAATAGAACTTCGAGTACCGCTTTCAATCGATGCTGGGCGAGTTTAAGCTATCGAATCTCCAAATGCTGGACCACCCTGCCATTCGACAGGGGTAGTTTATCAACTTTCAGAAATTCTGTCGGAGCTAGTACCGGAGGATATTAAACTGGTACCTGGTGGACCATTACGAGTAAACAGTCTCGATGACGCGAGAAAAAATAATTCGGTCTAGCGGAGGCTGTCGATACGAGTAACGTTAGAGGTCGCGAGACAGGGATGCCGAAACAAGTTCTTATTGTCTGCGAGCTCGGTGGCGATACTTGGCAGAGCGTCGCGACGAATAAAAATCGTTAAGATTCGGCGTATGCGAGTGTCAGGCTGGGTTCGAGTTCTCTTTCTCATTCTCTCTTCTTTGTTGGTCCGCTTCCAAAGGAGCCCGGGCTCTCTCTCTCTCTGGGTGGGGATCGATAGCCGGTCTCAATTTTCGTCTCTTTCCACGAGTGTTCTGCGGCGGCGGCCGAACGAAACGTGCCCGTGGTGTAATTCGGTATGTTTTAGGATCGGGGGTCAGGTCGTAAAGTTTCCGAGGGACAGCCATAAAATCAGCCGCAAAACCGCCGCGCCGCGCCGGTGTCCGTGGCGAGCGCGTCGCGGCCAATAAGCGACGGCCACGTGGCGTTCGGTTTCTATTTAAAGGGAGGCCGCTTCTGGGATATTCTCTAAAAGGCGCTAATTCAAGATCGGAAAACGTGGCGTTACCATTTTTGCTACCGGGTGGCTGTCGCGAGCACATGTACGAAGGTGAGCGCGCATAAAGAAACAGAAAAAATCGATTTTCTTTTGCATAAGTCGATAGCGCAACCCTTCGAGAATATTCTACCAAAGGGGTGTAGTAAAATTCGGAAAAATAAGGTGCCTCTACACCAAACGTTCGACCCGGGTAGAGGATGGTACGCGCGCTTTAAAGTGGCAGTCCGAGATACTGGATCGAAAAAACCGTATTTATTTTATAAATCAAATAAGTATACTCTTCGACGGTTTGCATCGAGTTCTTACTTTCGCGCAAGAGGCGTGGGGGCATGATTTCAGGGAGCACGATGGTCCAGGTTTTTTTTTATTATA